>CM062818.1:353122826-354382350 GCA_031772625.1 Pinus tabuliformis
GGATCTCCACAACAATACATAGCATGACAAGCTAAATATGTCTCACATAATGTGGCAAAATGGATCCCACAACATAACATCAAACATGGATCTCAAAACATAATACATATTCTCAGCAATTATGAAGGAAAACATGACATGAATAATTCATGTACCTTCACCTCTAAATTTGGCCGAAAAATGGAAGGCTCAGCTAAAAAAATTGACTGCACCACTGAATTTTTGTCATCGAGAGGTGTAAAATCGACTATCCATTTATCTAATTCCAACACCGTCAAAATCTGGGCCTTTGGGAATCTTTTAGGTTCCCTGTGATTCTCCAAAGATTATGTTCTTTGGGCTGACTGGAGATCTCAACTTAGATCACAAATATGATCTTGTCATCATGATCCTTGTGAGATTCTAAGACTTTTGTGTATAAAGTTGGTAGCATTCTGACTCCAATGAATTTCAGCCTCCAAGGAATCTGGAAGATTCCCTCAAGATTCTTCAAAGATTCTTCTCTGCTGTGAATTTGCAAATATATTGCTCAGATTGTGATTCTTATTTCACTATCGCGTTCCCTGTGAAATTCCAGCTAAAATGACTGTAAACTTCATATCAATCTGACAAAATGAAAATGTACCTCCCCAGAGAATCTTTGAGCATCAAGGAATATTATGTCTTGAAATATGTGCCATGAACTACATCAAGGTTCCACCCAGTTCATGGTTCCACCTTTGAGGTCCACAATGGGGCACATGATTCCACTGCTCATTCATTTCTTCGTCCCACTGGTCTGTGGGTTCTCCCCCCCACTGAGCAATGGAATGTGGTTTAAGTACAAATCGTGGGTGGAGTTGCCAAGGCACATGGATTTTCGTGCAATGGCTAACATTGGAGGTTGTTTGTGGGGCAGACAGGGTTCAAATCCTTGCTCACCCAAAATAGTATTTTGTTATGATATATGGTAACGATGACATAATTTAACACAATGTGTTACATTAAGTTTAAAGATGGGTTGCATGTATTGTTGTTAATTGGTGGGAGGGTTCCTCTCCACATGGCCCCGCCCCAATGTTTTTTTTTAAATATATTCCATATGGCTCTAATATAGGGGTGGCATGGTTGGTAGCCCACCACCCTTTTTGTAATATGATTTTTGTTATTATAAACCATTTGTTTGATTTTTTCTATTTTAGGGGGTATTAGGCAAACTAACCAACCCACAAATTCACCCACCCTCGGGAGCTAAGTTTCCATGCCCCGATGTAGGTTAATTTGTAGAACACTTAAACCTAGCCCACTGCCCAACTTTGACCACAACTTTGACTTGCTCTAACTTCTCCATACGAGCTCGGATTCGAGTGCCATTCACACCGTTGGAATCAGGGCGACGAGAACTTCGATTTGATGCTAGTTCGAGAGCAATATGACCACTTTTTTTTCACCCTTTCTGAGTCCTCTTGGACTTCTTCATGTGTCTGAAGCCACCTGGATCAATTATTCTCTAATTTTCTTGCAATGAAGCACTAACCTAATCAGGTAGTACAACAAAATCAAATTATATGTCCATCGTTTCTTCAACACTTTTCTTTAAGTGCACTCTCAGATCTAAATGATTCAACAATATGTGGTCTTTGTAGAGTTACTCTACAAGGGCACCCTTCGTCAACCCCACCATCTAATAACCTATTGGAAACTAGTTTTTTTCTTTGAGTACTTATTTTTATTATTTTACTAGTACATGAAGTTCGACCAATACTACGTGTGCAAGATTAATATTTACCCACATGGTTTGCACCTCTTTACTTGTGTCTTTCTCCTGACATAGGGATCTCCTTTTCAACAACTTGTCCAACATCTACTAGCATTTTTTGATCAACACTATGACTTTTCTCACCCTACTCTCTACTTCTCAGAAACAAGTTCCCGTATCTCATATACTCAAGGTGGTCTATGAAAATTCTTCCTCTATCAAATCCTTTAATAGCTTCAACTTCACTTAAGTTGAAAGCATCCAAAGACTTTGCAACAATGAGAGCGTGAGTTGTATTCTTCACAGTCACTTTTCCAATAGTAAATAGAAAAGAAATAAATTGTCTCTTCTTTTTTTGTTCAAATATAGATAGCCAACGACGATATTTCCTATAGACTTTAGCAACAAAATACCTATCTAGAACAAAGATTGGCAAATGCAATGGCCTATCTTCAAAACCATAAATTCGTATAACTATATTTCTTTCTCTTTCCTCAAATTCCCCCTTGCGAAGTAAGAAATCCTCGAGCCTATAAATGTGGAATGCTCAGACAATACTCCACGCTTGGACAATCTCTCAAGCTCAGACAATACTGCAAGATCTTAAACACAATTTGCAAAGGTAAAAAACGCTCCACGCCCCACTATTTTGTCTATCACTGCAAATAATGTTTTCTCCCTTACTATACTAGCTATTTCAAATAAGTCTCATTTTCTTATAAATAACCACCTACCATTGTTTTTCATCTTGACATGCTACAAAGATAAAACCACCATCCATATTTTGCATTGTCTCAATGTATGTCCTCTGATTAATATAAAACAAAGTTGTAGATAATTACAAGTCATCTCAACATTCAATTCATCAAGTACACATCTACTCACGCATTCAGAAAACCACATAAGCATGAAAACATCAAATCTAGAAACATAATTTTCATACACTTTGAACATAACACAAATGCATATATGTGAAATCGTAAAGATACCTCCAAACAACATAGTCCATTGTGTGCAAAAATATTTGAAGCTTTCATTGTATGCACTTTCACATCCCGCAAAATCTATTAATAATAAAACTAATATCAAAACACATCACAATTAAAATACCCCTCTACACTTCCCTCATTCTTCACAGATTTCACACATGCATTTGTTCTCCGCATAACCCCCCCAACTTCGCACACGATGCCTCTGAACAACTAGCTTCACAAACCACCTTTGTACAACTACTTCCGTACTTCCAAATTTTTTTGCTAAATAATAATAAAATAAGACAAAGGCTTACACACATTTGTTTTATAACACAACACTTTTTCTTCACAAGAAATGAAATTACAGTTTTTTGGCACCTCCATCTATCTAAAAGACCTTAATCTCCTATACATACTTTGTCCTCCGCACAATAAATGTTTCGCACAACGACCCTTGTAATGACTATGCAAAGGACCTCAACTTTCCCACACATACTCTATACTACACACAAGCAAACATAATAATATTAGTTTGACATTTTTTCAACCCTACCCCCTACCCCCCTGCAAACAACCGCAGCCACATGAATTCTCACATCATTGAATAGAACATTAACATAATAGTGCCCTACAACCACATCAATAGCTAACTTCACAAAACCATCTTTGTACAACTATTTTTGTACTTGGAAAAAATGTTCCTAAATAACAGTTTACCAATACAAAGCCTTTCGCACATTCATTACACAGTTTATTTAGCACCCCCCTCTATGAAAAGACCTTAGTTCTCCCACAGATACTCTTCCGCACAATGAAATAGCACCAAATACCACATTTTTCATCAGTATCACAACACTCATTATGCAAAGAACCCCAACTCTGCGGCACATAATAATATTAATTCGATATTTGTTCAAGCCCCCTTCGAGCCTATGGAAGCAACATGCAACCGCATAAATTCTTGCATCATTAAGAAGAGCATTAATATAATAGTGATAGTATCAAAGCACTCACCAACCCAACGGTCATTCACAAAATTATTTTAATTTTAATTTTAAAATGAATTGTGAGGCATTGCAAAAGAATGAAAATAAAACACTATCCACTATGGGAATTATGTCCCATTAGAGCTTCCTTAACCAATCGAAAACTAGAAATAACATTTACCGAAAATTCAATAATTATTTTTTAATTTATGCAAAAAATAAAATATTAAGCATTTCCCCGAAACTTTGGTTAAAATTACAAAAGCACAGCCAAATAAGTTATAGTCAATGCAACTTGATCATGAAGTGAATATTATAGTCCCTGACGGGAATGGGACTAATAATATGAAGTACTTATTGTGATAATAACATGTGTTCAAATTTTAATTAACAAACTCCTTCATGCGTATTCATTATATTAAATATTGTTAATAGAACTTTGACGCGAATTATAAATTAATATTTATTATATAAATTGAATATATTAGATACTTTTAATATAACGTTTAGTTAATTATTATTATGATTATTATTATTATTTATGATCTATTGTGTGAATGAGTCATTTCACACCCTTGATTTGTTATTATTATTTAGAATAAATATCTTATTTACTAAATTATGAATTTTAAAAATAAATTGTTTGATTTTTAATTTTATTATATTTTAAAGAAAGTGAATTATATTATTGGTTTAAAAAAGAATTTGATATTTTTTTAAAGTAGATTAATTTTTTTTAAATGAAAAGGAATTTTTTTTTTTAAGAAAGGAGATTTATCTTTATACATTTCTTTATATTCTTTTTTAAGAAAAAGAGACCTATCACTGCACACTTCATACTTTTTTTTAGAGAAGTGATCTATCTCTACACACTTCTTTATATTCTTTTGGAAAAGAGACTATTTTAATTACATACATACATATATATATATATATATATATATATATATATATATATATATATATATATATATTTTTGTGGGGCAGGGGATCCATCTTTGCACAATGATTGCACCACTAAGGATTACGAATCTTTACATATTGTATCTCAATATGGTTTTGAACCTATGACCTCTAACAAGAAAGCATATGTTATTAATCATTAGTCCCATCTAAGTTGTACAAGTAGTCTAATTTTTACATCGTATCCAAGCCAAATACCAAATTGTTATATAAAACCTCATTGTTTATAAAATAAGCAACCTACCTCTGCATAATGTCTATGAAGATGTACATACTCTACCACCCTCTAATTTTGAACCTATGACCTCTTACAAGGAAATGCATAGTGATTTAACTCCTAAATTGCATGGTATACATGCTCTATCTCCTTTCAATTTGAACCTATAACATCTTAAGAGGAAACACATGTTCTTAACCATTAAATCTAATGCATGTTCAGAACCATTAGATCCAATACAAATTCTTGACCAATAAATCCATTTTTTGAAGTATTTTATTTATACATGATATTGAAATATTTTTTTCTATTAATATTTTTTTAAATACCACTTGTCACCTCAAATATGAAAGGATGATTTGAATTTAAACACGAATGCAACAAATTATAGATATATCCATAAACACATAGATGCAACAGAAATAAAATTTCATTTCATTAATATCAAAGAACTGAAATATGCTTACATACAAAATAGAAATAAACTAGCTCGGTTGATGGTAGCTTATATCTGAGAAGAGATGTGGTAGCTACATGCCTCTGAACTTTGTTACAAAAAGGATTGAAGGCCTATTTATTATTGAGAAACAATGGAAAACCCCAAAACATCCAAAAACGTAACCCTAGGAGATGAAACACCAAGCTATGGGCCCCATTAGGGTAAATTAGTACAACAACTTCCCGGGGTCATAACTTTGGCATACAATCTTCGTTTGACGCACACGATACCTTGTTAGGAAGATCTATCTGAGGACTACAACTGTTGACAGCGAATACCGAGTTGAAAACTCCTCTTATCTATCCAAAAACAAAACAAAAAAACAACGTTGTTTAAGACCTCAAAACGACTTCAAAAATTCAGCTCCTGAAAACTACCAAAAATAATAAGTTGTGTTATAATTAAAAAACTAAAAAAATTGAAAGAAACAATGGTAGGTGTCCAGTAAAATAGACGAATGACCACCAATATCCACCTGAATCAAAAAAATTACAAATTTCTTAATGTAAAATACATTTCTATTAAAATAGCATTCAATAAAATTATATTATTTAAAAAAAATAAAATTAATATAAAATTATATTAAATTTAATTAATATAAAATTATATTAAACTCATTTAATGGCATGTTACTTTTTTTTTTTTTTTTTCCGAAGGTGGCAAAACCTATCAAACTCAGGTGTCAAACCAACAGTGAGGACAGCCATCTCTGGCTGCTATCCGCGAATGTCGGTTCGACTCATCACCGTTATCAAGGAAAACCACGCCACCTGTAATAACCGCTGGTGGTCCGTAAGGGAGCAGGCTTTCACTCCTGCCAGATACCTCTGGGTCTTGGGCGTTAACCTGTTTCCTTACGTAAGACGAGCTCTTAGCAAGCAGAAGCAGTTTACGGCTACTCAGGCCGTAATGCATGTTACTTCAAAAGGTGGAAAACCTATCAAACTCAGTTTGTCAAACCAACAGTGAGGACAGCCATCTCTGGTGCTATCCGCGAATGTCAGTTGACACATCACTGTTATCAAGGAAAACCAGCCACCTGAAATAACCCGCTGGTGGTCCGTAAGGGAGCAGCTTTCACTCCTGCCAGATGCCTCTGGGTCTTGGGCGTTAACCTGTTTCTTACGTCCGAGGAAGACGAGCTCTTAGCCAAGCAGAAACAGTTTTAGGGCATACTCCAGGCCCATAATGGCATGTTACTTACCATAACTATTAAGATATTTTATTAATAATTCACGTTTAAAAAAAAATATTACTAACCATTTTTTTAAAATTATATATTAATTCTAAAATCAATAGCAAATAAATTATACATCAACATACTAAATAATATTCCCATCAAAACTTTTAAAGAATTTTAACATTAAAGTGCCAATTGTTGCCTTATTTTGCAACGGTGAAAAGCCAATGTTGACTTTTTTGTAGGTTGTCTTTTCGCTTTGAAATAACACAACTTGGAATTTGATTGATGGAAACCCATGTTAGGTCCTTTCCTAACTTTTTTAAAGCATCGTTTCATTATGGTGATTCATTCATTTTACGTCTAATTTGAGGATAATTTTGGCAGACTTTGGAATAAATAGGTTATAAACATTTATGTGAAATAGGGAGAAAATATTTAGATTTGTATTGGTATACCTTTTAGAAATATTTGGAGGATTTTTTTCTTGAATATTGAAATAAAGGATATGATTAATTATTAACCATAAGATCGGTTGGTAATTTGATTCAATTTTAAATTTTGTGATTTAGGTTTTTTTTCTATATTATTTATTTTGAAAAGAAAATAAGGGTTTATTATTAAACACAACTATAATTTTTTTTCCTTTAAAATATTTAAATATACTTTCCAATGGAGCGGGTGATTTGGATGAGCAATGTATTAGGGTGGTTGGACCGTTAAAGTTGGTTATCATTGTGTTATGACGAATAGATAATCATATTTTTTGAAGCTCTGTGTTATGGTCTAGCGCAACTTTTCCCTTCCAGACTTGGTCCAAATTCTAGGAAACAACGTTTTAAATCTCATGCGTTGTTTTGCCCTGTATAAATTGCATGTACACGGGGGTCAGTCTATACCCAAACTGCGTATATGTCTTAAAACATTAAAAAATATATAATCTACTTAAATTCGGACGGAGTTTACAGGTTTTACCTATTATTCACCTAGTGTAGCCTGTGCCCCAACTGTTTGCCAACTAAAAAACTAATTTGGAGAAGTATAAATAGACATCCATAGGAAGGCCTAAGGGGGGAGAAAAGACTGGATATTGATATTATAGTTGATTACATCCCTGATCAAGTCTGAAGAAATCCTTGTGCCTTCTGCACTCCCAAGCCATAGGAAACCTTTGTTTCCTTCTTGAGATGTCCTTCATCCCTTTATGACATCCTTGCATATATCGATGGAGTAGGATTGCTGAGGCCTAGGAAGGACAGATCAAGCGGACGATTTTTCTTGGAGCCAATGGATGACTCAAGTTGTAGTTCTTCCGTACTTTTTAGTTTACATCAATAAAGAGGTGTTGTTCTGTTCCTGATATTTAAGGTCTTAATGCATTAATCTATTTTATGATTTTCTTATGAATCTTATGTTAATGCTTATTGCTTACATGGTTATATGACTTAACACCTATATCATGCACATGCTTTCAATTACTGTTTTTGTATATGCTTTTCTTGAATTAGTTGCAGGTTCTAAAGCATTAGAAGAAGCAGAGGGTTTGGACCGTACGAGAACGACCTCAAACGTAGGACCTCTGCGTAACACCTCTTCTTCCAACTTCAGTAGTTTAATTATTAGGACTACATGTTTGCATGCCTCTTTATGTTATAATTCCTCCGCTCTATTGGGGTTCTCAACCCATGACCTAGGGTGACTTTACCCGTAATAGGATCGTGTGCCTTGCCCCCACATGCATGCATGTGCGAAAGTTTAAGGCTATTGATGGAGCATCTTATTGGTATAAGAGATTTGGTCTTACACTTTGCATGGTAGAGGAAAATGATAACTAGAGGTAGTTTAGACCCCCCTTCAGAACAAGCGGGGAGGTAAAGGGCTACACTTGTGGGACAATAACAGTTCACAGGGGCAATAATTTGGTGGTGAGAAAGTGGAATTTAGTGGCTCTGGAGTGGGATTGGAAAGCTAGGGAAGTTTTTGTTATGGGTTGTTGGCAGGGAAGGGCTCTCAGACTAGAAAAAGGTGGTCTCCTACACCAGTGCATCGACTCCTATTCCTTGGTGTCTCAATGGCCAATCTAAGATAGGTAATTCTAGTTCCCATACTATACTCTGTCAATCTACATGACATTAAGTTGTCTAGCCTTGGTTGTGTGATTATTTCTATTTTGGTTTGTTGTATTGGTGGGTGCTTGTTTCCTTAGTCTATTCACCTGTCAGTAAGTCTTAATGGCATTGTATTCATGATAAAGGTATATCTACATAATATTGTCTTTTATTTTATCAATTTCGAGGGAAGGAAGTTTGGCCATGTCAGTCTCGAAATTAAAATTTTGGTATGGTATTGGCATCTTGGGGAGTGATTGGCATTTAAAAAATGTTTCTTCTAGATTGTAGTGAGGCATCCATTCTACTCATTTTCATTTATCAACTTTGGACTTGTGTTTTTGTACTTTTGTTACACATTTTTTTTGCAGGCTTAGGTTAGTCTATTTCATTTTCTATTTTTCTGTTATTGTATGCATATGTAAGGAACCTCAAAAAGCAACCATTGAGTGTGATATATTGAGACAATCTATGTGCAGCCATATGAGAGGGGGTGGACATGACCATTGGGGTAGGAATCGGGCTCAACAACAAGCTTGGGAAGCAGCTGGTATATTTTATTCCATTGTCCCCCCTAAAACTAGAAACGAGATTGCAATCTACAGTCTTGGGCTGATATTTCCTAACCTTCGTAATACCAAGGGACGAAAGAAACAATATTTGAATTCCATATCTCTACAATGATAAATGGAGGCTCTTCTTGGAAGGGTCTTAAAAGAAAATCAAGAGGAGATATAAAACATCTTTGCTTCATTAGAAAACATCAAACAGGCCTATAGAAATAAACATTTTTATTTGACGCACAACTTGCACAGTTGGAAAGTCATATGCAGTGTGAACTTGATCTCCCTACTCCTTCAGTATCTAGTGTCAAGAGCCCAATCCCTGTTACATATTCTCACTCTTGATTGGCTGCAATATCTACTGCTTTTTTTCATTATAGTAACTGGTTTTATTTTGATGTATATATTTTGGATTACTTTCTATATACGTAGGTGGTTAAAAATATTTGGTTCTCGTCATAGCAAATTAAAACCTTCTATGAAATGAAATGGCTAAACTTTGACTAAATAAATAATGTCCTCTAATTTGAATATATTCTAAAGTAATACAAAATTAACTCTATATCTGAATAAAAAATAAAATAAAAAATCAAATTCATAATAATTTATAAATTTTTATTAACAATATAGCTTTAGTAAATGGTTTAATTTGTTGACCAAAATCCAATAAAATTTTCTCCTCTAACATAATATATATAATTTAATAAAAATCTAAAATTTCCTCCACTCCTAAGGATAAATTTTTTTTATTAATTATTTATAATAATTATACCTTATAAAGAATTAATAAAATATCAACCAGAATTTTAAATTCGAAAGACATGATATTGGATTTCAATATAAAACAAATGAGATTGAACTTCAATTTACTATGTGTGAATATCTATAAGATATTGAATATATATTTTTGGTACAACCACATGGCTAATCACGGTCTTGAACTCATAACTTAAAAGAAAAAAAAAATTATTTATAATTTTTTTTATTCTAATTAAATTTTATTATTAATAAAAAATATTTAATTTTTGTATTTAATTTTAATAATTAAAATGAATAAGTATTAATAATAAGTTTAGAAAAAAAATTATCAATAAATATATAATGAATAAATATATACTATAGAGATAAATTTATAAATAAATAAATTATTATTTCTTTATTAATTTAAAAAAATATATATATTAAAATATATTATATTTTTTTCCTCAGATGTGAAGAAATAGGTTAGTAGTTTAAGATTTAGAGGCATATTACACGAGTGAATGTCTATCCCCTAGGGATTACCAAGGGTAATTACAAGTGGTGTGATTTTCCTTAAATAACAATGATGAGTCAATTTTCATTTGTGGATAACAACCAATAATGATTATCACTCTACGGATTTGACAACTAAAATTGAATACATTTTCCCACTTTATATAAAAAATTATATAATTTCAATAATTTAACATTTATAACAACAATCTCAACGACAGTTTTGTTGAGTTCACAGTATGGTTTTAGTGGTTTGTATAGTTTATGAGATTGGTGGGGTCCACAGTTATGGAGGTCCTACCAAAAAGGCATCAATCTGTAACAAACCACTATAGGGGAAGAATAAAGTCTCATGTTACATCATATCACTTGTTAAAAGGTGCTTTAGGATTGCCATGGTCACTCTACTTCTTTATCAAGAATGAAATTAGGATTATGTGGAAACTCATCAAAAGTGTGGCTCGAAACAAGAGTTTTTATCAGATACACCATCATGAAAAACATATTCCTCTTCTGCAAATGTACTAACTAAAAACCCAGTTCATTTGAAATAATGTCTACCAAATCAAATACATATTTTTTTTATATGAGTAATAGAGCATATAGAGAATGGAACTTAGCACTGTGGTAGTAGTTTCTAGGCCCATTAAAGATGCATACAACCAACAAAACTATCAGAACAATTCTCTAAATAAAGTGATACCTAGATAGGAAATATTAGAAGAAACCTCAGAATCTGGAAAAGTGAACTCCTGTAAGATTTTCAAGCGATTTTCCTCTTATACTAGAAATCTATTTGTGTTTGAAAAATCTAACAACAATATGAGAACCGGTAGCTTCAATATCCACCTAAATGTCTCTAAACTCAAATAAATACCAATATCTTTGGCAAATAGTCTAATTATTTTTGTTGCCAATTCAAACTTATCTGCGCATAAATAAGCTACTTCACTGAAATCAAATACCTCTAGAACACATGCACATTTTCAATTCCAGTGGACTATATGTTATCGTTCTTCTTCTTGTGCACAAAAACATTCACATATCACTCACATGTAGTCGACCACTAAAAGCTTTGATCGACAAATGCAAGTGAGTTAATATTATCAATACAAATAACTTCTTTCCTTCCCCTTGAAGCCATTTATGCGGCAAAATTTGAAATTTATTTGTCAACTAGCAACACTTTCATTGCACTATAGGTCTTGATCAACGATATGCTAAACAAGCACCACTTGTTACTACTATGTCTATGAAATCCCTTCTACAAGACATTTCCAATATATAGAAACTCAATATAGAAAAATATTCATTTATGACATATAACATAAATAAATCACATAATTTAAATCCACCGCAATTCTGGCCAGAAAATAATAGAAATTCTAACATGAATTTTAAAAAACTGGGCAATTTTTTTTTGGAAATCAGATTAGAGTTGTCAAACTACGGGATTTTTTCGCTAAATGAGTAATTTCTTATAGTGTTAAATTCTTTTCTTTTTTTCCGTTTTCTATACATGTTACTATTTTGCATGTGAAATGTTTTTTATGAAATAAATAACAATAAAAAAACAACAAATCATATGTTGTTGAGAAATAACACAAATAGTTTAAAAAACAAATCTTAAAATTCAGAAATCAATTACTCCATGTACGACACAAATTAAATGTGAATATTTTCTAATAGTGACAGCTAGCTTATCGGTTGTTAACAATCACATCCACTACTATATCGATGCCAATGTATAGGTAAATCATCTATGTTTCTGATTACTTGTCAATATATTGATTTTGGCAAATGGGTACTGAATCGTTAATGTCATTACATCGTCTATGAAAATGGAAAAAATTCATTCCACACAATGAAAGTGTTTTGTTTTTTATGTTTCTTGTTCTTCTCCTTTCTTTTGTTTCTACATAACACAATTCTTCAATCTTGCCTCTTTTCCATATGTAGTATACGACTCTCGCATTTATTACAATTACCATCAAAACTTCAACTACAACATCATTATTATTATTATTATTAATTGCAATTCGTAAAATTTATTATAAACTAATGTCATTTAATTAATAAAGCTCATAGTGAAACATTTTTTTGTATATAGCATGATTTATATAAATACTTTATTCCGCAGATGCATTTGTTCCTTGCAAAGCCTCCGTACACGCACAACCACTTCCACACAACTAGTTCCATATATAGTAACATTTAACAAATACTCATTTACAATTTACTACTATAACTTAAATGGCTTGCAACATAATCTTTAATGTGGATTTCACACAACAAAAAGCTTCCCATGGTAAAATAGGTATCTATTTTCAGGAGGTATCATTTAAAAACTTATTTGCCTTAAGAAAGTAAACTGTACATGTCTATAAGAAAATCAATTACAGAAATTGGTTTACAACTAACCATTGTAAAATGAAGATATGCAACCTTTTCAAAATTCTTTGGAAAAACTTATCTCATAGTTCAATGCATAGTTATTATTATGTTGTGCAAAGCTTTCACACCAAGCAGTTTCCCCTGCATTATGGAAACTCTTATCCTAATTCCAACAGAATGAAAATAATTGTACAATTAATCACTGATGTGTTCCGTTTTCTCTTTTCTACATGCATTCATAAATAAATACTACTGCAACAGAATAGTAACACTTTCTAGCCCAACAACCCTTAATAGTTATCAACATAGTGAATTGTATTCAGAGTCAAATTTTAGTGACAACAAATGCAATAGATACAACTCTTATCCTAATTCCAACAGAATGAAAATAATTGTACAATTAATCACTGATGTGTTCCGTTTTCTCTTTTCTACATGCATTCATAAATAAATACTACTGCAACAGAATAGTAACACTTTCTAGCCCAACAACCCTTAATAGTTATCAACATAGTGAATTGTATTCAGAGTCAAATTTTAGTGACAACAAATGCAATAGATACAACTTCACATGTAAAATATAATCTAAGAATTATTGAAATAAATGGTAAAATGTTTGAGTATTAAAACAGAGTAAACATAAATGCATTTTAATTATTATTTATTATAGAACACTCAATAATAGATAAAAGCATAAAGAAAATAATGGTAAACAATTGTTCAATTATTATTTTCTATATAACATTCGAGGACTCAAGTCCATACAACATCCAATGTCAAACATTATCTCACAATTGTTTACATAATTAGAAAACATAGAAAAAATAGTAATCAAAATTCAAATAAGTTATGATCACAAAGCCATGGTCCAAGAAATAGGCTCTATTGCATAAAGCACTTATGAAAATGTCAATAGTTCAATTGCAAAGGTGTCTCTATGACAATTGCGATTGCAATCCCATCAACTGCAATCTCCAAAAGTCATCTGTAATAGATAACAAGGAACTACATTCAGGAATTACAATATTCCATCATAACGCATACATAAGATCTAAATAGTAAAATGCTTTGATGGAAAAAACTGTTCTAATTCATTAAAACACTTACAATATGCAAAACAATAGTGTGATATTCTTCAGCTCTTAGCTATCTCTCACAATTAGACTTCCTGCAACAAATTCCTTCACTTTAGGTTCAATGAATTATTTCATCGGAGAAATGGTAATGTCTAGCTTAACACATTCATTGAATATCGCCTCCTCAATTTCATTTTCTTCTTTTTGCAATTTCAAAACTAAGGCATAGTACTCCTCGTTAACAACAACAAAATTAATTAGCTATTTGCTAATTTCCACGGCACTAAAATCAGTTATATCATCGAACTTTATTGCTTGCGATTGTTTCAACTCCTCCAAATCAACCATTAACTTCTCCTTTCCACTTAATCTAGATTCATGTCATAGATGAACCTTTTAAATTCTAAATAATCGCTACCACCTTGACATATGCATCTATTCTTCGATTTTCTATGTTTCCACACTCAAAAATAATCTCTTTCAATATTATGATTTTCCCAGAACATGCAGCCATGATTTGCCTCATTCGATCAGTATCAAACATTCTTGTTTATCTATTTCTCGTTCGGACAACGAATCAAGTATCTGACAAAAAATTAATAGGTCATTGTCCAAGAAATCCTTGTCTCCCTCCAGTTCACTTTTGTCAAATTCAAAAAAATACCATGTTCTTTGATTTAAATGCCCAAGATCAAAAGAAACTTACCTTGCAGATTCAATGTTCCACAATCTTTCAGATATATTATTCATGATATATGATTCACTACACTCAGAATATTGACAGGTTTCTCAAACCTATTAGATCCACCAAATATCACCATTGAAATCCTCAAAAAAGTACCCACGCTCATAGAATTTTCTATATCTTTTTAATTTTTCATTTACCTTTTTATTTTCTACTTGTCATCGATCAACATAATCTGCAAGTGCATCACCACCATCTTGATGCAATTTCATCAACCTAGACATTGCAACCAAAGAAAAATCAACATCTAATTATTTATGATCAACAACGTTTATGTCGAAAATATGTATTCTTTCAATATTCAATCTCCTACCACCCCTATCATAATTTTTGTCCTACAATGTGACAAAATGGTGATCGGAACTAATTTACTCTTCAGCGATTTCCTCCATTATTCTCTAATTTTCTTGCAAAGAAGCACTAACCTAATCAGGTAGTACAACAAAATCAAATTACATGCCCATCGTTTCTTCAATACTTTTCTTTAAGTGAACTCTCGGATCTAAATGATTCAACAGTATGTGATTTTTGTAGAGTTACTCTACGAGGACGCCCTTCATCAACCCCTCCATCTAATAGCCTATCGGAAACTAATTTTTTTCTTCGAGTACTTATTTTTCTTTTTTAACTAGTATATGAAGTTGTACCAATACTATGTGTGCAAGATTAAGATTTCCCCGCATGGTTTTCACCTCTTTGCTTATGTCTTTCTCCCGTCGCAATCATCTCTTTTTCAACATCTTGTCCAACATCTACTAGCATTTTTTTATCAACACAGTGACTTCTCTCACCCTACTCTCCAATTCTTGGAAATAAGTTATCGTATCTCATATAATCAAGGTGGACTGTGAAAATTCTTCCTCTATTAAATCCTTTAATAGCTTAAACTTCATTTAAGTTGAAATCATCGAAAGACTTTGCAACAATGAGAACGTGAGTTGTATTCTTCATAGTCACTTTTCCAATAGTAAATAGAAAAGAAATAAATTGTCTCTTCTTTTCCTGTTAAAATACAGATAGCCAACGATGTTATTTCCTATAGACATCAACAACAAAATAACTATCTAGAACAAATATTTGCAAAAGAAATGACCTATCTTCAAAACTATAAATTCATATCACTGTATTTCTTTCTCTTTCCTCAATTTCCCCTTGTGAAGTAAGAAGTCCTTGAGCCTCTAAATGTCGAATGCTGGGACAATACTTCAAGCTCTTAAACACAATTTGCAAAGATAAAGCGCCCCATTGTTTTGGCTATCACTGCAAATAGTGTTTTCACCCTTACTATACTAGCTATTTCAAATATTTGCAGTCCCATTTCCCTAGAAATCACCCCCTACCATTGTTTTTCATATGGAACATGCTACAAAGATAAAACCACCATCCATATTTTTCATCGTCTCAATGTTTGTTCTCTAATTAATAGAAAACAAAGTTGTAGATAATTATAAGTCATCTCAACATTCAATTCATCGAGTACACATCTATTCACACATTGAGAAAACCACATAAGAAAGATTACATTAAATCTAGAAAAATGATTTTCATACGCTTTGCACATAATGTAAATGCATATATGCAAAACCATAAAGGTACCTCCAAACAAATAAGTCTATTATGTGCAAAAAGCTTTGAAGCTTTCATTGTATGCACTTCCACATCCCACAGTCTATTAATAATAAAACTAATATCAAAACACATTACAATTAAAATACCCCTCTGCACTTCCCTCATTCTACACAGATTTCACACATGCATTTGTTCTCTGCATAACCCCACATATGCACAACCATCTCCGCACAACTATGTCCACAAAGATACTTTCATAGTCAATAATGCCTTAAGTCATTGATATTTGAAACTGATATTAATTAATGATTATACGTTGTGAAATGCATCCCTAAATAAGAATTAAAAAAGAGATTTGTATATTTATTATAAGTAGTAAAATTTCCACAAAAATTTTGCATAACATCCGCACATGCATAATAACCTTCACACAACTACTTTCTCACTAAATAATACCCTTAATTGACATTCAAAACTTTGCAAATGAAACCTCTGAATAGCTAGCTTCAAAACTGATATTAATTAATGATTATACATTGTGAAATACACCCATAAATAACAATTAAAAAACAAGATTTATATATTTATTATCTTAGTAGGCTTTGAACAAAACTTTAGCATAACGTCTGCACAAATACAACAAACTCCGACCAAATTCATTTGCACAACTACTTGCACACTCTATAACACCCTTAATTGACATTCAAAACTTCGCACATAATGCCTATGAACAACTAGCTTCACAAACCAACTTTGTACAACTACTTCTGTACTTCTGAAAAATGTTGCTAAATAATAATTGAATAAGACAAAGGCTTACACATATTTGTTTTATAACACAACACTTTTTCTTCACAAGAATTGAAATTAAAGTTTTTTAGCACCCTCGTCTATGTAAAAGACCTTAATCTCCTATACATACTTTGTCCTCCGCACAGTAAACGTTTCGCACAATGACCCTTATCCTCACTATGCAAAGGACCTCAACTCTCCCACACATACTCTATACTACACACAAGCAAACATAATAATATTAGTTCGACATTTGTTTAGCCCTACCCCCTACACCCCCTCGCCACCCCCTTGTAAACAACTTGCAGCCACATGAATTCTCACATCATTGAATAGAGCATTAACATAATAGTTCCCTACAACCTCATTAATAGCTAACTTCACATAACCATCTTTGTAAAACTATTTTTGTACTTGGAAAAAATGTTCCTAAATAATAATTTACCAACTCAAAGCCTTTCGCACATTCATTACACAGTTTTTTTAACACCCTTTCGATGAAAAAAACCCTGGTTCTCCCACAGATACTCTTCCACACAATGAAAATATACCAACTACCACATTGTTCATCAGTATCACAACACTCATTATGCAAAGAACCCCAACTTTTTCGCACATAATAATATTAATTCAACATTTGTTCAACCCCCCTTCGAGCCTACGCAAACAAGTTGCAACTGCATAAATTCTTGATCATTAAGAAGAACACTAATATAATAGTGATAGTATCAAAGCACTCACCAACACAATGGCCATTCACAAAATTATTTTTATTTTAATTTTAAAATGAATTATGAGGCATTGAAGAAAAATGAAAATAAAACATTTTCCACTAGGGGAATTATGTCCCATTATAGCTTCCTCAACCAATCGAAAATTAGAAATACCATTTACTGAAAAATCAATAATTATTGTTGAATTTATGCAAAAATAAAAATACTAAGCATTTCCCCGAAACTTTCTTTAAAATATCAAAAGAACACCCAAATAATGCATAGTTAATGCAACTTGACCGTGAAGTGAATGTTATAGTCCCTAACAGGGCAAGGACTAATAATAATATGAAACACTTATTGTGATAATAACATGTGTTCAAATTTTAATGAACAAACTCCATGGGTATTGATTATATTAAATATTGTTAATAAAACTTTGAGGCGAATTGTAAATATTATTATTATATAAACTGAATATATTAAATATTTTTAATATAATGTTTAGTTAAAATATTATTATTGTTATTATTTATCATCTATTGTGTGAATGAGCCATTTCACACACCTTGATTTGTTATTATTATTTAGAATAAAGATCTTATTTACTAAATTATGAATTTAAAAAATAATTTGTTTGATTTTTAATTTTATTATATTTTAAAGAAAGTGAATTATGATCATGGTTTTAAAAAAGAATTTGATATATTTTTTTAAAGTAAAATAATTTTTTTAAATGAAAAGGATTTTTTTTTAGAAAAGGAGATTTATCTTTATACATTTTTTTATATTTTTTTTTTAAGAAAAAGAGATCTATCACTACACAATTCATAATTTTTTTTTAGAAAAGTGATCTATCTCTACACCCTTCTTTATATTCTTTTGGAAAAGAGAGTTATTTAATCATATATTCTTTTACATATTTTGTGGGGCCGGAGATCCATATTTGCACAATGATTTGATAGCTAAAGTTTACGAATGTGTACATATTGTACCTAAATATGGTTTTGAACCTATGACCTCTAACGAGAAAGCATATGTTATTAATCATTAGTCCTAAGTAATTTGTACTAGTAGTCTAATTTTACGTCATATCCAAGCCAAATACCAAATTGTTGTATAAAACCTTGTTGTTTATAAACTAAGAAACCTACCTCCACATAATGAATTGATTACTAAAGTCTATGAAGATGTACATACTCTACCACCCTCTAATTTTGAACCTATGACCTCTTGCAAGGAAATGCATAATGATTTAACTCCTAAATTGCATGGTATACATGCTCTAACTCCTTTCAATTTGAACCTATAACCTCTTAACACGAAACACGTGTTCTTAACCATTAAATCTAATGCATGTTCATGACCATTAGACCCAATACAAATTCTTGACCAATAAATCCATTTTTTGAAGTATTTTATTTATACATGATATTGAAATATTTTTTTCTATTAATATATTTTTTTTAAATACCACTTGTCACCTCAAATATGAAAGGATGATCTGATTTTAAACACGAACACAACAAATTACAGATATATCCATAAACATAGAGATGAAACAGAAATAAAACTTCATTTCATTAATATCAAAGCACTGAAATATGCTTACATATAGAATGGAAATAAACTAGCTAAGACGATGGTAGCTTGTATCCGAGAAGAGATGTGGCAGTTACATGCCTCTGAACTGTGTTGCAATAAGGGTTGATGGCCTATTTATTATTGAGAAACAATGGAAAACCCAAAAACATCTAAAAACCTAACCCTAGGAGATGAAACACAAAACTATGGGCCTCGTTTGGGTAAATTGGTACATCAACCTCCTAGGGTCGTAACTTTGGTATACATTCTTCGTTTGACACACACGGTACCTTGTTAGAAAGATCTATCCGAGGAATACAACTGTTCATAGCATATATCGAGTTGAAAACTCCTCGCCGCTATCAATGATTTTCCAAAAAAAAAGTCGTTTAGGGCCTCAAAATAGCTCCCGAAAACTACCAAAAATAATAAATTGTGCTACAATTAAGAAAACTAAAAAATTGAAAGAAACAATAGTGGGGGTCCAAGTAGAATAAACGAGTGACCACTAATATCTACTTAAATAAAAAAATTACAAATTTTGTAAAGTAAATAACACTTCTATTAAAATAGCTTTCTATAAAATTATATTATTTAAAAAAAATAATATAAAATTATATTAAACTCATTAAATATTAAAATATTTTATTAATAATTCACACTTAAAAAAATTATTACTAACCATTTTTTTAATTATATATTAATTCTAAAATCAATACCAAATAAAGTATACATCAACATACAAAATAAGATGAATAATATTCTCATCAAAACTTTTAAAGAATTTTAACATTAAAGTGCCAATGGTCACCTTATGTTTTGCAATGTTGAAATGCCAATGTTGACTTAGTTTGTAGGTTGTCTTTTCCTTTTGAAATAACACAACTCGGAATTTGATTGATGGAAACCCATGTTAGGTCCTTTCCTAACTTTTTTAAAGCTTTGTTTCATTAGGATGATTCATTTTACCTCTAATTTGAGGAAAATTGTCGCAGACTTTGGAATAAATGGGGTATAAACATTTATGTGAAATAGGGAGAAAATTTTTAGATTTGTATTTGTGTATATTTCAGAAATATTTAGAGGATTTTTTCTTGAATATTTAAATAAAGGATATGATTAATTATTAATCATAAGATGGGTTGGTAATTTGATTCAATTTCAAATTTTGTGATTTACGTTTTTCTTATATTATTTATTTTTAAATAGTTTAATTTATTGAACTCTTTGGTTATATATAAAAGAAAATAAGTGTTTAATATTAAATAAAATTATAATTTTTTTTTAAATATTTAAATATACTCTTCAATAAGGTGTGGGGGATTTGGATGAGCAATGTATTAGGGTGGTCTCACCACCTTATTGCTTCAAGGCTCATTTAAGAGGGGATGGTGTGCCTTGCCCCTCATATGCATGCACATGTGAAAGTTTAAGGTTATTGATGGAGCAGATTATTGGCATTAGAGATTTGGTCTTACACTTTGCATGGTAGAGGAAAATGATAACTAGAGGTAGTTTAGACCCCCTTTTAGAGCAGGCGAGGAGGAGGAGGGTTATACTTGTGGGACAATACCAGTTCATAGGGGCAATAATTTGGTGGTGAGGAAGTGGAATTTAGGGGTTATGGAGTGGGAATGGAAAGCTAGGGAAGTTGTTGTTGTGGGTTGTTGGCAGGGGAGGGGCTCTGAGACTGGCAAAAGGTTGTCTCCTACACCAGTTCATTGACTCCTATGCCTTGGTGTCTCAGTGGCCACTCTAAGACAGGTAATTCGACTTCCCATACTATACTTTTTCAATCTACATGACATTAAGTTGGCTGGCCTTGGTTGTGTGATTATTTTTATTTTGGTTAGTTGTATTGGTGGGTGCTTGTTTCCGTAGTCTATTCACGTGTTAGTAAGTCTTAATGACATTGTATTTGTCATGATAAAGGCATATATATATAATCTTCTCTTTTATTTTATCAATTTCGAGGGAAGGAAGTTTGGCCATGTTGGTCTCGAAATTAAAATTATGGTTTGATATTGGCATCTTGGGGAGTGGTTGGCATTTAAAAAATTTGCTTCTAGATTGTAGTGGGCATCCATTAGATGCTGATTTTCATTTATCAATTTTGGACTTGTGTTTTGATGCTCTTTTTACACATTTTTTTTTGCAGGCTTAGGTTAGTCTATTTCATTTTCTATTTTTTTTTTATTGTCTTCCTATGTAAGGAACCTTGGAAAGAAACCATTGAGTGCAATATGCCAAGACAACGTATGCACAACCATATGAGAGGGGGCGGACATGACCCCTAGGGTAGGAATCGGGCCCAACAATAAGCTCGGGCAGAAACTGATATATTTTATTCCATTGTCCCCCCCCCAAAACTCGAAATGAGATTGCAATCTTTCTCATTGGGTTCCTAATGTTCGTAATACCAAGGGACGAAGGAAACAATATTTGAATTCCATATCTTTGCAATGATAAATGAAGAATCTTCTTTTAAGGGTCTTAAAAGAAGTTCAAGAGGAGATATAAAACATCTTTGCTTCATTAGAAACCATCAAACGGCCGAGAGAAATAAACAATTTTACTCGATGCACAACTTGCACATTTGGAAAGTCATATGTAGTGTGAACTTGATCTCCCTACTCCTCTAGTATCTAGTATCAAGGGCCCAATGCCTGTTAGATCTTTTGACTGTTGATTGGCTTCAATATCTACTCCTTTTTTCATTACAGTGACTAGTTTTATTTTGATGTATATATTTTGGACTACTTTCTATACACGTATATGGTAAAAATAGTTAATTCCCCTCCTAGCAAATTAAAACCTCCTATGAAAAAAAAGACTAAACTTTAATGCTCTAATTTAAACATATTCTAAAATAATATAAAATTAACTCTATATATATATAATCAAATTCATAATAATTTATGATTTTTTTATATAATCAAATTCATAATAATTTATGATTTTTTATTAACCATATACCTATAGTAAATAGTTTATATATATATATATATATATATATATATATATATATAATCAAATTCATAATAATTTATAAATTTTTATTAACAGTATAATTATAGTAAGTATTTTGATTTATTGACCAAAATCTAATAAATTTTCTTTTCTACCATAATTTATTAAAATTCTAAAATTTCTTCATTTTGGATAATAATAAAAAATAAATTATTAATTAAATCTAATTAGTAAAAAATATATATAATTTTTGTAACAATCTAAGATTTCTTTGCTTTTTGTGACTTTTTAGGCATCCAAGGAATTTCAATTTATGGTGACTCAAAATTGTTGATTGATCATGTTAATGGGAATGGCCACATTAGCAGTCCACATCTCCTTGGTTGGCTAAGCAGAATCATGTTTTTTCGAAACACCATGAACCAGATGTCTTTCCAGTATATTCCTCGTTCCAGGAATGTCCAGGCTGACTCTCTCTCCAAGGAGGGTTTTGTTATGAAGTCGGGATTGTGGTCATTGACAGTTATCCATGATGGATCTTCCTTTCTTATTCAGGATTTCAGTATCAAGGGAATGTGACTCCTTTCTATTGCTTAGAAAGCCAGTGCATTGATCTTCCGCACCATAGAAATGTGACTTATTGTGACTTATTGTGTTTTAATTTCTGTTCTCAGAATGTGTAGTAACTAAACTTTTGAAAACATGTGTAGCTTTTTTGTCTCTTTTTCTCTGAAACGGTCAAATCCGTTCCATATGTTGTGTTGGTTATGGGCAGCTCAAATCCGTTCCATAAGTTGTGTTGGTTATGGGCAGCTCTCACTGTCCCGAAACAATGTAATGCACATCTTTATATTATCTTAATATAAATCTATGATGATTTTGTCTGTCTGTAAAAAAAATCTAAGATTTCTTCCTCTCCTATAATAATTAAAAAAGAATTATTAATTAGTTATAATAATTATAACTTATTAAGAATTAATAAAATATCAACCAGAATTTTAGATTCGAAAGACATGATATTGAATTTCAATATAAAACACGTGAGATTGAATTTCAATTTACTATGTGTGAATAGTTATAAGATATTGAATGTATTTTTTTGGCACAACCACATGGCTAACCACTATCTTGAGATGACTCATAACTTAAAAAAAATTTATTAATATTTTTTTAATTAAATTTTATTATTAGTAAAAAACTATTTATTTTTAGTATTTAATTATAATAATTAAAATGAATATTAATTTAGTATTTAATTATAATAATTAAAATGAATATTAATAATTATTAGTATTTTTTGATTTTTTTATGAATAAATATATATGATGGACATAAATTTATTTATTTATAAATAAATAAATAATTATTTTTATAATAATTTTGAGAAAAAATATAATATATTTTTTTCTTTGATATAAGGAAATATGTTAGCGGTCCAAGATTAAGAGGTATTTTGCGAAAGTGAAATTCTATTTTTTAGGGACCACTAATAGGTAATTACAAATAATGTGGTTTTTCTTGAATAATAATAATGAGTCAATTTGCATTTATGAATAACAATCAATAATAATTATCACACTACAAAATTGACCACTAAAATAAAATACATTTTCTAACTTTTAATAAAAAATTATATAATTTCAATAATTTAACAATTATAACCAGAATCTGACCCAGAGTTTTGTTAGAGTTAACATTATGGTTTTAGAGGTTTGTCTAGTTTATGAGATTGGTGGGGTCCACGATTATGGAGGTCCTGCCAAAAAGGCATCTATCCGTAACAAAGCATTAGAGGGGGAGGATAAAGTCTACCGTTACATCATATCGATTGCTAAAAGGTGCTTTAGGATTGCCATGGTTACAGTCTACCTTCATGAATCATGACGTTGCCTTCACGTTTTTCTCCGTGTAATTATTGTAAAGTTTGGTATAGTTTGCCATTGTCAACAATTTGATGAGACCAGCTCAGGGAATCTGTGTCACATGCTAGCACTAGAGACAAGGAACGTCACGCACATACCAAATGACCGACCAAATTGTGACAATGTTTAAAAATAAAGTCTAAAGTTCGCACTATGATTATGGTGGTGGACGGTGATCAGCGGCTGAAAATTTATTATTTTTTTGTTTGTGATCACGATAGTGGCGACAATAGTTAATTTTATTATTTTAATAGCAGTGATTTATTATTCTTATATGTATACATTAATTAATTAATCATCTTTTGGTTGATTTTTTTCACGAAGGAATTTAAAATGAATTTTGATTTAATTTTAACTTTTTTTATTAATTAAAAGTTTCAGCAGTTTAGTTTTCTTTGATATTTTTAATATTTTAATAGTATTGATTTATTATATTTATAAATTAATTTTTATTTATTAATTATTTTTAAGTTATTTTTTAAACTAAATAATTTGAAAAGGAAATTTTAGTTTCATTTCATATTCATTAATTAATTAATCATCTTTTGGTTGATTTTTTTCACGAAGGAATTTAAAATGAATTTTGATTTAATTTTAACTTTTTTTATTAATTAAAAGTTTCAGCAGTTTAGTTTTCTTTGATATTTTTAATATTTTAATAGTATTGATTTATTATATTTATAAATTAATTTTTATTTATTAATTATTTTTAAGTTATTTTTTAAACTAAATAATTTGAAAAGGAAATTTTAGTTTCATTTCATATTTTTATTATTTTAGTAGTGTTGGATTAATATTTATTAACTAATTATTTTTAAGTTATTTTTAAATTAAATAATTTAAAAACCAAATTTTTATTTTCATTTTTTAATGATAAATATTTAAGTTTTTTTTTTTTTAATATTTTTTAAAGTTAGAAAATTTTAAATTAAAAGGTTAGGCAGTTTCGTTTGATATGTTTGATATTTTTATTATTTTATAGTATTGAATTAATATCTATTAACTAACTATTTTTAAGTTATTTTTGAATTAAATAATTTAAAAACCGAATTTGTATTTTTATCTTTTAAGATAAATATTTAAGAAATTTTTTTATTTAAATATTTTTAAAATGAAATTTAATATTTTTAAAAGTCAGAAATTTTAAAATTAAAAGGTCAGGCAGTTTAGTTTCCTTTGATATTTTTATTATTTTAATAGTACTCGATTAATATTTATTAACTAATTATTTTCAAGTTATTTTTAAATTAAATAATTTAGAATTTTTTTTTAAGATAAATATTCAATAATTTTTTTATTTAAATATTTTTAAAATTAAATTTGATATTTTTAGAAGCTAGAAAGTTTTTTTTTTCTCGGCAAAGCTAGCTAATCTATTATATTATATACAGGTAAACATTACATGCAAAAAGACAGGCTGCCCAGGGCCGACTGTGGCACCTTGGGTAGCTTTACTTGACTCAGAATTCGCCCTCGCAGGGGCAGCACTTCCAGGTTATACCAAAACACATGACACAGAGTTGATCCCAGGTAGAAACAAAACGACCCGCGCAGGGGCATCCAACAGAAAGACTCATAACAGACTTTGCCAAGACGCATAACAGACAGACACTTAACATGAACAAGAACTGAAAGTATACAAACATAGAAATTTAGCATAATCCAGATACCAGCCAAGACCCCGAACCTATCCCAGACCTGAGAGAGAGGAATGTAAGCCAGAGAGTGCCTCTGGGAGTTAATCTTCAGGTTTTTCCTCAATAATGCTGCTCCAGCCTTGGCCTTCTGGGATGCCTGCCCACATTGCCCTAGGATCCTGCGCGGTGGCCGGCGGCTCCTGCTCTTGAGGTCGGGTAGGGGCTTGCTGAAGCTCCTTCTCTGAATTACCCTCTGCAGTTGTTGGTTGCAACACTGGACGTTTCTCCCGATTGCCCTCTGGAAGTATCTCAGCAGAGACCGGTTGCGTTCCTTCTTCATTCTCCTCAGGAACCTTCGTAAAGAGAACTGAGATGTGTGCGTTAATGCCAGCATTATCCCGCGAGCTGCCCAGGGTAAAAATGACTGAGCCGAACGCTGGAAGCATGGGCGCTCCTCCATTGGAGCTGCCGGCCTCCAAAAACTGACTGGCTGGAATTGGTGTGGCTCCCGCCCTTCTGTAACAATAGCAGCAGCAGCAATGATGGTGGACATCCGCTGCAGGGGGACGTGAAGACTCACCACGCCCAGAACCTCTCCTACACGGCTGTCTTTCACGCAATCGCGCCATGGCTTCAGCGCCGCCCTCAACTTGCTCCAGAACCGTGCTTGAGGGCCTGTTGTTACTGCGCTCACTCCCAATTGAGTGCAGTCCCCAAATTGACTCGAGGCAGAGCTCAACTGCCCATAAACCACGCCCAGGATAAGCAAGCAGGAAGCAAACCTCGTCCAAATGAATGCCTTCACTCTCAGCATCAATCGCGCCACATTTTCCCTCAGAAATTTGAGTTGCTTGCTCAGCACTCTGCGCCCAGAACAGCAACATTCCTTCCCTCTTAAGCCGGCTGACATTCCCTTGGGTTTTGCTCGCATTGAATTCTCTCTGCAGGCTCTCCATCGTTCCCAACGTCCTCATTAAGGATTCCACAATGCTTCTCCCGACTTAACGTCTCGGCGGCGAGGGGCATTAAATCTCTTTGTTCATCACGTGGCGGCACATGCTGGGCATGTGGCTCACCATGTCCTGGCTCGGTGACACCCGCATCCGGGGAGAAGTTAGAAAGTTTTAAAGAAATGTGTTTCATTTTTTTTTTTTAGTTTTTTTGTTTTTTATAATATTTATTTTAAATATTTAATAAATTTTGTTAGGTTAAAGTTTTGTATATTTGCTTTTATTTTATATTTTATTATTATATTAAAAAAATTAATGTTGATAGTGATGATTAACTGTATATTTGGTTTTATTGTATATTTTGTTATTAAATTTATATTAAAAAAATAATGATGATTAACATTCTCTAAATTCAATATAGTCTATTTGACCTTAAGAAAATAAGAGATTAATTGAAATTTTTTAATTTTTTATTTTTATAATCTAAAAGAAGAATGGAGAAAAGTGTTCCTAAATTACTATAGTTTTGCTCACTGAACAAGTGAAAAAGGTTAGTAGTATAGCAAAGATTTTGGAAACCAAAATCAAAGAAAAGTGTTCCTAAATCACTATAGTTTTGCTAACTTAACAAGTGAAAAAGGTCAGTAGTATAGTAAAGATTTTGAAAACCAAAATGAATGTAGGTAAAAACAATCCAAAATATTTTTTCTCTTTATAATTATTTTTTCCTTAAAATTTCACTTATTTAATAATAAAATAATTCTAAAAAAAGATTGAAATACAATTTTATATAAAAGATACTTTTATTTTAAATTTATTATTTTTTATGTAATTATTTCCATATCCAAATTGATTATGTTATTATTATTTTGAATTATTTTAAAGATCATTTAAAAGAATAATTGATTGATTTTATCACCCCTCTATATTGTAGAGGTAACATTACTAATATATTTATTTTTATAATAAAATAAATTTAATTTTATCATCATTTCACATTATTTGTATCTTATAATTTAAACATTATTTGAATTATTTTAAAGTTCATTTAAAAGAATAATTGATTGAGTTTATGACCACCTTAAAATTGTATAGCTAACATTATTAATATATTTATTTTTATAATAAAATTAATTTTATTTTATCATCATTTTAAATTATTTTTATCTTATAATTTAAACATTATTATACAAATTACTTATTTTGTAATTAAAAGAATAAAAAGTGGACTTTTTCTTATTTTGGTAATATTCAAGAATCAATTTTTTTTTTTTTTTTACTCTTATTTTATTGGAACTATTTTTATGTTAAAATTTAAACATTGTTATGCAAATTACTTGTTTTGTAATTAAAGAAATAAAAAGTAAGCTGTTTTTCTTTTCTTTTCTTTTGGACGTAATATTAAGGAATTAAAAGTTTTTTTTTTTTTTTTTTGAAAATTATTATTATATATACATAGAAATGGAAATAATCTTAATGCAATTAGATACACGTCTAGAATAATAAATTCATAATGAAATCATTTTTTTTTTCTTGATGTTAAATATTTAAAGTCTATTTCTTCATTTCATTTTATAACCAAGTATTGAAAACACATCATGTGCATTCAACCTATTTAATTTATTTTACAACTAAATATTAAAGGTATGGCAATTTCTATCATATATTTGTTAGGGATATCTTTCCTGTTTTTTATTACAAATGCTATTTCAATATATATATTAATCCAATATATTAGGTTATTCAATATAAATTTTATGTGAGAGAAATAGCAATCATTCACCTATACATTCATACACATATATGTTGATGATATAATAATAAAATTATTACAAGAGAATACATATGAAAATATATAATGGTGATATAATAATAATGTGATTATAAGAGTTCCCGTTGGGGTGATCAAGGTGAGAGACAGATGGAGGCGCATTGGAGAGTAGAGCTAGATGGGCCTCCACGCACTGCACAAACGATTTAATGGGTTGTTGGGACCTGGACCATACTCCCGCGAGTACTACATAATGCACAACATAGGCAGGAGGGTGGTTACTTGCAATTGTTGGGCGATGAAGAGAGATTGTTGGATAGGATAGAGCAACGAGGTATTAGCATCCTGGATCAAGTTGTGGCTTCGTGGGACAGTGCAGGGCGAGCTCGATGAATGTGGACGTGCGGAGGATTGGAACCTGTAGTCAATTTGGCCATGGGATCCGGGGGAGGAATTCATTAGCAGGTGCGACTGGGGGTATTGCTCTGGGGCTGGAGAGTGTGGGTGGGGAGCAATCGTCCCACCATCCTCAGTCTGGTTATACCTTTGGTTTGTGGTTGTTCCTCTAGAGAGGCAACGTGGTGGGGAGCATGGGTCTTGGTCCCCTTACTGGAGTGGCTCACCCAATTCTAGGAACAGTGACATGCTCCCATGTTTATTGACAGATTATTGTTATGGTTATGAAACTGGAACTAATTGCTTAGGGCTCCTTGGCTCAGGAGTGGTAAGTGACATGTTATTGTGTTTGGTTAACATTCAGCTTGTGTGGTGGGTTTCACGGGGAAGGCAGTTTCCTCCCTGCGGTGGTGCAACCGGTGGTGGTGTTGTTGGCTACACGTCGAGATAGAGAGGACGGGCCCGAAGGGGGAGAGCCAGCTACCGTATGGATGATCATCTGCACCAAGGAATGCCCAACTCAGACTCAGAGTCAACCGAAAGCCATCATTTTGACGCAAACACTGGCATGTCCCTAGGGCGCTCCTCGGGCCACGTTGAGGCTCTGACCACCTTGGAATCCATAACATCCTAGCTGAACAATCTCCAACTCTGCATGGAAACTTTGAGGGAGCATATGTATGATGACAATAAATGAATTGGTGGCTTACATTAATGACCTCCAACATATGCAGAGTGAGCTCCTGGACTCCATAGACAGCCTTCGGAGGCAACTTCAGCTTACAAACGACCATCTTTGTGATTTGGAGGCTCGGATGGAACACATTGACTATCATACGTACCAGCGGGTTGCGTTCTTTGCTGCTCCTCCAATGTTTGTCCCAAACCCACACCCTTAATGTCTATTCCTGAGATATGATTTTTTGCTTCTATTGTATCGGCAATAACCAATTACACGGGTTGTCTTAGCCTCTTCACAGGCTTATTGTTGTTAAGAGCAATGCCCATGCCAGCTCTTAAGCCTGCTACTCAGCCTTGTGCGGCAGTAGTGATGTATTTTGATGGTATGATGCAAATGCATTTTTTAAGCTATGATAATATAATGAAGTTTTTTTTGACCCACAAAAAAAAATTGATTATAAGAGAATACATATAAACTAGTTATCTCACAAATACACATATAACTATATTATTATACATGCATATTATTAGAAATATTCTAAATATGAAATAATATATATTTTGATTTTTTTTTTAATTTACAAAAATATTTAAAGGAATTTCTTTAATGATTAGAAATATATTTGAAATTATTTATTATGTGCAGGGGTAAATTTAGAAATTTTTAATGCAATATATCTTCATGATATAATAAAAATAATATTTTTCATCATCATTAAAGTTCTGGTTATATTTATCAAGTTACTTATTCTTTATAAATAAAAATTTATAATTAATTGTATTATTAAAATATGAATTCATATTTTGTAATTATTGATATTAACACAATTATCTTTCTTAATCATACTTCTTATAATCTTAAAATATTTTTCATCATCATTAAAGTTCTGGTTATATTTATCAAGTTACTTATTCTTTATAAATAAAAATTTATAATTAATTGTATTATTAAAATATGAATTCATATTTTGTAATTATTGATATTAACACAATTATCTTTCTTAATCATACTTCTTATAATCTTAAAATATTAATTAAATTCAGTTTTTGGCCAGTAATATTTTAAAATAACAATATATAGGTAGCCGTTCAACAAAAGATATCTTATCCTACTTGGAGGGTGGAAAATGAACATAGGATACATTCCACATTCAAAGGTTTAAAGGGTTAATTACACTAGCATTCTTAGTGTTGGATATGGTCTTCACAAGTTTATTTTTCTTATCTTAATGTACTCGGTGTAGGATAATCTAACTTGCATTTTCAATATATTTTTCTTATCTGAATGTACTTGGTGTAGGATAATCTAACTTGCATTTTCAAGATATTTTTCTTATCTTAATGTACTTGGTGTAGGATAATCTAACTTGCATTTTCAAGAAACAGTGTCTTTGCCTAAGCTGAGTCCATTAATCAAGCCTATTGTTTATTTGGCATTTACAATAATCGCCGCTTTTCCCAAGTTGAATCCAATCGTGTCTATTGTTTATTTAACGTACTTCTTTCATTTGGAAACTCATCACAGCACTTCCAAGATCGACCAAACAAACGAACAAGCTTTAACAAGATGCCACCGACTGTGAATCGCAACAAAACAAACAAACCATGATTAGCTGTCTCCATAGATGCATGGTGAAAACACACGAGCCTCTGTTCCCCTCATAATGCAAAATACAACGTATGTGTACGATATATTGTAATCCCCGATCTCGCCATACGCTCCACATGCGACGATCCAATCATCTTATTCCTCTGATAATGGATTACGTGATCACCACGCATTCATACGGTTGGTGAAAGGTTGTTTCAGGCCGCTGTTTGCTTTCTTTTCTGTGAGATCATGCAATAAAATTCATCCAGCCATCGGCTATTGTCATAGAGAAAGCTGGGCCGAGAACCTTCCCTTAGGGAGTAAGAGGAGCCTTGGAATTCTTGACAGATCTCTGAGGAGGAATAACAGTTTTAAGAAGATGGTGCAGAATGTAAGTACATATTTCTTCGTGATACTGAGGTTTTAGAGTTCGAATCTTTGTTGTTATTGCTGTGTTAGGCTGATATTTGATTTATCTACAGAAAACTGTGATGCGGTTGGACATCAATGGTTGCTATAAATGCAAGAAGGTTGCTTTGCATTCTGTTACTAAAATCCAAGGTAAGGAACTGTTTTGTGTCTAGGCAGGGGCTGATCTCAATGTTGGGTTGATGGGTCTAGGCAGGGGCTGATCTCAATGTAGGGTATAGGCAGGGGCTGATCTCAATGTTGGGTTGATAAAAGAAGATCTGCTTATTAGTAAAATATTATTACCAAAATTGTTAGTGGCCTCAATGTTGGGTTGATGAATTTTGTTACTAAAATCTAAGGTAAGGAACTGTTTTGTGTCTAGGCCGAGGTTAGCCTTAATGTTGGGTTGATGAAAGAACCATTTGCTCATTAGTAAATATTGTTAGCAACTGACTGTTTTGTATCTAGGCCAAGGATAGCCCTAATGTTGATGAAAGAACGATCTGCTTACTTACCAAAATTGTTAGTAGCCCCAATGTTGGGTTGATGAATTCTGTTACTAAAATCTAAGGTAAGGGACTGTTTTGTGTGTAGGCAGAGGCTATTCCTAGGTTGATGAAAGAACCATCTACTCATTAGTAAAATGCTATTACCAAAATTGTTAATAACTGACTATTTTGTATGTAGGCCAAGGCTACCCAATGTTGGATTGATGAAAAGACTATCTGCTAATTAGTGAAATGCTATTACCAAAATTCTTCGCCTCCTATGATTCCAGTTTTTTAGATTTGATTGTTTTTACTAGATAGTTTTCAATTCTGGGGTGATTGCAGGAATCGATTCGCTATCGATCAATATGAAAGATAACACACTGACTGTGCTCGGAGAAGCGGATTCCGTGACCGTGGCCAACATGCTGAGAAGGAAATTCCGGTGCGCTGAGATGATCTACGGCGGGCCTGTGCCTCCGCCACCCCCACCGAAGAAAGAAGAGAAGAAGGAGGAGAAGAAAGAGGAGAAGAAGGACGAACCAAAGAAAGAAGAGAAGAAGGAAGAGAAACCTAAGGAGGAGGAGAAGAAAGAAGAGAAGCCGAAAGAAGAGGAGAAGAAAGAAGAAAAGAAAGAAGAGGAAAAGCCGAAAGAGGAGAAGAAAGAAGAGGAAAAGCCGAAAGAGGAGAAGAAAGAAGATGAAAAGCCTAAAGAAAAGGAGAAAAATCCAGCGCCCGTTGCCGCTGCTCCACAACAAGTTCACCCGCCACACCCAATTTGGTGTAAAGTGTGTGATGCACAGTGCTATCCTCCCTGCTCTGCTTGTTCAAGCAGACCAGAGATAATGTGGCCAAGATACCATCAACCAGGCAGTGGGCCCAATGAGGTTTGGTATGTTTGGAACGAAGAGAAACAAGAGTCCTGTACCATTATGTGATGATAGATCAGAGGAGAGAGGATCTGTTAATTGATAGAATAAGACTTCCCTCTTTACCTGTTGATATATCAGTAATCTGTTGAAGTGTTAGTGGTGCTCAGAAATGGAATCAGCATGGTGATACAGATGGCGATATATTTTGGCTGCGTGTTGTGATTTATCTCCGGGAGAATGGCAAGTTCCCCATGTCTTACTCTTTTTTTCTGCAAATGTCTCCTTCTGCAGAGTAGAAAGTGACTTTTCACTGTGAGAATAATGAACCTTGTTTTGCCTGTGTAGGAACCTTTTGTAACTTTGTTTCTCTTTTGTTTGTGTATGGATCAGTTTTCTATAGGTTCATAAAAAAGTTTAGGTACAAGATGCTAGCCAGGGAAATGTAAGCTATAAAATGCCAGGAGATAGACAGGTCTTGTTAGACCTAGGCCATATTGGAGTTAGAATAAAGCCACACCATGTTACATAAATTGTTTTTGACCCAGGAGTTATCAACCAACTAATTTGTATTTTGGATTAAAAGTGACAACAGAGTCTCTGGATTCTCACCATGGAATAATGTTAGGGTTAGAGTAAACCTACGCCATGTTATTGTAGATCAGAATTGATGACTGTAGGTTATCAGTGCGCATAGGCAATTAAAATTGATGGATGTTAATTATTTATTTTTGGATTAAGTTAATTGATAAATAATAGGTTATTTATTACCAGATTACAAATGGTTCTCATTTAATTTATGATACAATTTTATTGGTGTGATTTTAATAAATAGTGTGTTTTGAAATTTTTATTTAAAATTTCCAAAAAGATTATTTGAACATTTTGAGTTGCTATTGCAATGAAATATATAAATTAAATCAACATTCTTGGAGGTGTTTTTTTAAGAGTAATCCGTTTATACGATTCATGATTTATATCTCATGAGTTGTGGTAAAATGAATTTTTTTATTTTAAGGTTTTTTTAATTTTAATTTGAACATTTTGAATACTTTTTTGCCATAAAAGAATATAAATGAACAAATTTGAGATGCTATTATTTATATTTGATTCATGATTTATATCTTATGAGTTTTAATAAAATGGATCAATTTTTAGTGAATATGAATATTTTATTTACTATTTATTGGAATAAGTGTGTTTATAGAGTTGAAAAAGTGAGATTGAAATTAATAAATGAATATCATCATATAATCATCGAGTATGAAGCTTGTCACAGAATATTCACTTTAAATTCTAATAAGGTCACTATGAAGATTGTCACAAAATACCCACATTAAATTTTAATAAGGTCACTATGAAACTTGTCACAAAATACTCACATTAAATTCTAATAAGGTCAGCTATCTGCAAAAAATTAACTATTGTACATAAATTTCTTTCCATTTTAATTATTAGCATTATCCACATATGCACACCAAGATAGGAAAGTTATGTATCCACATGGTAGAATAGCAATATCTATCATAACAAAGGTTACATGGCTACTTCATCCCTCCCACATTATCTTCACCCATTCACAACTATAAAAGGGATACCAAAACAAAGTTTATGGCTCCTAAACATGTATATTAAAAAAAAAAGACATCATATTTTGGAAGAATATAATATTGAGAATTTCTCGCTACTTATTGATTCTTATTTTAAATTAGCATCATGATATTTGATACAAGAAGAAACCATTCAACATATTTGCACACAAATGCCTCTTTTTCTTGGTACCTTTTTGTTTATTATAAATCAACTTTGTCACAACAAGCCAATTCTGAGCAAGTTCTTGGTCTCTTTTAGAGTGAAGAGAAACAAAATTAGAAGTGTATTGAAAAATGTAAGGAAAGTACATTCCATTATAATATGTTTCACTTAAGGCACAAATAAAAAAACATGCACTGAAATAAGGTATTGAAACTATTAGAAAGGAAAACTATATTAACCTATACACATTGAATTAGAGCACACACAAAACTACTATAAAAATTAATGTTCCAAATGTTGTGACGGGAGAATACTTGGAAAATTAATAGAAATCGTAGTAATGAGTAGAAATTATACCCAACAATGAATGGACCACTATTGTGAACTAACATTTCTAAGCTTCATAGTTGAATGAGAACCATATGTATCACAACAAACAAATGTTGTACATTAGAAATGTGCTTATATCAACAATTACCCTCTATTAGTATGTAATATTATTGACAACATTCGTCAATATAATGATCAATATAAGTCATTTTGTATATATATCCAATCAAGATAATCAACATGAACAAATAATCATACAGCCTCCTATTTTTATACAACTCCTAATTCTCTTATGAAAAAGTCTAACTCTAGACTTAATTTAGATAATCAAATATGTATGAAAGTGAATTTCCTTATAGATGTATGTCCTTATGAATTCTACACCTTCGTCATTCTTCCCAATTGTAATGAATCTCTCATGTTCATCCCTAGGTGATAGAATTATAGTCATGACAAAGTGCCAAGGTTCTTTACTCATCAATCATGTTTCTCTTTCTTGTGCTTGCATTATATAGTTGTGGCCATTTAGGACACCAAGGTTCGCTTAGAACTCATAATCATTGTGCATAAGCTTGATCAACTTGCAAGGTGAATCCTAACTCATTCTATTAAGGATAACTAACTTAATAGGAGCATGTATACAAGTGATAGCTTACAAAGTGACTCGTCTAGAATAATATTGATCTAAAATCAATAGTGTTAATACCATCCTAGAGAACTATGGAATTGAGAAAGTAAATAACAATGATTTATATGAAAAGTTGGTTTTAATAAGCATAATTATAGCATTAAAGCACAAGTGAACATAGTTTAACATATGAAACAACAAACACAACTAAATCGACATACCAAACAATCGGAACATTTATGTATAGCCTAAATTATAATTAACTCTCATAGAATGAGGAATACATAATCAACTTTGACCATGATGGGCACACCCATATATGATCTATAAACTTCCATGGATATTACACTGGAACAATTCATCACAATAGATCTAATAAGATATCAACCTGTGAAGGTTAATTTCCTTTATATATCAAATTGTTTAATTATTATTTTTATGCTTAAGTGAATGAAATCATTGAAATGTAAGAAACAGAGACAAAAAAGAAACATACAAAAACACATCATCCATAATCGACACAAGTTATTCCTTTGGAATCCCTTATAGGAGAAAATATACCTTGATGCTGCTCTACTCTCTTTTTTTAGTTATGGAAATATTCAAGTACAAAGGAAGGGGTGCTCTCTATGGAGTTACTTGAGGCTTATGGCCTATTTGGCTACTACAAAAGTTTAACTCCCTGTGATATTCTCTCTAACTACCCATTTTTATTTGTTCTGATCAATTATGGAACAAAATGCAATAGAATAGAATGAAACCCCTACTCCTTGCAACTTGGTATTTAATGTAGCTTGAAATCCAACTAGGTATATGATTTGACTCCCTTAGCCCTCAACTATAGTTAGGATATTGGAATTTCTAGAGTACTATTGAAATTCCACATGTTCCTAGCCTCATATGCATGAGTAATAGGGCTAACATGGCCTCTTCTTCTACCATGGTGGTTAACATGGGAGATCAACTTGACGGAGGCATAGCATTTTCATACAAAATTTGTTTAATAAACTTCTTACACCATTAGAAAGGTCTTTGAGTGTATAGTAGCACTAGAGGTTGTGGTGTAAGTGATAGTTCCATTTACCTCAGGAAACATCATTTATGCATTAAAAATGGCTCTATAAAATTTCAAACTCCATTCTCAAAATTAGGACTCACTATTAAAATGACCTTTAATACTTATTCCTCTAATTTTCCCCACATTGAAATAATTGAAGAAAATAAAAAATAATATTATGATTTGATCTAGATCATTCCTCCTTATGTAGGGAGGATTTTATTCCAAAATAAGTATTCAGTGAGTTGAGGGAAAAAATTCTCTACCTTCTCCTTAGAGTACCACCTTTTTTTTTCTCAAAAGTTGTCCTATCAAGCTAACCTACCAAATGGTAAGCTAACCATATCTTTTATTTATAGACCTCTTCTATGAATTTATGTTCTCTAACAACTCTGCATGAACATCTAGTGCTAAGACTTCTATGGAAGCTAGGACCCTCCCCTCTTCCTAATCCAAAATGGAAGGCCCATAGAGATTATGATTCTTCACATTCACTATTGATTAAATATGCATGCATGGGGATAAATTATCTCTATGAGAATTATCTTCCATCTTGCCTAATATATTAAAAGGAAAACACAATAGATCCTTGATAATAATATCTGGATCCTATAGCATTTCCTTATTCAATTATAACTTTTTTAATGTCTCTTCTACCTGTAAATGAATCTACCTAATCTTCTAAAAAAAGGTTATTCTCTTAAATAATCTCCTATGAGTCCCCCCTCACTCCTTCTTATTGCCCATAAACAACAACCAAGAGTGAAGATGTAAGATATAAAAACAGGTTTCAAAAGGTGGTTTACCAAGATGTGGCAAAACAACAACCCCCCATTTATAATAAATGGATACCCTTCCAAAGTTTCCTCTTTCATTTCTTTTATAACCCTTTTGTGCATGGCAAACCCCTTTTACATTTAAAAAATATTTAAAAAACCCCAAAAAATAAGAAACTACTTTTAAAAATCCTTAAGTTTCTAAGAGATTTATTTTTTGTATAAAGTTTACTATTATGTAACAATCATCGTGGCCATATTGTTGTATACAAATAATCCCAAAGTAAAAGTAACCACTATAGATGAGGTGTAATAATCATAAACTTCACCTAAATAACATAAATAACACAAACTTAAGTCTTGCTCTCGCTCCAATCCCAACCCACACACCATGTAACCCTGTTGGTGTTTTCTATGGAAATTTCTTTACGAGCCTTACCTCATTTCTTTTGGGATTTGTTTACTAGGATGACATGTCCTACTAGCCCCCCCTTTCCTCCACACATAACATCGCATACTGCACATGTAGATCCACCTATTTTACTTTGTTCATCAACCTTCCACACAACCCCAATGATATTTCCTTGATGATTGTGAAAGGAGATCTATGGGTTTCTTCTGGGATTTAATTCTCAGGGTGACTCATCACCCATTACAACATTCTCTTGAAGAACACATCCATTTCCATTCACCCATGAAGATGCGCCTTGGGCCTACTTTCCATATCACCCCAACAATTCTACCTTGGAGGTTTCAATAGGAGCCTCAGTTCACTTCTTCTAGGATTTCGCTCTCGAGGTGATGTAAGAACCTAGTCAGATGATAGGTCATTATTACCCTCCCATCCGAGATAAACCCTAGTCATTTTCACGCATGAACAATGCTCACTTGGAATATCATTAAGCACACACTAAGTATTTAATTTCATATTTTTTTTCTTTTATGTATTTGAAATGCGCCTACATAATTCTATTATTTAATATTTATTGAACACTATTTCACCTTATTGCCTTATATTTTCCTCTATCTCTATACAAATCATCATTTTAATTTGAAATTTGGTATTGTAGTGAACCATTCCGACGAGCTCTACAAAACTCAGGGATATGGGGAAAGCTAAAAATAAGGCAGTTGATGAGATCCAGTATTGCAACAAGAATGTTGCAAATCCCAAGGCTACCAACTTTAATTATCAACCTGGGTTTTTTACAAACCTAAGAGGGGTAAGCATTGTATGTGTAGTAGAAACCTTCCTCTTCCTAGTATGATTCCCTTTGATGTAGATAAATGAAGACAAGGAAACAACTTTAAATGATAAAATATATAGGTAAGCTTCCACTCCTAAGTTGCATAAGGTAAACAAAAATAAGGAACCCTATTCTATTGTTTCTAGAAAATAAATGGAAGAAAGGAAATCTATTCTATTTGCAAGAAAGGAAGAAACACATAAGATAATAACAACAAATAAAATCTAATCGATCTTGTTGGAAAGGAAATGATAGTAAATAAAATATGTTCTACTTTGTAGGAAAGGAAAGCCCTATATTACGCTTGTAGGAAACGAAATCATACTTTTCTTAAAGCAAATTGCTGGACTAGTTAAATAAATTGGCATGCAAGAAGAAAGAAATGTAGAAGCTAAGTGGATACCTAAGTAATCCTTAACTCAACCAAAGTGGTCTCATAAATTTAGTGGGATATTCTAAGACATAAATATACTTCTACCATGAATTTGGAGTGAATCTGGAAAAGGGAAGAGCTCAAAAACATACTCCTATAGGAAACTCTCTATTGCTACAAAATTGCTACGGGAAACTTCCAACAAGCCTATTTCTTGAGTTAAATGTTAAACGGCAAAGCTAATCAAATGAAAACACTTTGGGTTAAATTTTGCTATTAATTTCAATGTTTTTATGCTTCAATCCAAGTGGATTCAACTTGAGATAGCTTCATTAACATGTGCTAAAATTCAACAGAAATTTACTACTAAAAAACCCAAATATTCAGAATAGTGAAGTAAGCTAATCTAAGTAGCAAAATTCCTAAGATAATCAAGTGAAAATGATATGGGGTAAATTTTGTTATTAATTTTAATTTTTTTTAGGATTCAATCCAAGTGGAATCAACTTTAAATAAATCAATTAGCGTGTGCACAAATTCGGCAAAAACTTATTACTAAAACCAGAAATTTCATAATTGTTAACTAGTAAACCAATCTAAGTAGATCAATGATGAATATGAACTCACTGAGTTCTTATAAGGATGCATCATAATTGTAACTGTATAAATGACCTAAAAAAAAACTTCAATCACTTAACCAATCTAACCTACAACAAATAAAGAATGAATACTAAATGCAAAAATAAAAAATGCAAGAATAAGAGATGCAAGTGAACAATAAATGAAAAAAAGATAAATAAATTGTACACCAGGGCTCTGAGCCTCCTAAGATATCCAAACTAAAGGATACTTAGAGTCATATGAAATAAAATAAGCCTTAGAAGCTAAAAATGAAACCAAACTTCATTATTTGAATAAATTCAAGTACATCCCTGCTAGAAATGGAAGTAGAACTATTGAGCGCAACCCCACTTGGCCAGATTTTGGGCAAGGAAGCTGAATTTTTGGGATAAAGCGCACAATACAATAAGAACCACGCAATAAAGTCACCGCGCAACACAGGGGCTTTATGGTGAAGGCCCTTCCTTTTTGTAAAAGCATATAATACTGTATAAGTTGAAGGGTTTTGGACCATAGTCCCTTATATTTTGGAAACCATGGTATCAGGTCCATGGTAATGTAGCGATGTAATCCCTCTTGTAATATTATATACAAGGATGAATAAAAGATAAGGAGGACGAGTATTGGATCGAAATATATGTTTATGGTTGTATTCTTTCGATCTATACTTCGGAGCAAGGATAATTTTAGGGGCAAATGTTCGCCCTTTGGCGAAATTAAGGGGTTTTAAATTTTTAGTGGGCGAATATTTTGTATCATAGTACATTTTTACAAATCACCTCAAATAGCCCACCTTATTTTAAGGGAGAGGGTAAAAAAGGTAAATTTAGCCCTTGAAATTAGGACTTACAACCTTCCATTCGCCCATTTTCAAGAATAGGTTTTATTTAAGTGAATCCATTCGCCCATTTTCAAGAATAGGTTTTATTTAAGTGAATCCTATGGGCCAAATACCATATTTATAAAAGAGGTATGGTAAATTAATAAAAATATAAATAAATGAGAGGTATGGTAAATAAATAAAACATTTTTTATATTTACTCCATAAGTCACCTTATATACATGTAAGGGTGTAAACAAATAAAAATATAAGTAAAGTAGAGGTATGGTAAATAAATAAAACGTCTTTTTATACTTACTCAAAAGGTATGGTAAATAAATAAAAATATAAATAAACTAGATGTATCGTAAATAAATAAAACCTCTTTTTATATTTAGTCCATAACCCTCGTTCTATTTATGAAGGCTCAAGAAAGAGGTTTTATTTAAGTGAATCCTATGGGCCAAATACCATATTTGTAAAAGAGGTATGGTAAATTAATAAAAAATATAAATAAACGAGAGGTATGGTAAACAAATAAAACATTTTTTTATATTTACTCCATAAGTCACCTTATATTTACGAACACTCAAAAAATGGGTTATATTTAGGTGAAACTTATTAATACCATGCAAAAAAACCATTATTAACCCTAATATTAGAATTAATAAAAATAAAAATGGCACATGGTATTGACCCATGGTATTCACCAAAATGGCACATGGTATTGACCCATGGTATTCACCTGGAATGTAGCCTATTTAAATGGGGGAATTAAACCAGCATGTAGCCTATGCTAAGATTCACTAGGACTTTACAAAGTTTATTATTTAGTGAAAGACTCGCCAAGATCTTACAAGATTTTATAATTGAGTAAAATATTCTAATAAAAATAAAAATGGCACATGGTATTGACCCATGGTATTCACCAAAATGGCACATGGTATTGACCCATGGTATTCACCTGGAATGTAGCCTATTTAAATGGGGGAATTAAACCAGCATGTAGCCTATGCTAAGATTCACTAGGACTTTACAAATTTTTATTATTTAATGGAAGACTCGCCAAGATCTTACAAGATTTTATAATTGAGTAAAATATTCGTCATGCCTAGTGAGAGATTCGCCAAAAAATTATATATACATATTATATTATTGATAAAATCGCCTTCCATTTTTCCTATATACCATGGAGATTCGCCCATTTATTATATTTATAAATTTAGGGGGGGGTTCTTAAAATTTTCCCTGCTTCGGAAAAAGGGCGAGGCTCCGCAGCTGTGTGCACGGAGGCCTGGGTCTGTAGCTTACTGTGCAGACTATCTGTAGCTTAGTGCGCAGACACCCTACCACTGTGTGTGTAGGGAAGAACTATTGTTGTACCAAATTCTCTATTATAAGAAACATTTCTTGTGGACGTAGTCCCACATTGGGATGAACCACGGTAAAATATGTGTCTCATGTGTTAATTTTCTTATTATCTGCACTTTATTTTAGTATTGTGAAGTTTATGGATGTTTATGTTATGTTAAGTGATTAATGTATTTCTGTGAAGTAATATATAAGTGAGAAATAATTGATGTATGTGAAGAAATTTATAAGTGTTAAAACATAAAGAAATACAAAAGTGCCACATTGCAGCATCCTTTAGCCTACAGAAACCTGGTTCTGCAACCTCCCATGAACACTTCGTGTGAGACTGCGATCTGCTTGCAGGTCATTGTTGAGAGGGCCAGTGATTGAGGGTTTTTGTTGGTGCGCAATAAACTTTGAACCTAGTTCAGACCAATGTAAGGCAACATGAACTTCTAAATAACAAGTTTTATTCACAAAAAAGACTAAAAAATCCATGACCCTATAGGCTAATTTGAATTGGTGCTTAAAAAAATAGATAGGGAAGAAACCTCCTTGAAAAGAGGCAACTTTCCCCTCCAAAATCCCTCAAAAGGTATATTTGGTTCCCAAAAGTAAGAATCTTCAATAAATATTGAGTTTTGGCTTCTCATGTAAGGGAACGCATCCTTAGATTTTATCAATTAGTGGAGCTCCATAATCTATTTAATAGTTTCATAATATAATATTCATTTATTGGTCCATCCTGTGACAGGGACCAAGTCCCTAAATTATCTCATTATGCAAATATTCAGAATTTACTCAACATTCTCCCAATATTCTACAAAATAAATAATATTAGGCACATAATAAACAATTATCTCTAAACCTTCCTAAGAAATTAGTAAAGCTAAGAAAAAATTATTAAGTGTAGAAGGAGAGATTTAATATACCTTTATGTTCCTACGAAAGGTTATATGGTCCTTATTCTAAACCTAATTGGGAGGCCCATCATACCCCCCTACTGAAATTGTTTCTCACCTTCTGAGCAACATAACCTTCTCTACCTTGTTTTTCTTCATGTATGCTTCTGATCACTTTTCTGACCTCCATGCTGATGTGGATGTAGTTATTGTCGTTAAATGGAATCCTGCATGTTGTTGAATTTCTTTGTAGTCCTTTTTTGGTTCTCTTGGTGTTTTAATAAACTCTCGAGGTTCTGCCTAAGGTGCAAGAACATCTTGAGCCTCTAATCATGTCTTTGTTATTTCCACCCCTATCTTTGGCTCAACCTGCATTTATGCCTTTTTCCCCATCTTTTCTTCTAATTCTTTCTTGTATTCCTCCTCTTCAATCTTAGCTTCTTGTTGTGCTAAATACTCCTCCATTGACTTAATATATTTCTAATCAAAGTGAGCAAAAGTTTTATGTTCCACTGCTATAGGATCTTAGGGTTTCTTATGCAGTGGAAGATGTTGGAATAGAGGAAAATTTATCCGTTTGTTTTCTAAGGCTGAGGGAAAGAAAAATCACAACATGTAACTACTCTTTATGAAACAGAGCATATCCTTTCAACACACCATATCCTTTCAGTAAATCTCCACCAGGTCATTATTTTCCTTACTGAAATTCAAAACTTTGAAAACTATAGAGTGATTTTCTTGAGAATTGAGATAGTTTTTTAAGTCGTTATATCAAATATTAGTGAGGATAAATTGCACTTACACCCTTTCTCATGATTTTCCTTTACTCCTCAATATTTGATTGTTGTTCTAGTTAGAAATGAGTTTCTTTTAACAGTCTATGAAGTTCCTGTAGCAACCTCTAAGATCTTGTAGCAATATGTTTCTCTATTGTAGCAACCTATAGGTTCTTGTAGCAGACTGTCGGTATCATGTATCAATGCCTATAGGATCATGTAACAACTATTTTCCATGAAAAGAGGTGGTGGTTCCACTATTTTTTTTCTCTATTTTATTTTTATTTTTATTTTTGTTTTTCTTATTTTTTGTATATAAACAATGTTGCATGCAAAAACTTGGAGTGCTTTGAGTTAACTGAGTTGGTCCCCACCAACCCCTTCGTACTCCTCCTCCTCTATCATAACTAAATGATAACAACCCAATTATTCGAGTCTCTTTCACTTTTGTGTCATTAATATCCCATATGTGTGGTTTTCCTTTGAAGAAAGGTTAAGTTGACTGCTAGATAAGGCCAAGGTTCCTCCAATACTAATTTTGGCTATAAGAAAAACTTTCATTCTCACACTTTTATGTTTTCTCAAGCTAGAATAGGTTCAAAGGGTGAGGTTCGAGAGTTGCATACATGTTTCGTACCTAGTTGTTCTCTAGTAGCTGGTGTTATAGATAGAAATTTAACTGGTTCGAGCTTGCATGAGGCTATTGGAGCATTGATGTGGTTGTTGAAATTACTTTTGAGGTGTAATTTATAAGCTTTTGTAATCCTTTCAATGGATTTGATTTTTTTTTTAGTGTTCATTATTGATGGAACTCCCTTGATTCTGGCTATTAGAGTACATGTGCCACAACTAATTGAAAGCTGCTAATTTTGATGATCAAGGGTCCTATAGCAGTTTACAAGGAATCCTATAACTGCTTAGATCTGTTGATGGAGACTCCTAAATATCTTTTCTATTCAAAATTGTCGGTATGATGCATTGAGTTTGATATTGTAGGGTTTATGAAGGTTTCTATAGGATTATGTGTCTTCCAGTAGTAACTATTTATACCCTTAGGATCACAATTTTCTTTGAGTGATGCTTCCAAAAATCCTAATAATTCATGGGGAGGTTGCTGATGGTGGATAGAAAGTATCCTTGTGGTGGAAATGGGTGGAGAAGAGGTGAAGGATCAAGTTTTTGATGGATGGTGAGTGGAATAAAGGTGGAAAAAGTAAAAGCTAATTGAGCGGATGGATGTTATGACTATAATGGGATCCCTCCCTTGTCCTCAAGTGAAAAACTTCTATTCTTATCCCTCTTTACATGATTTTTAGCTTCCTGAATATAGGGACTTCCCTATATCATTTCAAGATATTGATAGAAAAAAGTAAGAGAGACTAGGGAATGATATGGAAGGCTTGGAAAGGGTTAAGAAATGGGTGGAATGGACACAAAGGGTAGAGTGAAAGTGCTTGAAGGTGAATTTTGATGTTGACTTTCTTTGATTGTTCTAACCTCTTTTTATTGTTGTTCGAATCATGTTCCACCTAAATCACTATAGGGTTGCTTGATGGTGCCTTGGAGCTTCATCGAACACTTCATCATGGTCTCAGATACTCTGCTTCAGAAAATGGTCAAACAATGTGTTGCATGATGCTACTCCTAAATGATTGGTTATCTTTTACTAGCTTAGAGGGGGTCTTGTAGGTGCTTAGGGTCATTCTTTTCCTTCTAGAATGTGGTAAACTCATTATACTTCGATAGTGTTGCCACAAGCTGAGTGTGTAGGGAATTTGGAGACTACTACACGATTGTGTGGTTTCCCGTAGCAACGACAAAGGCCCCTCAGGAACACTAATTTTCTATGCTATATCCCTTGGAAAATTTCCATAATTCAGGAGGGGGATGTTGATAGTGATGCACTACAACAAAACAGGCAATTTGCGCTAGATTTAGCACCAGATTTTAGTGCATTTTTTTCTCAATTGGGATGAGTAGCCTGGCGTTAAATTTGGCTCTATTGTACAATTTTTAAAGCATCCTTTTTTGCACCAAATTTTGCATCTTTTTTATGCCAAATTTTCCATCATTTTTTGCATCATATTTTGCACCAAGATTTTCACTTGGTTTTACAACATGTTTTGCTTCTAGTTTTGTGCCATTTTTTGCATCATTTTTTTCTTCCTCTTTTGTGGCATTCTTTGCTTCTAGTTTTGTGTCATAATTTGCATCGATTTTTACATCATCTTTGGCATCTGATTTAGTGCCTCTTTTTACATCCAATTTGTGCCCATTTTTGCATCTGGTCTTATGCCATTTTTTGCTTCTAATTTTGTACTTATTTTTACATCTATTTTTTTTCCAGTTTTTCTGCCTTTTTTTACACCATTTTTTCCATCCAATTTTGCACCATATGTTGAATTTGATTTAGTGCCAAATTTTGCATGCATTTTTGCACCATTTTTTGCATCCACTTTTGCACTTTATTTATCTCTCCATTTTTTGCATCCTATTTTGCATTTAATTTTGCATCATTTGTTGCATCCAATTTAGCATCATTTTTAACACCATTTCTTGCATCCAATTTTGCATCCTTTTGCGCATCTAAATTTGCATCCTATGTTGAACCATATGTTGCATCCACCTTTGCATCCCATTTTGTGTCTATTGTTACGCTCAATTTTGAGCCATTTTTTCGTCTACTTTTTCATTTGTTTTTGCACTAAGTTTTGAATGATTTGTTGCACCTCATTTTACATCCAATGTTGCATCTCAATTTGCATCCAAATTTGAGCCATTTTTATGCCCATTTTTGCACCACTTTTTATGTCCAAATTTGCATCCTTTTTCGTATCTTGTTTTTCATCCTTTTTGGCTTCCAAATTTGCATCCTTTTTCCTACCACATTTTGTGTCCACATTTGCATCTCATTTTGCACCTAGATTTTAGTTTGAATTTTCATCTAGTTATGCATCATTTTTGAGATCCTTGGTTTCACCATTTTTTAGTCCCATTTTGCATCTTGTTTTGTGTCTTTTCTTACATCCTTTTTTCATCCTAATTTTACACCATTCTTTGAATCCTCATTTTGGTGTCCATTTTTGCATCCTTGTTTGCACCCAATTTGGTATCCTTTCATATGCCCTATTTTGTTCCCTTCTTTGTATCTAGTGTTGCACCATTTTTTAATTTTACTTTAAAACCCTTTTTGTGTCATTGTTTGCATCTTGTTTTGATGGCTAGTTTAACATCCAATTCTACACCCAATTTTGCATCCATGGTTAAATCCACTTTTGGCTTCTTGTTTAGAGTTTTACTTTTATTTCATTTTACTAAGTTCATTTACATAGTGAAATATATTAAAGTTTCTAAGTATCATTTTGTTGTAGGATTTAATGCACGGTTAGATGAAAATAAAACCCTCTCAGTTTATCCCGGAAACCTAGGACAAACTAATTAAGAGAAAGGTTGTTCTAAGGCTTAGGATTCTTAGTAGATCAAGATGTAGAGTATAGATTAAGAAAAAGAGAATGAATTCTTGTGAGTCCTCGCATGCAGGTCTTCTTGGAGTTTTTAGTATAGCTAGGAAGTGCTCCTAGCTAGCTCCAAAGCTTGGTCCTACACATAAGAGAGAGAATAAAGCAACCTTCACAGCATAATATCTTGATAATCGAAACTATCAGAAACATATAAATATTATTGAATAAATAAATACAAACCAAAATTCCATACATCCATTAGTTAAATAGAAGAAGTAAAGAATGAATAGAAACATATGGAAGGAAGAACAACTGATCTATATGAATAAAGGAGTTGGAGGAAAGTTACAACAATTAGATGTAGTTGCAACTGTTGTGTGTGGAGCATGATTGTTCAGAGGTCTTTGTTTCAGCCGGATGTATACCCCAGGAAGTTTGTACACCCCTCCACGCGGGGGGGGGGGGGGGGTGCGGGGGGTACTTTTCCCCCCTGCGGGGGTCCAGGGGCCAGCGGTCCCCCGACGGGGGCTCGGGGGCAGCACCCCCGAAGCTAAAAACATATGTAAAATTGCCTTGTAAAAGTATAGTAATTTCTAGTCAATCTGGGCCGTTCATTAGGCGGATGATCTGACGATAGAACTTATGTTTAGTTTAGGGTTTTTTGCCCTAGAAGGCAACCCCTCTCTTTGTAAGAGGGCATTGCATTTGAGGCTGAGATATAGATGTGTATTCTGTGAGCAAGAAACAAAGAGGTGAGACTGTGAGAGAAAACAAAGGATATTACAACGGATCTGCTGTAGGTTGTGTCTCTTCATTTTGTTGGATAATAGAAAGGAAGGACTGGCTGTTCGGGGTGGACGTAGCCCAAACTGGGCGAACCACGTATATCTGTGTCTCTCTTGTTTTATGCGTTTTCTGTGTTTATATTTCTGCAATATTTTATGTGTTCCATTGCTCCATAATATATAATTTTATAACAACTGGTATCAGAGCCGAAGGTCTATTTGGCTGATAAACTCGCAGGAAAGAAGGATTCCTCGTTCGAGTGGGAGCAATGGCAGAAGATGGTAAGTTTAGGGTCGAGAAATTTAATGGCCAAAACTTCTCACTATGGAGGATGCAGATGGAAGTTTATCTGTATCAGAAAGATCTATACCTACCATTGAGTGGAAAAACAAAGAAGCCGATGGCTATGACAGATGAAGAATGGAACCTTCTTGATAGAAAGGCACTCAGAACAATACGGTTGTGCCTCGCTGCATCAGTCGCCTTCAACATTTCGAAGGAAACAATGACGGAGGGTTTGATTCAGGAATTGTCGAAACTATATGAAAAACCCTCGGCCTCAAACAATGTATTTCTTATGAAATGGTTATTTAATATGAAGATGTCGGAAGGTGGATCTGTTGCAGATCATTTAAATGATTTTAATACAGTTACAAGTCAGTTAAGTTCTGTAGGGGTAAACTTTGAAGATGAAGTTAGAGCTCTGTTATTCTTGTGCTCATTACCAGAAAGTTGGAATGGTTTAGTAATGGCCATTAGTAACTCTGTCTCTGGATCTAGTACTTTAAAGTTTGATGATGTTGTCGGTGTTATCCTTAGCAAGGAAATGTGACGGAAAAGCTCCGGTGAGACATCGGGTAATGCTTTGAGTGCAGAGTCTAGGAGAAGAAAAATGGAAGGAGGAAAGAGCTCAGGATATCGCAGTAAATCAAGGAAAGGCAGATCCAAGTCCAGATTGGGGATAGTGTGCTGGATATGCAGAAAGAAAGGGCACCTAAAGAAATACTGTAGATCTCGGAAGGGAAAATAAGGAGATGCACAACAAGAAAACATTCATGAAGCAAATGTGACAGGTGAGGTGTTACAAGATGCTTTGATTCTTTCTTTCGAAAATATCACTGATTCCTGGGTGGTAGATTTAGGGGCCTCATTCCATGCCACACCTGATAAGAAATACTTTCATGACTATGTTCAAGGAGATTTTGGACAAGTTCGTTTGGGTGATGATAAACCTTGTAAAATTGTTGGAATGGGTAAGGTTCTTGTAAAACAGCAGAATGGAAACCAATGGCTACTAAAGGAGGTAAGGCATGTTCCAGATCTAAGGAAATATCTGATTTCAATAGGGCAGTTAGGCAGTGAAGGTTGTGTGACAACTTTCACAAATAAAGCTTGCAAGGTCACCAAAGGAGCCCTGGTAATAGCAAAAGGCGAAAAGGTTGGTACATTGTATTTATGCATTGGTATTTCTAACTCTGTTAATGCTTTAACTTCCAAAGGAGCAGATGCAGCATTATGGCATCATAGGCTCGGACACATGAGTGAAAAGGGGATGAAGATTCTTCACTCAAGGAATTTGTTGCCGGGTTTGAAGAATGTTGATTTGGACTTCTGTGAGAATTTCATTTATGGAAAACAGAAGAGAGTCAAATTTCTCAGAGTTGGGAAAGAAAAGAAGAGCGAAAAATTAGAGCTTGTGCATACAGATGTATGGGAACCTGCTCAGGTATCATCTCTCGGTGGCTCTCATTATTATGTTACTTTTATTGATGATGCAACTAGAAAAACTTGGATTTATTGTATTAAGAATAAATCTAATGTATTTGATACTTTCAAGAAATGGAAAGCTTTGGCTGAGATTGAGACAAGAAAGAAATTGAAGTGTCTTAGATCAGACAATGGAGGTGAATATTGCAGCAAAGAGTTTGATAGGTACTGTTCAGAGCATGGAATTCGCAGAGAGAAGACAGTTCCAAGAACACCACAAGAAAATGGTGTGTCAGAAAGGATGAACAGAACAATCATGGAGCGTGCAAGGTGCATGAGATTGCATGTAGGATTGCCTTTACAGTTTTGGGCAGATGCTGTAGATACTGCTGTTTATCTAATAAACAGAGGGCCTTCAAGTTCCTTGGATGGTGGTGTTCTAGAGGAAGCATGGATAGGAAAAAAGGTAAACTACTCTTTTTTAAAGCTTTTTGGTTGTGAGGCCTTTGTCCATATTGATAAAGAAAATAGAACAAAGCTTGAGGAAAAGTCAAAGAAATGTACTTTTATTGGATATGGTGTTAATGATTTTGGTTATCGCTTATATGATTACGAAAATCACAAAATCATTAGGAGCAGAGATGTAATATTCAATGAAAAGGTCTTGTATAAAAATCAGTTGCAGGAAAAGAAATAGGAAAAAGAAAACAAGGAATACGCAGTTCTTGATGAAATTAGTGAAAAAGTAAAGGTGCCTGAAAATAAGAATAATCAACAACAGCAACCACCACAACAGCAACATGCACCCCAAACACCTGAAAGTGGTGTTAGAAGATCTACCAGGATAAGTAGACCCCCTGAACGATACTCTCCTTCATTATATTATTTATTGTTGACTGATTCTGGTGAACTCGAATGTTATGAAGAAGTAATGCAGGTTGAAAGCGGGAAGAAGTGGGAGGTAGCCATGGAAGAAGAGATGGACTCCTTAATGCATAACCAGACTTGGGACTTAGTCAGGTTGCCTGTAGGAAAAACTACATTGAAGAATAAATGGGTTTACAGGCTGAAGGAAGAAGATGGAGGAAATCAGAGGTACAAAGCTAGACTCGTGGTGAAGGGGTTTGCACAGAAGAAAGGTATTGATTTTGATGAAATATTTTCTCCTGTTGTTAAAATGACTTCAATCAGAACTATTTTAAGTCTAGTAGCAGCTGAATATTTGCATCTTGAGCAGTTAGATGTAAAGACAGCCTTTCTCCATGGGGATTTGGAGGAAGAGATATATATGCAGCAACCACAAGGATATGAGGTGAAAGGGAAGGAGAAACTAGTGTGCAGGTTGAAGAAGAGCTTGTATGGCTTAAAACAGGCTCCAAGACAGTGGTATCTAAAATGTGACAAGTTTATGTTTGAACAAGGTTATACTAGATGCCACTCTGATCATTGTGTTTATCTGAAAAAGCAAAATGATGGCAGCTATATTATATTGTTATTGTATGTAGATGACATTCTTGTTGCAGGGTCTAACATGCAGGAAATAAATGTGCTCAAAAGAAAATTGGCAAATTCATTTGCAATGAAGGATTTGGGAGCTGCAAAACAAATCCTTGGTATGAGAATCACTAGAGACAAGAAAAATCGCAAATTAACATTGTCTCAGAATGAGTACATACAAAAGGTGTTGAAAAGATTTAATATGCACAATGCAAAACCAGTTAGTACACCTTTTGCTAGCCATTTCAAACTTAGTAAGGAAATGTGCCCAAAGACCCAAGAAGACATGGATTATATGTCTAAAGCTCCATATGCATCATCAATTGGAAGCTTAATGTATGCAATGTTCTGCACAAGGCCTGATATTGCACATGCAGTGGGAGTTGTAAGCAGGTACATGAACAATCCAGGAAAGGAACATTGGATGGCAGTGAAATGGATTCTCAGATATTTGAAAGGTACCACAAATCAAGCATTATGCTTTGGTGGTGCAAACATGTCTCTACAGGGATATGTTGATGCAGATATGGTAGGTGACAGAGATAACAGGAGGAGCACTACAGGATATGTATTTACTGTTGGTGGAACATCTGTCAGTTGGGTTTCAAAAATCCAAAGTGTTGTTGCACTTTCAACAACAGAAGCAGAGTATGTTGCTGCTACAGAGGCTAGTAAAGAAATGATTTGGTTACAAAGGTTTATGGGTGAATTGGGTAAGGAGCATGATATGGGCACGTTATACAGTGATAGCCAAAGTTCCATTCATCTTGCAAAGAACTCATCATTTCATTCTAGGACTAAACACATACAGCTCAAGTACCATTTCATACGATCAGTGTTGGAAGATGGAGAGTTGAAGCTGGAAAAGATACACACTAGCCAGAATCCTGCAGATATGCTAACAAAAGTTGTAACCAGGGAGAAACTGAGAATATGCTTAGTTTCAATTAGTCTTCAAGGATGACGATGAAGATGAGAAATAGCCAGGTCCAAAGATGAGTCATTGTCCAGCAAATGAAGCAGCGGTGGAGTTGCTACAATCATTCTCCAAGTGGGAGATTGTTGTGTGTGGAGCGTGATTGTTCAGAGGTCTTTGTTTCAGCCGGATGTATACCCTAGGAATTTTGTACACTCCTCCACGCGGGGGGGACCTCCCCCCCCCCCCCCCCCGCGGGGTCCGGGGGCCAGCGGGGGCTCGGGGGCAGCGCCCCCGAAGCTAAAAACAGATGTAAAATTGCCTTGTAAAAGTATAGTAATTTCTAGTCAATCTGGGCCGTTCATTAGGCAGATGATCTGACGGTAGAACTTATGTTTAGTTTAGGGTATTTTGCCCTAGAAGTCAACCCCTCTCTTTGTATGAGGGCATTGTATTTGAGGCTGAGATACAGATGTGTATTCTGTGAGTGAGAAACGGAGAGGTGAGACTGTGAGAGAAAACAGAGGATATTACAATGGATCTGCTATAGGTTGTGTCTCTTCATTTTGCTGGATAATAGAAAGGAAGGACTGGCTGTTCAGGGTGGATGTAGCCCAAACTGGGTGAACCACGTATATCTGTGTCTCTCTTGTTTTATGTGTTTTCTGTGTTTATATTTTTGCAATATTTTATGTGTTCCATTGCTCCATAATATATAATTTTATAACAGCAACAACACCTCCCCCAACTCGTAGCTCCAAAACGCTCCCTCTCAAGATAGATCTTAGTAGCGTGACAATACAAGAATTCCCATCATTTTTTCAATGGCCAAGCCTCCAATATATAGGAAAGTGAAGGCTATGAATATTTCCCAAATTCCTCATTAGTTCAATTTGGGAAAAATCTTTTGGGTGAATAATGTTTCCTCATATAAAAATGGCCTTTTCCACTTTTTAGATGCTTTTGTGCTTAGGAAAAATCTTCTCGATGCTTTATGGCTCTTTCCCACTTTTGTATGCTTTTATTTTTTAGGAAAAAGCTAAAGATGAGGATAAAGAGATCACATTCCACGATATGAGTTTCCGAAAGTGAACAAGAGTGTCAAATTCAAATTCTAGTTTGCTTATGTTTTAGTTTTTTTTTTAATATATATTTAGTTTTAGTATTTTTTTATTTTCTAAAAAAATATATTTAGTTTTTGGTATTTTTTTCTATAAGAAAAATTATATTTTGTTTTTATAAAAATGGATTTTAAACATTCCATTCATGCTAAATTTGTGATTTTATGATAGGAGTTTAAATTATATATAAAAGAGTAACTCAATGCCATGTGTTGTGTCGCTAAGATGGGTATTATACATCTCTTCCTTGCTAAGTTATAGAATGTTCTTAGGTTTTCTTAATGCAATAAAACTAATTATGTTCTTCATGATATCTTGAAATGTTCATCTTGAACCACGCTAATAAAACAGTAAAGTTAAAATAGGTTTGCCTTTGTCCTTTGTAGATCTTTGTTCCCATTAATCTTGGTCTTAATAGATTAATTGTCTTATGGTGGCCTTGAGTGGTCACTTCCATTAGTTGCATGCTTTATAGTTTTCTATTAGTGACATTTTTTAGGCTTGATAATATGTTATTTAATTTATCAAAATGTGTTGTTGTCCATATTATTGTTAAAAATTAATATTAAATATGTTGGTTTTTGAGCATGTTTTAGCAAAATGTTCCCAAAATGTTTATAGATTGTATTTTATAATGCAATGATTCATTGCTTGATGAAATTGTTTTGGATATTTTTTTTATTGATTCATTGATTGATGAAATTGTTATGGATATTTTTTTTATTATATTAAATTGTATGTGATAAAGCAAAAGTCACCTCTTTTTTAGATTTTCATTGGTCAATTTCCCTTAAGGCCATCAAGTTCACCATTCGGTCCCAGGTTAAGGAAATATAGGAGTCATGAAGTGGAATTGTCCAAGCACTTAAATCTTGAGACATTTTTTTTTTAGTCACATTATACTTCCTTTCTATGTAAATTCTCGATGAAAATAGTCTCATGGAACATGAGGGGCCTCAATAGTAAAGGAAAACAAAGACTCCTAAAAGAAAAATGGTACACAAAACACCCATCAATAATGTTGATATAAGAAGCAAAAATATTAAGTGAGGTTCTACCTCATATAATTAGAAAATGGGGGAGGAATTTCCAGGTAGTAGCAATTGATGCTTAGAGATACTTGGGTGGAATGGTTATTATTTGAAATGATCAAGACATCAAGGTTACCAATATGTTTACCTCTTTTTGCATTATGACAATACAATTTTAGTTAATTGACATCGAGGACTACTACCATGTATCCAATGTCTATGACTCCAATATCGCAAATGGAAAACCTCTATTTCTCAATTCTATTTCTAGCACAAGTAATTTATACTCCCCATCTCCATGGATTATTGGGAGTGACTTCAATATTATCAAGTGTCTCGAGGAAAAGAAAGGATGAATCGCAATGTTTAAAAAGATATTTTGTAAGCTATACCATTAAAGCCATAAAGTAGTCTCCATTAAAGTTGTCAAGAAATGAGTCTCCAACCCACACATGTGGATCAATAAGATGTAATACATGTGTGTGTGGTGACTAACTTAATACACCGCTCTAATAACTCCACAAACTTATGTATTTCACTCCATCACATAAATTGACAATAGTGTGACATAAGTAAACCAAGAGTAGACATGAAATTCATAGGCAACAAACATTCCCTAGATCCTCAATTAGGTGCTTAAATGATGAAGTGAAAATGCAAGGAGAAAAGAGGAATTCATGATTTAACCATCACAAACATGTGATCAAGTGTGACTAGGAGTGTATATATTCATATATTTTCCAAAGAGGGAGGGAATACATGAGTTACCATTCATTGGCCCTTATTTTTCTTTCTTTTTCATTTTCTTAAATATAGGACTTAGGGAATAAGGTTTTCATAAGTTTGGCACAACTCATAGATATAAGATTTACATATAATTTTCACTTCAACCTTAGATTTTAGACTTAGATAAATCAATATAGTGTATCTTTAATGATTTTGGCTTTCACTTTTTGATTTTATTTCATCACAAATGACAAAAGGGGAAATATTTTGCCACAAATCTATGAATGCTTAATCATAAAGGCGTCATGTTATGAAACCAAATTAATGATGTTATTCTCTATGAAAATGATGGGTATTCTTGAGAAAATCTTATGCTTGTGGATGTCTCCTCTTTGGTTGAGAGGGAGTGAGGGTAGACACCATATTATCCATGTGTCATGTACTATGGCCAAGACTAACAATCGTAAGCCTAGTAAAGACACTAGTAGGGAGAATGGTGGATTGGATAAACATCTGGGACCAATATTCTTTGAGAATTTGGACTTTGACTAGGACTAATCACCATAAGTCAAGTACATTAATCCAAGATAAGAATAGTCATGAGGATTGACATTTCCTGGTGTCAAATATTATGATAGTGGATTAGGAAATGATCATGTGAGGACATACCTGGTGAACATCATAGTGGGGTAAGTGCCTAGAGAGGCATTGGTGTCCAAATTTATGCCTCCCAACATTGTGCTCTGATCTAATGGAGAGATAAACTTGTTAGTCAAGGCCTTACTATTTTGACAATGTTGGCTATGATGATGTAAATCATCATTGATGCTTATCAATCCAGATCCCTTCTTATATGAATATTTCAACTTGAGAGTACCTTTTTGTCTCATTATGAGTACCTCCCTAGTTTAGAGGGAGGGTCATCATCTTCATTATTGCCATCATCACCACCATCAATGTCATCATTTCATTATCGTCATAATCACCATTCATGTCTTCATCATCATCATCATCATCATCATTATAGATATTGTCATCAATTGTTCATAATTATAGGCATCATAAGAAATATCATCAACCTAAAAAATGTTACGAGTGCTCGAAAAGGGTTGTTAGGACACATGATATATGCAAGAAAAATAACAACTTTATTTTTTAGAGATGATCGATGATCATCATCACTACTGCCATTATCATCGTCATTATAATTGTCATCATCCCCGTCATCATAACTAATATAATTTTTATCATAATTGTTGTCATCTTCATCATGAACATCATAATCATCATTCATGTCATTATTGTTCTTGATGATGACCAAGATGAAAATAATGATAATGATGATCAGATGGTGATGACTTGGAAGATGACGCCAAAGATCATTATTATGATTTTGACCATGACAACATTTAAAAATTAGTAAGAATGGCCAAGGTCATTAGCATCATCGTCATCATTGTCATTGTAACTCCCATCGTCTTTATCATCATTGTCATTATCATAACAATCACAATTCATGTCATCGTCATCATCTTCATTATCATCATCATCATAATTATTGACATTGTCATCAGTTCATAATTTTCAATGTCATAAGAAATATCATCAATGCAAAAAAATATGATGCGTGTTGGAAAAGGGATGCAAAAGTGAAAAAAAAAAATGGGGGTAAAAATAGACGTAAATTTTGATGAAGAGTGGACACAACATAAGTAGATGCAGAACAAGACAGAAAAATTGACACAAAATTGGATGAAAAAGTAGATGCAATAGTTGATGCAAACTTGAACACAAAATAGGATTCAAACATGGATGAAAAAGTGGAAGAAAACATGGGCACAATAGTAGGCATAAAACTTAGCATGAATTGTGGTGAAACAAATGTGGATACTACAATGAATGTAAAAAAAAAAAAGGACACAAACTTGAATGCAAAAAGGAGGAAAAATTGGATTAAAAAAAGGATGTAAATATGGGCCAAACATGGGTGCAATAGTGAACACAAAATTAGTTGCAAAATTGGACGAATCAAAAGTGGATGTAAAAGTAGATTTGAAATGGGATGCAAAAAACATAAACAATATTTGATGCAAAATTTGACACAAAAGAGGATGAAAATGTGGATGCAATAGTGTAAGAAAATGTGGGTTGCAATGATAGGCATAAGATATGGCACAAATCATAGCAAAAAAAAAGTGGATGTAATAATAGACAAAAAAAAAATGCAAACTTAGATGCAAGACGAGATGGAAACACGGGTGCAACATGAGAAACAAAATTGGATGCAAAATATGGATGCAATGGAAGTACATGCAAAAAAAGATACAAAATGAGATGCAAAACCCACACAAAAGTGGATGCAAAAATAGATGCAATATTTTATGCAAAACAGGATGCGAAGATGGATGCAAAATTGGAAGAAAACGTGGGTACAATAGTAAGTACAAAACATGGCACAAATTGTGTCACAACAAAAGTGGATGTGATGAGAGATGCAAAAAAAGAAGCAAATGAAGATGAAAAATAGGATGCAAAAAGGGATGTAAAAGTGGGCGTAAATATGGGTGCAACAATGGATGTAAAATATGATGCAAAAGTTGATGCAACAAAATTTTATGCAAAAGTAGATGCAATACGAGACACAAAACCTTATGAAATCTTGACGGAAAAGTGGATATAAAAAGGGATTAAAAATAGATGTAAAAGTCTATGAAAACCTAGATGTATATTAGGATGCAATCGTGGATGCAAATTTAGAAACAAAAGGGGGTGCAAAGGGAGGTGTCAAACTAGGTGCAAATTATGGCACAAGAAAAATGGATGCAATAGTGGACACAATAACAGATGAAAAAGAGGATGTAAATATGGATGAAAAACAAGATGTAAAAGTCAATGCAACAAAAGTAGATGCAAAAACTAGACACAAACCTTGATACAAAACTTGGCACAAAGGGGATGCAAAAAATATGCAAAAATGGATGCAAAAAATGATTTAAAAAATGATGCAAAAGAGGATGCAAGAGATGATGCAAAAGTTGATGCAAGTGTAGGCACAAAAAGTGGATGCAAAAGATGGTAATATAAAATTAGGTGCCAAACTTGATGCGAAACATGGTGCAAAGGATGGCACAAAACTTGGCATAAAATGTGATGTAAAACTTGGTGTAAAATCTGGTGCAAAACCTATTACAATACCTGGTGCTAAACTTGATGTAAGAATTGGTGCAAAACTCGATGAAAACTTTGCATCAAGTTTTGCACCATATTTGATAAATGGACACAAATACCGCCAAAAATGGTCTCTAGACCCAAAAAAGGAAGCAAAAAGGGATGCTAATCATAGGGTTTTGTTGTAGTGATGGGGGAACAATTGTTTCTTTCGACAGGTGAAAACGAAGGGAAAAGTGGGATTTTTTGGTGAAAAACTGGAACAATGTAAATATTTGGATGTGTTGGTGAGGTGTATCAGTTGTATGGAGTCTTGACGATCTTCCTCCTTTCTCAAAGATAAAAAAACTCAGTCTTATAACCTTCTCCCTTACTCTGTAGTTTCTTGTAGCAATACAAGAACTTTCCTATAACAGCTTGTAACCTTCCTATAGTAGACTTGTTTAGCCAATATCTCTTTGACAATAGATTTTGTTGACCTGAAATTTTTTGAGCATGTTTCCATCATCCTTATGCATCTTCCCATTAAAATATTGGCTAATGATTGCATGAATCATGAGAAAAACATGAAATGGATGTAAGTGATGACAACCAATTTCTTGAAAAATAGACACTAAATTTGCTATAAAAAAATTGAGCATCTTACCATCATCCTTATGCATATCCCCATAAAAAATAAATTCCAATGGTTGTACGGTTTGTGAGATATGGTGAAGACAATTTATGCCCTATGTTTTTTTAGCAATACTTGAATATCCTATAGAAGCATAGAACTTTCTTGTAGCAACTCAGAACAACAAGAAAAATGAATGGGAAAGGCTTGGGAATAATGTGTGAAGGTTAGAAATGGATGAGAGTGATGGATTTACATGGCCTTGGCCCTATTGGAGCATCTTGGAAAAGGAGCTGAAACAATCAATTTTCATTGCTCTTGACTAGGTTTTGATCAAGTTCTTCTTATGGTGCTAAGTTGTTGTGGTTACTTGCAAAAGCTTATGATAACTTGCTACATCAAAGAGAGATACTTGGAGCATATTTAAGAATCCTTTTTTTATTTCTTTTTCATTTTTTTCTCTTTTTTTCTAGGCCTACTGGCTATCTTAAAGAGGATTTCAACCAACAGGTCTTCCTAGCTGCCTCAGAGGAGGTTTTAACCTAGGATCTTATTTATTTTCAATTTATTTTCTAATTTCCCTCTTTTTTCCAGCCCACTGACTGCCCCATAGATGTTTTCAATCAATGATCCAATATAAGATGCATCAAAAGGAGTTTTTCACCTCATATTTTATTTTTCCTCTTCTTTTATTTTTTCTTTTTTTCCTTTTTTTATTTCTTTCTCTATCCTACTCTAGTTGAAGACAAAAATAAATCTCGTTCAAGTATAGGAATACTTCCAATGGAGCCATATATGTTTCATGATGGAAATTAAACTCATATATAGGTTTGAAAGATATTATTTGATGTATATTAGAATATGAGAGATTAACTTCCTTGATTGAGATGATATCAAGAACTATTGAAGAGAAGTGTGGTGCCCCAACTCATTGATTTTATGAAACCAATGTTTAATATAGTTGTGATGCCTTTGCTTTACTTGCTCATTTGTAACACTCTCTATGTCCTCTTCTACCATGACATTCAAATCCTCTACCTTTTTCTTATTAGTCTCTTGAACACATACATGATCTAATAATAAGCATAACAAAAATTCTTCAATTTGAGGTGCCAATAACTACTCTCCATCAAATGTGGTCCATGATTCTTTAGTCCCCTCTAGATCTTCTTCTTTTGGATTTTTATCTTAATGCTAGCAAGAGAATCTCTTATTTTGTAGTATACCTAGGGGGGGATAATATGGGGTACAGAGGAAGGTGCCCAAGGTAATAAGGTTATGTAAGGATAATAAATAAAGTGGTTAATGCGCATAATACAAGGGACCACAACTAGTTAGGAAATAATGTGCTAAGCCCATTGTATTGGATGTATGGTATTGAGAGACCCGTGGTAATTACCCATGGTATTATATGTATGAAGACAATACAGAGGCTAGAGACTCTCCATTCAAAGACATCAAGTAGTGTTCTATTGACAAACATATGGCTTGTGGAGTGTTCTCCTTCCTTAAGGAGTAGTCGTATGGTGTTACCCTACCTCAAGGTAATGTAGTATACCTAAGGGGATAATATTGGGTATAGAGGAAGGTACCCAAGGTAATAATTTTATGTAAGGATTCTAAATAAAAGGGCCATAGTTAATAAATAAAGTGGTTAACTCGCATGATGCAAGGGACCATAAGTAGTTAGGAAATAATGTGATAAGCCCATTGTATTGGCTGTATGGTATTGAGAGACCCATGGTATTGTATGTATGAAGCCTATATAGAGGCTAGATACTCTTCATTGAGAGATTTCAAGTATTGTTGTATTGAAAAGAATATGGATTGTGGAGTGATCACCTTCCATAAAGAGTAGTTGTATGGTGTTACCCTACCTCAAGGGTTTTTCTGCAGGGCATAATAGAAATATATTTCCATTCTAGAAATATTTGGTGTTTTTTCTTGGTCATAGTTTGAATTGTGATATCTTTTAAGGTCAGATCTATTACAAGTGGTATCAAATCTATTACAAGTGGTATGAGATCTCTTTCTTGGGTAAGGGAGGATAATCGTTTTTCCTTTTTTGAAGGAATTTCTTGGGCAATGAGTTTGCATATCCGATATGAAAATTTTGGTGCAAAATATTCAAAAACAATTATTGCAAAAAAATACCCAGTTTCAAAAAAACATTGGTTGAATCGGAGTCTAGTTGAGGGAGATGTCACTGATTTAAAATCATTTATTTTGTAGAATTTTTTCTGACGACAATTTGTGGATGGAGATGCTCTAGTAATTTTTTGCAGTTTTTCTGCAAAATTTCAAAAAAAATAATTACAGCTATGAGATCCCCTTGAAAAATAGCCCAATTTAAAAAAAAACCAATCGAATCAAAGTCCGAATGAGGGAGATATCACTGATTTAAAATCAGATATTTTTTCAGAAATGTTTATGATGACTAAACAATTGCAACATGAATCTGAGTTTCCAAAGTGCCTAGCTCATGATTTCAATTACATAGGAAGACACAAAAGGACTATTCCATTTATGAAAATAGGCTATAATAAGGATTCTGAGTCATATTTGCCGAGTTGTGACCATTTTAATTTTTTCACTCAAAGTACGTAAAATTTTCAAAACCCTCATTCTACTTCATGGGTTCCACTGAGCTAAGTTTTACAGGTAAAGATGATGGTCCTACTATTAAAGAATTCCTAAAAATACAAAAGTAAAAATATTCGATATTTTGGAAATCTGTATTATGGCTTCATTTTAGAGATGAGGCTACCATATGGTGGAACTCACTTGACACTAAGAAGTTGGTAAGCCTTCCCGATGAAGTATTCGAAAAATTCCTTTTGGACAAATGGTCTCAATTGCTAGAAAAGAGGATAATGAGAAACATAAGGGGTTATTTGCTGCGGGTATTTCCTTATTATATGTTCATGGATGTATTCAAAAAGAGAAGATCACTGTGTCTAACAATCCTAATTGCAAGCATAATTTTATCAATGTTAATTTGGCAAAAAAATTACAAGTTCCAGCAAAACATATTGAAAACACACATGTTGATAATGAGGATGTTAAAATTTATAAATATTTGAATATTTCTATGGATAAGTATATGTTGCATTCTGAATTTTGTAATTCTGATATGGATCATGTAAATGTTGTTTTTGGATACTCTTGGATGGAATCTATTGGTACTATCAATATTAATGTGTAAAAAAAAATTCTTGAAGCTCTAGTATAAAAAGAAGAAAAGTACATTACAAGATATTTCCATCAGTAAATGGTAGAGTCTATAGAGGCCCAACAATAAAACTCTACAGGCACTGACATATCAAATGAGGAGTCCCCGGTGGAAGCAATAATGGAAGACAAGAAACAAAAGAAGGTACTACAAAAGGAACTTGATACCACTATGCTCCATCGGGTGGGGAATTGAAGACAATAACACCATCAGTCAAGGTTTCAACATATCACCACCCACATCACCCAACAAGACAACAACCCACAAGATGGCATAAGATTAACAACTATGATGGCGATAACTGGAAGACACATAGAGAGGCAAGGTGAGCTAACACAACACATCTCCACATGGGCACCACAAGAACCGATTTCCATCTCAAGTGAGTAAGGCAGCTGATAGAAAGAGTGCTCACCTTTCTCTGGGATGGATGGATCCATGTGCATGGTACCTATTGTACCCCGTCATCCTCCTGCTTGGATTTTCTTCATATAGAAGGAGATTCATTCTTGTGTTTAAGGAAGGTTAGACAGAAAAATGCAAAAGGGGATTAAAAATAATTGCACAACTAATTGGCACCTGGATGCACCTTGGGCACATAGCTAAAGTGGGATTATATGCCAAACGTAGCGACAAAAAAAATGATCAAAGAATTAAAGGTGAAATAAAAGGAGGGCCCCATATCTGTAGTTGTGAATGCATAGAGATAACCACCAACCAACTGTAGAAATTCTCATTGTAGATTAACCTAATAATGCAATATAACTAAAGCAAAATACTTTAATCTACTTCTATAATCAAACTTGCGGAAGCTTAATATATTTGAGAAAGATCAAGCGGAACACATATAACCAGAAGAAGAATCAATGCACATGAAACACAGAAGAATACTCAGGGGAAAGCCTCAGCTAAAAACCCCACTATCTGTATTATCATACAAGTGGAAATATCTCAGGTTTACACACAACTTTAGCTCTCACAGCTATCTAGCTCTCAGTACAATCCCTCACCGCTGCTCATAGATAGAATAGATAGCTCATATGCCTTTTCCTCAACCCTCCAAGCCTCCTATTCCCTTGTGCAGTTTTCCCTGGGTGCTCCAGCTGTAACCTTGTGTGACATTGATCTCACACACTGCTCCAACAAACTGTAAAACTGCGCAAATCTCAAGGAAAAAATTCCTTCTGCATGCAAGAGATTTTCTTATAGGAAAATTCTTACAACTGATAGTACATTGTCCTTGTCTTTAATCTCAACTGGGTCTTTGTCTGAACTGACATGCATGAGTTATTTATGAGAGAATCTTCAATTATCTAGAGTACACTAGTTGCATGCATGCACGCATTAACTGACTGAACTCACAATTAGTTCCTCAAACTATTTGGAACTAATTTAACTGGACTTAACTTAGTTAATTGAGCTAACTAATTACAACTCAAATACAACTCATCCTTATATCCTTAATTAAGGGATAATCTCCTTAATTTAAGGGATAACTGTTGCATGACTTCATAAAGACTTCTAACTTGAATTTCTTAATTAATTATTTTTCAAGCAGCTATGAGACTAAATTCGAATTTTAATCCTCAATTTTAATTCAAGGACAAACTAAAATTGGAATATTCTTGTTGCCACATTTCAACACTCCCTCTCAACAAGAAAGGGATTATCTGCCACCCCGATCCTGTCTCTATGGAACTCGAATTTACACTTTGAAAATGCCTTAGCCAAAATGTCAGCATCTTGCTCCACGGTCAAAATATACTGCAACAACATGATCTTCCTCGCCACACAATCTCTGAGATGATGATACCGAATGTTGATGTGCTTGGACCTATCATGAATTAATGGATTCTCAGAGAGTTTGATACAACTCTGATTATCACAACAGATCACAGTTAGATCCATACTCTGATCAAACAAACCAACTATAATTTTCCGCATCCAGAAGTCCTCACATGCTGCCTAACTTGCAGCCATGTATTTAGCCTCTGCTGAGATGAGTGCAACTAACCTCTGTTTCCTGTTGTAACAAGAAACTGTAGCTGACCCAAGGTTGAAAATTCCTCCTGATGTGCTCTTCTGATCTGATGGACTCCCTGCCCAATCTACATCAGTGAAGCCTTGTAGCTTCACCCGCTTCGTTCGTCTGTACCATAATCCATACTGAGATGTGCCTCTGATGTATCTCAAAACAAGCTTTTCCGCCTTCAGAAATAGCTTGGTAGGCTGAACGATAGCTTGACTCAGCTGGTTCACCGCATAGCACAAATCTGGTAGTGTGTTCACTAAGTACATCAGTGAACCTACAAGCTGCCTGTACGCAGTAGCTTCTACTACTTCTCCTGAAGTAGCATCCTCCTTCCTCCAGTTACCTGCTAGAGGAGTCTGCATGGGCTTGCACTTCTCCATGTGGAATCTCTTGAGTATCTCATTGGCATATTTGCCCTGAGACACAAACAACTCCCCATCCTTCTGCCACACTTCCATGCCAAGGAAGTACTGCATGAGACTCATGTCCTTCATCTCGAATTCTCTTGTAATGTCCTCCTTGCAAGACATGATCAACTGATCATCACCTGTCAATATGAGATCATCAACATAAAGAACAATTATCAATGGCTTACCTTTCATAATGATGTGATATAGGTTCACATCCACTTCACTCTTTTTGAAGCCCAACCCGGTGAAGTAGTTGTCGATCCTAGTGTACTAAGCATGAGGTGCTTGCTTCAGCCTGTACAAAGCTCTCTTGAGTCGGCACACATGTGACTCATGATCAAAGGTCTCAAAACCTTCCGACTGCTCTATGTACACCTCTTCCTCAATCTTGCCATTGAGGAATGCAGTCTTCACATCCATATGATGGATCTTCCAACCCATTTATGCTGATAGTGCCAACATCGATTTGATAGATGAGTACCTTGCTACAGGAGAAAAAGTCTCATCATAGTCGATCCCCTCGACCTGTGAGAAACCACGGGAAACAAATCTTGCCTTATGTTTCTCCACACTACCATCAGCAGCTTGCTTTACCTTGTAAAGCCAATGAGAACTCACAATTGACTTATTCTCTGGTCTTGGAACCACATCCCAAACACTATTCCAAACTATGGAGTCATACTCCTCCACCATAGCATCAACCCAAATCGGCTGCTGCACTGCTTCCTCAAAGGAAGATGGCTCGGTCTCAACACATTCCCCAACAAGGGCCATGTATCTAGTGTACCTATCGGGTGACGTCCTCTATCTGCATTGAGAAGATGGTTCTCCTACATTCTCTCTCGCATCCGACAACAATCTATCAGCTTCTGTTGTGCGCTTTCGTCCATCTTTAGAAGACTTTGCTTGAGTGGATGTCTCCACTCCTAGAACCTCTGCATGCGGCTTCTCTACATCAGTCTGAGGCTCCTCCTCCTTAGGAACCAAAAGTTCCTCCACAGCCTGTAGTTGGAGCTCCCTCTCAAGGGAAACTCGCATGGCCTTCTGCTCATCAAACTTTAGATCTCTGCATACCACTATCCTCCGACTGGTAGGCAAGTACACCCGATAGTTGTGAGGTGTATCAGTGTACCCCACAAGTATCCCCAACTCTGCTGTCGGCTCAAGTTTCTTCTGGGCATCCTTGGTCACATGGAAATATACTGATGAGCCAAAGATCCTGAAGTGACCCACATCTGGTCTCTTCCTAGAGAAAGCTTCTTATGGTGTCTTCATCCCAAGTATGCGATGTGGGCTTCTATTCTACAAATAGACCGTTGTGTTGCATGCCTCAGCCCACAAATGAAGTGGTAGGCCTTGGTCATGCAACATCACCCGAGCTACCCCCACAATCATTTTGTTCTTCCTCTCAGCCACCCCATTCTGCTGTGGGTTATGAGGTGCCATCAACTCTGTTTAATTCCTTCTGCTGCAAAGAAGTCCTTAAACTCTTGAGAGACATAATCTCCACCATTGTCGCTTCTCAAGGCCTTGATCTTATTCCTTGATTCCTTCTCAACCAAAGCTTTGAACTCACAAAACTTTGAGAAGGTTTGATCCTTCTTCTGCATGAAATAAATCCATCATTTAAGAGAAAAATCATGAATGAAAATCACATAATACCTTTTCTTTGTGGTAGATTCCGTCAAGAATGGTCCACACACATCAGTATGAACTCGCTCTAAGATTGCTTCAGCTCGACTGTCTCGATCATGAAAGGAAGACTTGGTGTAATTTCCCAAGGTACAACCTTTGCATGTGTCCACTTGCTCAAGTTTACCTTTGGGAAGTCTGGTAGAGATCTGCTGCATTATCTTCAAGGCCCCATGATGCAAGTGGCCCAACCGTATATGCCATAACTTGCCAATGTCTTGGCTTTGCACCAATCCTACTTTCGAACTTAATGGAGCACAGTCATCTACCTCTAGTTTATAGAGATTCTTCACTAGAATCCCAATCCTCTTGGTCTGACTTGTGGCTATGTGTCTCAGGAATGCCTTTCCTTTACTGAAAAAAACATCGTAGCCTTTGTCCTCCAACATCGTGACCGATACCAAGTTCTTCATCTGTCCAGGCACATACTTCACATCTGTCAAGGTGAGAGGAGATCCATGCTCCCTCTGAAAAGAAACCGTGCCCACTCCTGAAACACTGTACTTTCTGTCATCGCCCATCTCTATGCGCATCTTGAGGTTTTTCTCCTCCAAGGTACTGAATAAACTTTTGTCGTTGGTCATGTGGAATGAGGCTCCACTGTCAATATACCAAACACAACCCACCATTGATGAAACCATACATGTGATGAGGGTAAAATCCATTTCGAACTAAGAGGCTAATGCCTCACCTTTTGATCCTTTCGAGGATCCCTTCTTGGATTTCTTCAATGGGCAATTAGTTGCATAATGGCCCACCTCATGAGAATTAAAGCATCTCACTTTAAATTTGTCAATCTTCTTCCCTCCATGAGAAGAATTTGATTTAGAGTGGGAAGCCTTCCCTTTCCCTTTCCTTGCCTTACTTCCTAAGGCTATATTTTCTTCATCATCATGCTTAGATGAAGAACCATCATTGGTGCTCCTCCTAATCTCCTCCTGCATCAGATTCGACCACATTCATTCCCAATCCGGTAGTTTCTCTCTTCCACTCATAGAGTCCTGGTAGCTATGCCAGCTCTTTGGAAGACCATGGAGAGAAAGACTCACCATATCATCATCGGCTGTAGTTATTCCCATACTACCAAGCTCATCTCTGCAGGTGGTGAGCTTGTTCAAATATGTAGAAATAGTATTGCCCTTTTCCATCTTGATTTTTCGAAGCTTATCCTTGAGCACCAGTTTCCTCTAGTTGCTATTGTTTTGACAGAGGTCCTTAAATGTCTTCCACATTGAGAATGGAGTCTCCTTCCCATGGAGACTCGAGACAATATGGTCTCGAACTCCCTCTAGAAGAATCCTTCTCGCCTTCGCCACACACTTCCTCCATTCAACCAATTCTTGTGCATTAGCTGCAATTGGCTTGGGAATTTCTTGATCAATGAAATCCTTCAAACCATTGTCTTCTAATACCACTTCCATGCGATCCTTCCATGCTATGTAATTTGAGCTACCATCCAGAGCATACTTGAGTCTCAAGCCATTGAACGCCACTGGTGAACTTAGAAGTATGATAAGAATTTGATTTTACTCCTACAACTTGGTGAGCACTAGTATTGCAGCAATAATGCTGCAACTCCTGGGGCTTCCTACTTTACTTTTATCAACCCGGTAGTTCGTAACAAACTTGGAAGCGACGGTGTTGTATGCACAAGTACTAGTTCTTACTACAGGCTGTCACTTGGTCAGTTGGCGCAAGATCACTAGGAGCTCAAGCCAACTTCTATGAATTCCAGAAGAAGCTTTAAATGTGATGAAAGAAAGGAAAGCTTACTCTACAGAGGCTATTCTACTTGCAGAAAGAGAAAGAAGACTAGAATGTAAAGCAAAACCTAGCAAACCCTAATTTACCAACTAACCCTACTTTTGCAGAAAGAGAGATGAAAACCTATGAAATGAATTCCATTACCTACTGAGGAAGTAAACTACATCTATTCAAGCTATTTCTAGAAGGAAATGAGAAAAAAAACATCTTTTTGGATTTTTATGTGTTTTATGTGAAATTGTCATGCATGTAATTTATCTGTTTGTGGATGTGGCAGTGATTAGGTGGCGATGGAGGTGACTTTGGAATTTGCAGAGGTGTAGGAAGGTGTGGAGGGGTCCTAGGAGGCCTCTGGTAACCTTCTGGAGGCTTTCCCTGCAATCAGACTTCAAAAAGTCACCTACAGGAAATTCTATAGGAGGCTGCAGGGGATCTACAAGAGGATCTATAGGAGGATGCCGAGGGTTGTTTTAGAGGTTTTAAAGGTGGGAAAATGGTTGGAAAGGGTAGCTAAAGGCTTAGAAGGATGGGTTAAGGTGTCTGAGGTTCATCAAGGAGGATTAGGGAAGGGAATGATGGTTGGATTTGTTCAAGAGACGAGAGGAAAGTTTATGAAAAAAATGCAGAAAATTAGGGCAGATTTATGAGGGGCTGTGAATGACCTGTGGAACATGTAGCAAAGAGAGATGGTGATGGCTGATTTATTGACTTATTATGAGTAGAGATGTACTACAAAAGAGCTGCAAATCAAACACTGAAACTGAGCAAGAAAAGAAACTAGCTGTACCAAAAAAACAGAACTGTATCTCATGTTAACCTAAATTTTGATCTAGGAAAATAGAATGTTGAACAATGCTATATGGAAAGGAAAGCATGGAAAGATATTTATTGCAGAAACAGAAATGAGTATGGAAAAATGGATCTGAAGCAAAGCATTAACCTCTAAATCAAACTATAACACTAGAAATTGCATGGAGAAGGCAAAACTGTGTTTTGTGGAAGCAAGCAGATCTTGACCTCAGTTCATGGTCCCAAAGGGAGGAAAGGAGGTCAAGGCTCTGTTGATGGCCTTTTTGTATCTTTTTCCTATCACTACTTAACCTACTTCAACAAACCGAAATGGAAACAGCTATGTAAATCACCAAAAAGCAACCTATTTTACTAAGGAAGAAATCTATCTAACAGCAACTAATTCATGAACTGCAACAAGACATATAAATACAAAAAAAGAGGTGTTGGGTAGCTTGGGTTGGGCCCTAACCCAAGAGCTTCAACCCTCTGAAAGAACTCAGTGCTGGCTCAGAAAATATTTCATCTCCATTATCAAAATAATAGTCACATTACATAAAACGGTTCACAAAAGTAAGCTCAAAATGAGTTGGGCAAGAGCAGCAACAAAAGTGTGAAAATTTGACTAACATCCAACAACCTAATGAGGCCCTAAGCCTCTCTATTTATACAACTAGAGCCCCAAACAACTCTCCTAAAATCAAGGAGGCTTGGCTCCCAAGACTTGAGATAGACAACAATTATTCTTCACTTGCTCGGCTGCCCCTTTGATGCATTGATGTGGCTGCTTGTGCTTCGAGATTTCTGAAGGAGGATTCGAAGTAGGGAGTCATCAATGAGGGGGAAACCCTCCTATAAATCCTGTCCCTTGTCTTCCTCAAATATTGGTTGCCAAATGCTCATTAAACCTTTGACTTTGTCTCAAAATTGACAAAAAATCTGCATAAAGCACACATTAAACTTCATGGCATAATGACTAACCCAACTCACTCTATTAGCATAAATATAATAAAAAAATGCAATAAACTAATGAGAATGGTGGATTAAGCTAAGTTAGGAGGAAAAATGAGCCCATATAATAACCCATTTCTAGGACTCATCATCACCCTCCTACTGAATGTGTTGCTTATCCTCTGCACAACTAGTCCATCTCTTCATCTTTGATGGCTCTGATGGCCTCCTTGACATCCCATGCTTCTAATGTGAGATCCTCTTATTTATCATGGAATCCTGCCTTTCTGTCTACCTCTTCCCACTGCTGTCTTTCTTCTTCTTCTTTTGTGCCCTCTAGCAGTCCTAGCAGCAGTGGGGCTCAATTTGAGGCCAATCCAATTGACCCTCAAACTCTGCATAGAGTGCTTGTATAGTGGCACTCTCCTGAATGCTTCTTTCATCCTAGTTGGGGAGTGATACTCCCTGATCTGCAAGCTGTGTGGCAGTGTATTCCACCTTCTCATACAGGCATGAATGCAGTCATCTCCAAGCAATCTCTCCATGTCCTCGAAGTGTGCAATTGCCTGAGCTTGATCATTAACATATTTAAGGGCAATTTGAGGATTATTTGCAAGTAGCTGGTGGGTGCTAATGAGAGCCATGGGGTCTGATGGCTCTACTCTAATCATGAGGGGTTCATTTTGTTCTTTTGCCATCAACTTCTGGATTTCTGTTGCCCTTTTCTCCTCATGACTCATCCATGATGCCATGGCCATCAGTTGCAAGTCCCCTAACCTAGCATTGGGGTCCCATAGGTTCATACTAGTTAGGGCCATGTTATGCAAATAGAACTCTGCTATCTTTGCCTTGTCTTCTACTGAACTGTGGTCACATAGGTCCATGAACTGTCTATAATCCTGAAAAGGCATGGTGCCTCTCTGTGCCAAGGTCTTGATCTGAAACTGTAGCCACTGGTCTTTGAGGTATACTCCATATGATTTTGCTGGTGTCCTACACTGTAGTGCCTCCATAGACCAGCTGGCCATGCATGCCAATTGTGTGTCCTTTTCTTGCAGCTGTTTTCTTAACATTTCATTTTCTGCTTCCAAGTGAGATCTTCTGATTGCTTCTATATGTCTTACAGTGCTCAACTCCTGACCCATTTCTCTAAGCTTTCTCTCCATGTGGCCAATGTCTTCCACCCCTTTGGACTTGGCAATTTGCATCCATCTATGGCTCCTTACTCTTTCTTTCTCTAGCTCAAAGAAAAGTGGGACTGCAAACTTCTGTGGGATGATTTTTCCCCCCTCAAGGAGATTGTAATAAGAGCCCAAACTAGGCTGGGGGTTAGGTTCTTGAATCTTTGTTGTTTCATCCTTCCCCTTAGCTTTCTCTTCTGCCCTTTTCTCAAGTTTCTCAGTCTCCTGTAGCTTTGTTAGGGTCTCCTGTAGAGCAGTCTGTGCCTCCTGTAGGACTGTTTTTGAGTCCTGTAGTTTTATTCTTTCCTTCCAAGTGGAAGATCTAGGACTTCCTCTTTCATAAGTAATGGGGGTTTTGGATGGATATTCTTCCCTTTTGACAGTAGGGGAATATTCAATTATGATAGGCTCTTTTGAGGATGGTTGTGGCTTCCCTATTTTTATTCTTGTGCTTTTCGAGCCTTGAAATACATTGATGGTTGCCTTTTCCTCTTTTGTTTGGGTTTAACTGGAGTGTTGAGGGTAGCAAGAACAGCTACTGCTTCCCTTTCTAGTGTCTCAGGAGACACTTCTGTCTTCTTTGCCCCTTTTTCCTCTTCTTTTGTCTTTTTTGCCTCTGCTAGCTTTGTTTCCTCTAGCTCTATTTTGGATTCCTTCTCATCTTGTTGAGTTTCTTTCTTTTCTGCTTGCATCCTTTTCTTCTCTGTTTTAGGTTCTTCCTTCTCTGTTTTAGTGTCTTCCTCCTATGTTTGCTCCTCAATTTCCTCCCCTTCTTCTTCTTGCTGTTCCTCCCCCTCACTTTCAGAAGGACTGTGGTCATATGTGAGGGCCTTTATATCATCTTCTCTTGTCATATTTCTGAATATTTCCCATGCTATGGGGATTGTGAAGGTGTGGAGGGCTTCTTCCACTAATAGTTTAATTAACCCATGGTGAGCCAATTGATCTGGACCTCCTGCCTTTAACTTAATGCTAGAGTCTATAAGGGACTGCAGGAGAAAATAGGGGATGCTGAGTTTTTGGGGTGTGGGAGTGTCCATGCCATATCTCAGCTCATGGAGAAGTCTAAAATGGTAGCCATAAACTATGCTATACCTCCCTTCACAGGAAATATACTTGATGATTTGGTAACTGACCTCATCCCAAGGGTAAGGTATGCTTGTTCTTCTAATGCCATTTTTGTCTTCTACAGGATGTTCATTTGGTTGGAAGAAGGTTTTCTTGGCAACTTGTCCCATTGGCTTTTCATCTTTGCTCCAAGGTAATCCAAGTGGGAGGCTGGTAACCCTACTGATAAATTCTAGGGTGATTTCCATGGTGAGACCTCTGAAAGTAACAGTGGCATGGGTCCTTGAGTGAGGGACTAAAGAAAGGGCAAACTCCTAAGCCACTTCTTCATCAAACCCTCAGAATTTTTCAAAGAATGGCATACAATTTTCTCTGGTAAAAATGGCTAGTACTTCGAGATGCTCATGGATCCTAGCTGAATTTGTGGGCTCCTTCCTCATGAATCCCCCTGTCATTTTGGTTATACCCTTTTGGAACACCCCAGGTAGAGATGGAGACAATTTTTTTTGAAGACACAGGAAACATGGAAAAACTGTGTTTTTTTCAGAAAATAGGCAGAACTATTTTATGGAATTCCTCTCTTCTACAGGCTTAATTCGTCCTTAAAATTGTATCATTTCTTACACATATTAATATTCAAGGTGGGTCTGTACAGAGCCTACCTCTTCAAGCTAGAATTTGAGTGAAAACCCCGTGTTTTCTCTTGAAAAACTGCTTACTGCCCCTCCTGTAGAACTAGCTGTAGGTTCTCATGTAGAACCTGTTACTGCTCCTGTAGAACCCAATAATGCTCCTATAGAACGCCAATAGGAAGAGGAGGACTAAAAATGACAGAGAACAATGGTTTTGAGGTTATGGAGGTGGTATGGAGTTTACTGCAGCTACGGGGACAATCATGAAATGGAAACAAAGGTGGTGGAGGAGTTAGAGGGGGAGTACTTATGTCTATTTTGAGATATTTCTGGCGGTGATGTGAGTTGGAAAAAAGGGTATGTTGCCATTATTTAGACCGTTGGTCCCCACTGATGTGTCATCATGACTCCTCATGACTTCTACCCACAATCACTTCCCATCATTTGCATCGGATTTTATACAGCCGCCACTACCTGTCTTTTGGATTTTCTATGAGTTGACTAGGCACGCGTGTGGTGGAATCTCAGGATCAGCGCAGTCAACTGGATGAGGGTGGTCAGTTAACTCGCCACCTTTATCGTTCAACCCTAACAATCTCATTCACTTATGCATATTTTCAATTACACAGATGCAACAGAGGAGAGGGTTAGACACTTACCTGCAAGTCGAATGTTCGTGTTGTGGTGCATTTTGGTTCCTTTACTGCTGCATGCTTGAATTTCAGTTGTTGCATGTCTGTATCTCCTCTGCTGTATGCTTTTTGCTCTCTGATGTGTGGCTTGTTTGCTTTGTGTAGGTATCCTCTGGCTGGATCTAGCTTCAGATGTCTGCTTCAACCTTCAGATTTGCACCCTCATGCTGCTGATGCTAGATTTTAATGGGACAGTGACTTGTTTTGTCCATATCTCCCAAACGGTAGACTGGATTGACCTAAAATTTTCTGAGCATGTTTCCATCATCATTATGCACCTCCCATAGAAACGTTTCGGTCAATGGATGCAGAGATATCGAGAAAAACTGAAAATGGCTAAAGGTGATGGATGTCGATTTCTTAGAAACCGTGCACTAGAATTGGTTGAAATTGCTTGGGCATGTTACCATCATCCATATGCATCTCCCCATGAAACAATTTTTTAAATGGATGCACAGATATGGAGAAAATGCAAAAATGGCTGAAGGTGATGGAGGTCAATTTCTTGGTAACCGTGCACTGGAATTTGTTGAAATTTCTTGAGCATGTTACCATCATCCATATGCAACTCCCCATGAAGCAGTTTTTTAAATGGATGCACGGTTTTCAAGTTAGAGAAAAAACAAATTTCTGCTCTATGTATTTTTGTATGAGAGCATCCTACAGTTTGTTTTGGACAGTAAAAAAATGAGCTTGGGGTGTGATGCAGACTTGGAAATGATGGAAGAGAGGTTTGAAGACTACAGGTGGATTTATAAACCCTTTATGAAGCTTCCGTGTTCGCCAAATTGATTTTAAAATCCATTTTTGGCTCTCTATAATTTCTACAGGAGCCTCCTATAGAAAACACAGGGCCTCCTGTAGAAAACACAGTTTTCGAAACAAAAGCACAGTCAGGTGAAAAGAATGTCAAGAATGATGGAGAAAGTTGAGGGAAGGTAGGATAGGTGTTGTTATTGGTTTCATAGGTCCCTTGGCACCTGTTGCTGCTTCCTGAAGTCCTCCTGCAAACTTGTAATACAACCGGAAATTCATCTTTTTTTTTTTTTTTTTGAAAACAACTAGGGCGCCTCAGAGAGGTTTTCACCCTAATTGCTTGCCATAGGTGCCTCCAAGGGAGGTTTTCACCTAGAGATCTTATTATTTTTCCTCTTTTTTCTTCTTTCCAACCCGTTGACTCTCTCATGGAGGTTTTCAATCAATGAGCCAATCTGAGGCGCCTCCAAGGAGGATTTCACCTTAGATTTTTTTTTTTTTTTTCTCTTATTTTTCATTTTTTCCTTTTTTTTCTCTACCCTACCCTACTTGAAAAACAAAATCACTTTCAAGTATAAGAATACTTCCAATGGAGCCATGTGCACATCGAGATGATAGACAGAATGATGTGGAGGCTAGAAATGTATGTTTTGACATATATCTAGATTTCAGAGACCAAGTGATTTGACTTTGAAGGGATCAAACATAGTTGAGGAAGATAGTGATGCTGCAACTTAGTGACTGTCTGGAACCATATCTCAATATAGTTGTGATGTCATTGGCCCTTCTGCTGATCTAGATCATTCTTCATGTCTTCTTCTACCATGACCTTCATATCTTCCTATTTTTGCTGATTTTTCTCTTGAATACATGGGGGATTTGATGGTAACCATGAGGGAGCTCTCTCGATCTCTGATTTTGATGTCTTCTCTTCATCAATTGTAGCCCATGGTTCTTTAATCTTTTCTTTTTCATCTTCTTCTTCTGGATGTGTTCCCTCATTGATATCAATATAATCTCTTTTTTGCAATCCTCTTCTTGAGCTATGGTGAATACCATTGAACTCAAGAGGAGTTGTTTGGAAGTGGTGTACCTCAGCATTGTAAATGGGTTGAGATACTTCAATGTGTGGGTTTGGAAATGGTTGTACAGGTAGTCGAGTGGGAGTGTATATTTGAGATGGATGTGGATGGAGTTTTGGTTGGGCAGGTGGTGGAGGTAGAAGAGTGGGAAGAGAGATGTATTGGGGCCTCCACCCCTGATGAGATGCATTCCACTGAGGTTGCGGCTGAGCATGGGGTTGAAATGAATGGGTGGCTGGTTGGGCATGATATGGAGATGTGAAGGACCAAGGAGGAGGTGTGGACTAGGAAGGATGAGCAGGGGGGCCCAAGAAGGTATGGATGTGACTTGGTTGGGGTTATAGTATGCCTGAGATGTCCCTTGCATCCCCTGCTGATATGGTCTAGGTCCATGTGACCTCCTTTGGTCTATGTAATAGATCTATTCAATGGCTCTTTCAGCCCCTTGGTATACAACTTTAAGTCTGGGCAAGGATGGGTAGTTGTCTGTAGAATGATTTTCTTCACAGATTGAACAAACCATTATAGAGTTCAATGGGTATTCATTCCTAGGATGCCTCTTGGTGCATCTAGGGAGAAAAATGGCCAAATCCCTCTCTGCTTCCTCTTGTTTCCTTTTGATATGTAAGGCATCCATTTTTATGGCAAGAATCTGCAACATCTCATTCTTGAGGTCTTCCAGCATGCTTCCAATTTCACCTTTAATGGATGAATTGGAAGAAAAGGTACTACTCTCAACATTTCTATTTTCAGCCATTGGCTCCAGAGGAATGTTTTCTTCTTCTTCTTCCCCTATAGGTTCTTCAAATATGTCTAGCTGTTACCTAAGGGTTTTTTTATTATTGCAACCACCGAAGAAGAGAGAAGGTTGGCTGTGTGAAATAGTGGGGGTGTTGGGAAAACATTTTCTTGAATTATCTCTATTCCTACGAGGCATGAAAGGAAATATTTTGGTTGGTTTTTTCTTTTTCACTAATTGTACCTGCAAAACTGAAATTGATTGAACAAACAAATTGCAACTATTGAAATGAACTTGCTGAAATGAAATTGCAGAACTGAAAAGGAAAGGAAATGAAATGCAGAACTGAAAGCAAGGAAATGACTAATCTACTTTTGTCGAAATGAAGTTGCTGAAATGAAATTTACGAAATTGGAAATGAAAGTGAATGAAATGCAGAATTGAATGCAATGAAATGACTAATCTACTTTTGCTAAAATGGAAATTGTAGAATTGAAATGAAAGCAAGGAAATGACTAATCTACTTTTACTGAAATGGAAATTGCAGAATTGAAATGAAAGCAAGGAAATGCAGAAATTGAAAGAAACAACTACTCTACTTTTGCTGAAATAAACTACTTAGCAGAATGTTGCAGTAGAAAATAGAAGAAAGAAGTAATCACAAAATACTCTGACACTTCCCCGGCAACGGTGCCAAAAAGTGGTGAGCACCAGTATTGCAGCAATAATGCTGCAACTCCTGGGGCTTCCTACTTTACTTTTATCAACCCGGTAGTTCGTAACAAACTTGGAAGCGATGGTGCTGTATGCACAAGTACTAGTTCTTACTGCAAGCTGTCACTTGGTCAGCTAGCACAAGATCCCTAGGATCTCAAGCCAACTTCTATGAATTCCAGAAGAAGCTTTAAATGTGATGAAAGAAAGGAAATCTTACTCTACAGAGGCTATTCTACTTGCAAAAAGAGAAAGAAGACTGGAATGTAAAGCAAAACCTAGCAAACCCTAATTTACCAACTAACCCTACTTTTGCAGAAAGAGAGATGAAAACCTATGAAATGAATGCCATTACCTACTGAGGAAGTAAACTACATCTATTCAAGCTATTTCTAGAAGGAAATGAGAAAAAAAACATCTTTTTGGATTTTTATGTGTTTTATGTGAAATTGTCATGCATGTAATTTATCTGTTTGTGGATGTGGCAGTGATTAGGTGGCAATGGAGGTGAATTTGGAATTTTTAGAGGTGTAGGAAGGTGTGGAGGGGTCCTAGGAGGCCTCTGGTAACCTTCTGGAGGCTTTCCCTGCAATCAAACTTCAAAAAGTCACCTATAGGAAATTCTACAGGAGGCTGCAGGGGATCTACAGGAGGATGCCGAGGGTTGTTTTAGAGGTTTTAAAGGTGGGAAAATGGTTGGAAATGGTAGATGAAGGCTTATAAGGATGGGTTAAGGTGTCTAAGGTTCATTAAGGAGGTTTAGGGAAGGGAATGATGGTTGGATTTGTTCAAGAGACGAGAGGAAAGTTTATGAAAAAAATGCAGAAACTTAGGGCAGATTTATGAGGGGCTGTGAATGACCTATTGACTTATTATGAGTAGAGATGTACTGCAAAAGAGATGCAAATCAAACACTGAAACTAAGTAAGAAAAGAAACTAGGTGTACCAAAAAAACAGAACTGTATCTCATCTTAAGCTAAATTCTGATCTAGGAATAAAGAATGTTGAACAATGCTATATGGAAAGGAAAGAATGGAAAGAGATTTATTGCAAAAATAGAAATTAGTATGGAAAAATGGATCTGAAGCAAAGCATTAGCCTGTAAATCAAACTGTAACACTAGAAATTGCATGGAGAAGGCAAAACTGTGTTTTGTGGCAGCAAGCAGATCTTGACCTCAGTTCATGGTCCCAAAGGGAGGAAAGGAGGTCAAGGCTCTATTGATGGCCTTTTTGTATCTTTTTCCTATCACTACTTAACCTACTTCAGCAAACCGAAATGGAAACAACTATGTAAATCACCAAAAAGCAACCTATTTTACTAAGGAAGAAATCTATCTAACAACAACTAATTCATGAACTGCAACAAGACATATAAATACAAAACAAGAGGTGTTGGGTAGCTTGGGTTGGGCCCTAACCCAAGAGCTTCAACCCTCTGAAAGAACTCAGTGCTGGCTCAGAAAATATTTCATCTCCATTATCAAAATAATAGTCACATTACATAAAACTGTTCACAAAAGTAAGCTCAAAATGAGCTGAGCAAGAGCTGCAACAAAAGTGCGAAAATTTGACTAACATCCAACAACCTAATGAGGCCCTAAGCCTCTCTATTTATACAACTGGAGCCCCCAACAGCTCTCCTAAAATCAAGGAGGCTTGGCTCCCAAGACTTGAGATAGACAACAGTTATTCTTCACTTGCTCGGCTGCCCCTTTGATGCATTGATGTGGCTGCTTGTGCTTCGAGCTTTCTGAAGGAGGATTCGAAGTAGGGAGTCATCAATGAGGGGGACACCCTCCTATAAATCCTCTCCCTTGTCTTCCTCGAATATTGGCTGCCAAATGCTCATTAAACCTTTGACTTTGTCTCAAAATTGACCAAAAATCCGCATAAAGCACACATTAGACTTCATGGCATAATGACTAACCCAATTCACTCTATTAGCATAAATATAATAAGAAACATGTAATGAACTAATGAGAATGGTGGATTAAGCTAAGTTAGGAGGCAAAATGAGCCCATATAATTACCCATTTCTGGGGCTCATCACAACCAAGAACTTGAAACTTCGAATTTCCCTTCTTCAGTATACTGTTCATAGCTTCGATCACCTTTGTTCTGATACCATGTAGAAATTCTCACTGTATATTAACCTGATAATGCAATATAACTAAAGCAAAATACTTTAATCTACTTCTACAATCAAACTTTCAGAAGCTTAATAGATTTGAGCAAGATCAAGTGGAACACATATAACCAGAAGAAGAATCAATGCACATGAAATACAGAAGAATACTCAGGGGAAAGCCTCAACTAAAAACCCCACTATCTGTATTATCATACAAGTGGAAATATGTCAGGATTACACACAACTTTAGCTCTTATAGCTATTCATCTCTCAGTACAATACCTCACTACTGCTCATAGACAAAATAGATAGCTCATATGCCTTTTCCATTACCCTCCAAGCCTCCTATTTCCTTATGCAGTTTTCCCTGGGTGCTCCAGCTATAACCTTGTGTGACACTGACCTCACACACTGCCCCAAAACACTATAAAACTACGCAAATCTCAAGGAAAAAATTCCTTCTGTATGCAAGAGATTTTCTTATAGGAAAATTCTTGCAACTGATAATACATTGTCCCTATCTTTAATCTCAACTGGGTCTTTGTCTGAACTGACATGCATGAGTTATTTATGAGAGAATCTTCAATTATTTGGAGTACACTAGTTGCATGCATGCATGCATTAATTGACTAAACTCACATTTAGTTCCTCATACTGTTTGGAACTAATTTAATTGGACTTAACTCAGTTAACTGAGCTAACTAATTACAACTCAAATACAACTCATCCTTATCTCCTTAATTAAGGGATAATATCCTTAATTTAAGGGATAATTGTTGCATGACTTCACAAAGACTTCTAACTTGAATTTCTCCAACTAATTAACTCAAGATGAATTAATTAATTTTTTTTCAAGTAGCTGGTGAGACTAAATTCGAATTTTAATTCTCAATTTAAATTCAAGGACAAATTAAAATTGGAATATTCTTGTTGCCACATTTCAACAGCAACTTCTAAGCGAGTTGTCGTCCATTTTATACGAGCTCGATCTTAGAACAATTCTTGGTGGGGTAACTAGCATAGTAGATAAATTGTCACTAGCCCTCAGAAAGTAAAAGTCAATTAGGTAGTATCATCAGACCAACGGTAAATATTGATTCCGGGGGGGTCACGTCCTGCTCCCAACTTCACCCAAACACCCCGGCAAAGCATGGGGACCACGTCCACCACCACAGTGACGACTCACTAGGAAATATTAGCAAGTGAGCACTACACTCGCAGGGCCGAGGGCCCCCTCTCCTTTGCTTCCCATCGAATCTGGTAATGCCACATATATCTCCCAAATAATCTCCTCACCATTTCGCCCCACATGTCACCTTACCATGCTTCCCACCTATAAATCCCCCACGTTATCCATTAGTGTTAAAATTTTATTTTCTTCAATAATGGTCGTCTGTCATCCATCCTATGCTCGACTCCATTCAGGCAGTGGACAACAGAGAAAAACCTTGAGCTCCACTTCGTTAAGTTGTCACCGACCTCTAGGTAACCCATAAAATTGTCACCATTCAATTCTTTTCTATATGCTAAAAAGCAAGAAACCATCGCCCAAAACCCCAAAATCACAAGTGATTGAACCCTATGGTCACACTAACCCCTTCATGGAAACAAAAGTAGAAATCTACGATCCCTTCTTCCCCTATCACCTATTAGACCTTCGTTTGAACCTATATAACTAGTTCTCGAGGAGTGAGGACTTGTCTGCGTTGTGGAGTCAGTGTTGTATCATCAGATTTCCTCTGTGGTCTTCCACTTACCTTAGTTTATCTCCTATCTTGCAGCTTGCTACATCAAAGAGAGAAATTTCTTCATGTCTTCCACTAGTAAGAAAATTATGGAAGACACCCCATAATTAATTAAAAAATCTCTCCTATACACACTATCTTCAAATCCTGAGAGTTTCAGCAAAACCACTCTGTTCTATGCTTAAAATGGACTCTCGATTTGAGAAAAACAATATTTCCTCTAGATTATTCTAGAACCTAACCATCAAACCCTGTTGAGATTGCAACAAGATGATGGAGCTTAGTGAAAAGAGTCGCCTTCACTAAGTGGGCCCGCAGGCTATTTTTGGCGCAAGTCTATTTTTAGACTATGTCTATTTTTAGACATATGGATCATGTCTATGGATTGCAGGTTGCTGTTTATGGATGATTGATCAAGTTGGGAAAAAATAGATGGAATTCTATTTTTGATGAAAGTGTGAGTGATCAAAGTCAAAAATAGAAAAGTCAAATATTATTATCTCACAATAATATTTGGACCATAAACTTAATCTTATTCTCTTGGAGCACTTCAGTTTGAGCTACAGAGGTGGCACATGCAGCTGTCAGAAGGAAATATGCTTTTCTTATGAGTCAATTGAGTTGTTGCATGCATGACTTCAGTTAGAACTCAATCAGTTGAGTTTGGTGGAGTTGATTGTGGAGTTGATGGAGTTGTGTTCAGTTTAGCTTTGTTAAACTGGTTGTATTTAGTCTAACTGGCAAACAGACTAGAGATGAGTTGGGTGAATTAGTTATTAATTAATTCACAAGTTATTAACTCATAATACAACTAATGAATACATCAGTTAACTCAGTTGCATGTCAGTGCATGTTCAGTTCAACAGGGATAGGTGGTAGAGAATCAGATTGCTATCAGTTGTGACTATAGTTGTGCACCAGATCTTGCACAATCAAGGGATTGAGTATGCCAATGAGTTTGCCCACGTATTTGCCCACATTATAGCTTGTGCTCACGTCCAACAAAGTGTGAGTGACTATTTTGCAGGTGAAAAATGAGTTTGGTAAGCCATTCTCATCAGTTCTTGAGCAGGTATTGAGCAGTGGAGGCAGGCAAGCAGTGGAAGAGATTTGGAGATCAGATCTAAGCTGTATTGTGTGTAACAGAGGTGGAGATACTTGTGAGAAGTATTATGCTGTGTAATTTTACATGACTCAATCATTAATATACAGATAGTTGGGGTTTTTAGCGAGATGCTTTCCCCGGGATACATACTGTGTTAATGTGTGAATGCTCTTGATGTTTTATTGTTATTGATGCTGCTATATTGTTGATCAACGTAGAGGAGCTTATGTATTGTGTATGGTTTCCGCAATAGTACATGATCAGGATAATCTCCATTGAATATGTGTTAAATTATTCAAAATTTCTACATGGTATCAGAGCTGCTTGATTTGTAGAAGAGATTTTTACAGGATATCAAGCGAGGATTGATCATCAGATCTACTATTCAGGAAGTGTTTACATTCTATTTCTTTAGGCAGAGTCTGTAATCAGGCTAGGTAGCCTCTGGATTCATCCTTCCTTTGGAAGGTGAGATATTCGGTGAATGCCCATACAGTCAATCTCTGTACGAGAAATATTTTGTTCTCACGAATTCTAGATCGGAAGCAGTTGAGTTGGAGCTGGTGGAATTTGAATTTGTAGCAGTGTTGTTGAAATGTCTTTCAACGGATTGAAAATGTTATTCCAAAGCAAGAGCGACCTAGCGCTCAAGGATAAACTCAGTAACAATAAAGGTGAGAATGGATCTTCATCAAAGGTATATGATGAAGAGAATTGCGCTTTGGCTGCCAAAGCAAAGAAGGGGAAGAACGAGAAAGCTTCTCATTCCGGTGCGAAAGGCAAGAAGCAGGACATGTCCAAGGTGAAGTGTTTTCACTGTCACCAGCACGGACACTATGCCACAAATTGTCCGCAGAAGAAGAAGAACAAGCAAGTTGCTGGATCTGCAGGGGGAGAGGCCTTAGCTTCTCAGTTTGAGCTTGATTTTTCATTGATCGCATGCTTGGTTTCAAGTGTGATGGGATCAGTGTGGTTCTTGGACAGTGGTGCGTCTTTTCACATGACGGGAGATAGAGATTTGTTCTCTGATCTGGAGGACAAGGATCTTGGAGTGCACATCGAGATGGGCGATGATGGTAGATACTGTGAGACCGGTATCGATACCATTTCCTTTGAGAGGGAGTCTGGTAAACCCTTTGTATTGAAGGAAGTCATGCATGTTCCAGGATTGAAGAAGAATCTCATCTCAGTGGCGATGTTAGAAGACAAGGGGTATGATGTTGTTTTCAGCGAGGGAAAGGCCTTCCTGCGCAGCAAGACAACTGGTGAGACCCGGAAGATAGGGGTTCGAGTGAGGAACCTTTATCAGTTGCATGTAGATGGATGCGCAGCAATGGCAGGCAAGGTAGAAGGATTGGTGAGCCGGGATGATGGCGAGTTGTGGCACAGGAGATTGGGTCACCTTCACCATGGAGCCTTGAAGATACTGCAGCAGATCACTACAGGGATTCCTAAAGGCACACTTGCGCAGTCAGATCAGTGCAAGGGGTGTAGTTTGGGGAAGTTTGTGAAAGCCACCTTTCACGAGAAGGATAGTCGCGCCACGACGATCCTTGAGAGAATTCACACAGACGTGTGTGGACCTTTCTCAGTTGCTTCGACAGCAAAACACAGGTATTATGTGATTTTTGTTGATGATTTCTCTCGTAAGTGCTGGATCCTCTTCATGCAGAAGAAGAGCGAGACATATTCAAAGTTCTGTGGATTCAAAGCACTAGTCGAGAAGGAGTCGGGGAAGAAGGTGAAGGCTCTTAGGAGCGATAATGGTGGTGAATACATCTCGGATGAGTTCAAGGATTTGTGCAAGACAGAAGGGATTCGTAGAGAGCTCATAGCTCCCCATAACCCACAGCAGAACGGGGTAGCTGAGCGAAAGAACAGAACGATTGTGGGTGCTGCACGGGCAATGTTGCATGATCAGGGCCTACCCCTTCACTTGTGGGCAGAAGCATGCAATACAGCAGTTTATGTGCAGAACCGTTGTCCTCATAGGATACTTGGCATGAGTACACCCGAGGAGGCTTATTCTGGTAAGAAGCCTGATCTTTCTCATTTGAGGATTTTTGGTGCTAACGTTTACATGCATGTGACGAAGGATGCCAGGAAGAAGTTGGAGATGACCGCAGAGGTTGGGATATTTGTGGGGTACACTGATACGCCCCACAACTATCGTGTGTATTTGCCAGACAGTGGTAAAACTGTTGTGCGACGGGATATAAAATTTCAGGAGGAGAAAGCCATGAAGTGTTCGGTTGAGAGGGAGCTACACTTGCATGCAGATGAGGAGCTATTAGTTCCTAAGGATGAGCTTCAGGACGTGGATCAGCCACAGGACGAGGTTCATGGAGTGGAAGAGACCACTCATGCAGCGCCAACCATCAGAGGGCGAAAGTTCTTGACAGAAGCTGAGCGACTGGCTCAAGATGCAGAGAAAGTTGTAGGACCACCTACAGCCCAACGCAGGCAGAGACAGTCACCTGATCGGTACACTGGATACATGGCTCTTATGAGCAAGTGTGTTGTGACTGAGCCATCCTCTTTCGAGGAAGCTGTGGAGGATCCCTTATGGGTAGACGCCATGGTGGAAGAGTATGATTCTATTGTCAGAAACAGTGCATGGGAGATTGTTCCTAGACCGGAAGGGAAATCAGTGGTGGGTTCGAGATGGATCTACAAAGTTAAGCAGGCAGCTGACGGGAGTGTGGAGAAGTACAAGGCAAGATTTGTTGCCCGAGGCTTTTCACATATTGAGGGGATCGATTATGAGGAGACCTTTGCACCTGTCGCAAGGTATTCTTCCATACGGACGATTCTTGCTCTCTCAGCGCAAATGGGATGGCACATTCATCAGATGGATGTGAAGACTGCGTTCCTCAATGGAGTCATTGAGGAGGAGGTGTACATTGAGCAACCCGAAGGCTTTGAAGTCTTCAGCAGCGAGTCGCATGTGTGCAGGCTCAAGAGAGCGCTGTATGGGTTGAAGCAAGCACCACGTGCTTGGTACACACGGATAGACAGCTATTTCATAGGACTTGGATTCTCCAAGAGCGAGGCGGATCCGAACCTATACCAGATTGTGGTGGAGGGTAAGTTGCTTATCATTGTACTGTATGTTGATGATTTGATTCTAACGGGTGATGAGCTGTTGATATTGTCATGCAAGAAGGATCTTGCTACAGAGTTTGAGATGAAGGATTTGGGCCTCCTTCACTATTTCCTGGGATTGGAAATATGGCAGCGCAGTGGTGGACTGTTTGTTTCTCAGGGCAAGTATGCTCGGGAGATACTGGAGAAGTTCAACATGCATGGCTGCAAGCCTGTTGATACTCCTCTTCCTGGAGGTTGGAGGAAGGAGGATGCCACTTCGGGAGAAGAAGTGGATGCCACTGTTTATCGACAGCTGGTGGGGTCGCTGATGTATTTGGTCAATACACGACCTAATATATGCTATGCAGTTAACCAGCTTTCACAAGCTATGGTTAAGCCTACCAAGCTCTTCTGGAAGGCGGGCAAGCATGTATTGAGCCACTTGAGAGGCACATCGGGATATGGATCTTGGTACAGACAGGAGGATGCAAATTGGGCATGGAGCTCAACGGATGACATCAGGTACCATCATATCAGAGATTGTGTGCATCGGAGGATCATGTTACTTTCGTACATTCCAACGGAGGATCAGGATGCTGATATTCTGACGAAGGCTCTCACCAGGAGCAAATCCGAGTACCATCGAGGCAGGATAGGGGTTGCTGATAATCCATATCTTGTCGAGAGGGAGTGTTGAGATTGCAACAAGATGATGGAGCTTAGTGAAAAGAGTCGCCTTCACTAAGTGGGCCCGCAGGCTATTTTTGGCGCAAGTATATTTTTAGACTATGTCTATTTTTAGACATATGGATCATGTCTATGGATTGCAGGTTGCTGTTTATGGATGATTGATCAAGTTGGGAAAAAATAGATGGACTTCTATTTTTGATGAAAGTGTGAGTGATCACAGTGTGAGTGATCAAAGTCAAAAATAGAAAAGTCAAATATTATTATCTCACAATAATATTTGGACTATAAACTTAATCTTATTCTCTTGGAGCACTTCAGTTTGAGCTACAGAGGTGGCACATGCAGCTGTCAGAAGGAAATATGCTTTTCTTATGAGTCAGTTGAGTTGTTGCATGCATGACTTCAGTTAGAACTCAATCAGTTGAGTTTGGTGGAGTTGATTGTGGAGTTGATGGAGTTGTGTTCAGTTTAGCTTTGTTAAACTGGTTGTATTTAGTCTAACTGGCAAATAGACTAGAGATGAGTTGGGTGAATTAGTTATTAATTAATTCACAAGTTATTAACTCATAATACAACTAATGAATACATCAGTTAACTCAATTGCATGTCAGTGCATGTTCAGTTCAATAGGGACAGGTGGTAGAGAATCAGATTGCTATCAGTTGTGACTATAGTTGTGCACCAGATCTTGCACAATCAAGGGATTGAGTATGCCAATGATTTTGCCCACGTATTTGCCCACATTATAGCTTGTGCTCACGTCCAAAAAAGTGTGAGTGACTATTTTGCAGGTGAAAAACGAGTTTGGTAAGCCATTCTCATCAGTTCTTGAGCAGGTATTGAGCAGTGGAGGCAGGCAAGCAGTGGAAGAGATTTGGAGATCAGATCTGAGCTGTATTGTGTGTAACAGAGGTGGAGATACTTGTGAGAAGTATTATGCTGTGTAATGTTACATGACTCAATCATTAATATACAGATAGTTGGGGTTTTTAGCGAGATGCTTTCCCCGGGATACATACTGTGTTAATGTGTGAATGCTCTTGATGTTTTATTGTTATTGATGCTGCTATATTGTTGATCAACGTAGAGGAGCTTATGTATTGTGTATGGTTTCCACAATAGTACATGATCAGGATAATCTCCATTGAATATGTGTTAAATTATTCAAAATTTCTACAAACCCTCCCCATTGCAGATAGGTTTCCTAATTGTATGTTCTCAAAAATAGTGCAGCCAATCCTAATTTACATTTCCTTTCTTTTTGGATAGGAGGAAACTACCAATATTACCAAAGCCATCATAGGAATTTTTCACACTATGATGAAACAAAACCTCATCCTTGGCATACCTTTATTTATGAAAGAATCCATAAAATTCCAGTTCAACTATTTTCCTGTCACCTCTTACTTCAGATATTATTCCTTTCTGGTCTATTTATTTGTGTATACTCATGTGGATAAATTTGAATACCTAGGCATGAGAAACATATATTCCCATAAGTAAAGAAATTTTCCACCTACATGGCCATTGCATACACCATCATTGACAATATTTCCCCTCCTAGAATCCTACCTAAGGAAAAGAAAATTTTGCAACTCGACAGAGATAATAGGGTGGGTGATTGGTACCTGTTTGAGGATTACCTTGAGATTAGGGTCTATGGGTCAAAGCTCCCCATGTATCATTTACCTACTTTGATGCCCATGAGCTTTTTTTCCCTAGAATTCATTAGGCATAGCATGCATGTTGATCAAACTCACTTTGTCCCTACAAAGAAGGGCTACATGTTAAAGGCAGGTAGGGCAGTAGGTCCTTTCATTTTAAATGCTAGACAAACCTTTCAGCATGTAGAAGACATGTTGAAGGAGCTCAAATTTTAAATGGAAGATGTGTGGTGCTATGATCCCCATGAAATCATATCAAATAGGAGAAAGTCTAGTAGTTTTTCTGCTTATGAGCATGATCATAGACCCACGCTTGAATGGAACACTAAATTAGATTCTTGGCCTAATAATACATATATGGAAATAGAAACACTAGCCTAAAGAGAGAAGACCTAGAAGAGAACCTTAGACAAAGCATGATACATAGAGATGGGGGAGGCTTCATCTAACAAGAGGGTCAAGTTGACTGAAGAAGAGGTCAAGCAGGAAATGGAAACTCAATTGGTGGAAAGGAACCTAGACCATTGAGGCTTCTAGGTATCTCTAAAAGATCCTCAACATGCTGCAATCTTTGCTTCCACAAAGGTGGTGATTTTAGGATCTTTAAGGAGTTCATCTACCATAGGCCTCATAGGGGTGGAAGAATAGACAATAAAGGAGAGAAACAAAAGGGCTAGAGAAGAAATTCAACAAAAAATGGCATCACATTTAATCTCTTATTAGACCAGGCTTCTAGCTTCCATGGACTTGGAAAGGAACAAAATGAAACTCTCCATGTATCATCCTTTTACACAGTCCTTACCATCAAGGTCACAATTTAGAACTATATACCTATCACTGGACATGGCCAGTATCCCCTTAGAGGATAAAATAAATTGGCATAGGCAGGCTAGAGAAATGTTGTATAGTGAATTGAGTAAATGTGCTTTGACTACTGCCAAAGTAGAGAACTTATTAGAAAAAGTTTCTATTAGGGTTAAGCAGGAAAAGGCCAACTCTAGGGCCCTCCATTTGTAGAACAAAGGCCTTAAATAATTAATTATCAATATGGGGGTAAATCCAAATGAAAAAACTATTGTGGAGACCATTATTCAAAGCTCACAATCTGAAATTCAGGAGTTGATGAAAAAAGTCAAAATGCCTACAAGTGAGCATGTGCAGTCCAAAAAGCTGGCCCATGTGGAGAATGAAAAATAAATCCTGGATAAGGAGTTGATAGAAAGAAATGGTGAGGTGGTTGTCCTAAAAAAAATGGTGGTCGAACTCGAGCAAAAAATTGATTCCCACATCTGTGTTTTCATTGTGCCAGCAGACCCACAAAACCCCACAAAGAAATTGGCTAAGGCCCTCAAAAGTTTACATATGTCCAAGAACGAGCTTAAGAAGGTGCAAAGTGATATGGAGAGTGCTCAACGTGCTCTTACACAAAAGGAGAAATAGTTGGATACAACTAGAAGCAATGCAGAACATGTGAACAAGAATTTGAATGTTGTCAATGAAAGGATCATAGAGTTGAAGGACAAATTAAGAGGGAATATGACCCTGATTGAGGCCAAGAAATTAATCTAGGATGAAATCACCTCTAAAATGAAGAACATATGGGAGCACATCACCTTAGTAGCAGAGTAAAATATAATCATCAAATATAATGAATATTTCATCAGGTCTACCAAAGAGTAGGACGTAAAAAATGCCAATACAACTGAAAACATTATCAGTACATCAAAAAAAAGTCTACAACTGAATTGAGGACATTAGATATTTTTTATAGGACATGGGACATCATGGAAATTTTCAATATTTTTTAGAAAGAATTAGCCTGAGACAAAGCTAAGGAGTGCTTAAGTGATTTATTAAAATTTGTGGCTGCCTTTGATTTGATTCTTAATAGAAGGATGAGAGTTGGGTTTCCCATCTCTTGGGATGCCTTAGGGAAATTAGTCTCATGGGAGTAGTATCAACAATTATTGGTAGTGGAAAAGATAAAAAATGACTCTTCTCATGAGAATACTCCCACCCTCAAAGGGAAAACTATAGTTAATTTCTTGAAGAGGGATTTCTAGCTGCTTTGGATGGTGAGAACTTTGTTTGTTGACAAGCCATATTACACTGATTTGAGTAGCATAAATGTAGAATATTAGTACTAATTTCACTATCCTTTTACAAACCCAACTTTGTGTCAGAAGTTTGATCAACTAGTTAATCCACCTCAATTTCAAATCATCAATCCTCGGTCCCTCCCATCAAAACCATCAAGCCAATAATGAGGATATTTTACTCTGTGAATCATGACACCTCGTGTTATTTGATGTCTTGTAAATATTTTATTTTCTAAATGTAATCAAAGTTGTTATATGATAATTAGGACAATTGTGCTAGTAGCACGCTTGAACAATTTAGCAGGTAGGCAACTATGAGAAGATCAAGAAGGAATTTATTGTAAGGGGTATTGGTCTATGAGACCCTATAAAATTGCTTAAGATATTCATTAAAGGGATATAATTTTTGGGTTCTAGAGGCAAGTCTAAACTATGGATTTTGCAAGTGTTTGAAGAACTGCAAATGTATGCTCTTTTTTTCGATTAACAAAGAATTTATGGTTATTCTAAATGCATGAAATATGTAGTATGTAATCTTTCCTTTTTTTATTTCCTTATGTGTTTCTTTCCTCTCAGAAGGTGCGTAATTGTAGTTGTTGGATTTAATCTCAAAGTTATGGATTCATCTATGTCAAATTTTGATGAAGGGTGTCTGTGATGCATGAGGTCTAATTTCCTTAATTTGATATCCATTCCCTCTGTATTTTCATTTACAATATATATTTCATTGTTTTTTTTTTTTAAGTTTGATGCATGGGATTTTGATATCATCCCTCTGTGTTAAATGTATCTTACTTCTTTTCTTCTTTCACCCATACTATAATGACAAACTTAACTATATGTTTCTACAAGTAGGCCACCGGATCTGAATGTTAAGTCCTCTAAGAGAGCATTCAATGTGTGCTTATGATGAATCCGTCTTTGAAATAGATATATGAACAAATTTTAAATCATTATATGTTTCAAGTGCTGGATTCTAATGATAAATCCTTCAAACGACTACAAGAAAAAAGGACATTGGTGATGTTGGCATTTTGGCACAGGTGTGGCGCTATGGTACAGGTGTTGTCCTTGATGGCAACTCCTTTAGTGACAGATCTCAGATCAGGTACTCAGAATGAAGGAAATCTTGTATACGCAGGTACACCTTGCCGAAAGACGCGTATACACGCGGATTATACGTTCAGAAGTCGCGTATGCGTATACACGCACTTTTATGCACATAAAAGCGCGTACATGGTGGGAAACTTATTTTTGGTCCGTGGTTGTTAGCCCTTGGAATTTGAACCTATGGTTGTGGACCATGGTATTTCGTCAGAAGAATTGACCCTAGGTTTTGGGCCCTTGGTATTGTTTATTATGGTTTTGGATTGTGGTATTGTGGAAGGCCTAAAACTATATAAGAGGAAGGAGATCATGTGGCAGGGATCATCCGAGTTATTGAATATATGATATTGTGATAGATCTAGAATACTTGTGATTGGGTTATGGTGCAGATCTAGATATGAATGAAGGAGGAACCTGAGCGCAAGAAGGATAAGGACTATTGATGGATCAAAATCTCAAGGCTTGAACATTGGTATCTCTATATGATTTTGATCTGTTATATGTGGCGCACTCTTGATCTATAAAATCTGGGTTAACTAATGTCTGAATGCTTAAAAGAATAAATTATCCTTTATAGATCTGTACGTAGGTTCAGTGAATTTTAGGTGCGTATACACGTGTTTTCTGTGAATGAAAGACGCGTATACGCAGGTTGGTTGTGGTACGGAAGCGTATACTCGTAGGTTGCTGAATAGTGAAGTAGCGTATATATATTGATTTATGTTCTAGCTGCTTCTGTTTAATTGTTGCAGTGTTCTGGGTTCAGAATTGGTGTTTGATTACAGTTACTGTGTTCTGGGTACAACAGTCAGAGAAGTGTTTGGTGAAAAGGAGTTTGGGTTATGCAGAGATTCTTGATGTTACTTGTGGATCCAGTCTGAAAATTAATGAAACGAGGTCCCTGAAAGCAAAGAGAAGGTTGCAGCCTTCTGCAGGTAGGAGCCTGCGTACTAGTATCTTAAGCTAGTACAAGAACTTAGGGGGTTGGAGCTCCCTTCCAGGAAAGCTGGAGAACGAGAGAGGGTTGTAGCTCTCTGCAGGTTGCAGCCTGCATACTGGTAAAGACTGCACCAGTACAAAACATTGTAAAGAGAAGTTTCTAATTAAAAGAAGATAGAGACGAATTGCAGCAGGGGGTTTTCACCCACATTGGGTTTCCTCCTTATATCTTGTGTTCTTGTGTGTGATTGTCTTCTGCGCTGTTTCACTGTTTCTTGTACTGTTTATTTACTCCTGATACACAGATTAATAACTGACATCTGAAAGATAAATCAAATTATAAGTCTGCTTTGTACACGCGGGTTTCTTTATCTGTAGTTGCGTATATACGCGGTTTTTATTAACTGAAGTAGCATATATCTTCTGGAATTGAAAAAGGAAATATTTGACTTGATAATACTGATTCACCCCCCCTCTCAGTATTATTTCCAACAATTGGTATCAGAGCGGGTCCTTCTGAAGAAGCTTGATCGCTTGAAGGAAGATCCTTCATCATGAGCAACTACGAGAGGGAAGCATCAATCAGGCCACCGGTTTTTTATGGGACAAACTTCGTATATTGGAAGGTAAGAGTTACTGCCTATGTTCAATCGTTGGGTACAGAAGTCTGGGATATCATAGATACAGGATATACTTTTCCAGCTGCAACTCCTACAGATCCAGCTGAGAAGAAGAAATATGAAACAAATGCAAAGGCGGTCAATACTCTATTGGGATGTCTATCTCAATCAGAATTCGTGAAAGTTATGCAGTTAAAATCAACAAAAGAAATATGGGACAAGATTGTCCTAAGTTATGAAGGAGATGATCAGGTAAAACGAGCAAAACTTCAAACCCTCAGGATTCAGTATGAAAATCTCAAGATGTATAATGATGAAAGTGTGGCTAACTATTTTCTTCGTGTAGATGAGATTGTTAATTGTATGAAAAATTTGGGTGAAGAAATAAAAGAGGCTGTTGTGGTTGAAAAAGTTCTAAGATCTTTGTCCCCTAGGTTTGAATCTAAAGTTTCTGCAATAGAAGAAAAAGAGAATCTACAAAGCCTTAAAATGTCACAGCTGCACGGTATTCTAACTGCTTATGAAATGAGGAAAGGAGGACCATCAGACAGGAGAGAAGCTGCCTTCAAGGCTTCAGGCAAAGGCGAGTACTATGAGTCAGGACACGTGTCAGAAGAAGAAGAAGAATCAAATTTTGTCAGAAATCTTCAACGGGGTACTGGACGGTTCCGAGGTAAGTTACCTTTCAAATGCTTTGCTTGTGGAAGAGTCGGTCACTATGCTACCAAATGTCCTCACAAGGATAAGATTGACAAAGGGAAGGAACCTGTTAGATGGAACAAGAAACAGAATGCAAATAAGAAAAGCTATTACACTCATGAAGATAGTGATGGACTTTCAAATAGTGACGAAGATGAACGAGGTAATAAGTATAAACTTTTAATGGCTTTTGAAGATGATGACTACATGGATGCTATAGATGTAGAAGGTTTTTCTGAAGAGATGACTAATCTCAAAATATGCTTAGAAGAGAAAAGTGCAATTATTGATTCTCTACAATATCAACTGGCTGAAAGGGAAAAACATCTTGAAAAATTGGAATGTGAAATTGTTTGTCTTAGAAAGGAGATTGAGAAAACAAAAGCTATTAATCTTAAATTTGTTAAAGGATCTGAAACTCTGGATGAGATTATCAATGTGCAGCGTTCTCCACTAATCAAGACAGGTCTGGGATATAATGGAGAAACATCTCAAGCTTCTACCTCCAAAAGTTATCTTGATGCAGCAAAGAAGAGCGAGCAAAGGCCTAATAGAAATCATCAGGTAAATCAGGGACAATTTACCTCAAGAATGAATAAAGACTATCAAGCAAATCGGGGACAAGCTACCTTAAGGACAAACAGAAGCTACAATCAGCCACAGGTAAAATCTTCCCAATTTGCCTCAAGAATGGATGTCAGTAGAAACTACAATCGTTTGGATGATAGATTTGATAATCGTAGGAGTTTCTTCAATGGCCAATGTTTCTCTTGCCATGATTTTGGTCACAAAGCAGCTCAATGTGTTGCCTATAAGACAATCATGACTAGAGAAGCTCAAAAACAAAGGAATATGACTGGAATCACGAAAAGGACTTATAACAACTTTTCGGCCCTTGAAAATGAAGTTGAATGTTCTATTTGTAATAACTTTGGTCATAAAGATTCTGAATGCAGGAGCAGGTTTTGGAAGACAACTCAGAAGGAACATACCTCAAGTGCCAGAACATGGAGAATGAAGGAACCACAACCAGAAAGATGTGGGATAGCCTTCTATGCAGAAGGACAGGAAAATATATGGTATATCGACAGCGGATGTTCGAAGCATATGACAGGGGATAAAGAAAGACTTGAATCATATACTGCATTAGAAAGGGGAAAGAAGGTGTCTTTTGGAAATGATACCCCTGCAGCCATAAAAGGAAAAGGCACTGCTCAGTTGAAAGAACAGGTCAAAGCTGGAAATGTTTTGTATGTTGATGGCTTGAAGCATAATCTACTAAGTGTTAGTCAGATGTGCGATCAAGGAACCGAGGTAATATTTCGATCAAATGAATGTAGTGTTCGTGATCTTGATACAGGAGAAACAGTGATCAAAGGCAGAAGAACTCCAAATAATCTATACATATTTGAAGAAGGACAACAACAATGCTATTTAAGCAAGGATGATGAACACTGGTTATGGCACCGGAGGTTGGGGCATCTAAGCTTTTCACAAATAAGGAAAGCATGCAAATACCAGGCAGTTCGTGGTCTTCCAGATATCAAAATTCCAGACAACACCATATGCAAATCATGTCAGTTTGGTAAGCAAACCAGAACTAACTTTCTTGAGAAGGAAGGATCAGCTACCAGGCCTCTTGAGCTAGTCCATACAGATGTATGTGGTCCATTTAGGACAAGGTCACATCGAGGAGAAGAATACCTTATACTATTCATTGACGACTTCTCCAGGTTTGTTTGGTTAGGAATTATGAAGCACAAAGACGAAGCATTCAAAAAATTCAAATCCTTCAAAGCATTGGCTGAAAATGAATCAGATTACAAAATTAAGTGCCTCAGGTCCGACAGAGGTGGGGAATTTACCTCAAATTAATTTTTTGATTTCTGTGACGAACATGGAATAAGAAGGGAATTCTCTACAGCTAGGACTCCTCAGCAAAATGGAGTGGCGGAAAGAATGAACAGAATAGTCCAACAAATGGCTCGTGCTATGCTTGATGAGTCTGGAACTCCCGCAACCTTTTGGGGTGAAGCTGCATATGCAGTGGTTGTTATTCTCAACAAAACAAATGTCCGAGTGAATAACACTCAAACTCCTCATGAGCTCTGGTATGGTGAGACTCCTTCGGTAAAGCATTTCAAAATTTTTGGGAGAAAATGCTATATTAAGAATACTGATGAGCAGCTTGGCAAACTTGAACCTAGAGCAGATGAAGGCATTCTCCTTGGTTATTCTCCCTACAGCAAAGCATATAAGTGTTACAATAAAAGGCTTGGAAGAATTGTTGACAGCATTGATGTAGTGGTTGATGAAAAAGGATACATCCCTAGGGAAGTGAATCATGAAAATATCAATGAGGATGAAGACTACTCTCCAAATCAGACGGATGATGAAGAAGAACCCCAAGAGGCACCAGAGGAACAGATAAGGATAGAAGAAAAGACTCCATCCAGGTACGTTCAGAAGAATCATCCAGAATCTCAAATTTTGGGGTAGAAAGAAGCAGGTATACAAACAAGAAGAACAATAGCAGAAGCTTCAAGCTATTTGGCATTGCTCTCTTCCACTGAACTGCAAAATGCAAAAGAAGCATGCAAAGATGAGTGTTGGGTTAAGGCAATGGATGAAGAGCTTGAGCAGATCGAAAAGAATAACACTTGGGAGTTGGTTCCTAGACCAAAAGACAAAAATGTCATAGGAACAAAATGGATCTTCAAAAATAAGTTGAATGAAAATGGGGAAGTGATTAGAAACAAGGCAAGACTTGTTTGTAAAGGGTATGCTCAACAGGAAGGAATAGACTTTGAAGAAAGTTTTTCTCCCGTTGCTAGACTTGAGGCCATCAGAATGTTCCTTGCTCTCTCTAGCTTCTAGAAGTTCAAAGTATTTCAAATGGACGTAAAATCAGCCTTTCTGAATGGAGACTTAGAAGAAGAAGTGTACATAGAGCAACCAGATGGCTTTATCCTTGGGAATGATCCGAATCTTGTATGCAAACTTAAAAAGGCTCTCTATGGGCTTAAGCAAGCTCCAAGGGCTTGGTACTATCGTTTGGATAAATATCTTCATCAACAAGGTTTTTCAAAAGGATCAGCAGATAGCAATCTCTATATAAAAATTGAAAATAACAAATTGCTAATACTTGTTGTGTATGTAGATGATATTATCTTTGGAAGCAATGAAGAAGCTATGAGTCAAAGCTTTGCCTTGGTGATGCAGAAAGAATTCGAAATGTCCTTTCTTGGAGAACTGACATACTTTCTTGGATTGCAAATCCAACAAAATGAAGGCGGTATCTTCTTGTCTCAAACCAAGTACCTCAAGCAGATTCTGAAGAAGTATGGCATGGAAGATTCAAAACCAGTATGTACCCCCATGGTTACAGGATGCAGCCTTAGTGCAAATGATGAATCGGTAGTAGTGCATCAACCAACCTATAGATCTATGATTGGAAGTCTTCTTTATTTGACAGGTACCCGACCAGACATCATGCATGTAGTGGGAATAGTTGGAAGATTTCAGGCAAATCCAAAGGAAACTCATCTTCAGGCAATCAAGAGAATCTTCAAGTACCTTCAAGGAACTCAAAACTATGGCTTATGGTACCCTAGAGATACAGATCTCACACTTCATGCTTACACAGATGCAGATTGGGCCGGAAGCGTGGATGATAGGAAGAGCACAAGTGGTGGTGCATTCTTTATGGGTTCCAGATTAGTATCTTGGTTCAGCAAGAAACAGAGTTCGATTGCTTTATCTACAGCTGAAGCGGAATATGTGGCTACTGCATCTTGTTGCACTCAACTTCTTTGGATGATGCAAACCTTGCAAGATTTTCAAATCACATGTACTCCACCTGTCTCTATCTTATGTGATAATACAAGTGCAATAAGCATTTCAAAGAATCCTGTCATGCATTCAAAGACCAAGCACATACCTATCAAATATCACTTTCTTCGGGAACAAGTGCTTGAGCAAAAAGTCAAGTTGGAGTATGTTCCTTCTAAGGAACAAATTGCTGATATCCTCACCAAACCACTGCCCAGGGAAACTTTTGAATATCTCAGACAGAAGCTAGGAGTAGTTGATGCTTCATCCTGCTGTTGAAGCTTGTCTGTTTCAAAGAAAAGTTGGTGTACGCGAGTTGGATGAGGGGAATCCGCGTACATACGCCGATTTATGTAGGTGCAGTCGCGTATATGGAGTTCTGAAGAAAATCAGCAAGGACAGACTCTGGTTGAAGAGAGTCTGATATGGGTCTGTCAGAGACCATTAGGCACAGGTTCAGGGGGAGCAGATAATCTTCTAATAATGCATTGTTGGTATTACCTTAGAAGCTCTTGGTTCTAGTACTCAAGCTATTTTTGGCTCAAGTGGATCAGCTGCAGAAATAAGATCAGAAGGTGAACATGATTGCTAATATATACAGTGATTGTCAGATGTTGCTGATAGTAGTTATTGGTCATTTTCATAAGTCGTCTCTATGTCATGTATTTTTTTTATCAAGGTCATGTAACGGCCTATCTTGGTTTCCCCACTATGCCTGGGATGATTGATGCGATTGGTTGTCATATGTAAATCTCTGATGTATCCCCACTTGGTTGGGTGGTTGATCCCCACTTGGTTGGGTGATGGTTGTATGTATTGAGTCTTTTGGTGATAGGAAGGTCTTTATGATGTTAGGTCATGGTTCTTCTTGAAGAACATCTTTTTGCAGATCTTGCCTACAGTCAGGGGGAGCATGTTCAGCACAGCAGAGCAGAGATATCAGCATGTACTCAGGGGGAGCACAGCCCTTTGCCCTTGATGACAAAGGGGGAGAATGACTTTGAGGATCTTGGGGTTGCCATCAAGTCCAAAGGGGGAGATTGTTGGCATTTTGGCACAGGTGTGGCGCTATGGTACAGGTGTTGTCCTTGATGGCAACTCCTTTAGTGACAGATCTCAGATCAGGTACTCAGAATGAAGGAAATCTTGTATACATAGGTACACCTTGCCGAAAGACGCGTATACACGCGGATTATACATTCAGAAGTTGCGTATGCGTATACACGCACTTTTATGCACATAAAAGCGCGTACATGGTGGGAAACTTATTTTTGGTCTGTGGTTGTTAGCCCTTGGAATTTGAACCTATGGTTGTGGACCATGGTATTTCATCAGAAGAATTGACCCCAGGTTTTGGGCCCTTGGTATTGTTTATTATGGTTTTGGACCGTGGTATTGTGGAAGGCCTAAAACTATATAAGAGGAAGGAGATCATGTTGCAGGGATCATCCGAGTTATTGAATATCTGATATTGTGATAGATCTGGAATACTTGTGATTGGGTTATGGTGCATATCTAGATCTGAATGAAGGAGGAACCTGAGTGCAAGAAGGATAAGGACTATTGATGGATCAAAATCTCAAGGCTTGAACATTAGTATCTCTGTATGATTTTGATCTGTTATATGTGGCGCACTCTTGATCTATAAAATCTGGGTTAACTAATGTCTGAATGCTTAAAAGAATAAATTATCCTTTATAGATCTGTACGCAGGTTCAGTGAATTGCAGGTACGTATACACGCGTTTTCTGTGAATGAAAGACGCGTATACGCAGGTTGGTTGTGGTACAGAAGCGTATACTCGCAGGTTGCTGAACAGTGAAGTAGCTTATATATATTGATTTATGTTCTAGCTGCTTCTGTTTAATTGCTGCAGTGTTCTGGGTTCAGAATTGGTGTTTGATTACAGTTACTATGTTCTGGGTACAGCAGTCAGAGAAGTGTTTGGTGAAAAGGAGTTTGGGTTATGCAGAGATTCTTGATGTTTGATTGATGTTACTTATGGATCTAGTCTGAAAATTAATGAAACGAGGTCCCTAAAAGCAAAGAGAAGGTTGCAGCCTTCTGCAAGTAGGAGCCTGCGTACTAGTATCTTAAGCTAGTACAAGAACTTAGGGGGTTGGAGCTCCCTTCCAGGAAAGCTGGAGAACGAGAGAGGGTTGTAGCTCTCTGCAGGTTGCAGCCTGCGTACTGGTAAAGACTGCACCAGTACAAAACATTGTAAAGAGAAGTTTCTAATTAAAAGAAGATAGAGATGAATTGCAGCAGGGGGTTTTCACCCACATTGGGTTTCCTCCTTATATCTTGTGTTCTTGTGTGTGATTGTCTTCTGCGCTGTTTCATTGTTTCTGGTACTGTTTATTTACTCCTGATACACAGATTAATAACTGACATCTGAAAGATAAATCAAATTATAAGTCTACTTTGTACACGCGGGTTTCTTTATCTGTAGTTGCGTATATATGCGGTTTTTATTAACTGAAGTAGCGTATATCTTCTGGAATTGAAAAAGGAAATATTTGACTTGATAATACTGATTCACCCCCCCCTCTCAGTATTATTTCCAACAGGTGAGGGGCAAAAAATGTCACCATAAGCTCATTGGTGATGGTTAAAAGAGCCTTCGTCACCAAAAACTGAACGTCACCAAAGGTGGTGTCGCCAAAAGTATAGGTGTTGTAGTGACATTCATAGTCCACCACCAATAATGATTTATAATGATGGATAGAGACCGTTACCATTTCACATGAGAAATGGTGACAGGCCATAGCCTCCGTCACAAAAAATTGAACGTCACCAAAGGTGGCGTCGCCAAAAATATAGGTGTTGTAGTGATATTCAAAGTCCGTCACCAATAATGATTTATAATGACAGATAGAGACCATCACCATTTCATATGAGCAATGGTGATGGACCATAGCCTCTGTCACAAAAACTTGAACGTCACCAAAGGTGGCGTCTCTAAAAGTATAGGTGTTATGGTGACATTTAAAGTCCGTCACGAATATTGATTATAATGACGGATAGTGACTGTCACCATTTCATATGAACAATGATTTATTGTGATGGATCTTTCATGGTCATCACTATTGGTGCATATATATGGTGATGTTCATTGACCGTCACCAAAAGCCGCATTGTCAGAAGTATAGATGTTGTGGTGACATTCAAGGTCCGTCACGAATAATGACTATAATGACGGACAACGACCGTCACCATTTCATATCAACAACAACGATTTATGGTTACATACCTTTGAGGGTCATCATGATTGATGCATATATATGGTGGCGTTCATTGACTATCACCATTTCATATTTTGGTTAGGGTCGAAAAATGTCACCAAAGCTCATTGGTGATGGTCAAAAAAGCCTCTGTCACCAAAAATTGATCGTCGTCATTACATATGGATGTCAGGCCATGATGGAATCGAACCACCAACCTCCTTCTTATAAAGAAGGTTCTCTTCCACTGAGCTAGCACCCTTTAAAGAATTAGACTTTTAAAAATTAGACCTTGAAACTTCATAAATTGTAAATTCTACAACTTTCAATAAATTAAAGTCTCGGCAATATTTTACTAAACAAGCAAAGCAACATCGAAGTTGCAGGTCCATACCTAATGGTTATGGAAGTTATGAAAAGTGGGTGGAGGGAAAAATAATTATGTATAAGAGAATCAATATGTTCAGTTGAGTACTCAATTAGAAGTGAAACTCTGAAGACACTTATAATCTATAAATGACCTATAACTAGCAAATGCACCAAATATTGCAAAGGAAATGTCATAAGTGGATAGCATATGGAAGAAGAACATTGATGAAGACAGATGCAATATGTTATAGGTTGAGCGAATGAAAAATCTCAATGTTATTGTTTGGTGTTTAGATATCTGAATGATATCTAAATTTCTGTGGAAATGTAACACAAATCTCTAGAAACCATGAACGACATATGATAAAAAAAAATTATATATCTATATATCTATATATCTATCTATCTATCTATATATATATATATATATATATATAGCTATATATATATATATATAGCTATATATATATATATATATATATATATATATATATATATATATATATATATATATGTACATATATATATGTATATATATGTACATATAAAGATGTATATATATGTACATATATATATATATATATATATATATATGTATGTATCTATATATATATATATATATATATGTATATATATATGTATATGTATATGTATATGTATATATGTATATGTATATGTATATAAACCAACATACAATTTGGAATTTCACAAGTCCGCACTCAAAACATGACAGCAACCAACAAATAAAAGAAATTGACTTGGACAGAAAGCAATAGCTTCACCTTCATTCTTGATTCGTTTCTGTTTATTTGAATTTGACTCGTGACATTCTCTATCTGACAATGAATCAAAATCATCACTAGTATTAAATTCATCCAACACGGACTTTGGCTATCCCACTGACATCTGCATTTTTGTTGCCATGCCTGAAAACCATGGAGTTTCCTGTTGATAGTAGAATAAGATGTGTGTCTGCTACTCAAGAACACATTTCTTATTAACCATTGTTACCTGACAGAAACCAAAGAGACAACACAATATTAGCGTACACAAAATCCCCTACCAAAATATAATCATAACTTAGCAAAGAAGTCTAAAAGATGTTCTTAATTAATAAACTTTGTATTTGAAAACATTGTTTCTTTAGATTTAAAAAAGACTATGTTGTACAACACTTCTGTCTATTTATCCAGGCAATTATATCATAGCATATGTCACACAGTAGCACTCTACAGTACCTAAAGTAAAAAGACAAATTTGCTCAAGAAAAAAAGATTTAGAAAAGAGCTTTGAAAACTATAAGTTTGTCATCATGCAAGTTGTGCAGGCTATGCAAGTAGCCATTATTTCAGAATGGTTGATGTTTCAGCCCTAATAGTTATTGTGACAACCACAATGAGTTAATCAATATAGCATCTAATTATGTATTCCACTGTGTAAGATTATAGCGACAACAAGGTTTATTTCCCAATATTTGATTTGTCATTAGGCAATGATTGTTATGGTGTTGGGACTATCATACTATATTATGGTTCTTATAATATATTTATATTTAGTAACTCTAACTATATTAAATATGACTGTTATGTAGTAGTGCAGAGTGGCACTCTAGGATTATGAAAATCATCCATAGCTCCAGCAAGTGTAGGAAAACTTGTTGATGATATTTCTATTACAAATCTGGGCCTTGTTCAATGCTTTTTAGCATCACCTATTTGCAGATCAGAAAAACACAAATAAACCTTAATACTATGCACATTGTTCCACTTTTAAATGCCACAACAAAGTATATAAAGCCAATATTAAAATATGCAATGTCCTGTTTTAGAAATCAAAATATTTGAATATGTTATTTAGACAAAAATAAATCCATATAATTATGACAAACAATGAAAAGATATCTACAGATTTCCTGCAAATGTTTTCATTGAACATAAATAGAATTGTTGACCACATTTACTGAAATCATGTCGGGCAAATTACTCGTCAAACTAGTCCTAATTTGTAGTGGTTGTTTGAAGAATCAATAGTCGTTTGAATCATCATATTATCCTATTTGTGCATTTAAATAAGGGGAATTATTATTTCATAAATCAATGAATATTCCAACATTGTTATGAAATTCAATTTACCATGTGTTTTATTGAAACCCTAACTTAGGATTGCATACCAAGTGCAATACCAAGAAAGGGATACTACACAAGGATCCCTTTTTCTCATATTCTATCAAATTCGTTCGAAGCATTACCATGTTTTGGGAAATTTATTTTACTATATTAATTTCATTCACATGATTACTGTGCTTTTAGAAATCAGAATATTTCAATATCTAATTTAGACAGAAACAAATAAATAAAGTTATGACAAACAATGGAAGGATCTCTTTTTTCCTACAAATTCTTTCTTCTGAAACAAAATTGTTGGGCACATTTATTGAAACCATGTTGAGCATATTAGAGTGTCTACAATAATGTAAATTACCAATCAAAGGATCCCTTTTTTTCACATTCTATTGGATTCATTAGTAGCATTACCATGTTTTGGAAAATATGTTTTATTATATTAATTTCATTTGCAGGATCACTATTGTTGGGCAGCGGATCCCCAGCGTAATGGTTTTTGGGCTAAAGCCCATAGTTTTGGGTAGTGTATTGTAAAAGCTCCACGAAATGCGTGGAGCGTGAGTTGTAATTAGTCAAGTCAAAGGGTAGTCCGCCCGAAAATAAGGTAAAATAATAGGAAATGAGTCGGCCTACCCATGGTCTACGGACCATGAGAATGTATAAATAAAGCAAGGTGCTAGGTGTAGAAGATAGTTTTTGGACAGGAGGTAAGAAGGTCTATAGTGCATGGGTTGTTAATTGCGATAGTTGCTCTGAGTCGAGAAGTCTGAGTCAAGGGTTGTAATAGGAGATAGAGGCTCCACAACTGTGTGTGCAGAGGCCTGGTAGAGTCCGCAGCTGTGTGCACGGACCCCTGCAACTGTGTGCACAGGGTAGGAAGTGAATTGTAACTAGATAAAGGAATTAATAATGATAAGTTGATCCTGAAATATCATGTATTTGTTTTAATTCTGGCTTATGCATCTGTTCCTGACATATGATTACGCGCACGTATGTTTATGCTAAATAGTAACTAAAAGTGTTGTACTTTCATAAGTAACCAAAGATCTATAATAATATTAAGCACAAAAAAGGGTAAATTGTATTCGCGCTTGACTAAGGTAGTTTCCTCGAGAAAACAGTTGCGCGGAAGCAATGTAGCGTGTAGGATCGCTCTGTGACAACCTAGACCACATCAAGACATCCCTAGGGTGCGGAAACCTGGTTCCAACACCCTCCCATACTACCTCGGGTGAGACTTTAGTCCGCGCTCTGCAGACTATTGCCAAAAGGGCCGGTAGTGTTGGGATTTGTTTGGCTAAACATTTCTGAACCTGGGTCAGGCCCCATTAAGCCAACAAATGGTTCCGTTTCCAGGATGGGGATCTGCCTAAGGGATGTCTGATGTCAGGACGTTGGAACCCTATGAAGAAAGAACTTGAAGATTGGTTGGATCAGAAGCTGCACGAGTTCGTAATACAAGAAAACAAAAATCCGTAGATATCTGAGAGAAGGTGGTTGGATCGCTTCATATATACCAAAATCCATGAGGTCTTCTTCACGACATTCTCTTCGGAACTATATTCTTGGTTCGCGAGGCTAACAGATAGCATGGGAAGGTGCAAGCTTGATCAACCGATAGCATAGACTTTGGAGTTAGTGCGCAGGCTAGAGGCGTCTGAAGATAAGTTCACGCGGGCTGTAGAACATTAGTTGGATCGAATAATAGGAGGGTTTATCACTGAATTTGCGATAGACACAACTGTCAGCTACAACGAAGCCGAAAGATGTTTTCTTAAAGGACCGTGAGGTAAGTACATCAAGTCTTTGAATATCTGGATTAAGATGCGGTTATGTGAAAAATGGGTGATACGCATACATTAATGAGCGGAACGATGCGAAGCGGAAGGAGCTTCAAAGGGATCGAAGGGTCAGGAAACAGTCCTTTAATTTCACCACCGCGAGCAAGCAGGGAAGAGTGCGCTTGGGTTTCTCCGAGGAGTGCGGTCAGTTTGATTGGGCAATGCATTACGCAATTATCATCTCCGTTAATGCCACCACTCCCATCACCTTCTTCACCTCCAACATCACCCACTCCGCCTCCACCAAACCAGCCATTTAGCATGGTGAGCGCAATCAAGTTGCCTATATTCAGAGGAGTAGGAAACGAAGATCCCGATCAATTTTGGTTCGTAGTAAGAGCAGTGTGGGAAGCGCATGGGGTTACAGATGATAACATTAAGAAGGCCACATTGGTAAGTGCACTACAGGATCACGCGCTAACTTGGTATATCAAGCACTCAAATGATCACCCGAATGCAGGAATAGCAGAAATTCAGAGTGCATTGAACAGAGAGTTTAGTCGACCGAAATCGGAGATGCAGTCGATTATAGGCTTCAAGGAGATCGCGATTCTTCCAGGTGAAACCCCCTAGGATCTAGATCAAAGGCTGAAAAGTATGATCCGCGAGGCTAATATGACACTGACAGATGCATAGCACTGCGCGTGGTTTGTAGCAACTTTGACACTACACCTGAGGACGACGTTGTCACAGCAGAAGCTCTCAACCCAGGCAGAGGCGCTGGAAATGGCGATGAGGTTGCACAAAACACCGATATAGGATCTGGGGTTGGGAGTCCAACAAATCCACGCGCAACTATAAAACCTATGCTTAGAGATGCAGAGTTTGAAGCAGGATAGTGTGCCCCAGCCGAAGGCACACAAAGAAGTGTGGTGTATAAAATGTAAAGGCAAGGGTCACGATAAGGATCACTGTCCTATATTCGTGAACTATTTGGTAGGAGGGGGACCGATGTTGTTGAGACCGGAGGCGCAAGTAGGACTAAGTGCATCTGCCGCTCTCTGGAGCATGATTTGTCAAGTGGGAGGAAAGCATGCAACGAAAAACTGTCACCTGTTGTAGAAATATACCCAGACTCCGCAACAACTGTACTGTAATTTTTGTAGATCAGTGGGTCATGATGAGCAAACCTGTTGGAGCTATGAACTAATGATGGATAGGACCCCAACTTATTGAATGCAGACAAAAACGCGAGGCCTCGATCCAGCTGCAGTAATATCGTGGGGTGGATTCCAAGGGCGAGGTCGAGGTCGCAGGGGAATGGGGCCCAGGAGGGGCTGTGGACAGTTAATCTGCTACAACTATGGAGGACCCGGGCACTACGCGCATGACTGTATGAATCTGACTTGAACATGTTGCCTGTATTGCTATTAGTTTGATCATGAAGTGGTACATTGTCTGACATTGATCGCACAGATGCACGAGAAAGGGGTACTACAGCCTGCTCCAACTCAAAATATCCAAATGATGAGGTCAGAACCACGCGAAGGAGACCCCAATGTGAATATGGTGCTTAGAAGTGGCACGACTACAGGGGAGGATAAGGAAAAGCAACCTGAGGATGATACATGTGTCCACAAGGCCCTGTGAAGGAATTTTAACTCGACTCGGAACGCGCGAAGGAAACGGTTATGGAAGCTACGAAGAGCTTCGCGGAGGTCTCTACTTCAAATAGTAAGGATCAACCAGAACCATTAATGGATCCATCTATGCTTACTACCTTTTTAGAGACATGCATGAAGCTGCTACGAGACAATAAGGTAGTTAAAGGACTCTAAGAGCTGATCACTAGGTGTGCAGGATCAAGGGAACCATGCGTAGTTTGAAAGATGGGGAAGCATACTTTGCATACTGGGAGGGAAATGTGGTTGATAGCGCAAATTGGCGAATATGAGATGGATTAGGTAGTCCTCGACCTGGGTTCGGACGCGAACGTGTTACCAAAATAGACTTGGGAGCGGATGGGTCGGCCTGTGTTACAGTGGTCTCCTATTCAATTACAGATGGAAAATCAACAAAAGATCGTGCCCATGGGAAGACTGCAAGGGGTAACTGTGGATATTGACGGTGCGAGCACACAGACAAACTTCGAGGTAATAGAGATTGTGGATGACAGTAACCCTTACCCCACATTATTAGGGATAGATTGGGCTACGGATATGAATGGAGTCATCAACCTGAAGAAGCGAAAAATGATTTTTGAGAAAAAGTCTCTATGCGTCATCATTCCACTGGATCCAGCTGAAGGAGTACGCTACACTGAACCTGTGTGTGAAGATGACAGCGACGATGAGCTGGACTGCATTTACTAGATAACAACACAAGATCAGGATCGGGTAAACCCAACTGAAGATGGAAGAATATCATGGGAGCACGACAGCTCCTATACTTTAGATTCTGATGAAGAAATAGAACATTGGCAGAACCGGTTGCATGAGGTATCTACGCTAAATTGCAACAGGATGATTAGATCACTATGGTACATAATGACCGAAGCCAGGGAATTACCAACATATGATGGGGACAAAGGAGGGGATGAACTCTTAAACGAGATTGGAAGGTCAGGACCAAAATAGCAGTAGTGTGACACGATGGATTGGGTATTGTGCATGGTGCCTGTACAAGGGTGGCAGAAGCACCAACAGAATATTGGGAGCTGGCATGGACGCAGAAGAAGGACGCACTGCAGTTTCAAAATTCCTTGTGTCAAACACGGGTTGGGCAACTAGGGCAAAGCAGTTTGCGTGCCCACCTGTGTTGATGGGTACAGTCGCATGCTGGGCAGGCACAACCCTGGCTAAGGTTCAAAAATCAAGACCCTATGTGGCAGCGGAAAGAGCGATGTGCAGTCGCAAGGCCATGTGGGATCATGAAGACAGTTTACCCAGTGGGACAATCGGATGGGGACCTGTGCACCCCAGTGGTTCGATGGGCAGATAGGACCATAAGCATGAACTAGAGTGAAGAAATGACTCCAATGACAACAAGACGAGAAGAAATCAGGAAGGCAGAGAAGCATCCTTGGGCTACGGTTCCCGTAGTAGGAACAAGACGCAGGGACCTAGTTAAAAGAATTCAACAGCTACAAGAAAAGCTTTGGCGCGGGAGCGTGAAACTTCGGTAACTCGATGACGAATGGGAATGACTGAGGAAGAGAAGTATGCCATTGGATGAAGAAATTTGAAAACTGGAAAATGAAGTCGCCCAAGCGGGCCGCAAAAACAAGAGTATGAAGGGACCAAGTCTAGCCAACACTACTACGACGTTCGAATAAATTACAACCCTGCTATTATGGCTACAACCGCACCTCACTAACAAAGGGGAGGTACCAGACAAAGGGGGACGTGACATGAAGGCATGTGGAAGGTGCCAGCAGCCTGGGCTAGCAGGACAAGCGAAGCCTCACACCAAGGGTGCGACCACCTAACTATCTGTAGAAGGCACAGTCTCAGCGCCCCAGGCAGTTGAAAGAAGGTGCGGGACTATAAACCAGGCTGTAGGAAATATGCATGGAAAGGGGGGTCCGCGTAGAACCCGTCTGGCACAAGGTTCGCAGTCGTGCTTAAGGGGAGGTGCTGCCGCGTGCAGAGGCTCAGGGATGACTGTTGATGACATTGTTCATGACAAGAAGGCTAATTTAATGCAGAAAGGAGTGGGCGACAGACCTTTAAGACATGTATTACGAGCTAGATTCGGGGAGATCTGCCGCCAAGCAAGTACTAAGGACTCAAAAATGGAGGGAAGGGCTGAATTCAAATCCAACTGTTACTATAAAATCCCACGGGGTAGTTTTCAAGCAGCTCTAGGGTTGTTAAGAATTGAGGTAGAACAACGTAGTGAGTCCAGTATAAACACAATGTCGAGAACCAGAGTGCGAATTATGGGAGGTAGCCAAGAACCACGGGTGACCCAGGAGGAGCCCGGAGAGGCAACAGGCGCACCAGAGGTCCCGAAGTCCCCACACACACCGCGACCGCAGAAGAACAAACAACCGATGGGGCCCATCTGGGTATCACCGTGGCACCCAAGAGTTAGTAAAATCTCGCTGGCCAAAAAGGGTAAAGCCGTCACTATTGAGACAGAAGAGGAGGAGGAAGATCTGCAAGACCTAATAGCTCAAATAGAGGCACAGGACGATGAGGAGGAAAATATCTCCCAAGCACCTTCAGTAATAGAGTTACCCTCCTACATTTCCCCATGGAAAGGGACAACGAAGATACCAAAGGACCTGGAGGCCTCAAAGAGTGCGCTCCAAACTCCACTTCTTCCGAATGATATCAGGTTTGACGGACCGCCGCTGGGACAGGTACCGAATATAAAATTCGAAGATTGGGACCTTGCGGATAGCGAGAAATTCCCACAGTTGGCCGCGGACAAACTACGACAGCAGAAATGGTTGCGAGGTGTGGAGAAGGCAGGGTTACTATATCTGTGGTGGATACCCCACTACCACCGTGCACCTATCACTATCTTTGTCATCCAGCAGCTACTGTGTCTGGTACATGACGAGTATCTATGGCTGGAAGAGCCGATTCCCATCATAGCTGACTTAATTCATCGAATCTCACAGCTGTCGATTAAAGGAAGCAATCCTGCAGACATAGCCAGAAAGAGTAGTGACTTGGGCCTTGCAGAAGCTATGAAGGCCAAATATAAGCTAGAGAAAAGGAAGCGAGGTTACGTAATCGCAAGTATCAAAGATCGAGGGGTGTGTGTTGCCACCCAGTTGCTGGCCAACAAGCTCATGAGGAAATGTCGTGCACATCCCTCTATAAACCTGGAAGTCAGAGAGCAGCACTTCCAAGCCATTCAATCAGGGTTGAAAGTGATAGAGCATGTTGTACAAGATTGCACTTGCTTGTTGGACCAATCCCTCTTAACGCTCACTTCACTTTAGGAGGACCCAACGCTACAGTAGCTAGAAGCGGAAGCACGGGAATTGCAGCGAGCGTATGGCGATGTTTGGGGAGCCGCGCAAACAGTTGCCCTCACCCAATGCTTGGCCAAGATAAGGGATGCCTAGGATCTGAAAGAACAAGTGGACACTGTGCGACAGCAAGAAGCAGGGCTTAAAGCACGCATCCAGCCTTGGCTTGAGGAAGCATTCACGGTCACTACCACAATAGAAAGCAAGCTGACCCAGATGTAGGACACATATGCGAAAAGGCAAGTAGATGCTGCTAACAACAATGCATCAGAATGTAGTGTGCATTTGATACAATAGACAATGGAGGAATGTGTAGAGAACGTCAGTGAAGCGCAGAGATTGCTAGATGAGCTTTGCGTAAAGATTACTGGACCACCCAGGTGACTTGGGATGAGTCACAATGATTGTGTTAGGGGCCTGTTGGGTAGCGGATCCCCTGCGTAACGGTTTTTGGGCTAAAGCCCACAGTTTTGGGTAGTGTATTGTAAAAGCTCCGCGAAATGTGCGGAGCGTGAGTTGTAATAAGTCAAGTCAAAGGGTAGTCCGCTGGAAAATAAGGTAAAATAACAGGAAGTGAGTCAGCCTATCCATTGTCTGCGGACCATGAGAATGTATAAATAAAGCAAGGCACTAGGTGTAGAAGATAGTTTTTGGACAGGAGGTAAGGAGGTCTATAGTGCATGGGTTGTTAATTGCGATAGTTTCTCTAAGTCAGGAAGTCTAAGTCAAGGGTTGTAATAGGAAATAGAGGCTCTGCAGCTGTGTACGTAGAGGCCTGGTAGAGTCCGCAGCTATGTGTGCAGACCCCTGCAGCTGTGTGCGTAGGGCAGGAAGTGAATTGTACCCAGATAAAGGCATTAATAACGATAAGTTAATCTTGAAATATCATGTATCTGTTTTAATTCTGGCTTATGCATCTATTCCTGAAATGTGATTACGCGCATGTCTGTTTATGCTAAATAGTAACTAAAAGTGTTGTACCTTTGTAAGTAACCAAAGATCTATAATAATATTAAGCATAGAAAAGGGTAAATTGTATTCGTGCTTGACTAAGGTAGTTGCCTCGAGAAAACAGCTGCGCGGAAGCAACACAGTGCGTAGGATCACTCTGCGACAACCTAGACCACATCAAGACATCCCTAGGGTGCGGAAACCTAGTTCCAGTACCCTCCCATACTACCTCGAGTGAGACTTCAGTCCGCGCTCCGCGAATTGTTTCCAAAAGGGCCAGTAGTGTCGGGATTTGTTTGGCTAAACATTTCTAAACCTGGGTCAGGCCCCATTAAGCCAACAACTATGTTTTTAGGCATGTGAGAATATTTGCGAAAATGTCGTATTATGAAAGGGTTTTATAGATTATATTGCTAAGTATAGCTTGGTTTATAAGTATAGCTTATTGGGATATTCTATACCCTACTATAGGAAGGAGACTAGTTACCCTATTGGGATCTTCTATGCCTACACTACTTTTATAGGCTAGTATTTCTATTTAATCCTTTTATTCACCTACTATTAAGATGAGCCCTATTGTGATATCCATCTATTTTCTTTATACTCATGAGCACTTTTTCCTCGAGACAACAAAACACATTCTTGGAGGAACCCTACAGATTAGATACTCTCCTTAGCTAGGGTAGAGCTAGAGGCTTGCAGTATTTGGCTCTTCTATTTCTACTATAGTATAGTATTCTAGTAGAGAGTTAGCTCATATGGGCTTACTCTTTCTATCAGTTTCATTACTCTGCTACATAATTCATTAGCTCTATTCCAAATCATAATAGGAGAGGAAGCACTTAGTTTTACTCAAGTGTATTAAGGGAATACAAGCAAGTAGTCAACACAAGGGGGTTTTAGTCAATATTTTTTCCGCTCGGAAACATAGATGAGGAATCTATCAAGAAACCTACACACTGGATTTTTTATGTAGTAAACCATCGTAAATGCAGTTGTTTATACTTATTGGAAGGTATGTAGGGGCTTGGAAGCAATTAGATTGTTTAGAGGTAATCATTCTACGTAATCCAAGTAAAGTTTAGAGATTTACTTGATAGTGTTCAGTTTATTTCCTCCATAGGTCCTTCCTACAATAGGGTAGGAAGATACTAAGGGAAGGCTTCTAGGTAATGTGTTTGCCAAGGTAAGGTCAGGTGGGCCCAGGCGATCATTTCTTTGAGCATTAGGGGCTTTCACATTCCATCAGGGGCAGATTTATACTCGGTAAGCACATATCGTATGTGTGCATAGGAACGAGATGAACTAAGGTAAATTATATTCATTAACTATCTAAGGTATATAAGCCTTGCGAGAATAACACCTTGGACAAGCCAAAATCAAAGACATTACAATATTCAGGGGTGTGTCGTGGGGTGAGACATCGTGATAGAAGTTCTTTTCCGTAAATTCATCATCCATATACTTGCTCCTATCTATATTAAGGAACACATAAACAACATTAAGGAAGGCATAACGACCCGTATCTTTCCAATCCTTTAGATAGATTAGAAGGTATATTTTCCTGATTCACTGTGGACTCGGGATATTACTATTTTCATTCTCACCTAGGAAAGCACTCACTTAAATAGCATATTGCAAGGTAGAGAATACACATACAATAAGAATTACTTCTAGATATAAGCACATCTTAGAGATCTCAACCCATCCTTATTAACTAAGGTGGAGAATCCTCGGGATTAGTTATGAGGTGCCCCTCTTTCCTAAATATATATAGATGCATATTGAAATAGAAAGGTCAGGCCTTCGAGGTCACCACACTTTCTATATATATAGGAAAGGAAGGTCAGCCATTACCTCCTCTATTTTCTACTTAGATAATATAACAAGATGATACCTCTAGGTAGTGTCTCCAGTTGCGAAGGGCTATTCCTAGAGGTAGGGACCTTTATTCATGGATTCCCTTATTGCAGATTGTGTACCTTCTCCTATTCATATTCCTCTTGTAGACCAAGCACCTTCTCCTATTTGTATTCCTCCTATCCTATTGGTATTATTAATGAGTGATTCAAGGGGTCCCAGGAGGTATGGGTAAAGGGCAGACTTACTAACATACTCATATATATATATATTAGAAAGGATAGACTTAGATTGAGGAGATCTTAGCATCAACGCCTTACTCTATATAAGTTTACTCCATCCTTAAGACCTTGATATATATATATATATCTATATATATATATATATATATATATATATATATATATATATATATCTATATATCTATATATATCTATATATATCTATATATATATATATATATATATATATATATATATATATATCTATATATATATATATGTATGTATGTATTTATATATAGATATATATATATGTATATATATATATACACACACACACACTTTATTCCCTAACATAGGATAGGGTAGCCCCTTCTTAATTACCTATAATTAAGGTTCTATACTTGGACATTTTAAGTCCCTAGTTCTTCATAGGGTTATGCATACTTATTAAGTGCCTCTATAAGCAAGAGTTTCTTCTAGGTTAGATGGTATTACTTTACAAGCCTTAAGGAAAGGAAAGGAAGCGTTAAGCCGTCTTGACCAACAGGAGAGGAAGATAAACTTGTTTTGGGGGAGAGTGTTGTGTGTCCTTTGGAGTGGACTTAGCAATGTCCTTCTTGTCTAGGATCCGACAATCATCTTCATGGTGGGTGTCAACCTTATGATAATAGCACTACAGCTTGGGATCAATGTCATAAGTTGGGGCCTAGACATTTTGTATGGGGGAAGAAGAATCATGCTGGGATGATTTCTTGACATCCTCCTTCCGAAGAGCATGACACTTGGTAGTTATGTGCAGGGTTGGAATTTGGATTCCTTTTTACCCGTCAACAATTTTTTTTGACGTTTTGGGTCTTTAAACTTCCAGTCGAAGAACATTATGCCTAAAATTTTACCCTTCATGAATGATGTTTCAGTAATAAATTAACCCTTCACCAATCATGCTTTAAAAAAAATTGAAAAAAAAACTCCAAACATTAACAATCTCGAGATATTGATGAGCTATCAATCATAGCTCTTTTCCTTGAATGACTTTGTACTTGTTAGGCTTCATTTGTGTATGTTCTTTTTAAAAACAGGGTTTTAAACTTGGGATCTATTATGGACAAAGTTGTCAAATGAGATTCACTTTAGATTTAATGAGATTTTCACTTTAGATTTAATGATATTTTCACATAATATGTTTGCTGGAAACATAGTCATGACGAGAATACACTTGAGGAGGCCTCGAAAACCTTTCTTGGTTGTTAACAGATAGCTTGAACATCTCTGGGAGGTGGTGGGTTAGTATCTTGGAAGGGAAGGGAGGCAGATTCCACCCGTGATCTTTTTTTTGAAAAAGATCGAAATAGATTTGGAATTTTAAATTGATTTGATCTATCTAGTGGAAATTTTATGATGGTTATTTATTTTCCTTTAATTTTATATAGTTTCTTGATTTGTAAGGGAGACTTAGAAAATAGTTATACTTAGAAAAATAATTTTCTAAATATAACACCAATTTTTTTTTATGCCAACTGTCTTAAATTACAAAATGTTACTGTTCCAATCTTCCTCATAAAAATCTCATATTCGGACATCCACCAAACTATAGTGAAAAAAATAAGTAGTGAAATTAAATAAATTGTCTAAATTAACCCCTCTAAATCTCACTAGGGCAACTAAATACTTACCCATCACATTTTTTTGTTTAAGAGTAACATTTCAAAAAATTTCCTCACCCTCAATTACACTCCACATGCAAAAAATTCAAGCCTTGATCGAAGGAACCAGAAATTGGAATCCTTACATTCCACATGCAAAAAATCTAGGCCTTAACAAAAGTAACCAAAAATTGGCATCCTTTAACAAGTCATAATGAGTTTTCAGAAAAAGATAGAGCGTCAAAAATATGTTTGGTAGGTTTTAGCAGACATCACGAAAAATGGTCGATTAAAAAATTTAACCATAAAATACCATAGGATGGGAAAAATGCCCATCAAATTCCAACCCTTGTTATGTGAGTCTCAAGTTTATAGTACACGTATCACTTTTCCCACTTGGGAGAAGTGGATCAATCATTAGTGTTAACTGTTACATGATAACTTGTTGAGGTGACAACCTTTGAGATGAGCCAAGCCTCGGACAAGGCGAAGACCCACACATTTATTCTTTGAGGAGCTACGTAAGGTGCGGGAGCAAGATCTTTCTTAATGGATTGGGAGGTAAGAAGCTATGAAACATTATGAGGGAGGTTATAAGAATCTCCCAAGAGGGTTATAAGGTTCCTAAAAATTCATGTCTTAGGTCTTCGAAATAAGCCTCAATGCGGGAAATGAGTTGGTCACATGTCCGACATGCGGGGTCATGTTGCATGTGCACTTGGATAAGACACGTTGAAAGTTCATGTTCACTTGTCTTAAGGAAGGGAACATGGTCCTATGATGCACTTGGCTCATGGTAAAAATGGAGCGGGTCATATGTTTCAAGGTTTGGGTTACAACGTTGAAGGAAACACTTTACTATAAGGTTGAATTGGGTATCCCTGGACCAACTAAAGAATGCAATAAAGTGGCGAATGAACCGAATCAATATTCGTGAGTTAATAAAATGCGCTCTTTGGCATCTATTAATGATTGTGACCTCCAGGAGAAAAAGAAGAATGAATTAGCTTTCGCAAAATTGATTAAAATGAAGAAGCATTTCTTTCTTTCTTCTTTCTCCACTCCCATGTGACCAGCCACTAGGTCCCCGCATTCATTCACTCAGGATTTAAAGTGTGATAGAGATTTATTGGATATTGGCTGCCATGGGGGTCCTTTCTAGCTGACCAACTAACCTCCCATAGTGGCTACATATATCAACTTCATTGTATGTATTTTTAAAATCGACAACAGTTCAAACTTCACTAAAAGGAACATGCAACTGAGTCCATGAAGCAGAAAACACAGCCAGTATGTGTGGGAAGGGAAGAGAGGGCCCTGCATTGCCCAAATCAGAGCTCAGCAGGGATATATATGGATTCACAATTCATCCTCAGCACTTGTATAGATACAGAGAGTACATGGAAATTTATGAGGAAGAGGAAGAGGAGAGGTCAGAAAGATGGAAGAATTTCTTAGAGACTTGCATTAATTCTACCCAAGAACCTCCCTCAGATATGGTAGCAAGTGAACAACATGGCAAGGCATTTAATAAAGTTCGAAGCTAGTCCCAAATAAGGCCTTCTCTTGTAGCTTTAGAATGACGCTTGAGTTTTGAAAAGAGTAGAACAAAAACCTTGACAACACATAAGGATGTCGACCATGAGATCAATGATCGTTCATCCGTTAAACTTGACAGTCCAAACAGATCCAAATCTGGTATTTCAGAAGATGATTCAGATGAAGAATTTTATGATGTGGAGTAGTCAGATTCTATCTTTGATGCATTCTCAGTTAATAGTTCAAATAGTGATTCTGCTACGAATTCATTCAGACCTGGAAGAGACTCATATACTTGGAGAGAAGAATTGGAATGCCTGGTACAAGAAGGTGTTCCCGTGGCTGTGATAGGAGATCTTTGGCAATCTTTTGTGGGAGCAAAAGCTCGACGTAGAGAAGATGGAAATTATAGTGCATTGCTTGAACAAGGAAGAGATTTAAAGGAGGAGAGCAATGGGATTCCCAACAATGCCAAGAACTGTAGTCTTCCTAAAACAATCATGATCGATAAATGGACCAACCAGATAGAGAAGGATTTTCCTCGAACATTTCCAGGTCATCCAGCACTGGGTGAAGATGGCCAAAATGCCTTGCGGCGACTGCTCTCTACATATGCATGCCACAATCCATCTATTGGATATTGTCAGGCAATGAATTTCTTTGTTGGGTTGTTGTTGTTGCGGAATCGATATATTCATATTTGCATGTCAGCAGTCTAATGACAAAACAAGAAACAGGAGATATGTTCCTTGTGTTCTTGCCAAAATTAGAATTGGCTTTCTTCCAAATTGAAAGTATCATTGGATTAGTCTATTTTGTTGGTACTAACAATTTTGTAATTGCAATAGATGGGTGGGATTTTTCACCCGTTCAGGTTGGTTGGTGAGCCTAGTGATAGAAGACTATCCAGCTCAGTAGTGATGAAGTGGCTGGGCGAGAAAGATACCTAGGTGAGCTGCCAATTGTCTCTGTCATCTAATTACCATTTTATGTATCGGGGTCTGATGAATCCACTTCCTCCCCCTCTTGCTTGTTGCAGGGCACTTCCACCTCTCTCTATCCACCTTGATTTACTGGTGCTTCTTTCTCACTCTATCAGTGATTTCCTTTCACTCTGGGTAATATTTTAGTATTTGGTTGGGCCGCTCAGCCTTGACTCAACTTCCCAGTCGCACTCTCTACCACTTCCATACTCCCTGCATCCAGCATGGATTGGCATATTGGGATTGATGAGGCTAGGTCCAAATATGGGTCAATTTTTTGTGCAATAAATAACTTTCAGGGCCTAGCACCTGAGCTAAAAGAGTTGTTTGTTATATGACACATCCGTTGATCTTGATGTGTGTTTCTAGAGTCAACTTTCTACATAAGAAAAGATGAAAAATGCAGATTCAATGTGGGCATACCTTGGCATAGCCTTCTGCGATCTAGGTGAGAGGAATCATGATTTTTTCGTCAATCAGGTTCAGCCAAATATGTAGGAAACAACTTGGAGGCAGTGGGAACGATGGTATTTCCTCCCAGAGAAATAGCCAAAGCGATCCAAGAACTCTTAGCCAACACTATAATTACTTGATTCACTAGAATCCTCGTCTTCAATATTGATAGCATGCTAGGTAAGATCATCCTGGATATTAAGAAGCATTTGATAAGAATGGCAAAAGGCTTGCCAATGAACTGAGGGAACTTGGGCATCATTTAGGGGGTGTGCTCTCAGGCCTTTGCGAGGGTAATAATGAACTCCATGACAAGATTTTGAGTTCCCTCTTCTGGAGTCTCCACCTCAGCGATCTGTAGCATGCTTCCTCCCACTTTAACGATCTGCCAGTGGAGGAACGGTGGCTCAATGCCCACCAACTCGATAAACATCTGGAAAGCCTCTTGGGTCATGGCCTCCTTGTTCCCTATTGAATTCCTGAGAGTCATGGGAGGGATTAGGTCATAGCTGAATCTCTCACGGTCTTGCGGTGTCTTGATCATCTAGAAGAAGTTGGTCATGGTCACGAGGGCAGCGATTCGAAGTTGGTCATGGTCGCTAGGGCATTGCCAATGGTGGCCATATGTATGTCCCATACCATGTGATTTTCTACCTCATGAGAATCACAGCCATAGCCCAGATTTCGACAAGAAAATGCGATTGATGGACATGAATGAGCTTCATCCAGGTGCTTCTCCTGGACATGAACGAGCTTCATCTAGGTACTTCTCCTTGCAGATGTTGAACAACACTTCGGCATGGCCTCTCTGCTCATTGTCTGGGCTCATGAGGTGCATTATCAACACTGAACATAGAAGAAGAGGGTTTTTATAAATGTCTCCTCCAGGCTTAAATCTATATGTTAAGTTCCCACTTAAATCTATTTAACTTTTTAATCCAACCACTTTAATTTTCATGAAATCTATATGTTAAGTTCCCGCTTAAATCTATTTAACTTTTTAATCCAACCGCTTTAATTTTCATTTTCTTTGTTTTGGGTTGGTTTTGGTTTTGTTTTCATTTTCTTGGTTTTAGTTTGGTTTTGGTTTTTTGGGTTGGTTTTGGTTTTTTTGGGTCGATTGTGTAAGCCCTAAAAATTTTCTCCATTCCACATCAAATGGGTTGGAGGGTGGGTCTAGGGAAAGTGGTAAAATTGGACTATTATTTTTAATTTAAATTAAGATTTTTCATACACTATTAATTAAAGTAAGATTAAAGTGAGTGGAGATTATAGTATTGAACTAATAATTTTTAATTAAAATTTATAAATAAGATAAATAAAAGTAAATTATTTAAAATAATTAGTGGTAATTTATGTTCATGGGCATAGAATAAATTTTATGACATGGTGTATTGTTAAAACACTTAGTGGTGTTAAGGTCACTAATTAGAAATTATGTAGGCAAAAATCTAGTCATGTTAAGGGTTATTGTGGCCCAACTCAGGTGTGATCCCCTCATGATTTTAATGGTTTAGATGCCCCTAGGTCTTGATTAATCAGGCCAAAAGTTAAGTGTGTAGTCATCTCAAGACTCACACAACTTAGCAAACCAAAAAATATTAGTGGTGATTTATAAAGAAATCAATTTCACTTTTTTAGATATCTTTGGATTTTCAATAGTTAATCCACCTTTTTATTTTAAAAAATAAAAATATTCAATCAATTAAAAATCATTCTTGATTATGTTTTCAACTTAAAAGTATTTTTAATTTTTATATTGCAAATTTTGTTTAATTGTCAAGCATTTAAATGGTATTGCCAATTGTGTTCAGTGTTCAAGTTAACGTAGTAGAATGAAAAATGATTGACCTCTTAGGAGCACAAGAGGCCATGATTATGTGAAATATATGATAAACAATGTTATTAGAATATGTGAAAAAAGATAAAATAATATGCAGACAAATCAAAAGGGGTTAGGCTTCCTTACTCACGTACAATGTCATAATCCTCCTATAAAGGATAACAAAGGTATTTACATATCCACACATACATATAACAAAAGGAAATGAGCAAAATGAGGGAAAATATAAATATAACTAGGATATAAAAGATGCCTTTGGTCTTTGGTAAAAGGATATCAATCTCACACCTCACAAACACGGTTGAAGCCTTCCTTTGAGGTGATAATTTAAGGAGAGGGTCAAACAAAGTGCGAAGAAAGTATGCTTCTCAACACTCAGATAAGCATGTGAGTGCAACATGTCACAATAGGCTTGAATATTATTCTTAGACTACTTACAAGCTTTGAAAATAGAATGCAACTTGTTGGCATAGGTTGGGTATCTATGAAACCCATCATAGAGTGTCTTGCTATGATAAACCATCAAATATCCATGGTGTGTGGACACTACATAAACAACATGAATGATTGGCTCATAGGGTCCCTTTTTTGTAGCCATTCATCAATGAAAGCTACTTCCCCCATGGGATAGAAGTAAAAACTAATAGTTTCAAATGTAGGAATAATGGCGTCATAGATAATATTGTTTCCATAAAGAAGAGAACCAAAAATAGGCTCATGAACATCATCAATATCTACGGGAGATGTTGCAATGAAAGAAATAATAAATACAAAATTTGTGGTCAATAGGATAGGGACATCCTCTTAACTCCTTTCCCTGAGTAAACAAAAGTTTTATCAGCTGCCAAAAAATCTAGTCGTGCATTGTTTACCATGGTTCACCACTTGAAACCATCTCTTGCCATATATAGGCAACCCATTCACCCTCGCAATAATGGCTTCTTAAACAGGAATGTGTTCCCCCAAAGCTAAGGAATTACAAAAGGACCTTTCAAACTCCATGGAAACCTTGTCATCGAATCCTTGAATTTTTTAGAAGTAAACCAGCTAGTCAGCCTTTCAAAAAATCTGCATGGCTTCGAGATGACTATGGAGGCACTAGAAGCCGATGAGTCTCATGCATTTTCAGTAGGAAAATGTGGTGGTTCATTTGGCACAACATAAGGGGAGGGGGTTTATTGGGGTTCCAGTTGGTGAACGGTCATGTTCCAATAAGGGACGGTGACCAGATATTCAAATTGAATCCCCAAAGCACCAACATCAGGTATCAAGCTAGAAACCTTGCCCTGCATCAATTATTGTTGTGGCTTGTGGAAGGACAATTTAGGGAGTTGAGCAACACCAATTCGTGGCAACACTTAGAGAAGAGGATCATGGTAGCCAGAATCCTGAAGAAGCCATCCATTATTGTTGTGGCTTGTGGAAGGACAATTTGGGGATTTGAGCAACACAAATTCACGACGACACTTGGAGAAGAGGCTCATGTAAGCCAAAATTCTAAAGAAGCCACAATTGTTGGTACAGTGCATAAGCCTTCACGTACCTATTGCCCACTCTGTATTGATTATTTCCACAAGACTTGGCAAACTCTGCATTGATTCTTGTGAATACGATCAAGCCACTTGTTGAGTATGCCACTTATATCAAGACACTATTGAGATTCAAGACACTTATTGAGGATGATGAATCTCAACAATGTCCTAAGGAAAGACCTCTTAATAGAACACTTATCAATGTAAACATACTGTTTTATCAAGTTGAACAACTATAACCCATGAATCCAATGCCTTAATAGTGATTTCCTGCATCAGTTTCTTGTTGTTACCAAGACTTAAGAATATCTAAGAGAATACCCTAGAAATTACAAAAAGACAAATGATCAAAGTCGAAGAAGAATAAGTTAACACCATGCTGACATTAACCATCAAAGTTAGAGAAGAATAATCTACCACCATGATGTCATTAACCATCGAGTATCAATGCATAAATAAGCAAGCACACACCTTGTTACTCTTGTCCACAACTGGGCCCATTGCAGATGTAATGTTTCCAATAGTAGTTAGAGTTGTAGTAACCAAGTTTTTGTTTGTGTCAAATAAGTGAGCTCTCAATGCTCAAAATAGATCCATTGTCATAAATAGTGATGCAACAAATAACATTAAATTATGACAATATATTTTTGCAATCCCACTGTACCAATATTGGATTGTCTATCTTAGACTAATTCACCTACTTTTATGGTCATTTGTTGATCATTAACAAAATTATTTTCATTCTATTAACATGCAGGATAAAAGACATGATATATTGCAAGAAATATTGAAATTTAACTATAAAATTACAAAAGTTGAACCAATTTGTAGGACTTTTAAGCCCACAAATTAAAGTGGATCTCCTACCTTTTCCTGTAGGTTGAATGTGTTTATTTTCTTATTCAAGAATTTTGTTAACAAACTCTATTGATTCAAGTCGTACCTAATAAACTAATAAAATATATCTTTAGATTGTCTCTTTTTAAATTTGAAGGAACTCGTGAAATTTTCCACATGATTATAGAAAATGTTTTCCACACCTTCCAATCAAAACTGCCTAAATTTTTCATTAAATTTGGTGTAATATTTCCACTTATATCTTTGCATGGAAAAAATTTAGAACCAGATCCACTTAAAACTAAAGAAAAATCTAAACATTTTATGGTCTTCTTGGGAGTTTCCACTGAACCTGTTGAAAGTAACATTGAAAAGACGAAAAAATGAACACCACTTTTTAAAAATCAACAGGTTAGAATCAACTAGAGTAAATATTATAAGCTAGAATCAACCCACCTCAAATAGATTTTTCTCATACTTTGTATCAAGGGTACTTATGAGTGTTGGGTTTACATCTACTAGAAATCCCTTAATATCTGTCAATGCAAAGATTTGTTTTTTGTGAAATATCTAAACTTATCTTTTAACACAAGATGATGACACACCTTCTCAAAATAAAAATCTCATGAACACAGTACCTGGACCAACAAACACATGTAAAATTCCAATAAGCTTGATCATTGAATTTTTTGTAGCTGCAGTACTAGATTGCAATCCAACATCCTTACAAAAATCAATTACATCCTGACATTCATAATACAGTAACAAATGTCAAACTCTTTAGACAAAAGGGCTCAAACGCAGGTTGTTTACACAAACACAAATATATCATAAACTAAAGCATACAAATAACAAGCCATAAAAATATGTTCCAAAAAACTGAATCACCTTAAGTTTTATGTGTGAAACTCCAAAATCATCCACTATAGTAACCATCCAAAGTAGATCTTCTCTCAGGAGTCATAACAAGAAACAACAACATAAAATAGCATATGAAATACTAGTGGGAAAGTCCATGAATGAATTTGACAAAAACATGCCATGGCCTTCAACTCTAATGCAAATGTCATGGGATCATAATGATAAGCTCTTATTTTAGAAACTAGATCATTGAAAGACTCTAGAACTACCATTCCCTTTGGTAGTGTTTTATTGTTTTCTTGAAGGAGGACACCAAAAATATCTTTGGCCATTCTCTGCACCATACATGTGCCATCTTCAAATGCCAATGAATTGAGAATTTGAATCAGTAGCAGAAGCCATTACATAATGGGCAAACATATTCAATTATTCCCTTCTACATAACCATAACTATAATGTGAAAACAATATCACATGAGTTTGACTCACCAACAACTCTGTATGTACATTAGGAGAATCAAATGCGAGACTCAACCCAACAACTCAGTTGAGCACAAACTTCATCAATAACTCAGCCTGTTAAAAGGTCAAGAAATAGACACTCAAGAAAAGTAGGTAACCTAAATTAAGCAAAAACCAGGTAACTTATTGATCGAAACCCAATATGATTTTGGGAAGGAGTTTTGACGGAATTTGAATTGTTATATCGTTAGCTAGGAGAGAAACTTCAATAGTTATAATGTCATGTTTTCATGTATGACATGACATTAAATTCCTAGGGTTATATTGAAAGATAAAAAACTGAAAGCCAGTGAAGCCAGTGAAGCCAGTGAAGCTAACTATACTAAACCCTAAGCTCGAAGGATGAACAAACACAAGGAACCACTCTAGAATCTAAATCCCAACTAACAGGAATACAAGTCAAGCCAAAGCTAGTAACAGGAATACAAATAAGAGAACCACATTAGGCATAAGATTTCAAACATAATAGTCATGTATTTATGAACTGGAGACCTATGTTTTTCCTTAATGATCAATGAATGGAAGAGGTGGCTTGAGGCTTGAATTACAGGTGAAGTATTTTCCCTCCTTGGTCCCAATTTCCCTAAAAAATCTGCATAAAAATAACCCAAATACAAATAATTGTTTGTTACACAACTAACACCAAATAATCTTAACTAAACATTCTTCTCCTCAAAGTTTACTGAACATTCCACATCGAGCCTATGAAAAGAGGATGTGCACATCCAAAATAAACCCAAAAATTAAAAGAATCTTAAATCAATTTTCGCGGGAATGAATCGAAACCCATATGTTCTATGTTCTTACGAAGCGAAGTGTAGTCCTCAAAATCATCCAGAGTAATCATCGTAGTGAAAATGAATAAAAAAAGGCAAGAAGAATGCCAAAAGCAACACGACGTAAAAGAGGTCTTGTAGGATAGATAGCGTACAACAAATTTCACCTTCATAAAATCCATCATTGGTGGTAGAAATTGTGATTGGAGACATGTCAGGAGATGCGTGAACTTGCATTGTGAGATTTATTATTCCAGGACATAGTCCTACCTAGTTAGGACCTTTTTAAAGCAATCTGTTGGGTTTTATAATTTATTGAACACTAGTCAAAATCCATAGAATATGTGTGTAAGGCAACCATAATAGATCCATTCAGAAGAGAGGTTTGGTTAATGATGAGAACCAAATAATAATAAAAAACCCCATCGCGAGTCAAAATCCATGGAATCTATGGGTAAGGTAGCCGCAATAGATCCATTCAAAATAGAGGTTTGGTTAATGATAAGAGTCAAATAAAAACAAAAACCCCATCGCTATTTTTGGACACTTATGTTTATGTATCTAAAGTCACCATCAGAGTATATTTCCCTAATTATCTAAAGGTTTTTGACCTAGTGATATTTTAGTCGTAAGCCAGAAATTAAAAGAAATTATCATAAATTTAAAATAAAAATAAATTTAGACTTCATTACCATGTATCTTTTAACTCCGTCAAAATTAATAAATAAGACTTTATTCCCACCATCTTTTAACTCTGTCAAACTTAGTAAATAAAACTTCATTCCAGCCAAAAATGCAAGGTAGAGTGGAATTTGTTTTGTGGGAAATAAGGGCACAATAACATTGATGTGTAGCATCTACTTAAATCACCAAGTATATACCTAAGCCATCAACATGACATCACTTCTTTGAGTAAAATTATGAAATACCATGGAACAACTCAAATTAGAATTTATAGCCAAAGGATCAAGACTTAGAATAGAGTGCTTAAATGATCACAATAAAAATAATACACATTGGAAATATCATATACACATGGATCATACATACTAAGCTAAATGTGGTAGCTAAATAAACCTCTTCTTACACGTAGTGTCCTAGATGGCCAAGGCGAGGTGTCATAAAACCTCTTCCATAATTTTTTCCAATAAGAAAAAAACATCATTTTTGTGTTAATATTAGTGCAAAGGTGTAATTTACATAACCTAACATATACTAAATTTGCTTCACATTTATAACACGATATTCTAATATGTGCAACATCTAATGTTCGAGAAATATAAAAATTCCCCATAGGATTGTGGGGTGAGGAATTGCCTTGTGATGCTTGTCCAAGTTGAGTATTTTGCAACATCGGGCATTAATTAAGCCTTTGAGCAGGGACCTGTGAACCTAGAGACAAATGAAAAGCCAAATGTTGTTCCAATGAGGATTAGTGAGTGAAGCAATTATTGTGCCTTTCTTATGTTGTAGTTAACATTAGAAGTCAAGTTAGGCATGAATAATTGAATTGTTTTTATACAGAATTTTATACAGAAGCATCCATAACTACTCAAGCGTTATTGTTATGTCCATGTTATGTCCCTATAATACTAGTGTATCCCCCTTATTGTTATTGTTAGTGTAGCTCCCTAATGTTATTGTTGTGCCCATGCATCCCCCATGTTGTTATTGTTGTTCCCTTAAATTATTATTGTACAGGGGTTTCTAGGTGTCAACAAAACCTAAAGAGGGTTGTGAGTACTCTACCTTGTGCACAGAAGTATGAGTGAGTGGACAAAAGTGAGGGCAGTTGTTGGCATGGAGGAAGGAAGGCTAGAGAAGGCAGATTAGTGCAGAATTTTGGAGGTTTGTTCATGGGTAATGAACAACAGAGTCATGGATTCCCTAGATCAGACAAGAAAGGACTGTAAGTGGGTAGTTTTGGAAGCCCTAAGGACTGATATTTGGAGAAGCAACAACAATTATTTGGAAATGAACAAATAAGTGTGTGTGCCAAGGAGTGTCAATGAATTTTAGGTGTCTCAAGGACAAAGTGTGTTAGGAGAAGGTCAAAATAGGAATTGTAGGAGGCAAGCCTATGGTTACAATTATAAGGGGTTGGTCAAAGTAGTTTCAGACAAAGGGAGACTTTGGGTTGGGCACAACACTATTTTTCCAATGACTTGGTTGGGTTCCCAAATTGTAAAAATAGTAAAGCTATCTATGAGGGCATGACAATTAGGGAGTGTCAAGGTGTGCCAAGGAATGCTAAGAAGTACTAACACATGCTAGAAAATTCCAAGGCATGTTAGGCATGCTAAGACAAGCCAACTGCTAAGGCATGCCAAGATTTGCTAGGTGCTAAGGTGTGGCATGAATGCATGCTAGGGAGCATGGAAAATTTTAGGGGCTAATGTTCGCCCAATGGGCTAATTTTCCATGATTTTTCCACAAAAAAGATTCGCCAATTTCCAATTTTTATAAAATACGATTCGCCCAAATTTTATAATATAAAATTATTTTACCTTAAAAATCGCCAACATTATATAGAGACTATATATAAAATCATTATAAATTTGAATAATTTTACAAATATATCAATAAACATTTTATAGTTTGCATATTAGGGATTAGTGAGATTCGCCAATGTTTTTAAAGTTCAAGAAAAAATTTCATCCTTAAAATTTTCCTTGCTAGGGAGTGTTAGGGCCAAGTGCCAAGGAAACACAAGGGAACACTAGTTTCAAATGCATGGAAATGAAGTGGCAACGAGTTCTAGGTGTGCTAAGGAGGGAGTGGCAAGGTATGCTATGCAGTGCCAAGGCATGCTAGAGTGCTAGGGAAGCATACCAAGATGTGCCTGCAAGCGCCAAGGTGTGCCAATACGTGCTAAGGAGTGTTAGGGAGTGCCAGGGAAACATAAGGGAGACCAAGGTCAAAATGCATGGAAATGAATGAATAAGAGTGTGTGACAGGGAGTGTCAGCGAGTTCCAAGTGTGCTAAGGAGAGAGTGACATGGTATGCTAGGTTGCACTAAGTCATGCTAGATTGCTAGGGTGACATGCAACCAAGATGTGCTAGGTGCCAGGGTGTGTCAACATGTGCTAGGAAGTGTTAGGGAGTGCCAGGGAAACACAAGGGAGCACTAGGTCAAATTAATGCATGCAAATGAACAAATAAGAGTTTGTGACAGGAAGTGTCAGTGAGATACAAGTGTGTTGAGGGAGTAACAAGGTATGGTAGGTAGTGCTAAGGCATGCTAGAGGCCATGGAAACCAAGATGTGCCAGGTATTAGGGTGTGCCAATTCATTCCAGGGAGTGTTATGGAGTGCCAAGGAAACAAAAGGGATCACTAGTTCCAAATAAATGGAAATGAAGGAATAAGAGTGTGTGACAGGGATTGTTAGTGAGCTCTAGGTGTGCAAAGGAGGGAGTGACAAGATATGTTAGGTAGTGCCAAGGCAACATGCCAAGATGTGTCAGGTGCCAGGCTGTGCCAATGCATGCCAGCAAATTTTAGGGAGTGCCACATAAACACAAGGGAGAACTAGTTCAAAATGCATGGAAATGAATAGATAAGAGTGTGTGATAGGGAGTGTCAATGAGTTCCAAGTGTTCTAAGGAGGGAGTGACAAGGTTATATGCTAGGCAGTGCCAAGGCATGCTAGAGTGCCAAGGCATGTCAGGGAGTGCTAGGGTGTGCTAGGGAGTGTTAGGGTGTGCTAGGGAGTGCAAAGCATGCCAAGAAATGTAGGGGATGCTAACACATGCCACATAGGGCTAAGAGATTGTTAGACGTGCCAGGTGCTATGGCATGTCAAGATGTAAACGATGTTTCTTAGTTGTTTTATGGTCATGGTTGGACGTGAGCCTTGACTTGGTAACTTGTTAAGTGGGATGAGTTGAGATTGGACATGAGTAGCCTAAGATGTGTTATAGGCAGTTCTTAGGTGAACAAGGCATAGTCTAGTTGTAGTAACTATAACTTGGTTAAGTTGTTGTAGTCGAGGCAGGACTTGGTTGGGTTCCCAAGTCTAAAAAAAGTAAGGGTAGTTGTGAGGTCATGATAGTTAAGGAGTGAAAGGGCATGCCAAGGAATGGAAAGGTGTGCTAACACATGGTAGACAATGTCAATGGATGTTGAGGAGTGTTAGGGAGTGTCAAGGGAACACAAGGGAGAACTAGGTCAAAATGCTTGGAAATGAATGAATAAGAGTGTGTGCCAAGGAGTGTCAGTGAATTCCAGGTGTCCCAAGGATGAAGTGTTTTAGGAGAAGTTCAAAATATGACTTGCAGGAGGCAAGCCTATGGTTGTGATAAGGCATGGACAAAGCAATTTTAGAGAAAGGGAGACTTTGGGTTGGGCACAATATTGTTTTGCTAATGAATTGGCTAGGTTCCCAAGTCACAAAAAAAGTAAGGCTATCTATGAGGGCATGACAACTAGGGAGTGCCAAGGTGTTCTAGGGAATGTACGGTTCCCAAGTCATGGAAAAATGTAATGCTAGCTGTGAGGGCATGACTACCAAGGTGTGTTAGGGAATGCTAGGGCATGCTAACATGTGCCAGATAGTACAAAGGCATGTCAAACAAGCTAAGATGTGCCAAGTGTTAAGGCATGCCAAGATGTGCAAGCGTGTGACAATGCATGCCAGGGACTGTCAAGGCAACAAAAGGGAGGAACAAGTTAAACTACAAGGAAATGAACACATAATAGGGTTAATAAGTCATCAATTTACCTTTTCCATGAGGGGCATGCTAGGCACACCAACACTAGGTGCCAAGTGCCAAGTGTCAGTGCATTCTAAGTGCCAAATCTTCCTCCTTTGCTTCTCATCTACTTTCCAATAATTGATCTCAAATAAATTTAATATTAAACCATGCCAAAGCATACCAAGTCATCTCAACACATGCCAAACATGCTAAGACTTGCCAAGTGCCAACACGTGCCAAGTGTCAATGTGTGTCAAGGAGTGTGATGCATGCTATGAAGTGGCAGAGCATGTCGAAGAGTGCTAGGGTGTGCTAGAGAGTGCCAATGCATGTCGAGGAGTGTTAGGGAGTACTAGGACAACACAAGGGAGCACTAGGTCAAAATGCATGGAAGTGAATGAATATGAGGGTGTGTCAGGGAGTGCCAATGAGTGCTAGTTGTCATGCCAAGGAGGGAGTGACAAGGTATGCTAAGCACGGGTAAGGCATGCTAGGGAATATCAGGGAATGTCAAGAAGTGCTAGAGTGTGCTAGGTAGTTCTGGGGTGTGCTAACATGTGCCAAATAGTGCCAAGACATGCCAGGTGCTAAGACATGCTAGGTCAATGTGAAAGGTACCAGAGTATGCCAATATGCATCAAGGAGTTTCAAGGCAACAAAAGGAATATACAAGCTAAAATGCAAGGAAATGAACACATAAGATGGTTAATAAGTCGAGACTTTATCTTTTTCAAAAGGGGAATGCTAGGCACACTAATAATATGTTCCAATACATGCCAAGTGCCAATGTGTGCCAAGTGCTAATGTATGCCAATGGAATATTATGCCAAGGTGTTCTAGGGCATGCTAGGGACTACAGGGCATGCCAACACATGCTAGGGGAGTGATATGCTATGCTAGGGCATGACAACATGTGCTTGGGTGTCCTACTCATGGCAAGATGTTCTAGGTACAAAGATGTTCCAAGACATGTGAGGTGCCAAGGAATGTTAGTGTGTTCCAAAGCATGTTAAGGTGTGCCATGAGTGTTGAGGAGTGCTAGGTCTCTCTCATTAATAGAATTGACAGAGTTTGATTATGTATTAAATAATATAGTTCCTACACACACTAGTGGAACTTTATCTAAAGTGAATTTTCTATATTAACCAAGCTAAAATGCAAGGAAATGAACACATAAGAGGGTTAATAAGTTAGGACTTTATCTTTTTCAAAAGGGGCATGCTAGGCACACTAATAATATGTTCCAATACATGCCAAGTGCCAATGTGTGCCAAGTGCTAATGTTTGTCAATGCAATATTATGCCAAGGTGTTCCAGGGCATGCCAACACATGATAGGGGAGTTCTATGCTATGCTAGGGCATGCCAACATGTGCTTGGGCATCCTACTCATGGCAAGATGTTATAGGTACAAATATGTTCCAAGACATGCGAGGTGCCAAGGAATGTTAGTGTACTATTCCAAAGCATGTTAAGGTGTGCAATGAGTGTTGAGGAGTGCTAGGTCTCTCTCATTAATAGAATTGACAGATCTTGATTATGTATTAAATAATATAGTTCCTACACACACTAGTGGAACTTTATTTAAAGGAAATTTGCTAGATAATAAACCTAATAGAGATGAATCATGCATTGACTCATAGGAAAACTATATTCTTATGACTTGAGGGAAATGATACACACTAATTACTTCTTAACAAATTGACTAACTATTATAACCACTATGACCTTGGACACATAATGAAAAATACTCCACAAAAATGGTCTTGAATCATTATCTTTTGACAAAAAATACAGTAACAGGTACATAGCTTCATCAAAAACGCATTGGAATGATGAATGATGATGAAATTTTTTTGACCATCACCAAAAGTAACCAAAAAGAGCATTGATGAGGGTCAATAAAAGATCGCCACTAGAAGTGTCACCAAAAAGAGAATTAGTGATGGGCCTTTAACGATCCTCACCAAAAGTGTCACCAAAGAGAGAATTAGTGACGGGCCTTTAATGACCCTCACGAAAAGTGTCATTGAAAATGAATTTGGTGACAAGCCTTAAAGGACCATCACTATATACACATACAACAACGATTTCTTAAAGACCGTCACCATAAGCAACATTGGTGATAGACCTTAAAGGTTCGTCATAGGCATGAAGCATCATCAAAAACTCATTGGAATGATCAATGATGATGAACAGTTATTGATCATCACCAAAAGTAACCAAAACGATCATTGGTGATGGTCAATAAAAGATCGTCACTAGAAGTGTCACCAAAGAGAGAATTAGTGATGGGCCTTTAATGACCCTCACCAAAAGTGTCACCAAAGAGAGAATTAGTGACGGGCCTTTAACGACCCTCACCAGAAGTGTCATTGAAAATGGCTTCGGTGACAAACCTTAAAGGACCATCACTATGTACACTTACAACAACGTTTTTTTAAAGACTGTCACCATATGTGACATTGGTGATGGACCTTAAAGGTCTGTCACAAGCATGACCCTCACCAATGACATTTTTTCTTATAGTGAACATTCTAATATGTGCTAGGAACTAACCTCTCTCAGCTTGGAGGTTGTCTCTAGGAGCATCAACATCTTTTGGCGTCGTTGTCGGGGAACGAATCAGAATATTTTTCCCTAGATAAGTATTTGTATTCTCCTTTTGTCAAGTGAGGAAAGGAGGTGTGTGTTGTGGGGAAAAATGCCTATGTAGGACGATCCTATCCACCTAAGGTGTGACAGTGCCTTAGCAACAAACAAGGACAGCTATTCTAGTTTCTTCCTTTATGAAATGTGAAAGAAGAGAGATGGATGGACTTACCGGTGTCTTCCATTTGTCCCTCAATCCGGTCTCTCTTCTCTTTGGGAGTTCACAGCTACTTGCCTTCTTGCTCGTCCAGCTCCAACGGGTTCATGCGAGATCACAAGAGAACAGCTACTTGCCTTCTCGCTAGCCCAGCTTCAACAGATTCCTGCAAGATCACAAGAGAACAGCTACTTGCGACAAGAGAAGAACACTACACAAAGACAGATGTTCACATTCATAACTGATTCAGGATTAGAAATAAACCAAATACACTAATGCAATCATACATCAAAGATACATCAGTATATAGGAGAAACCAAGATAGCTTTATTGATGAATAACAAGGTTCAGGAAGAGATACAACCCAGAGGGCTCCAATCCAGCATCTCCTTCCCAGCAAATGGAATTCCTATCTTCACCCCCTTCAAAGCATTAAGCACCCAATGATCTCAGTCTCAAACCAGCAGCAATTCTTTGCAATAACAAAATTCCAGCCTCTAGATCTCATGGAGGAGAGATCCATATATAGATGTTTGGAGAGAGGATGAGTCAGCTTGAGATCTGACTAGTGTCCTCTCCCTTTGTCAGTTCTTGATTCCACTTGGAGGTTCTTGCTTCCACTTGGAGATTTGGAACCTCTTACTCATCACCAGTCGAATTCCCTGAGGCAAGTGTCATTTTGGAAGCTTCCTGGGTTCTGACACCTTGAGAAATGAACTTGCCACATGTCCACTCTCGCTCAGCACAGGTAGCCAGTGTTGCCTTTGACATTCAGCGCAGGTAGCCAGTGTTGGCTTTGACATTCAGCGCAAACAGCTAGTGTAGCCACTGAAATGATCCTGAATTGACTTGTTTTTGAGCAGTTTCTGGTGGAGAACTTCTGTGAATTGTTGTGGTTTGTTAGCCTTGTTCCTCTAGGGGTAGGAACAACATGTTTAGGGACTTTGGATCCCTTAGATTATGGACATTTTATGCTCAATGCTGTAAGGCACAAAAATGTCTATAACAGTTGCCCCCTAAAGTATGAGGTTGTTTATCGGGTGAAATGTTTTATCAGGGGGATCCGAAGTTCATCCAATGCTGGGAGGAGACCTGTAATAAGATACAATACAACACATTATTTTTCATACTGCTTTCATGATCTAGCTGAGGCGGGCATTCCCATGCTCAGCTTTATAAATTCATTTTTCTGTACATAGAACAGACAATCGTCTGGTGGTAGACTGATAATTTTGATGAAATTATCATCCTTTGAGTAGGATGATTATCTGCTGCAATGATGTACATGTCAATGTCTTTATCATTTCTGAATATGTATCGCAGCCCGGATGGATGAAACTACATCCGGGGTCTTCAAACTCGTTCGATCTTCACTCTAAGTACAAGTCGATCCATGTGAGAATTGTTCTGAAGTCGAACATGGAAAGACATCGCTTGATTACCGGTCAATAATGTAAACCGTTAACAAGCGCGAGAGGAGTCACCGATAATGATAATGACCCTCAAGGTACTGCAGTACAATTCACGTGGTGTGAATAAAGGACTTGGCGTCGAACACCACGCAAAATCTTTCGGTCGAAGGTCATTGATGTATACCTGTCGCCGGAAGTGAGAAACTTGCCATTGAGGTATGCAAGCTTCAAAGTACTGAAGGGGTTGTTCCTAGATCAACTTCTTGGATAATGAGCTGATGTCGACAAGAAGTGATCCGTCAAAGGAGGGCCTTAATGAATCCCACATCAGTGACACGGAACGGAGCTAATGATTTTAATGGAGGTGAAAACGATCTGTGACATATGATTCAGGGTGGCGGTCATGAAAGGATGAAGGATAATGTATGGCAGTGGATGGGACATGGTTGACTTTTCTGAACGACTTCTCTTGAACATGTGGTGACACTGATGCGATGGATCGGTAGCATTACCCCAAATATGGATGGTATGGCGAGACCATGGATGTGACCGGTGAATGAAACAACCCAACCCGATTGTGGTACGGAGGAAAAGTGTCATGTTCAAGAGCGACTTGCTACCATCAAAGTTTTCTTTAGTTTCTCCCAATTTTTCCCCAGTCATTGCTGACCAGTACCTCTTTATTTTTGTCAAGCTTGAGGAGGATAACATATGCTTGTTCTATAACCTACCCTTCGGGCAAGCCCATCACTATGTTTTAACGAGCCTAGCGATAGTGAAACTCGTTCTCGTCTAAAGACATGTTTGTCGCTATTTAATGCTTTTAACGAGTCTAACGACAAAGATAACTCGGTCCTTTTCATTTTTAGAGAGTCTGAAAAGGTACATAAAGTTAACTCCAAAATTCCTTTTTCGTCATCTAATCCCTTAAGTCCGAAAAAGTATAAAACAATATAGAAGGGATGAGTTTTCGATAGTTTTAACGAGCCGAACAAAACAAGCGCTCGATCTTTTTGTGCAATAATCCCTCAGGTCCAAAAAGATTAAAATCTAGAGGAGGGATAGCACTTCCTGTCCCTTTAATGAGCTGGAAGGCCAAGGACTCGGCAATCTTTTCATATTTTACGAGTCAGTTGAAAAGAGCTTAAAGAAGACTCGTCTTTTGAGGAACGGGTGATAAACAGGGTTAGCAGCTGATTCCAGGTACAGGTTGGAATTTTCCAATCACGGCAGTGTCACAAGGATGGCTAGGTGAAATCACTCTTCGCAGCTGTTCCTCAAAATGGGTAAACAAACATATGGAGGTGAACGATCGGCCAATGGAAAAGTGGAGGTGACGGTGCAAACACGACCAAGGCTTTAATGGCTGATGATATTACATTCACTGCGGTTATTTACCGGGATAGTTCATTTTTTAACGAGCTTAAACGCGGGTGGAAACATTTGCTCGATCTTATGTTTATTTTTTAACGAGCATGAACTATGTGCTAAAACTGCTTGGATCTTGCGTTTATTTTTTAACGAGCATGAACTGTGTGCTAAAACTATTCGAATCTTGTGTTTATTTTTTAACGAGCATGAACTGTGTGCTAAAACTGCTCGATTATAAGCTTGCATGCCCCCAGCATAACAACGCAAATCGAGGTGCATGCCCCCCAAGCTTCATTGCATCCAACTTGGTGGTTGGAATGAAGGTTTACCTTTGAGATTTGGAAAGGAGATTGTTTCATTTTTTAATGAGGTTGACACAGTAAAAGAACTATCCTCATGACTCCTTGTTTCATTTTTTAACGAGGTTGACACGAGATTAGAACCGTCCTCAGAGCCCACTGTATTTACAGTATTTCTATTAGGGCGATGATCCACGCTGACAAAATGTTTAGGAATCTTCTGAATCTATTAGATATAGAAGATTTCATATTGTAGGTTTCCACTGTGGCCACTTCCGCCAGATTACTTGCAGGCGGTAGGGCAAAAGTACCCATTAAGGCAGGGTCTTTTAGGAGACCTACTCCAATATTTTGAAGCGAATGATTGCTTCCATGGATCATTGGAATGCTTCCCGTAACTTGTGAACTATCGGGGAGGAAAGTTTGTTGGTCGACGACTGTAATTCCTCATTGAAAGGGAAATGCAATCTTCCTGAAGTAGGTCGACACAACTGTGGCCATGGCATATATCCAGGGCCTTCCTAGTAGGATGTTGTAATCGAGGTTTCCATCAATTACTTCAACATCAATTCCTACTGTTTTGCCCCCTAGTTCAACTTGCAAGTTACTTAAAATCCCGTATGGAGTGTATGATCGTCCATCAAATGATTTTAACGTCGTTGACGATCTCGACAAGGGTGGTGAGCCTAAATTCTTCCAGCAACTCATCGACATAATACACGTAGATGCCCCCTCATCAATAATTGTTCGATGAATAGTTTTGTTGAGGGCTTTCACTTGAATAAGGAAAGCTAGTTGAGCTGGTAGCTGAGGGTCATATCCTTTATGATCAAAGGCCACAAGATTGGAGTCCATTGGGTCAATTTCACCTATTTCTGATTATAAAGCTTGCTCTTGGGAGAGGCAATTTTGTGGTACCTCAAGCGTCGACATAGCGGACGGAGATTGGGCCAGGTCCTCTATTATATTATAATTCTATGCTATTTTTGCACGAGGATTAAATGTCGACTTGTACACTACTCCCTTTGGCGACTTTATCATTTGTTCAGGAATGGTGGGTGGCACAACTTTGGTCAAAGTTGTTGTCGAACTACTAGGTTGTTCATTAGCCTTGTTATTCGACACCTGTGGATTCCCGTAATCTTTATTCCTTGCCAAAGCATCATTTTGCTGCTTTGAGATAGACAACATAAGCACTTGGGATCGGGAAGCATTTTGATTAGCAACCAGTTTGGTACCCGGGCTTGGAAATGGATCAGTCAATACTGCTGAGGTTTTTGAACTCTTAAAGAGTTTCTTAACTTCAGCTATATGTGGACAATCTCTCGTCCAATGATCCTCATCGCATATATGACACCCCGCAGGGGGTTTCCTTTTTCTCCCTTTCGTTTTCTTCTTGCCCCCTGGTTGCTTCAGTTGTTTGCCCTTGTCGGTCGACGCAACATTTACTTCCGAGGCAAGAAGTTCCTCATTTGCATTTTGACTGGAAATCTTACGGGCCCTTGTAGATGTAGCCTTTGTCGATTTCGTGTCTGTCGTGCCAATCACGCCATCGATGGCATGAGAGTCATTGTTTGATTTAGGAGGAGGAGGAATTGAGAATTCCAGTCTAGGGGCGTCAGGTATTTTGTCGTAGAGCGTGCCAGACTAAGTATAGACCAAGTCCAGATATTGCGCACGAGCGATGACTTGCTCTTCTGTTACGACTCCCCCCTTTGCCACATCTTCCGTGATTGTAGGAAGTAAGGATTTGATAAACCATTCAGCTAATAGTTGATCGGGAACGTACGTTTTTACCATCCTATGACGACGTCGCCACTCATGTATATGATCAGATATGTGAGTGGCCATTGTATGTTTGAAGTTGTTTAGGAGTTCCGTTCCCGTTTCATACCTTATCGGTAATTGAAAATGGGTTAAGAAAGTCGTGGCTAAGGTACTGAAGTTGTTGAACGAAGCTCTAGGCAATTCAATATACCATTTTGCCGCTGGACCAGTTAACGTCCTCTGAAAAAGGCGAAGCCTAATCGAATCATCGTTTAGGGTGTTTGATGAACACCACAGATGAAATGTCATCACATGATTCGACGGATCTTCACCCGGATTTCCATTAAATTTAGGAATATCTGACGGAAGTTTATGCGGAATCGTTGGCCACCAAGGGGCATAAGCAATTGGATCATTCGTCAGCCGGTTTAGATCTGGTAATTCTAGAGTTGCTACAAAGGGCAACTGTTGATTCAGGTTAGGCGAAGCATACCCAGGATAAGATGGAATCGCCTGAGCAGTGGGTCTTTGCATACCAGCATAATGTATTTGATGCTGGCAACTTTGACAAGGTTGATGGGCATAACCAATTTGTTGTTGATAACCGCTTTGGAAATGCGATTGCCCATTACTTACAAAGACTTGTTGCTCAGGTCCTCGATATGATTGCTGGAATGGGGGTTGATGAGTTTGAACCAGCTCTGGTTGTTGGACCATTTGCTGTTGTCCAATACTGGATGATTGACCAAGATGAGGAGTCATAGTACTTGTTTGAGCCTGAGTCGCTCCAGATAAGGAGGCACTAACTGGAGGTTGTGATTGAGTTTTCGAGACAAGAGGCTGTTGTATGGCAACCTGAGAAACTTGGGGTTGACATACAACAGGTAGCGCTTGTACTTGCGACACAATCACCATACCAGGTATAGTGGCAACATTCGACACAGGGTGGACTGGTTGCATTGAATATGCAACCCTTGGTTGCTGAGGCAGTATCGGTACCCATCCGCTGGATGTAATTCCAGTTTGACCTGAACTTTTTTGTAAACTCCCATATGGTTGTTCTCCGGGGGGAACAATGAAAAGGCATACTGCCCTCCATATGGTGGCAATCCAGTACATAAAGGGTAGATTGGCCTTTGAAGACACATTGGATCAATTTGTTGAGTTTCAACATAAGAAATACCAGATGATAATCCGGATGAAGAAATAGGAACTAACCATGTCGTCGAAACAGTCTCTGATTGGACTCCAGCTTGTTGTTGACAATTTGCCGGGACAGATGGTATACCAGCGAACATCGTTGGAGTAGCAGCAGGAGGCTCTGCCGCTGCTGCGTCGGATGACACAGTCCTGGATGTCGACGGTTGTTCAGACATATTTAGTCTATCAAAAAGATTTTCTAGCGATTCTACAAGAACTTGCGATGAAAAGAGACTAACTTCTAAGACCAACGAGGGAATGGTGATGATTATTCCGTTTAAAATAAATTTTAACGACGCTTAGACACAACCTGCTTTTTCAATTTTAAAGAGTCGAGAAAAAGCAAAAGATGACTCTAGTCTCCTTCGATGTTTTAACGAGCCCGAAGTGACAAATGCTTGGATGGACTTTTTCTGTTATAGAGTCTGAAAAAGGCCAAAAGAAACTGCTCTGGAGTGCTAGGCAGAGGGTGTGCCAAACTTTTCGCAAAACCGCAGAATACTTTTTAGGGTACGGGTGGTCGATCTTCCTGAATGCTGTGTTCAGTGCATTGCGATCAGTAGGGCGGCCGACACGGCTTCCTAAGGATAAAGGTTTTATTCCTATAGGGGTCTCCCAATATATACGCGACGGTACGTGGGAGCACAATCCGTACTGGCGCTATCGTCCCTCAGGAGGAATCACCCACCTTCAACGAGATCGACAGTCACCAGGCTTTACGACGCCGGAACACGTCTCTAGCCTAGACCTCTATGTTGTGCGTTATGTTGCAAAGCGTTGTTAAGTTCATTCAGTTTATTTTAGGTTGATATTTTTAGAAGTTTGCCTTTTGAGGTTCACCACGAGATGTATGATACAATTCCTAAATGCAGTCTAAAGATGATAAGCAAGCTTTATATCTTTTCAACTTTGAAAATCCTAGCTACTAAGGGAAAAGAAAGACACCATCTTTTCTCAAAGGGCAATCAGCACACTCTAATGCACTTTTCCTAAATCAAACATGCAAACTATCAAGATGCAAATGCACAATGCAAGTGTTTGTTTTCCGCTTTCTTAGTATTGATGCCTACAAAGAAAGCTTTTTTGTACAACTTTAAATTTGATTTTAAATGACAAATACAAACAAGTTTACTTTTTCGAAATCAGAGAGGGTAGAAGAGATTACAACACTTAACGATTTTCGAAATGAATGCTTGTTTCGACACTTAAAAGAGACAAACTCAAACCAAAAGCAAAAGTAAATGTATAATCAACTGTAAACAGCCAATGAACTCTCTCCTAAGATCACAATCAACAGATCTGAATCAAGGGCTACAGGATGACTATTTCACTCTTGCAAAGGAAAACTGTAAATGACGCCACAAACACATAAAAACACTCACAGTATTTTTGTACAAAAGGAGGTGGAATTTAAGCAGAGAAAAGGAGTTATCAGATTGGTACCTATGCTGGTTACAGGCTGCAAAAATCAGAGATCAAAACAAGGCAAAACAGAGCAGAGAACCCTAGCTGCACAAGGCCTAACTGGATCAGCGCAACCTCAACACAGGGGTTTTGAGATTCAGCACAGGTAGCCTTCACGGGACCTGCGTTGAAATGCAGAACCTCTTCACAGGGGTCGCGCTGAAGGAGAAACGAGAGTTTCTCACTGGGTTCTGGGTCACAGATTGCTGATTAATCTACGGTTTCAGGCCAAATCAAAGCAACAAGCAAGGTACAATCAAAGGGATGCTTTGAGGGAGTACTAAGATCTATCACAAAGGATCATCAAATCATTTGTGAGTCCATTGTTCAGATCATAGACAAATCCAGTGATTGGATCAAAGCAGCTACTGTCTACTTTGCATCTGAGAAGAGCAGATGCAGTTCGATTGTTGTTGTTGAGTCTATGAAACAAACAATGATAGAGACACAAATAAAATGACTAAACAGATCTCCCCAGTGGAGTCACCAATTTGTTGTGGGGAAAAATGCCTATGCAGGACGATCCTATCCACCTAAGGTGTGACAGTGCCTTAGCAACAAACAAGGACAACTATTCTAGTTTCTTCCTTTATGAAATGTGAAAGAAGAGAGATGGATGGACTTACCGGTGTCTTCCGTTTGTCCCTCGATCCGGTCTCTCTTCTCTTTGGGAGTTCACAGCTACTTGCCTTCTTGCTCGTCCAGCTCCAACGGGTTCATACGAGATCACAAGAGAACAGCTACTTGCCTTCTCGCTAGCCCAGCTTCAACAGATTCCTGCAAGATCACAAGAGAACAGCTACTTGCGACAAGAGAAGAACACTACACAAAGACAGATGTTCACATTCATAACTGATTCAGGATTAGAAATAAACCAAATACACTAATGCAATCATACATCAAAGATACATCAGTATATAGGAGAAACCAAGATAGCTTTATTGATGAATAACAAGGTTCAGGAAGAGATACAACCCAGAGGGCTCCAATCCAGCATCTCCTTCCCAGCAAATGGAATTCCTATCTTCACCCCCTTCAAAGCATTAAGCACCCAATGATCTCAGTCTCAAACCAGCAGCAATTCTTTGCAATAACAAAATTCCAGCCTCTAGATCTCATGGAGGAGAGATCCATATATAGATGTTTGGAGAGAGGATGAGTCAGCTTGAGATCTGACTAGTGTCCTCTCCCTCTGTCAGTTCTTGATTCCACTTGGAGGTTCTTGCTTCCACTTGGAGATTTGGAACCTCTTACTCATCACCAGTCGAATTCCCTGAGGCAAGTGTCATTTTGGAAGCTTCCTGGGTTCTGACACCTTGAGAAATGAACTTGCCACATGTCCACTCTCGCTCAGCGCAGGTAGCCAGTGTTGCCTTTGACATTCAGCGCAGGTAGCCAGTGTTGGCTTTGACATTTAGGGCAAACAGCTAGTGTAGCCACTGAAATGATCCTGAATTGACTTGTTTTTGAGCAGTTTCTAGTGGAGAACTTCTGTGAATTGCTGTGGTTTGTTAGCCTTGTTCCTCTAGGGGTAGGAACAACATGTTTAGGGACTTTGGATCCCTTAGATTATGGACATTTTATGCTCAATGCTGTAAGGCACAAAAATGTCTATAACAGTGTGGGTTGAATATCTCTCACCTTGGTGACTCCACTTGGAAAAATTTTCAGTTGGTCATTCTAGCTTTCATAAGGCCCCATACACATTCTGATACTTCATAGAAAAAAAATCCTCCTATATTTGACCTAGAGAGGATAGTCTCTTGAAGGATTTGGAAATAAAGGACTCCAAGAACTTTAGACCCTGTGGCTTTTACCCCAGGAAATTAAAATTATAACTCACAAAAGGACAAGATAAATTATCCTGAAACCTCAGCTAAAATTTTGGAATTTTCATGAGAGTATTTCCCTCTGCTTGGCTCTTACTCTTTGAAACTGAATGTTGAAGAGACCTCTACCAGTTCACATCCTTTTACATTCCATGCCTTCCTATAAGATGAAGAAATCAAAGATATCCTTATTACAGGTTCGTCCTAGATCCCTACCAACACTTCATTCCAAGTCTAGTTAGGTATTGTTCACACAATTCCTCAACCGGTCCATGTTATAAATATTTTCCAACCTCCATTGCAAAATATGGTTGCCCTTGACTTCATAATTAATAAATATGCCCCACTTAACTTAAAATAGCCTTTGAATGGAATGCCTCAGTATTATCTTAGTCTCTTGTGAAGATTCACTGGGGAGGATGATATTTCAGCCCAAAAACACATAGAAGTGTTATGTGCATTTGCTGAGAACTTAAATGTAGAACATCTCGATGTAGTATTGATACTTGTGTTCAATTTTTAGATGGAGATGCCAGAAAATGGTTCAAAACACTCATAGGTTCTTAAATCAATACTTGGGAGGAACTGGAGAACTCTTTCATGAAAAAATGGGGAGAAAAGAAGGATCATGGGTATGTCCTCATTGAGTTCAATGCAATAAAGAAGAAACATAATAAGGATGTCTCAAAATTTATAAAAAGGTTTAGTAAACTATATAACAATCTCCATGTTGATATTAAACCTCCACAGGAAGCTGATAAATTGGTCTTCACTGGAGCCTTTGAGCCAGACTTTGGGTTCACCCTTAGGGAAAGGAAATCCCACACACTAGATCAAATCTAAACTAATGCTCTGGAAGTTGAAGCAAATTTTGCATCTAATGGAAATTGGAAAGGAAAGGAAGAACATGGTGACAAAAAAAGGGGAAAGGAAGAAGCTAGCTCCTCTGGCCAAGTAAAAGAAACCAAAGAACAAAAGTTAGATGAGATGAAAAAATTGATTAGGAACCTGTCAAATAAACTTGTAAAGTTGGAGTTGGAGAGCAAAAACCCTCCTTGACAGGTTGAACAAGGTCCCAATAGGAACTTTAAATGCCAATATAAGAGGCCTCCTTTTTAGCTTTTGTAAAGGGAAATAAAGGATCAACAAGAAAAAAATACAACCTCCTTTGTATTTGGAAGATGACCCTAACGAAAATATTGAAGATGTTACAAAAGTGTAGGGAAACCAATTCTCTTCTCTTTCAAAATGAGAAAATGAGATAGAAGAACGTGAAGGAGAAGGGTAGGACTTGAATTTCCCCTTGGATGATGAAGAGATACAAACCTATTTTAAACAGTTTGTTGATTTCATGAAAGCCCAATTACATAGGAAATATGATTTAAGGTCAAGAAAAATATCCAGGATACAGGAGAAAAATGAAGATTCTTCTCAACCTATTACTCCTAAACCAACTAATAAAGGGATGAAAATAGTAAACAATGTCCCATCCTATTCACCTTGAGTCTAAAGTCCCAAATATAGAGAAAAAACCAGTGCAAACAAGGCCAATCGGTAAAGAAAAAAATGAACTAATTGAGTAAGTCAAAGTTGATAGGAATCCCTGTGCCTTCAGCTTGAAAAATGAGTTATAAAAGGTTAAGATATCTATTCCTTTGACACAATTATTGAAACAACTTAGCTATAAAGCCCAAGTTTCTCAGTTCATGGAATTATCCACTGTTACCCCGCTTCAAGATAGTATTAACCTGTACGAAGAAAGGCACGTGGTTATGTTTGGTCCACATGTGGAGGAGAAGGACCCTTACACTCCTCCATTCTATGTCACCCTAGTGATCCATGACTTATTGATTCATAGTTGTATACTTGACTCATGAGCTTCTCACAATTTAATTCCATTTTCTATAATGGAGTAGCTAGGTATGAAAATAACAAAGACATATACGGATTTATATTCCTTTGATTGCAAAAGAGAAAAATGTTTAGGTATAATTAAATATCTAGTGGTTAACTTGACACAAATCCTAGTGAATAGTGTGGTGATGGATAGTGTAGTACTGATATTCCTACAAGATTTGGTATGCTCCTCTCCACGTCATGGGGAATGAAACTCAGAGGATATATCAAGCTTGATCTGACATATCCTACTATTCTACTATTCGATGGAGAAGAGTGTAGGTTATACAAAGAGTCCAGAGTTGTGAAGACAGTGACTAAAGAGGATTGTTCAAATAATTCTCCTATATATGACCAAGAAAGATATTTTTCCTGCCTTTTGTTGGAGCAAGATGATAAAATTATGGAAAATACCCAAGTAGAGTCTCCTGCTCAGATGGGTAAGCAAGAAGTAGAGTTTGCTCACATTTGGAATTGTATTTTGGTGATGCTTATTCTAAGGAAGGAAATGGGGATGGTGCATTATTGGAATCTTCATAGGGTAACCTTGTCCCTTTCTCATTCAAACTAGAGTTTGAGGCTACAAACAATGTTTCTAAATATGAGGCATTGCTTTTAGGGTTACAAGATGCTAAAAATCTCAAAATTGAGTGCTTGACAATATTCGGGGATTCTGAGTTGGTTGTAAAGCAAGTTAAGAATCAATGTCAAACCAAGCACCCAAGGTTGAAGGCCTATAAAAATTAGGTATGGGATATAATTGAAAATTTCCTTCTGGCCTTTAATATTCAGTTTCTGCCTAGGAAGAAGAATAGGATGGATGATTCCCTGGAAATTACTACCAACAACTTTAAACCTCCTCAAAACCCCTTGCTCAGGGATTAAGTTGAGCTCAGGTATAGACCCTCAATACTAGACAATGTTAAATATTATCAGGTTCTTGAGGAAGAGGAATACATTAATCATTTTATGGAGTTCATTGGAGAATTCCATAATTTGATGATTGCCTAAGAAGATGAAGATGCAGTGGAAGAACAATGAGTGACTTGGGAGGAGTCAATTGCTAGTCATAAAATATTGCAGCTGAAGGGAAATACAATTCCAAAGGGGTTGGTTTCACTAGAAATAATGTTTAATGAAAATGATATAGGTGTCAAGCCAACTAAACATGAGCTTGAGGAGGATATAGAGGACTATAATATTGGCATAGAACATGAGCCTAAAATTATTAAGTTGGCTAAAGGAATTTCAAGATAATACAATCAAAGATATCTTGATCTTTTTAAAAATTATATAATTTTTTTTTCTTGGTCCTATGATTATTTGAAGAATTTTGATTCTAATATCATACAAATAAAATTCCTTTGAAGATTGGAATGAAGCACTACAAGCAGAAGCTTAGACAAATAAATCCCTTACTACTCCCATCAATTGAAAGGGAACTTAAGAAGTTGCTACAGGCTAAAATTATCGTGCCTTTAAGATATTCAGACTGGGTGGAAAATTTAGTCCCTGTCACGAAGAAAAATGGGGAGACTATATTATGTTTGGATTTCAGAAATTTGAATAGGGCTTCTCTCAAAGACAATTAACCCTTGCCCAAAATGGATTAAATTCCTCAAAAAGTGGTGGGACCATCCATATTGTCCATGATGGATGGGTTCTATGGATATAACCAGATTGTTGTACACCTTGGGCGTGAGGAAAAAACAACTTTTCCCTCACCTTGGGTAACATTTATGTCTGTTAGGATGCCTTTTGGTCTCAAAAATGTTGTAGCCACTTTTCAAAGTGAAATGGAAGCAATTTTTGTTGGGGAAAAGAATAAATTTGTGGTAATTTACTTGGGTTCCATAACTATCTTTTCAAAGTTCGATGAGGAACATCTCTAGCATTTGCAACTTACTTTTGAAAAGTGCAGGAAGTATGACTTATCTCTAAATCCCAATAAGTCTCAAATTTCTCTAAACAAAGGAAAGTTGTTGGGTCACATAGTGGCAAGGGAGGAAGTGAAGATTAAACCCAAGAGGGTGAGGCTATAAACAACATCCTATTACCAAGGAATAAAAAGGAAATACATGTTTTCTTAGGTACAATTAATTTCATAAGAAGGTTTGTACCAAATTATGTTGAGATTGTAAAAGATATCATTGATATGTTGAAGAAAGACAAGGAAGTCAAGTGGATTGCTGATGCTAGAGAAACATTCTCTAGGATCAAGAAGGCCTTTGCAGGAGCCCCAATTTTAGCTAGTCCTAATTATCAAAATCCATTCCTCATTTTTTATGTTACATCTCCTAACATAGTGGAAGCTGTTTTATTGCAGAAGAATGAGGAAGAGGAGTAACCAATTTCATTCTTCAGTAAGGTATTACAGGATGCATAACTGAAATACAATATTGTAGAAAAATAGGACTACGCTTTGGTCAAGGCTCTGAAATCTTTCCGAATTTATATTCCGCAATCTAGAATAATTTCCTATGTCCCTAAAATTGTTGTTAAAGACATCCTCACATATGGATACAATGAAGTTAAGATAGGCAGATGGATTTCCAAGATCCAAGAATATGAAATTAATATCAAGCCTACCAAATTTATAAAGGGATAGGGGTTGGCCCAGAATTTTTTTGAAAAGAGTAATAAGAAATGTTAAAAATAACATCAAGAAAAATCCTAATTTAATTTTGTCCTTGAATTAAATTGGGAATAAAATTGTAGCTTCGCGTCTCATGACAACTTGTAATAATTAAATAAGTTAATTTGAATTAGTTAGCTTAGTTAATTCAATTTTAGGGTCTAACTAGAGTGATGTAGAGTATCTCCTACAATTAGGAGCACTAGTTGAGTTTATTTTGAGTTATAATTATTTAATTCAGTTTAACCTAGTTAAAGTTAGTTAAAATAGTTTCAATTGATGGAGGAATTAGTGGGAGATCCAATAGTGCGGTGTAACCTTCAATAGTGGTGTGTAACTTATTGTAGTTGGGTGTAACTTGCAGTAGTGGGGTGTAACTTACTATAGTGGGGTGTAACCTACAGTAGTGGGGTGTAACCTGTTGTAATGGGGTGTAACCTACAATAGTGGGGTGTAACCTATAGTGATCAACCAACAAACTAAAGATTCACTCATAATTAACTCATGCATGTTATATAACAGAAAGAACCAGTTGAGATTCGAGTTTAGCGACAGTGTACTATCAGTTGTAAAATCATATAAATTAAATCTATGGTGCATGGAGTCAAAGGAAGGCCTATGAGGATTGTGCTATTCATAATTGAGTAATTTCCCCATTAAGTAGGGGGATAATTCCCAAGGGAACAATGCAAGAAATTAAGATGTTGGAAGGCTAGGAATTTGGCTAAGTATTGGCCAAAGGCAGTTAGTCAGATAGAGGATAGAAAATACTTGTGCAGGTTGAGCTCAAGGTTGAGAAGAGTGTATTGTATTCATCCAAGACTTATCTAGGAAGTAGTGAGACATATAGCGATAGTGCAGAGGTTTCTTGGGCTTGAGAAAATCATTGTAATCTTCTCATATTTTCTGACTAGTGCAAGATATAGATAGTAGAGGTTTTTAGCTGTGGCTTTCCCCAAGAAATCATTGTGTAATGTGTTGATTGAATTCTTTCTCTTGTATGCTTCATGATTTCACGATCGTTTAATTATTTCCATTGATGAGTAAAGTAAATTCATGTCTATTGCTTTAGTAAATTACAATGAGGAGTTTGAATCTATCACATTTTTTTACATGTTATCAGAGCTAGATTTGTAGAAATTTCTGAATGGTATCAAAGCTAGATTTGTAGAAATTTCTACATGGTATCAAAGCTAGATTTTTAGAAACTTTCTACATGGTATTAGAGCTAGATTTGTATAAATTTCTACATGGTATCAGGGCTAGATTTGTAGAAATTTCTACATGGTATCAGAGCTAGATTGTAGAAATTTTTACATGGTATCAGAGCTAGATTTGTAGAAATTTCTACATGGTATCGGAGTTAAAATGACAATAGAAGAGGGATTCGAAGTTGTCCTTGCATATTGATGGAGCTATAGTTCTGTGTAGATCCAAAAGACCCTATGTGCATAATCTTTAATGGAGAAAGAAGGTTTCTAGTGGGTAGATCAATGAGCCAATGTTTAGTGACACAAAAAGGAGTTTTGATCATTGAAAATGGTAGATTGAGGAGTAGCGATATTTCCCACAAGGAAATCAAAACTCAAAGGGGGCTAGTTTTAGAGGCAACAACCCTATGGAGTCTAGCACTTCAGGATCTAGGGAGATCAGACTCATAATCGCAGTGATTGCAGAAATAGTGTGGAAGCAGAAACAGAGTAGTAGCAATAGTAGCATGAGTAGATCAAATTTAGCTCATGCATGCAAAGTATTGAGGAGCAAGGCAAAGGTTATAGACTTGGTAGTTGAAAGGGAGCATGAATTACCTCTCAACATGCAGCCTCAGAAGTAGCCTTAGAAAGTTGTGGAGTAGCCATAATTGGAGAAGAAAAGAGGAGATTGAGTGGAGAAATCCACTCAAGTAGAGACCTCCAGTAGTGGGAAATTTTTATCAAAGTGAGTAGAGGGTGCACATGCAGCCATACCTCCTGGTGTGAGGTGGGGTGATGTGAAGCAATAGTCGAAAAAATTGCATAAATTTTGGTAAGTTCCATTGAGGTGTGTTTGTCTCATGGATCATTACCTTGCTATGAGGGTCCCACAACATTCAGTAGCAGGAGGATTAGTGTCAGTCAGATACTAAGGAGTGCAGAGCAGTGTTGACAGAAGAGCAAGAGGCTTAATAGTAGCAGTAGCACAGCTTTTCCCAGTAGACAGTTGCAGACACAGTTGATTTAGCTTATTTTGTTTGGATTCTTTTTGGTTACAGATGTTGTATTAACAACAACAATAGTGACAAGAGTTGCATGCAGAAAATTCCAAAGGTATCGAATTGGAATAGAGTTGAACTCATTTCTTGTTGATAGGGAGTGTTGAAAATAAAATCAAGAAAAATCCTAATTTAATTTTGTCCTTGAATTAAATTGGGAATAAAATTGTAACTCTGCATCTCATGACAACTTGTAATAGTTAACTAAGTTAATTTGATTTAGTTAGTTTAGTTAATTCAAGTTTAAGGTCTAACTAGAGTCATGTAGAGTGCCTCATACAATTAGGAGCACTAGTTTAGTTTATTTTGAGTTGCAATTATTTAATTAATCCTAATTGAGTTAAATTTAGTTAAACTAGTTCCAATTGATGGAGGAATTAGTGGGAGATCCAGTAGTGGGATGTAACCTACAGTAGTGGGGTTTAACTTACTGTAGTAGGGTGTAACCTGCAGTAGTGGGGTGTAACTTACTGTAGTTGGGTGTAACCTGCAGTAGTGGGGTGTAACCTGCAGTAGTGGGGTGTAACCTGTGGTAGTGGGGTGTAAATTACTGTAGTGGGGTGTAACCTAAATTGATCAACTATAAAACTGAAGATTCACTTATAATTAACTCATGCATGTCAGATCAAAGAAAGACCCAGTTGAGATTCGAGTTAAGGGAAAGTGTACTATCAGTTGTAAAATAATATAATTTAAACTAATGGTGCATGCAGTCAGAGGAAGGCCTATGAGGATTGTGCAATTCATAATTGAGGAATTTCCTCATTAAATAGGGGCTAATTTCCAAGGGAACAACGCAATGAAGTAGGAGCTTGGAAGGCTAGGAATTTGGCTAAGTATTGGCCAAAGGCAGCAAGTCAGGAAGAGGATAGAAAATACCTGTGTAGGTTGAGATCAAGGTTGACTAGATCATATTATATTCATCCAAGACTTATCTAGGAAGTAGTGAGATAGATAGAGATAGTGCAAAGGTTTCTTGGGCTTGAGCAAAGCATTGTAATATCTAGGAAGTAGTGAGATAGATAGAGATAGTGCAAAGGTTTCTTGGGCTTGAGCAAAGCATTGTAATATTCTCATATTTTCTTACTAATGCAATATATAGATAGTAGGCATTTTTAGGTGTTGCTTTCCCTGGGAAGTCATTGTGTAATGTGTTGATTGAATTATTTCTCTTTTATGCTTCATGATTTTGTGATCATTTAATTGTTTCTGTTGATGAGTAGAGTAGATTCAAGTCTATTGTTTTAGTAAATTACCATTAGGAGTTTCAATCTACAAGAATTTTTTACATGGTATCAGAGCTAGATTTGTAGAAATTTCTACAATTTTATCAGAAGAAAATTGATAATATCTAGCTGTAAATCTCTTGCCTAACAAGACACAATTAGGTGTGCAAGTGAGCAGGGAGATATTAACAGGGCTATACAAAAAATTCAAATGAAATATATAGTTTATAACTAGTATAAATTTGTGGTTCCTTATCTATTATTTATGGGGTGCCCACAAACATTTGATAACGTAAAATACAAAGCTCTCAAGCTACAATCATAGAAGCTTGTCCTCTCAAATGGGAAACTATACTAGAAAGATTTGGTCGGGATCTTGATGTTATGTTTGGTTGAAGGAGAAGTTCCTAAGGTCATAGATGAGTTTCATAGTTGTGTGTAGGGGGGAAATTATAGTTGGAAGGTCACAACTCACAAAATTCTCAAAGGTGGCTTCTATTGGACCAAGCTATTCAGATATGCCTATGCACAAGTGAGAACCTATAAAAAATGCTAAGTATTTTCTGAAAGATAGAAGCTAGCACCCTTCCCTTTAATCCATGTTTTTGTAGATGAATCATTTAAGTAGTATGGGCTAGATTTTATTGGGGATATCCATCCATAATTTAGTGGGAAACACAAATGGATACTCATAGAAATATATTACTTCACAGATTAGATAGAGGATATCCCTACCAAGAATGCAACTAATGAAATGGTTATTAAATTTATAAAGGATAACATTATGTCCGGATTTGGTTGTCCCACTCCTTATTACACAAAGGGAAATGGATTATTAGAATCATCCAATAAAACTTTAGTAAGAATCCTCAAAAAATAACACAACACATAATTAGAAGAACTGGGCATCTCAACTTAAATTTTCATTGTGGGCTAACAGAATCACTACTAAGAGGTCAGTAGGAAATCCCCATTTGAGTTAGTATATGGGACTTCTATTTTTTTCCCTACCCAATTGGTAATCCCAGTGGTGTTATAGACATTTTTGTGCCTTACAGCTCTAAGCATTAAATGTCCATAAACCAAGGGATCCTAAGTCCCTAAAAGTGTTGTTCCGGCCCCTAAAGGAACAAGGTCAACAAATTACAGCTTCTCCCAGAAGTTCTCCACCAGAAACTGCTCAGAATCATTCAAATCAGGATCATTTCAGCTGCTCCACTAGCTAGCTGCGTTGCATAGCACCCAAGTACACTAGCTAGGTGCGTTGCAACGCACCTAAATGCACTACCAGGGTGCGTTGAGCGGGAAATGACAAATGGCAGTGTCATTTCGCGAGGTGGACAGACAATGGAAGCTTCCAGAATCTTCCCCAATGACACTTGCCTCACTGAGTTCGACCAAGGATGAGTAAGAGGCTCTCAGTCTCCAAGTGGAAACAAGAACTGACAGAGAGAAGCCACTAGTCAAATCATAAGCTGACTCATCCTCTTTGCATACATCTATATATGGATCCCTCATCCCAGAGATCCAGAGGCTAGAATTTTGTACATTGCAGAGAATTGCTGTTGGTTTTGAGATAGATATCAGAGTATTGGCTGATTTATGCTTTGTTGGAGGTGAAGAGGGGATTCTATGCTGGGAGGTTGATGCTGGATCAGGAATCATCGGTTGTAACTCCTCTTGGATCTTCTTGTTATATCAATAAAACTATTTGAGTTTCTCCTATATGCTTGTGTATCATTGATGTTTGTTACATTTGTATGTTTAGCTTAAATCTGATCCTAAGCTATTTATGAATATAAATCCATGTCTTTGTGTAGTTTTCTTCTTCTGTGATCTTACAGCAACTTGGTGAAGCTGGGCAAGTAAGGGAGTAGGTAGCTGGAAGCTGTCAAAGAGGAGAGACATTGGATCAAAGGACTAGCGCAAGACACAGGTTGGTTCATCCTATTCCTCTTCGTTTATAGTTCATAAAGAAGAATACGAAAGTAGTTTTCTCTGTTTGTTTCTAAGGTCACTGTCACACCTTAGTGGGATAGAGTCGTTCTGAGTAGACACTTTTCCCGTTAACAAAATGGCGACTCCGCTGGGGATCGTGTCTAATTAGTTTGTTTGTGTTTCTCTTGTTGTTTGTTTCATAAACTTAGAAGTAGCAATCGAACTGCATTTGCCATTAACAAATGCAAAGTAGACATCTGCTACTTCAATCCATTCACTGGATCTGTTTATGATCTGAACAGCTAATTCACAAATGATCTGATTTCCCTTTGTGATAGCTCTTAGACCTCCTTTAAATCTACCCTCTGATTGTGCATTACTGATTGCTTTTACTCGGCCAAAAACCATATATTAAACTGCAAACCGTGACCCAGAACCCGGATAGAATTCTCGTTTCTACCCCAGTGCAGGCTCTGTGAAGAGATTCTGCATTTCAACGTAGTTCCCGAGAGGGCTACCTGCGCTGCAATCCAGTTTCTCTGTGTAATAGGTGCGCTGATCAGCCTAGCCTTGTGCAGCTGAGGTTCTTTGCTTCATTTTTTTTCAGTTTTGTCTCTGATTTTTGTAGCCTGTGATCAGTGTGTGTGTCTGTTTAAAAACCCCTTTTCTTTGCCTTAATTCCGCCTCCTTTGTACAAAAAGACTGTAGATGTTTTTGTGTGTTTGTTACATCATTTACAGTTTTCCATTGAAAAAGTAGAATAGTCATACTGTCGTCCTTTGATTTAGATATGTCGTAACTGTTGATTTTGATCTTAGGAGAAAGTTTGTTTGCTGTTGACAGTCGATTATGCTTTTACTTTTGCCTTTGGTTTGAATTTGTGACTTTCTAGTGTCGAAACGAGTATTTATTTCAAAATCATAAAGTGTCGTAATCATCTCTACCTTTTGATTTCGAAAGGAAGCTTGTTTGTGTTTGTCACTTGAAAGCAAATTCAGATTTGTACATCAACTTTCTTTTTAGGCATCAATATTAAGAAAGTGAAAAACAAATACATGCACATGTGCATTTGCATATTGATAGTCTGTTTGGCTTGATTTAGGAAAGTGCATTTACAGTGTGCTCTTTGCTCTTTGTGAAAAGATTGTGTCTTTCTTTTCCCCTTGTAGCTAGGATTTTCATTGCTGAAAAGAGATAAAAGTTTGCTTATCATCTTTAGATTGCATTTTAGGAATTACATCTACATCTCGTGGTGAACCCAAAAGGCAAACTTCATAAGAAAGATCAACTTAAAATAAATTGAATGAACTTAACAATGCTTTGGAACTTAACGCACAACATTTAGAGGTCTAGGCTAGAGACGTATTCCGGCGTCGTAAAGCCTGGTAAATGTTGTCCTCACTGATGGTTGGGTGATTCCTCCACATTGAGACGATAAGTGCCAGTACAGACTTGTGCTCCCACGTACCGTCGAGTATATATTGGGAGACCCCTATAGGCTTAAAACCTTTTATCCATAGGAAGCCGTGTCGGCCGCCCTACTGATCGCAATGCACCGAACACAGCATTCGGGAAGATTGACTGTCGTACCGTAAAAAGTATTCTGCAGTTTTGCGATTGGTTTGGTACTCCCTCTACCTAGATCTCCAGAGCAGTCCCTTTCGTTCCTTTTCAGACTCCTTAACGGAAAAGGTCCATCTGAGCACTTGTCACTTCAGGCTCATTAAAAATCGAAGGAGACTAGAGTCATCTTTTGTTTTTTCTCGACTCTTAAAAATTGAAAAAACAAGTTGTGTCAAAGCGTCTAAAAATTTATTTTAAACGGAATATTCATACCCTTTTCCTACGTTGATCTTAGGTTGAGAAAATGGAGTCTACCAACCAAGGAATTCCCCTTGGTGGAAATCCTAGTCACTTCTCCTCTTGGGGAGATGTTGGTGCACCCATATGGCCACATTGTCGCTTCCAGGACTGACAATTGGCTTGCCAGTATGGCTCTTCTCAACCAATGTCGTTCAGAACACCACCATTCCTGAACAATCGAATCAGCAATTAGACGAGTCCAGAGTTGCCCACCAACCTTCTACTTCCTCTAATTCTTCCTCTCCTCCTTCCTCTTCGCTTGATGGGGCTGGCAAAGCCAAAAGTCAAGTTCCTAAGGAGAAGAAGGAGAAGAAGAAGAAAGAGAAGAAGAAGAAGGAGCCAAAGGCGAATGGGGGAAAACGAGTGTCGTCTAACGAAAATCCACACACTGCACCGACCAAGCCTAAATCGCCATGTGTCATTTGCAAAGGAGACCACTTTCACAGAGATTGTCCTTGCATCCCTTGGATACTAAGGGACTGGTCTCCTCGTTTGCACAATCCGGTGTCATCAACCTCTGATGATCATGTTGAAAGCACACCGTCAACTAGCGAAAGTGAAGCCCCAGGACAAAAAGGGAAAGCTAGATTTCCTTGTAAAATGTGCGAAGGCAATCATGCCGTCCACTGTTGTCCCTTCTTAGACGAAGCGAAAAGAGTTTTGGATGATCGTCCGGTTTCACCGTTATGACTTCCTCCTGGATATAAAAAACTCTTGCCGAGTCCGTTGCTAGCTGAGAATCCAGCTGGCCCGCTCCAGTGGTCGGTTGAAGCACCTATCATTGAAGATAAACCAACTGAATCCATACCAGACGAAAGTCAAAAGGTCGAGGCGGCAGTTGACCCGGTCTTGCCTTCAGAGGTTTTATCTTCGGATGATACAGTCACTGAAGAGAACAAGGATGACACCGTCCAAATTCTCTTCATCAACACAGACTCCGACGAACATGGGGGCAATCTACCCATTCCCTTACCGCAAGAGGGAATTTCATCAGAGCCATACCCGGCCGTCTACTCGGTCCCACCTCCAAGCAACCTAGTTGTCTCCTTCGACTGGAATCAACTAGGCAGACCCCGTTTACTAGCAAGTGTACCATTCCGAATTATCGTTCAAATATATAGAATGGTCATGGCTGGTACCATCATAGATGAGGGGGCTTCTATGAGTATCCTTTCCTCTATTGCTTGGAAAGCGCTTGGTTCACCATCGCTTTCGCCTGAGATGAGAAATCTGACAGGCTTTGATAAAGGAACCAGTCGACCTTTAGGGATCCTTCCCGATGTGCCCATAACATTGAGAAGGAAGACAGTTCGCATGAACGTCATGGTAGTTCAAGGACCCTTGGATTATAACCTACTCCTTGGATGAGACTATATTTATTGCATGGGAGCCATCGTCTCCTCACTCTTTAGAGTAATGTGTTTTCCGCACGAAGGAAGAGTGGTCAAGCTCGTGGACCAGCTTTCATTTCCCGGATCACGCATAGCAAATAGTCATATACCGTCCCTAAATGGTCTCTTCACGCAAGAAATGTCTCAATCCCCAGTCCGTCCTCCCGATAAGCGCGAGTAATTCAGAGGGATATGACTGAAACCCAGGGGGCATGCATCCTGGTCTGCTTCGGCAGGAAAACTTCGGGTATAGAGTAGGTTTCCGCGGGAGAATATGACTAGTCTGTACCCCGTCCGTGATTGGAAGAGGGGTTATTCTAGAATAAGATTCTTTTGTCAAAGTTATGTGAGTTGGCGGGCATCGTCGCTCACCTTTGTTTATCTCGGTAGACATCGTCGAAGAAGTGTTTTGTTTGCTGTGTGAATAGAACAATCTTTGCGTAACCTGTAAGAGGTAGGCCTCTCTCGGTAAAACAAATGTTTTAACGGACTAAAGAAGGGGTAACCTTGAAACCATATTTTATACCTGGGGGCATGCAAACCTTTTGGAGTGCAAGTAAGGGGCGGCTATTTATTTTTTAAATTTTTAGGACCTCCAACCCTTTAAACTCATAGGATTAGTCGTCACCCAACTTGCATAAAGAAAGGATGTGGGGCAAAAATCTAAAAGTTGTCGTTTTTATATATGAGACATTCTTATCATATGACTGGATTAATCGAGCAATTTTAGCACATAGTTCAAGCTCGTTAAAAAATAAACATAAGACATGAGCAAATGTTCCCACCCGCATTTAAGCTCTTAAAAAAATGAACTATTCCCCGGTAAATAACCGCTGTGAATGTAGCATATCAGCCATTAAAGCCTTGGTCGTGTTTGCACCGTCACCTCCACTTTTCCATTGGCCGATCATTCACCTCCATTTGATTGTTTACCCATTTTGAGGAACAGCTGCGAAGAGTGATTTCACTAGCCATCCTTGTGACACTGCCGTGATTGGAAAATTCCAAACCTTACCTGGAATCAGCTGCTACCCATTTTATCACTCGTTCCTCAAAAGACGAGTCTTCTTTGAGCTCTTTTCAACTGACTCGTAAAATATGAAAAGATTGCCGAGTTTTGGCCTTCCAGCTCGTTAAAGCAACAGGAAGTGCTATCCCTCCTCTACATTTTAATCTTTTTGGACCTGAGGGATTATTGCACAAAAAGATCAAGCGCTTGTTTTGTTCGGCTCGTTAAAACTATCGAAAATTCATCCCTTCTGTATTGTTTTATACTTTTTCGGACTTAAGGGATTGGATGACAAAAAAGGAATTTTGGAGTTACCTTTACGTACCTTTTCAGACTCTCTAAAAATGAAAAGGACCGAGTCATCTTTGTCGTTAAACTCGTTAAAAGGATTAATAGTGACAAACTTGTCTTTAGACGAGAACGAGTTTCACTATCGCTAGGCTCGTTAAAACATAGTGATGGGTTTGCCCGAACGGCAAATTATAGAACAAGCATATGTTATCCTCCTCAAGCTTGACAAAAATAAAGAGGTACTGGTCAGCAATGACTGGGGAAAAATTGGGAAGAAAACTCAAAGAATCTTTATTGGTAGCAAGTCGCTCTTGAACATGACACTTCCACTCCGTGTACGAATCGGGTTGGGTTGTTTCATTCACCGGTCACATCACCATGGTCACGCCATACCATCCACATTTGGGGTAAATGCTACCAATCCATCACATAAGTGTCGCCGACATGTTCAAGAGAAGTCATCCAGAGAAGTCACCTGTGTCCCATCCACTACCATACATTATACTTCATTCTTTCATGACCGCCATCCTGAACCATATATCATCAGATCGTTTTCACCTCCATCAAAATCATTTTCTCCGTTCCGTGTCATTGATGTGGGATTCATTAAGGCCCTCCTTTGACGGATCGCTTCTTGTCGACATCAGCTCATTATCCAAGAAGTGGATCTAGGAACACCCCATTTAGTACTTTGAAGCTTGCATGCCTCAATGGAAAGTTTCTCACTTCCGGCGACAGGTATACATCAATGACCTTCGACCGAAAGATTTTGCGTGGTGTTCGACGCCAAGTCCTTTATTCACACCACGTGAATTGTACTGCAGTAACTTGAGGGTCATCATCATTATCGGTGATTCCTCTCGCGCTTGCTAACAGTTTACATCATTGACTGGTAATCAAGCGATGTCTTTCCATGTTCGACTTCAAAACATTTCTCACATGGATCGACTTGTACTTCGAGTGAAGATCGAATGAGATTGAAGACCCCGGATCTAGTTTCATCCATCCGGGCTGCGATATATATTCAGGAAAATAAAGACATTGAAATGCACAGCACTGCAACACAGATAATCATCCTACCAAAAGGATGATGGCTCTATCAGAATCATCAGTCTACCATCAGACGATTATCTATCCTATGTACATGAAAATGAATTTATAAAGCTGAGCATGGGAATGCCCGCCTCAGCTAGATCATGAAAATAGTATGAAGATAATGTATGGTATTGTATCTTATTACAGGTCTCTTCCCAGCATTGAAAGAACTTCGGATCCTCCTAATAAAGCATTTCACCCGATAAACGGCCTCATACTTTAGGGGGAAACTGTTATAGACATTTTTGTGCCTTACAGCTCTAAGCATGAAATGTCCATAAACCAAGGGATCCTAAGTCCCTAAAAGTGTTGTTCCGGCCCCTAAAGGAACAAGGTCAACAAATTACAGCTTCTCCCAGAAGTTCTCCACCAGAAACTGCTCAGAATCAGTCAAATCAGGATCATTTCAGCTGCTCCACTAGCTAGCTGCGTTGCATAGCACCCAAGTACACTAGCTAGGTGCGTTGCAATGCACCTAAATGTACTACCAGGGTGCGTTGAGCGGGAAATGACAAATGGCAGTGTCATTCCGCGAGGTGGACAGACAATGGAAGCTTCCAGAATCTTCCCCAATGACACTTGCCTCACTGAGTTCGACCAAGGATGAGTAAGAGGCTCTCAGTCTCCAAGTGGAAACAAGAACTGACAGAGAGAAGCCACTAGTCAAATCATAAGCTGACTCATCCTCTTTGCATACATCTATATATGGATCCCTCATCCCAGAGATCCAGAGGCTGGAATTTTGTACATTGCAGAGAATTGCTGTTGGTTTTGAGATAGATATCAGAGTATTGGCTGATTTATGCTTTGTTGGAGGTGAAGAGGGGATTCTATGCTGGGAGGTTGATGCTGGATCAGGAATCATCGGTTGTAACTCCTCATGGATCTTCTTGTTATATCAATAAAACTATTTGAGTTTCTCCTACATGCTTGTGTATCATTGATGTTTGTTACATTTGTATGTTTAGCTTAAATCTGATCCTAAGTTATTTATGAATATAAATCCATGTCTTTGTGTAGTTTTCTTCTTCTGTGATCTTACAGCAACTTGGTGAAGCTGGGCAAGTAAGGGAGCAGGTAGCTGGAAGCTGTCAAAGAGGAGAGAGATTGGATCAAAGGACTAGCGCAAGACACAGGTTGGTTCATCCTATTCCTCTTCGTTTATAGTTCATAAAGAAGAATACGAAAGTAGTTTTCTCTGTTTGTTTCTAAGGTCACTGTCACACCTTAGTGGGATAGGGTCGTTCTGAGTAGACACTTTTCCCGTTAACAAGTGGCCAAGCTTCTACAAGATGTAGAGGAGGAGCCAAACCTCTAACTAGGATAATAAATCATCTGGTTGAATTGCAGGAAAATAGGGAACAAGTAACTCAAAATTTAATTAAATATCAAGATAAGAAGGCACTATTCGATAGGAAAGATAAAGACATAATTTTCAGTCGGGTGATCTTGTGCTAAAATGGGATACTAGAGATAAAACAAGGGAAAACATGGGAAATCTGATCCCATGTCGTTCATACCTTTCAGGATTACTAAATCCAAAGGGAACAATGCCTTTCAATTGAAAAGTCTTGATGGTGAAGTGTCTGAGCTACCTATAAATGGGAAGTACCTCAAGTGCTACTTCTAGTACTAGATAATTTTCATTCCCCTCCATTATAAATACCGAAGTGATGATTTTGTTTTTTCATTTTTGTTTTTTCTTAATATATCAAAATTATATTGAATTCATGCCTAATGGATAAAGCACTAATATTTAGGTTCTCAATGCCTTGCTTTCAAGGCACTATCCCTAATTAGAGCCGATGTTGTACTCTATCATCCTCCTTCTTGGATTTTCTTCATATAGAAGGAGATTCATTCTTGTGTGCAGAGAAGAATAGATAGAAAAATGGGGAAGGGGATTAAAAATGATTGCACAACTAATAGGAACCTAAATGGACCTTGGGTGTGTAGCCAAGGTCATCTTAAATGCTAAGCTTAGTGGAAAAAATAATGGCTAAATAATTAAAGGTAAAATAAAATGAGGGACCACCTCTGCAATTGTGAAATAAGAGATCTAACCTCTAAGCATCTGCCAAGCATATCGTCGTTTGTTTTATACCCACCTAGTTTGGGAAACCTTCTCGACGGGGTAACTAGTGTGGTAAATAAACCATTGCTAACCCCTAGAAAGTTGGATTCAATTGGGTAGGCTCATTATATGAATGACCAATATTGATTCCGAGGAGGTTACGCCCCACTCCCAACCTTTCCCAAACACTCTACCGGAGGATGGGGAATACGCTTGCCACCAAAGCACTGACATACTAGGAAACATCACCAAGAGAACATGACACTCACAGGGTCAATGGCCTCCTCTCCTTCCCTTCCTATCCAATATGGAAATTCCACATATATATCTCAAGTCATCTCCTCACCATTTCCACCCACATGTCACCTTACCACGCTTCTCACCTATAAAGTCCCCATTCTAGCCGTTAGTGTTCAAATTTGATTTGTTTCAAAGATGTTCCTTTCTCACCCATCCTATTCTCGATTCCATTTAGGAAATAGGAAGCATAGAAACACCTTGAGCTCCACTTCATTAATTTTTCACCTACCTTAAGGTAAACCATAAAAACATCACCATTCAATTATTGCCTGTATGCTAAAAACGAAGAAATCCTCGCCTAAAACCCCCAAATCCTGAGAGACTAAACCCTCCAATCACACCGACCCCTTCACGGATACAAAAGAAGAAACCACCAATCCCTTATGCTCCTACCACCTTTCAAACCTACGTTTCGACCTATACGACTGTTACTTGGGGAGTGGTGATTCATTGCACGTTATGGAGTTAGGGTTGTATCATCAAATTTCCCCCCACTGTCTTCCACTTCCCTAAGTTTATCTCTTGGCTTGTAACTTGCTACATCAAATAGAGAAATTTCTTTGTGTCTTCCATTGGTGAGAAATTTTGGAAGTCACACAAGAATTAATTCAAAAATCCCTCTTATACTCGCTATCTTCAAATCTTGAGAGTTTCACCAAAATCATTCTCTTTTATGCTTACAATGGACTCTCGGCTGGATAAAAACAAACTTTCTTCTAAATCATTATAGCTTCTGACCATTAAACCCTCAGCATTTCATATAGGTTCCATGTTTCGATGTTCTAAGAAATGGTGCAACCCATCCTAAATGCCATTTCCTTGCTTTTTGGAGAGGAAGAAACTGCCAATATTACCAAATATTCCATAAGACGTTTGCACATTATGATGAAACTAGATATCATCCTTGGCATACCTCAATTTTGGCAGAATCCATAAAATTCTAGTTCAACCATTTTCCATCACCTCCTAATTCAAAAATTATCCCTTGTTGGTCTATTTATTTATGTATATTAATGTGGCCAAGTTTGAATACCTAGGCCTAAGAATCATAGATTCCCACAAGCAAAGAAAGGTTGTATTTGATTGGGACAATGCCATAAATAAAAAGGAGAATAATGAACGTTACTCCCAGTTCATCTCCACTTACATGGTCATTGCATACACCATCATAAACAATATTTCCCCTCCTAGAATCCTGCCTAAGAAAAAGGAAATTATTTAGCTTGACAAAGATAATATGGTGGGTGATTGGTACCTGTTCGAGGATTGCACTGAGATTAGGGTTTATGGGTTAGAGTCCCCCCCATACTGTTTTCCTATTTTCATGCCCATGAATATTTTTCCCTAGAATTCATTATGTAGAGCTTGCATGTTTATCAAATTCACTTTGTCCCTACAAAGAAGGGCTACATGTTCAAGCCTCGTAGGCTAGTAGGGCCTTTCATTGTAAATGCTAGACAAGGCTTTCAATAGGTAGAAGACATGCTGAAGGAGTTCAACTTTGAAATGGGAGATGTGTAGCACTATGATCCTCATCAAATCATATCAAATAGGATAAAATCCATTAATTCTTTTTCTTATGAGCATAAGCATAGACCACACTTGAATGGAAGGATAACTTATAAGCCTTGCCTAATAATAGAGATATGGAAATAGAAACATCAACCTCAAGAGAGAAGACCCAGAAGAGAACCCTAGATAAAGCTGAATACACATAGATGGATGAGGCTTCATCCAGCAAGAGGGTCAAGTTAACTGAATAAGAGGCCAAGGAGGAAATGGAAACTCAATTGGTGGAAAGGAACCTAGACTAGCCATGCTTCAAGGTATCTCTAGAAGATCTTCAACAAGCTACAATATTTTCTTCCACAGAGGTGGCAATTTTAGGCTCTTTAGGGAGTTCATCTACAATGTAGGGCTCACAGGGAAGGAAGGGAAAACAATAGAGGAGAGAAATAGAAGGGCCAGAGAAGCAATTCGACATAAATTGGCATCACACTTAGTCTCTTATCAGACCAGGCTCCTAGTTTCCATGAACCTGGAAATGAACAAAATGAAAGTCTCTTTGTATCACCCTACTACACAGTCCTTACCATTAGGGTCACAATTTAGGACTATAGGCCTGTCACTAGACATGTCTAGTATGCCCTTAGAGGATAAAATAAATTGGCATAGGTAGTTTGTAGAAATGTTGTATAGTGAATTGAGTAAAAGTTCTTTAATTGTCACCAAAGAAGAGAATCTATTGGAAAAAGGCCACCATTATAGTTAAGAAAGAAAAGGAAAAATATAGGGCCTTCCATTTGCAGAACTAAGGCTTTAAAGAATTAATTATAAATTTGTGGGTAAATCCAATTGACAAAACTATTGTCGAGACCACTATTCAAAGCTTATAATCTGAAATTCAGGAGCTGAGGAGAAAGCTCAAAATGCTTGCAAGTGAGCATGTGCAGTCCAAAGAGCTGGCCCATGTGGAGAACGAAAAATAATTCCTATCTAAGGAGCCCATAGAAATAAATGGTGAGGTGGTAGTCCTCAAACAACAAGTGGTTGAACTCTAGCAAAAATTTTGATTCCCGCATATGTGTTGTTGTTGTGCCAACTGGCCCACAAATCCCCACAGAGAAATTGACTATAGCTCTCATAGAGTTACAACTATCTGAGAATGATCTTAAGAAGGTCCAAAGTGATCTTAAGAGTGCTCAACATGCTCTCACACAAAAGGAGATATAGTTGGAGACAACTAGAAGCAATGTAGAATAAGTCAACACAATTTGAAGGTCGCCAACGATAGGATCACATGTTTGAGGAATAGATTAAAAGGAAATATGAACCTGATTGAGGTTAAGCAATTAATCTAGGATGAAATCACCTCTGAAATGAAGAACATATGGGAGCACATCACCTTAGTAGTAGAGCAGAAGATCACCATCAAAGATACTGAATATTTCATTAGGTTTTCCAAAGAGGAGGATGTCAAAAATGCCATTACAACTGAAAATATTATCAGTTACCTCAATGAAAATCGTACAAGTGAGTTGAGGACATTGGATGTTGCTGACAAGAGATGGTAAATCATGGAAATTTCCAAGATGGTTCCGAAAGAAGCAGCGAGCGACAAAACTGAGGAGTGATTAAGTGATTTATTAAAATGTGTTCCTTCCCTTGATTTGAGTTTTGATAGAAGGACAAGAGATGAGTTTCCTAGCTATTGGGATTCCTTAGGGAACTTAGTCCCATGGGAGCAGTATAATCAATCATTAGTTGTGGAAAAGAGGAAAACCCACCCTTAAAGTGAAAACTATAGTTAATTTTCCGAGGATGGTTTACCAGCTGCTTTGGATGGTGAAAACTTTGTTCAGTGACAAGCTAGATTACACCTAGCTGAGAAACCTGAAGGTAGAATATTAGTGAAACTTTCATTCTCATTTACCAAACCCAACTCGGTGGTAGAAGTGTGATCAACTAGTTAATCCACCTCAAGTTTGAATCATCGATCCTGTGTCCCTCCCACCGGAATCATCAAGCCAACAATGAGGATATTTTTCTTATGTCAGTCATGACACCTCGTGTTATTTGATGTCTTGTAAATATTTTATTTTCTGAATGTCACCAAAGTTGCTATATAATAATTAGGATAATTGTGCTAGTAGCATGCTCAAACAATTTAGCTAGTAAGGAATTATGAGAAAATCAAGAAGGAATATTTTGTAATGGGTATTGGTCTATGAGACCCTATAACATTGCTTAAGAGATTCATTAAAGGGTTCTAATTTGTGGGTTCCAAAGGCATCTCTAAACTGTGGATTTTGCAAGTGTTTGAAGAACCACAAATGTATGTTATTTTTGTGGATTAACAAAGAAGTTATGGTGGTTCCAAATGCGTGAAATATGTAGTATGTGTTCTTTCCTTTGTTTATTTTCTTATTTGTTTCTTTCCTCTCATAAAGTGGGTAATTGTAATTGCCTGATTTAATCTCAGAGTTATGGATTTATCTATGTTAATTTTTGGTGAAGGATTCCTATGATGTATGAGGTCTAATGTCCTTAATGTTTGCTCCATGCCCTCTATATTTTCATTTACAATATCTATTTTATTATTTTTCTGTTAAATTTTGATGCACAGGATTCTGAGTTCAGCCCTCTGTGTTAAATTTCTCTTCCTTATGTTCCTCTTCCACCCATACTGTAATGACTAAATTACTATATGTGTCTACAAGTAGGCCACTAGTTCAAAATGTTAAGTCTTTTGAGAGAGAATTCAATGTGTACTTATGATTGAATATGTCTTTGGAAGAGATATCTGAACCAATTTTAATACATAATATGTTTCAACTGATGGATGCTAATGATAAATCCTTCAAACATTATAAGATGTCCTAGGCACTGAAATCTCTCAAACCAGAGGTTGTCTCTAGGAGCACCAACAGTACCAGTGGACTACTCTTTTGAGTAGATCTTATTATTTGTGTTCTTCTCATGTTTAAGGGATGAAACGTGCTTAAGGAGGGTGGAATGTAGTATACCTAGGGGGGATAATATGTGGTATAGAGGAGGGTAACCAAGGTAATAAGGTGATGTAAGGATAATAAATAAATGAGCCATAGTTAATTAATAAAGTGGTTAACGCACATAATGCAAGGGACCACAAGTAGTTAGGAAATAATGTGATATGTCTACTGTATTGGATGTATGGTATTGAGATACCCATGGTATTGTATGTATGAGGCCGATATAGAGGCCAACGACTCTCCATTCAGAGATGTCAAGTATTGTTGTGTTGACAAGCATATGGCTTGTGGAGTGATATTCTTCCTTAAGGAGTAGTTGTATGGTGTTATCCTACCTCAAGGAATTTTCTACAAAGAATAATAAAAATATATTTATATTCTAACAATCTTTGGTGTTATTTCTTGGGCATATTTTGCATTCTAATATATTTGTAGGTTAGATATATTACAAGTGGTATCAGATCTATTACATATGTTCAAAACTCTTCCTGATCTAAAATGAACATGATTTGGATTAAGAGGATTTGTTTAGAAATTTTGTACCTCAACATTGTAAGTGGGTGGAGTTACATTATTATTTGGGTTCAGAAATGGTTTTGCAAGTAGTTGAGTAGAAGTGGCCCTTTGAGATGGTTGTGGTTGAGGTTGTTGTTGTGGTGGAGGTGGATGGTATTGATATTGGAATTGAGGATACTGAAGATGTTGACGGAAATATGGATCACCACATTCTGAAGGATAAGACCATGGAGTGGGTATAGATCAACGTGACATACTAGGTGGATACCAAGGTTGAAATTGGGCATTGTATCTTGTACTAAAAGAGGAGGGGCAGTTCATATGTTGTTGAGACAAGTTAACAAAGTAGAGTTGGTCCATGTCTCCATCTAACTTCTCAACCACCCCTTCTTCTTCTACCCACAATATTGGAAGGAGATTTGGTTCATATTGCACCACATGATCAAGTGAGGGGTTTTATGGTATTGAAAAATTGTTTTTTGTTTTTATAAAATATTTTGAATGAGAATTATATTGCAATGCAATTTTTGGTTTTTTAAATGAAAGATGCCTAATGCATTTTATTTTTTTTGTAGAAAATATGAATGTAGAAAAGAAGGAAGGAATCATTCTAATAATAAGGGAGTGCTTTATTTATACACTTTTAGGAAACGACGCTAAAAATTGATGAGCCTAACTATTGCAACAAGAATGTTGCAACTCCCAAGGTTACCAACTTTAATTATCAACCGAGGGTTGATACAATCCTAAGAGGGGCTGGCACTATATGTGCAGTAGACATCTTCCTCTTCCTAGTCTAACTCCTTTTGATGCAAGTGAAATAAGGAAATGAAACAATTATAGATGAGAAAATATCTAGGTAAGACGCAAGTCCTAAGTTTCATAAGGTAAAAAGAAATAAGAAAACCTATTCTACTATTGCTGGAAAGTAAATTACAGAAGGAAATATATTCTATCTGCAAGAAAGGAAAGAACACATTAGCCAATGAAAACAAAGAAAATCTAATCTATCTTGTTGGAAATGAAATGATAGTAAAGGAAATCTATTCTACTTTATAGGAATGAAAAGCCCTAGATTACTCTTGTGGGAAGGAAATCATACTTTTCCTAAAGTATATTCTAGGAAACAAAACATGGACTAGTTGCAAAAATCAATATTCAAGAAGCAAGCAATGCAAAAGATAAATGGCGACCTAACCAAGCCTCAACTCATACAAAGTGGACTAAGAGCATTCATGGGATATTCTAAGACATAAATCTACCTCTGCCATGAATTTGGAGTGAATATGGGCAAGGGAATAGCTCGAAAATAGGTTGCTATCAGAAACTCTCTATTTCTACAGGATTACTACATGAAACTTCCAACAAGCTTGTTCCTTGAGTTAAAATGATAAATTCCCAAGCTAATAAAATGAAAATGCTATGGGGTGAATTTTTTTATTAAGTTAAATATTCATAGGCTTCAATATAAGGAGGATCAAATTAAGAGAGCTTCATTAGCACACGATTTTATAGCATCATTTATCACCCTTGTATACTTGATGCCCTGAGTCATGGCCTTAGGCAACCCTTTCCCTTCAGACTTTGTCCATTTACTAAAACAAATATTTTAAATTCCATACGTGACTCTGCCCTTCAAAAAGAGCGTGCACATGTGTGTCCAAATATACCCAACCTGCGTATACAATTTGAAATATTAAAAAAATATATAATCCCTATTTTATGGGCGGGGTTTACAGGTTACACTAGAAGCCCACCTATAGGAGCTCATGGCATAACTATATCCCAACTAAATCAACTCTTTTGGGGTGATATAAATACACCTCACGGAAAAGCCTAAAGGGAGAGAAAGATAGGATATTGGTATTATATCCAATTGTTCCCTGATCAAGTTTGATTTATCCCTATGCCTCCTATACTCGTAGCTATAGGAAACTCGTGTTTCCTCATAGAGATGTCCATCTCCTTTACATGTTATCTATGTGTATGCATTTAAAAGAGGATTGTTGAGGCTTGGGCTAGATGGATCTAGAGGAAGGTTTCGCTTGGAGCCGTGGTCAAATCAGGTTGTATTCTTCTACATTCTTTGTAGACATCAATAAAGAAGATTTATCTTGTTCCTGATGTGATGATCTTTATGCTTTAACTCATGTTATGATCTAATTATGTCTGAGCTCATGTTTTCTATCTATATGCTTATATGATCTAACATTCATATCATGAACATGATTTGAACTACTGCTAGTATATATGCTTTTCTAGAATAAGTTGTAGGTTTTGAAACATTGGAGGAAACAGTGGGTTTGGCCCTACAGGAACATCCACAAATGTAGGACCTACGGGTACTATCTATTCATCCCACTTTAGTAGTTTAACCATTAGGACTGCTTGTTTTCTTGCGTCTTGTTGGTGTATGCCCTTCGATTTGTTTGGGTTCTCAACCCAAACCCTAGGGTGTTTTATCTCGTAATAGAATTGGCGACTCCACTGAGGAATACAATCTTGTATTTCCTTGTTTGGGTTGTTTCTCTCTTGATCCGAGCCTTCTTTTTTGGTTTCTTGGTTTTTCCAATATCTTTTATGTGTTTGCAATATGGGAAAAAAATTTGATCTTCTAGATCAAGCCTGAATTTTTATTTTTCTTTGCTAGCCTTTTGTATACGTGGTTTTCAGTTCATAGTCACATACAAACGCGCTTTTGTCCAAACAAAAACGCGTATACACGGGTTTCCTTGAGTATGGTTGTGTATGCATGTAGGTTTTTCACTACACAGTCGCGTATGTTTGGTTTTGAATGGATTTTTCAGATCCTGAGTCTAGTAAAGGGTCTTTCCTGATTTTTATTGCTTCTGTTTAGGCATTGATTGTCTGAGAGAGTCTTGCTTCTTGCATATTTTTAGTTTCGTATCTCTCTTTGTGGAAAAGCCTAGTCAACCTAGGGTTTGCTTCTTGGTGAAGTGTTAATTTTTTGTGTTTGGGTTCAAGGCTTCTTAGTGAAGTTCTGGCTGTTATGAGCTTTTGGAACAGGGAATTAGTCTCAATTCACTTATAACCTAGCCTTTACATTGCTTTGCCTTGCTTTATTGAAAGTTCACATATTTGGTTTTTTCTTGTTTTTTGAGAAAGTTCGTCTTGAAATATTGAAAATTTTCCTTGGTCTTGTTGAAATCTTTCTTATCTGTCGGAGTTTTTATGATGTTGTTCAGATCATTTTGTTTGAGTTTGTAGCCTATTTACACTTTAAGTCTTATCATGTTAATGATTCCTATGGATTGTGAAATTTGAGGTTCTTTATGCTTGAATTTGATCTTGAAGTCTTTAGTAGTTTTGTTTTCTCAACAACTATTTGTGCCGTTAAAAAGAAAAAAGATAAAAACATATTTTTGTTGCCTTTATTTTTCTTTTTGGTTTTGTTTTTGGTGTTCTTATAATTTTTGAGCAAGTGAGAAGTCTTTTCATTAGGCTGAATTTCGAGTGAATATGGGCAACGGAATAGCTCAAAAACAGACTATTATCGGAAACTCTCTGTTGCTACAGGATTACTACATGAAACTTCCAACAAGTTTGTTCCTTGAGTTAAAATGATAAATTCCCAAGCTAATAAAATGAAAATGCTATGGGGTGAATTTCTTTATTAAGTTAAATATTCTTAGGATTCACTATAATGGGGATCAAATCAAGAGAGCTTCATTAGCACACGATTTTATAGCATCATTTATCACCCTTGTATACTTGATGCCCTGAGTCATGGCCTTGGGCAACCCTTTCCCTTCAGACTTTGTCCATTTACTAAAAAATATATTTTAAATTGCATACGCGACTCTTCCCTTCAAAAAGCGCGTGCACACGCAGGTCCAAATATACCCAACCCACGTATACAATTTGAAATATTAAAAAAATATATAATCCCTATTTTATGGGCGGGGTTTACGGGTTACACTGGAAGCCCACCTACAGGAGCTCGTGGCGTTACTGTATCCCAACCGAATCAACTGTTTTGGGGTGATATAAATACACCTCATGGAAAAGCCTAAAGGGAGAGAAAGATAGAACATTGATATTATATCCAATTGGTCCCTGATCAAGTTTGATTTATCCCTATGCCTCTTGCACTCCCAGCTATAGGAAACCCTTGTTTCCTCATAGAGATGTCCATATCCTTTACATGGTATCTATGTGTATGCATTTAAAAGAGGATTGTTGAGGCTTGGGCTAGATGGATCTGGATGAAGGTTTCTCTTAGATTAGTGGTCAAATCAGGTTGTATTCTTCCACATTATTTGCAGACATCAATAAAGAAGCTCTATCTTGTTCCTGATGTGATGATCTTTATGCTTTAACTCATGTCATGATCTAATTATGTATGAGCTCATGTTTTCTATCTATACGCTTATATGATCTAACATTCATATCTTGAACATGATTTGAACTATTGCTAGTATATATGCTTTTCTAGAATAAGTTGCAGGTTTTGAAACATTGGAGGAAGTAGAGGGTTTGGACCCTTCAGGAACATCCTCAAGCATACGACCTATGGGTACTATCTATTCATCCCACTTTGGTAGTTTAAGCATTAGGACTGCTTGTTTTCTTGCGTCTTGTTGGTGTATGCCTTTCGATCAATTGGGGTTCTCAACCCAAACACTAGGGTGTTTTATCTCGTAATAGAATTGGCGACTCCGTTGGGGAATACAATCTTATATTTCCTTGTTTGGGTTGTTTCTCTCTTGATCTGAGCCTTCTTTTTTGGTTTCTTGGTTTTTCCAATATCTTTTACGTGTTTGCAATATGGGAAAAAATTTTGATCGATCAGGACTGAATTTTTATTTTTCTTTGCTAGCCTTTTGTATAAGCGGTTTTCAATTCACAGTTGCGTAAACACGCGCTTTTGTCCCAAAAAATTGCGTATACATGGGTTTCCTTGAGTACGGTCGTGTATACATGAAGGTCTGTCACTACACAGTCGCGTATGTTTGGTTTTGAATGGATTTTTCAGATCCTGAGTCTAGTAAAGGGTTTTTCCTGATTTTTATTGCTTCTATTTAGGCATTATTTGTCTGGGAGAGTCTTGTTTCTTGCATATTTTTAGTTTCCTATCTCTCTTTGTGGAAAAACCTAGTCAACCTAGGGTTTGCTTCTTGGTGAAGTGTTAATTTTTTGTGTTTGGGTTCAAGGCTTCTTAGTGAAGTTCTTGGCTATTCTGAGCTTTTGGAACATGGAATTGGTCTCAATTCACTTATAACCTAGCCTTTACATTGCTTTGCCTTGCTTTATTGAAAGTTGACATATCTGGTTTTTTCTTGTTTTTTGAGAAAGTCCATCTTGAAATATTGAAAAGTTTTCTTGGTTTTCTTGACATCTTTCTCGTTTGTTGGAGTTTTTATGATGTTGTTTAGATCGCTTTGTTTGAGTTTGTAGCCTCTTTTCACTTTAAGTCTTATCATGTTAATGATTCCTATGGATTGTGAAATTTGAGGTTCTTGATGCTTGAATTTGATCTTGAAGTCTTTAGTAGTTTTTTTTCTCAAGAACCCTTTGTGTCGTTAAAAAGAAAAAAGATAAAAACATATTTTTGTTGCCTTTATTTTTCTTTTTGGTTTTCTTTTTGGTCTTCTTATCATTTTTGAGAAAGTGAGAATTCTTTTCATTAGGTTGAATTTGGAGTGAAAATGGGCAAGGGAATAGCTCGAATACAAACTGCTATTGGAAAATCTCTGTTGCTACAGGATTACTACATGAAACTTCCAACAAGCTTGTTCCTTGAATTAAAATGATAAATTCCCAAGCTAATAAAATGAAAATGCTATGGGGTGAACTTTTTTATAAAGTTAAATATTCTTAGGCTTCAATATAAGGGGGATCAAATCAAGAGAGCTTCATTAGCACACAGTTTTATAGCATCATTTATCACCCTATATAATCCCTATTTTATGGGTGGGGTTTACGGGTTACACTGGTAGCCCACCTACAGGAGCTCGTGGCATAAATGTGTCCCAACCGAATCAACTGTTTTGGGGTGATATAAATACACCTCATGGAAAATCCTAAAGGGAGATAAAGATAGGATATTGATATTATATTCAATTGGTCCCTAGTCAAGTTTGATTTATCCCTATGCCTCCTACACTCCCAGCTATAGGAAACCCTTGTTTCCTCATAGTGATGTCCATCTCCTTTACATGGTATCTATGTGTGTGCATTTAAAAGAGGAGTATTGAGGCTTGGGCTAGATGGATCTAGAGGAAGGTTTCGCTTGGAGCCGTGGTCAAATCAGGTTGTATTCTTCCACATTCTTTGCAGACATTAGTAAAGAATCTCTATCTTGTTCCTAATGTGATGATCTTTATGCTTTAACTCATGTTATGATCTAATTATGTATGAGATCATGTTTTCTATCTATATGCTTATATGATCTAACATTCATATCTTGAACATGACTTGAACTACTGCTAGTATATATGATTTTCTAGAATAAGTTGCAGGCTTTGAAACATTGGAGGAAGTAGAGGGATTGGACCCTATAGGAACATCGTCAAATGTAGGACATACATGTACTATCTATTCATCGCACTTTAGTAGTTTAAGCATTAGGACTTCTTGTTTTCTTGCATCTTGTTGGTGTATGCCCTTCGATCTGTTGGGGTTCTGAACCCAAACCCTAGCATATTTTATCTCGTAATAGAATTGGTGACTCTGTTGGGGAATACAATCTTGTATTTCCTTGTTTGGTTTGTTTCTCTCTTGATTCGAGCCTTCTTTTTTGGTTTCTTGGTTTTTCCAATATCTTTGATGTGTTTGCAATATGGGAAATAATTTTGATCTTTTAGATCAGGCCTGAATTTTTATTTTTCTTTGCTATCCTTTTGTATATGTGGTTTTCAGTTCATAGTCATGTACACATGCACTTTTGTCCAAGAAAAAATGCGTATACATGAGTTTCCTTGAGTACGGTCGTGTATACATGCAGATCTGTCACTACACAGTCGTGTATGTTTGGTTTTGAATGGATTTTTCAGATCCTGAGTCTAGTAAAGAGTTTTTCCTGATTTTTATTGCTTCTGTTTAGGCATTGATTGTCTGGGAGAGTCTTTCTTCTTGAATATTTTTAGTTTCCTATCTCTCTTTGTGGAAAAACCTAGTCAACCTAGGGTTTGCTTCTTGTTGAAGTGTTAATTTTTTGTGTTTGGGTTCAAGGCTTCTTAGTGAAGTTCTTGGTTGTTCTGAGCTTTTGGAATAGGGAATTGGTCTCAATTCACTTATAACCTAGCCTTTAAATTGCTTTGCCTTGCTTTATTCAAAGTTGACATATTTGGCTTTTTCTTGTTTTTTGAGAAAGTTTGTCTTGAAATATTGAAAAGTTTTCTTGGTCTTGTTGAAATCTTTCTTGTTTGTTGGAGTTTTTATGATGTTGTTCATATCACTTTGTTTGAGTTTGTAGCCTGTTTGCACTTTAAGTCTTATCGTGGTAATGATTCCTATGGATTGTGAAATTTGAGGTTCTTTATGCTCGAATTTGATCTTGAAGTCTTTGGTAGTTTTGTTTTCTCAAGAACTCTTTGTGCCATTAAAAAGAAAAAAGATAAAAACATATTTTTGTTGCCTTTATTTTTCTTTTTGGTTTTCTTTTTGGTCTTCTTATCATTTTTTAGCAAGTGAGAAGTATTTTCATTAGGTTGAATTTTCTTGATTTTGGGGAAACATTTGTCATTGAATTTGTTCCTCCTTTTTCTCAAGTTTTAGCCTCTTGATCTCTTTGAGAAATGCATTTTCTTTCTTTAAGAGTAATCCTTAGAATATTGCTTTAAGAATTTTTATTTTGCATTAGGATAGTTTCACTATAGGCATTTTTAGTCTTTTTGTAGATTTTGAGTGTGTGAGTGTGTGTTTTGAAAAAGAAAAGAAATTTCCGCTTTCTTAGTTTGTTCATAGAACCTTTTGTAGAAATATCTTTCATCGAAGAAAAAGAGTTGCATATGCATGTAGCCAGGTTTTCTATTGGTTTTTTCTTGCATCAAATAACATCATAAGTTGCACTTCCATTTTAACCTTGACTTAAGAACAACCATTAAAATCAAGTGCTAAAACTAAAATGAACTAGAATTTTTTGATTTGTCATAGTTACATCAACTAGTCTAGGTCATTTAGGGCCTTGGAATAGGTGTGTGGAGAGTTAACTCTTGAAGGTCATTTTGAATTTAAACATAGAATTTGATTAAAAGAGTAAAATCCAGTGTCACTAAGTTTTCCAAGAAAGCTCTTAACTTCTGGGACTTAAGCATGAGGGTGAGTGAAGGTAGGGAAGGGAGATACCCCCTCTCCTACTTGTTGGATCCCGACCAAAGACTATTCTTCCCTGCTTCCGATATGAACTGGTGACCTTAGTTTCCATTCCTAGGGACCACACAAGTGAATATGGGGGGGAATACCTCTGGTACCTGAGGCAGACATTGTATCACTCTCATTAGTACTTTTGGAGGGTGCCCTTGTGAAGCTAGGGTACTTGCAACAGCAAAGGCTTTTGTCTGGAGGTCAACGTAACTTTTTATGTTGCCTTCATTGGTAAGTTTGGGTCGTAGTTATCCCAAACTATCTTTGGAAGGTCCTTTACTTCACTTTATTGTATTTTGTTGTCTGGTCCTCACCACTCGGGCCAGAAATACTTGGAATTTGATTGATTGGTTGCATCTTTAGGGACTTTATAGTGGAGTGCTCTTTTCTCTTTGTATTTAGTTGGCTTTAGGTGGATTTAACTTGTCACTTTTAGACCTTAGATTCTGAGTGACTAACCAACCACTCCATTGGTTTTGAAAGGATTTTTATATTTCTTTTGAAAGTTGTGGAGTTTCCTCCTTAAGGGAAAAGGTTTGATTGTGCATCTCTCTTCCTTAGAAAGTCATTTGTATGATCCCATAAGGTAAGGATCTGCGTATAAGTTGGGTATGACCAATATTCCTGTGGAGGCCAATGAAGGGACCCTTCCAAAAGGGGATCCTTGTGATTTTACTTTCTTTGGAAACGCTGGCACCCCCTTGATGGCCACTTTGAATATTACTGGATTGAATTTTGGACTACCAGTTTGGTAGTGGTCCACTCCAAATATTCTAAATGTTCTTGAACATTCTCATATGAATTCTCTATTCCAAAGGCATCAAATGGGTGTTAATTATTCATCTTCTTCAAAAGAGAAATATAGCATTCCTCTTTCTCCTCCCTCTTGTAATAAAAGATCTAAAAAGAAGAGAAAGAGGAAGAAGAAGAAGAAGAATAGTTCTATCCATGAAGAATCACCAACCCTTACAAGTCATGTTGGAGATGAGCTTTTAGCCACTACAAGTAATGCTTGGGGCATAAGTCTAGTCACTGCAAGTCATACTAGCAATGGGTCACCTACCTCTATAAGTCTAATTTATGTTGACTAACCTCCTACTGTGAGTAGGATTGGGGGCATAAGTCTAGTCACTGCAAGTCATACTAGAAATGGGTCACCTACCTCTATGATTCATATTTTTGTTGACTCACCTACTTCTATGAGTAGGACTGGGGACACACGTCTTATCTCTCTTGGCAAAGAGTCACTAACCTCTGTGAGTCAGGTTGGGGACTCTCCACCAACCACCGCTAGTCATGCTAGTGGAATGGATGTTGATAAGAAACCTAGGCGTAGGAGATTTAAACCAAAGTTCCCTTGAAAGATATGTAAAGGAGACCATCTTGCTCATTTGTGCCCTGGTATTTCATTGGTACAGAGGTTATAGTCCAAGTCTGACGGTTATTCTACTCCTGAACCTATTATGGTTTCTCAACAGTCTAATCAACCATTGGTTGATGAAGTGGTCGAGCCAGTGCAACCTATGGCTGATTCCACTCCTCTTTCGGGGGGTGAAGTGCCTAACAAAAAAGTATTCTTTATTTCTAGTACAAAGTCTTCTGGTTTAGGGGGCATTCCAGTCTCTTCGAGTGTACCCCTTCCAAGTCCTAGGAGTGTCTCCTTTGATTGGGATAATCTTGTCAAGCCTTGTATTCCTTCTGTTGCACCTTTCCAAATAAGGGTTAGAGTTAATTCCACGAGCATCTATCAATGTATGGTGGATGAAGGATCCTCTACAAGTATTATACCCTCCTTAACTTGGAAAGCTTTGGGTTTTCCAAAGTTGTTAGCCACTGATAGTTAGTTGTTAGCCTATGATAAAAGACCTAGTGAATCTATGGGTGTTCTTCCTCAATTTCCTATTACTTTAGATGGGAATACTATCTTAATCGATATGATGGTGGTTAGATATCATTTTTGGGATTCAACTGCATTAAGTAAGTCATTCATCTATGACCATTTCCAAGAGAGGTAGTTGTAACTGACTAATTTCTCTTGATTTTTGAATAGTCCACTTAGCACTCATTACATCAGGTGATGCTCACAGGGGTGAAGAAGTGGGATTGAAACTAGTGAAATTAATCACATAGCGTCAATCATCACTTTTGGGGCTTGCACCCGGTAACCAGGACTTCCCTGGAGGTCACCCATCCTGGATCGCCTCTGGCTCAAGCACGCTTAACTGTGGAGTTTTCCCCGCAATCAAGCCCACTTAGTTTGCTACCCCATTTGCAAAACCTTAGCAAATATTGTGCCTCATGAACCATTCAAGTAGAGTTCCCTTCACTCTTTTGAATTAAGCATTGGGGGTTTTCACAGTGCATTATATTAGATATCATTTTTGGGATTCAACTGCGTTAAGTAAGTCATTCATCTATGACCATTTCCATGAGAGGTAGTCTTAACTGACTAATTTCTCATGATGGTGGTTGATCACCCTTTAGACTTTAACATGATACTTGGGCATGACTTTGTCTGTGCTATGAATGTTGTGGTGTCTTCACTCTTTTGAGTGATGTATTTTACTCATAATGAAAATAGTGTCACTATTAATCAGCTCACATTTGATAATCACCCCCCTAATTTGAATTTACTATAGAATACCCCTTGGTATGTTCTAAGTGTTCAGGTAGACTCTACCCAACCATGGGTGAATTATGTGGCATTGTATCCTCAATGTTCAATTTCTTTTGAGAAGGATCCTTTGAACTATTATTTTCCTTCTCGGTACTTGGTCCTGATAGTTGACCGAGTGATTTCTCTTATGAGGACATGGGACCCCTTAATTCCCTCTTTTGATCCTTCTAGTTCTCATGATTTCTTGGAAGTTGAGTTTCCTTCACAGAAGGAACTTTTTGAAGCCATGAGTTTTAACTACCAAAGGAGTCCTTGGCCTAAGCCCCACAAGGGGCTTGTCCTAAAGAACTATTATGCATAAGCCGCAAGGTTGCGTGGTTCCTTGTACCATATTGTACATATAAGGTACACATTTTCAAGTTTTGTATTATATAACACAAGCTTTTATCTGAATTTTATATATGGGATGTATTAACTTCTTGTCTAGTGTTCCTAATTATGTCTATAGAACTTGGAAGACTTCTCCTTTGGGCATTTTTATGGTTGATCCACTCTGATAGGTATTGGTTCTCGAAACTGGCATATAGGTTATGTTTTTCACTTTTAATGTGCATTTATCAGTTTCCTTTTCCATTTTGGCCTGAGGATTGACCCCACCAAGATATTGACACAAAACCTTCTCATTACTTAGAAGTGTCATAACTTGTGTGGTAGAGCCTACCTTATCATGGGCACCCTAGATAGTAGCTTGTTGTCACTTGGCACCCATGCTGAACTTTTGTTCTTAGGCTCGGGAGTCCTCTTTAGTCCCTCCATGAATTTGCGATGAAGCCTCATTCCTCTTCTTCTTCTCTATTTTTATATATTTATACCCTATATGCTCCCACATTTTGAGTTGTATTGTTGCATTGAATGTTAACTATTTGTACCTTTTGGTCTTAAGCTGACTTCACTTGGACTTGTGTATAAGCCACTTTTTGATCATGTATTTCTGCAAAATGAACCTTAAAATCAATTAGTCTCTGTAACTTGACACCTTATGCCCATGGAAAAACATTACTTTGAGTGTCATTGACCATTATTGTACCCTTGCATTGAGAATAGGAATGTTCCACTCCCAGGCTCTAGCGCATTTATAGTTGGACACTCATTCTTTCCACTGTAACATAGGCATTCTTTTATTCTTTTTTAGGTTTTTTAAATATGAAAAAGAAAAAAAATTATATATTCCAAAAAAGAGTGGGAACGGAACTTTACTTCCATAATTGATGGTAGAAAGAGTCAGTTATGATGCCCTTGAACAAAGCACTCAAATCAAGTCTTTCCTCCATTGGGATGGGCTTTAGTTTGACTTAGGAGAGCCATAACCTTATCATTGATTTAGTACTCCTTTGGTTGGTTATCTCTTCCAATCATATGGAGAGTTTGTTTATGCCTCCTGCATGACAAACTTATACAAAGTTATCATATACTGCCATACAGTCACATTTGAGTCATGCTTTTATTCAAGGGAAGTAAAATTGAGTCAGTCTTTCTATGGTGTCTCTTGACTCATTTTCAGTCAGCCATACCTGGTCGGTCAAAGTTATGATCAGTATCACATCAGCTATTTGGTCTTTTCCTCGTGCTAGTTAAGAAGGTCTCCATTGACTTCTTGTTGATGGATGTGCTCTTAGCAACTTTGAAAAATTTCTCTGAGAGTAGTCCTAGAGCTACACCCTAGCCCTATTTCCATCATTGATAGGTGACCTTGTACTCAACATCGATCAATATCATGGGTCTTTGACTGAGTGGTTTCACTTGTGTTCAACATCAACTTACATTATCACACATTGTGATTCGTGTAGTACCTTGTTTCCATTTGACCCTATTGTGGATTACTCGCCTCTAGGTCAAATTTCATTATTGGTTGGTTCAAAGGGTTTTTGTCATGTGCTGGCCACATCTTGTGTACGCTAGAAATGTGCTTTAGTATGGTTACTTCATATTTCTTTGTCTGATTTCTTCCAAATTATCATCCTGCAAGTTACACTTGTGCTGGATTGATGTGGGATTCCTTAATGCCTTCCTTCCAGCAGATATTTTCCCATCGAATCCAACTCATTGCTTTGGGAACAAGGTTTAGAGTCATTTTTTAAGTACCTTAGGGTTTGTAGTCATTAGTGGCAGACTCCTTCACTATCGACAGTGAGAATAGATCAATGTCTCCTGATTGGTAGATTCTCTCAAGTGTTCGACTTAAAATCATTTATTCACACTTGTTAGATTGTACTCGGGTACCTTGACTCTCATCGTCATTATCGGTGAGTTATCTCGAGTTTGTTAACAGTATACATCAATGACTGGTAATCAAACAATTTCTCACATGGTCAACTTCAGCTCATTTATTCCCATAGTGTAGAAATGTACCAAGGATATCGGTGAAGACCTTGGGTTGCATAAGTGTCTTTTGGTTCACTTGTCAGTTCCTCCAGTTTTCTTCCAGTGACACCATCCACCTTATATGTTGCAGTTCATCACAACAACATTTTATATGTTGGCACCCGAGTTGCATGTAGTACCATTATTCCAGTTTTTGACTTGGCACATTGAGGATCAGTTATGTGATATCAGTAATCAAATATCTCCTTCAACATCATTGATCAGTTATTTTATATGTTATATTGTGACATGGCCTTGATATGTACTTTTGCAGCTATGATCGCATGATCCACTATGTATTTTTCAGTTTCCTTTGTACTTGTATACATATTTTATCCTATCTACACTTGATATGCAGACATGCTTTACTATCTCTGAGCATGGGTATTCCCACCTCATACATGAGCTATCTTTCTGATCTCTTTCACTGGTTTGGTAGGATGGAATCTGTTGATCTCCTCCCAAGTCCTCGCATGATTATTTCTATACACTTAATACATTTCTACCATCATGTACCCCTTACGACCTCATATATTAGGAGGCATATGTTATACCATCATTTATCACCCTTGTATACTTGATGCCCTAAGTCATGGTCTTGGGTAGCCCTTTCCCTTTAGAATTGGTCCATTTACAGAAAAAACATTATTTTAAATTCCATACGTGACTCTGCCCTTCAAAAAGCACGTGCGCACATGGGCCAGATATACCCAACCTACATATATAATTTGAAATATTAAAAAAATAGAAAAATCCCTATTTTATGGGCAGGGTTTACAAGTTACATCGGAAAACCTACAGGAGCCCGTGGCCTAATTGTATCCCAATTGAAACAACTATTTTGAGGTGATAAATATATACCTCATGGGAAAAACTAAGGGGAGAGATAGATAGGATATTGATATTATATCCAATTGGTCCTTGATCAAGTCTGATTTATTCCTATGCCTTCTGCACTCCCAGCTATAGGAAACCCTTGTTTCCTCATAGAGATGTCCATCTCCTTTGTATGGCATATATGTGTATGTTATAGACATTTTTGGGCACTGCAACCCCAATCATATATGTCCATAAACCAAGGGATCCTAAGTCCCTAAAAGTGTTGTTCCAACCCCTAAAAGAACAAGGTCAGCTGATTACATCATCTCCCAGAAGTTCTCCATGAAAAACTACTCAGAACTGGTCAAAACTGGACCATCTCACCTGCTCCATGGTCAAAGTGCGATGCATCCCACCTAAATGCACATGGGAGGTGCGATGCATACTGAAAATCCCTTCTATGGGGTGCGATGGGCGAGAGTGGATAAATGGTAGAGTCAATTTGCGAGGTGGATGATCATGGAATCTTCCAGAAACTTCTCCTGTGACACTTGCCTCTCTGAATTCGCCTAGGGATGAGTAAGAGATCATCAATCTCCAAGTGGAATCAAGAACTATCAGAGAGAGGACACTAATCAAATCCCAGAAGTTGACTCACCCCCCTGCAATCATCTATATATGGATCCCTCATCCCAGAGATCCAGAGGCTGGAATTTTGTATCTTGTAAGGAAGTGCTGCTGGTTTCTTGGTGTAATATCATAGTGTTGGGTGATCTAAGCTTTTCATGAGGTGAAGAAGGGCTTTCTTGCTGAGAGGATGACACTGGGTCAGAACAATTGGTTGTAATCCTCTTTGCTATTCTTGATATTAATAAAGCTATTCAAGTTTTCCTCCACATTCTTGTATGATTGATGATATATGCATTTGTGTGGTCAATATATATCTTGTCCTATATTGTTTATGATAGTAGATCTCTGTTCTTGGATAGTGTTATGCTGCTTTGATTCCACAGGTGCTCTTTGAAGCTGGGTAGATGAGGAAGCGAGTGGCAAAGATCTATCAGAAGGGAGAGGAATCAAGCAAGGAACCAAGCACAAGACAGAGGTTGGTCTCCTTTGTTCCCCTCTTATCTACTTCTCATAAAGGAAAATGAAAGTAGTTTTAGTTTGTTTGTTTCTAAGATAGCTACCAGTCTTAGTGGGACTAGCAGCTCTGCATAGACACTAGATTTCCCGATAACAAAATGGAGACTCCGCTGGGGAGCGAATAGATTGTTTGTTTGTCTATATTTGTTTGCTTTATAAACTTACAGATGGAGCCTGAAGTCAAGCCATCTAGCCTTCGAACTGCATTTTCTATGCAAGTGCAAAGTAGATCAATGCCGCTTTAGCCTATCTCCGGGTTTTGTTTATGAACTAAACAATCGATTTACAAACTCTCTAATTTCCCTTGTGGTGGCTCTAGTAACCTCCTTAGATCTACCCCTGTGATTTATTTACTGATTATCACTTGCTCGGTCTAAATCCCTAAACTGTGCTGCAAACTGTGATCAAGAACTGGATCAAAAGTCTCGCACTGTACCATCGCACCCTCTCTTCAAGGAGATCAGTATGCATCGCACTTCCCGTGTGCTATAAGTGGGATGCATACTGAAATCCCTGTGTAACAGGTGCACTAATCAGAGAAGGCTTATTTTGCCTCCAGACTTTGGTTTTTCTTCACTCTTTTCAGCTCTATTCAGGAGTTTTGCTGTAAAAAGTCAGTATACCTCTATTGGAAACCCCCTTCCTTGCCATTATTTCGCCTCCATTATGCAAAGAACTGTAAATGTTTTTATGTATTGTGAGCCATTTTCAGTTCTCTTTTACAAAGAAGTAGCGTAATTGAACTGTCGTTTCTTGATTTGGAAGTGTCGCAAGTGTCGTTTTCAGTCATAGAAGAGAATCTGATTGTTCTTGATAGTTGATTACATTGTTACTCTTGTATTTGATTTGAATTAGAGTTTTTCAAGTGTCGAAAGCAAGTTTCCAATTCCAAATCGCAAAGTGTCGTCATTGTCTTCATTTTTTCTTGAAAAGGAGCTTGTTAGTAATGTCGCTTTGAAAAATAATTCAGATTTGCGCTTAGCTTTCCTTTTATCATTCACACATTAAGAAGGCTGAAAACAAATACATGCATGGGCATTTGCATTTAGACTATTTGTTGGTTTGATTTAGGACAGTGCATATAGTGTGTGCTCTCTGCTCTATGTTGAAAGAATATCATCTCTCTTTCTTTAGTAGCTAGGATTTTCATTGCAAAAAGAAGATTAAACGATCGTTTATCATCTTAGATTGCATTTTAGGAATTGTATATCTACATCATGCGGTGAACATGAAAGGCAAATTTCTTAAACAAGATCAACTGTAAAATAAATTTAATGAATCTAAAAATGCTTTGGAACCTAATGCACAACATTTAGAAGTCTAGGCTAGAGACGTATTCCGGCGTCATAAAGCCTGGTAACTGTTGTTTTCATTGCTGGTTGGGTGATTCCTCCACTTGGAGACGACAAGTGCCAGTACGGACTTGTGCTCCCACGTACTGTCGAGTATATATTGGGAGACCACAATAGGCTATATCCTTTATCCATAGGAAGCCGTGTCCGCTGCCCTATCAATCACAATGCACTGAACACAGCATTCGGGAAGATTGACTGCCGTACCGTAAAAAGTATTCTGCAGTTTTGCAATTGGTTTGGTAATCCCTCTGTCTAGATTTCTAGAGTAGTCTCTTTCATTCCTTTTAAGACTCCTTAAAGGAAGAGGTCCATCTGAGAACTTGTCACTTCAAGCTCATTAAAAATCGAAGGCGACTAGAGTCATCTTTTGTTTTTTCTCGACTCTTAAAAATTGAAAAAACAAGTTGTGTCAAAGTGTCTAAAATTTATTTTAATTGGAATAAACATCACCTTTCCTACGTTGGTCTTAGGTTGAGAAAAATGGAGTCCACCAACCAAGGATTTCCCCTTGGAGGAAATCCTAGTCCTTTCTCCTCTTGGGAGATGTTGGTGCACCCCATATGGCCACATTGTCGCTTCCAGGATTGACAATCGGCCTGCCCGTATGGCTCTTCTTGACCTCTGTCGTTCAGAACACCGTGATTCCTGAGCAATCAAGTAAGCAACTAGATGATACCAAAGCTACCCCCCAACCTTCTACTTCATCCGATTCTCCCTCTCCTCCTTCCTCTTCGCTTGATGAAGCTGGTAAAGCCAAAAGTCAAGTAACTAAGAAGAAGAAGGAGAAGAAGAAGAAAGAGAAGAAGAAGAAGGAGTCGAAGATGACAGGGGGCAACCAGGCATCATCTAGTGAAAATCCACACACTGCACTGTCAAAGCCTAAATCTCCATGTGTCATTTGCAAAGGAGATCACTATCATCGAGATTGTCCCTACATCCCTCGGATCTTAAGGGACTGGTCTCCTCGTTTGCACAATCTGGTGTCAACAACCTCTGATGATCATGTTGAAAGTACACCGTCAACTAGTGAAAGCGAAACGTCAGGACAGAAAAGGAAAAGTAAATTCCCTTGTAAACTGTGTGAAGGCGATCATGCCGTCCACCATTGTCCCTTCCTAGATGAGGCTAAAAGAGTTTTGGACGACCGTCTGGTTTCACCGTTACGGCTTCCTCCTGGATATAAGAAACTCTTGCCAAGTCCATCACTAGTTGAAAATCCGACTGACACGCCATTGTGGTCGGTCGAAGTGTCTATCATTGAAGATAAACCATCTGAATTCACACCAGACGAAAGTCAAAAGGTCGAGGCGGCAGTTGACCCAGTCTTGCCTTCAGAAGGTCCATCTTCAGATGATACAGTCACCAGAGAGAACAAGAACGACACCGTTCAAATTCTCTTCGTAAACACAGACTCCGATGAACATGGGGGTAGTCTACCCATTCCTTTACCGCAGGAAGGAAGTTTGTCAGAGTCATATCCGGCCGTCTATTCGGTCCCACCTCCAAGCAACCTAGTTGTTTCCTTCGATTGGAATCTACTAGGCAGACCCCGTTTACCAGCTAGTGTACCATTTCGAATCATTGCACAAATATACAGAATGGTCATGGCCGGTACCATCATAGATGAAGGGGCTTCTATGAGTATCCTTTCCTCAACTACTTGGAAAGCGCTTGGTTCGCCATCACTTTTGCCTGAAATGAGAAATCTAACAGGCTTTGACAAAGGAACCAGTCGACCGTTAGGGATCCTTCCCAATGTGTCGATAACATTGAGAAGGAAAACCATTCACATGAACGTAATGGTAGTCCAAGGACCCCTAGATTATAATCTACTCCTTGGACGTGACTATATTTATTGCATGGGAGCCATTGTCTCCTCGCTCTTTAGAGTAATGTGTTTTCCGCATGAAGGAAGAGTGGTCAAGCTCGTAGACCAGCTTTCATTCCCCGGCTCACACATAGCAAATAGTCAAATACCATCCCTGAATGGTCTTTTCACGCAAGGAATGTCTCATCAATCCCCAGTCCGTCCACCTGATGAGCACGAGTGATTCGGGAGGACATGACTGAAACCCAGGGGGCATGCACCCTGGTCTGTTTCGGCAGGAAAACCTTGGGCATAGGGTAGGTTTCCGCGAAGGATATATGACTGGTTTATGAGATTAGACTGGAATAAGATACCTCTGTCAGAAGGTAGGCCTTTCCCGATAGAACAAATGTTTTGTCTGCAAATTGAGGGGTAACCTATAAAAGGTAGGCCTTTCCCGATAAAACAAATGTTTTGTCTACAAATTGAGGGGTAACCTGGGAAACTCTACTTCACTATACCTGAGGGCATGCAAACCTTTTGGCATGCAAGTGAAGAGTGACCATTTATTTTTTAAATTTGTAGGTCCTCTAACCCTTTAAACTCGTAGGATTGGTCATTTCCTAACTTGCATAAAGAAAGGATGCGGGGCAAAGCTGTGTAATATGCAAGCTCCATAAAAAATGGTATCTTAGATGAGACATCCTTATTACACGACTGGATCGAGCAGTTTTTATGTGGAGTTCAAGCTCGTTAAAAATTAAACGTAAGCAGTGAGCAAATGTTTCCCCCAAAGTTTAAGCTCATTCATTAAAAAATGAACCAATTTACGGTAAATAACCATCATGAAGGAATTATCATCAGCCTTTGAAGCCTTGGTCGTGTTCTCATCATCACCTCCACTCTGTATTGGCCGATCATTCACCTCCATTTGATTGTTTGCCCTTTTTGAGGAACAGCTGTGAAGAGTGATCCTGTTAGCCATCCCTGTAACACTGCCATGATTGGAAAATTCCAAACCTTACCTGGAATTAGCTGCTGCCTGAATTTATCACTCGTTCCTCGAAAAACGAGTCTCCTTTAAGCTCTTTTCATCTGACTCGTAAAATATGAAAAGATTGCCGAGTAATTGGCCTCTCCAGCTCGTTAAAATGACCAGAAGTGCTATCCCTCCTTTAGATTTTAATCTTTTTGGACCTAAGGGATTATTACACAAAAAGATCGAGTGCTTGTTTTGTTCGACTCGTTAAAATTACTGAAAATTGATCCCTTTTGTATTATTTTATACTTTTTCGGACTTAAGGGATTATATGACGAAAAAGGATTGTTGGAGTTTTCTTTACGTCCCTTTCAGAGTCTCTAAAATTGAAAAGGACCGAGTATCTTTGTCGTTAAACTCGTTAAAACCGAATAACAACAAACTTGTCCATACAGACAAGAACGAGTTTCACTATCGCTAGGCTCGTTAAAACATAGCGATGGGTTTGCCTGAAGGGCAAATTATAGAACAAGCATATGTTATCCTCCTCAAGCTTGACAAAAATAAAGAGGTACTGGTCAGCAATGATTGGGGAAAAATTGGGAAGAAAACTTGAAGAAACTTTATTGGTAGCAAGTCGCTCTTGAACATGACACTTTCACTTCGCATCCGAGTCGGGTTGGGTTGTTCCGTTCACTGGTCATATCACCATTGGTCCATCACACCATCCACATTTGGGGTTAACGCTACCAATCCATCATGTCAGTGTCGCCGATATGTTCAAGAGAAGTCGCTCAGAGAATTCACCTGTGTCTCATCCACTGCAATACATTTACGCTCCATTCTTTCATGACCACCACCCTGAACCTTAGACCATCAAATTGTTTTCACCTCCAGTAAAATCATTTGCTCCGTTCCGTTTCGTAGATGTGGGATTCATTAAGGCCCTCCTATGACGAATCGCTTCTTACCGACATCAGCTCATTATCCAAGAAGTCGATCTAGGAACAACCCTTTCAGTACTTTGAAGCTTGCATGCCTCAATGGCAAGTTTCTCACTTCCGTCGACAGGTTTACATCAATGGCCTTCGACTGAAAGATTTTGCGTGGTGTTTGACGCCAAGTCCCTTATTCACACCCCATGAATTGTATTGTAGTACCTTGGGGGTCATCATCATTATCAGTGATTCCTCTCACACCTGTTAACAGCTTACATCATTGGCTGGTAATCAGGTGATGTCTTTTCATGTTCGACTCCAGAACATCTTTCACATGGATCGACTTGTACTCCGAGTGAAGATTGAACGAGATTGAAGACCTCGGATCTAGTTTCATCCATTCGGGCTGCGATATATATTCAGGAAAATAAAGACATCAAATGTACATCATTGCTGCACAGATAATCATCCAATCTAAGGGATGATGGCTCTACCAAAATCATCAATCTGCACACAAACGATTGTCTATCTTATGTACATGAAAATGAATTTATAAAGTCGAGCATGGGAATGCCCGCCTCAGCTAGATCATGAAAATATTATGAAGATAATGTATTGTATTGTATCTTATTACAGGTCACCTTCCAGCTCGAAAAAACTTCGGATCCTCATGATAAAGCATTTCACTCGACATCAAAAGATTAACGACCTCATGCTTTAGGGGGCAACTGTTATAGACATTTTTGGGCACTGCAACCCCAATCATATATGTCCATAAACCAAGGGCTCCTAAGTCCTTAAAAGTGTTGTTCCAACCCCTAAAAGAACAAGGTGAGCTGATTACATCATCTCCCAGAAGTTCTCCATGAAAAACTACTCAGAACTGGTCAAAACTAGACCATCTCACCTGCTCCATGGTCAAAGTGCGATGCATCCCACCTAAATGCACACGGGAGGTGCGATGCATACTAAAAAGCCCTTCTATGGGGTGTGATGGGTGAGAGTGGACAAATGGCAGAGTCAATTTGCGAGGTGGATGATCATGGAATCTTCAAGAAACTTCTCCTGTGACACTTGCCTCTCTGAATTCGCCCAGGGATGAGTAAGAGATCATCAATCTCCAAGTGGAATCAAGAACTATCATAGAGAGGACACTAATCAAATCCCAGAAGCTGACTCACCCCTCTGCAATCATCTATATATGGATCCCTCATCCCAGAGATCCAGAGGCTGGAATTTTGTATCTTGTAAGGAAGTGTTGCCGGTTTCTTGGTGTAATATCATAGTGTTGGGTGATCTAAGCTTTTCATGAGGTGAAGAAGGGCTTTCTTGCTGAGAGGATGACACTGGGTCAGAACAATTGGTTGTAATCCTCTTTGGTATTCTTGATATTAATAAAGCTATTCAAGTTTTCCTCCACATTCTTGTATGATTGATGATATATGCATTTGTGTGGTCAATATATATCTGGTCCTATATTGTTTATGATAGTAGATCTTTGTTCTTGGATAGTGTTATGCTGCTTTGATTCCACAGGTTCTCTTTGAAGCTGGGTAGACGAGGAAGCGAGTGGCAAAGATCTATCAGAAGGGAGAGGAACCAAGCAAGGAACCAAGCACAAGACAGAGGTTGGTCTCCTTTGTTCCCCTCTTATCTACTTCTCATAAAGGAAAACGAAAGTAGTTTTAGTTTTTTTGTTTCTAAGATAGCTACCAGTCTTAGTGGGACTAGCAGCTCTGCATAGACACTAGATTTCCCGATAACAGTGTATGAATTTGAAAGAGAATTATTGAGGCTTGGACTGGATGGATCCGGAGGAAGGTTTCACTTGGAGTCGTGGTCGAATCAGGTTGTATTCTTCCACATTCTTTGCAGACATCAATAAAGAAGCTTTGTCTTGTTCCTAATGTGATGATATTTATGCTTTAACTCATGTTATGATCTAATTATGTATGATCTCATGTTTTATATATATATATATATATATATATATATATATATATATATATATATATATATATATATATATGTGCTTATATGATCTAACATTCATATCTTGAACATGCTTTGAACTACTGCTAGTATATATTATTTTCTAGAATGAGTTGTAGGTTTTGAAGCATTGGAGGAACCAGAGGGTTTGGACCCTACGGGAACATCCTCAAATGTAGGACCTACAGGTACTATCTCTTCATACCACTTTAGTAGTTTAACCATTAGGATTGCTTGTTTTCTTGCTTCTTGTTGGTGTATGCCCTTCGATCTGTTGGGGTTCTCAACCCAGACCCTAGGGCATTTTATCCTGTAACGCACGCTAAAGTTTAATAGAAATGTACTATTAAAAACTATAAATTTCATAATAGTGAACTAGTAAGCTTATCTAGGTTTGTTATTAATTTGAATTTTTTTAGGATTCAATAAAAGTGTAATAAACTTTGAATAATCCCATTAACACGTGCTAAAATTCAGAATAAATTTATTACTAAAACCAATTTTTTTAGAATTATGAACTAGTAAACCAATCCAAGTTGCTTAATGATGAATATGACTTTGCAACGTTCTTATAAGGATGGATGATACTTGTAATTGTACAAATTAAATTTAAAACCACTTCAATCATTTAACAAATCTAACATACAATAATTGAAGCATCAATATTGTGTGTAGAAATAGGAAATGCAAGAATAAGAGATGTAGGTGAACAAGAAATGCAAAGAAGATAAAGAAATTGTATAGTAAGACCCTGTGGCTCCTAGGATTTCCAATCCCAAGGATACGTAGAGTACTATGAAAGAAACCAAGATTTATAAGCTAAAAAATAAAACCAAACTTCACTATTAGAATAAATTCAAGTATATCCCTACTAGAAATGAAAGTAGAATTGCGAAACAATAAGTTTTCTTCACAATAATATTAAAACATCCATGCCCCTAGAGAATAATTTGAAGTGGTACTCATACAATTTGATGAGGAAACAACCCACTTGAAAGGAGGTAGATTTCCCCTCCAAAATGTTAACTTTTCTTAGGGCTATATTGTTCTTTGTTTTAGATAATTGCATTTCTTCATTTGCATATTAAATTCACCCCAAGGCTTCATATCATTATTTAGTTTTACAACATTATTCAACAACATATGTAATTATATAGAAAGAAAAACATCATCATCAATGTAGTGGATCATAAAGGAACAACATAAGAAAATAATTAGCACATAGAGACACCAAGATTGGTCGAAGACCAGGGAAAAACCCATTATGAGGAAAACCCTTTCAAATTATTCTTCTTATTATATTGTCATTGAATGATTCAACAAAAGAGAGTACAATGATCCATATTTTGAACCATAATCCTATCCAACAAAATCAGTTAAACAACATTCATGAGATGAACCCAATATTGCTAATAATGAAAAACCATTGTTCAGAAGCCTGCAATCAACTATCACTGTCTATGGTCAGCTCGTGAACTCTACGATCAACTCACGAAATTTGCATCCAACTAATAAAACCAAACCCTAGGTGCTAATTGAATGTAGAGAGTGATGTGCCTACAATTGAAACCTTCAAACCATACACATAAGCATTCATGCCTCTATTATAGATAAAAATTTCTTGTTACAAGCCTGTGGTCAGAAACCAAAACCCTATATCACATGTGCGAGATTTGGACCTCGCAATTTTGGAGCGATCCAATCCCCGCGAACTACCTCCGACCTGTGTGAGCCAAAACCAAAGAGAATAGAAGAATGAATCATGGTCATGTCCAAATGAGGTTGAGGTCACCTGTATTTATAAACTTCCAAGAGTGTCCAATTTGCTTTAGGGTTGACTTGATCAAATGTGCACATGTGGGCTTTAATTCAAAAATACACTTTCCCTTGTCCAAATTGAGTGCTTCAATAGTCAAAATTGGTCCTCTTGAAAAGAGGAATCTTGTCCCATTGTTATAATTTGTCCTGAGCTTCCAAATTAACACTCCCTATCAGCTAGGGAGAAATTCCAACTATACCATGTAATCAGTGCAAGTATCCTGTCATCAAATCATACATATCTTGTACTAAAATGCCATCACTACTCATCTCTACTCATATATACTCATCCCTCCTTATCTTTTCTCATCTCTTCTCATATGTTGAACACTCTTGAATTTAAAAGAAGAAGAATTTGACATCAGAGGGGAGCCTAAGTTACCATCCTCTATCCATCGTGGAGCCACTGCTACCACTCAAAATCACTACCAGCGGAGAGCCAATGCTACCACCCATAATCCAATTACAATGAAGAAGGTCCTATGGGACACTCTCACCTCATGTCTACGAAAATGGGGAAGGTCCTATGGGACACTCGAACTCGAACTCATCTTATATAGGGGAGCATCTAGCTACCACCCTATATTGAGAAATAGGCAGGATATCACTTACCAAAAAAGGATCACAACGATCCCATTGTACAATCAATGGGTGAGATACCACTTGCTATATAAGGTGAGGATCACAACGATGTTATTATCGGTTGATTTTCCTAGCAATGACCCTCTAAGATTCATGTGGTAGAACACCTGCATCATAATCAGCTTTAATGAGATACCCGACTAACAAAAGGTAAGGATCACACATGCCCAAGCACTTTATCAACTCATTGGTCGGATGGGGAGCAGTAATCCCAACAAGCCCAAGTTGTGGGTATGATGTCAATTGGGGTATACTCTACTAGACCAAGATAGGGGAAGATACTTGACTATCTAAAAGGAAAAGGATCATGCACACCCTATAGGTAACAATAGGGGAGATACCTGACCTACTGCAAGAGTAGGGATCATGCAAACCTATTTTCCAGAGTTCTCTCAATCCTAATAGCTCTTTGACTCAGTTTGTCACCCAAGATCTTAGACAGGGGGAAACTATAGCTAGGTTTCCACAATTAGAATGGACCTTTACTTAAGAGGGTCACATCCATCAATCCATGATGTTTTCTATAGATTAGAAACATATTAACATGCTCATATCTTGTACCAACTCAAACAATTCACTGAATAGTTTAGTCACACTGCCTCAATATTAACAACCCTTTGTTTTCTTGTTCATGCAAAACATCAAATCAAATATTATGTTAGAACAAATACATATCATAAAAGGATACCTTAATCATCATTTCTCCCTCTCACAATGGTAGCAACCACAAGCTTCAACTTGTTTAATACAACAACTATGTCTCAATTCCAACTATATACGAGATTCTCTGCCAATTATATCCCACTCTTTTTATTGCAATATATCACTATCATATCCAGAACCTGCTCAAAGATCTCTCTAAAGAGCTTCCTTAACCAAACTATCATGCAGATATCCATGCCAGTAACATCATACTCAGCCTCGGTTGTGCTTGAGACTACAGGCTTCTCATCTAGAATATCATGGTAGATCTCATACTAAGGCAAGACCCATATGTGCTTAATGCATCAATAACGATCCCAAATAACATCAATAAATACATGTAGTCACATACCATATAAAACATATATGAGACCAAAAATTAATCATCTCATGTAAATATCTTGAAGGAAAATCACTATGCATGAAGAGGCTCAATCATGAATTGACCTAGAATATGTGAATGAGTATTCACATGAAACATAAATGCTTCAATAAACAATGAATTGCCAAGTTAGGTTGAACAATATCCCTTCATAACTTTTTGAAATTCAATTAGAGTGTCCAAGGATTCCCACTTTCAAAAAACTCTTCAATTGCTTCACGATATATATTTTCTTTTCCAAGCTTCATAAAGTAATTCTTCATGCCATGATTTGTCATTTCAAACTTCATAGGCTAACTGATTCTTACTTTGATCATCAGAGTCTCATTACCTATCAATAATAGACCATCAGTATATAAAATAAAAATCAAATTCATATCTTGGACCACATTTTAGGTAGAGGTTTGGATTGGCACATCTTGCTGGCTTCACCAGATAACTGTCAATCCGGACATACCAGGCTCAAGAAACTTGATTCATATAATGTTTTATGCAAACATAACATTGATCAAACCAATATGCTAAACCTCACACAAATCAATATTGTGTAACCAAATCAGCTAAGTCATCTTATCAAGCCTTAGATGCTAGATCAAAACTAATATCAAAGTCATAAAAGTTTCTACCAATATCACTGTGACATAGTCTTCAGACTAGGTATCAGGAAGAGCTCACTTATAAATACCAATTCATGAATGCATCTATTTACATTCATTATATCAAGCCAGAATTCATCAAGTCCTCATTATGATCATAACATGAATCATTCTTGCCACTAAATATGAATGTATACATTAGGGACAAGTCATTTAATAAAATCATTGCATACTGAATCACAACTATTTATACTTCAATCAATGTCCCAAAGCCAATGATACCAATACATAATCACTATTGAATATCAATATTAGTCATTGAAAGTCATTGTGCCCACATAGTACTTTCATCAAGGAAAACCACCAGTTATCAAATCAAAACCCTAATTTGTTATCACAATGAGTTCAATCAGTCCATAACCCAAAACATATCTATGAACTATCAAGAATCATGTCAAACTTCTAAGGCATCATCAATTATCCAAGCCAATATTGTTCATCTAAACTAAGTTAAGTCAGTAAGCCAAATCTTGTAAAACCCTTGCAATTATTATCAAATATTGTTATATACTAGCTTCAATGATCAAATCAAGTAACATACTAACATTCATATTTTGGTCCCTAGCAAACACAAGTTTAGTCAACACATTCACATTCTCTATAGTAAGTCAAACGCTCAAACTTCCATGCTCATATAGCTTTCTATTGGTTTCTCCATATTTATAGGATTTTCATATTCCTAATGCACTGATGTTCTCATGCATAAGGATTCAAATTCTATTACCTACAAGAACAACCACACCCATAGGATTTCTTTCGTTTGGTTGGGAGGCTATAACCACACTCTTAAGCCTTATTTTGTGTTGTTATTGATTAGAATCAGAGAAACCATCTCTTTTTAGACTAGAACTTGCTTCAAACTAATAAAATCAGATATTTAATCTATTCATGTCCAAAAATCATACTTCAACAGTAAATAATTTTCCATACATTTAATGTAGATAATAATAGGTGTAGGGATCTTATGGAGAGTTTCTCCCTCTTAATGAGAATCCATTTCAGTCATAATTATTCAAGACATCAAATTGTCTATCATAATATTGACATGCATTGACAAAAATATTAGATCATAAGGCCAAACTATATCATATATTCATCATGGTCAAAACATGTTAGCATCAACTACTTCATCATCACATATGAACATGGCATTGAACTTTCATCAAGGGTTAGATTCATATTATTATGGAATTTGAGAAGTGTATCATCGTACTTCAGGGATCATAATCACTACATCACTTCTTTATTATATTATCCAATCATCAAGAATGGGCATCTAATTTTACCATATGTCATAAATACTAAGTTAACCAAGGTCAACAAGAAGATCCTGAATATCAATATTATTGCTAGACTTTCATCATTATGGTTACCATACTTAACACAAACATTATAAATAGTATCAATCTACCATACGAATCAATGTACTAGCCTTATTTAGATCAAGAAATCCATCATGTCTAAAAATGATAGATTCTAGCCAAATATCAAGTATACCAATATATCAAAAATCAATGTTTCTAGGAAGCCTTGCTATGACTTAATAGAATGTAAGATATTTGTTCAATACCAAGTGCACCAACTCATCATATGTACCATGAATCAAATTTTCTTTCATATGCATATATGATTCATTCATGAAGGTGATATTCTCATCATACCTTAGGGCTTACCTTGCCATCCAATATAGTAGCTAAAACATTGAAACAATACAACATACATACCTTGTAGTATTCAGATACTTGTGTACCTTGACATTGGCAACTGGAGCACTTTGTCAACTTTTCATCAGATGTATCTTTCCTTTTCTAGTAATATCTCTTCCCCTCCTACACTAGCCATCTCTTCTTGCACCTCAGATAATCTTCAAGAAGGATCCACTTATCACATCTCATCAAGAGGTTGGAAGTATCCAAATACTCAAATATACATGCAAGAAGTATAATCAATGATTAAATTAATAAATATAGGAAAAATTAAAGACATAAAGAAGTAATATAAATAGAAAATTATTTATCTTCAATTAGAGGTGATCATCTCCCTCTTGAACTAACCTTCAAAATTCGTGACCGTCCATTGCTATAGGGATTAATGCATGGGTGGTTGTGGATGGACTACCCTCAAGGATCTTCCCAGGATCCAAGGTAGATTGTTCATATTAACTACATTTGGCACAAAGAAGCATATACATATCTATATCAATGCATGATATTCAAATAAGAAAATGAGAGATTACCTCAGATTTTGATGCAGTCTTGCTAGAGAACCCAATGTAGCAGAGCGAAAGACCCCTTTGCTAGCTCCTAGATCAAAACCTACATATAAATAAGACGTAGAGTAATACGACAACATATGAAATCTGATAATCAAAACATCAATATATAAAGATATGAAAATGACATGCATCTAATCTACTCATAAAAAATGGTGCTAAATCAAGATGTAAATAAACACAACATTGGCAACAACGAGTAGACAACACAACCATTGGTCTATATTATTAGATAGGGAAGAATGATTAAAACCATCTGGTGAATCAAGCTTCCCTTAATCCTCCAACTCCTTTATGTCTCTCTCTTCTTAACCTCTTGGTATCAAAGAAACTATATCTCATACAAAGTTTCAACAATCAGTTGATAATCCTTCGACCCCTTTCACAATGCCCAAGTCTCTAATATATAGATGATGAGAGGCCTATCCTTGCAAACTCTCTCATGAGTTCCCTTAGGAAAAAGCTAAGATGTTTCCTTGATTTATTTCTCTTTTCCCTTTCATTAGACTCTATTCAGAATAGCAAGATCCATAGATAGGTCGAAGGTAGATGTTTCCTACTTTTCGGGCTAACATTTGAGTGAAAAGTGGAATTCCAGTCAGTCAACCCACTCTTTGACCTCCAAAATCTCACAAAACTTGGGTAACATTGTCCCTTGGGAAAAACAGTGAGTTACCCTAGTTACTAATGCCCCTGGCTCATCCATAGGGAGCATGCTAACTCTTCTCCCTAGTTCCTCAGGAGCATTACCTTGGAAAATAGGCCTCTGAACTAGGTCATGTCTTTAACCAGCCTGTTTTTCTCCTCTGAGATGATGAGCAGGTCAATTTTCTATATAACAGATGGCCCCTGAAGTGTGAGGTCAAAGACAAAGACAATGGCCAAAATACTTTATAAATTATTGGAAAAGAGAGAGAGAGGATTAGAGCTTCGAGACTACGAGAAACCTTATACAAACCACATATGTTAAAAATCTAAGATCATGTCCTAAGTTCGACATTCCCGTGCTCAGTAGCTATGTCAGAATGATTCCTCAAAAGAGGTATGAAGATCATGTCCACTTATAAGCACAATGTAGAACTGTGTCATAATATGATCATCCTGACGAACTACCTCCGAAAATAATAGACGCAGCTTGGGAGAGGAAATAATGCTAAGTGATGTAAGCCTCTACCCAAGGTCTTGGTCACCCCTTTATCCGAAAAACATGTTTCTACACATGTGAATAAAGGAGTTGATGTCGAACATATGTCAAATCGTTTGATTACCAGTTAAGATGAAAAATGTTAACAGACATGAGGATGGCCACCGATAATGATCATGGTCTCCAGGATGCGCAGTACAATCTAACGAGTGTGAATAATGATGTTGTCATTGAAAAATCGTAGAATCATTCAATTAGGAGCCAATAATTAAAACCCCCAATTAAACACAAGGTAACCTTCCACTTATGACTGCAAGTTCCAAGGTATTGATATCTTTCTGGATCTACTTCCTAGATAGAGTGTTGAAGTCAATAGGAAGAGACCCACTGAAAGGTAGGAAATAATGTGTCCTACATCAGTCAACGTGAAACGTGACAAGAATGATTGTTTTTGAAGATAAATTTTGAACAATGGGTCAAACATACAGAGGGAATGAAGGAAGTATATGAGTGATGGTTGATATAGGAAGTAGAGGATAAAGGAATCCCTTGAACAATAGAAGGCACGACACAAAGGTTTACCAGGCAGCTTTAGACTCATGAACACCAAAGAGTGTTAGGATATAGGGATGCAGGAACATCGAAGTATATAGGCTAAACTCATAGGATGGTAAGGTTCATCTGAGAGGTTGACAAAAAAGAGGTTTTCTGAGGGAGTGCCATGTTCAAGGGAACAAATTCTACCAAAAATGCTTTCCAAATATAGACATAGAGCCATTGTGTTGTCCAATTTTTCCCCATCTGATTAAGTTTAACGATTCCAGATGGGTAAACTCAGTGGTCTTTTCATATTTAGAGAGTTTAAAAGATCTTAAAGAGAAACTCTAGGGGTTCCCTTTGTCATAGTTAATAACTGAGTGCGACAAAGGTTTAATACTATACCCAAAACAGTTCATTGTCTGTAAGTTAGTCTATTGAGTCTGGATAAAGTGATAAGCATATGCTCAATAGATGTTTGCCTTATTTTCTTATGAGTACGAGGGGATGGAGTAAACTCAATATTATTCGTGAAATTTTAATGAGTCACACGAAGACAAACTCAATAGATCTTCATTAAATTTTAACGAGTCAAATGAAGAAAACTTGATATGCCTTTTTCAATTTAATGAGCAAGGAAAAAGATAAAAATAATTGCTCATGTCTACTTCGTAAATGTTTTACGAGTCTGAAGGAGATAACTCAGGGATTTTTCATTTCAAGAGCAAGAAAATATCCCAAAAAATAAAGTTCTCATATCTTTGTTATCTCCTTCGGCCCCTTTGCCGAATGGGGCATTGAATTCATCACATGCAAACCCACTTCCTCTGATAGACATAACTACATTATTGTCGATCTGGACTACTTTACGAAATGGTCAGAAGCCATTCCCACTTTTCGGGCCGATGGAGAAACTGTGATGTTATTCTTGTTCAATTAAGTGATCTGTCATTTTGGCGTGCCCCACATGATAATTACGGACCATGGTTCTCACTTTCAGAACCACGTGATGTCTAAATTAACATTGTTGCTAGGTTTTAGGCAAGAACATTATTCCTCCTACTACCCACAGTCTAATAGCCAAGTAGAAATCGTCAATGGCGTCCTAAAAATCATGATCCTCTAGTTAGTAGGCAATCATAAAACCCACTGGAACTGCATGTTATATCCTATGTTGTGGGCATACCGAACCTTAGTCAAAACTTCTACAGGATTTAGAATATTCCAACTTTCCTATGGCCTGGAAGTAGTGCTACCTATCGAGTGCTAGATTCCTTCACTAAGGCTAGTTGTTGAACTCTTTCTTGACACCACCATCGAATAAGAGCACTATCTATCCCTCAATCAACTGGACAAGACTCGTCGATATTCCAAACTATCTCTCTAAGCACACAAGAATTGAGTCAAGGCCCAATATGAAAACAATGACAATCCTCGTTCTTGCCAAGAAGGTGATCTTGTTCTACTTTATGATAAAAAACATGACTTCTTGGGGGCAGATACACTTCAACCATTTTGGGTCGTTCCATATGTCATTACTAAGGTCCTTTCAAAAGGTGCATATGAACTTCAGGACTATGATGAAATCCCACTTGCGGATCCTTGCAATGGCCTCTATCTAAAAAATTATTACGCCTAGTATCACACTGGGAATTTTCTTAGTAATTTTATGTATTTATAAGTTTTGCTTCTTTTGTTGTGACAATATTTTTTGGCTTTTTATGAGTATTGATCTCATGCATGTCTCTTGTTGAGCATATGTCTTCATTACCCTTACCATACGTAGGATATGCGGATGGTGCTAGTCATCACACATGACACATTGCATCAGCTTCTTGGGTCATTTACACACCTAAGTCGGAACTACTTAGTTCTAGGGGAGTTTTTCTTGGCACTGTCACCAACAATATTTTTGAGTATATGTCTGTAATTTCACTTCTTACTGAAACATCATCTCGGTACATCTCTAATCTGGTGGTCAAGTTAGACTCTCAGCTAGTCATTATGAAATTGACAAATCATTATCACATTCACAATCCAATCTTGTCACGTCAGTATTTAAGGTTACGACTCTTGGAATGTCAATTTGATTTTATTACATATGAACAAATTCCTTGAGAATTTAATATAGCAGCTGACTCAATGGAAAATTATGTACTAGATTGGCATTTTTCTCATTCATTATAGATGCATGCATGAAAGTAAAATTTTACATAGTTAAAAATTTACGAAAAATAAAAAACAAACATTTACACCATGTTTTTCTCATTCATTATAGATGCATGCATGAAAGTAAAATTTTACATAGTTAAAAATTTACGAAAAATAAAAAACAAACATTTACACCATGTATCACCAAAATATTTGTATATATGTATATATCAAGTTCAGTCTTTTTACATCAAAAATTCCCAAAACTTGTGTGTTTATAAGTACAAAATGGCTTTACTAATCCTCATTATAACACCCACTGGCTATACCATACTACTGCTAAGATAGCTTCTCATGATAACTCAGAACAACTCTAGCCAACCTCTTAAGAGGAACCAAAAACTGCTCTGGCACACCCATAGTGTGTCGCTGCATTGCTGGAAATAATATTGAGAGAGGGGGTGAACTAGTATTATCAAATCAATAACTTTTTCATTTCATACTCATATTTATATACGCTACTTCAATGAAGGTAACACACGTGTACACGCATCTGTCTTTAAAGCAACCATCGTATATCCAACAAACTTATGATTCTGTTAAATCATCATATGTTGATCTTTGATCAATACATAAGTACTTCATTAACCATATAAACAATAACCATGTGTAGTAATAATAGAATAAACCATCACACATAAGTAACACACATGAACACCAAGATTTAAGGTGGAAACCCAATGCGGGATAAAAACCACCTGCTGTTGTCTTCTTTTAATATAATAAAAACTTGTTTACAATCTTGTACTCGTGCAGACTCATACTAGTATGCTACAACCTTCTCTTGTTCTCCAGCTTCTACTGGAAGGGAGCTACAACCCCCTAGCTCTTGTACTAGCCGATCTATTTACTAGTACGTAGACGCCCGCCTATAGAAGGCTCCAACCTTCACTCATTTTCCAGTTGCCACTGGAAGGGAGCTCCAACCGCCTAGCTCTTGTATTGGCCGATATGTTTACCAGTACGTAGGCACTGGCCTATGGAAGGCTACAACCTTTTTTCTTCCTCCAGGGATCACGTTTCATAAATTTTTAGACTGGATACTCCTGGAACACCACACCACAATCTGAAGGCCTCGTTTCATCAAATTTTCATACTGGACCCATCAGCAACATTGTAGCTCAACATCAATCACCACTGTAATACAACCAATCACTGAAAAACCCATCATCACTGAAGGAAACCACAATCAATCAATCTGAACATTCAGAACACTATCACCATAACACAGTCACCAAAACACGGAGCAGAACCCATACGTATGCAACAACAACCAAAACCAACTGTAACTTCAAATATCATATTTCATAATGTATACGCTACTTGGATGTGACGAACCGGCATGCATACACGCTTTTACCAAAGTGAACCAGTGTACAGATCTGCAAATACCAACTTAAAAACTTCATAGCTATTCTATACTTTATTCATACCCAGATCATAACATTTACAAAATAATAGATGCATCAGTATTCAGATCTAAACTATCCATGATCAGACCATAAGATAATAATTCATTTCAGGCCTTATGATCCTGATCCATCATTAGGTCTCATCCCTCATCAACCACTAAGGTTCATCCTTAGTTCAGATCAAGCAAAGCACCAGAAACCCATAACATGCATATTTTCTTTTGATCTCACTCTTCATAAGATATTCATTACTTGCACACCATGGCCTAATGATCCTTTCCTCCTTATATAGTTAGATCCTTTGTCAATACCGCAAACCAAAACCACTTAGGACCAATACCTTGGACCAAATACCTAGGCGCAATATGTCAGACCAAATACCTTGGACCAAATACCTTGGACCAATACCTTGGACCAAAATACCTTGGACCAAATACCTCGGACCAAAACCTTGGTTTTCCAACATGTACGCGCTTTTCCTCCTATGGGAGTGTGTGTATACGTATACGCTTATTTTGTTTTGTTAACCCACATGTATATGCTTCTTGGACAAAGTGAACCAGCATATACTTCTTAAACCACTCTCTTTCTTCAATCTGTGGAGTCTGATCTGTAATTTAACCTATTGCATTGTGAACTGTCATCTGTGTGAGTTTCCATCTAGGAAAACACCTGTATCATAATGCCAACAATCTCCCCCTTTGGACTTGATGGCAACAACAACACCAAGACACTCTCCCCCTTTGAAATCAAGGGCAAAGGGTGGACCAAGATATTCTCCCCCATTGATATACATTATGTTGTCCATGCTTCCCTTGAGGACATGCTGAATTCTCTGATTAAGCTCCCCCTTTGTACATGCTGAGATGCACTAAAACTGTCCATGCTCCTCCTGAGCACATGCAAAGTTTGCAAAAAATATTTTTCAAAAGAATAACATGACTCTATAACTCAACTAAGTGAGTATGACCTTCCTATCTGCAATGAATCATACATACATCAATCTCCCAACCAAGTGGGGATATACCAAATGTTTATACATGATTGAGATAGAAATTATTACATCATCACTCCCATGCATAGTGGGGTTATAAATTAGGTCTTTTCATTACCTTTACATCAAATGATATACATGAGATTTATACCAAGGACCAACAATCTAAACAAGACCATGATAGTCATCAACAACTATCATACACCATATATGGTCTGCACCATCAACATCTGTCAGTAGCATCAAGATCAACAACATGTATATTTCCATCATAAAAAAGAGTCTCCTGAACTATGTGGATCAAACAATATAATTATCGTCATGTACCAAGGTCTTCTAATATAATACTAACAATGTATTATTAGTAACATATGCTCCCCTTGAACCCGTGCCAATTGTTTACTATCAGATCTGATCATTGAATTTGTTAGTAAGAATCATCAAGGCATTTTCATCAACCAGTTATTCATCATCTTATTAAAAACTTATGAGGGCCAAAATAAATTCCACATATCATCTGTAGACTGTAACTATCATCAATCAGAACAGAAAAGGTAATTGATAATTGACTGAACCATATCAGACCACTTTTCCTGAGTCTGTCCCACTTCTTTTTCTTCAAAACACCATATACGCGACTATGTAGCTTCTAACTCATGTATATACATGACTTCTCTTCATAATAACTACGTATGAGAATTGAAATACTGAAATTTTACACTTTAAGCTTCCCTTGGGTCTATTTTGTCTGTAAACTGAGCTATGCCACATCTTTCTGTCAACAATTCCTTCTTCAATACCTTGGATTATGATGATGTTTGCTCCTTTTGGTATGGTGACCGAAATTTTCTCCTACGTTCCTTTTCTTTATGTCCAAACTTGTTACACGCATAGCATCTTACATGTTTCATATTCCTTCTATCGCAATCAATAGCTTTGTGACCAAACATATTGCAAGCAAAACAACATTCCTTAAAGTTCCTGGAAACTAATGATATTTCTGTGTGACGATCTTGAACCATTCTACTTCTGCATCTGGCTGCAACATGTCCAACATTATGACATTTAAAACATTCAACATCATTTGTCAGAGAAAAGAAACAATTATCCCTTCCATAGTTAGGTGGAAATGTTTTTCTTTGAATTCTTTCTTTCCTTGGTTGTTGATGGGGTTGACCTTTTATCTCCTTGTTGAGAAATTCAGATTTTGCATTGAAGTTCCTTACCTCATATTGTGAGCTAGATTCACCTTCATGAAAACCAAGACCAGTCTTTATAATAGGTGAATGTTGAACTTTTATGATTTCATCTAACATTTCCGATCCTTTAGCAAATCTAAGGTTCAAAGTCTTTGTCTTTTCAAGTTCTTTTCTTAGACTTACTACTTCACATTCTAACACTTCATTGTGTTTGTATTTTTCAGTGAGTTGATGTGTCACTACGTTTATGATTGTATCCTTTTCTGCCAAACTGATTTTGAGTTGATTGATTTCTTTAAGGAAATCTTCCTTTTCTAAGGCATCATTTTCATATGCCATGAGTAGTTCAATTTCTTGATCATCTTCATCACTATTGGACAAGCCATCACTATCATCATGAGTATAATAACTTCTATTACCTTCTGTATACATCTTTCCTTTGACATGAGGGCATTTAGCAGCGTAATGACCAACTCTACCACAAGCAAAGCATTTGAATGGTAGCTTACCTTTGAATCTTCTGGAACCCCGTTGAAGCTTCTTGACAAAATTTACCTCATCTTCTTCTTCTAAAATGTGTCTTGATTCATTGTGCTCTTCCTTTTCTTTTCCCTTTGCTGATGCTTTAAAAGTGGCTTCTCTCATGTCTAATGGACCTCCTTTTCTCATTTCAAAGGCAGTTAGGATTCCATGGAGTTGAGTCACAGTAATAGTTTGAAGATCCTATTTTTCTTCTATGGCAGACACTTTTGACTCAAATTTAGAAGACAAAGATCTCAAAATTTTCTCAACTAAAGTAGCTTCCTTTATCTCTTCACCCAAATTTCTCATATGATTTACAATCCCATCTACTCGCAAGAAATAACTAGAAATGCTTTCATCACTATGCATCTTGAGAGTTTCATATTGGATTCTGAGAGTTTGTAGTTTAGCACGTTTTACCTGGGAGTCACCTTCGTAGCTCTGAATGATTCTGTCCCATATTTCCTTGGTTGTGCTGAGTTGCATGACTTTGACAAATTTTTATTTTGATAGACTTCCCAATAAGGCATTGACAACTTTAGCATTGATTTCATATGTTTTCCTTTTTGCTGGATTCGTGGGGACTGTTGTTGGATATTGATACCCTTTCTCCACAATTTCCCAAACATCAGCTCCAAGTGACTGAAGATATGCTCTAGTTCATGTTTTCCAATATACCAAGTTGTTCCCATTGAAGATTGGTGGTCTGATAGATCCCATTCCTTTGTGATTGTTCATTTTGAAAGATCTCCCTTCAAGCAATCAAGCTTCTTTTGAAGGACCTTCTCTGATACCAATTGTTGGAAATAATACTGAGAGAGGGGGTGAATCAATATTATCAAATCAATAACTTTTTCATTTCATACTCATATTTATATACGCTACTTCAATGAAGGTAACACGCGTGTACACGCAACTATCTTTAAAGCAACCATCGTATATCCAACAAACTTATGATTTAGTTAATTCATCATATCTTGATCTTTAATCAGTGCATCGGTACTTCATTAGCCATATAAATAGTAACCATGTGCAGTAATAAAATAATAAACCATCACACATAAGTAACAAACATGAACACCAATATTTAAGGTGGAAACCCAATGCGAGACAAAAAACCACCTGCTTTTGTCTTCTTTTAATATAAGAAAAACCTATTTAAAATATTGTACTGGTGTAGACCCATACCAGTATGTAGGCACCCACCTGCAGAAGGCTACAACCTTCTCTCATTCTCCAGCTTCTACTGGAAGGGAGCAACAACCCCCTAGCTCTTGTACTAGCTGATCCGTTTACTGGTACGTAGGCGCCAGCCTACAGAAGGCTCCAACCTTCACTCGTTTTGTAGCTGCTACTGGAAAGGAGCTCCAACCCCCTGGCTCTTGTACTGGCCGATATGTTTACCAGTACGTAGGCACTAGCCTACAGAAGGATACAACCTTCTCTCTTCCTCCAGGGACCACGTTTCATTAATTTTCAGACTGGATTTTCCTGGAACACCACACCACAATCTGAAGGCCTCGTTTCATCAAATTTTCATACAGGACCCATCAAAAACATTGAAGCTCAACATCAATCACCACTATAATACAACCAATCACTTAAAAATCCATCATCACTGAAGCAAACCACAATCAATCAATCTAAACATTCAGAACACTATCACCAAAACACAGTCACCAAAACACAGAGCAGAACCCAGAACTTTGTAACAACAACCAGAACCAACCGCAACTTCAAATATCATATTTCATAATGTATACGCTACTTGGATGTAATGAACCGGCGTGTATATGCAATTTTACCAAAGCGAACGAATGTACAGATCTGCAAATACCAACTTAAAAACTTCACAGCTATTCCAGAATTTAGTCATACCCAGATCATAACATTTACAAAATAACACATGCGTTAGTATTCAGATCTAAACTATCCATGATCATACTACAAGATAATAATTCATTTCAGGCCTTATGATCATGATCCATCATTAGGTATCATCCCTCATCAACCACTAAGGTTCATCCTTAGTTCAAATCAAGAAAAGCACCAGAAACCCATAACATGCATATTTTCTTTTGATCTAACTCTTCATAAGATATTGATTACTTGCACACCATGGCCTAATGATATTTTCCTCATTATATAGTTAGATCCTTTGTAAATACCTCAGACCAAAACCACTTAGGACCAATACCTTGGACCAAATACCTAGGGTCAATACCTCGGACCAAATACCTAGGGTCAATACCTCAGACCAAATACCTTGGACCAAAATGCCTTGGACCAAATACCTCGGACCAAAACCTTGGTTTTCCAACATGTACATGCTTTTCCTCCTGTGGGAGTTTGAGTATATGTAAACTCTTCTTTTGTTCTGTTAACTGCGTGTATACGCTTCTTGGACAAAGTGAACCAGGGTATACTTCTTAAACCACTCTCTTTCTTCAATCTCTGGAGTTTGATCGGTAAGTTAACCTATTGCATTATGAATTGTCATCTGTGTGAGTTGCCATCAAGGACAACATCTGTATCAAAATTCCAAAAATATGAGACGGTATCTCCCTCATGGGAAGAGGCAACAGACCCATTGTCAAACCCTTGAGGTTCCTAGAAAACGCATGGAGACTCTATGTGTCATCTCCCTCTTTGTAAGAATTTACTGGGTAAGTTCCTCAGATAGAAAACCAAAGGACACTACTCACAAATAGATCACAGATAAATACACCAGTATTCTTGACGTGGTTAAAACCCTCAAAGAGGGAAATAGTCCATGGCCTGAGCCAACGTAGCCACTTCAGGCAATTTATTAATAAAATAAAGAAAATTTACATAAGCTTCTCTCATGAACGGTCAGCCTACAAATGACCCTCCATGCTCTTTAAATAGAGATCATGGACCAATCAGGTGTTAAGCCATGGATCAAGTGTCGGTAATACCAATGATAGAGTGAACCATCTGATTGTAAGTTACAAATTTACATAGTAAAGAGACACACTTTACCTAACTCTACACTAGACCAAGTTATACTTAACTATTTCCTATGTGTCGGAATATCCTAACATCCCCCCTTAAGAACAACTTGGGATAGGATTGAAGGATGTACAAATATCACACAATAGGAGAAGGAAGGAAGCATTAGAGCTTATCCCCCCTTAGTGACAACTTCCTAAAATCCAACCATAAATCGAAGTTTAGTAAACTTCGCCTCTGTGAGAGCCTTTGTAAAAATGTCTGCAACTTGATCATTGGTTGAACAATATTGCACTTCAAGAACATGGTCATGAATGAGCTTTATGAGGAAGTGCATGTGTATTTCAATGTGTTTGTTGCGCTGATGTTGGACTGGATCTTTGCATAGTTGAATGGCACTTTGATTATCACACCAAAATGTAGTCGGATGTTGCTGCTGAAAGCAAAACTATAACATGATCTCATGAAACCACAGGGCTTCCTTACTAGCTTCTACAGTGTCACGATACTCTGCTTCTGCTGAAGAAAGAGAAATGGCACTTTGTTTCTTACAAGCCCATGTAATAGGTCCAGAACCAAGAGTGAAGACATAACCTGCAATAGACTTCTGATCATCAGGGTCACCATCCCAATCGGAATCAGTGAAACCAACCAATAGAGGCGATGCTTATGTACTGTAATGAATCCCAAACTAAATTATACCTCGAACATAACGAAGTATTCTTTTAGCTACTTTCAATGATTTTCATGTGGTTTTTTCATAAACTGAGTAATAAGTCCAACAGAAAAGGAAAGGTCAGGATGGGTATGGATCAGGTACAAAAGTTTTCCTACAAGCTGATGGTATAAGGTAGCATCAACTTCAGGGGAAGTACAAGTGACTGAATGTTTGGCTCCATATTGAAAGGGAGAAGGGGCTAGCTTACAGTCTTCCATGTGAAAGTGGCGTAGAATATCACAGTGATACTTGGACTGGGAAAGGGAAATACCTTCCTTAGATTGCAAGACTTGAAGACCAAGAAAATAATGCAAGTGTCCTAAGTCTGTCATTTCAAACTACCTTTTAAGGCTAGAATTCACATGGTTTATAAGGTTGGGATCACTACCAATAAGGATAATATCATCAAAAAAAATAACAATAATGATAAGAGACTTACCCACTTTCTTGGTGTAGACAACATTGTCATAATGACACCTAGAAAAGACAGTATCTAAAAGAAAGCTATCCATTTTGGCATACCAAGCTCGAGGGGCTTGCTTGAGACCATAAAGGGATTTCTTACCCTGACATACAAGGCTAGAGTCTATTTGTATAAAGCTAGGAGGTTGTTCCATATAGATCTCTTCATGCAAGTCCCCATTCAAAAAGGCAGATTTAACGTCCATCTAATGGACTTCCCATTTGAAAGAGGCAGCAAGGGAAAGAACAAGGTGGATAGAGTTCATTTTGGAAATGGGGCAGAAGGTTTCAGTATAGTCAATGCCTTCAACTTGTGAAAAACCCTTAGCAACAAGACAATCTTTATGTTTATCAACTTTTCCATCTAGTCCATACTTGGTTCTATAAACCTCTTTGCATCTAACAAGTTTTCGTCCCTTTGGAAGAGGAACAAGATCCCATGTATCATTTTCCAATAATGAACGATATTCTTCATTCATAGCTGTGTCACAATCTGGATGGCCTGAAGCTTCTGCAAAGGTGCCAGGATCATAATTCGCTGAAGCTTGAGCCAGTAAGGAAGAGGCTCTATTGAACTGAGAATGTGTACGTCGCTGATATATAGGATCACCTACAAAAGCACCTGTTGCATCCCGAGTAGCATGGACCCATTTTGGAAGCTGAGGAGCTGAAGGAGAATCCTGAGAAGGTGGGGGAGGATTGTCATCCTTGTTTTCATCATCTGAAGAAGAAATATTTTTAGAAGTAGAAGGGATAGATAGAGGTGGCACATCCGCCAATCTAGGCTCGTAGGCTGATTCATCAAACTTTACATCTCTTCTAATGATAACATTTTTGGACTTAAGTGGAATAAGTCTATATCCTTTGACATCTTCAGAATATCCAACAAAAATACATTTTTCACTCTTAGGTTCTAAATCTTTATTTTTCTCATCTGGAATATGGGCTCATGCTTCACTTCCAAAAACACGAAAGTGACTTACATCTAGTTTAATTGAGCTCCATGCTTCTTCTAGAGTGATATTCTTTAAAACCTTAGTAGGAGTGTGATTTACTATGTAATTTGCACAGTTAATTGCTTCTACCCAAAAATTAAGACTAAGTCCTTTAGATTGAAGCATACAATTAGCCATTTCCTTTAAGGTGTGATTCTTCCTTTCAGCTACACCATTTTGTTGTGGAGTATATGGAACAGTATGTTGCATTTGATTTCCATGCTCAATGCAAAAGTTGATGAATTTGTTGTTAACATAACCTCCGCCATTATCAGATCTTAGCTTAAGAATTTGATGTCCAAATTTTTTCTCAACAAAGCACTTAAAGGCCAAGAACATGTTAAATACTTCACTCTTGAGTTTTAAGAAGTATACCCAAGTGTGTTTGGAGAAATCATCAATGAAAGTTAAGAAATACTTATAGCCAGAGAATGAAACAACTAGAAGTGGACCACATAAATCATTATGCACAAGCTGTAAAGGGGCTGAGGCATGCCAAGAGGCACATTTTTCAAAACTATCACAATGATATTTTCTGAGTACACATCAGGAACAAATACCATCTCTGCAAGATACCATAGGAAGACCTATCACCATATTTTCTTTACATAGATTTTGAAGGGAGGGATAGTTTACGTGACCAAATCGCTCATGCCAAAGTTTTCTCATTCATCATCATGAGAAACAAATACCGAGGGAAGAGTTGATGACCCAAAGTTGTTAAACTTATACAACCTTGTAGAATAATGACCAATTCTAGTAGCTAAAATCTGTCTAGGATCTCTTAAGTCCTTAATTACAACATGATGAGGTGAGAATTCAACGATTTTAACTTCACCTGAATGAGTTATCTAATATACAAATAGAAGGTTGCAGGATAAGGTTGGAACACATAATACATCATTAAATTGACCATTGTCTAGATGAATAGTTCCAGTGCCTATAACACCAAGAGATCTATCACTACCAACATATATATTTTTGGTGTTACAATCATTTAAAGAAGAAAACATGGCTTTGTTTTTGGCCATGTGATAAGAAGCTCCAGAATCAATGAGCCACTCATGAGAATGAGAAGAAGAAGATACATTTAGTGTATAACCAGACCGAGATGCTTGACAACTACATGCAGAAAGTGTTATTCTTGAAGGTGAAGTTGAAGTTGAAGAATTCTCCAAATGGATGTTATGCTTCTTCATTGCTGCTTCCAAGGCTTCCATCTTCTTAAAGCATTTGGATTCTAAGTGGCCATCTTGATTACAAAAGTTGCAATGTCTATCAGTTTTCTTCCCTTTGTTTTCATTTTCCTTATCCTTTTGTTAAATTGATTTTTCATTTTGAGACTGAAATTGCTTAGGACCCTTGTTTGGTTTAGGACCATTCTTTTTAGAATACTTCTTCTTAGGATTCTTTGACTTTGGTTACTGCAGGGTAGCTAAGGCTTTCTTAGAAGAGTTTCCAAGATTAAGAAGACCAAGATGTAAGAGTTTTTCTTGTTCTCTTATTAAAGAATCACAAAAGGCATCAAAAGAGGGGGACTTGTAGTCTTGTCATTGATAAATAAATGCTTCTCTAGTAGAATGGAATGTGGAAACAAACACAGAGTAGGCTAGTCCCAACTTAGTAAGAATGGAATAGATAAGGCTACCATCTTCTTTCTTAGCCTTAACACCTTCCAAGAGAATTCTAAGGGTCTTGAACTTGGACAAAAAAATCTTCAATGGAAGAAAAATTATTGGGGTCCAACGTAAGCAACTCATTTTTGAGTTGATGGGCTCCAATTTCAATTTTAATTGCAAAAACTTTAGTGAGTTGCTTCATTGGTTCATTAGGGGTATCAAGTTCCACGATATTGAATCTAAGGTCTAGAGAAATAGACATCCCTATCAACCCACGTGCTTGATCTTGCCTATTTTCCGATTTGGTTGTCTTATCTTCATCTTTAGGTTTAGTTTCTTGACCTAAGGCTATTCTGTAAAGACCTTTGATGAGCCTCATAAATGGGTAATTATATGGGCTCATTTTACCTCCTAACCTAGTCAAATCAACCATTCTCTTAGCTTATTGTATGATTTTATGATTATATTTATGCTTATAGGGTGAGTTTAGTTAGTTATGATGCCATGTGGTCTAACATGTATTTAATGCAGATTATTGATGGATTTAGAGGTCAAAGTCAAGGATCCAGTGGTCAAATTGCAACAATAACTCGAACTAGACAAAGGAGAGGACTTATAGGATGGAATACCCCTCACTTATTACTCCTCACTTCGAATTCCCCTTCATTTAGCTCAGAGTACAAGTAGCCGAATCATGCACTAGAAGGCAGTTGAGAAAGTGGAGGATGACTAATAGTTATCTCGAGTTTTGGGAGCCAAGCCTCCCTGATTTTAAGGAAGTTGTTGGTAGCTTCAAATGTATAAGTAGAGAGGCCTAGGGCCTCACTAGGGTCGGATTTTTTTGCTTGTGTAAACTTTGCTCAAATTTCGAGCTTATTATTTTGTGACAGCTTCATGTAATCTTACTATTGTTTTGATAATGAAGATGGAATCCTTTTTGAGCTAGCACTGAGTTACCTCAGAGGGCTGAAGCTCTTGGGTTAGGGCCCAATCCAAGCAGCCAAGCTTCTCTTTACTTGTATTTGTATGCTTTACTTCAGTTTGTAGAGTATTTTGCTGTTAGATGTATTTCTTTTATGGTTAAGAATAGGCTGCTTTTGATGATTTAGTAGCTTGCTTCCATTTTTACTTTCTGTAACAGGTTAAGCAGTGATCAGAAAAGATTCAAAAGGCTAGCCGTAGTGCCTTGGCCTCTCTTCCTCCCTCTGGGACCATGATTTGAAGCAAAGACTCTCTTGCTGCCCCAAAAACACAAATTTTCCTCATTCATAGGACTTCTAGTGTTTGCAACTCTCTAGTAGGTGGATAGTCCATTTTTGCTTTGCTTTAGATATTATTTATCATGTTCACTTCCTAATTTGTAATAGTCATTTTGCATGATTTCCTTTCTTACAGCATTTCCTTCTATACATCATAGTTTAGGCCATTTTAATGTAAAACTCTGTTTTTTCTAGTATGCACTCATTCCATTGGTTGCTTGATTTCCTTGGTTAACTATCAGTTTCTATACAGCAGATCTCTTCCAGCAGTAGGCCAGCTTACCAGCAATCACACCCTCCATCTAATCCATGCCCTATAGGTCTCCCAAACCTCCCCTCAATTCTACCATAGTTTCCTTCATTTTTCATAGAACTTCTTCCTCTCTCCTTGAGCAAAATCAATCATCTTTCTCTCTCCTGGTGACTCATGGTAGACTGTAGGTGCCCTAACACCTCATTCCAACCTTCATCAACCTTTTCCACCCACTCTCACATCCTCAAAATAGTGAAAATTGCTCTCAGCCTCCTCCTGTAGGCTTTCTTTTGAAGGCTGAGTGTGGGAAAAGCCTCCAAAAGGCCACCTAAGACCTCCTAGGACCCATCCACACCATCTTACATCCTCCCAAGCTCCAAAGCCACCCTCTAATGCCACCTATTCGCTGCCACACTCACACACAATAAATTAGATGCATGTTAAATTCACATAAAAACACATAAAAATCCAAAAATATGTTTTTTGCTTATTTACTTCCAGAAATAGTATGGATAGATGTAGTTTATTTCCTTGAGTAGGTAATGGCATTTCTTTCATGATTTTCATAATTTTTTTGGCAAAAGTAGAATTAGCTTGTTAGCTAGGGTTTACTAGGTTTTTCTTTACATTCCAGTCTTTCTCCTTTTTGCAATTAGAATAGCATCTATAGAGTAACCTTTCTTTCCTTTTATCACACATAGAGCTTCTTCTAAAATCTATAGAAGTTGGCTTGAGCTCCTAGTGATCTTGCACCGGCTGACCAAGTGACAACCTACAGTGAGAACTAGTACTTGTGCATACAACACCGATGCTTCCAAGTTTGTTAACCAGGTTGATAAAAGTAAAGTTGGTGGCCCAGGAGTTGTAGCATTCTTGCTGCAATACTGACGCTCACCAACCTTTACTTCTAAGTAAATCCACAATGTAGGACCACCATTGGAAGTAGTTGGTGTTGTCAAGAATAACTTGGCATGGACTTTCCATTTTAATAGAAATTGAAGTTGTAGATGTTGAAACTAAGTGTTCCAATGGAAAGATTTCAAAAAAATAGGACGATTCAAAAAACATGGCTTTGAAAATGACTTTCAGATGAAGAAGTTATGGCTTTTTGAAGAAAAGTTGTTGAAGATGTTGATGAAGTGCGTGAATGTGCAGAAGTGAATGATAATGTTATATTTAAAAAAATCCTCCACCCCCCCCCCCCCTTTCCAAACTTGATCTAATTAGCTCACTTAAAAAAAATAAAATTATGTGACCCGCTTTTTTTTTTTTTTCTGAATAAAGACTAATTCTATTAAGATTATAAAAGTATAGTACAATCAAGCTTGCATGCAAGCGAAGCAGAAAAGCAGGGGAACCAAAGGTGAAAGGCTATCCACCTTGCTCCATAGAGACAAACAAGGAGAGGGCCATAGAAAACACGGGAATACAAAAAGCTAGAACTACGCAGATAGATCTACCCTGAGAGGGCAGTTACTGCCACACGACATTTTTTGCCTTTTGTCTTGCTTACTTTGATCCATCCAGAGGAGTTTGGCTGAGCCGTGACAAGTTGAAGTCTATTCTGCCCTGGCGGCGGAATATCCTTATCAAAGTCTGAGGACGAAGATAAATGAGAACGTTTCTGAGAGATCTGAGAGGCGGAGGGGTTTGCCGGATCGACCAAGGGAGTGTCCAGCGGAATCTCAACATTCTGCCCATCTGCTACAATTTCCTCCTCATCCGAACTAGAGGAATCTGTATCGTCCATAGGGGGTGGCACACATGGATTCTAGCTTTTAGATTTGGGTTTGCGATTCAGATTCTTCTTTTTATCGAGGAACTGGGTACAGGAACTCTGGAGGTGCCCTGTTTGATGACAATGGCGGCAACGAAAGGCTGTATTCTCGTAATCCAAGGTTTGGGTCCAGTGGAAATCTCCATACTTGAGATTAATCTGATCCGACAGTCCTTTGCTAATGTCTATTTCTGCACAAAATCTACCGTAGGTGTAGAGTCCATTTTCCTTCCGTGAAGAATCAACAGCCAGGTAGCGTCCTAAGGTGTCTGCAATGGCTACGAAGACAGAGGTATGCCATAGATGCGCTGGAAGATTCGGGAGCCTGACCCAAATGGGAATCTTGGTGATGACAGTTGTGGAGGGGTCGAAATCTAGAAACCAGGGGGTGAGAAAAAGCCCAGCCGAGCCCCAGAACCAAGGGCCTCCCGTCAAGGCCTTCTGGTAATCTTCATTTAAGTCAAAAGCCACAATGAAGAAGCCTTTTGAACATAAGTAGATCTCGCATTTTTTAGTCCAATTGGTATGGATCCATTGGTATAGATCTGATGTGCATGGCCAGAGCCCATTAAATCTGCATATGAGTGCGGATTCTGCAAAAAGCTGATAGCACTCGTCAATCCCAAAATGAGAGAGATTGATGGAAGGAATTTCCTCTGATTTGTCTACCAAAAATGGCTTTGGAGCCCCAGATGGTTGGGCTTCTTTCGTAGAGGCATGCGGTTGGGTAGCGTCTTTTCAGACTGCATCTTTATAAGAGAAAGGAGGGGCAGAGGAGGTTTGCCTAAAGGAAACCCCTCTTAAACGAAAGGTAGCCACAATAGAAGCGTCCATATGAATGCTATAAGAGGAGAGAGGAAGGGGATTCATGAGTTAATTACCCTTATATAGCAGTCTGAGGTAAGAGGAGGGGATCCCCAGCCGGCATTCAAGTTTTTGCAAAATATCCTACACGAGATCTGTTGCGCATACCCATTGCATTGTCGTTTTACCCGAGAGATTGACTTGGATCTGAAATGTGTGTGTTTCTTCAGGCAAATTTGGCTGGTTCAAGAGAGGAAGCTGCTTCAAAATTGTGCCCGTCTGAGGTTGCCGCCTGACGGTTGCCTGCCCACAGATCTAGGTTTTTTTAAGGCTTCTTGTTCTTTTGGGCTTCTGATCTGTTGGTTCAACGGCAGATCTGAGCAGCAGACTGCCATCCATGGTCAGGACACCCGATCCAGATCTGTGCATTGACCCAGAAACCACTAGCCCGGACATCAAATTATTTCGAGAGCCCCCTTCTCGCTCTCCGCTCCATCCTTTTCCTTGCTTTCGCTATCCTCCGGGCTTTCAAGATCGTCCGGACCCTGGTACGTAGTGGGCTCACCCGCGTGACTATCGGCCATGGCGGAGGCAAGTTCCCCGCTGCCCTCCTGATCGCTTGGGGTCACGATTCTGATGGGCTGGACAGACGCGACTGAGGGTTTCAGAGTTTGCAGTCCCATGTTCTTCGCTTGGCTCTCCCATGTGACCCACTTTTATAAATAAGTGAAAGTCACTTTTACAATGGTACTTTATGGGCTTCTCACTAAATTGTAAAAATAAAAGATAAAGAGACTTTAAAATTATAAGTGACTCACTTTTTATAATGGGTGAGAACACTTTTACATACAGTAACTTTAAAACAAAAGTTACATGTGCTTTTTGAAAAAGTAACTCAACAAAAAGAAAGACTTGAACACAAGACCTCTATTCTCATAAAGTAACTTTGGACCAAGTGAGCTAGTTTAAAATGTTAATAATTTTTAGAAAAGAGGAAGGGTTTTTTTTTAGTCATTGAAGCTTTGGGGTGCATGCTTACTTGAAAAAGATTTCTTTCCCTACAAAAAAAAACCACACAACCCAACAGAAGACATGCAAAAAAAACCCAAACCTTATGGCTTGAAGTTAGCTTTCACCGGAAACTAAATATTTTTCTCACTGTTTCTGATTTTCCGAGATCACACTAAGGCGCGACGGAAAAGAGCATATGCATGAGAAAAATCCTTCCTTTTTGTTTCTGATTTGCCTAGATCCCACAAAGTCGCAGGGCAAAGAGCATACGCAAAAATTAAAGGTATAGATCCGGTATTAAAAAATAGAGAGCTAAATAAATAAATAAAAATAAAGAGATGAATAACTAGAACTGCAAAAAAAATTGTATTCCTCCATATCTTAAAAATGACGTAGCTAGGGCTACTAGAAACCTTTTCATGTGAAACGAAAGGGGTTCCTCACTGGAACAGATGTTCCTAACACAATAGAGCAGTCCTCTCGGCCTGAAACTAGTAAAAAACAATACATCTAGGAAATGACAATCGGATGCAGTTGTACCGGCTTCGGATTTGAATCACCAATAGATGCGACCCTCAGATAGCTCTAATACCATGCAGGAATTTACAGGGTAAGTTCCTCAGATAGAACACCAAAGGACAATGCTCACAAACAGATCAAAAATCAATACACCAGTATTCTTGATGTGGTTAAAACCCTCAAAGAGGGAAACAGTCCACAACCTGAGCCAATGCGGCCACTTCAAGCAATTTATTAATAAATGAAAGAAAAATTACATAAGCTTCTCTCATGAGCGGTCACCCTACAAATGACCCTCTGTGCTCTTTAAATAGAGATCATGGACCAATCGGGTGTTAAGCCACGGATCAAGTGTCGGTAATATCGAGGAGAGAATGAACCGTCGGATCACTTCATGTCTAGAACATATCATGACCGTCAGATTGTAAGTTACAAATGTACATAGTGAAGAAACACACTTTACCTAACTCTAGACTACCAAGTTATACTTAACTATTTCCTATGTGTCGGAATATCCTAACACTCTTCGGCTGTTGCCGCACTTTCGCTAACCCCAAGTAGCTTATCATCTCACCTAGCATGGCGAGGCATGCCTACAGGATGTACCAGTGCCAAATCTGTTTCAAGAGAAAACTTCATGTTAGTACTTGTTCACCCATAATAAACAAATATTACATAAATTTCAAAAGTTAAAAAATACTTTTTGGTACTCTGATTAAATATCTTACCTTGTGGTCCCCACTGAGTGCCAGGTGGAAAAATTAGTTATGTATCTCCTGTGTAATCCATGCTTGCATAGGCATAATCATCTATCATGATGATATGACCACTAAGCCACTTGAAGAAGTCATCCTTGAAAAAGTGTCTAGTCACCCCCCTCTCCCCAAGTATGAGGTGTCAGGGAAGCCCATTGTTCCTATCTTGGATCTGAGGGACCAGCTATGTCCAAACTCATGTGAGGCCTTAGCACATGCACTCTCTCAAGGAAAAAATATACTATCAGAGTACCATACCCAAACTATCTTTCAGCCCGATTCTTGCAAGATGTCAATTCTGCTTTCACTTGACGAAGGACTCCCTTGCAACAATTGGATACCTATGGTTGTAAGAAGTCTCTTGCTAGTAGAAACTGAGCATTTAAAGCAACATGTTGTCTCTTGGACCCTACCAAGCGTACAATCATCCATATAATTTCCCTCATCGGCATAGTTCTAATTCGTTGAATAGGAACCCGGTTGCTCACTAGCGCACTGCCTGGTCTACAATGTATCCAGACCAAATCCACAGTGGTCCTGGGATCTTCTCTCCCTCCTGTTACATTAACTTGGGTTCCTCTAAACGATAAACCAGTGAGGAAGTAAATATCATCTCTTTCGATAGAGAGATCATGATCCCCAATCCTAAACACACCCTGATGTTCATCCCACTGTTCGATAATCTAGCTGAGGAGGTCATCCTGACCCTTCATCAGGTCAAGTTTGGCATATTTTAGAAAACCACATCTTCGTAAAGCTACTAAACTTGCTAGATCATTTAGCATTTGAAGTTCCTCATTATCATGGGCTCTTTCCCACCATAAACTCATGATGTTGGCTCCTAACCTGCATAAAAACACCCATAAATCAGTATTTCATCTATGCAAAATCATGAAAAATCAAGTTGGGGGTTTCTAGAGTGTGCCTAACATGGTTAACATTGCCCTCGAAGGCCCATAGGGCGTGCAACAAGCAGAGCGTTTAACGCTCCCCCTAGGCCTGGCAAACAACATTAGCCATGTTAGAAAACTAGGGCTTGCACAAAAACTCAAATTTTACCCCAAAACTGACTAAAAAAAGGTAACGAAACACAAGATAAAGGTTATACCATCTACCTGGAACAAACGGCACATCGAATGGTTGCCCATATTGCTCACAATCACTTGTGGAATATCTGCTCCTTTTTCACTCTAGAACACTCTCACATAACTCAAAACAATGAAAATGAAGGCTTTTTCCCCTTCTTATAGTCATTCTGGAGGTATGAATCACTTTATAGTCATTAAAATTGAAGTTTTTCATTCCTAGATTGTTAATCATATACCATTTTTATATGTTGTTAAATTTTTCTGATGCCATGATGAAATTTTAGTGTTGAAATACATAATTGACCACGTTTGATGCCATATTAGTATGATCATTTTTGGGACCTTTTTCTCACTCTTGAAACAAAAAATCCCCGAGTTACCATCTTTAGGCTCGTAAAAATCCTACAAATACAATATGAGCACTTTCTTTTTTAGGACATTTTTCTCGCTCTTGAAACGAAAAATCCCCGAGTTACCGTCTTCAGGCTCGTAAAACTCTACGAAGATTGTATGAGTGATTTATTTTTTGGTACATTTTCTCACTCTTGAACTAAAAAATCCCCGGGTTATCTCCATCAGACTCATAAAACATTTACAAAGTAGACATGAGCAATTCCTTTTATCTTTTTCCTCGCTCATTAAACTAAAAAAGACATATCAAGTTTTCTTCATTTAACTCATTAAAATTTGATGAAGATCTATTGAGTTTGTCTTTATGTGACTCATTAAAATTTCATGAAGAATATTGAGTTTACTCCATCCCCTCGTACTCATAACAAAATGAGGCAAATTTCTATTGAGCATAGGTTTATCACTTTATCCAGACTCAATAGACTAACTTATGGAAAATGAATTGTGTCAGGTATACTATTAAACCTTTGTCACACCTGGTTATCAACTATGACAAAGGGACCCCCCTAGAGTTGCTCTTTAAGATCTTTTCAGACTCTCTAAATATGAAAATACCACCGAGTTTACTCAGGACTTGTTAAACTTAATCAAATGGGGAAAAATTGGACAACACAGTGGCTCTATATCTATATTCGGAAATATTTTTTGGAAACAATCATTCCCTTGAACATGGCACTCCCTCAACAAACCTCTTTTTTTCAGCCTCTCAGATGAACCTTACCATCCTATGAGTTTAGCCTATATATTTTGATCTTCCTGCATCTCTGTATCCTAACACTCTTTGGTGTTCATGAGTCTAAATCTTCTTGGTAAACCTTTGTGTCATGCCTTCTATTGTTCAAAGGATTCCTTTATCCTCTGCTTCCTGTATCAACCATCGCTCATATACTTCCATCATGCCCTCTGTATGTTTGACCCATTGCTCAAAATTTATCTTCAAAAACAATCATTCTTGTCCCATTTCATGTCGACTAATGTAGGACACATTATTGCCTACCTTTCGACAGGTCTCTTCCTATCGACTTCAATACTCTATCTAGGAAGCAGATCCAGAAACATATTAGTACCCTGGAACATGCAATCATTAGTGGCAAGTTACCTTGTGTTTAATTGGGGGTTTTCCTTATTGGCTCCCATATGAATGATTCTAGGAGTGTTCGACGACAACATCATTATTCCCACTCATTAGATTTTACTGCGCATCTTGGATACCATCATCATTATCGGTGGCCATACTCGCGTTTGTTAATTTTTTTTGTCATTAACTGGTATTAGATGATTTCTCACATGTTTAACATCAACTTCTTTATTCAGATGTGTAGAAATATGTTGTTCAGATAAATCGATGACCAAGACCTTGGGTAGAGGCTTGCATCACTTAGACTTGTTTCCTTTCCCAAGCTGTGTATAATGTTTTTAGATACAACTCATTAGGATGATCATATTATGACACAGTTCCACATTGTGCTTATTGATGTACATGATCGTCTTACCGCTTTTGAGAAATCACTCTGATAGAGCTATTGAGTATGGGAATGCCTTACTCATGACATGATCTTAGATTTTTAACATATGTGGTTTGTATCAGGTTTCCTGTAGTCTCGAAGCTATGATCCTATCTCTCTTTTTTCCAACAAATTATAAAGTATTTTTGTCTCTGACCTCACACTTTAGGGGGCATTATTTATATAAGAAAATGACCTCCTCATTAGCTCAGAGGAGAAAGATAGTCTGGTTAAAGACATGACCTAGTTCATAAGCCTATTTGCTAAGGTATCGCACCCCAAGAAGTAGCGAGAAGAGTTAGCATGCTCCCTATGAATGAGCTAGGGGCATTAGTCCCTAGGATAACTCACTTTTTTTATGAAGGGATAGAGTTACCCACGTTTTGTGAGATTTCGGAGGTCAAAGAGTGGGTTGACTGACTGGTATTCCACTTTTCACTCAAATGTCAGCCCAAAAAGCAGGAAACATCTACCTTTGATTTGTTTAAGGGTATTGTTATTCCTAACAGAGTATAATGAAAGGGGAAATAGAAATCAAGAAAGGACACATCCTATCTTTTGCCTAAAGGAACTCATGAGAGAGTTGGCAAGGATAACCCTCTCATCATCTATATATTGGAGGCTTGGGTATTGTGAAAGGGGTCGAAGGATTGTCAACTGATTGTTGACACTTTGTATGAGATATAGTTTCTTTGCTACCAATAGGTTAAGAAGAGAGAGAGAGAGAAAGGTTTTGGAGGATTAAGGGAAGCTTGATTCACCATATGGCTGTAATGATTCTTTCCTGTTGTTGTGTTGTCTACTCAATGGTGCTAATGTCATGTTTATTTACATGTTGATTTAGTACCATTGTTTATGAGTAGCTTAGATGCATGTTGCTTTCATATATTTATGTATTAATTTTTTGATTATCAGAGTTCATATGTTGTAGTATTACTCTCCATCTTGTTTATATGTAGGTGTTGATCTAGGAGCTAGCAAAGGGGTCTTCCACTCTGCTACATTGGGTTCTCCAGCAAGACTGCATCAAGATCTAAGGTAATCTCTCCTTTTCTACTTTGAATATCATGCATTGATATAGATATGTATATGCTTCTTTGTGCCAATTGCAGTTAATCTGAATGGTCTACCTTGGATCCCAGTCTAGTCACAAATTTTGCTATAGTGATTAATGCACAGGTGGTTGTGGCTGGAATATCCTCAAGGATCTTCCCGGGATCCAAGGAAAGCCATTCAGATTAATTGCAGCTGGCACAAAGAAGCATATACATATCTATATCAATGTCGGATATTCAAAGAAGAAAAGGAGAGATTACCTCATATATTGATGCAGTCTTGCTGGAGAACCCAATGTAGCAGAGAGGAAGACCCATTTTCTAGTTCCTAGATCAACATCTGCATATAAACAAGATGGAGAGTAATACTACAACATATGAACTCTGATAATCAAAAAATTAATACTTAAAGATATTAAAATTACATGCATCTAAGCTACTCATAAACAATGGTACTAAATCAACATGTAAATAAACATGACATTAGCACCATCAAGTAGACAACACAACAATAGGTATATATTATTAGATAGGAAAGAATGATTACAACCATCTGGTGAATCAAGCTTCCCTTAATCCTCCAAAACCTTTCTCTCTCTCTCTCTCTTCTTAACCTATTGGTAGCAAAGCAACTATATCTCATACAAAGTTTTGACAATTAGTTGACAATCCTTCGACCCCTTTCACAATGCCCAAGCCTCCAATATATAGATGATGAGAGGCTTATCCTTGCCAAATCTCTCATGAGTTCCCTTAGGAAAAATATAGGATGTTTCCTTGCTTGATTTCTCTTTCCCCTTTCATTAGACTCCGTTAGGAATATCAATACCCTTAAATAGATCAAAGGTAGATGTTTCCTCCTTTTCGGGTTGACATTTGAGTGAAAAGTGGAATACCAGTCAATCAACCCACTCTTTGACCTCCAAAATCTCACAAAACGTGGGTAACTCTATCCCTTCGGAAAAAAGTGAGTTATCCCAGGGACTAATGCCCCTATCTCATTCATAGGGAGCATGCTAACTCTTCTTGCTAGTTCCTGGGGAGTGATACCTTAGCAAATAGGCCTATGAACTAGGTCATGTCTTTAACTAGTCTGCCTTTCTCCTCTGTGCTAATGAGGAGGTCATTTTCCTCTATAAAATCCATTGACTATATAACATTGTTTCCTTCAATATTTCAACCAACTCCATTAATAACCGAGGCCTAATTGAGAATATCCCATCTAGGGCTACATCAAACCTATCATAAGTGTTCAAACATATTTATACTGATCATGCTAGGGTTTCTGAATTGCATATCTCAAATATTTTTCATACTCGAAGGTTTCTTTCAAACCCTAACCTCATAATATCCATTAAACCCTAACATTCAAAATACGGTTTCCTTCAAACCCTAGTATTCTTTTAGGTCTCCTCCATCTAATCTTTCTTCCATCAAAGGTTTCTTCATAGGGGTGATATTCAATCAATTTTCTTCTACCCATCTTTGATACCATGTTAAATTTTCTTAGGGACATATTTCTTTTTTCCTTAAATAATTGCATTTCTTCATTTTCATATCAAATTCACCCCAAGGCATCATATCATTATTCAATTTTACAACATTATTCAACAACATATGCAAATATATAGAAAGAGAAACATCATCATCAATGCAACTGAACATAAAGGAACAATAGAGGAAAAACATTCACACATAGATAAAAAAAGATTGGTTAGAGACCAAGTCAAAACCTACTACAGGGAAAACCCTTTTAAATTCTTCCTTATTAGATTGTCATTGAATGAATCAACAAAAGAGAGTACAATGATCCATATTTTCAACCATAATCCTATCTAGAAAATTCGCCTAAACAAAATTCATGAGATGAAGCCAACAATTAAAATAATAAAAACCATGATCTAGAAGCCCGCGATCAACTATCACTCTCTATGGTCAATTGTCGAACTCTGCGGTCAATTGATGAAATATACATTCAACTGATAAAACCAAACCCTAGGTCCCAAAAAAACACAGAGAGTGATGTGAGTGAAGATGAAGCCCTCCAATCACATGCATGAGCCTACATGCCTATGGTTATAGCTGGAAATTTTCTGTTACAAGCCTGTGTTCAGAAACAAAAACCCTAGAGAACACATGCAAGCTTCATAACTTTCTATTTTAGACATGTGCAAGACAATTTTCGTGAACTTCCTTAGAGCTGTGTGAGTGAAAATAAAATAAGAGAATATAAGAATTATTCATGATCATGTCCAAATGAAGTTGAGGCCACTTGTATTTATATACTTCCAAGAGTGTCCAATTTTCTTTAGGGCTGACCTGATCAAATGTGCACACTACAGATTTAATTCAAAAATACACTTTCCCTTTTCCAAATTGAGTGCTTCAATAGTGAAAATTGGTCCTCTCGAAAATAGGAATCTTGTCCCATGTTTTTATTCATGTATGCTTCTAATGAATTTTCTAACATCCATGCTAATGTAAATGTAGTTTCCCCTACTAGATGGAATCTTGCATGTTCTTTAATTTATTTGGAGTCATTAGTTGTCTCTCTTGGCATTTCAATAAGCACTTGAGGTTCTTCCTAAGGTGCAATAATATCTTGAGCCTCTAATACTGCCTCTGATATCTCTGGCTCAACCTTCATTTACGATTTTTTTCCCCTGTCTTTTCTTCTAATTCTTTATTTGATTCCTCCTCTTCAATATCAGTTTCATATTTTGTTAAATAATTCTCCCATGGCTTAATATATTTCTAATCAAAGTGAACAAAATATTTTTCTTCTACTACTATAGGATCTCAGGGTTTCCTATTTACTGGAAGATGTTGGAATAAAGGAAAAATTAACATTTTCTTTTACAAGGCCGAGGGAAAGAAAAATCACAACACGTACCTATTCTTTGTTCAACACATTATATCATTTCAATAAAATATATTCTTTAAGTAAATGCTCAACCAATTCATTGTCTTCCTTACTAAAATTCAAAACTGTGAAAATTATAGAGCACTTTTCCAGAGAATTCAGATAGTTTTTTAAGTCCTTATATCAAATATTGGTGAGAAAAAATTGCACTTACACCCTTTCTATTTATTTTCCTTTACTCCTCGAGATTTGATGGCCATTATATTTAGAAATGAGCTTCTTGTAGCACTCTGTGAACTTCCTGTAGCAAATTATAAGATCTTGTAGCAGTGTATTTATCTCCTATAGAAACCAATAGGTTCTTATAGTAGCCTATCTCCATCCTCTAACAACACCTGTAGGATCTTGTAGTAGCCAATTTGCATGTCTCTATCCTTTACATTTTATTTTTCTTCATCCTTTTCTTAATTTTTTCATTTTTTGTTTTATATGAACAATATTGCATGCAAAAACTTAGAGTGCTTTGAGTTAACTAAGTTGCCCCCCACCTATCCCTTCACACTCCTTATCCTCTATCATGACTAAATGATAACAACCCACTTCATCAAGTCTCTTTCTCTTCTATCTCATTCATCTCCCATGCGTGTGGGTTTCCTTTGGAGAAAAGTTAAGTTGACTTCTTAATAAGGTCGAGGCTACACTATTGCTATGTTTGGTTATAAAAAAAATTCATTCTTACACTTTTGATGTTTTCTCAAGCTAGAATAGATCTAAAGGGTGAGGTTTGAGAGTTTCATACTTGTGCCCTACTTGGTTGTCCTCTTGTAGGTGGTCTTGTAGTTTGAAATCTAACTAGTTTGAGCTTGCATAACGCTATTGGAGCATTGGTGTGGATTTTGAAATTCCTTTTGAGGTGATATTTATAAAATTAAGTAATCCTTTCATTTCCTTTGATTTTTTTATAGTGTTCATTGTTGATGGAACTACCTTGATTCATGTTATCATAATAGATGTGCCACAACTGATTGGATATTGCTAATTTTGATGATCGAGGGTCCTATAGAAGTTGATAGGGAATCCAATAGTTGTTGAAGTTAAATGTTGGAGCCCCTTGAAGCTTTGTGATATTCAAAACTCTTGGTCTAATGCATCAAGTTTAATGTTGTAGGGTTTATGCAGGCTACTACAAGACTATGTGTTTTCCTGTAGAAGCCACATAAGCCTCTCTGGATCACAATTTATTTTGAATGTTTCTTCCAAAAATCTTGATAATGCATGGGGATGCTACTAATTCTAGATAAAGAGTCTCCTTATGGTAGAAATGAGTGCAGAAGTGGTGAAGTATCAAATTTTTAATGGATGGTGAGTGGAATAAAGGTGGAAAAAATAAAAGATAATAGAGTGGATGGATTTTAGGTCTCTCATGGTTTCCCTCCCTTTTCCCCAAGTGAAAAACTTATAATATACTCCCTCTTTACATGATTATCAACTTCCTTTAGAAATACAGGTACTTTCTTGTATCATTTTAGGATACTGACCGAAACGAGCAAGAGGGACTAGGTAATAATATGAAAGGCTTGGAAAGGGTTAAGACATGGGTGGAATGGAAATTAAGGGCTAACTAAAAGTGCTTGAAGGTGAATTTTGTTGCTAACTTTCTTTGATTGTGTTGACCTCCTTTGACTATTGTTAGAATACTGCTGCAACTACATCGCTGTGGGGTTGCTTGATGGTTCCTTGGAGCTTCTTGGAACACTTCATCATGGTCTCAAATACTCTGATTCAGAAAATTGTTGAAAAATGTGTTGCATGATGCTACTTCTGGGTGATTGATGATCTCGTAGCAGCTTAGAGGGGATATTATAGGTTTTCTGGGTCATGTTTTTCCTTATTGAATGTGGTAAACTTCATCATATTTCTATAGTGCTGGCACAGGTTGAGTGTGTAGGGTTTTTGGAGACTGCTACAAGAATCTATGGTTTCCTGTCATAGCCATAAAGGCCCCTTAGAATCATTAGTCTTATAACCTTCTCCCTTGCACTATAGTTTCTTGTAGCAATATAAGAACTTTCCTATAATAGCTTATGAATTTCCTCTAGTAGACTTGTTTAGCCACATCTCTCAAACGATAGATTTTATTTACCTAAAATTTCTTGATCATGTTACTATCATCCTTATGCATCTACCCATAAAAAGTCTTGGCCAATGGATGCATTAATCGTGAGAACAATTAGAAATAGTTATAGGTGATCGTTTCCATTTTATTGCAAAATATACAGTGGAATTTTCTAAATGTTTTTCAACATGTTTCCATCATCCGTATACATCTCCACATAAAAAATATTAGCCAATGGATGTATAATTTTCTTCATATGGTCAGTACAATTTATGCCCTATGTTCTTTTAGCAATTCTAGAATATCGTGTAGCAACATAGAACTTTCTTGTAGCAACTCAAGACAACAAGGAAAAAAATGGGAAAGGCTTGGGAATGAAGAGTGAAGGTTTGAAATGGATGAGAGTGGTGGATTGACATGGCCTTGGCCCTATTGGAGCATCTTGGAAAAGAATTTGAAAAACTCAAGTTTGACTACCCTTAACTATATTTCTACTCAGTTTCCTTTTATGGTGCTAAGTTGTTTTCATTGCTTGTACATGTTGAAGAAAACCTACATACATCAAAGAGAGATACTTAGACTAAAGAATCATTTTTTTCTTTTCATTTTTTCCTATTTTTTATAGCCCTATTGGTTGCCTCAAATAGGTCTTCAACCAGTAGGTCTTCCTAGGTGCCTTAGAGGAGGGTTTCACCTAGGATGTTATTTATTTTATTTTATTTTATTTTTTGTTTTCTCTCTTTTTTCCAACCAAATGACGACCTCATAGAGGTTTTTAATTAGTGAGCCAATATTAGGCACCTCAAAGGAGGTTTTCACCTGAGATTGTATTTTTCCTCTTCTTTTATTTTTTCTCTTTTTCCTTTTTTTTGTTTCCTTTTTCTATCCTATTCTACTTGAAGAGAAAAAGAAAATCTCTTTGAAGTGTAGGAATACTTCCAATTGAGCCATGTACATACCTGGATGGAAAATAAACTCATACGAAAGTTTGAAAGATATTGTTTGATATATACTCGAATATGAGAGCTAAGTTGCTTTGATTGAGATGATATCAAGAACTGTTGAAGGTAAGAGTGGTGCCCTAGCTCAATAATTGTCTAGAACCAATGTTCAATATAGTTGTGATTCCCTTGGTTCACTTGCTCATATGAATCACTCTCTATGTCCTCTTCTCCCATGACGTTCAGATCTTCTATTTTTTGTTGATTAGTCTCTTGAACACATACAAGATCTGATGATAAGCATAGTAGAAATTATTCGATATCAAGCTCCAATGGCTACTCTCCATCAAATGTGTTCTATGATTAGTCTCCTTGGGATATTCTTCTTTTAAATGTTTTTCTTCAATAACAATAAGAGATATATTATTTGCAATGCTCTTCTTGATCTAAAATGAATAACATTTGGCTCAAGAGGAGTTGTTTGGAAATTTTGTACCTTGGCATTGTAAGTGGGCTTAATTACATTACTTTTTTTGCTCAGAAATGGTTGTGTAGGTAGTTGAGTAGGAGTGGGTCTTTGAGATGGTTGTGGTTAAGGCTATGGTTATGGTGTAGGTGGATGGTATTGATATTATAATTGAGGATACTAAGGATGTTGATGGAAATATGCATCACCCCATTAGGAAGGATAATACCATGGAGTGGGGATAGTCCTAGGTGAGGTGCTAGGTGGATAGAAAGGTTAAAATTGTGCATTATAACTTGTATTAAAATAGAAGGGGTAGTTCATATCTTGCTTATATGAATTGATAAAGTAGATTTTATCCATTACTCCTAAATTATCAGCTACTTGTTCTTATTTTACCTGCAATAGTGGATGGAGACATCATTCTTACTACACCACATGATCAAGTAGGGGGATTTATGGTATTGAAAATTTATTTTTTAATTTTATAAAATATTTTGAATGAGAATTCTATTGCAATGAAATTTTTGGTTTTTAAAATGAAAGGTGCCTAATGCAAATTTTTTGTCTTTAGAAAAAAGTAAGAATGCAGAAAAAAAAGAAGGAATCATTGAAGAAGAATTGAGTGCTTGCTTTGACACCCTCCCTAAAAACGATGCCAAAAAGTGATGAGCCCCAATATTGTAACAATAATGTTGCAATTCCCAAGGCTACCTACTTTAATTATCAACCCGAGGTTCATACAAACTTAAGAGGGGCCGACACTGTATGTGCAACAGACACCTTCCTCTTCTTAATTGGACTCCATTTGATGCAAGTGAAAAAAGTCAAGGAAAAAAATTAAAATGAGCAAAGATATAAGAAAACCACCAGTCCTAAGTTGCATAAGGTAAAAATAAATAAGAAAACCTATAATATTCTTACTGGAAAGTAAATCACAAAAGGGAAATATATTCTATTTGCAAGAAAGGAAACCACCTATAAGATAATGAATATATATATATATATATATATATATCTATATATATATATATATATATATATATATATATATATATATATATATATATATATATATATATATATATATATATATATATATATATATATATATATATATATATATATATATATATATATATATATATATATATATAGATATATAATCTATCTTGCTGGAAAGGAAATGATGGTAAAGGAAATATATTTTACTTTGTAGGAAACAAAATCCCTAGGTTAATTTCATAGGAAAGAAATAATACTTTGCTTAAAGTAAATTGCAAAAGGAAATCTAGTCTAATTGCACAAATTAGCATTCAAGAAGCAAACAATCCAAAAGCTAAATGGTAACCTAACCAAAGCCTCAACTCAATCAAAGTGGTGTTAGAGAATTCATGGGCTATTCTAAGACATAAATCCACTCCTACCATGAATTTGTTGTGAATATGGGCAATGGAAGATCTTGTAAATAGACTACTATAGGAAACTCTCTGTTGTTATAGGATTGCTACAGGAAACCTCTGGCAAGCATGTTTCTGAAGTTAAAATTATAAATTCCCAAGCTAATCAAACAAAAATGATGTGGGGTAGTTCTTTTTTTAGTTTCAATTTTTTTAGGCTTCAATCCAAGTGGGATCAAATCAAGAGAGATTCATTAGCACTGCTAAAATTTAGCAAAAATTTACTGCTAAAAACCAAAAATTTCATAAGGGTGAACTATTAAGAAGATCTAAGTAGCCAAATGCCTAAGCTAACAAAGTGAAAAAGATATTGGTTAAATTTTGTTATTAAGTAGAATTTGTTTAGGCTTCAATTCAATTGGAATTAACTTGAAAGAATCCCATTAACATGTGCTAAAATTCAATCAAATTTATTACTAAAACCCGAAATTTCAGAATTGTGAACTAGTAAACCAATCCAAGTAGCTCAATGATGAATATGAATTTGTAGAGATGTTCTAAGGATGCATCATACTTGTAAATGTATAAATTACCTAGAAAACCAATTACTTTAATCATTTAACCAACCTAACCTATAGCAAATTAAGAATGAAGACTAACTGCAGAAATAGGAAATGCAAGAATAAGAGATGCAAGTGAACAAGAAATGAAAAGAAGATAAATAAATTCTATAGTAGGGATATGGGGATACTTAGATGTCTAATACAAAGTATACTTAGATTCCTAGGAAAGGAACCAAATCTTAGAAGCCAAAAATGAAAACAAAATTCATTATTAGAATAAATTCAAGTACATCCGTGGTGGAAATGAAAGCAAAACTACTAAATAACAATTTTTATTCGCAAGAAGGCTAAAAAATCCATGTCCCTAGAGGCTAATTCAAATTGTTATGTATATAAATTGATGGGGAATCAAAATCCTTGAAAGGAGATATCTTTCCCCTTCAAAATCCCCCAAAACGTGGATCTGGTTTTGTTGTGCTATACAACAACCCTCCCCATTTCAAAATTTTTATCTAAAACTTTAACAAGAAATGGGTCCCCTTTTTAGAACTTAGATAAAATCAATAAAACTTTTAAAAAATCAATAGTTGTGATAAGTCTTTTGCTTTTAGATTAAGTTCAATAACAATCGCAACTTTGCAAAATCTATACAACACATGAAAATCCTTATGAAAAGTTCCGATTCGATTTAAATATTAAACAAGACCTTGTCATAAAACAAATATAAATGAATGTGTCACATCCTTTGTTTAAAAGATAGACTTAAGGTTTCCATTGGCAATCATCGATGCGATAACGCCATCGGAAAGCGCATATCGCAACTTATCAAGGAATCATTCCAAGGGGCCATATAAATCTTCTGATGCGATAAGCCGATCGCAATCGGCCATCGCTGAAAGCACGAAACGCATAACAAATGCCCATTTGGAATCCGCCGATGCGATTTCATTATTGGAAAGCGCGCTTTTCAATAAAGGTGAAATATAATCGTTAAGCGAATGTTTGCGGGTCTAAATTATAAGTCAATTATAAATAAAGAGTAAAATTTTGTATTCAAGTGATCCCGCTTACCATCTATTGCAATCGGAAGTTTCAAAGGAAACAGTTAAGCATAACGGTTATACCTCCTGATCTGCGATATGTGATTAATCGCTTATCACTGATCGGGAAGTTACGATATTTATTTTAAAAGAATCGTTATCAAGATTTGTGATGCGACATATCTTTATGGCATTTAAGTGTCACGTTGGCAGTTATGGAAAATCATTAATTAAGCAGTTATGGTTGAATCCTTCAAGGATTTCATCCGTGGTAGTGTAATATATCAAATCCATAACACTCATTGTGCTTAATTGTCGTTAATCTTGTATAATGCGTATTAGCTTGGAGCAAATATTTCCTCTTTTACGTTCTTCTGTTTCATTGTGCAGAGTAAGTTAGAATTTATGAATCGAGCGAAAATTATGAAGAAATCAAAGAAACCAAAGGTTCCCATCATAACCAAAGAGGAACCAGTAAAAAAGGTCTTGATAGCTGATACTACCTGCCTTGGTCTGGGTCAGGCTTCATGGGAAAGCATATATAATTTACTAGAAGCCGAGGATCTAGAAGAGATTGAAGAAGAAAAGGGAACAATGGATTCCACTAACAAGTCAGAGAGTACTCTTAAGGATTTGGCCAGCTCTTATCTTCACAAAATAGCAGCCCGCGCTAAAATATTACCCTACAATGACTTGGTCAGATGGATAATTGAGAGTATCAGCATAACAGACAAAGCATTCTTTACGGCTGATGGAAGGATGTTTGGGTCATTCAGGGTGGAAGATATCAAAAATATGTACCATTTGCCTGAACCACAGAAGCAGTACAACAAGGCATTTTTGGAATCCTTCACCAAGGAAAATGACATGGAGTCAGACCCTATCAGGCAGTGGAGGCATTACCCAAACAAACACAAGCATGAATCATCGGGTATGTACTCCGTAGACTCCTTAGCATCTCCTTACTGCTATGCTGGTGCTATGATATGCAGACTCTTTGGAGTCCATGATTCGGCTAAGTTTTCTATAGAAATGGTGCCTTTAATGGAAGTAGCAGTTAACTCTTATATCATGGATTGGGCAACCATTTTATCTGATAAAATGGCCAACCAAATCCTTGATTATAGAAGAAACAGGTTTGTGACTACCCGGGTAATACCCCCGTTTTATATGAGTGCCTACATTTTGGACACCATCTGTTTCAATTCTGATTACCCCATTTTAGGTTGGAAATGGACTCCACAAGACCCAAACCCCATTCATATTTATCATAAGGAATTGTGGAAAGCCCATTATAAAAATCATCTTTATAGAATCTGTCATGGTTTCGTCTTGCCTGTTCATTATGCTATATTCAACAAACCCGCTCCTCGGTTGTCCGATGAAGCCAGTGTTGACCTAACATCAATTGGTAGTTGGTTCAGTGAAGAGAAGTTCACCTACATCAGACTTTTTGGCAGCACTACTGATCCACATGTCCTCCCCTTATACATTCCTGATAAACTATTTGCCAGAGAAATAGCTTATCAGATAACAGAAGCAGGGATGTCAAGGAACCTAAAGGAGTCCAAAAAACAAATGTGGCCTTCATTCCCCCTTCGATGTGGTACTTTCACACTGCATGACTTCAAACATGCAGAGAAGGAAGCTGAGAAAATTAAAATGTTAAAGTTAGCAGTCATCCCAAAGAGGCAGTATGATCCAAAAGCAATCGCCTACAATTTCACTTCTCATGTCAAACTCGCCAAGTTTGAACATGAGAAGGATGACTATGATGATTTGTTCACTTCATCTGAGTTATTTTCTCAAGTGAAACATCTAGCAAAATTTAGATTGGGAGTAGAGGGATTAGAGGAATTTTTGAAGTTCAGGACACAGAGGTTGTAAACACTACCTCTGGACTTATTAAATACTACCTCTATGGTGCAACTTGAAGGCCACTGTGAAGAAAAAACTATTGAAAAGACTCTTAAAAAGGAAAAGAGCCATGAAAGGGAGCAGACAAAGGAAGGAACTAGTGAGATCCTTGATACTAATATAAATATTGATCCTACTTTAATCAAGGAATGGGAGCAGTTCGATCTAATCATCAAGAACCCAAATGACTCCCAAAATCTCACTACACCAAAATCGTCTGTAGCACAAAATCCTAAGGTTATTAGTGTTCTGATTGAAGGGACAAGCGGCCTACCCAAGATTCAGTAGGATATAGAAATCATTCCCGAAAATCCTACAGAGGAGATTGTACTAAAAATAGAAGAAATACCACCCCTAGATGTATTCTACAGTCTGAAGCACAGGGCTATGGTTAAAAGATAGAGGAAAAAGAGGAAAATTGATCAAGGACCTCTTCTAACTCCTCAAGCTGAAATGATGAATGTGGTATGGAAGGCAGAAGTCAATCCTTCTGAGGATTTAACTAAATTATCTCAGTATGCAGGGGCTTATACAGCAACAACAATAGACAAAGCCTCAGAGGTCAGCCAGCTAATCAGGGAAAAGGATCAAAGGATCACTCAACTTGAAGTGCAATCGGCAGAAGAACAGCAAAGGATTAGTCAGCTTGAATAGCAACTAAGCAGGCTTCAGATGACAATTGAGCAGGAAAAGAAGGCCAAGGAAGATCAAATTGCACAAATGCAATTACAGATAGAAAACTACAAGGGTTATCCACAGTTTACTAAATTCAGAAAAGAAGCCTTGGAGATAACCAAAGCCTTGTCCCAGAATTTGAACTTCCTTTGCCATAATATATCATTGGCTGACCCATTGTGCGATATCTCTACATCATTGATTGAGAAGGCAGTTGACACCAGACTGGAATTGGGAAAAACATATGAAAGGATAACAAATTTTCTTTCTTTGGAAGATTCCGAAGAAGGAACGGCTGCCAATTTGCCAAAAATACAAGAATCACATAAGGAAATCTTGTTTTCAGAATGGGAGTCCCTTTTTAATGAAAGCAGAAAGAGAAACTTCTAGATCCAGAGCTACAATGAATGGTGTAATCAAATTAGTAAATAACAGTTTACATATGTCTAATTTGATCTTTGATTGCTCTCCAGGTAAACTCCCAAAAGCAAAGGCACTGGAACATCATTGGAGACAAGAGTTGGCAAGCAGAGAAAAATAGATCAGAGAAGTGCAAAACTTGACATGGGATACATTCTGGTTTTTTCTAGTCAAGCCACATAGCCAGCAGATGGCCATGAAATGCCTTTCTGACGCAGTCAGCTGCGTGATTCCCGAACTCTCTAATGCCACCTATACAGTGCAGCTACATTCCAAGATGAGTCAACCTCTGGAAACCCAGCCAATGTTTGCAATCTGTCAAATACAAGCACAAGAAACGAAGTTGATTCAATGAATTAGTTCAATTGCTATCGCACTGCTATTTTTATAGCAAATCCCATATTTTCATGTCTACAGTTTAAATAGCTCATAGCGATTTTTGTTGATAGTTTGTTTTTATTTTTATTATTTAAGACCCTTTTATGTATTTAGAAAGGGTCCTCAATTTGTATAAATTTTGACTTGGGAGTTTCACTTCTGTACTTCTAAATATTTTTTATCAAAATTGGATCAAGGTTCTACATTTTTGTGGAAGAAGCTTTTTCAAGACTTGCACTTTTGCATCTTCTGGAGGTTTTCTCAAATAGGAAAGTGGAATCGGAGTGTTGTTTACATTGAAAGGATTCAAATGCATGCGGTACTTCTATCACTATTTTTGTCTTATTTCTTTATGTGAATGAACATTTCTTAAAATTTGCTATTGTTGATATATGTATGCATTTTCAAACGATTCTTTATTATATCATTTCTGAAGATTGAGAATTGTTTGTTTCAAAGGATATATGTTAGCGATATATATTGTGATGAAGGTGATAATGGTTTTATAATTACTTTGTTTAATTTCTTAAACAAAGTAATCATCATATGAATACATCTTTCTATTTACGAATAAGCCATCTTTATGATTATTTGTCTATTAGAAATAATCAGAAATCGCATTGTTAATAGGATACCCAGGTTATATAGTTATATTTGTATATTTTTGAATTGTAGGATAAAACACTTATCACCTTCATTACACATTATAAAACAATCACCCATCAACTCATACATCACTGGGAAATTGGTCCCATTATATCCAGTTGGAGCCACCATACCAAACGGAAAAGGAGTTGCACTAAGGTCCGAACCGGGTGGTTTTCCCCGATGTTGATGCAGTGATTTTAGAGGCATCAACATTTTTGGCGCTAGAAGGAGGGCATGAACTGTGAATGGCAAGAAAATCCAAATCCATAGCCCATTCTGAGAGTAAATCTCCCTCACCATCTCCTCCAACTTCTCCCTCACATTCTAAATCTCCCATTTTCAAGCGAGAAGTTGAAAAGACAACACCCACTGCTGAAAACTTGAACATATCGGACAATTCTTCCCTTGAACCCCCTGAAGTTCAGTCTTTAATTCATAAACTTCAAGGGTTTTCAATATCTCAAGAACAGTTTGAGTTATCCCAAGGCAGTGTGACTTCGCAATATATCCCTTCTCAGCCTCTTACAAGATTGCAGAGCGAAAAGCTTGGTATCCCACCAACAGAATTTCCTCTGCCAAGTCGAAAAAGAGCTAGGAAGACACCGTTAGAGTCTGATAGTGAGGCTCTTTCCTCATCATCATCCATTTCATCCAATCCATTGCAAAGTCAACCATCCATTCCCCAACTACACATCATAGTCCAAAAGGGTACAGGTACTCCGACATCCTCTACCCAACCACTTTTAACTACATCCTCACTTTCTTCTATTGTTAGTGCGACAATGGCACAGAATCAACCACAACCGAGGCCATGGACAAATCCAGGGGCAGTCGCAATGCCTGCACCCTTGAGTCAATTACCAGCCCATCCTAAAAAGTGGTTACCAAAGTTTAATCCTGATATCGGCATACTAGCAGAAGAACATATAAACAATTTTATGTTGTCAATAAACTTAAATGGGGTGACAGAAGAAGATGTTGTTGTTAGGATTTTCCCATACACCTTACAAGGAGTAGCTAGATCATGGTATTTTTCATTACCACCGGGATCCATTAATAGTTGGAATGCTTTCCAAGAGTAGTTTTTAACTAAGTTTGGAGATGATAGGTCCATAGCGACATTAATCAATGATCTCTATAATCTTAAAACTGAGTCAAAAGAACCCATTAAATATTTCAACTCACGATTTTAATAAGCTCTTAAACAAAATTCCTGCTACGTCTAAGCCCGATGAAGAAGTTCGAAGTGAATGGTATATTTTTTCTTTACCTTCGAATATAGCCATCTTCATTGATAGGGCTACAAAGCCCACCTTAGCAGAGAATATGAAAGAAGTGATCACCATTGAAAAACGTATTATTGCTTTAGAAAAGAAAATCGCTCTTGAAGAAAGAAAGTCCAAAAAAGTTACTTTTAAAGATGATTCAAAAAAGAAAGTAGCTAAAGATCCATACGATATGGAGGGTTTGCAAAAAGTTCTGAAGACTATGTCCAACGAAATGGTAGAGATAAAGAAATAGGTAGCTGAAACCTCCACTAAAAAACCATTTAGGAACTTCAAAAGAGCTGAATCAAAACCACCTAATGCCATATCTAATGCAGAATCAGATCCAGATGACGATGAGGATGAAGACACAGTTTTGTCATCAGAGGAAACAGAAGAAGATGAGATAGTTGAATGTCACAGTATGTGGGACTTCATTTTGCCTAACTCTGATACTGAAAGTGAACAGGAAGCTCTCCCAGTAAATACCAGAAGTAAAATTGCTGCAGAGCCTGTTCAAACAACTCAAAAGAAGAAAAATACAAGCCCTACTGCCAAAGATAAGGCTCCCATGAAGAAAACTCCAGTTTTGCCTACCCAAAATCAGCCATCATCTTCCAATCCACCCTCATCATCTAAGACATTGGTAGTCTCTGACTCTATGGATTACAACATTATTGAAGACATGAAGAAGACTAGAGCGAATATTTCTTTATTTGAGCTTAGCAAGCTCAAACATCAACAAAAATTGTTGCTCAAAGAGTTAAATGCAGTACCTTCTTCTCCTCTTCCAAATGTTGTATTATCCAAGGCGGCTAAAGGATCAGGTAAGCCACCATCGGATAAAGTAGATGCTATTGATGCTGTTTTGATCGGAGATAGATCTAATTCTCATACTCCTCCTTTTCTCTTAACCTATGAGATCTACAATAGAAATCTGCACAACTGCTTAATAGATTCAAGGGCTTCATCAAACATAATGCCAACCTTAGTTTGCTCAAAATTAAACATTGAGCCCCAAAAATCTGTAGTACATATTGTTCAGTTAGATCGAACTAAGGTTCAAGTCTTAGGAGAGATTAATTCAGTCACCATTAGGTTATCAACTGATCCTAGAGTAGTCCAGAGAATTGATATATTGATTGCTGACATCCCTGAGTTTTATGGTTTAATTTTAAGCAGGGATTGGTCTGAGAAACTCCATGGTTACATTTCTACTGATTGGTCTCATATGTGGCTTCCCTATAAAGGGAAACCAAATCAAATCAAAATCGATCGGGAGAAACACATGACCCATACTGTAACGGAGTTTGAGCAGGAAAACCAACCTATAGCTTTCAATAACAACATTCTCGGAAATTACTCAGCTGAATCATTCTTTGGTAATTTTAATGCTCAATCATCACCTTTTTCTGTTAATAGTTTCACATCATAGATAGAAAATTTCTCTCATATGGATACCTCAAGATGTGTTACTATTGCTGGGGAAATTGTAAATAAACTTGTAGATAAGCCTATATTTTGGTCTTTATATTTTGATTGATCAAAATCCAATGACGGTGCAGGAACAGGATGTATTTTAGTTAGTCCTGAAGGGAAAAAAACCATGCTATCATGCAAACTAGAATTTGAGTGTACAAATAATACTGCGGAATATGACGCATTGATTCAAGGGATCTATAAAGCAATAAGCCTGAAGATTCAATATCTAAATGTATTTGGTGATTCTGAGATTGTCATCAAATAGGTAAGGAACACTATCCATTGCCTTTTAGGACATCTCAAGCATTATCAGTCCCTGCTTCAAGACCTCATATCTCATTTTCTAGCATTTAATATTTCTCCTATCCCTAGATCTCAGAATGCGGGAGCTGATTTATTAGCTAATGTTGCTTCTAAGCTCCTTCCATCCAAGGATTATAGTCCTGATAGGTTTTCAGTTGAATTAATTTTTAGACCATATGTTCCGAACAATGTCACCAATTGGCGGGTATTTAATCATGAAGAAGACATTTTAAATTTCTTAACTTCTGAAAAATCTTATGATGACCAGATTATTGATGAAAATGATCATGATCTTCAAATAAAACAAAGACTGAATGAGAATTCTATACCTAAGTCTGTGGTCAAACTTGAAGATCTCTATGATATCAAAGATAGGTTCAAAAAAGTCACTAATTCAAACTTCAAAGCTCTACTTTGAAATTTGAATTAGTAAATCTTGGCACTGAGTCCAAACCACAAAATGTTAATCTAGGACTAGGCTTCACTTCAAAAGAAAGATTTTATTTTATTAGATATTTAAACAAATATAAAAATGTTTTTTCTTGGAATTATGACGACCTGAGGACGTATGATACTTCTATCATACAACACACAAATCCAATGATTTCTGAGGAGAAACCTGTACAACAAAAATTGAGGAAAATTCACCCAAATCTCGAGAGTTAGATCAAAGCATATTTGAATAAAATCTTGAAAGCTAAGATAATTTTCCCAGTCAGACATTCTAAATGGGTTTCAAACTTGATACCTGTTAGGAAAAAGAATGGTGATATTAGGATTTGCATTGATTTCAGAAATCTCAATAAGGCATGACAAAAAGATAATTTCGCATTACCAACAATGGAGCAGACACTTCAATCAGTAGCTAGTTCAGAGTTGATGTCTTTTCTGGATATAACCAAATATTGGTACATCTGGATGACAGACTAAAACTACATTTAGAACCAAATGGGGAACATATGCCTATCAGAAAATGCCTTTTGGTTTGATTAATGCTGGAGCTACTTTCCAAAGAGCAATGGATATAGCATTTAAGGGTTTGATTAACAAGTCAGTTGTTGTCTACCTAGATGACATAACTGTCTTTTCCAAGAAAAGAGCAAATCATCTACATGATTTGAAACAAATCTTTGAATGATGTAAAAGGTATGGGATTTCTTTAAATCCCAAGAAATAATTATTCGGTCTTGATGAAGGTAAACTCTTAGGATTTATTGTATCTAAAGATGGCATTTACATTGATCTAGATAGAATCAAAGAGATTTATGATATTTCTCTGCCACACAATAAAAAATCAATGCAATCATTTTTAGGACAGATAAATTTTGTAAAAGGATTCGTTCCTGATTTTTCTCAAATTGTTTTACCTTTATAGACCATGATTAAGAAAAATTCAATTTTCAAATGGGGACATAACGAACAAGAAGCATTTGATTCAATCAAATAGGCAATCATTAATTCTCCTGCATTGAATACTCCCAATTTTTCTAATCATTTTATTTTGTACACTTTAGCTACCAAAACATCTTATGCAGCTGTGTTAATGCAAATCAATGATCAGCAAATTGAAGCACCCATCTCCTTCTTCAGTTCTAATTTACAAGGTGCTGAACTTAACTATTCCGAAGTAGAAAAACAAGCTTTCGCTGTGTTTAAATCTATCAAACACTTTAGGCCATTCCTCCTAAAAACACATACAAAAGTAATAGTCCCATTCTCTGTAGTGAGACAATTGCTAGTCCAAAGGGAAGTAGGAGAGAAGAGAGCCAACTGGGTTACAACATTACAAGAGTATGATATAGATATTAAACCAGTGAAAATTGTAAGAGGACAAGGTTTTTGCAGGTTATTAGTAGGAGCTTCTAATATTCCAGAACATGAAGATTCAGATAATGCTCTTCAAGTAAACAAGATAAGTATCATGAATTCTAAATCTCAGTATGCAGATCTGGTCTTTTATTTGAAAAATGGATATGATCCTCCTAGTTTCAGTTACAAAAACAAACACGCCTTAAGATTAAAAGCAAAACACTTCGAAATCATTGATGATGTGTTATTTAGAAGGAATTATGATTCAATTTTGTTGAGATGCCTTGAAAAAACTGAAGCACAGAAGGTTTTGCAGGAATTACATGATGGTCCAGCAGGTGGACATTTTGGAGGTGATACAACAGCTCACAAGATAATACATGTTGGATATTATTGGCCCACTTTGTTTAAAGACACCCATGACTATGTAAGGAAATGCAAGATATGCCAAACTGCTAGTGGGAGACAAAGGAAACCAGCCTTTCCTTTACAACCAGTGAACATTGAGCAACCATTTGAACAATGGGGGCTGGATATCATAGGAGAGATTGTTCCACATTCTTCCAAGAAACACAGATACATCCTTATAGCCACGGATTACTTCACGAAGCGGGTAGAAGAAACTCCTTTGAAGATAGCCAATTCTGATGCAATCATTGAATTCATTGATCAATTCATCATTACTAGGTTTGGTGTACCTAACGTCCTTATTTTTGACAATGCATCTTATTTTTCTGGAAGTACCATACTTGAATTTTCTCTTAAGAGAGGATTTAAATTAAAGTATTCTGCAAACTACTACCCTCAAGGTAATGGTTTGGCAGAATCAACTAATAAGAATCTCATTAAGATTATTAAAATAATTGTTGATCAGAATCAAAAGAATTGGCATAAGTCTTTGATATTTGCATTATGGGTAGACTGCATAACTCAGAAGGCCTCAATAGGTACTTCTCCATTCAACTTAGTGTATGGGAAAGAAGCTGTAATACCAACAAACTTAGCACTCCCATCTCTAGCCCTAGTACAATTTATTGAAGAAAATCCTTCGTCCTCTATTCAATTAAGATATGATCAAATCCTTAAATTAGAGGAGGAAAGGGAAAAAGCCAAAATCACACATGCAAAACATCAACAGGTCATTAAATCTTCTTTTGATGCAAATTCTACTAGCCCAAAAATTTTACAAATCGGTGATCTTGTTTTGAAATGGGACAAAGCACACGAAGACAAAGGCAAACATACCAAATTTCAAAAGATGTGGCTTGGACCGTTTCAAATCATTGAGAAGATAGGCTCATCAATGTTCATACTGCAAGACCTATCAAGAAAGAGAGATTCTCTTCCTGTCAATGGGCTTATCTTGAAGAAATTCTTTACTTAAGGAGGTAACCCCTTCTTACCTATAAATATTCATTATGCAAGTTTGTTTATTTTAAATTTTTGTAGATAATAAGGTTGTAAATAGTCTTCCATTGACCTTTTACTATTGGAAAGTTCTTTAAGAAAATATTGTAAATACTTACTTTCAATAGATGGAAACCTTTAAGGAAAAGACTACAGTTTTAGAAAGATAGATAAAATATAAAACTCTGAGAACCTCTTTTAGATTTGTAAAATCTTCACAAGCCTTGAAAATACTGTAAATCATTCCAAGTTTTAAAGAGCCGAGAGAGGTTATTTGTAAGAAGTAAAGACTTTTCCAGACTTAGCATCTACAACTCTAAAATTGTCATCCATAAACTCTTAAGGAGAAAGTCATTCACCCCATCCACTAAGTTCATGATTTTTCATAGTGTAACTCTAAAATATGTCTGATATAAAAGATAAGGGGTCTCATCATGAGCCTTCTTACCATGATCATAGGGAACTAATTAAACTGACATTACCAATACTGCATATCAAAATAGGGTAATGGCTTATAATCATAAGACAAGGGGTCTCATCACGAGCCAGCTTGTTCAGTTCAATTACAACCAGTGAATGGCATTGTCAACAGCTGGCCACCAAACTAGGACAATGGCTTTTTATCTTTTAAAAATTGAAAGAATAAAAATCAAAAAAGAAAAAAAAATATGTAAACATATCTTTTTGAATTTATCTTTCAAAATTTATACTCTTAGATGGATGGGACAATGAATGATTAGTGGTTAAAAGGTAACCTTGTCAAGACTATAAATGTCTGCTGGCAGCAGAGGCACTACCTGTGACAACAGAGTAAACTTAAAAGCTAAGTTGGAGAAGCCCCCTGCTTTATCTATATCAACCAATCAAAGCTTGAAGAAGCCCAAAATGTTTTTATTTTTAAGATTGGAAAAGAAATTACAAAAAAATGTCATTATATTCAAAGTTAATTTTTATTTAACTATTCTTAGATGGTTTTCTTTATCCTTAGTGGTTTCCAAATTAAGAAAGTTATAGATATTGCATTATTTTCTCAGAGATAATTGTTTCTCCCAGTGAATCGCCAATTGTTGTGCTATACAACAACCCTCCCCATTTCAAAAATTTTATCTAAAACTTTAACAAGAAATGGGTCCCCTTTTTAGAACTTAGATAAAATCAATAAAACTTTTAAAAAATCAATAGTTGTGATAAGTCTTTTGCTTTTAGATTAAGTTCAATAACAATCGCAACTTTGCAAAATATATACAACACATGAAAATCCTTATGAAAAGGTCCGATCTGATTTAAATATTAAACAAGACCTTGTCATAAAACAAATATAAATGAATGTGTCACATCCTTTGTTTAAAAGATAGACTTAAGGTTTCCATTGGCAATCGCCGATGCGATAACACCATCGGAAAGTGCATATCGCAACTTATCAAGGAATCATTCCAAGGGGCCATATAAATCTTCCAATGTGATAAGCTGATCGCAATCGGCCATCGTTGAAAGCACAAAACGTATAATGAATGCCCATTTGGAATCCGCTGATGCAATTTCATTATTGGAAAGCGCGCTTTTCAATAAAGGTGAAATATAATCGTTAAGCGAATGTTTGCGGGTCTAAATTATAAGTCAATTATAAATAAAAAGCAAAACGTTTTATTCAAGTGATCCCGCTTACCATCTATCACAATCAAAACTTTACAAAGGAAACAGTTAAGCATAACGGTTATACCTCCTGATCTGCGATATGCGATTAATCGCTTATCGCTGATCGGGAAGTTACGATATTTATTTTAAAAGAATCGTTATCAAGATTTGCAATGCGACATATCTTTATGGCATTTAAGTGTCATGTTGGCAGTTATGGAAAATCATTAATTAAGCAGTTATGGTTGAATCCTTCAAGGATTTCATCCGTGGTAGTGTAATATATCAAATCCATAACATTCATTGCGCTTAATTGTCATTAATCTTGTATACTGTGTATTAGCTTTGAGCAAATATTTCCTCTGTTACGTTCTTCTGTTTCGTTGTGCAGAGCAAGTCTGAATTTATGAATCCAACGAAAATGACGAAGAAATCAAAGAAACCAAAGGTTCCCGTCATAACCAAAGAGGAACCAGTAAAAAAGGTCTTGATAGCTGATACTACCTGCCTCGGTCTAGGCCAGGCTTCATGGGAAAGCATATATAATTTACTGGAAGCCAAGGATCTAGAAGAGATTGAAGAAGAAAAGGGAACAGCAGATTCCACTGACAAGTCAGAGAGTACTCTTAAGGATTTGGCCAGCTCTTATCTTCACAGAATAGCAGCCCGCGCTAAAATATTACCCTACAATGACTTGGTCAGATGGATAATTGAGAGTATCAGCATAACAGACAGAGCATTCTTTACGGCTGATGGAAGGATGTTCGGGTCATTCAGGGCGGAAGATATCAAAAAGATGTACCATTTGCCTAAACCACAGAAGTAGTACAACAAGGCATTTTTGGAATCCTTCGCCAAGGAAAATGACATGGAGTCAGACCCTATCAGGCAGTGGAGGCATTACCCAAACAAACACAAGCATGAATCATTGGGTATGTACTTCGTAGACTCCTTAGCATCTCCTTACTGCTATGTTGGTGCTATGATATGCAAACTCTTTGGAGTCCATGATTCGGCTAAGTTTTCTATAGAAATGGTGCCTTTAATGGAAGCAGTATTTAATTCTTATATCATGGATTGGGCAACCATTTTATCTGATAAAATGGCGAACCAAATCCTTGATTATAGAAGAAACAGGTTTGTGACTACCTGGGTAATACCCCCATTTTATATGAGTGCCTACATTTTGGACACCATCTGTTTCAATTCTGATTACCCCATTTTAGGCTGGAAATGGACTCCACAAGACCTGAACCCCATTCATATCTATCATAAGGAATTGTGGAAAGCCCATTATAAAAATCATCTTTATAGAATCTGTTATGGTTTTGTCTTGTCTGTTCATTATGCTATATTCAACAAACCCACTCCTCGATTGTCCGATGAAGCTAGTGTCAACCTAACATCAATTGGTAGTTGGTTCAGTGAAGAGAAGTTCACCTACTTTAGACTTTTTGGCAGCACTATTGATCCACATGTCCTCCCCTTATACATTCCTAATAAACTATTTGCCAGAGAAATAGCTTATCAGATAACGGAAGCAGGGACGTCAAGGAACCTAAAGGAGTCCAAAAAACAAATGTGTCATTCATTCCCCCTCCGATGTGGTATTTTCACACTACATGACTTCAAACATGTAGAGAAGGAAGATGAGAAAATTAAAATGTTAAAGTTAGCAGTCATCCCAAAGAGGCAGTATGATCCAAAAGCAGTTGCCTACAATTTCACCTCTCATGTCAAACTTGCCAAGTTTGAACATGAGAAGGATGATTATGATGATTTGTTCACTTCAGCTGAGTTATTTTCTCAAGTGAAACATCTAGCAAAAATCAGATTGGGAGTAGAGGGATTAGAGGAATTTTTGAAGTTCAGGACACAGAGGTTGCAAACACTACCTCTAGACTTGTTAAATACTACCTCTATGGTGCAACTAGAAGGCCACTGTGAAGAAAAAACTATTGAAAAGACTCCTGAAAAGGAAAAGAGCCCTGAAAGGGAGCAAACAAAGGAAGGAACTAGTGAGATCCTTGATACTGATATAAATATTGATCTTGCTTTAATCAAGGAATGGGAGTAGTTCGATCTAATCATCAAGAACCCGAATGACTCCCAAAATCTCACTACACCAAAATCGCCTGTAGCACAAAAGCCTAAGGTTATTAGTGTTCTAATTGAAGGGACAAGCGGCGAACCCAAGATTGAGCAAGATATAAAAATCATTCCCGCAATCCTACAGAGGAGATTGTACTAAAAATAGAAGAAATACCACCCCTAGATGTATTCTACAGTCCGAAGCACAGGGCTATGGTTAAAATATAGAGGAAAAAGAGGAAAATTGATCAAGGACCTCTCCTAACTCCTCAGGCCAAAATGATGAATGTGGTATGGAAGGTAGAAGTCAATTCTTCTGAGGATTTAACTAAATTATCTCAATATGTAGGGGCTTATATAGCAACAACAATAGACAAAGCCTTAGAGGTCAGCCAGCTAACCAAGGAAAAGGATCAAAGGATCACTCAACTTGAAGTGCAATCGGAAGAAGAACATCAAAGGATTAGTCAGCTTGAATAGCAACTAAGCAGGCTTCAGATGACAATTGAGCAGGAAAAGAAGGACAAGGAAGATCAAATTGCACAAATGAAATTATAGATAGAAAAGTACAGGGGTTATCCACAGGTTACTGAATTCAGAAAAGAAGCCTTGGAGATAACCAAAGCCTTGTCTCAGCAGTTGAACATCCTTTGCCATAATATATCATTGGCTGACCCATTGTGCGATATCTCTGCATCACTAATTGAGAAGGCAGTTGACACCAGACTGGAATTGGAAAAAGCAGATGAAAGGATAACAAATTTTCTTTCTTGGCAAGATTCCGAAGAAGGAAGGGCTGCCAATTTTCCAAAAATACAAGAATCGCACAAGGAAATCCTGTTTTCGGAATGGGAGTCCCAGCTAATGAAAGCCAAAAGAGCAATTTCTAGATCCAGAGCTGCAATGAATGGTGTAATCGAATTAGTAAATAATAGTTTACATATGTCTAATTTGATCTCCGATTTCTCTCTAGGTAAACTCCCGAAAGAAAAGGCACTGGAACATCATTGGAGACAGGAGCTAGCAAGCAGAGAAAAATAGATCAGAGAAGTGCAAAACTTGACATGGGATACATTCTGGTTTTTTCTAGTCAAGCCACATAGCCAACAGATGGCCATGAAATGCCTTTTCGACGCAGTCAGCTGCATGATTCCCAAACTCTCTAATGCCACCTACACAACCCAGCTACATTCCAGGATGAGTCAACCTCCGGAAATCCAGCCAATGCTTGCAATCTATCAACTACAAGCACAAGAAAGGAAGCTAATTCAATGAATTAGTTCAATCGCTATCGCACTGCTATTTTTATAGCAAATCCTAGATTTTCATGTCTACAGTTTGAACAGCTCATAGCGATTTTTGTTGATAGTTTGTTTTTATTTTTATTATTTAAGACCCTTTCATGTATTTAGAAAGGGTCCTCAATTTGTATAAGATTTGACTTGGGAGTTGCACTTCTGTACTTCTAAATATTTTTTATCAAAAGTGGATCAAGGTTCTGCATTTTTGTGAAAGAAGCTTTTTCAAGACTTGCACTTTTGCATCTTCTGGAGGTTTTCTCAAATAGGAAAGTGGAATCGGAGTGTTGTTTACATCGAAAGGATTCAAATGCATGCGGTACTTCTATCACTGTTTTTGTCTTATTTCTTTATGTGAATGAACATTTCTTAAAAGTTGCTATTGTTGATATATGTATGCTTTTTCAAATGATTCTTTATTATATCATTTCTGAAGATTGAGAATTGTTTATTTCAAAGGATATATGTCAGCAATATATATTGTGATGAATGCGATAATGTTTTTATAATTACTTTGTTTAATTTCTTAAACAAAGTAATCATCATATGAATACATCTTTCTATTTACGAATAAGCCATCTTTATGATTATTTGTCTATTAGAAATAATCAGAAATCGCATTGTTAATAGGATACCCGGGTTATATAGTTATATTTGTATATTTTTGAATTGTAGGATAAAACACTTATCACCTTCATTACACATTATAAAACAATCACCCATCAACTCATACATCACTGGGAAACTAGTCCCATTATATCCAGTCGGAGCCACCATACCAAATGGAAAAGGAGCTGCACTAAGGTTCGGACTGGGTGGTTTTCCCCGATGTTGATGCAGCGATTTTAGAGGCATCAACAAGTTCCCAATAGTAGGAATATTCGTTAAACATTGAGTTATTGGGAGCTATAAAATCTATTTCATAATTTCATAATATCCTATTCATTTATTGGTCCATCCCAAAGCATTCTCTAGTAGGTAGAAAGTCCCTAAATTATCTTATTCTGCAGATCTTGAAAATTTACTCAATATTCTAAAAAATAAATAACATTAGGCACATAATAAAAAACTATCTCTAAACCTTCTTAAGAACTTATTAGAGATAACAAAAAATTATTTAGTGCATATGAAGAGATTTAATATAGCCTTTATGTTCCTAGGAAAGGTTAAATGGGCCTGATTCTACTACTAATTGGGAGGCCCATCACCGGGTTTGTAATAGACATTAGGAACAATTTTTGAAGACTTCAATGATAAAAACCCAAATGCCTTCCTCATTTTAGAAATTTTTATTACCATGGACGTGACTATTTCATCATGGGAGACAATGTATAACTAGCTTGAACAATAATTAACTGATATTATTGAAGAAAACACAAGTGCTATAGTCACTATAGATGATCAAGGAGGAAAAGTGAGTTTTGAGGCCATGTTCCTAGACATGGAAAAATATGACTTGCACAAGGTATTTGATCATCCAAGAATTATCCCTTACACCGATATGATATGAGAGCCTATCAAATATGTGGATTCAAACAAAAGGAAAATCATCATTCCTCACGGAACAATAGTTGTTTCATTTAGAGCATAATATATCAAGCATATGTATAAATTTCCACAACTAGATCTTATTTATAATTCCCAATTTATTAAAGGATTTGTTGTAAAATAATGTAATGAAGCTGAGGAGACTTTATCCCATCTAATAAAAGAATGGAGGAGAGACCCCAATAAACACAAAGAAGACTCTTCAGGAAAATATGCAATTTCCTCTTTAAGCGATCCTTTTAGTTATGTCACTTCCATGTTATGTAGAATATTTGGAAATAAATATGTCACACAATTCTTGTTGGACTGGGTCCCTCTCATCCATAGGGATTCAAATGGGTTTTCCTTCAGTTGGGCAAAAATTATATCCAATAACATTACTCTCAATGTTCTTTCCTATTACAAAGAGAGAAAAAAATCACCTTTAACCCTCCTTACTATATGTCAACATTCATTATGGATTTCATTTGTATTTCTAATGCCTCTCTAGAAATAGGTTGGTAATGGACACTTAAAGAGCCCTTACCCATTCACTTCTATCATAGTAAACTACGGGAAGATAAGTACTAAGAACATTTCTATTAAATATGTTATTATGGCATGATCCCTATCTTCCATACTATCTTTAATGCAAAGAGAATTTCACATATGTCGGAATCTACTTATGTAATGGTGCTCCTCATGCTATACCTTCTCTAATTTCGAGAAAGAACCCTATGTAAAGAGTCAGCTTATCAGATGACAGGAAAATGAATAATTGATGAACTAAGAAAAGCTTCAAAAAATGCATGGTTGATGTTTCTTATTCAGGTTGGCATTTACACTTTATACAATTTCTCATACTCTAAAAAGGAATTGGAAACTTTTTATCCTTTGAAGCTAGATATAATTCCTTTGAGATTATATAATCCTCACAAAATTGTAGAAATGGTAATAGAGATAGAAAATATAAAGAAGTCAGTTCATGAGGATTCAATTTATGATGATCTCTTCTGTAGAGCCAATTATTATCAATAAGTATGTGAAAAGGCTAGGAACCTCTACAAATTATATTTAGGTTAGTGAGTTCAAGTTTATTTTGGGGACCTTTGTGTCCATATATATGTGTGTATATATTTTTTGGTGCCAACATTCCCATGGATATATGTGTTTAGAGGCTTTGAGGAAAATGAACCTAGAATTGTAAACATGATGTAAACCTTGTAAATATATTAATAAAATAAATGGATGGTTGCAGATCAAATCCAAGGAAAATATTATAGATGATGCTCAACTCTAGGGAAAAATGGAAACAATTATTATGTTAAGATGATATTTGATGAAAAGGCACTAAAGTCCATGTGGCTTTAGAGGATGGCACATGGAAAGAAAAAGTCATGCATATAAAAGTTAGAATTATTTTTCATGGAAAGGCAGGAAGTCAGTTATGAATTTTTATCTTTGTGGGAGCCCTAGTGGCTTTGTTTTATGGTTTTGGCAACCATTGAGTTTTGGGGAATTTGGTTTAGTGACCAGTAGATGATCCCTATGCTTAGGCTCTACAACTAACTGGGAGTTATCTTGGTTTGGACTAGAAGGGTACTTGGAGTCCAAAGAGAGTAGAAAGAGCTCGTGAAAAATATCATCCCTAGCTAGTTGTAAGGTTCCCTTGAAGGTGCGCATCACCGAGGGAGTATTGGATGCATAGAAGGGATGCTTCACTACGGTGTAGGCTAGAGGGATCATGAGCCTATGGTTATAGACTGAGGCTATTGGGGTTGGCATGTTGGCCAGAGTATGTGGTTTAATACTCGATGTAAATACAATTTCCCATGGAGTTGAGGCCCCAACTCACAAGTGACCTGTGGTTGAGATTTTATGAACTTCGAGGTCTATGGATGGGTGGAACATGCAAGGCTTGCAACTAGATTGGATTTTATTTAGATAAGTGACCATATGAAATGAATTGTGTTTATGTTCCATGAGCTATGAACCTGAGTATGGATTTTTTAAAATGAATTTTATTTGTATCTAATTCCATTGTGAAAATTAATGTGAATGAGTAAATGAATAATGACTAATTTAATTAATGTGGCTGGACATTACATTAAATGTGTTTTTCATATTTTTACTGATTAATTCTAGGTATAGGTATAGACGATGGAAATACTGATATAGATAACTAATAGATAAGAAGGTACACTAAGTGGACATAGAGGACTAGCCATGAGCTAGTGTGGTCATAGGGACTCTAGCAGTGAGCCCATATTTAGAAATTGTACCAGGGTTTTGTGCTTTCACTGAGAAATTGCAATATCTGGTTGTAGGTGTGAGTCTAACATGGCCCACTAGATGGTTGGGGACGTCACAACAACTAATATGGCCTCTTCTAAAGGAAAATGAATGTAGAGGAAGTCATGAAAAATAGGCAGAGTGATAGTGGATGTGGGTATAATATCTTCATCATATTCCATATAATTATGAAACGTTTGACTAGTTTCAATAGGTACTAAAAGCATCATCAAAGTGGAAATATCTTCTACTACAAGTGACAATGGTCCCCCAGGAGAGTCCTCTTCCATGGAAATTGTTTCTACAAAAACTAGTATGCCTTGTAAAGAGGAAAAAGCTAGAGGGCACACCAACACTTTAGTACAAAGGCCCACTATCACCACAACCTAAGTCCCCTACTCTTCTTTGATTTTCACCAACGCGAGAAGTCCTAGTATTACTTACTTGTGATATATGTCTCTATAGTAGGTTTTAAGTGAGGCAAGGTAGCTCATTCAATAGAAAGGTTAAACTAAAATGCAAGATTTGGGAGATGCTATTATGACTTTCCACAAAAAATCCCTTGGAAAATAAACTACATGAGACCTAGGGTTGAAATTTGATATGATAAATATATGGATCCAAGGTCACGGTAAGAGAAAGAAAAGGAAATTAATAATTTACTTCACCAAGTACTAAATAAATTGCCTTAAAAGAATCCTTGTGTTGAAGGATTAGCTTCTAGGGTTCCCTCTTGATGTGACAACTAGGGCATCAACATTTATGGAAAATCCACCATGGAAATTCCACCAAAAATTGTGCACCTTTAGAGGAGACACAAAGGAATATTAATATCTAAGCCAAACTAAAAAATACCTCCTCTATTATAATCCACACAAAGCCCTAGAGAGGCCTCCTTATCCTTAAAGAGATGAAAAAAAGAGGAAAAAGTATGGATAAAATTTAAGAGTGAAAACTAAGGGACAAGATTAGTACCTAAACCATTGGGAGGTTGGAGTCATAGGAACTTTTATTTGATCAAAATTCCTTTCAAGGAAGACTAAAGTGGAAGCCCTAACTACTCCTTCAAGCATTTACCCTCTTTAATCTTAGTTATTGTATTTTCATGGATTAACATAATCATCACACACTAGGAACATTCTTTTCACATGGTCAATGAGCAACACATGCAAAAAAATCTCAATATTACAAATCGTTAACAACATTCAATGACTAGGGCACAAATTTGATCAAGAGACAATGTTCCATGCATTGCACATTAGTGAAAATTAGAAATACGCCATCAAAGAGCACTTGCAAGACAATGTGAAGTATATCCATCCACCAACAAGACATTAGAGGCTCCAAGAAAGATAGCAAAAAATATCCAAAAATCAAAATTCATCCATAAGCATCCAAAATCCTCTCTAAATTGCAGATCCAAAATCTCTAATAAGGTATGCAAAAATACCAAGTGTTATGGTGAGATCTCAAACGAGTCTCAAAAATATATACAAGATATATGAGTTCAAATTACAAATGATAAATCCCTTACAACATGTGTAATGTGCTAAGTAATCGATCGATGGTTAGAAGCCAAACATGATAGATTTAAAAATTATTTAATCTCTCTCCAAAGCCCAAGTAAAGTAGACGCCATGTATGCATGGAGGCCTAAAGGGGCAAAATTGAGGCCTCTTATGCTAGAGATGTGGGAGAGGGCCTAAAAAATGATGATTAAGAAGGTGAAACCCTCCTTATGGTGAAAAACATCTTTGGGATCCCTATTTTGAGTTTGGGGCACCAAAATAGGTCCCATGAGTCTCCAAATGGCTCAAAATCAAGTCGATGCTCCATTAATGAGGGCTAGAAGATGACACATGCCCTCCCATGTCTTCCTAGGAAAGACATAACCTCCTTTGGGCCTTGGATCAGATGTCGAGTGTTAGGTGCAATGTGTAGCTAGCTAAGGCAACATGGTCCAAGTGCATCATCATCCCAATTAATTGGGGCATGAACAAGAAAATGGTGGTGCCAAAGAAGCCCATGTGTGGAAATAAATCATTTGCATGAATAGAGTCCCATGGCTCTCAATGCTAACTCGACAAATTCCACTGTGATCCTCTAAAAGGTTTGGATCACATACAGGGAGGAAAAATCCAAGATGAAAACCCATTCACAATCCTTTATAAGATACAATGTGTCTCCTCACATTCAAAGACAATTATTCATTAGTGTAATTTAATAAATAAGCATGTTAATCAAGGGAAGAAGTGAGACTTCATCATGGGTTTCCCTCCCAAATTTGGGGCTTTGAACATGTAAAAGTGATATCTTCCTAGGTAGGAGTGGTTAATGGATGACCCTATTAGGTGGTTTCAAATCCTAAGGGAATTACATGTCCAAGGTACATCCTTCAAATGGTCAGTGTTGTTATGGCCTAAATCTACCTCGGGCTGAGAAAGGCAAGATCTAGGGTAACATCAAACCACGCTTAACCTGGTAGCTAGCCCTACCAGGTCGGGAGAGGGCTCTCTCGTTGTCAATCTCAGGAAGATATGGTCAATAAATCTTGAGATGACTGATATAAAGACTAATTTTAGGCTAGGTATGTGCTCAAAGGATTTTGATTGAATTTTATGTTGGTTTGCTGGCTCAAATGTGAAAGGCAGATTTGGGTCCGGGGAATGGACTTAGTCTTGCAAAGGTTTCTGTGGGGCGAGGTAGGAAAATGATTTAGTACTTTGAATTAAGTGAGATGGAGAGTCTTAAGACTGGTGAGTAGTTGGAGAGGGCATGAGAGTCTCAGGAATCCTCTCCAAACAATTGAAAACATGAAAAGCTAAACAAACCCTAGGTAGAACACTGCAACATCGATGATTTCTACCTTTATCCTTGATTCATTTAGTTCAGCTGAAAAGAGAGAGATGATGGCATACATAAACACATGTAAACTTGAATTATAGAAGGAAAAACAATACCAAATCTACTTGCCACAAGAATCCCACAAAATGCTGCAAACCCTGGTCTATTCCTTTGCCAAACTATAGAGATGAATGTACAATAATGCTCAAAGCATTCACAAGAGTCCATCCTTTACAAATAACTAAAAAAATACTATTATAGGCAACAAAGAACCCATGCTAGGCTTTAGGGGTCGAATTCATGAGTTTAGGAGCTATTTCAACAAGATCTAAACTAAGAACTGAAAAGTAGGCAGTGGAACAGTTTGCCTCTAAAACCTAGGAAACTGATTCATTCAGTTCAAAACCACTTATACATGATGTATCTACCTCCATGAGTGAATTTCTATCATTTTTACATCAAATTACATCAAGTTACATCAATTTACATCAATTTACATCATGAGTTTGACCATGAGAGTGAAAAAAGTCAAACTGAGAAAAAACTAGGCGAAAAACAAAGTTTTTTGGTAAAAATGGCAATTTTCTATCCTGTGCGCTGCGCCACTTTTCCTGTGCATAGTGATTTTTTTGCAGCTGATTTTGGAGGCCTTCCCATGCACCAAATTTTCTCCGAGTGGGCTTTTTGGAAATTTCTGTCTGTCTACTTTCCCGAACAGGTGGAATTTCTGAATTTGGTGTCCATTTGCCCCTCCAAAAGTGAGTTCTCCCAACACTGCTTCCTATGTGGCCAAAAGGGGCAGAGAGGGCATTTTTGAGGTGTTTTTGACCCTTTTGGAGGCCCAAAACTTAACAAAACTCTATATTAATTTCTGGGTATGCATGATTTTTCACAAGGAATCCAAAAATTTAGAGTTTTCTTCTAGAGGAGGTCCCTAGCAAAAGCGAGCGCCGGGTAGCACTACGCACCACGTAAAAAAACCTGTTTTTTCCTTCAAAATTGTCAAAAAGTGTGCCAAATTTCTTGAAATTTGGGATGAGTGACCTGCATCAAGTACTATGTTGGGCCAAGGAAGCTTCAACCAAGATCTTTAGCTTATCTTGCTCTTTCTTCCTCCTCAGAGTTTTCATCAACTTGGCTTTTAGGCTCCTTATTCTTGCTTTGCAAATCTTGTTTCTTGCCAAATAGTGATAGGCCATGTGCCTAAACATCTTTTTCTCCTTATTTTCTTTCTCAAGCAGCTTCTCCAAGTGCATATTCACCTTTTCCAACACATATTCCCGGTCATTGTCCTTTTGCTCAATCAACTTGCCCTTTGCCCTCTTGGACTTTTGCCGGTTTTCTTTAATGACTTGCAGCTCCAAGATTTCTTGTTTGTCCTCCAATTGCTTATTCCATTGCTCAAGGTAATTTATAATCCACTTAGCTCTTTCAAGGTTAAGAGCTAAGTCATGAATGTCAGCTTCTTGTTCCTTAATGATTTCCTTGAGCTTTGAGCTTTGGGAGCCCAAATCAGTGTCCTCATCCTGAATCAGAATGAAATCTCTCTCTTGGCCTTCAGAAGGCCCTTCATCATGCATTGGTTGTTTACCTTTGTCCTACTTTTCTGAAGAAGAAGGAAAAGCCCCTTTCACCCCAGGTGAAGATAGCATTTTCCTATGATCTGATGAAGGAGACGAGACCCCTTCCACCCTAGGTGGAGATAGTACTCGTTTGGCTGCTGCAAATAATATCCTTGTGCCCTTTTGATAAGTGACAAACACTGGCACACTGGTGGTTTGAGTCTCATGAACTTCTTGCTGATTTGAAGGCCCTCCTGCCTCATGAAAAACTGATGGTGTCACTTGAGGGCTTTTTAAATCCTCATGTGAAATGAAATCATCCCATGAAACATTCAACAAACTCAGCTGATGCAAAACCACAATTTTGATCAATGCTAAGTGATAAATATTGTTGTATTGTTGATGAGGAGGTTTCCTTTGCACCAATGTGGCCATTTTCTCAATATTTCGGCACATGAAATAGGGGAGGTTCATCAACCTCACTCTAGTGAAATGAATTAATAATCTGACATGATAGGTGTATAAGCGAGAAAATCTGCCTTCATAGCTAAAGTATTTGATAATGAGCTTCATGAGTGGAGCATTTGTGCCCTGTAGGTATATGAAAGGGAAGACCCTACTGATTTGCTTCTGATAACTAGCCTTGATATAAGGCTGATAATTCTTTTTGTCCACTAGTTGTCCTTTGTTCCACTATTCACCCAGATTTAGAATACCTGTTGCTTTAGCTATAGTTTCAGGGGTCAAAGTGAATGTAACACCTGCCAAATTGACCCGGCCATTGTGAAGATGAAGGACAAAAAGTCTAGCAAGCTCATGGTGGTATTTCACTCTTTCCACCATCTCACAAAACTGATAGCAAGACTGATGTTTGAAACATGCTACTGCAAGAGGACATACCAATAGCTCTGTAAGTGTAGTGGGTTCCTCCCGGATGTGTTTTCCTCCCTTGTGTGGTTTTCTTGGTGCATGAATTTCTTGGGAGGAATCACTCACTGTTTCCTCATCCCTGTCATAAGCAGAATCTATTTCCATATTTTCCACTGTTTGTTGTTCAATGATGAGTATGAAGAGATTTTAAATGAAGAATAGGTGTTTGCTATTTAATGAAAGGGATTGATGAGTGGGACTGTGAATGAGGGATTTTGTGATGACTGTAGGGTTTTTTGGGAGTGGCAGGGTTTGGGGATGCCAATTAGGGTTTGGGAATAGTGGGAATGTGATAGGGTTTTACGGTTTTGGGAAGAGGGTAGTAGGATGAGTACAAATGAGAGGGGGAATGGGAAATGAAATTAGTGAAATGTAGTGAAGGGGATGTGAAAATGATTGCAGGGGAGCAACAACAAAAATTACAACTTTCAAAACCCTAGACAGTTTTTTCAATGGACTATGCAACAAAGTAGGGTTTATTTTTTCACCTATTAGAACACCATGAATGAGGATGAAAACTCTTGCAATGGCAATTCGGGATGCTTAACTTACTTGTGAAATCAGGTTTGCAATATTTGGAAGTCAGATGAGGTCGATTGAACGAAATTCGGGCTTGGAGGGCAGGTGCGTCGTGCCAAGACACAGGTGCACCGCGCTCCACAGATGCATCGTGCCCGTTTAAATTTTAGTGGGTTTCCTGCGCTTTGTGCGCCACGCCGACCAGGTGCGCCGCGCCTCAACCCAAGTGCGCCGTGCCCAGTAAGCTTTCACAATTTTTGCTGCGATTTCTCCTTTTGCTCCTCAAATCACGACTTGGCTTGTTCACTCTCTCTTTGGCACACAAATGAAGTTTATAACACAAGGGAAACTTTATATACAAATGAATTTGATTTCTCATTTACAAAAACCCACTTTCTAATGTTTTGCCTTTCACTTTATCATTTAAAACTCAGTTTTGCAATTGGACTTTCTTTTTTACTTTTGATGGACTAATTCTTTGAATTTATTGTCTCTTTTGTAGGAACTGGAGTGCAGGAGCTTGGCAAGGTGACCAAGGCTGCATTTCCGGACTTATTACATATAGGAAGAATAAAATTACATGAAATTTTATACATAGAAGAAAAAGCTTTGTTTTTCCTCAAAACAGGGTTTTGAGGAAAAATCAATCACTAAGCATGTGATTATTGAAATTTTTGATGCTGAGACTTTATTTGACCTTCTCATGTGCCTGCTAACCATTATCGAGCTTTTGAAAGACTTTGATGACAAACCATAGACCTAATGAGACCTAAAACCCTAAAAATTGCTTTTGCAAGTGTAAAGACAGAAAATGACTGTAAATGACCTGAATTTGTGAAAATAGGTCAGCAGGTAAAGACCATGAGGGAAAATTTATAATATACCACTGCCATCAGATGATCCATGATCCTAATGGAATGCAGCTGATCGGATGAGACACCTAAAATACAATGCAACAAGAGAATTTTGATCACTGATGGAGGGATGATAACAAGAAAAAATGTATAACAAAAATGTACAAGGGAGAGAGACTAGAGTGCTTGGTTTGGGCCCTAACCCAAGGGTACTAAACCCTATAAAACACACTAAAAATGAACATTCCAAAAGTAAAATCCTACTAAGTTCTTGGGCTCCTTTATTTATACAAAATGAGTGAGGGGGTAGCCTCCTTGGAAGGAGGGTTGCTTCCCTCCAAAATCCCTATAAAAGTGGATCTAGTCTCTTGATATCCTTGTAGCCACTAAGTGTAGTAATTTCCCAATATCCAACTAAGTTGTTGGTGAGTTAATGTAGGGAATAAGCCTCCTACATTTCCTCCAGTTGGTCTCCAATGTACTTCTGCATAATAAATACTCTTTTTCCTACAAATTTAACATGTTAGGCTACAAGATATGATAAATATTCCTTAATCTCCCTAATAAACACATTATAGTCCAAAAAGGTGTCATCAAATGCAAAGAGAGAGGTAAATGTATGTTGAAGGATGGCTAGATGGGCCTTGATTTATACCTATTTAGGAGGCCCATCATCACCCTCCTACCAAAGGGGTTTCTCACTCTCTGAGAAACATAACCACATAGTTGCATATTATTCATAGCCTTAGTGGCCTCCCTGACATCCCAAGGTACCTTAGATGGAATGCCCTCTTCAGGGTGGAAACCTGCATTCTTCTCTATTTCTACCCATTCTTGTTTCTCTTCTTCCTGCTCTCTTCTTTCCTGTAGCCCCAATAGCAAAGGAGGGTTGAATTTAAGCCCAATCTAATTGATCTTCAACCTCTGAATTATTATTTTATACAAGGGTTTCCTTTCCAAGGAATTTCTTAATATTTATAGAGAGTGGTACTCTATGATTCTTAGGCTATGTGGTAAAGAGTACCATCTCCTCTGATAAGCCTGTAAACTCTCAGTTCCTATTAACTTGAAATTGTTTTCAAATTGTGTGATGAATTGTTCTTATTTTTATATGTAGATTGGTGCGAGTCTAGTCTCTTCAATAATGATTATATGGTTGTTGGTGACAATATGAGGGGGAAGGACTAGCTATAGGAGAAATATGAGTATCATGCCACTATATTTTTCTCTTTGAGTCTCAATTCAGCCATCTTCTCACCCATATTCTTCATCTTCTCTTCCATCAGACCCACACCCGCAACTCCTTTGTAACTTGCAATTTTCATCCATCGATGGCTTCTATCTTTGTCTAGCTCAAGGAGGATTGGGACTACAAAATTGGTAGGTATTATTTTCCCTACTTCATAGAACTTATAATAATACCCAAGATCTAGTTGGGGATTACGTTCTTGCAGCTCTTGTGACCCATCACCTCCTTCTTGTAGTTGTGCAAAAAAAAATTGTAGCAGTTCCCTTCCTTCCTGTAGTACCTCTCTACCTTCCCATGTTGAAAAAATACAACAAGAAAATCCTAATTTAATTTTGTCGAATTAAATTAGGAATTAAATTCTAATTCTAATTCTCATAGAAACTTTTAATAGTTAAATAAGTTAATTTGACTTAGTTGGCTTAGTTAATTCAAGTTGGGAGGATATCTAGAGTCATGTACAGTGGTTCCTAAATTTTAGGGACCGAGGTTGAGTTATTTTGAGTTGTAACTATCTAATTCAGTTTAATTGAGTTAAATTCAGTTAAACTAGTTCCAACTAATGGAGAAATTAGTGGGAGATCTAGTAGTGGGGTGTGACCAACACTTCTCAACCAGTAAACTAAAGATTCACTCATAATTAATTCATGCATGTTAGATCAGAGAAAGAGCCATCTCAGATTGGAATTCAGGGACAGTGTATTATTAGTCGTATAATCATCTGAATTGTACGAGTGGCGCATTTAGTTAGAGGAAGGCATGTGAGGATTTTACAATTCATAATTATGGAATTTCCCAATTAAATATGGGATAATTCCCAAGGAAATTGCGCAAGGAAATAGGATCTTGGAAGGCAACAAAATTGGCTAAGTATTGGCTTGATCTTGTCTGGGAAGCAATGAAATAGATAGAGATAGTGCAGAGGTTTCTCAGGCTTGAGCAAAGCATTGTAGTCTTCTAATATTTTATAATTAATGCAATATAAAGATAGTAGGGGTTTTTAGTCTATGGCTTTCTCCAAAAAATGATTGTGTTATGTGTGATTGAATTCTTTCTCTTTAATGCTTCATGATTTCATCAACCGTTTATTGTTTCTCCTGATGAGTAGAGTAGATTGAAGTCATTTATTTTAGCATATTACAATATGCAATTTGATTCTACAAGGAATTTATACATGGTATTGGATCTGAAATCACTATAGAAGAGGAGAATACGAGTTTTTCTTTTATAGAAGAAATCAAATTTGCAGTATCATACTTCAGAACTAGTAGGATGTCGATCTACAGATGGAGACTTGAATATTCCCTTGAGGGTAATTCGAACTATATTGCTTGGAAGAATGGGATGGAGGCAGTGTTGGAAGACAATGAGCTTAATAAATTCATAGACAAAGATATTCCTAAGTTAGTTGATGCTTAGGATCTGGGAGAGTGGAGAAAGTGTGTGGCAAAGGCGAGAAAGATTTTCCTAGAAGGAGTTCAAGATCATATTGTCTCGAACCTCCATGGTAAGGAAACTCCAATTGCAATGTGGAAGGCCTTGACGGACTTGTTTCAAAATAGTAGTGACCACAGGAAGCTGGCACTGAAGGACAAGCTTAGAAGGATCAAGATGGAAAAGGGTGACACAATACCGAAGTATTTGACCAAGTTCACCCAATGTCGGGATGAGCTTGGAAGTGCAAGTTTTATAGTTGCTTAAGATGATCTAGTGATCCTAGCACTTTTAGGACTTCCCAAGAGCTAGAACAGCTACTAGGAATTAGTTAATGGGAGGGAGAAGCTACCAGAGTGGGACTGATTGTGGTCTGACCTGGTACAAGAAGAGATTTGGTGGAACAATAGAGATGGATCCTCATCCAAGAATGATGATGAGGATAACTATGCCTTAGATTTAAAGGTGAAGAAAGGGAAGCAAGAAGAAGTACATGTCAAAGATTAAAGTTTTTCATTGTCACAAGCTGAGACACTATGCCACAAAGTATCCGCATAAGAAGGCCGATAACAAGCCTTCAGGAGGAGTGGTAGGTGAAGCTCTTGCTTCACAATTCGAGCTAGATTTCAACCTCATCACTTGCATGGTGACATCAGTGATGGATAGTGTGTGGTTCCTAAATAGTGGACCCTCATTCCATATAACTAGCAACAAAGAGTTCTTTAGTGACTTGGAGGAGAAGGACCTCTAGATGCACATCGAGATGGGAGATGATGGGAGGTATAGCGTGACCAAAATCGATATTGTTACCTTTCAGAGGGAATCTGGTTCTCCCCTAACATTAAAGGCTTTCATGTATGTTCCGGGTTTGAATAATAGTTTGGTATCATTTTAGATGTTGGAGGATCGTGGCTATGATGTTATATTTAACAAGGGAAAGGATTTCCTTCATCACATACCCTCAGGATAGGTGAAGTGGATCGGGGTTCATGTGAAGAACATCTACAAATTGGATGTAGAAGACTTTGCTACTTTGGGCATAGAGCTGAGACATCAGTGAGTTGTGGCATAGAAGATTGGGTCACTTGCACCACAAAGCTTTGAATATCATGCAAAAAATTTCTACAGGACTTCCCAAGGGTACACTAGAATAGAGAGACACATGAAAAGGGTTTACTTTGGGGAAGTACACCAAAGCTTCCTTTCATGATAAAGACAGTAGAGCACAAGTGATCCTTGATAGAGTTCACTCAAATTTGTGTGGGCCATTCTCGACAACATCCATGGCCAAGCATATGTATTATGTAATATTTGTTGATTATTTTTGTCGTAAGTTCCAATTTTCTTCATGCAGAAGAAATATCAGACGTTCACTAAATTTTATGAATTTAAAGCACTTGTTGAGAAATATACTGGAAGGAAAGTTGAAGCTCTCAAAAGTGAGAACAGCCGAGAATATGTGTCAAATGAATTGAGGAAATTTTTTGCATCAGAAGGCATTTGACAGGAGTTAATAGCACCTCCTAACCCACAATAGAATGGGGTGACTGAAAGGAATAACAAAAGTATTGTGGGAGTGGCACAAATGATGTTACATGATCAGGGACTACCATTTCACTTGTGGGCTGAAGCATGAAACACAACTTTTATTGACAAAACAGAAGCCCTCGTCGAATTCCTGTGATGAGTACACCAGAAGAGGCTTTTACATGTAAGAAACCATATGTGGCACACTTTAGGATCTTTGGTTCATCAATATACTATCATGTTACCAAGGATGCATGGAAAAATCTAGAACCAACAGTTGAGTTGGGTATATTTGTGGGGTTCATTGATACACCCCACATCTGTCACGCGTACCTGCCATTCAATAAGATGAAACTGGTTCATAGAGATGTGATGTTTGATGAAGAGAATTCCATGAGATGTTCCGTTGAGAGGGAGCTTCAATTACATGCATATGAGAATATTTTAGCTCCAAAGGAGGAACCTCAAGATGATGTGGAGTAGCCACATGCAGAGGAGCAGAGAGTGGAAGAACCCACTCATGCAGAAACTTCCAAAGATGGAAGGAAGTGCACCAAAGAGACTAACATATTGATGCATGATGCTAGAGAGAATGTGGGAGCACCCACATCATAGTGCAGGAAGAGGAGGTCACCAAAACAGTACACTAGCTACATGGATTTGATGAGCAAGAGTATAGAGATTTAGCCATCCTCATTCGAAGAAGCAGTTCAACAACCAATATGGGTTGATGCCATGGTTGAGGAGTATGACTCCATTATCAGGAATAGTGTTTGGGAAGTGGTCCCATGACCAACAGACAAGTCAGTGGTGAGTTCCAGACAACTTTACAAAGTAAAGCAAACAACATATGGGAGTGTGGAGAAACACAAGGCTAGATTTGTGGCCTGAGGGTTCTGTCAAGTGGAGGGAATTGATTGTGAGGAGAACTTTTCTCCAATAGCAAGGTACTCTTCAATATGATCTATTCTAGCATTGTCAATGCAAATGGGATGGAATATACATCTGATGGATGTGAAGAAAGTATTCCTCAATGGTATGATCGAGGAAGAGGTGTATATTAAGCAACCAAAAGGATATGAGACCTTAAATAGATATTCACATATGTGTAGACTCAAGTGAGCACTGTATGGACTAAAACAGGCACCTTGTACTTGTTACATCAGGATTGATAGCTATTTCACCAGGTTGGGATTTACCAAAGGTAAAGCAAATATGAACCTTTACTATATTGTGGTTGAAGGTAAATTGTTGATTATAGTATTACATGTCGATGAGTTGATTCCAACAAATGGTGCGAAGCTGATAAAATCTTGCAAAGTGGATCTTGCAAGAGAATTTGAGATAAAGGACCTAGGGCTCATGCATTACTTTCTTGGTATGGAAGTATGGCAAGGAGATGAGGAACTATTTTTATCTTAGGGAAAGTATGCCAATGAGATACCAAATAAGTTCCACATTGAAAGAAACAAACCCATGGAGACTCCTCTAGCAGGTAACTAGAGGAAGGAGGATGCTACTTCAGGTGAAGTAGTGGAGTCTACTATTTATAGACAACTTGTGGGTTCACTTTTGCATTTCGTGAACAGATGACTGAACATGTGTTTTGTAGTTAACCAGCTTGGTCAAGCCATTGTTAAGGATTTGAAGGCAGCTAAACATGTGTTGAGATATGTCATAGGCAACACTCAATTTGGTCTTTAGTAAAAACAGATAGAGGGAGTGAAGCTTCAAGGCTTCCCAGATGCAGATTGGGAAGGGAGTCCATCCGATAGGAAGTGAAAATCGGGGGGAATCTTCAGTATTGGGTCAACACAAATTTCTTGGTACAACAAGAAGCAAACCTCAGTTGCACTCAGTTCAACAAAAGTAGAGTACATGGCTACTAGTCAAGCTGCTTGTGAGGCTATCTGGATGAGGAAGATCCTTGTTGGGTTATTTGGTCAACAAATGGATCCTACAGTAATTTACTGTGACAATAACAGTGGTATCAAACTCTCTGAGAATCCAATTTTTCATGATCAGTCCAAGAATATCGATATCCAGTATCACCATCGATGAGATTGTGTGCAAAGGAGAATCATGTTGCTAGAATACATTCCTACAAAGGAGCAGGATGCATATAATTTGATAAAGGCATTGTCAAGATGAGAATTCAAGTTTCAACGAGGGAGGATCGAGGTAGCAGATAATCCCTTTCTGGTTGAGAGGGAGTGTTGAAAAACTACAACAAGAAAATCCTAATTTAATTTTGTCCTTGAATTAAATTAGGAATTAAATTGTCATTCTAATTGTCATAGCAACTTGTAATAGTTCACTAAGTTAATTTGACTTAGTTGGCTTAGTTAATTCGATTTGGGAGTCTATCTAGATTCATGTAGAGCGGTTACTAAATTTTAGGGGCCTAGGTTGAGTTCTTTTGAGTTGTAATGATTTAATTTAGTTTAACTGAGTTAAATTCAGTTAAACTAGTTCCAACTGATGGAGGAATTAGTGGGAGATCCAGTAGTGGGGTGTAACCAACACTTCTCAGCTAGTAAACTAAAGATTCACTCATAATTAACTCATGCATGTCAGATCAGAGAAAGACCCGGTTGAGATTTGAATTTAGGGACAATGTCATATCAATTTTATAATCATTTGAATTATACAGGTGGTGCATGCAATCAGAGGAAGGCCTATGAGGATTGCATAATTCAAAATTGTGGAATTTCCCAATTGAATCTGGGGTAATTCCCAAGGAAACTGCGCAAGGACATAAGATCTTGGAAGGCAACAGAATTGGTTAATTATTGTCTTGAGATTGTCTGGGAAGCAGTGACATAGATAGAGATAGTGCAGAGGTTTCTCAGGCTTGAGAAAAGCATTGTAATCTTCTCGTATTTTTTTATTAATGCAATATATAGATAGCAGGGGTTTTTAGTTGTGGTTTTCCCCAAAAAATTATTGTGTTACGTGTGATTGAATTCTTTCTCTTTTATGCTTCATGATTTCATCGATTATTTATTGTTTTCGCTGATGAGTAGAGTAGATTCAAGTCAATTGTTTTAGCATATTACAATTTGTAATTTGAATCTACAAGGAATTTTTACATCCTGTAGCATTTTCTACCTTCCTATAGCACTGCCCTACCTTTCTGTAGCATGGCAGACTCCTCTTGCAACTTTTTAGTCTTGACACCTTGGTACTTGGCTTCTTTTGTGAGGCTTGGGGCTATTTTTCTTTGGGTTGGAGGGAGGTTATTTCTTCAGTTTGTTTCTCATTTTCCTCCAATTCTTCCTCACAGTGGCTAGTTGACTCATGAATGGTGATGGGGGTTGTTGAGGAAGGTTGAGGTTTTAATTTCTTAAGTACATTGCTTCTCGTCCTCTTGAAATATAGAGGTCCTTGCTTGGTGTCATCCACTTCTTGCTCACTATTTCCTTATGAAATACTTATATGTTTCTCTTGTCTACTTCCTTTCCAAGGTCTAGAATATTCCCCAATCACCATTGGGGTTCCTTGTTAACCTTTTTCTTCCTTTATATTCTTCTATGGTTTTTCTTCCTCCTCTTCTTCACCAATCTCTTCATCTTCCTTTGCTTTTTATTCTTCTTATTCTTCATTAGCCCCTTCTTCTACAAAACCATGCTTTGTTGTCCCTCCAAAGTCTATCAAGGCTTGGGCTTGAGTTTCAAGAAAATCCTCCCTATCCATATCCACAAAATCTATCCATGACATAGTGTTTTGAATATGCTCTAGAGCATCTATGACAATGAGCCTTATGAGCCCATGCTAACCTATATATTGATGTTTTCCTCCTCTTACTCTTTGGATCATATTTATTATGGATTGGAAAAGGAAATGGTGAATGTTTAATCTTCTTGGGATAGGTAAATCCATCTGGATCCTTAGCTGATAAAGTAGCCTAAACTGATACGCATTGACAACATTGAGACTCCCCTCACAAGATATCAATTTCAAAATGTGATATACTACCTCATCCCATGGATAGGGTAGACTCTCTCTCCTAACCCCATTTTTGTCTTCAAAATGCCGCTCCTTAGAGAGGAAAAGGTTCTTTTTGGTTGTGATATCCTTTTTTTCCTCTTCCTTGCTCCATATTACTCCTAGGGAAAATGTGGTCACTGGAAAAGGAAAATGTGGTCACCATATTATTCAAGACATGCTGCATAGAGGATCCATTAGACTCCATCACATATCGACATATGAGAAGATTGCACATATTCTTACCAAGGCTTTGCCAAATGCGAAGTTCTTGGTCTTCAGAGAGTAGCTTGGACTAATGGATGTGACCCCTCCTGATTGAGGACACTGAGTTAGCTCTTCACCCCTATTTGAGCTCCCAGGGTGTGGAATTGAGATAGAGGGCTCCTAGGGTTGAGGGATATATGGAAAATATGGTATCACCCCTATTTGTTACCCATAGGGTTGGAGATGTTGCGCCTCTATCCTGGTCTTTGCAAAGTATACCCGAGTTGGCATCATATCCATAAGTTGGGCTCGTTTGGATTGTCCCTACCCGTCTTGCCAATGGGTTGAGGAGGCTTGGGGTCATGTGATCCTTACCTTTTGGTAAGTCAGGTATCTCACCGAAGCTCCAATTATGAAGTAGGTGTTCTACCACATGACTCTTGAGGGTCATTGTTGGGAAGATCGGTAGGAAATAGGATGGATTGATATTTGCTCCCCTATATCACCTATTGCTTGATATTGGGGTCATAGATGTTTAGCTCCCCCATGAGATTTTGGGTTGAGATGTACTCATCAATGCGGTTTTGGATTGAGATATGCTCTCCAATGATGTAGAGGGTGGTATTGTTAGCTCCCCAATGATTCTTCTTCTTTAGATTCAAGATTGTTTCAACAGATAGAGTTGAGCAGAGATGGGACATGATATGACAACAGGATAATCATGACATGCTAATCAATGGTCAGATATTGACAGTTGGAATTCTTCCTAGTTGAGAGGGAGTGCTAAAATATGAAACTATGGTAAAATTACACTTTGGACAACTCATTTGATGGAGATGATGATGGCATTGAATTCCTCTTTTCAAGAAGGCCGAAATCGACCTAAAGATAAACAAATTTAAACAAGGGAAAGTGTACTTATGAAAACAAGCCCACATAGGCACATTTGGACAAGGTCGGGACTAAAGCAATTTGGACACCCTCGGAAGCCTATAAATACAAGTGACCTAAAGCCCATTTGGACATCAACAAGCATCTTCTTCTCTCTTCTTCATTGATTGGCTCGCACAGGCTTGAGACAGGGACAACAATAGAAATTTGGAAAAATTTGAAAATACAGGGTCCGAGGCATGCATCTGTATTAGGGTTTTTGGATTACAGTCACAGACACGTTGTTGTAGGTCAATTTTTGCTCAGTCAAAATTCAAAATTCTTGAGGAAGAACTAGGGCTAGCAAGGCTATTGTAATGAAGGTTGTCTTAATGATGATATGAGGTGTGTTCCTTCTAACACCCCATGCTTAAAATTAACATGGTGATTTATTTGTGAGCAAAGTTGGGTTTTATGGGCGTTGTTATATTTGTGGCCTTTCATGCACACCAATGATATTTTATTTTAAATTTATTAGGGCTGAAAGCCAATTTTTGAAGTGATAATTCCATGTCACAGTCAATCTCCACTAGTGCTGATACAAGGCACCAAGAGGAGCAGCTCACAAGAGCCAACATATTGCACGATTGACTAAGGTGTGTGTAACAAATATTATAAAGTTTATATTACATCATTACTGCACCGATGTGTGACTATTTTTAATATTGTAAAAATAAGGATCTTCGAAGGCTTTCGTTAGTTTTGTCATAATGAAATGACAGTGGTACTGTAGAAAAAAATTGGCTTGAAGCCTTTAATTCATGCTATCGAATGTCAGTGAATGAGGTGGCGAGTCAACCAATTGACAATGGTGGTCAACGAGGCCAGAACCTAGTAAAGCTATCGAATGTCACCGAATGAGGTGTCGAGTCAACCAATTGACAATGGTGGTCAACGAGGTCAGAACCTAGTAAAGCACTGACAGAGAGAAGTCCATAATGAATCATATATGGCTTGACGAATTGATATGAAATGTGGGACTCAAACTTATAAATCATTGTGTTATATTGTATATGACAAATGTGGGATGTATCCCAATGCTGCATAATAAAAGGGAGCACCATAGTAGAATCACATTTTGAAATTTCAATAAAACTCATGAACACATCGTACCCATGATGGCCTGGCGAATCTGTATAAGCCCCAGATGCTCTTCATTTTGGTTAATATTATTTCTCAACACCCAAATGGTCTTAATTTTGGTTAATATTATTTCTCTACATTCTTTCTGATGCAACATAATAACATCACTCCAGTCTTGATCGAAACTATTGTATTCTTACAATCACTTCTAATGGAATTGTATATAGATCAAAAACATGAAGAGAAGCCCAGGTCTAATATGTGTCAAGCGTTGAGTCATTATTTAAGCGGGGAATACACGCGTATCTGTCTGTTCCTTTTTATGGTCTGGGTATTCGAACTCCATCCAAAAGCCACGTATCGCATCTTATGATTGACAATCAAAGATTGTTAGGTGACAACAACCTTGTTTTATCTACACAAGTGCACTTTACCCAGGCATTAAGGGATGATCCCACAATATGTTTCACAATGCGTCCCTAGTTGATTAAGATACTAGTGTATTTAGTCACTAATTGAAGACTATCCAAACTGTTGAAGACTCTATCTCAGGCAACTTCAATGGCTTATTATGCTGTTGTTCATCCAAGCGTGGTAGGCGTATCTGAAAACTATTTTGCAGACAATAATGAATCCTCATGTTCTAGTTTGGAAAATGATCCATACCAGGCCGTTGAGCTATGGAGGATCAGTGAAGGTCTGATTGGACATTACCAAAGCCTAGAATCGTGATTTTAAAGAAGCAAGTACGGTGTATACGAGGAAATATTGTCTTTCTTCTTCGATCCATAACAGAACTCGAAGGGATATTGTTCTTCCGCGTTTCCAACGTAGAGATCAACGAGAATTTAAAGTCTATATTTCTTACAGGTGTATAGAATAAGTCATGGTTCATAACACTCACGCCGAGATCCGATAGTAGCCAACATCACATGGCCTGATGAAGTTTAACAACTTATGTGATGTCGAATAATGGTTTTCCAAAACCATTATTAAAGTGATCTACGGCCACAATTCAACCCCAAATCACCTCTTCTCTGTGGCAAAAAGCATTAGGGGTGGTCCTAGAGACAGTTTATGATTTCCAAAACCCATGTGTGGTTTTCCATGGGGCCTGCGCCCATCTTGTCTTAATTTAAGAGCCCAATATTTTTAATATTTGTATTATAAGTATAAAAATTCTATAGTTAAACAATAAGCCTGAGCTGAAATAAAATACCATAAATTAGAGATGTTAGGGGTTCTGAGTTAGAAAAGGCACGAGGCCATGTAACTAAGGAGTCTCTCAAAATCTCAATAATAAGCATTGATATGTTTGCAGTTGTTGTTTTTCTTCTGGTATGCAATAGTTCATTTATTGGTTTTTTTTTTTTTTTTTTTTTTTTTTGCCTCTTTTGGAATGGTGTATGAAGGTTGTCTCAATTTAATGTTTCATGAATTTACTTGTTATTACTCATGAAATGTAAATTTGAGACTCTTAAAGGGCACTCCAAGTTTCATAAATGCACTAACACTATCTCATATGTCCGTAATTTTTTCTATAGGTTTGAATTTAGATTCTTAATTGCCTAAGTTTAAACTTTGTCTTTCTTTTTTTTCTTCCTAAACCATTTCTTAGTTCAAAGACCCGATCCTCAGTGTTTTTTGGCCACTCCAGTTTTGAAGGCTAGGTTTTTGAATTAGAATATTTGTTGTTTCTCTCATAGAAAATTCCTCTAGCGATAGATTTTAAAGTTTTTCATCAATCTTTAGATGTCTTGGGCATGGGTTCCTTTGCAGCCAAGAATTGTCTCTAGGGAAACAACACACGTCACAGGGAAAATTTAACCACAATCATTGTCATGCAGGCATCAAGGGTGTGACTAGAAGTCTCGAGTCTGTGGCACATCTCCTCATGTAAGCAATTGAGAATTTTGGCTAAAATTGACCATTGAACGAAGTTGACTGCAAACGAGAAAAGTTGTCTTTGATACATTCTGATGCTAGAAACTTATTTATGAATATTATTGGGATGTTTTGATAATGATATTAAATTGGGATCATCGTACTCTTTGTGTAGAAATTCCTTGTAGATTCAAACTTCTTATGTAATTTGCTAAAACAAAAGACTTTAATCTACTCTACTCATTAGCGGAAATAATTAATCAATCGAGAAATCACAACACAAACATGAGACACAATTCAATCACATATGCTCAGATATTTATTTAAGGTGAACGCTTGCTTCTCGAAACCCCTTCCTAACTATATATTTCATTAGATCAAAAATATAAAGAAGAAAATACAATGCTTGTTTAACCTGAACAATCTTTGCACAAGTACAATCTATTTCTCTGCCTCACAAGGTGACTCTAGTCAATACTTATCTGATTCTATTGTGTTCCAAGCTCCTATTTCTTTGGATTGTATACCAAGGAATTATCCCCCTATTAATTAGAGAAATCCCCATCCTGGATGGTGCAATCCCTATAGGCTTTTCTCTGACTGCATGCAACACATGTACATCTCTAAAAATTATACAATTGATAGTACACTGCCCTTGAACTCCAATATCAACTTGGTAACTCAAATTTCATGCATGCATGAGTTAATTATGGTTTATTTATCAGTTAACTGGTTGAACACATGAAGTTGCAACCCACTACTAGACCTCCTACTAGTTCCTCCAACAATTGGAACTAGTTTAACTGAATTAAACTATTACAACTCAAATTAAACTCAACCTAGGCTCCTAAAATTTAGGAACCACTCTACATGGCTCAATTTAGACCCAAAACTCGAATTAACTGAGCCACATATGTGAAATTAACTTAGTTAACTCATTTTGGTTGTCTTGTTGTAATTTTCAACACTCCCTCTCAACAAGAAAGAGATTGTCTACTACCCTGATCTTGCCTCTATGGAACTCGAATTTTCATCCTGACAATGCCTTTTTCAAAATATCTGCATCATCTTCCTCTGTAGCAATGTACTCCAACAACATGATTATCCTCTGCACACAATCTTGTAGATGGTGACACCAGATGTCTATATGCTTGTATCGATCATGAAAAATTGGATTCTCAAGTAGTTTAATACAACTATGGTTGTCACAGTAAATCACCATAGGATCCATCATCTAACTAAATAACCAAACAAAAATCTTCCTCATCCAGATAGCTTCACAAGTTGCTTGACTAGAATCCATGCACTATGATTCTGTTGAACTGAGTGTAATTGATCTTTGCTTCTTGTTGTACTAAAAAACCATTGTTGACCCAATACTGAATATGCCTCCTAATTTTCTCTTCCTGTCTGATGGACTACCCGCCCATTATGCATCTATGAAGCCTTGTAGCTTCACTCCCTCTATCCGCCTGTACCAAAGACCAAACTGAGTGGTGCCTCAGAGGTATCGCAACACATGTTTAGTTTCCTTCCAACACAATTTGGTTGGCTTAACCATTACTTGACCAAGTTTGTTAACTTCATAACACAAGTTTGGTCATGTGTTCACCAAATACATAAATGAACCCACAAGATGCATGTATATAGTATCCTCCACTACTTCACCTGAAGTAGCATCTTCCTTCCTCCAATTCCCTGCTAGAGGAGTCTCCATGGGTTTGTTGCTCTCCTTGTTGAGCTTCTTCAATATCTCATTGGTATAATTTCCCTGAGAGACAAACAATTCCCCATCTCCTTTCCATACTTTCATTTCGAGGAAATAACGCGTGAGCCCCATGTCCTTCATTTCGAATGATCTTGTAAGATCCTCTTTGCAAGATTTGATGAGATTCTCATCACCTATTAGAATTAAATCATCAACATATGATACTATAATCAATAATTTACCTTCAACCACAATATTGTAAAGGTTTGCATTTGCTTCACTTTTAGTGAAGCCCAACCTAGTGAAATAGTTGTCGATCATGGTGTACCAAGCACGAGGTGCTTATTTTAATCCATATAACGCTCTCTTGAGTCTGTACCCATGTGACTCTCTATCGAAGGTCTCAAATCCTTCTAACTAATCAATGTACACCTCCTCCTCAATCACTCCATATTGGAATGTTGTCTTCACATCGATCTGATGTATCTTTTCTCCCATTTGCACTACAATAGTTAGAATTGGTATGTTTGAAAAGTACCTTGCAACTGGAGCAAAGGTATCCTCATAGTCAATTCCCTCCCCCTGATAGAACCCCTTGGCCACAAATCTGGCCTTGTGTTTCTTGATTCTTCCATCTGTTGCTTGCTTCACATTGTAGATCCACCTTGAACCTACCACTGGCTTATTCTATGGTCTTGTGACAAATTCCCAAAAACTGTTTCTGACTATGGAATCATATTCCTCTACCATGGCATCAATCCATATTAGTTTTTGCACTACTTCCTTGAATGAGGATGGTTCTATCTCAACTAGCTCACTCATCAGAGCCATGTACCCAGTGTACATATCTAGTTACCTCCTCTTCCTGCATTGTTATGTGGATCCTCCCACATTCTCTCTAGCATCTGAAATAATCCGTCAACTTCCTTGGTGCACTTCCTTCCATCTCTAGATGTCTCTACATGAGTGGGTGCCTCCACTCTCTCCTCCTCTACTTGTTGCTGCTCACAACATCTTGAGGTTCTTCCTTTTAAGTCAAAAGCTCCTCATTTACATGCAACTAAAGCTCCCTCTCAAGGGAACATCTTATGGCCTTCTCCTCATCGAACTTCAGATATCTACGAACAAATTTCATCCTGTGAGATGGAAGGTACACCTGATAGTTGTGAGGTGTATCAGTCTACCCCACAAATATTCCCAACTCAGCTATCAACTCTAGCTTTTTCCTTGCATCCTTGGAAACATGACAATATACAAATGAACCAAAGATCCTGAAGTGTGACACAGTTGGTTTCTTCCCTGAAAAAACTTCTTCTAGTGTACTCATCCCGAAAATCCCGTGAGGACTCTTGTTCTGTACATATATCATTGTGTTGCATGCTTCATACCACAAGTGCAATAGTAGGCCCTGATCATGCAACATCACCTGTGCAACTCCCACAATAATTTTGTTATTGCTCTCAGCCACCCCATTCTGTTGTGGGTTTTGGGTGCTATTAAACTCCTGTTAAATTCCTTATGATGCATAGAAGTTGTTGAACTCATTCGACACATATTCACCATCATTTTTGCTATAGAAAGACTCCACTTTCCTGCCAGTGTCTTTCTCAACAAGTGCTTTAAATTCACAAAATTTGGAAAATGTTTCTTCATTCTTATGCATGAAGAAAATATAGCACTTACGTGAGAAATCATATACAAATATCACATCATATGTGTGCTTTTCCTTAGAGGTTGTTGACAAATGTCCATACACATCAGAGTGAACTATTTCAATAACTGCTTGCACTCTACTGTCCTTATCATGAAAGGTGGCTTTGGTGTACTTCCCCAGTGTACACCCTTTGCATGTATCTCACCGCTCTAGTGCACCCTTGGGAAGTCCTGTAGAAATCTACTACATGGTCTTCAAAGCTCCATGGTGCAAATCACCAAGTCTCCTATGCCATAATTCACTGATGTCTCAGCTCTACACCTTCTCTTCTTTTGTGCTCAAGGCAACACAGTCTTCTACATCCAATTTGTAGAGGTTCTTCACCCAAACCTCGATCTGATTCACTTGTATTGTGGAGATATGTCTAAGGAAGGCCTTTCATTTTCTAAATATCACACCATATCCATCATCTTCCAACATAGAAACTCAGAATGAATTCTTCTTCAGACCTGGAACATACATGAAATATTTTAATGTGAAACAAGAACCAAGCTCCCTCTGAAAAGTAATTGTACTAATATCGATTGCACTATACCTTCCATCACCTCCTATCTCGATGTGCATCTGTAGGTCCTTCTCCTCCAATTCACTGAAAAATTATTTGTTGCCTGTCATATGGAATAAGGCTCCACTATCCAGATACTACACACTACCCATCACCGATGCCACCATACATGCAATGAGTCTGAAATCAAACTCAAATTGTGAAGTTATAGCTTCACCTACCGCTCCTCCTGAGGGATTCTTCCTGGCCTTCTTATGTGGACACTTCGTGGCATAGTGTCCCAACTCATGACAAAGAAAACATTTAATCTTCAAAAAGTCTTTGTTCTTGCCCGCTTGACCATAATCTCCTTTGGATTGGGATTTCTTCCCTTTCCCTTTATTTTCCTTTCTAGCCAAGGCACAGTTCTCTTCATCATCCTTCTTGGATGAGGTTCCATCTCTGGTGTTATGCCTTATCTCTTCTTGCACCAAGTCGAACCATAAATGATCCAAATTTGGTAGCTTCTCCCTCCCATTTACCAAATCTTGGTAGTTGTTCCAGCTCTAGGGAAGGCCTAGAAGTGTTAGGCTTACCAAATCATCTTCAACAACTATAATACCAACACTCCCAAGTTCATCCTGATATTTCGTTAACCTACTCAGGTACTGTGGTATTGTGTCACCCTTCTCTATCGTGATCTTCTGAAGCTTGTCCTTCAGTGCTAGCTTCCTGTGGTTATTGTTGTTCTAAAAAAAGTTTATCATGGCTTGCCACATTTCATATGGGGTATCCTTCCCATGGAGATTTGAGACAATATGATCTCGAACTCCTTCTAGTATGATCCTCCTCACCTTTGCCACACATTTCTTCCACTGAGCTAGATCGTAAGCATTGGTTGTTGGAGGCTTACGAATATCATTGTATATGAATTCCTTCAACCCGTTTATTCCAACACTACCTCCATCCTCTCCATCCAAGAAATATAATTCAAGCTACTGTCAAGGGCATACTCGAGTCTTGGTCCATATAACAACATCATGTTGGCTCTGAAGAATGATCCTGCAAATTTGATTTACCTACAAAGAAAAACTCGAATTATTATCTTCTATTGTGATATCTTCTCTGATACCAAGTAGAAATTCCTTGTAGATTCAAACTTCTTATGTAATTTTCTAAAACAAAAGACTTGAATCTACTCTACTCATCAGTTGAAATAACTAATCGAATGAGAAATCACAACACAAACATGAGACAAGATTCAATCACATATTCTATTAGATTTATCTTAAGGGGAAAGCTTGTTGCTCAAAATCCCTTCCTATATGTATATTGAATTATATTAGAAAAATAGAGAAGAAAATACAATGCTTGTTCAACCTAGACAATATCTGCAAAAGCACAATCTATATCTTTGCCTCACAAGATCAATCTGGCCAATATTAGCCAATTCTTCTACCTGCCAAGCTCATATTTCCTTTCACTGTTTCTCAAGGAATTATCCCCCTATTAATTAGGGAAATCCCCATCTCGAGTCACGTAATCCCAATAGGCCCTTCTCTGACTACATGCACCCCTTGTACAACCTAGAAAATTATACAACCGATAGTACACTCCCACTGAACTCTAATATCAACTAGGAACTTGAATTTCATGCATGCATGAGTTAATTATGGCTGATTTATCAGTTAAATAGCTGAACACATGAAGTTGCACCCCACTACTAGACCTCCTACTAGTTCCTCCAACAATTGGAACTAGTTTAACTAAAATTAACTCAGTTTAACTAAATTAAACTATTAAAACTCAAATTAAAATCAACCTAGGCTCATAAAATTTAGGAATCACTCTACATGACTTAGACCCTCAACTGAAATTAACTGAGCCAACTAAGTGAAATTAACTTAGTTAACTCATTCTTGTTGTCTTGTGACGTGGAATTATAATTTTCTCCTAATTTAATTCAAGGGAAAATTAAATCATGATTTTCTTGTTGCCATTTTGAACACTCTACTGAATGTTTTATAACAATCTAATAGAACAATAATTTCAAACGGTTTTCCCCCTTGTGGGGTTTTTCCCTGGTCTTTTACCAAACCTAGTGTCTCTTGTTGATGTGTTAATTGTCTCCTTTGTCATTGTATTTATTATTCTATCTTCAATTACTATTTATGAATGGAAAGATTAATTGTAATTGTAAATATTGCTAATTGAACTATTGAGTTGGGCTAAAGTAATTGATACAACATAGAATAATCTTAAAATTTTACATGTAACAATTTTTTTTTGAAATATTAGGAATAAAAACATATCTCAACTATCGGTCCATGTTTATATACATAGTGACTGTCCTCGACATGAGTGTGATGAGGTGGAGGTGGAGGTGGAGGTGGAGGTGGAGGAGATTCCATAGAAATATGCACTAGTAGAGGTTGCTTTGGCCGATCAATTGTCCCCTTAGATGATCTCAGAAGCTCATTAATGTAACCATGTGTGTTGGAAATAATACTGAGAGGGGGGGGGGGGTGAATCAGTATTATCAGAACTATAAAACTTTTTCAATGCTCAGAAACATATACGCTACTTCAGTTAAGTGAACCCGCGTGTACACGCTACTGTGTCTAAAGAAACTTGCGTATATCCAGAAATCTTATGATTCAGTTAGCTTAGTCTTTAGTAAATACATCAGATCATTATTAAGCATACTAACAGTAACCAGGTGCAGAATAACAGAACAGAACATCACACAAGAGCCACACACATGAACACAAAGATATAAGGTGGAAACCCAATGTGGGTGAAAACCACCTGCTGCAAGTCATCTCAATCTTCTTCTTAATAAGAAAATCATTTTACAATGTTTGTACTGGTGCAGTCTTATACCAGTACGGGAGCTACAACCCCCTTTGCTCTTGTACTAGCCGATCCATTTACTAGTACGCAGGCTGCTACCTGCTACAATGCTCCAAAGATCTCCTTTAGCTTTTGTACTAGCTTAGATACTAGTACGTAGGTGCTTGCCTACAATCTTCTCTCCTCCAGGTACCACGTTTCATCAATTTTCAGACTGGATACACTGAAGCACAACACATAATCTGAAAGGCCACTTTTCATCCAATTTTCATACTAGACCCATAACTATCATTGAAGCTCAAAACAATCATCAAACCCTGAATCACTGAAACCCTGTTAACAACAGTCACCAGAACACAGAGCAGACACAGAACTCTGTAATAACCATCAGATCCATCTGCAACTTCAAATATCAAGCTTTACAATGTATACGCTACTTCGATGAATAAAACCCGCGTGTATACGCGCTTTTGCCAAAGACAACCCGCGTACAGATCTAAAAATAATTTCTCATAATTTGCAGCTGTACCAGACATCAGTCATACTCATAACACTTATAGAACAATACATGCGTCAGTATGTAGATCTAGAATAAGCATCATAAAGATAGTTCATTTCAAACCATTTGATCCCGATCTCTCCTTAGATCTAGTTCTCCATCAACCGGTGAGATCTCTCCTTAGCTCAGATCAAGCAATGCATCATCAACCCATAACCCTGCATACTGGATCTAATGCTTCATCAGATATTCAAGACATTTCAGATGCACTTGCCTAATGATTTCCTTCTCCTTATATAGCCTTAGGCCTTGTTCAATACCAAGGGCCACAACCATAGGAATCCAATACCATCAACTTCAAAACTAGGGATCAACACGTCCGTCGAGACACCAAGGTCCAAAACCATAGGCACAACTTCCAAGGAATAACCGCCGTGGACCAAAGATAAGTTTTCCATATACACGCTCTTTTAATGAAGCAAACCTACGTGTACACGCGACTTGGGCTTAATAAACCTGCGTGTATTAACTTTCTCTTCTTCTTATAGTCTGATCATCAATTCCTTGCTGCTGTCCTTCTGCACTATGATTTCTCATCAGTGTGGTTTGCCATCTAGGACAACACTTGTCTCATAATGCCAACAATGTGTCTACTTATTATCTTGAACTTATTAATATAAATGCAATCTAATACAAACTTATTAATATAAATAATGTATAATCTGATAATAAGAGTCAAAAATTATGTATAGATGTACCTAGTCTGTGTCATGTAGGTTCTACACCTTCCAAGTCTCTCGAATGGCATCACAACATATACGTGCATATGAATAAACCTGGTCAGGGGGTACAATCTCGAGCAATGAATCATCAAATAATGGAATGGGTGGGTACCCAAGGCAACGATGGTGGTCTACTAACCTCTCCACACAATGTCACCTGCACATTGTCTAATGTGGTCGGCATGCTATTTGCAATGGTATGCCTGGTCTCAATGTCATTTTGTGACGACTCCTCTAGCTCCATCAGAAATTCCATGCACTAATATGGTAGTGGAAACAATCATATAGGTGACAGTACTGTTAAAAACCAGGACAATACTAAACGGGGAGGGGTGGTAAATGAATATTGTAGGAACTTTAAAACATCCTTTTACTTGTGTAAGAATATTAGGACATGAAAAAATACTTCAGCAATTAATTCATATGAACGTGACACGAACCAACATAAACAACACAAATAACACATATATATTCTTCAAAATTTTCTACAACTTCTTCATAAGGCAAGCTACTACTTTCTATTACAAATTTTTCTGGCTACAACCAGCAGGAAGCTACTACTCCATAATTTATAATCTACAACTAAAAGGAGATTCAACTCCTAATTGTTTACTAGTAACTACTGGAACGAGCTACAACCACTGATTTGCAGGCTACAACTTCCTTAACCTTAATGATTAATCCTTCGTACAATTTTCATACCCAAATCAAGAAGGCAATTCGTTTTACAAAACTAAATCAATCTTCCCACCATCACCAACACCTTCATAAATATTTCATTACTAAACACACCAACATCATCAACACACTTTCTCACGTAATTTCTTTCTTGCACAACCTCACATAATTCACACAAATCTTGTTCAATTGATTCAACTTATAAAGAATTGTTCCTACTTAAATTCGGCTTCTTCACTTTTCAGTTAACTTTAGTTCTCATCTTTCATGAATCTCTTATCTTGTATTTATCTAGCTCTTGTCAAATTATCTGAATTTTTTCTCCAAGTTTTCATTCACTAATATGTTGCCTCACTATGAATAACGAAGTTAAACAAAGTTAAACTAGTTATTTTAGGCAATCTATGAGTTTTCAGGATTTAACTTGACTTCTAAGTTTGGTGAGTGCTATATTAGGATAAATTTCCAAACATGTTAGATATAAGACTTTTTTGATCCATAATGTAGATAGATGTCTTTCAGATTAATCAAATTATTAGGATTAGTCCGAAAGACATCTATCTATATTTCCAAACATGTCACCAATAACTTCTATGTTTCCATATTTTCCCTTTAATCCCCTGACGCTTTGTATATCGAACCCTTTAGCCCATATGACTAAGGGTCATGACCTTGGCTCTAATCCTTAAGTTATTAGTCATGCTTCACCTCATTTGAATGATGTCATGATGGTATTACATGTGCCACATGGCCTCTCATGAGTTGTCCACATATCACCTAGAAATGGCCTACTTAGCCACCTCAAAATTCCCAAAATGAATGCCATGTGTCACCAGTACGATCTTCCATGTCACCAGTGTGTCCACTTTTCCTTTTATCAACCCATATTGGCACCTTGTCACCTTGCTATGTCACCATCACCTGCCACTTGTCTTATTTTGTCTCGTGCCATGTGGTTGGACCCCTGTCACCTTCCTTCGCTTTTGTTGGTTTTGCTACATATTGGCCCGATTGTCCACCACTTCTTTGTTTTATGCACTACGTCACGCTAACATCACCTAGCCTGATCTTGCTGGTGGTTTCACACAACCTTCAAGCGTTTGTGGTTTTGGGGGTGGGGGTGAGGGGGGGGGGGGGGGGTGTGCAGTCAACTTCGTCATTGATCTTACAGTCGATGGTCTAGGAAAACTTCCCATTGTGCACACCCCTTTGTGATTAATGCGTAAGAACGCTTGGGGCCCAAAAATTTCATCGATGTGTTAGTGGGGGTGCATGTCAAGAGATCTGCCAATTTACATGCTCAACAATTAAGTTTGGCCACCTTCGAGTTCTTCCACCTGCATTTCTGCCATGTTTATCCCAATACCAAACTAAACTCCTCTAGGGACTTTTACTATATTTAGCAATAACTTTGAATTTTGGGGTTATAACTTTTACTGCTTAATATATTTTAATCCCGGAGGCCATTTCATGACTTCAATATACCACTGGAAAGCTCTTTCAAACATATTTCCATCTAAGTGGGTTCCACTTGACTTTAATTTGTTCTTTTATACAAGAAATGCCTTAAAATTCACTACACTTTCTCCATCCATGCTATATTCATATTTCAATCATCTTATCTTTTTCCATCATTTATATCACCTTTTCCATGTTTACATCAATGAAAAAACATTTCTAACATTCTCCCCCTTTGGCATTGATGAGAACACCATGATAAGATAAAACATTATCATGAAGACAAAGTGGGCTTATAAACAAAATGTTTGTATTGTTTATTTCTCCTTTGGATGTTGCTCCCCCTGTGATGCACTTCTCTTCTGTTAAATTGTTGCTATGAATTATGATCACCTCACTACCAATACTATTCTCCTTTTGACTTTTATGGTTGAAGATACTTATATCTTTTGTTTGATCACCAAGACTTATCCCCCTTTGACATCAATGGAAAAGACACTAATGGACTCCCCACTACAACCTTGCTTTCTCCTTTCAGCAACCTCTTGTGTTATATTAATCCTGTGGACCTAGTAGCTTAATTCTAATATGTTGAAGGTATACTAGTTACCTCTCTTCCTCTTAAATTAATATCTATTGGAAGCAGGCAAGAGGAACTACTCCTAATCTCCTCCTTAAATACTCAAACTGATCTCTTGGGAGAGGTTTGGTGAAAATTTCAACAACTTGCTCTTTTTTAGTACATATTGTAGCTTCATAATCTGATTTGAAACAATCTCTCTCAAGAAATGGTACTTTATTGGAATATGCTTTGGCTTGGAGTGAAAATAATATTTTTAGACATGTTGATGGCACTTGTATTGTCACAAATAATAGGAATAGGAGGATCATAAAAAATGTGTACATCTTGGAAAGTCAACTTCACCCATAATAGTTGAGTGCAATAAGAAGTTTCTAAAATATATTATGCTTCAGCTATAGATTGTGAGATTGAAGCTTGTTTCTTTCTCAACCATGAAACTAGACATTATCCAACAAAGAAAGCACCACCACTAGTACTCTTTTGATCATGTACATCACCTACCCATTCAACATGAGTATAAACAATTAGTGAAAAATATTTACCTCTTGGGTACTGTTAGATACCTATACCAATAGGTTTCATATTTCATGATTGGCAATGAAAGTTCCAAATATGCTCTGCTTTGGTGATGCAAAGATCCCATATTTCCATGAGAATGCAATATGTGTACATAGCTTGATGTTGACTGAATTTTGGATGGATGGTCCAACAGCCTAATCTGGATCATGCCATGTTTCAATTTCTTATCATAAGAATAGAGAAAGAAGCCTGTCCAAACTGCTTAATCTTAGCAGGCCAGTAGTTAGGTAGAGAATTAAGGTTCCCAACTGTTTAATCTGGGGCCTTGGAGGTAATAAGGTTAGTTGTAGATAGAAAAGCAAAGAAAAAAAGCAAAAAGAAAAGAAAAGAACAATTGAGGGTTTGCTAGTCCAAGTGCACCCTCTATGAAGAAACAAACAATGCTAGGCAAGTAGATGGGTAGGTAGATGGGGTTGCAGAAGTGTCAACTCTTTTCAATTTTGTTGGTCTAAAAGCAAGAAAACTTCATTGGATAGAGAAGCTCCTTATCTCTATCATTTTTGCAGCATCACCATGGAGCATGTCTAACTTCCCAAGTTTCCCTATCTGAAAATCTTGCTAACATCCTATGTTTACTTGTATATATGCCATTTCTACATTTCTTGTGCAAAAATCTTTTCATTTTGATCTACTCTCTGAACTAAATTAATTTCATCTGAAGCTTAGTGTTTTACCCCCCTCATCCACCTTTTCCACTCATACTAACTACTAATCTATCACTATTTAACTCCCTATACCTCCTATTCCCCCTATTACTATGTAAATTATGCAAAAAACCCAAAAAATCTACATATTCCCTTCCCCGAGCATTATAGCTTTATGATTGGCTTTAAATATTTTCAAGCGCTAAAACATTGAGCGCAACCCAAAGAGCGCTAAAAAATTAATCTTGGGATTAATCCGAGATCTGCTTGGATTAATAACCTAAACCCTCTTTGTAAATAAACCTGTGCAAAATCCCTTTTTAACACGTAACTCTGTAAAAACCATAAAAACCCACTTTTTATAATGTTCCGCCGGGTACATATTTCAGAAAATAATATTATTTTATTATCCCCGCCCTTCCGTATCGTCCGGACAACTCTGCCTCCCGCCAGCCATCGGATCTGGGCTTTCCCATCCGACGGCCCTTATCAATTTCGGTGCGACCCCGATGTACTGCCGTTAGCTTCCGAAAAATGACGTCCGCTGACGTACACACGGGGGCACGCGTCGCCATATTACTGGATCGGGCCACCCTCTGACAATCCCGCTTCCGTATGAATAGCGGTGCGATATGAAACTGCTTACCACTCCCGGTTTTCCGCTGACCGGTCATGCCAACGTCACGCCACCTCACCGCCGCATCAGTGCCCCCGCCCGCCATCGCTCCGAGCTGTCACACCACCTATGCAGTCCCCGTGGACCACTCACAGGCCGCCACGTCACCCGATGACATCATGCTGACGTCACCCAACCCTGACCCCACCTGATGACGTCATGCTGACGCCATCCAAATTTTCGCGCCAACGCCAAAAAGTCCATATTTGGCCGAATTTTTCCATTTTTGCCCATTTTTCTGTGTTTTTCTGCTCTGCCGCCTGCATGTATTTTCACGTCCTTTGCTGCCGCACCTTGCCAAGACCATTCAGAGCTGCTACCGCCCAGAATTCGACTGCAACCAAGCTCAAATACCGCCATTAAACCAGGTATTTGTCAATTCCCCAACTGCGCGCTCTGTTTCGTCCTGCATTGTTAAAAAACCATTAAAATTTACCATTTTCCCTGGAGAAATAGGCCTGCTACGCCTTAAAACCAATCCCATCAGTTTTTAACTGGCCAATTGTGCCCAATTATACCCCTGTTGCTCTGAAACAGGCTGTAATTCAGCAAATTACTTGACCTACCGCGCAGGACGGTATTTCTCCCAAAAATAGTCGAAATTTAACCCAAATTCGCTTGTAAAACATGGATACACCAGTAGCACCTGTTGCCCTGAATATTGCTCCATTGAATGCCCCTCAGAGAGAGTTGGAGTGGCAACCATTAGCAGATAAAGATTACCAAATATCAGAGGAAATGCTAATGAATAGCAAGTATCACATTCACTTGCTAAATGAATTGAAAATTAAGCATAATAGTGGAATTGATATATTGGGCATTTGGGACTCTTTCCTCCCCATCTTCAAGCTCCCTCAGGTCAATGTGTTTCCTGACCTAATCCATCAGTGTGCTGCCTGCTATGACCCCACTCAGAGGGCTGTGCTTGACCCTTCAGGCTCAGTTGTTTTTTATGTCACCCCTGCAGCCATTAGAGAGATGCTAAACTTCAAAACTGCTAAGAAATTAGTTCCTTTATCAATGATGGATCTGATAAAACAAGGAGTTAAACTGACAGATGCTCAAATCACCAAGATAAATCAATTGTTCATTAATTCAACCTCTGAGACCATGAAGTACCCTCCCATCCATCATGTATACCTAAATCAATTGGGCACAGACCTTGTAGAAATGATTAGTCCCATATTGGGCTATAATTCAATAGAAATTGTTGATGAAACTGTGCTGGTGATAATGGCTGTGTTTTCCCCTGGTAAGCCCCCAATCTGTTATGACTATGCCACTTACATCTCCAATAAAATACATGAGCAATTGATAGACTTGGAAAGAGAAAGGGTGTTCAGATACACCTCCTATATCTATCATTTAATCCTATACTATCAGCATGAGAAATTTCCTTTTTCTGTGAAAAGAATGGATGCACAAGGCAATCCAAGGTCAGTGGTGTTTTGGTCCTCTGTTTTCCACTGTAGGTCTTGTTCCCCTTACACTTATTGTGAATTTATAGACCTCTTCATCCACCCAGCCATGTCTCTGCTTCTGAGCTCACCTCCTCCAAGACTAACTGATGAGATGCAGAGAATTCTTCAGTTGTCCAAGGTGTACAGCATTGGGGATTGGTATTTTTACCAAAACCACACAGTTATCAGAATATATGGGTGTGAGTTGGCCCCATACAGATTACCCAGATATGTGCCTATGAGATTATTTGCCCTTGAGTATTTCAGGCAATTTGGGAATGCTGATGTACTCCATTTTTCAAGCAAGGGCAAGAAAGCACAGCTTAAAGTCAGAAACCAATTAGGCCCCTTCATCTACAATAAAAGGGAGGAAGCTTGGCAAGAGGCAGATAGAATGCTAAATGGCCTTGGCTTACAGACCAGCTTCCTTTGGGCACCATACAACCCCGCTCATTTCATAAGCTTAAGAAGGGTCAGATATAGGCTGGCCAGTTATGATCACTTAAGGTTGCCTCACATAGAAAAATATGCAAATCAACTAGAATGGAGGGAAGGCACCTTAGAAGAGGCTACTACACAAGAAGAATTAGCTCAAAGAGGAATAAGAAATCTCCAAAAGTTGGCTGACTTAGAGCTTTGTTCACAGGTATTTTCTCTTCTAGGCACTCAAGTGGGAGCAGCTGCTTCATCATCCACAGCTCCACAAAAGGCAGTCCAAGCCCCAATTACAGCAGAGACTTCAGCCAAGGATAAAGGCAAGGAAACAGAACAGCAAGAGGCCCCTGAAGAGCAGCAATCAGCCCAAGAAGAACAGCCTGAAAATCATCCTGAACAGCAGGAAGAAATGGCACAGGCTCCTAGTCCTAATGATGAGCAAATGCAAGAAAACGAGGCCCCAGTACAGAATGTTACAGTGGAGACTTCGGTGCTCCAAACCCCTATCAATGAAGAGAAGGGTAAGAAGAGAGATAGAGAGGAACAGACTCCCCTTAGTACTGCAACATCACAGCAAGGGGAAAAGAGACAAAAGCTCAATCCTTTTTCAGAGGAGGAGATGCCTTTTGGTCAAACACAGATGGGTCCCCCCAGCACAGAGGTATCAGTTAGCTCATTACAGCAAGAGCAGCAAAGAATACTTGAAGGAGAGGTTAGCTCCTCAGGGCAACAAAGAAAGGGTGAGTCTAGCATAAAGAAACAATTCATAGACATCAAGGCCAGAAATGAGCCAGTGAGGTTACAGCTGTACAATCACTTGTTGAAAATGGCTCCTACAAACCAGCAGAGGTTGATGTCTGCATATGATGTGCAAGAGGGCAAAATGATAATGAGCCATTTCATGCCCACAGCGCTGCAGCCACAGTCTGCAGCTGATTATATAAGAACAAACTTGGAAATCTTGTCCAAGGACATCCACCCAATGGATCAAATTGAATTGCACAAGCAAACAGGTGAGATGGTGTATGCCACTCTTGCAGATAAAACATTGATAAATTATAGATTGCAGAATTCTTTGAATAATACCACTGCACAATTGGAGTTAGAAAAGGCATCCTCCCAGGCTAAAGACAACAGGATCAGGTCTCTGGAGGAAATAATTATAGAGCTCGGGCATGACCCAAAGGATCCCAAAGCTGTGCAGGCACTACTAAAAGAAAGAGATGCAGATATTGCAGCTTTGAGAAAGATGGTGAAGATCCCAACAACCCTTCACCCCCAAACAGAAGAGGTTGCTCAGCAGAGGAAAGACCAGGATACAACAGCCATGCTGATAACACTACATCAGCAACTGGTCCAAACAGAAGGTAAATTGGTAGAAACAGAGGCTGCACTGCAGGAGGCACTAAAGCAGAAAGAGGGAGGCCAGCCATCTCAACCCCCTCAGCAAGTCATAAACCTTGAGGAGTCCCCTCAAACTACTGTTACACTAAAAAATGTCACCTTGACTACTTACAGTTAGTATGGCTCAAATCAACAGTCATGCTACCCTCTTAGGCAAGTCTCATGCCTCTGTTATCCATCTCAAACTCAAAGAAGAGAGAAAGTCTTGTAAAAACTATGTTTATCTCTGGGGTCGCAGGTTCTCTCTAGCCTTACCTGCGGGGACGCTGACCATGTTCACAAAATCTGCGTCCGTGGACGCTCTGTATGTTAAGGGACAGGTGCGTCCCTCTGTAAAAGGCAAAATGCGCGAGTTTTATCTTGAAAAAGTTACTTGTGGTTACTTCTAGAACATTCTAGAGGTCGGTTTGATGAAATGGATGCGCCTCCAGTTGGTTCATGTATCTCTATTAAGGGGGAACTTATCCCATCAATAAGGGACCTATCCCACCCAAAGAGGGGGATGATCCCATTGATAGTGGACCTGAATAACCTCTTTACAGCACTATAAATAAAGGCATTGAGCCAGAAGGAGAGGAGGTTGGAGCTATACATTTTCTTTGGGTAAATGCTGCAGGATTTAGGTCTTCCATTAGAGCCTTTGTGAGGAGAGATTGTCTTCACTTGATTCTACTTGGGAGAGGGTGAGCTTTGTCAAAGTAGAGGAAAACCCTTGATGGACCCTGGGAGGAACTTGCACAACACCAAGGCCAGGTTGTAAGAGTTTCTTTGTTTCATTATTAATACAAACTGGTTTATTTTTCTCAATAGCTTGTGTTAATGAGTTATTTCATGTGTTCCTTGGTCTGCATGTTGAATATATGTTTTATTATATGAAATGCAAGTGCTTGGTAATTGTTTGATTGTTTGTGGTTGCAGGAATTGACTTGAAGGAGGAGCTCATCCGGATCGTCAAGAACGGACTTCAACAACAGCGTTTTGGAATAAGGTAAGCCTAAACACTTGTAGTTTTCATGTTGTAAAAGGTGTATTTAGAGAAAGATCACTCCATTTTGTCTTGTTTGTCATTAGAACGTCTTAGACTTCTAGGAAGGTCAGTCGTGTCCGCACCCTTGACAAATTCCGTGTGACAAATTGGCGACTCCGCTGGGGAATCCATTAATGAGAGAGTCTTTTCCTTTATATGAACTTTGCTTTGAGAAAATCATTTTTATTTTCTGGTTTTTGACTGTGAGAATTAGTATTTGGGTGGCTTAGCTTTAGATTTAGTTAGATTTGGTTTTTCTTCATTTTTCCAGAAGGACGCACCCTCTGAGTACTGCACAGTGCGTCTTTGGACGCGCTGTTTCCGTTTGCACAGAGCGGGGCCGCACCTGTGACAACGGGTTGCCTGCGTCTTCCTGTAAAACTTAAGAAAATTCCATTTTTGCTTTAAATTCCTTTTAGATTTTGATTTTCCTTAGTGTTTTCTGCCCAGATCCTTTAGTACCCTGTCAAGAATTTTCACCTGAACTTGTTTTGTGAGCTTTGAGTGTTTTAGTGGTTTTCAACGAAGTTTAGACCTAGGGTTTGATTTTTGGATAGGTTTTGTAGTGACTTTGATAGTAGAAAGTTGTCCAGCCTTAGATCTCTCTGGTTAGTCAACCTTCTTAGAAGTCGGGCCTGTCGTAAAGTCTCTTTGTGTGAGCAACTTGCCATTTGAGTTGTTTTGGGTCAAATTTCGAATTGCTTGTTTATAAAGTATTGATTTCCATTTTACAAAAAGAACAAAAAGATTAGAGTTTTGTTTTGGCTAGTTTTTGATTCTGCAATAAGCTAGTCCTTGATTTGATTGTGATCAAGTAAAACACCTTAGAAATAATCATTGTTAGTTTTGGCCTCGTTAAGATTGCTTAGAGTAAATTTGCCTTTAGTTTGCTTATGAGTGCATTTTCATAGATTTTAAGAGTTGTTAAGATTGATTTTTTGGTTATATTAGATTTATTTGCTTTAATAAAAGAAAAATACAAAAACATCTTCTTTAAAAAGTCTTGTTTCAAGTAGCTTTTTGTTTTTGAAAGAAGAAAAGAGTTTTTTTTCGTGCATGTAAAGAGAGGTTATGTTTTTATGCTTGGAAAAGAAAAACGAATTGTTTCTTTGATTGTCTTCAATTAAGAAGTTGCTTTTATAAAGATTGCATTCTCTCAACTTTTTAGTTAAGCAATTCATCGAAAAAGTAAAGTAGTGGACAAATCATTCTAGGTGCATTTTGTAGTGGTTTCGAGTCGAGTCAACACACCACTGGTTTCACTTCCATCACCTTTTGACTTAAGAAACAACCTTAAAAGTAACGCTTAAATTAAAATCAATCTAGTAATCTTTATTTTTCTAGGGCTCTGAAGCACCAACATAGCTTAGGCTAGGGTCTTGGAGTAGGTGAGTACTTAACTCTCCAAGACTACAAAACCAAACAGATAGTCTATCTTGAGTAGAACAAATCCAATTGTTTCAATTACATTCTGGGAAAGCTCCACTTAAAGGAGAAGCACGAGCTCGTGTCCGAACCAGTGAGGGGATCATTCCTCCCTCGTTGGGAACGACGCCAGGCAGTACGTATTACAAACGGTAAACCTCGGATTAACCATTGTCGAGGAGCCAGGGGTCACTTATCGGTAAACCTTGGATTGTTGTCAAGGAGCCGGTAAGGGGATTGGAGCTTGCTACTCTGCCCTTGCGTGCTGTCGGAGTTTACACTGTTCCCCCAGGTGTAATTGTTGTGCTTGGTAACCTTAGTGGCCATAATATCTAGGATTCTACCCAAGGTGACGGTGGAGGGAAGGTCCCACTGTACCTGGAGCAGACATCGGTTATACTCACTTGGATTTTCTGGGGGGTTCGCTTCACTTCGAGACGGTTAAAGTGGAGGAACTTGGTCCAGTCTATTCATTAAGCAGGTTGCCGGGGTAACTGTTCCACCCGCCATTTCTGTACTGAATCCTGCGAGGTTGGGCCTAATCACCAACTAGCGCTTTTGGTCCGGAAGACTACTGTTTGTGTGTGGTTTGACGCTCTAGATTCTTTAGGCGTGTGCTTCAAATTTGTTTGGTTCATTAGAAGACTTTAGGTGGTTTGATTTAAAATTTTTACTTTGTTTTCGTGTGTTGTAGTTAAAAATCTTTAATTGTGGTGGAATTACCGAGAAGGTCCCGTCGAATTGCGGGCCAGTCTCCTGAAGTTGTTTCTGTGGCCGAATTGTTGAGAAGATCCCGTAGACTTAGGGGATCCCCTCCTCGAGACGACCCAGGTAATTTAGAAGGGTTAAAGGTCCTTGTAACTCCTCCTAGTGGCAGTAGAGTAGGATCACCTGAAGAAGGAGAATTTTCCTTGGTAGTCCATCCAGATTACCAAAGTTTAGAAACAGGTTACAATCCCGAAGCTGTTACAGTTTCCGAGCTTGCTGGTAGTTTTTCATCTGCCAGTGAAACAGGCGAAGAACCTGAAATTTCCGAACCTGTTACTCCAACTCCTAGTGTTCCTGATTCACCAAGAATAGAAAGAATTATCACCGAAAATCTTCCTGTTGGATTAATTTCTATAGAAGAACTTGTTCCAGAGGAAGAAACAGGCGTTTCTGATTCTGAAGATCTAATTACCCTTGATCTAAGGGAGCGTGAATCCATCTTTTACAGTCCTCCTAGAAGTGAATCTTGGTACCTTGCATTAACCAATTTTTTAGACAACTCAGTAGGTTTTTCTACACCTCGTACTCCTATTCCACCTAGAGGAATTCATTCTCCTGTAAATATGTCTGGTCATTCATCTGTGTTTTCACAAAGTCCTGAATCATTTTTACATGGCGGTCCTTCTGTTCCTACTGGGTATCAATCACTTTCTGGTACCTTTGTGGGAGCATCTCCTCAACCCATTGATCATGGGTTATTAGTTGGAAACAGTGGTAATGTACCATTGAGTATAGGTGATGTTTATATGATGTCAGGTTCAACTCCCATTAACCAACCTCAAGGTGGCCAATTACCGCCTGGGGGGCAACCTTCGTTAATGCCTGGGGGGCAACCTCAAGGTACTTCATTCGTGACTGGGGGGCAACCTCAAGGGTATCAACCCCAAGGGTATCAACCCCAGCCTCAATATGTACCCCAAAGTCAACCTCAGTATCAATATCAACCTCAAGGATGGCAACCTCAAGGATGGCAACCCCAAGGGTATCAACCCCAAGGGTATCAACCTCAAGGATACCAACCCCAAGGTCAAGGTCAACCCCAGTACTCGTATTTACCTCAAGGTTATCAACCTACGGGTCAATACCCTGGTCAAGGTTATCAACCACCTCAAGGGCAATCATATGGGACTGCACCTTACAGTTATCAACCCTATCCTCAATACGGCTATGGATCTCAGTATCCTCAACCTGTTACGAGTCAATACCCTGGAATGTTAACATGGGATCCGTCACAGGGTCAACAGATGTCGCAACCAAGTATACAGTCGGTACCTCAAGCAGGACAACCTGCAGTTCCTGGTCCACCCCAGCAACCGCAACCTGTCCAGTCAAGTGTTCAGACCCCTGTAACTTCCGTAGTTACTCAGCCGCCAATTGCACCTGGTACTCCACCTCACACGGCTGCAGCAACTACCGCTTCATCTACCATGCTTACCTCTGGAGTATCGGCAGCTCCGGTTTCTACTGTCCCTGTAACCACTTTTCAGACATCTGTACCGTTGTCTGGACCTACGGTTCAAACCACAGTCCAGATGCCTGCAGGCCAACCTGGTACAAGTACGGTTGTTACTACTCAACCTCAATTTGTTCAACCTCCGTACCAGGGACAGTATCAACCTGGGCAAGCTGCCCAACAACCGGTTTACCAGTATCAACCGTATCCTGGGTACACTTATCAACCACCTCAGCAACCCCAGTACGGTCCGGTTAATCCTGGTTTTCCAGGAGGATATAATATCCCAAATGCGACTCCTGTTCCTAGTTATCCTGGATATCCTCCTCCTGGGGCTGGTATTGTGACTCAGAGTTTTAGAGATCCTAACCGGCAGTTACCGTTTATTGCGACTTTAGATTTACCCGACTTGACGCGCCTAACGAACGATCCAATTCAATATCTTCAGTTCTGGCCGCCAATGCCAAATAAGTTGCCCAGCGATATACCCAAGTTCGAAGGTAAGTCTGGAGAGGATCCGTCTAATCACGTGATGACTTACCACCTCTGGTGTGCATCAAATTCCATCTCAGATGATTCCATCCGCTTACGTCTTTTCCAGCGTACACTCATTGGTCTCGCAGCCAAGTGGTACATTGAGTTACCACGGGCCTCTTTTTACAACTTTAGCCAGTTAGCTACCTCGTTCTTAACTCATTTTCAGTTACCAGTCAGATACGATAATGGTACAGAATTATTAACTTCGCTAAAACAATCGACGTCCACGTACATTTCTGATCACATCCATGAGTGGAGACGTCGAAGAAGATTGGTGAAAGTTTTTATCCCGGACCAAATCTTAGCTGAATGGTTTGTCAAATCATTATTACCAAGAATTACTGAGGATGTAGCTAAGGCCGGAGTAGTTACTAAGGAGCAAGTCATTGCTCAGGCACAATACCTTGACTTAGTTTACACTCAGTCGGGTACGTTACACGAGAAAATTCCGGATCTTCCAAAGTCAAACCAAATCGCTGCTGCTCCTTCGGGATCTCATGCCGCTGATGGTATGATTGGTATCGTGACTACGAAGAGTAAGAAGAAGTCTTCCAAGGCCTCCAATACTCCAATTATCACTTTGCCTGATTCTCCGACAGGAGAGTCTTCTCCTCCTGAACTTACCGCCGACATTCACGCTGTAGAGTCATCTACGGCCAAATCAAAAAACGGTGGAAAGAAGAAAGGAAAGAAGAAGGCTAAAGCAGACAAGGCTCCAAAGGAGAAAACGGAAAAGTCGGAAACCAATGACGAAAAACGCAAACCTCGATATCCTTGTCTCATTTGTGAAGAAGATCATTTTACGAGAGACTGCCCTCATCGGGCCGAGGTAGTGAAAATAGTCAAAGGTTCTCCCACTCCTGCTGTGTTTAAAAATCCATTTCCAGAGCAGGAGAATAAGATGATAGGTTCTTCTTCGAATGCCAGTGAAGAACCCATTTTGATGATGTCTCATGTCAGGATTGCGACTCGATCGCAAGATTATGGTAGTAAGGCTCCTGTTGATGGTAAAGAAGCAGAATCTTCTCACTCTAACCCATCAACCTCAACTCCTGGTCCCGATCCACTACAGATCGAAAAACCTAACCCAGACTTAGTGATTAAGCCGCCCGCCAAGGGTGTACTTCGAAGGTCTGCTGTGTCAGAAATGCGTAAGTTTCATCTTAAAAAAGTTACTTGTGGTTACTTCTAGAACTTTCTAGAGGTCGGTTTGATGAAATGGATGCGCCTCCAGTTGGTTCATGTATCTCTATTAAGGGGGAACTTATCCCATCAATAAGGGAGCTATCCCACCCAAAGAGGGGATGATCCCATTGATAGTGGACCTGAATAACCTCTTTACAGCACTATAAATAAAGGCATTGAGCCAGAAGGAGAGGAGGTTGGAGCTATACATTTTCTTTGGGTAAATGCTGCAGGATTTAGGTCTTCCATTAGAGCCTTTGTGAGGAGAGATTGTCTTTACTTGATTCTACTTGGAAGAGGGTGAGCTTTGTCAAAGTAGAGGAAAACCCTTGATGGACCCTGGGAGGAACTTGCACAACACCAAGGCCAGGTTGTAAGAGTTTCTTTGTTTCGTTATTAATACAAACTGGTTTATTTTTCTCAATAGCTTGTGTTAATGAGTTATTTCATGTGTTCCTTGGTCTGCATGTTGAATATATGTTTTATTATATGAAATGCAAGTGCTTGGTAATTGTTTGATTGTTTGTGGTTGCAGGAATTGACTTGAAGGAGGAGCTCACACGGAATTGGTCAAGGGTGCGGACACAGCTGACCTTCCTAGAAGTCTAAGACATTCTAATGACAAACAAGACAAAATGGAGTGATCTTTCTCTAAATACACCTTTTACAACATGAAAACTACAAGTGTTTAGGCTTACCTTATTCCAAAACGCTGTTGTTGAAGTCCGTTCTTGACGATCCGGATGAGCTCCTCCTTCAAGTCAATTCCTGCAACCACAAACAATCAAACAATTACCAAGCACTTGCATTTCATATAATAAAACATATATTCAACATGCAGACCAAGGAACACATGAAATAACTCATTAACACAAGCTATTGAGAAAAATAAACCAGTTTGTATTAATAACGAAACAAAGAAACTCTTACAACCTGGCCTTGGTGTTGTGCAAGTTCCTCCCAGGGTCCATCAAGGGTTTTCCTCTACTTTGACAAAGCTCACCCTCTTCCAAGTAGAATCAAGTAAAGACAATCTCTCCTCACAAAGGCTCTAATGGAAGACCTAAATCCTGCAGCATTTACCCAAAGAAAATGTATAGCTCCAACCTCCTCTCCTTCTGGCTCAATGCCTTTATTTATAGTGCTGTAAAGAGGTTATTCAGGTCCACTATCAATGGGATCATCCCCCTCTTTGGGTGGGATAGGTCCCTTATTGATGGGATAAGTTCCCCCTTAATAGAGATACATGAACCAACTGGAGGCGCATCCATTTCATCAAACCGACCTCTAGAATGTTCTAGAAGTAACCACAAGTAACTTTTTCAAGATAAAACTCGCGCATTTTGCCTTTTACAGAGGGACGCACCTGTCCCTTAACATACAGAGCGTCCACGGATGCAGATTTTGTGAACATGGTCAGCGTCCCCGCAGGTAAGGCTAGAGAGAACCTGCGACCCCAGAGATAAACATAGTTTTTACAAGACTTTCTCTCTTCTTTGAGTTTGAGATGGATAACAGAGGCATGAGACTTGCCTAAGAGGGTAGCATGACTTTTGATTTGAGCCATACTAACTGTAAGTAGTCAAGGTGACATTTTTTAGTGTAACAGATTGCCCCCTAAAGTGCGAAGCCTGGAATAGAATAGGGTTTTGTAATTCTAGGAAGGGTGAAGCGCTTTATCATTTCAAGGATTGTCTTGTGGATGACCTGGTTGGAACCTGCAATTTTCAACACAAAATACATGTATAAGATTATATCATCCCTGAGGTAGGCATTCCCATACTCAGATTCAAAACTTTAACTAATGGACTAACTATTCTGATACAGGAATGATCTTGCAATACATCATTTTTATAGACTTTTGTAGACACAGTATGGACGCAGCCATCTGTTTATGATTAGTCTACATAGATAATGAATACAAAACTCCTTGCAGCCTGGATGGTAGAAACTAGATCCAGGGTCTTCACTTCTACTTCCCGAATTGGTACGATTCTAGCCATGTGATTAAATGATTCGATGTCGAACATGTTAGAAACCACTTGATTACTAGTCGATGATGTAAACTGTTAACAAGCGTGAGAGAAACCACCAGTAATGTCAATGGTTCTCAAAGTACCAAGCACAACCCGTGAAATGTGAATAGATGTTTTGATGTCGAACACTTCACGGAATCCTTTGATCGAAAGTCAATGATGTAAACTGACGTCAAAGGCGAGAAACCTGCCATTGATGCATGCAGACTTCAAGGTACTGTCGATTCCTAAGTCATCTTTCTAGATAATGTGCCGATGTCGATAGAAAGCGACCCGTTGCAGGCAAGCCCGCAACACGAAATCATTGTTCAAGTTGAAGAAATGTTGCCGTAAGGACTGACTCAGGGATGGTCAAATGGATGACAAGTATTTTGCAGATGAAAGTTTTGCTTGCAGACCTCTTGAACACATAACGACACAACAGATGGCTTGGTGACGAATAACTCAAAGTTAATCCCCGGAACCCAGTTAAAGACTTTCAAAGTGGTTTGATCAACTGTGAGGTAAAAGATTTCCCAACCCAGGTGAATGAAAAGTGTCGTGTTCAAGAGTGGTAATAAAGTTTCTTTTGAGACAAAAGGTAACAAACAGGTTCATTCTTCTCTCTTTTCCCCCACCATTTCTGGCAAGTACCTCTTTATTTTTAACAAGCTTGAGGAGGATAACATATGCTTGATTATAGGCTCATCCTTCGGACGAGTCCAACCTAGCTTAAATTCGAACCCTAGGAAGGAGTGGTTCGTTCCTGTTTGTAATTGAACAGGTCCTCTACTGTAAAAGTTTTAACGAGCCCAGTATAGGAGAAACTCGGCGTTTTTCAATTTTAGAGAGTCTGAAAAAACTAAAGGAGACTCCACGTTGAACTTTTTCGTAGATTTGTGTCCCTCAAGCCCGAAAAAAGTATAAAATAATACCTGGGGGAACCGCTTGATCTTGCGACCAAGGAGTACTTTCATAATTAGTGTCACTGACCTGAAAAGTAAAAAGCGATCAAGGACACGTCGTTTTATTTCCGTATCGAGTTTGAAACGACAAAAACCCGGCAATCTTTTCCTGATTTTACGGTCAGAAAAGAGCTATAAGGGGACCGTCTTTTAATTTCGTTTTAACGAGTGTAAAAGAAACGCTCGGCAATCTTTTCATATTTTAGGAGTCAGAAAAGGGCTTAAAAGATGACTCTGAGGTTTCACTTTTTCGTAAGTTTTAACGAGTTCGAAAAAGGGATAAAAACGTACTCATGGTTTTCACTTTTTCGTAAATTTTAACGAGTTCGAAAAAATGATAAAAATGTACTCATATGGCCGACTTTCAATTTAATTTACGAGCAGGAAAAGACGGAAAGAACTCGGCATTTTCATTTGTTTTACGAGAAGGAAAGATAGCAAAATAATCTCGGTATTTTCATGAGTTTAACGAGTCTTGAAAATAACTGAAATTGACTCGAGATAGGTTTCATTTTTACAAAAGCTTGAAACAGAGAAAAAATATGCTTCAGAGTAGTTTCATTTTTACACAAGCTTGAAACAGAGATAAAACTGTGCTTGATGCCCCCTAAGCATAACTGCTAGAGTGCATGCCCCCCTAGCTTCATTTCATTCAACCATTTGGATGAAATGAAGGTTTAGTGACGAGATCATTTAAAAGACTTTGACCTAAAACTGTAAGAAAATTATGCAAAACACCGAAACAACTAACCTAAATATACAACTTAACATTTACGAGATCTAGTCAATCTCTCGACTCAATTAGAGGAGGATTTGTTTCATTTTTTAACGAGCTTGACACAGGAAAAGAACTATGCTCGGATTCAGTTTCATGTTTATGCAAGCTTGAAACGAAAAACTATGCTTGTTATAAGTTCACATGCCCCCAGCATAAAGATGCAAACCAAGGTACATGCCCCCCAAGCTTCATTGCATTCAATGAGGTGGATGGAATGAAGCTTTACTTTCAAAATCTTGGAAAGACTCGTGGGAGTTGTTTCATTTTTTAGTGAGCTTGACACAAGACAAGGAACTATGCTCATAACTACTTTCTACAATCTACCTAACAAAAAACTATACTCTAAAAAACCTTGATTCATTTTTAATGAGCTTGACACAAGACAAGGAACTGTGCTCTAAAAACCTTGATTCATTTTTTAAACGAGCTTGACACAAGACAAAGAACTATGCTCATGACTACTCTCATGTCACTCAGGTTGATGATCCATTAGTTGATCAAGTGGTCGATTCAATTTCACATTCGGTCGATCACACTCTCCTTTTTGAGAGTAAATTTCATACCGCTGATGTTCTTCTTGTTACATCAGATTCTTCTATGTCGGGGGGCATTTCACCTGTTTCTATAGAACCCCCTCCAAGTACTGAGGTCTTTTCCTTTGATTGGAATAGACTGACAGAACCTCGTCTTCCTTCCTCCATCCCTTTCCAAATCATTGTCAAGGCGGGTGGTAGGGACATACATCGTACTCAGGTAGATGAAGGTGCTTCTGTCAGTATTTTATCCTCAACTGTTTGGAAAGCTTTGGGTTCCCCTCAGCTTGCGCCTATTACGCAGAATCTGAAAGCTTTTAACAGAACCATTAGTGAACCTTTAGGGATCCTTCCTCAGTTTTCTATTACCTTGGAAGGTAAAACTGTCTGTATTGATCTTATGGTAGTTCGAGGTCCTTTGGATTTCAATTTACTCCTTGGGCGAGACTATGTTTATGCAATGAAAGCTGTCGTATCGACACTCTTTCACGTGATGTCTTTCCCTCACAATGGCAGTATTGTGACTGTAGACCAGCTTTCATTCCCTAGTCTTGTCTCAACTACCAATACTATGACACCCCTAAATGTTCCTGATTCTAAAGTGGTATCTACCCTGCCACGGGTTAATTATGTGGCAACTGGTCCCATGTTTTCAGTTCCCGATGTAAGTGAGCCTCTCACTGTTGATTTAGATCCGGTAATTGACATGGAAAACTCTATGGGATTACTTGAACACGATGTTCTTATCCCTTTTGAGTCCCTTGACATGTGTTCCTTCCAAAGAGCTATTCTTCCTTCGGATGAAGACCTCTTGGAAGCCATGATCAAGGTGTGTCCATTGACATGTCTTTCTTCCAGTTGGAAGCCATGATCAAGTGACGAGGATAGTTTTTTCCGGTATCAACCTCGTTAAAAAATGAAACAGGTTAGTACGAGGATAGTTTTTTCTTGTATCAACCTCGTTAAAAAATGAAACAGGCTGTCATGAGGACAGTTCTTTTACTGAGTCAACCTCATTAAAAAATGAATCAGCTAGTTTTTAGGTCATATAGATAGTTAGAAAATAGGAGTTGCGAGGATAGTTTTTTCCTGTATCAACTTCGTTAAAAAATGAAATAGGCTGACGAGGAAAGTTCCTTTTACTATGTCGACCTCGTTAAAAAACGAAACAGTGTGCATGAGGATAGTTCTTTTACTGAGTCAACCTCATTAAAAAATGAATCAGCTAGATTTTAGGATATGTAGGTAGATTGTAGAAAGTAGGGTTTGAGGACAGTTCCTGTTACTGAGTCAACCTCATTAAAAAATGAATCAGGTTTGAGGATAGTTCCTGTTACTGAGTCGACCTCGTTAAAAAATGAATCAGGTTTGAGGATAGTTCTTTTCTTGTGTCAACCTCCTTAAAAATGAAACAACTCCCTTTTCAAGTTAAATATTGAAAGTAAACCTTCATTTCATCCAGCCGGTTGAATGCAATGAAGCCTGGGGGGCATGTACCTTGCTTTGCATCATTATGCTAGGGGCATGTGAACTTTTTGAGCATAGTTCCTTGTCTTGTGTCAAGCTCGTTAAAAAATGAAACAAGGGTAGGTTAAGTAGGTAGATTGTAGAGAGTAGTCATGAGCATAGTTCTTTGTCTTGTGTCAAGCTCATTAAAAAATGAATCAAGGTTTTTAGAGCACAGTTCCTTGTCTTGTGTCAAGCTCGTTAAAAATGAATCAAGGTTTTTTAGAGTATAGTTTTTTGTTAGGTAGATTGTAGAAAGTAGTTATGAGCATAGTTCCTTGTCTTGTGTCAAGCTCACTAAAAAATGAAACAACTCCCACGAGTCTTTCCAAGATTTTGAAAGTAAAGCTTCATTCCATCCACCTCATTGAATGCAATGAAGCTTGGGGGGCATGTACCTTGATTTGCATCATTATGCCGGGGGCATGTGAACTTGTAACAAGCATAGTTTTTCATTTCAAGCTTGTGTAAACATGAAACCGAATCCGAGCATAGTTCTTTTCCTGTGTCAAGCTCGTTTAAAAAATGAAACAAATCCTCCTCTACTTGAGTCGAGAGATTGACTAGATCTCGTAAATGTTAAGTTTTTAGGTTAGTTATTTCAGTTTTTGCATAATTTTCTTATAGTTTTAGGTCGAGTCTTTCAAATGATCTCGTTCATGAACCTTCATTCCATCCAGCTTGTGCTTAGTTGAATGAAATGAAGTTGGGGGGCATGCGCTCTAGCAGTTACGCTTAGGGGGCATCAAGCACAGTTTTCTCTCTGTTTCAAGCTTGTGCAAAAATGAAACTACTTTGAAGCATAGTTTTTCTCTGTTTCAAGCTTTTGTAAAAATGAAACCTATCTCGAGTCAATTTCAATTATTTTCAAGACTCGTTAAACTCATGAAAATCTCGAGATTATTTTGCTATTTTTTCATTCTCGTAAAACAAATGAAAATGCCGAGTTCTTTCCGTCTTTTCCTGCTCGTAAATTAAATTGAAAGTCGGCCATATGAGTACATTTTTATCCCTTTTTCGAACTCATTAAAATTTACGAAAAAGTGAAAACCATGAGTACGTTTTTATCCCTTTTTCGAACTCGTTAAAACTTACGAAAAAGTGAAACCTCAGAGTCATCTTTTAAGCCCTTTTCTGACTCCTAAAATATGAAAAGATTGCCGAGCGTTTCTTTTACACTCGTTAAAACGAAATTAAAAGACGGTCCCCTTATAGCTCTTTTCTGACCGTAAAATCAGGAAAAGATTGCCGGGTTTTTGTCGTTTCAAACTCGATACGGAAATAAAACGACGTGTCCTTGATCGCTTTTTACTTTTCAGGTCAGTGACACTAATTATGAAAGTACTCCTTGGTCGCAAGATCAAGCGGTTCCCCCAGGTATTATTTTATACTTTTTTCGGGCTTGAGGGACACAAATCTACGAAAAAGTTCAACGTGGAGTCTCCTTTAGTTTTTTCAGACTCTCTAAAATTGAAAAACGCCGAGTTTCTCCTATACTGGGCTCGTTAAAACTTTTACAGTAGAGGACCTGTTCAATTACAAACAGGAACGAACCACTCCTTCCTAGGGTTCGAATTTAAGCTAGGTTGGACTCGTCCGAAGGATGAGCCTATAATCAAGCATATGTTATCCTCCTCAAGCTTGTTAAAAATAAAGAGGTACTTGCCAGAAATGGTGGGGGAAAAGAGAGAAGAATGAACCTGTTTGTTACCTTTTGTCTCAAAAGAAACTTTATTACCACTCTTGAACACGACACTTTTCATTCACCTGGGTTGGGAAATCTTTTACCTCACAGTTGATCAAACCACTTTGAAAGTCTTTAACTGGGTTCCGGGGATTAACTTTGAGTTATTCGTCACCAAGCCATTTGTTGTGTCGTTATGTGTTCAAGAGGTCTGCAAGCAAAACTTTCATCTGCAAAATACTTGTCATCCATTTGACCATCCCTGAAGTCGGTGCTTACAGCAAACATTTCTTCAACTTGAGCAATGATTTCGTGTTGCGGGCTTGCCTGCAACGGGTCGCTTTCTATCGACATCAGCACATTATCTAGAAAGATGACTTAGGAATCCACAGTACCTTGAAGTCTGCATGCATCAATGGCAGGTTTCTCGCCTTTGACGTCAGTTTACATCATTGACTTTCGATCAAAGGATTCCGTGAAGTGTTCGACATCAAAACATCTATTCACATTTCACGGGTTGTGCTTGGTACTTTGAGAACCATTGACATTACTGGTGGTTTCTCTCACGCTTGTTAACAGTTTACATCATTGACTGGTAATCAAGTGGTTTCTACCATGTTCGACATCGAATCATTTAATCACATGGCTAGAATCGTACCAATTCGGGAAGTAGAAGTGAAGACCCTGGATCTAGTTTCTACCATCCAGGCTGCGAGGAGTTTTGTATTCATTATCTATGTAGACTAATCATAAACAGATGGCTGCGTCCATACTGTGTCTACAAAAGTCTATTAAAATTATGTACTGCAAGATCATTCCTGTATCAGAATAGTTAGTCCATTAGTTAAAGTTTTGAATCTGAGTATGGGAATGCCTACCTCAGTGATGATATAATCTTATCCATGTATTTTGTGTTGAAAATTGTAGGTTCCAACCAGGCCATCCACAAGACAATCCTTGAAATGATAAAGCGCTTCACCCTTCCTAGAATTACAAAACCCTATTCTATTCCAGGCTTCGCACTTTAGGGGGCAATCTGTTACACTAAAAAATGTCACCTTGACTACTTACAGTTAGTATGGCTCAAATCAACAGTCATGCTACCCTCTTGGGCAAGTCTCATGCCTCTGTTATCCATCTTAAACTCAAAGAAGAGAGAAAGTCTTGTAAAAACTATGTTTATCTCTGGGGTCGCAGGTTCTCTCTAGCCTTACCTGCGGGGACGCTCACAATGTTCACAAAGACTGCGTCCTTGGACGCTCTGTATGTTAAGGGACAGGTGCGTCCTTCTGTAAAAGGCAAAATGCGCAAGTTTCATCTTAAAAAAGTTACTTGTGGTTACTTCTAGAACTTTCTAGAGGTCGGTTTGATGAAATGGATGCGCCTCCAGTTGGTTCATGTATCTCTATTAAGGGGGAACTTATCCCATCAATAAGGGAGCTATCCCACCCAAAGAGGGGGATGATCCCATTGATAGTGGACCTGAATAACCTCTTTACAGCACTATAAATAAAGGCATTGAGCCAGAAGGAGAGGAGGTTGGAGCTATACATTTTCTTTGGGTAAATGCTGCAGGATTTAGGTCTTCCATTAGAGCCTTTGTGAGGAGAGATTGTCTTTACTTGATTCTACTTGGAAGAGGGTGAGCTTTGTCAAAGTAGAGGAAAACCCTTGATGGACCCTGGGAGGAACTTGCACAACACCAAGGCCAGGTTGTAAGAGTTTCTTTGTTTCGTTATTAATACAAACTGGTTTATTTTTCTCAATAGCTTGTGTTAATGAGTTATTTCATGTGTTCCTTGGTCTGCATGTTGAATATATGTTTTATTATATGAAATGCAAGTGCTTGGTAATTGTTTGATTGTTTGTGGTTGCAGGAATTGACTTGAAGGAGGAGCTCATCCGGATCGTCAAGAACGGACTTCAACAACAGCGTTTTGGAATAAGGTAAGCCTAAACACTTGTAGTTTTCATGTTGTAAAAGGTGTATTTAGAGAAAGATCACTCCATTTTGTCTTGTTTGTCATTAGAATGTCTTAGACTTCTAGGAAGGTCAGCTGTGTCCGCACCCTTGACCAATTCCGACTAAAAAATGAAACAACTCCCACAAATCTTTCCAAGATCTTGAAAGTAAAGCTTCATTCCATCCACCTCATTGAATGCAATGAAGCTTGGGGGGGCATGTACCTTGATTTGCATCATTATGCCGGGGGCATGTGAACTTGTAACAAGCATAGTTTTTCGTTTCAAGCTTGTGTAAACATGAAACCGAACACGAGGATAGTTTTTTCCTGTATCAACCTCGTTAAAAAATGAAATAGGCTAGCATGAGGACAGTTCTTTTACTGAGTCAACCTCATTAAAAAATGAATCAGCTAGATTTTAGGATATGTAGGTAGATTGTAGAGAGTAGTCATGAGCATAGTTCTTTGTCTTGTGTCAAGCTCGTTAAAAAATGAAACAAGGATTTTAGAGCATAGTTCCTTGTCTTGTGTCAAGCTCATTAAAAAATGAATCAAGGTTTTTAGAGCACAGTTCCTTTTCTTGTGTCAAGCTCGTTAAAAAATGAATCAAGGTTTTTTTTTAGAGCATAGTTCCTTGTCTTGTGTCAAGCTCATTAAAAAATGAATCAAGGTTTTTAGAGCACAGTTCCTTGTCTTGTGTCAAGCTCGTTAAAAATGAATCAAGGTTTTTTAGAGTATAGTTTTTTGTTAGGTAGATTGTAGAAAGTAGTTATGAGCATAGTTCCTTGTCTTGTGTCAAGCTCACTAAAAAATGAAACAACTCCCACGAGTCTTTCCAAGATTTTGAAAGTAAAGCTTCATTCCATCCACCTCATTGAATGCAATGAAGCTTGGGGGGCATGTACCTTGATTTGCATCATTATGCCGGGGGCATGTGAACTTGTAACAAGCATAGTTTTTCGTTTCAAGCTTGTGTAAACATGAAACCGAATCCGAGCATAGTTCTTTTCCTGTGTCAAGCTCGTTTAAAAAATGAAACAAATCCTCCTCTACTTGAGTCGAGAGATTGACTAGATCTCGTAAATGTTAAGTTTTTAGGTTAGTTATTTCAGTTTTTGCATAATTTTCTTATAGTTTTAGGTCGAGTCTTTCAAATGATCTCGTTCATGAACCTTCATTCCATCCAGCTTGTGCTTAGTTGAATGAAATGAAGTTGGGGGGCATGCGCTCTAGCAGTTACGCTTAGGGGGCATCAAGCACAGTTTTCTCTCTGTTTCAAGCTTGTGCAAAAATGAAACTACTTTGAAGCATAGTTTTTCTCTGTTTCAAGCTTTTGTAAAAATGAAACCTATCTCGAGTCAATTTCAGTTATTTTCAAGACTCGTTAAACTCATGAAAATCTCGAGATTATTTTGCTATTTTTTCATTCTCGTAAAACAAATGAAAATGCCGAGTTCTTTCCGTCTTTTCCTGCTCGTAAATTAAATTGAAAGTCGGCCATATGAGTACATTTTTATCCCTTTTTCGAACTCATTAAAATTTACGAAAAAGTGAAAACCATGAGTACGTTTTTATCCCTTTTTCGAACTCGTTAAAACTTACGAAAAAGTGAAACCTCAGAGTCATCTTTTAAGCCCTTTTCTGACTCCTAAAATATGAAAAGATTGCCGAGCGTTTCTTTTACACTCGTTAAAACGAAATTAAAAGACGGTCCCCTTATAGCTCTTTTCTGACCGTAAAATCAGGAAAAGATTGCCGGGTTTTTGTCGTTTCAAACTCGATACGGAAATAAAACGACGTGTCCTTGATCGCTTTTTACTTTTCAGGTCAGTGACACTAATTATGAAAGTACTCCTTGGTCGCAAGATCAAGTGGTTCCCCCAGGTATTATTTTATACTTTTTTCGGGCTTGAGGGACACAAATCTACGAAAAAGTTCAACGTGGAGTCTCCTTTAGTTTTTTCAGACTCTCTAAAATTGAAAAACGCCGAGTTTCTCCTATACTGGGCTCGTTAAAACTTTTACAGTAGAGGACCTGTTCAATTACAAACAGGAACGAACCACTCCTTCCTAGGGTTCGAATTTAAGCTAGGTTGGACTCGTCCGAAGGATGAGCCTATAATCAAGCATATGTTATCCTCCTCAAGCTTGTTAAAAATAAAGAGGTACTTGCCAGAAATGGTGGGGGAAAAGAGAGAAGAATGAACCTGTTTGTTACCTTTTGTCTCAAAAGAAACTTTATTACCACTCTTGAACACGACACTTTTCATTCACCTGGGTTGGGAAATCTTTTACCTCACAGTTGATCAAACCACTTTGAAAGTCTTTAACTGGGTTCCGGGGATTAACTTTGAGTTATTCGTCACCAAGCCATCTGTTGTGTCGTTATGTGTTCAAGAGGTCTGCAAGCAAAACTTTCATCTGCAAAATACCTGTCATCCATTTGACCATCCCTGAGTCAGTCCTTACGGCAACATTTCTTCAACTTGAACAATGATTTCGTGTTGCGGGCTTGCCTGCAACGGGTCGCTTTCTATCGACATCGGCACATTATCTAGAAAGATGACTTAGGAATCGACAGTACCTTGAAGTCTGCATGCATCAATGGCAGGTTTCTCGCCTTTGACGTCAGTTTACATCATTGACTTTTGATCAAAGGATTCTGTGAAGTGTTCGACATCAAAACATCTATTCACATTTCACGGGTTGTGCTTGGTACTTTGAGAACCATTGACATTACTGGTGGTTTCTCTCACGCTTGTTAACAGTTTACATCATTGACTGGTAATCAAGTGGTTTCTACCATGTTCGACATCGAATCATTTAATCACATGGCTAGAATCGTACCAATTCGGGAAGTAGAAGTGAAGACCCTGGATCTAGTTTCTACCATCCAGGCTGCGAGGAGTTTTGTATTCATTATCTATGTAGACTAATCATAAACAGATGGCTGCGTCCATACTGTGTCTACAAAAGTCTATTAAAATGATGTACTGCAAGATCATTCCTGTATCAGAATAGTTAGTCCATTAGTTAAAGTTTTGAATCTGAGTATGGGAATGCCTACCTCAGTGATGATATAATCTTATCCATGTATTTTGTGTTGAAAATTGCAGGTTCCAACCAGGCCATCCACAAGACAATCCTTGAAATGATAAAGCGCTTCACCCTTCCTAGAATTACAAAACCCTATTCTATTCCAGGCTTCACACTTTAGGGGGCAATCTGTTACACTAAAAAATGTCACCTTGACTACTTACAGTTAGTATGGCTCAAATCAACAGTCATGCTACCCTCTTAGGCAAGTCTCATGCCTCTGTTATCCATCTCAAACTCAAAGAAGAGAGAAAGTCTTGTAAAAACTATGTTTATCTATTGGGTCGCAGGTTCTCTCTAGCCTTACCTGCGGGGACGCTGACCATGTTCACAAAATCTGCGTCCGTGGACGCTCTGTATGTTAAGGGACAGGTGCGTCCCTCTGTAAAAGGCAAAATGCGCGAGTTTTATCTTGAAAAAGTTACTTGTGGTTACTTCTAGAACATTCTAGAGGTCGGTTTGATGAAATGGATGCGCCTCCAGTTGGTTCATGTATCTCTATTAAGGGGGAACTTATCCCATCAATAAGGGACCTATCCCACCCAAAGAGGGGGATGATCCCATTGATAGTGGACCTGAATAACCTCTTTACAGCACTATAAATAAAGGCATTGAGCCAGAAGGAGAGGAGGTTGGAGCTATACATTTTCTTTGGGTAAATGCTGCAAGATTTAGGTCTTCCATTAGAGCCTTTGTGAGGAGAGATTGTCTTTACTTGATTCTACTTGGAAGAGGGTGAGCTTTGTCAAAGTAGAGGAAAACCCTTGATGGACCCTGGGAGGAACTTGCACAACACCAAGGCCAGGTTGTAAGAGTTTCTTTGTTTCGTTATTAATACAAACTGGTTTATTTTTCTCAATAGCTTGTGTTAATGAGTTATTTCATGTGTTCCTTGGTCTGCATGTTGAATATATGTTTTATTATATGAAATGCAAGTGCTTGGTAATTGTTTGATTGTTTGTGGTTGCAGGAATTGACTTGAAGGAGGAGCTCATCCGGATCGTCAAGAACGGACTTCAACAACAGCGTTTTGGAATAAGGTAAGCCTAAACACTTGTAGTTTTCATGTTGTAAAAGGTGTATTTAGAGAAAGATCACTCCATTTTGTCTTGTTTGTCATTAGAATGTCTTAGACTTCTAGGAAGGTCAGCTGTGTCCGCACCCTTGACCAATTCCGTGTGACAAATTGGAGAGCAGCCCAGAATTACAACATTGTTGAAGACTTAGCTGTTTCACCTTCAGCAATGTCGGCACTCGAAGTGCTGCAATCATGTCCAGCGCAACGAAAATTGCTTTTGTCGGCTATCGGAGCTGTCGATGTTCAGGACCCGAACCTAATGATCTTTGATCTAGAAAATAGTACACCTCGTCTCCCCCATCAAATGGCTTTCCAAATCCCAGTGATAGTAAAAAACAGGCCTATTCATCGGACTGTGATTGATGAGGGAGCTTCTACGTGTATTATGTCGATTCAATGTTGGAGATCGCTTGGTTCTCCTTCGTTGAACCAATCCCCCACCATCCTTAAGGCCTTTGATGGCCGTGGGTTCCGTCCGTTTGGTATTCTGCAAGAATTGCCTATAGGGGTCGAAGGAAAAACCGTTAGTCTGGATGTGGAAGTGGTTGATGCCCCTCTAGACTACAACCTTCTTTTGGGTCGAAGTTGGTCATATGCTATGACAGCGGTCGTTTCATCGGTCTTCAGAATCATTAAGTTTCCACATAACGGTAAGATCGTGACTATTGATCAACTGACATACTTTTCATCCGACCCAACCTCTTCAGAAACTATCCAGCATGTTGGTAAAACGACAATCCCTTATAGGGACATTGGTGTAGGTTTAGTTAAGGATTCCGGTTTACTGGGAACTTTTCCTCTCCCTCCACTCAATGCAGACCCTTCGTTTGCAACAATTCATATGATCACGTCAGAAAACATTATTTATGATGATCCTTGGTATGTTCCATCTGACTCTGAGCTAGACTCACTCGGTGATGTTATGCCGTTGAGTCCGTATGAGATTGCTTATGAAGCTCTTATGTCTTTTACTGATTTTCATTCAACCGAAACCAACCAAATGAATGTGGTCAGTGAAGAGTCATTTTTCACCTCACCCTTAGAACGGATAACGTTTCCCGAAGAAGTGTCATCTGACGAACAACTTCGCGAAATCCTAAGTGTAGATGATCTACCATGGGAAGATCTCCATCACAGATCTTCGTTTTTACCTAAGGATGATGCATTTGAAAATGATTTTTCATCTATCTTTACCGCTGAATATGTCAAAGACGCTCAGGATCCAACGAAACATTCTGATTCAGAGCTGAATTTAGGGAATATTTCTCGTACTATTCCCATTGATATTTCAGTGAAGCCCGGAATCGAGGAGAACATTCATATAGGTGCCGCATGTACTGAAGAAGAAATCCAAACTTACAAGGCCCTATTCCAAGAATTCCGCGACGTGTTTGCCTGGTCTTACGAGGAAATGCCGGGAATTGATCCTGCCATTGTTGTTCATGAAATCAAAACCTACCCGGATGCTAAACCCATTCGGCAACGGTTGCGTCAGATTCACCCTCGCAAAGCGGCTGCGATTAAAGCAGAAGTCGAAAAGCTGTTGAAAGCAGGTTTCATTTATCCAATCCCGTTAACGGATTGGGTATCGAATATTGTTCCCGTCAATTAAAAACAAGGAACAATAAGAATCTGTATTGACTATAGGGATATCAATCGAGCTTGTCCAAAAGAAAACTATCCTACGCCTTATATCAATCAAATTATTGATGATTGTGCCGGAAGTGAGATGTTTTCCTTCATGGATGGTTTCTCAGGCTATAATCAAATCAATATTCTACCTGCCGACCAACCAAAAACGGCATTCATTTGTCCATGGGGGACATTTGCTTATTGCAAGTTACCTTTTGGACTTAAGAATGCCGGGGCCACTTTTCAACGGGCGATGTCTTATGCATTTCATGACATCAAGCACATTGTGCAACCCTATCTCGATGATTTGCCTGCTCATTCTTTACATCGAGCTGATCACCTTGTCCACCTACGAGCAATCTTTATGAGGTGTAGGCATTATCGGATTCGGTTAAATCCCCACAAGTGTGTTTTCTGTATAGAAACAGGTCGATTGCTGGGATTTGTTGTTTCAAAAGCCGGCATTCGCGTCGATCCCTCGAAAGTCGAGGCTATCATCAAATTGCCTCCTCCTTCGAGTTTGCGCCAACTCCAAAGTTTGCAAGGGAAAGCGAACTTTTTACGCCGATTCATCCCAAACTACGCCGAGGTCACTAAAGGTTTTACACGGTTGTTGAAACAGAACGCACAATTCTTTTGGGACGAGATTGCCCAACAATCTTTTGATGCATTAAAACACGCGTTGACCCATGCACCGTTATTGCATCCTCCCAACTACAACCAGGACTACTTCTTATACCTCGCAGCTTCGCATTCCACCATTGGAATGGTGTTAGTTCAAGAAGATGAATTCAAAGCAGAGCATGTGATATATTATCTTAGTAGAACCTTAATCCCACTGAGTTAAAATATTCGCATGTGGAGAAATTGGCCCTGGCAGCCGTTCAAGCTGTCCAGCGTTTTCGTCACTACATTCTTCTCCGCAAGACTACAGTTATTTCGGATTGCAACCCTATGATTTATATTTTGACAAAACAACTGCTAGGGGGCAAGTACTCTAAATGGATTGTTATCCTGCAAGAGTTCGACTTGGAGTTCGAGAAGTCCAAGTCTAAGAAATCTTTAGTTTTTGCGGAATTGATGTGTGATTTCCCGAGTGCTGACACAGAGACTGTGGCAGAGGAGTCCATTGCGGACGAATCTTTGTTTCTTATTAGCACTTTAGATCCGTGGTATGGGGATATAATCATCTATCTCCAAACCCAAACCTTTCGGCCTGAAGCTTCCAAGGAAGACCGTCGAAAAATTCGGTTTCGATCCCAGCAATACAGAATTATTGGAGATACACTTTATCGCCGGGGGGCAGACTTAGTTTTTCGACGTTGTTTAACTCACGAAGAGGCTGAGAGAGTTTTGAATGATTGTCACTCTGGAGCATGTGGCGGTCATATGTCTGGGTATGCCACAGCTCAGAAGGTGTTGCGCGCTGGCTATTTCTGGCCGTCTATGTTTAAAGATTGTATCCTTGCTGTCAGAACATGCCACAACTGTCAAGTGTTTGATCGAAAGATGCGCGCTCCACCTGTTCCTCTCCACCCTATAATTGCCGCTGGTCCATTCGCCAAATGGGGCATTGACTTTATTACTTGTAACCCTCACTCGGCCGGGGGGCATGCGTATATCATCCTCGCGGTTGATTATTTTACAAAATGGGCCGAGGCGATGCCTACATTCGACGCAAGCGGCAAGACAGCTGCAGTTTTCGTATTCAATCATATCATAACTAGGTTTGGTGTCCCACAAGCAATCATTACTGACCATGGGAGCCATTTTCGAAACGTCATGATGACTGAGCTTACAAGCCAGCTTGGTTTGCGCCACGATAGCTCTACTCCTTATTATCCGCAAGCCAACGGTTTGGTTGAGTCAATCAACAAAGTTCTAGTCATCATGATTCGACGGATCATTGGTATCCATCGAACGAATTGGCATAACATGTTATTTTCGGCGCTATGGGCATATCGAACTTCAGTGAAAAATTCAACAGGTTTCACCCCTTTCCAGCTAGTTTATGGCTTAGAAGCTGTGTTACCTATTGAATGCGAAATCCCATCACTTCAAATGGCTGTCGAATTACTTCCAGCTACTTCCGAAGAGGAGAAACGGTTATTATACTTGGCTAAATTAGATGAGACTCGACGTGACGCTACTTTAGCTATCGAGACTCACGCGAAACGAATGAAAGCTCAGTACGATAAAAATGTAACCCCTCGAAGTTTTTCGGAAGGAGACCTAGTACTATTATATGATCAAGCTAACGATAAGCTAGGTGCCGGAAAATTCGTTCCCATGTGGCATGGGCCCTACATTGTAAAGCGAAAGCTAGCAAAAGGGGCTTATGAGTTAGTTGATTTTGATGGGGACTCTTTGGGTAAACCCAGAAATGGACTTTACCTAAAGAGGTATTATGCTTAAAATGATGGGTATGGAGAAATTTTTAGATAGGTTAGATTTCCTTTCTAGCTAGCAAGTGTGTTAGTTTAGTCAGTGTGCTTAGCTTAGCGAGTGTGGTTTTTCGTCATTATTCTGGCTTATTTTGGTTTTACTCTTGATATTGTAGATGTCGACGCCTCTCCAAACATACATTGGATTTGCTGATGGTGCTTGTCGTAATACACGGAATATCTCTTCCGCAGCTTGGGTTATCTATTCGCCCTCTGACGAGTTAGTTTCTATGCATGGGGTAAGCCTCGGTCAAACAAAGAATAACATTGCAGAATACAGTGCAGTGGTTGAATTATTATCCGAATCTATTTCATTTGGAATTCGACGTTTGATAGTGAGGTTAGATTCTGAACTTGTTGTATTACAGCTTAATAGAGTTTATGCCATTAGAAATCCTGTGTTATTAAGGTTGTTTTTGAGAGTGCGTCTCTTGGAACGTGAATTTGATTACATTGAATATCAACATATTCCAAGGTCTTGAATACATTAGCAGATGCAATTGCTTCTCGAGTGTTGGACAGACATTTATAATAATCATGCAAGTAAATTTAAAAACATTTCATCATACATGTTAAACAAGATAAGCCGGTAATAGTGATATATATATAGATAGAAGTGTGTCAAAAAACATATACATCGTCTTCGATCATAGGTTGAAAACACCTTATGATCGGCAAAATGATAGTACAAAAAGTCAAAAATGTCACATGTGACTACAAAAGTGACTAGTCAATCACTGGTGGTGCTCTCTGTACGACACCACTGCGCGGGCTACCTTACGCAAAAATCTCCTAAACGGTCCAGGGACCGCGACTACGAAGCGCTGAAGCCTGATAGGAATGTCGTCCATAGTAGTCTCAGGTATATCTGCCGTGAGACGCTCTAGATCATGCTCCAACTCAGCTAGTACTTCTGCTGTCGCGTCCTGTGGGACCGGTACCGGTACCGGTGCAGCTGGATGTAGTCTATCATAAGGCCGGAGGTTGGCTGGACGCTGTGGACCAACATCTGCATTTTGAAAAAGTTTTACTATTAATTTTGAGACGATATATATAAAAAAAAAGATACAAAAAATACATAACTAGAAAACTTGTGAAAATAAAAGTACCTCTGTCGTCCCATTGTTCTCCCTGTGGAAGAACCATGTCCGGATCACCTCTGAAATCCATTCCGGCATACGGAAAGTCCTGTATCACAAAAAGCTGGCCCTCTAACCAGTCAAAATAACTATCTGAGAATCGAACTACTGTCGCGCCCTCGTCAGGATGCCGGGCCATCACCGCAACCCATCGTATCAGCTTTGGCTGCCGAGGACCCAAGATATCAACAGTGAGTTGCTGAGGGATCAGCATTGGAATTCTCTCCAAGGCAAAGCTCACGACTATAGGCCCATATCCAAAAGTCTTTAGTCGTCCGTTCTTTGCCTTGGTCAGTTGGCTCTTCATATGAGCCGACACAGCTTCACACCAGTTGAAAATGGTGCCTTGGTAACAGTCAATTGCCATCCGCATTTGGGATCTGGAAGCAATGTGTAAAGCGGCCGCGCCGCAAATTCTGGTAACCGTGAGCGCTATGACTTTGAGTTCTGGTAGAGTGATGTGTTTTATCTCTATGCCTTTCGAATGGTGAGCCCCACGTGTGCACCAATCCTCGCGGAGACTATCAAGGGATTGGCCACCCGGCCTAGTCCCCGCAAGACTGAGTTGCTCACCTCTGTTTGGCAAGCCAGTGAGAAAGTATACATCCGAGGGCTCTATCTCGAGCTGGTGCCCTCCTATGTAAAAGCATTGTTCTTGAACGTTCCATCACTCAACCAGCCATTCCAAGAATCTTACCTGGCCCCTCATGCCCGGTATGGTCCAATATTTGTATAATCCGCATGCTCTTAGGGCATCCAGGGAAGGTTGATGATTTATTGCAGCTTCATCTTCCTCTACATGCTCTCTTTCTCTCCAGTCTAACATGATTAATGCCCTGCATATCAAAAATAGCAATTAGAAATTGATTTGGGAATTTTTGGTGGTTTTTTGAGAGAGTTGGGGTTTTGAAATGCGCGTTTCTCGGAGGACGCACCCCGGCTTTGTAGCACAGGGCGCCCGGACGCAGCTGGCCTGAAGGCGGACTGCGTCTTCCGACCGTTTTCCCGTATGAGAAAAAGTCGGGGGACGCAGGTCACCCGAAGGGCACCTGCGTCCGCCGAGAGGCGCATTCCAAAACCAAAACCCCCCCAAAAAATGAAACTAAAACCTAAAAATTGATTCTAAACGGATAGAAATGCAGAGTAGGATGTGTAAAATACCTGGATGAGACGGCGTTCGATTCCGACGGTCAGATTTTCCGCAGCGACCACGGGAAGTTTCTTGTCAAAAGCTCCTTTTTCAACCTCAACAGTGAAACGGTAAAAATGACATGGTAAAAGGTCTTTTTATAGGTTTTTTGGATGAATTAGTTCATTTTTTACCATGAAAAGATGTTTTTGAATGTATTTTTGCCTATTTTAAACAGGTATGAGTAATGTGTTGCTTTTGTGCAGGACAAAGGGATTTCGAGGGAAATTGTAATTTTTTCACAAACAAAAATATCAGAGTCATCTTTTAAGCCCTTTTCTGACTCCTAAAACATGAAAAGATCGCCGAGTGTTTCTTTTTCACTCGTTAAAACGGAATTAAAAGACGGTCCCCTTTTAGCTCTTTTCTGACCGCAAAATCAGGAAAAGATTGCCGGGTTTTTGTCGTTTCAAACTCGATAAGGAAATAAAACGACGTGTCCTTGATCGCTTTTTACTTTTCAGGTCAACGACACTATTATGAAAGTACTCCTTGGTCGCAAGATCAAGCGGTTCCCCCAGGTATTATTTTATACTTTTTCGGGCTTGAGGGACACAAATATACGAAAAAGTTCAACGTGGAGTCTCCTTTAGTTTTTTCAGACTCTCTAAAGTTGAAAAACGCCGAGTTTCTCCTATACTGGGCTCGTTAAACTTTTACAGTAGAGGACCTGTTCAATTACAAACAGGAACGAACCACTCCTTCCTAGGGTTCGAATTTAAACTAGGTTGGACTCGTCCGAAGGATGAGCTTATAATTAAGCATATGTTATCCTCCTCAAGCTTGTTAAAAATAAAGAGGTACTTGCCAGAAATGGTGGGGGAAAAGAGAGAAGAATGAACCTGTTTGTCACCTTTTGTCTCAGAAGAAACTTTATTACCACTCTTGAACACGACACTTTTCATTCACCTGGGTTGGGAAATCTTTTACCTCACAGTTGACCAAATCACTTTGAAAGTCTTTAACCGGGTTTCGGGGATTAACTTTGAGTTATTCGTCACCAAGCCATCTGTTGTGTCGTTATGTGTTCAAGAGGTCTGCAAGCAAAACTTTCATCTGCAAAATACTTGTCATCCATTTGACCATCCCTGAGTCAGTCCTTACAGCAACATTTCTTCAACTTGAACAATGATTTCGTGTTGTGGGCTTGCCTGCAACGGGTCGCTTTCTATCGACATCGACACATTATCTAGAAAGATGACTTAGGAATCGACAGTACCTTGAAGTCTGCATGCATCAATGGCAGGTTTCTCGCCTTTGACGTCAGTTTACATCATTGACTTTCGATCAAAGGATTCCGTGAAGTGTTCGACATCAAAACATCTATTCACATTTCACGGGTTGTGCTTGGTACTTTGAGAACCATTGACATTACTGGTGGTCTCTCTCATGCTTGTTAACAGTTTACATCATCGACTGGTAATCAAGTGGTTTCTAACATGTTCGACATCGAATCATTTAATCACATGGCTAGAATCGTACCAATTCGGGAAGTAGAAGTGAAGACCCTGGATCTAGTTTCTACCATCCAGGCTGCAAGGAGTTTTGTATTCATTATCTATGTAGACTAATCATAAACAGATGGCTGCGTCCATACTGTGTCTACAAAAGTCTATTAAAATGATGTACTGCAAGATCATTCCTGTATCAGAATAGTTAGTCCATTAGTTAAAGTTTTGAATCTGAGTATGGGAATGCCTACCTCAGTGATGATATAATCTTATCCATGTATTTTGTGTTGAAAATTGCAGGTTCCAACCAGGCCATCCACAAGACAATCCTTGAAATGATAAAGCGCTTTACCCTTCCTAGAATTACAAAACCCTATTCTATTCCAGGCTTCGCACTTTAGGGGGCACCTTGACTACTTACAGTTAGTATGGCTCAAATCAACAGTCATGCTACCCTCTTAGGCAAGTCTCATGCCTCTGTTATCCATCTCAAACTCAAAGAAGAGAGAAAGTCTTGTAAAAACTATGTTTATCTCTGGGGTCGCAGGTTCTCTCTAGCCTTACCTGCGGGGACGCTGACCATGTTCACAAAATCTGCGTCCGTGGACGCTCTATATGTTAAGGGACAGGTGCGTCCCTCTGTAAAAGGCAAAATGCGCGAGTTTTATCTTGAAAAAGTTACTTGTGGTTACTTCTAGAACATTCTAGAGGTCGGTTTGATGAAATGGATGCGCCTCCAGTTGGTTCATGTATCTCTATTAAGGGGAACTTATCCCATCAATAAGGGACCTATCCCACCCAAAGAGGGGGATGATCCCATTGATAGTGGACCTGAATAACCTCTTTACAGCACTATAAATAAAGGCATTGAGCCAGAAGGAGAGGAGGTTGGAGCTATACATTTTCTTTGGGTAAATGCTGCAGGATTTAGGTCTTCCATTAGAGCCTTTGTGAGGAGAGATTGTCTTCACTTGATTCTACTTGGGAGAGGGTGAGCTTTGTCAAAGTAGAGGAAAACCCTTGATGGACCCTGGGAGGAACTTGCACAACACCAAGGCCAGGTTGTAAGAGTTTCTTTGTTTCGTTATTAATACAAACTGGTTTATTTTTCTCAATAGCTTGTGTTAATGAGTTATTTCATGTGTTCCTTGGTCTGCATGTTGAATATATGTTTTATTATATGAAATGCAAGTGCTTGGTAATTGTTTGATTGTTTGTGGTTGCAGGAATTGACTTGAAGGAGGAGCTCATCCGGATCGTCAAGAACGGACTTCAACAACAGCGTTTTGGAATAAGGTAAGCCTAAACACTTGTAGTTTTCATGTTGTAAAAGGTGTATTTAGAGAAAGATCACTCCATTTTGTCTTGTTTGTCATTAGAACGTCTTAGACTTCTAGGAAGGTCAGTCGTGTCCGCACCCTTGACAAATTCCGTGTGAGAACTACTGCTCCTCCCACAGGGCAGACAGCTCAAACAGCTCCATCAACATCAGCACCAGTAACGGCACCAGAACAGGCTCCAAGCCTAGACATGCAAAAGATGATGAAGGAGATTCAAGTCCTAGAAGCACAGATGGCAGAGCTGAATGAAGCCAAGGAGAAATTGGCCACACTCAATGAGAAGCATGATAAATCTAAGCAACATGTGGCAGAAAAGACAAGGGAAGTAAGGACCTTGGAAAGAAAAATCAAAGAGCTAGAGAAAGAGATGGCCATGGGCAAAGCAATAACGGAGCTCAAGAAAATCATATGGTTAAAGATTGGTCAATCAATCACAGACCAATGGAAATATATAGAGACCATCCATGAGCAAATGGATTTGCTGGGCAGGGCTTATGCAGAAAGTCAAAAAGCCAGAGCTTCTCTAGGAAGTATGCCAGATGTAGCTACTAGAATGATCAATGTGTTGAACAACAGAACTGGCATACAGTTAGCAAACATGGGTATCAGAGATAGAACTGATACAATTTTCCTGATCAAAAGGGTACTCACCCTCAGAAACTATGTGCAGGCACTAGAAAGAAAATGTCAGGATATTCAAGCAGAGGTAAATACGTTTGGTGCCAAGATCACAGCATTATATGACAGGGGACTCCCCATTTTACTAAACAGCACAGGAAGGCTATCTTCTCATGAGCAATATGCAAAAAGAGTCAACAACTACATCACTGATCAGTTGACTACCTCACCTAGCACTTCGGAAGGAACTGGGCCGCCCACAGGACAAGAGCTGTATGATAAACTAGAAAATCTGTTTTATATAGAACATGAAATCAATCATCTGTTTGCAGTCCCCCCTAATTACTACAAATATACAGATGCTGATGAAACATTACACAAGATGCAAAGGCATCAGATGCCCACTGATCAATGGTGGACAGATATGATAAGGACTTTGCTGTGATTTGATAAAATAATTTAATCAAATGCATTTTACAGCAAGCAGAGAATCAATAAAGAAGTCACAGATCAGCAACCACAGGTCAAAGATTACAGGTCAGCATCCCAAAGGCATTAGAGCCGCAACGTGTCATCTACAGCAGCCGTCGTTAGCAGGAGCCGTCCAAGAATTAACGCAGCCGGCCCTTGGGCCCAAAAGTCATCATCAACTGACGAACAACAAACAGCTGTTATGTACCTTTACTACAGGCTTTAAATTTTGTAAATAACTTCACTGTACAAAGTTGGTAGAGATAGTTATTGCTCAATAACTATCATTCTAGATATTTTACATGATATTTTTGTATATATTCACCCCCGCGCTGCTCATTTGGGGGTTGTTTTTACTTCTATTGTTCAAGAAAGAGAACTCGGCTGTAATCTCTGGAGAAATAATACAGAAAGGCTTTGGGGTTTGCAGAAGTTGGTCTTACTGATGCTTGCTGTCTTGGAACTACTGAATGTTGCAGGATTCTAGTGCTGTGTCTTGATATAATAAGTTTTCTCTATCTCTTTTCATGTTTATTATCAGTTTAACTCATATCTTTCACATGTTAATCTAAACTTAGGAGGAAAGAAAAAGAATAGCTCAGGATTTGTCCATGGAGACACCCTGATTTCAATCTGTCTTTGCTATAAATGTTTTCTATAGGCTCAGTTGTTTAATTGGAATTCTTAACTGCTCCAATAAACCCTGAATCTTTCACAGTTTCTATTTAGTAATTCATGTATGCTACTAAGTAGAAATTGCTGTTCAATTTGTTATCACACTGTCTGTAATTCCATCTCCCACTGTTTCACTCACTAATCAGAATTTATATTAAGAATAGTCATCTAGCCTTGCAGTAAAACTTTCTCCATTACAGGCACCAGGACTGTCCCAAATCTCTGACTCCATATGCCCAATGGACTAACATCTCCCAAACATTTCATGCCCTTCCCACAACAACAGTTCGCAACCAAAACTTTAAACAAAAAACTAAACCCATAACTAGCCCAAAATCTTTACAAAACAAAGCTAAAACTTAAAGAGAGAGCCCTCTCTGATTACAGGTAGGCTAGGACCTATAATCCAAAGCTTGGTTAGTGGTTACCCCGGCCGTATTCCCTTGGGAGTCAAAGGGAACAACCTGGGTGTTAACATAAATGGCGACTCCACTGGGGAAATCAATTTCATAAACCTCTGTTTGGTATTTAACGCTGTAGATAAAGTCTGAAGGAAAGCCAGAAAGCCTTGGAAACTGCCTCTGCTTTGCATTTGCAGGAGTATATAAAAGCTTCCTCAGTCAATATTTATTCAGTCTTAAGTCTCATACAGTTAGTTTATACCTGGTCAGTCCCTTTAAACATTCATACATCTTAGAAAACTTTCCATAAGAAGATCTTAGAAGGCTGGCTCCTAAAAAGAAAACCCAGCATACAAGATCTAATCCTGATCCAAATCCATCACCTGAGTTCCAAAACCCAAATCTGATTTCAAGAATACATAAAAAACAAAGGAAAGAAGAAACATTTTCAGATTCAGGTTTTGAAACAGGTGTTCACACTGAGATTCCAACCCCTGCTAAGGTTTCTCGCCATCCTCATACCACAGTTCAACAATCTCCTAGTTCTTCTTCCACCCCACATAGTGCCTCCTCAACTCCTCCATTAGTTACACATATCCCTGTTATCCCCTTTCCTCCACTTGTCCCATTCATCCCTGTTATTCATATTGTCCCTCCAAACATGGCTAATAGATATGCTCCACTGCAGTTACCGGCCAATTAAGCTCCTATGCCTCAAGACTACCAAAGCAAGATCTCATACTTTGATGGTACTGGCTCTTATCCAGCCCTTCAACATACTAATAAAATGCAGGACTACTTTGAAAACTACGAAATAGATGATGATGGGGTTAGAATGAAAATTTTTGTGCAAAGCCGAACAGGAGATGTAAGAACATGGTTTAGGTCACTTCCAATAAACTCTATAGCTGACCCTGAAGCCCTGTATCAAACATTTATCAACAGATGGGAGAAGAAAAAGGACCCACTTCATATTTTAGCTGAATACAATACAATCAAAAGAGGTCCACAAGAAACTGTTTTGGACTACTGTGCTCGGTTTAACAATGTCTACAATGCTATTCCCCAAAATCTTAGACCCCCACCGGATCTGGCCCTATATACCTTCCCTGATGGATTTGATTCAGATATGGCATACCAATTAAGAGAAAGGGCTCCCCGAACTTTAGCTGAAATGCAAGACATAGCAGTTAGTGTAGAAGCCAACCTGATAGCGAAGAGAAATAGGACAAGAACTGAGAGAAAGACTACCTTTAAAGAAGAACCTTCAGGCTAGGATCAGAAACTGGATGCAATAATCAATGGTATGCAAAGATTAGGTGAGAGAGTGGAGTCAGTTGAGAGAAAATCATCATGGGAAAGCCCACAAAACAATCCTGTCAGAAATCCAAATTTTAGGAGAAACCAAAATCAACATGCTGGAAAGGCAAGCCCTGAAAATGAGGTCAGACCTCCTTTCCAAGAAAATTATGCTGAGACATCTACTTCTAATGAGCAAATAGATGACACCCACATCAATTTGATGGGTTTGAACAATGAACAACAAGTTTTCCTGACTCAAGAAGATCAGGAAGAAGATGAAGTAAAGCAATTTCAAACAAAATCAGGTGAGTCTTTTGACTTCCAGCAAGGATATGATACAGCTGTTTTTGAAGTTCATAAACAGTACAAACTAAGAAGTAGAACCATAAATGTGTCACAGCCTGAAAAAGTAAAAGATGACCAGCAATCTAAGAAAGCTACAATTTCAGAATCCAAAGACAAATTTGATCCTATCACTAATGAAGTCACAGTGAAGGATATCACTGAAACATATGCCTCAAATCAACAGCCATCAGTTGCACTTCCTTTACTTACCAATTCAAATAACCCTCCTCAAAAGATGGGTAAAAAGGACAAACCCCAAAATCAGACATAGAACCAAGAGGAACCCTCTAAAAGGTCAAATGACAAAGAAAAAATGGTCAACCAGAATGCTAAAATTCAAACTGAAAAACCTTTTGACTTTGAGTCTGAAATTGGTAAATTGAAAATAGCCATACCCCTTGCTGAATTAGCCAAACATGACATTTACAAACAACAAATTAAAAAGTCCCTTCAATTGACAAACAATAAAGATGATGTTAATGTGTTGGATGATACCCCAGAATTACTTTTTGGCCCTGAGGTTGATGGAAAAACAGCAGGTAATGGAATTTTACCTTTTTATGTCAGCCTACATATCCATGACAAGATACTACACAACGCCATGTTTGATTCTGGGGCATCCCATAACCTTATGCCCAAATCTGTGATGGAGAGACTGAATTTAGACATAACAAGGCCATACAAGGACCTATTTTCATTTGACTCTAGCCAAGTTAAGTGTTTAGGTTTGATAAAGGATTTATGTGTTTCCTTGGTTCAATATCCAAATAAAACAATTTTAATGGATGTGGTGGTTGCTGATATCCCACCAAAATATGGAATGTTATTATCAAGATCATGGGGTGCTAAACTTCAAGGCTCCCTTCAATTAGACATGTCCTATGCCACCATCTCTGTCTTTGGGCAACCAAAGAGACTATACAGAGAAACACTCATGAAATACATGGTCAGCAGTGAAGAAAAACCTCAAAACTTTCCCATATATGCTGTCCATTCTGACATAGACTCCTATATTCTCTTCAATGATAATACATGTCCTACAAATGATGATGAGACCAAGACACTCAAACAAGATCAGTATATAAATGAACAAACTGCTGCTCTAGAAATAATGGTTGAGCAATCAATAAACAAAACTGTTCAAGAAGAAAAACCAAGTGTAAGCCAAGATCTCAAGTTGTTGATGCCAAGTCCCATAATAGTTGACAATTCTTCCCTTAACCGAGAAGTCCTCTGGTTCCTTGAATTTGATGGGCCAGTCAACAAATTAGGGGCAGGAGCAGGGGTTTCGATACATAACAAACAAAACAGTCATGCAGAGGGCCGAGCCTATAGGCTAAACTTCAGGTGCACCAACAATATGGCAGAATATGAAGCTCTTTTACTAGGCCTCAAACTAGTAAAATCCTTACAAGCCACAAAAGTTTCAATCCTAGGAGACTCAGACCTAATTATCCAACAAGTAGAGGGAAATTTTGTCACCAATGACAAAAGACTGAGATCTTATAGGTCTGCTGCTGCTGAAATACTAAATTCCTTCACTGAATTTCAAATTACCAAAATTTCTAGAACCCATAATCTTCATGCTCATAGTTTGGCCACATTTGCAAGCACTTGTAAACTACCTTTTGAACCCAAGCATTGCTTTACAGCTGAGATAAAACACAGACCTTCTGTCCCAAACAATGTCAAGGATTGGCAAGTGTTTGAGGATGATATACAAATAAATAATTTCTTGACTTTGCAGCAAGAATTTTCAGGACTAAACATTGATACAGAGGCTGCAAGTGATTCACAAACACTAGGTGAACAGCGCCAAACAAATATTTCACCCAAAACAGCAAACCAAATGCTACATCCAACAATTTTTAACAAAGAAAACATACAAGAAATTAAACAAATCAGTTGGGAGGAAATAGCTGATGCTGAAGCTGAAGTTATACAATTGAAAATCAATTTTCTTCCAACAGGCCTCACTCCTTTGGAAGATATTTTTGACTCAAATGATATTCTTAGGAAGCCAAAAATGCAGCCCCTCAATGCTGCCATAGAAGAATGTAACATTGGAACTGCTGAACAACCCAAAATAATAAAATTGTCTGCTTCCTTACCTCCTGACCAAAAGCCCAAATATGTTGACCTTTTCAAAGAATTCCAAGATGTCTTTGCATGGAGCTATGAGGATTTGAAATCATATGACACCTCTGTCATTCAACATACAATCCCCCTTAAGCCAAATCAAAAACCCTTTAAACAAAAATTGAGGAGAATCAATCCTATGCTTCTCCCATCAATGGAGCAAGAGGTACAAAAAATGTTTAAGGCTGGCATCATAGCACCAATCAGGTTTTCTGATTGGATTTAAAATTTGGTCCCTACAAGAAAGAAAACTGGTGAAATAAGGCTTTGTGTTGATCTAAGGAACTTGAATCAAGTGTCCCTAAATGATAATTACCCCTTACCCAAGATGGATCACATCTTGCAAAGAGTAGTGGGGGCCTCAAGAATTTCTTTACTTGATGGATTCTCAGGTTTCAACCAGATCCTAGTTCACCCTGATGATCAGGACAAAACAGTATTCACAACCCCATGGGGAACCTTCAAATATGTCAAAATGCCTTTTGGGTTGAAAAATGCAGGAGCTACCTTTCAAAGAGCAATGGATATTGCTTTTGCCAAAGAGATTCATGATTTCCTTGTGGTTTACCTAGATGACCTTACACCATTTTCAAAATCTGACTCTGAACATTTGAAACATCTAAGGAAAATATTCATAACTTGTAGGAAATATGGAATTTCCTTAAATCCCAAGAAATCCCTGTTTGGTTTGGAAGAAGGCAAGTTATTGGGTCATATTATTTCAAAGCATGGTATTAGAATTGATCCAGACAGAATACAGGCCATCCTACAAATGCCTCATCCAAGAAATGTAAAAGAATTGCAAGCCTTCTTGGGTAAGATCAACTTCCTAAGGAGATTTATCCCAAACTTGGCAGAATTGATCAGATTACTTAATAAAATGCATAAAAAGGATTCTAAGGTAAAGTGGACTGTGGAAGCAAATCAAGCGTTTGAAGGAATCAAACTAGCCCTCACCCAAACCCCAGTCCTGACAAACCCTCAATTTGATAGAGACTTCATTATATTTTCCTTTGCTTCCCAACACACAATTGCTGCTGTCTTGTTACAAAAACATGATCAAGGGAATGAAAAACCTATTGCTTTCTTTAGCAGAGCACTAAGAGATGCACCTCTCAAATACCAGATCATGGAAAAACAAGCTTATGCCTTAGTCAAAGCCATCAAAGATTTCAGAATTTACATCCTATACTCTCATGTCATTGCCTATGTACCAAATGCTATTGTCAAGGATATTTTGACTCAAGAAAATTTAGAGGGTAGAAGAGGAAAATGGATTGCAAACATCTTAGAATTTGACATTGAGATAAGACCTACAAAACTGATAAAGGGCCAAGTTTTGGCCAAACTAATGTCTGAAACAAATTTCCAAGCCCTAGACATAAATCAAATGGACAATGAACCGGAGCTGGCGACTCCAAAGATCAATGTAGCCTTTGAACAATCCTCTTGGTATTCTGGTATATGTTATGTGTTGCAAAACCTGTGTGCTCCCCCAGGATTGTCCAGAACTAAATGTAGGTTCCTAAAAATGAAAGCTTCAAGATTTTGTGTCATGGATGGCAATTTGCTTTGGAAAAACCATGAGGGTATATTGTTAAACTGCTTAATTGAGAATGAGACTAACAATGTCATGAAAGAATTTCATGCAGGTGATTGTGGTGGACACTTGTATTGGAAGTCCACTGTGGATAAGATACTGAGGGCTGGTTACTATTGGCCCACTTTGTTCTCTGATGTTAAAAATTTCACTACCTCATGCCATAAGTGTCAAATGTTTGAGGGAAAGAGAAAGTTACTGCCACTTCCTTTGAGGCCTATTGCAACAGAGAGACCTTTTCAACAATGGGGCTTGGATTTCATTGGGGAAATTCATCCCTCATCTTCAGGCCAACATAGATGGATCCTCACAGCCACAGACTACTTCACCAAATGGATTGAGGTCATCCCATGTAGACAGGCAAATGATTCAACTATCATTCAGTTTTTGGAGAATAACATATTGTCTAGATTTGGTTGCCCCAACAAGATAATAACAGACAATGCTGCTGCTTTTAGATCCAAGAAGATGGTGAACTTCTGCCACAAATTTCATATTATTTTGGGCCATTCCACTGCATACTACCCTCAAGGAAATGGCCTAGCTGAATCATCAAATAAAAGCCTTGTAAACATCATAAAGAAGGTGTTGGAAGAAAATAAGAAGAATTGGCATAAGAAGCTTGTGAATGCCTTATGGGCAGATAGACTAACAACCAAGAAATCCATTGGGGTCAGCCCATATGAGTTAGTCTATGGATTAGAAGCCAAATTTCCTTCATCACTAGGGGTTCCTGTTATGAAACTGCTTCAAGAAAGTCAAGCTGAGCCCAATGACATGCAAAGAAGGATCAATCAAATAATATGTTTGCAGCAAACTAGAGACCAAGTTTATAGCAGAGTTCAAGTTTTACAAGAAAAGTTAAAGAAAGCTTTTGATAGAAGGACTAAGGCTGAAGATTTCAACATTGGTGACAAAGTCCTCAAGTGGGATTCAAGAAGGGAAGATAAAGGAAAACATGGAAAATTTGATTCTGTGTGGAGAGGACCATTTGTTATCCAAGCAGTGCAAGGAAACAACACTTACTTCCTAAAAAATCTGGATGAAACTGACTTGGATGAAGGTCTTGTGAATGGCAGGATGTTGAAGCACTATTTTGACTACTTCCCATGCATATAGTTTGACTCTCCCTTGTACATTATAGGGCATATATATTACTTTCTGTTAACATGTATAAAATGCAGCTTCCCAAGTTTTGTAAGTTATCAGCAAAAGGCAAATAAGTTCAAAGATCTACCAAGATGGGAAGGGCACAATTTTGAGATTTCAAGGAGGAAAACTCCAAGTTTTGGTAAACGAAGTCAAGGGCCCAGGCATTCTGACCTGCTGTTCTTGGTCTTTCAAATGGAAAAACCATCCCCATGTGGAGCCACTATTAGATACCTATACCAATAGGTTTCATATTTCATGATTGGCAATGAAAGTTCCAAATATGCTCTGCTTTGGTGATGCAAAGATCCCATATTTCCATGAGAATGCAATATGTGTACATAGCTTGATGTTGACTGAATTTTGGATGGATGGTCCAACAGCCTAATCTGGATCATGCCATGTTTCAAATTCTTGTCATAAGAATAGAGAAAGAAGTCTGTCCAAACTGCTTAATCTTGGCAGGCCAGTAGTTAGGTAGAGAATTAAGGTTCCCAACTGTTTAATCTGGGGCCTTGGAGGTAATAAGGTTAGTTGTAGATAGAAAAGCAAAGAAAAAAAGCAAAAAGAAAAGAAAAGAACAATTGAGGGTTTGCTAGTCCAAGTGCACCCTCTATGAAGAAACAAAAAATGCTAGGCAAGTAGATGGGTAGGTAGATGGGGTTGCAGAAGTGTCAACTCTTTTCAATTTTGTTGGTCTAAAAGCAAGAAAACTTCATTGGGTAGAGAAGCTCCTTCTCTCTATCATTTTTGCAGCATCACCATGGAGCATGTCTAACTTCCCAAGTTTCCCTATCTGAAAATCTTGCTAACATCCTATGTTTACTTGTATATATGCCATTTCCACATTTCTTGTGCAAAAATCTTTTCATTTTGATCTACTCTCTGAACTAAATTAATTTCATCTGAAGCTTAGTGTTTTACCCCCCTCATCCACCTTTTCCACTCATACTAACTACTAATCTATCACTATTTAACTCCCTATACCCCCTATTCCCCCTATTACTATGTAAATTATGCAAAAAACCCAAAAAATCTACATATTCCCTTCCCCGAGCATTATAGCTTTATGATTGGCTTTAAATATTTTCAAGCGCTAAAACATTGAGCGCGACCCAAAGAGCGCTGAAAAATTAATCTTGGGATTAATCCGAGATCTGCTTGGATTAATAACCTAAACCCTCTTTGTAAATAAACCTGTGCAAAATCCCTTTTTAACACGTAACTCTGTAAAAACCATAAAAACCCACTTTTTATAATGTTTCGCCGGGCACATATTTCAGAAAATAATATTATTTTATTATCCCCGCCCTTCCATATCGTCTGGACAACTCTGCCTCCCGCCAGCCGTCGGATCTGGGCTTTCCCATCCGACGGCCCTTATCAATTTCGGCGCGACCCCGAAGTACTGCCGTTAGCTTCCGAAAAATGACGTCCGCTGACGTACACACAGGGGCACACGTCGCCATATTACTGGATCGGGCCAGCCTCTGACAATCCCGCTTCCATATGAATAGCGGTGCAATATGAAACTGCTTACCACTCCCGGTTTTCTGCTGACCGGTCATGCCAACGTCACGCCACCTCACCGCCGCATCAGCGCCCCCGCCCGCCATCGCTCCGAGCTGTCACGCCACCTATGCAATCCCCGTGGACCACTCACAGGCCGCCACGTCACCCGATGACATCATGCTGACGTCACCCAACCCTGACCCCACCTGATGACGTCATGCTGACGCCATCCAAATTTTCGCGCCAATGCCAAAAAGTCCATATTTGGCCGAATTTTGCCATTTTTGCCCATTTTTCTTTGTTTTTCTGCTCTGCCGCCTGCATGTATTTTCACGTCCTTTGCTGCCGCACCTTGCCAAGACCATTCAGAGCTGCTGCCGCCCAGAATTCGACTGCAACCAAGCTCAAATACCGCCATTAAACCAGGTATTTGTCAATTCCCCAACTGCGCGCTCTGTTTCGTCCTGCATTGTTAAAAAACCATTAAAATTTACCATTTTCCCTGGAGAAATAGGCCTGCTACGCCTTAAAACCAATCCCATCAGTTTTTAACCGGCCAATTGTGCCCAATTATACCCCTGTTGCTCTGAAACAGGCTGTAATTCAGCAAATTACTTGACCTACCGCGCAGGACGATATTTCTCCCAAAAATAGTCGAAATTTAACCCAAATTTGCTTGTAAAACATGGATACACCAGTAGCACCTGTTGCCCTGAATATTGCTCCATTGAATGCCCCTCAGAGAGAGTTGGAGTGGCAACCATTAGCAGATAAAGATTACCAAATATCAGAGGAAATGCAAATGAATAGAAAGTATCACATTCACTTGCTAAATGAATTGAAAATTAAGCATAATAGTGGAATTGATATATTGGGCATTTGGGACTCTTTCCTCCCCATCTTCAAGCTCCCTCAGGTCAATGTGTTTCCTGACCTAATCCATCGGTGTGCTGCCTGCTATGACCCCACTCAGAGGGCTGTGCTTGACCCTTTAGGCTCAGTTGTTTTTTATGTCACCCCTGCAGCCATTAGAGAGATGCTAAACTTCAAAACTGCTAAGAAATTAGTTCCTTTATCAATGATGGATCTGATAAAACAAGGAGTTAAACTGACAGATGCTCAAATCACCAAGATAAATCAATTGTTCATTAATTCAACCTCTGAGACCATGAAGTACCCTACCATCCATCATGTATACCTAAATCAATTGGGCACAGACCTTGTAGAAATGATTAGTCCCATATTGGGCTATAATTCAATAGAAATTGTTGATGAAACTGTGCTGGTGATAATGGCCATGTTTTCCCCTGGTAAGCCCCCAATCTGTTATGACTATGCCACTTACATCTCCAATAAAATACATGAGCAATTGATAGACTTGGAAAGAGAAAGGGTGTTCAGATACACCTCCTATATCTATCATTTAATCCTATACTATCAGCATGAGAAATTTCCTTTTTCTGTGAAAAGAATGGATGCACAAGGCAATCCAAGGTCAGTGGTCTATTGGTCCTCTGTTTTCCACTGTAGGTCTTGTTCCCCTTACACTTATTGTGAATTTATAGACCTCTTCATCCACCCAGCCATGTCTCTGCTTCTGAGCTCACCTCCTCCAAGACTAACTGATGAGATGCAGAGAATTCTTCAGCTGTCCAAGGTGTACAGCATTGGGGATTGGTATTTTTACCAAAACCACATAGTTATCAGAATATATGGGTGTGAGTTGGCCCCATACAGATTGCCCAGATATGTGCCTATGAGATTATTTGCCCTTGAGTATTTCAGGCAATTTGGGAATGCTGATGTACTCCATTTTTCAAGCAAGGGCAAGAAAGCACAGCTTAAAGTCAAAAACCAATTAGGCCCCTTCATCTACAATAAAAGGGAGGAAGCTTGGCAAGAGGCAGATAGAATGCTAAATGGCCTTGGCTTACAGACCAGCTTCCTTTGGGCACCATACGACCCTGCTCATTTCATAAGCTTAAGAAGGGTCAGATATAGGCTGGCCAGCTATGATCACTTAAGGTTGCCTCACATAGAAAAATATGCAAATCAACTAGAATGGAGAGAAGGCACCTTAGAAGAGGCTACTACACAAGAAGAATTAGCTCAAAGAGGAATAAGAAATCTCCAAAAGTTGGCTGACTTAGAGCTTTGTTCACAGGTATTTTCTCTTCTAGGCACTCAAGTGGGAGCAGCTGCTTCATCATCCACAACTCCACAAAAGGCAGTCCAAGCCCCAATTATAGCAGAGACTTCAGCCAAGGATAAAGGCAAGGAAACAGAACAGCAAGAGGCCCCTGAAGAGCAGCAATCAGCCCAAGAAGAACAGCCTGAAAATCATCCTGAACAGCAGGAAGAAATGGTAGAGGCTCCTGGTCCTAATGATGAGCAAATGCAAGAAAAGGAGGCCCCAGTACAGAATGTTACAGTGGAGACTTCGGTGCTCCAAACCCCTATCAATGAAGAGAAGGGTAAGAAGAGAGATAGAGAGGAACAGACTCCCATTAGTACCGCAACATCACAGCGAGGGGAAAAGAGACAAAAGCTCAATCCTTTTTCAGAGGAGGAGATGCCTTTTGGTCAAACACAGATGGGTCCCCCCAGCACAGAGGTATCAGCTAGCTCATTACAGCAAGAGCAGCAAAGAATACTTGAAGGAGAGGTCAGCTCCTCAGGGCAACAAAGAAAGGGTGAGTCTAGCATAAAGAAACAATTCATAGACATCAAGGCCAGAAATGAGCCAGTGAGGTTACAGCTGTACAATCACTTGTTGAAAATGGCTCCTACAAACCAGCAGAGGTTGATGTCTGCATATGATGTGCAAGAGGGCAAAATGATAATGAGCCATTTCATGCCCATAGCGCTGCAGCCACAGTCTGCAGCTGATTATATAAGAACAAACTTGGAAATCTTGTCCAAGGACATCCACCCAATGGATCAAATTGAATTGCACAAGCAAACGGGTGAGATGGTGTATGCCACTCTTGCAGATAAAACATTGATAAATTATAGATTGCAGAATTCTTTGAATAATACCACTGCACAATTGGAGTTAGAAAAGGCATCCTCCCAGGCTAAAGACAACAAGATCAGGTCTCTGGAGGAAATAATTATAGAGCTTGGGCATGACCCAAAGGATCCCAAAGCTGTGCAGGCACTACTAAAAGAAAGAGATGCAAATATTGCAGCTTTGAGAAAGATGGTGAAGATCCCAGCAACCCTTCACCCCCAAACAGAAGAGGTTGCTCAGCAGAGGAAAGACCAGGATACAGTAGCCATGCTGATAACACTACATCAGCAACTGGTCCAAACAGAAGGTAAATTGGTAGAAACAGAGGCTGCACTGCAGGAGGCACTAACGCAGAAAGAGGGAGGCCAGCCATCTCAACCCCCTCAGCAAGTCATAAACCTTGAGGAGTCCCCTCAAACTACTGCTCCTCCCACAGGGTCGACAGCTCAAACAGCTCCATCAACTTCAGCACCAGCAACGGCACCCGAACAGGCTCCAAGCCTAGACATGCAAAAGATGATGAAGGAGATTCAAGTCCTAGAAGCCGAGATGGCAGAGCTGAATGAAGCCAAGGAGAAATTGGCCACACTCAATGAGAAGCATGATAAATCTAAGCAACAGGTGGCAGAAAAGACAAGGGAAGTAAGGACCTTGGAAAGAAAAATCAAAGAGCTAGAGAAAGAGATGCCCATGGGCAAAGCAATAACGGAGCTCAAGAAAATCATATGGTTAAAGATTGGTCAATCAATCACAGACCAATGGCAATATATAGAGACCATCCATGAGCAAATGGATTTGCTGGGCAGGGCTTATGCAGAAAGTCAAAAAGTCAGAGCTTCTCTAGGAAGTATGCCAGATGTAGCTACTAGAATGATCAATGTGTTGAACAACAGAATTGGCATACAGTTAGCAAACATGGGTATCAGAGATAGAACTGATACAATTTTGCTGATCAAAAGGGTACTCACCCTCAGAAACTATGTGCAGGCACTAGAAAGAAAATGTCAGGATATTCAAGCAGAGGTAAATACTTTTGGTGCCAAGATCACAACATTATATGACAGGGGACTCCCCATTTTACTAAACAGCGCAAGAAGGCTATCTTCTCATGAGCAATATGCAAAAAGAGTCAACAAATACATCACTGATTAGTTGACTACCTCACCTAGCACTTCGGAAGGAACTGGGCCGCCCACAGGACAAGAGCTGTATGATAAACTAGAAAATCTGTTTTATATAGAACATGAAATCAATCATCTGTTTGTAGTCCCCCCTAATTACTACAAATATACAGATGCTGATGAAACATTACACAAGATGCAAAGGCATCAGATGCCCACTGATCAATGGTGGACAGATATGATAAGGACTTTGCTGTGATTTGATAAAATAATTTAACCAAATGCATTTTACAGCAGGCAGAGAATCAATAAAGAAGTCACAGATCAGCAACCACAGGTCAAAGATTACAGGTCAGCATCCCAAAGGCATCAGAGCCGCAACGTGTCATCTACAGCAGCCGTCGTTAGCAGGAGCCGTCCAAGAATTAACGCAGCCGGCCCTTGGGCCCAAAAGTCATCATCAACTGACGAACAACAAACAGCTGTTATGTACCTTTACTACAGGCTTTAAATTTTGTAAATAACTTCACTGTACAAAGTTGGTAGAGATAGTTATTGCTCAATAACTATCATTCTAGATATTTTACATGATATTTTTGTATATATTCACCCCCGCGCTGCTCATTTGGGGTTGTTGTTTACTTCTGTTGTTCAAGAAAGAGAACTCGGCTATAATCTCTGGAGAAATAATATAGAAAGGCTTTGGGGTTTGCAGAAGTTGGTCTTACTGATGCTTGCTGTCTTGGAACTACTGAATGCTGCAGGATTCTAGTGCTGTGTCTTGATATAATAAGTTTTCTCTATCTCTTTTCATGTTTATTATCAGTTTAACTCATATCTTTCACATGTTAATCTAAACTTAGGAGGAAAGAAAAAGAATAGCTCAGGATTTGTCCATGGAGACACCCTGATTTCAATATGTCTTTGCTATAAATGTTTTCTATAGGCTCAGCTGTTTAATTGGAATTCTTAACTGCTCCAATAAACCCTGAATCTTTCACAATTTCTATTTAGTAATTCATGTATGCTACTAAGTAGAAATTGCTGTTCAATTTGTTATCACACTGTGTGTAATTCCATCTCCCACTGTTTCACTCACTAATCAGAATTTATATTAAGAATAGTCATCTAGCCTTGCAGTAAAACTTTCTCCATTACAGGCACCAGGACTGTCCCAAATCTCTGACTCCATATGCCCAATAGACCAACATCTCCCAAACATTTCATGCCCTTCCCACAACAACAGTTCGCAACCAAAACTTTAAGCAAAAAACTAAACCCATAACTAGCCCAAAATCTTTACAAAACAAAGCTAAAACTTAAAGAGAGAGACCTCTCTGATTACAGGTAGGCTAGGACCTATAATCCAAAGCTTGGTTAGTGGTTACCCCGACCGTATTCCCTTGGGAGTCAAAGGGAACAACCTGGGTGCTAACAGGTACCACAATCCATAGTCCATTGTGGCTCTAAGATATTTTAGAATCATCTTAACTACTAGAATATGGACTTGTATGGGGGCTTCTTGAAATCTTCGAACAATACCATCTGCCTGCATAATTTCTAGTCTTGAAACTATCAAATATTATAGGCGGTCAATAATAGATATGTATAAAGTTTGGTCCATTTTTGGTGATTCATCAGTCTTGTTATGCTTGCAACCTATAACCATTGGTGTGCTCAACAATGAGAATTCCTCCATGCCAAACTTCTTCAATACTTCCTTGAGATATTTTCTTTGTGAGATAAAAATCCCTTTGGGAGTTTGTGCAATCTGCAAGCCAAGGAAATAAGAAATCTCTCGAATCATGGACATATCAAACTCAACCTTCATATCAACTACAAATTGACATGTTAATGAATCTAAATCACTAGAAAAGATAATTTCATCAACATAAACAACCACCACTATGTGTTTTACATCATTATATTTAACATTTAAATTGCTATCAGTTGCACCTATTTTGAATCCACACTTGAGAAATTAGTTATCCAGCTTGGAATACCAAGCGTGAGGCTCTTACTTAACACCATACAGGGTCTTCTCAATTTTTCAAACATAATCAAGATTATCTGTCAGCTGAAAACCATTTGGCTGATCCATGTAAACTTCTTCCTTTAGTTCTCCATTTAGAAAATAAAATTTGACATCTATCTAATATATTGTGTACTTCTTTAAACAATAAAATTTCAAAAACATTCTAATATCTTCTAATCTAGCAATAGGAGCAAAAGTTTCATAAAAATCTAGACCTTCAAGCATAATCTTTGCATCCAATATTGCCTTATTTCTCACCAGTTCACCATAGTCATTCAACTTATTCTTGAAGACCCACTTAGTGCCAATGACATTTTTGTTTGTTAGTCTAGGAACAAGTTCCCATGTGTGATTTTTCTCGATTTGGCCAATTCTTCATGCATATATTTTAACCAATTTCAATCTTGGCGAGAATGTCCAACATCCTTCGGTTGCTCCATAGACAATAGGGCTACATGTGTTTGTGTAGGGGGATTGGGCAACCTCCTTCTTGCCTACACACTTATATTTAAATCAACAACAATTTGATCAATTGGGTGGTATTTTTTCACATATCTTGAAGTTTATTTGGATTTTTGACTGGAAGGCTCTTAATTATCTTCTTTTGAAAGTGGTTGATGGCCCTCCTCATCATTGTTGATTGGTTCATTAGAGTTGGTATTCACTGTTTGTTTGTCTTTAGATTCAGTATACTCATCTACTTTGACATAAATACAATAAAAAATATTATTGGTATTCTTTTTGTATCATATATAGCCTTTGATATTATAAGAGTATCCAAAAAAAAAACCTTCATTAGCCATTGCATCAAACTTACCAAGATTTTCATTGTTCTTCTTGATGTAAAATTTGCTTCCAAAAAATCTAAAACGCTTGACTATAGAAAGTATGCCATACCAAAGCTCATAGGAAATCTTGTCACTATTTAGTCTGAAATGAGCTTTGTAGAGTATCACCACTACTATGTGAATGGATTCAACCCAAAATATTTGTTGAACTTTCCTTTCATGCATCATAGCTTTGGCTAGTTGCTGAATAGATCTATTGACTCTCTCTGCTACACCATTATGTTGTGAAGTCTCTGCTATTGTGAATTTCCTCTTAATTCCATGCTTATTAAAATAGTCATCAAACTCTTTTGAAGTAAATACACCTCAATTTTCAAATCTTATGCCCTTGATTTTACAATCAATTTCATTTTGAACCACAAATTTGAAATATTTGAACTTCTCAAAAGCTTCATAGTTTTCTCTGAGAAAATAAACCCACATCATCTTGTTGAAATCATCAATTATAAGCATGAAATATAATTTACTTGTTAGTGATTTTGTTCTTTATGGTCCACACAAGTCCATGTGTACTAGTCGAAGTGGCTTTAATGATTCGTTATCCTTATTCTTAAATGGTACTTGAGTTTTCTTACCCTATTGAAAAGACTTGCAAATTGTCTATAGCCATAAGCATGAATTCCTTTCTACTTTCATTATCTATTTCCTCATCTGAGGATTGACTATCTTCACTTTCAGATAAGTTTCCTTCTTATGTGTAGAATCTCTTCTTATCCTTTTGCACTTTCTTGAACTTCTCTCTAGGATCATATTCCTTCTTCTTCTTTTTAGGACACTTGGAATCATAGTGGCCAACTTTACAAAAATTAAAGCACTTAAAAGGTAACTTAACTTTATATTTTCCTGACCCTCTCTTGAGCTTCGTCATAAACTTGGCTTCTTCTTCATCTGATTCACAACATGAATGATCCTACTCTTCCATAGACTTCTTATCTTCTTTGAAGTATGACTCTTTTTGTTGTAGGCTTTTCATTTGAAAGTCTCATCTCATAAGCAGTGAGTTTACCAAGTAATTGATCTAGAGTGAGAGTGTTCAGAATGGTCATTTCTTCAATGGTTGAAACCTTGGGATTAAATCTCTCAGGAAGAGATATCAACACCTTTTGAAATAGTACGGGTTCTTCTGATTTCTCATCAAGACCTCTTATATTGTTTACAACCTCATCAACTCTTAAGAAGTACTTTGCAATATCTTCATCATCATGCATCTTCAAAGACTCAAATTTCATTCTAAATCCTTGAAGTTTAGCTTGTTTTACCTTACTATCACCTTCATAGCAGCTACTCATCTTATCCCATATAGATTTAGGAGATGTGTAGTCCATTACTTTGACAAGTTTTGATTCAAGTAGACCAACCAGCAAGGCATTCACAAATTTAGCATTTCACGTGAACTTGAACTTCTAATCTTTAGTAATCACAATTAGAGGATTTTAATATTCTTCTTCCACAACATCCCGTATATCAGCTCCAAGTGATTAAATATAGGACTTCATCCTTACTTTCCAAAATACATACTTTATTCCATTGAACATAGGTTCCCTAGTGGTAAATCGTCCTTCCTAGTTTTCCATGGTCCTCGATCTTTCTTCAAATTTTTAAACTAATTTGAAACAACCTTCCTATGATACCAATTGTTAGAAACTAGGACAATACTATATTTAGAAACACCTTTGGCTTTTAGGGTTACACCTTTGACTACTTAATATCTTCTGATCCTAGAGGCCATTTCATGACTTCAATATATCACTGGAAAGATATTTCAAATCTTTTTCCATCTAAGTGGGTTCCACTTGAGTTTGAGGTGTTATTTTGTGCTAGAAATCCCTTCAAAATCATCGCACCTCCAGCATCCATGCTCTACTCATCTTGCAATGATCTTGTCTTTTTCCATCATTTATCATCACTTTTTCCATCATTTATCATCACCTTTTCCATCCTTTTCCATCAATGACAACACATTTCTAACAGGTACATGTACAAGGTCCCTACGAGCCCAGACACGATCATAGCTATGTCCGTTTCTGAGTCCATAATACTTAGATCCAATACTGGCACAATCTGGACTCATATGTAGCATGGAATATACATATACACGTTGTACAAACTATAGGGGGACCTGGTCATGGTGGGGGAACTAGCCCCAAGCTCCAATGAATCGATCATAAACAAAATGGGTTGCATCATTTGTCTTAAAATATTTGAGTGGAATTGGACCAACATGTCTAGCATGGGGTTCCAAATGGATGTCAAACATATCCCCTCGCACATCAATGTACTATATGTAATATCATCAATAGAGACAAAAACACAACCTATGGAACTCCTATTGGCATCCAAGCCAGGATCTACCAGTGGAACGCAAACTCTGGTTGGGCTACATGATCTTTCACGAACCTGACCATGTATAACTAATCTCCCCACACTCCAATGACCTGCAGTTGGGGGTCGCATCGGACATGGCTCTGCATAAATTTAGTTGGAAGGGGATTGATTGTAAGTTTTATAGAGTTAATGAGTAGAATACAATCAAAGTTTAGAGGAATAGAAGAAATATAGAACTTGTATTTTATGTAAGAGTCGTCTAAGTCGTATAAGCTTCCATCATAGACATTTAGAATTGAAACACAGCTATTACATATAATACATTCAAGCTAATCCAAGAAATTTTTTTGACTAAAGAATATTTACAAGAAAACCATTTCTAAACTCAAGTAGAATAATCTATCCTTCCTAAACTTTAGAGCCCCTTTTTTGATAATTTATCAACCAAAGTATTGAGTTCCATGTAAACAAAATTGAAAGAAGTGATCAAATATAACTTGATACTTTTTCTCATTTCTAAATAATGCATTTTATTCATAGTGCATAAATATGTAAATATATATAAAAAATTGAAATAAAACTATTTGGAAAACTAATAAAGTTTCATGCCAACCAATTACATCATAAGGCAATGCTTATAATGTTTGACTTTCGCACATGACATCTACTAGGTGCAAGCACATAAAGACAATGTTTCTAGTGCAAAGCACTATATTATGAAATGATTATGCACATTAGAAAAGAGCCAAAATGCATCTATTCACTTTAAATGCACTTTTCATCATGGATTTAATGTATGTACCAATGCATTGTAGAAACTTGACATTGCATAAGAGATGAAATTATCATAATTTGTTTTCATTTAAAAATAATACATAAAATATCATTAATGATTTATTCAAATATATATGTTGAATCTCATAACTCTTGAAGTCACCAGCATCTCATATTTCATCGGATTATGAGCAATATAATTTACAATACAAATTTAAACTAAATGCACAACTTAATTTTTACCATTATACTATTCTCTAACTATCTCAATTTTTATATTTATTAATAAAAACACACACAATATATATATATATATATATATATATATATATATATATATAGATAGATATATATATATAATTTAAATATATAACAAAAGATTTAAAATTTTGCACTTTTAAAGTTAATATTTTATTTAAGTAATTATTTTTTTAAAACAAAATACTATATCTAATATATATATATATATATATATATATATATATATATAGATATATAGATATATATATTAATTTAAATTTAAAATAAAAAATAAATTAATTTCTTATTTGATAAATAGAGGTTCACCATGAGCAACCATATTCATTATCTCAATCTTAAGCTCCTAATGACTCTGGTTGTCACAATCTCTAATCCAATATATAATATAATAATGTTATATGTAATGTGAAATTAATTAATTAACTAATTTATTTATTTATTGGTTATAGTTTGGTTGTTTTATGTTTTAGAGTTTTTTTGGCATATTTTTGGTCAAATTTGTTCGAAATTTGACAAGGATGTGTTAGAATCATAAGTTTGAACTATGAACTTTGTTGAATCCATTTATCCATTTAAAAATGCATTTTAAATAACAAAAAATCAAAATCAGTTGAAAATTTATTTCTATAAATGCTAAAGAAAAAACTTCAATACCTAAAATAATGAGAAAATAAACATTACCATTCAAAATTAGAAAAAATTCATAATAAGCATGTTATCATTGCAATTATTAAAAACTTATACTTGAAATAAAATAAATTTAAAACCTAAGTTATACTTATCTATGGTTTTCTCGGTTGCTTTTTGTTTTTTTGTATGGTTCTCGGTTTTTTCTATTGGTTTTATGTGGTTTTTGTATGGTGGGTTTTCATTTAAAATTTTAATTTTTTTGTAAGAAAAATTAATTCAAATAAGAAAAAAATGACAAAAAACCTACCTCGGCCTCTAGACGATGGTTCAGTGTTGTTTTTGGCACATGGGTGCATCGGTAGGTGGCTGGATTGAGATCCTCCATCCTTGGTCGGGCTTCTAAATTCTCAGTCGAGCTCTAATTTCCCTCACATTCTGTGCAAATCACAGACATGTCTTTTATTAGAAATAAAAATCTCGATCGATCCCTATAGCTCAATTGAGCCACCTTTTCACATTCTACACCCATGTTTTATTGGTTGGAAATTTCAAGAAAGTTGCTTGATTAAGCCCTTAGATTGATTGAGCTCCTGGATATCCTCAGGTTACATGGGAGCTCTATTTAGGGTTTTCTTTAATGCTCAATCGAGAAATATTTAAGACCTAAAATAGCTCAATCGATGATTGAAATATTGCTCAATCGAGTTATGTTTCTTCACCCCATAGTGCCCTCACTTGCCAAAACATCTAACCCAACTTCATGCATAGATCCTTACACTCTAGAATTAGCTATAGAGGACCAACAATGGGCTGGTGTAGTCACAAGGGTTTGGAATTGTACCGAGGTTTGATGCTTCCACTGAACATTTCATAATACTTGGCTGAGGTGTGTGTGGTACCCTTCCCCAACTACGGTGCTAAGGACATTAATGATCCATAAACTAGTATGGATATTCCACTAGACAGTTCGTCACAACATATTTGATAAAACTATAGTTAAAAATTCAAAATATACACTGTTAGGGTTTTATTTTTCTTAAGATTTATGGATCTGTAGATTATATTGGAATAAGGAATTACTGAGAGGGGGGTGAATCAGTAATAATGAAATTCTTAAACATTTTAATGAATACTCTTTTAGTTATTTCCTCTATTTTATGTTACTTATGAGAGCATTCTGTAGAGCTGTAACAAGGGCCTTTTTCACCTCTAGTTATCTCACATTACAAGTCAATCCGGGAGCGTATTGTTATTGCAAAGGGTATCTCAATTTGAGGCTATTTGTCAGAGTAATGCTTAGTAGTATAGGTCTAATAAATACAAGAGTAAACGGATGCTAAGCTATAGCTAAATTACTTTTGCAGAAAGAAATCACACACAACAACCTTACCAGTCAAGGGTATGGAAATAGTAACCCATCCCTCTAGAAACTGATAAAGGAAAAGGAATTAGAGTATGGATCATGGATCTGGGAGCATAATAGCGTCTACTGTGTCTCACGACAGCCTTGATCCTCCTCCCACACCAAACCAATGAATGCAAGTAAAAAGGAACGACAATTTAGAAATGGAACGGCAGTAAAAGAACGGCAGTAAAGAAACTAAGTCTCGCGAGTTCAACACTCTCAATTCTTGGCACCAACTTATATACAAAGAAAGAGCAATCTTTTGTACAAGTAGACAGCTTAATCAAATGGAATAGCAAACCATCATAAACAGGAAACGTCAATCATATACAAAAGTAGACAGCTTAACAACAAATCACCATAAACAGGAAACGTCAATCATATGTATACATAATCTGAAATGATCACCAGTGGTCCGCACACAACGTTAATTCCATCTTCTTATGATCGTCACTCCAACCATATGTAGCTAAAACATTCCACTTATAAATTCTGTAACAGAAGTGAACAACTCAGAGCAATGTTATGTGAACAATCCTGGAAATATGATGTAAACTTGTTACAAAGATTTACAAAAGGAAAACTACTGATGAACGAGTATGGAACAGCATGTAAGTATATCAGATTATTAAGAGCAATAAACAAACCACACAAAACCAAGCTGTAATGATACAATCAGCCAGTGTCCGTTGGAGCCGGGCCCTTAGCTTCCAATGGCACACCGCCGTAGCTTACTTCAGATGCAGAGAGAAAGTAATACCAAATATATTATATTAACGCATCAATGATAGTACAGCAAAACTAAGTCTCAAAGAGACTCGATAGTCTGAGTTTAACTGACTGTGAAGTCTGTAAACAGAAAGTAAAGATACAAGATAATCAAAAAGTCCCTTAAGTCTTCGATGCTGCCCCTTTTTATACAAGTAATGGCGGAGTTAACTATACAACAAAATAATTGAAAGTAACGATCCCTCAGGATCAAAGATCCTGAGGGATCTGTTAAACTGTTAACTCCTCTCTTTTCTTTGCCTAGCCTTCCGAACTAACAGTCCTTCATCTCGTCCCGGATTGATCTTCCTTGATTTACTCGCCCTGGTCTGGATTTTATTTAGTTTTGGAGGGACAGCCGTTATCTCCTCATGGAACTCTCGTTTTGCACCGCGCCTTCCTACTTTTGTCTTTTCCTGCATAGAGAAGATAACTATTAGTGATTGGGTCATTCGTGCTCATTCTCATTACATTTTCCTATTTTATAACAAAGAAAAGGTTACAACTATTGCTTGAAACACCACTAAGTTATTCGTTAAAACATACCTTTCCAATGCTCTACACACCCCCCGGCTTACTCTGTTTCATGGCCTCATGAAAACGTTATAATTAACATGGAGAGCGGTAAGAGAATAGGCGGGAGAGGGTATCTCGTGAGGAGGTCTGCAACCATGGTGAGCAACCAGATTATCAAAGAAGTGATTCAATTGATCCGCAGGCATATTATACAAGGCCTGATACCCAGGTGCAGGGTGCCAAATAATTGGGCTACGGAACCGGTATCCTAACCAAGACGGCCCAGCTTGCAAAATGCGCTGGCCATAAAGGCTCAACCGTTCAGCAGCCAGCTCAAAATTCTCGTATTTGAATGGCTCCCTGAGCTGGATGCTTGGGGTAGAAATCCGATAGCGGAATTTGGCAGCATCCAGGGCAGAATCCTTAATAGCCAGAAAGAATTCCACGCTATTTCGGATCAAATCCTCATGCATGGGTCCTAACAGTTCCATGACGCCCTGGGTTCTCATAAGGCTTTTGTGTGATTGCCATAGGTGAACTGGGTCTCTAGGCTCGGCCCTGACCCATAGATCTAGGCTGTGCTCCTGCCTCTGAAAGGCATTGTAAGCCCTGAGCCACTTTAACTGATTGACCCCAAATGAAACAAAGGCTTGTAGCTGTATATCTCCCACGAAAGGGCCAGGGTTTAAATCAGTTTCCTGCTCAAGCACCATATTGTGCAAATAGAATTCACATAGCAACCGTTGGACTTTAACCCCATAATGTTTGCAACAATCAATAAAATCATTAACAGTATTAATCTGAATAGGGGCACCCGCCCTGACAGCTTTTATTTTCAATCTTAAGTATCTTTCAAGGAGAAATAAAGCATAATTCTTTGCAGGGGCCCTGCAAGTCAAAACATCATTATACAGCGAACATACATTGTCCAATTGTTTAATAACAACATCTAGTCGACGTGTTACCTTGGCAGCCTTTTCCTGTTCCTTCTGCCATCCTTCAAAGGCCTGACTCTCTGATTGACTCATGTTCCGCAGTTGCTGCTGCAGTTCTTCATATTTTTCCCGAGGGATCATTTGTTCTTTTAACTGCTCAGCTTCCTGCTGCAACTCCTCGTATTTTTCCCGAGGGATCATTTGTTCCCTTAGCTGGTCAGCTTCCTGTCGGGCTTGCTTCATCTTGTGGTGCAAGGCCTTGGTTTTTGGATCCTTTTTCCATGATTTCTCAGAGGCAGGGAGGTTTGCCTGGACCTTCACGTGTCGCTGCCTGGAATTCGTATCCCGAATTATCCCTAAAGGTGATGCCTCAGTTTGGACTGCTTTGTTTTCCCTTTCTTTCTTCACATGAATAAAGGGGTACGATGGCCCCTCTGTAAATGGAATGTCGTCTTGCGGCTCGGTTTTGATTGGAACGGCAGTTGGTCCCAACGGGCTATTTGGAACAGCAGTCTGTTCCGGAACGACATTCTGCTGTTCCATATCAGATGGAACGGCATTTTGTTCCTCAGTGCTGGTTGGAGCAGTCGTAGGTCTATCAGCAGAGTATTGACCTACGAGACGCCTATAAGCCCTTTGCCTTCTCATCTGACAGGACCCTGCTGCATTTGTCCTTCTTTTTCTCCTTATGGTCCTTCTTATCCTCAGATTGGCTTTCAAACTTCGAATTTTCTGCCGAAGCTGGGCTATAATATTTAGCAGTCTCTGCTGTTTCTTTCTCAATTTCTTAATTTCTCTTGCCTCGGCAGTGGGCACATGAGTGGCCCTCAGTTCTGCTCCTCTTTCATCGAGGGTTTCTTCTGGCATTTTGGGAACGAACTGTTCCCGACAAGCATTTTCATTTTCCACGTCATCAGCAGGTGGGTTTTCTTCTGGTGTCTTGGGAACGGATTGTTCCCGGTCGGTATTTACATTTTCTTTGTCAACAACAGGGAGGTTTTCTCCTCCCACCATTTCCTCATGCAATTCTTCATGCGTCTCTTCATGAAATTCTTCCCCAGAGGGTCCTTCAGGAGGGTCTGCTGGACTGGAAGGTGAAGCATAATCCCCCAGGCTGGCCAAGATGGTGGCCAGCTCTTCTTCCCCCATGGGGACCTGTGGAGGGATGTCCCCCAATTGTTCCATCTCCTCCTCCTGCATTGGCTGCTCAGTGGCTGCCTCCGGATAATCGGCCTCGGCCTTAGAGTCAGAATGTTCATTTCCTTCCTCGGCTTCTGCTTCGTTCTCAATTTGTTCCACATTTTCCCTCAAAGGTTCCTGTTCTGGCACTGGTGGCTCATCTGTTATTTCGATCGGCTGGTCAATGCTTGGCTGGATTTTCTCCAGCCTGCCTTTTATTCTTGCCAACCGAGCTGACTTCCTAGGCCTCTCGGGCCGTTCAGGTGTGCTGGCCACCTGTTCTTCCACCACCACCTTTCTGCGTTTTTCAGATTGTTCTGGCGTGCCAGAGGAATGCCTACGTTTCGAGGCAGCACGCTCTTCTGTGGCCAGTTCCTTATGTTTTTCTGCATGTCCAGATGCTCCAGAGGAACGTTTCCGTTTTACTGACCCCGTGCGTTTCTTGGGTTGCTCGGGTATATTCGAGGGATGCTTAGGTTTTGGTGATTCTCTGGGCTCCTTGGGTGCCTCAGAGGTACTAGCAGGATGCTTAGCCTTTGGGGATGGTGATGCCACTCCCCCTCCAATTGCTGTAATAAGCTCCCCCCAGCTACTCTGCTGCTAAGTGAGACTGTAGGTCACTATCAGGCGAATCAACCCATGGTGGCTAACCACTGCGTCTTCATGGTGTGCCTTTTTCAGGCTCCGAGAGGCATCATGCAGTAATGAATTTAACAATGCAGGGAGATTCACAGAACATTTTCCTTTTAACACAGCCAGGAGCTTAAGGTGACGCGGTCTTACCACATCTTTTCGCCCCTCGCAGGTGATGTAGCTCTGCACCACCTTTGCCAATTCGCTCCAGGGTTCTCCTAGCGTTGCCGGCAGCACTCCTTTTCCCTTCACTGTTAGATTCTGTCCTTCGTCTTGGAAAATCTCTATGATCTTCTGCAACCTCTCTTTCTTTGTCGTCCATATTGGTCCTGAGGCTGGTAATCCTGTTACTTCCGCGATTATTTCCTTCGTGACCATTATCTGCTTCCCACCCACTACAGAGTGTTCTTCCTGCAAATTCTGCAGGAATTCCATGGCCACAGTTTCATTTGATTCACGCAGGCGGCTAAAATAAGTTAGCCACCCCGCCCTTTCTAGGATTTCTCGAGCAGCTTCGGAGACTACTAGCTCACTAGGCTCGCTTCTGATAGCCTTGCCTCCCATGGTTCTGTTTCGGGCTCCTAGATGGAACAACAATTACCTGTCGCAAAGAACGTAATCGCAGCAGGAAAAAAACACAGAGCATGCATGAAAATTGATTGTAAATAACAACTTATTGCAAAAATAGCATTGTCATGCCGTTAACCCATATCGTACCTTCGTACCATATCATCTCCAAATGGTGTGCTAACACGTGGCCGGCGGAGTAATGAGGTCACCTCCCCCCTCGCAATATGATAGGCTGTCCCAGCCGTCAAATGGAGGAGGAGCCGCCATCCCGTCACCAAGTCATAAAGGAACAGCATATAGAATTTTTCCATGATTCAGATTAGACAAAGAAATACCGAGATCGAGGCGAAAGGTAGATCGCGTTTTGCATAAGCCTGCATGATGTGATGCAAAACAGGAGGATAGGACATCTGGCACTCATATAAGGTCTGAGGTAGTCATAGTCAATACCTTTGCCATGATTGGTGGTGATAGATATTCATGCGACGTATCCATCAAAGTGTAAGATATAATTATTACAAGGATAGAAAGAGGTATTTCATATGATCCAAATTGGTGTATATATTACGACTCCGATACCATTAACAGAGCTCTGTTGCCGACAGGTGTTCATAACCTTGGCAGAGTTGTTTATTTCACCCTGGAACCATGGTCCTTTGTGTATTTTTGAAGAGCAATTCTTTGTCAAGATGCAGGCCATCATGCTGGCTTGGTAACCAGACAACCATGATTCCATTCACCAGAGAGGCGCGAAACGTGGGCAGGCCGGCTCGTAATGAGACCCCCTGTTCCAAGGTTTGTAGTGAACCCGTTGGACCATATCCCTGGTGTGGTGGCCATGATGGGAATGCCACTTCGCTTCCAATCTTATGATCATAGTAGGCTGGTTCTTTAATGAAACCCCCTATCCTGCATTTGACAAATAATTTCTTTTTATTTTGCTTTTGCCCTTTTTTTTTTTTTTTTTTTTTTAGACTTTGCTCTTGTAGAATTACACATAAGGGTGGTTCAGCCCTCCTTAAGAGTGGGAATGGCGGAAGAAGTCTTGTCATCCCAATAGGAAGATATAAATCTTCTGTTCTTATTTCCAGGTAATAATAGAGAAAATCGTAGGAACTCAACATGATAAAATTTTCCAATAAGGCAGAGGAGGTGAGACTATGACAGCAAAAATGATGAGTGTGTGAATCCTTCCTTTGTTGTTGCATCAATACTAGGGCTGTTAAAGATAGCGATTTATGATATGCTGATCTCGATATATCCTGACTTTTATATTTATTGCATAAATGTATAGCTGCTACTTATGGCCTCGGAAAGAGGATGGACAACACATCCTTTATATGAAAGGGCCAAGAGCATACTACTCTTTTTGAAAGGGAGGGTGAGGAGGAGTTCATCTGATGCATTGCCTTAAAAAAAGGCAGTAAAAGCACACAAATGTTGTTTCCTTTGAAAAAGGAACAACCAAAAAATGCACAAGTGCTGTTCCTTTTGAAAAGGAACAACAAAAACCCAAAAGTATTGTTCCTTTTGAAAAGGAACAGCAAAAACACTCAAGTGTTGTTCCTTTTGAAAAGGAACAGCAAAAACACACAAGTGCTGTTCCTTTTGAAAAGGAACAACAAAAACACTCAAGTGCTGTTCCTTTTGAAAAGGAACAGCAAAAACACTCAAGTGCTGTTCCTTTTGAAAAGGAACAGCAAAAACACTCAAGTGCTGTTCCTTTTGAAAAGGAACAACAAAAACACACAATTGCTATTCCTTTTGAAAAGGAACAGCAAAAACACACAATTGCTGTTCCTTTTGAAAAGGAACAGCAAAAATACTCAAGTGCTGTTCCTTTTAAAAAGGAACAACAAAAACACACAATTGCTGTTCCTTTTGAAAAGGAACAGCAAAAACACACAATTGTTGTTCCTTTTGAAAAGGAACAGCAAAAATACTCAAGTGCTGTTCCTTTTAAAAAGGAACAGCAAAAACACACAATTGCTGTTCCTTTTGAAAAGGAACAGCAAAAACACTCAAGTGCTGTTCCTTTTAAAAAGGAACAGCAAAAACACACAAGTGCTGTTCCTTTTGAAAAGGAACAGCACGCACACATATATATACAAAATTTACAATCTTATATACAAGATGTGGTAATAAAAAAAATGAATTTCTCACTGATCTATAGGTGAGGAAGTTTTTGCTTCCTCGCCCATAATCTCAATGTTAGTATCCTGGCGTAGCTGCTGACAAAAAGATTCCCGAGTGAGCGGTTTGCGATACAGACAAACTCGGTGGCCGTTTACCTTAAATGTATATCCAGACCCATCGATTGTGATCAGAGTAAGGGTCCCATTATCATGGACTTTTTGAATCTCGTATGGTCCCAACCAACGAGTCTGAAGCTTCCCCGGGAAATCCTGAAATCTAGAATCATATAACAGAGCCCAGTCTCCTTCATGAAATATCTTGTTTTTGATAAGCGCATCATGCCATTTGGCTCGCTGCTGTTGAATGAGTGCTGTATTCTGTAATGCAGAGAGCCTTACTTCATCTAATTCATTAATTTGCTGTAATCGATTTTTCTGTGCTTCACTTAAATCCAATCCGACTTCTTGGGCCGTTCGCAGCGTTTGGATCTCGAATTCTATAGGAAAAATGGGCTGCTTTCCATACACTAAGTGATATGGTGAATAGCCGGTGGTGCTTCTCCATGTGGTTCGATAAGCCCACAGTGCCTCGGGTAGTCGGGCGGACCAATCACGCCGATGTGAGGCAACAGTTTTTGTCAAAATAGACTCTATTACCTTATTGCTGCTCTCCACTTGCCCATTTGCCTGAGGATGGTATGGGGTAGTAATTTTATGCTGGACATGATAGTTATTGAGTGTTGCAGCTAATTGATGCCCCACAAATTGTGGTCCTCCGTCTGTAATTACTTCCCTCGGAAGACCATAACGTACAAACAAATGGAACAAGAACTGTATTACTGAATTTTCTGTGGCTCTAGGCAATGCCTCCGCTTCAACCCATTTGGTAACATATTCAGTTGCCACCAAAATGTAGGTTCTTTGGTTTGATGGCGGGCTGATGGGTCCGACGAAGTCCAGAGCCCAGCGTTCGAAAGGTTCGATCACTAATTGAGGCCGCAAAGGCATTTCATCGGCTGGACCAGGTCGTCCTGCACGCTGACAGCTATCACAGGCCTGGAAAAAATTTTTCGCATCCTTGAAAATTGTAGGCCAGTAATATCCCGTTTGTAATACTTTATGTGCTGTTCTTCGATCAGCAAAATGTCCTCCACATGGCCCGTCATGGCAGGCTTTCAAGATATCAAAGATTTCGTCCTCTCGAATACATCTTCTGATTTCCATATCTGCTCCTGTGTGAAACAAATAGCCCCCAACCCACGAAAATCGATTGCTTCTATGGACAATCTGCTTCCGTTCATTGGGGGTTAAATGTTTTGGAAGCTTACCTACTGCAAGATAGTTAGCAACATCGGCGTACCAGGGAGTCTGAACAGCGACAGCGAATAAGTGTTCGTCTAGAAATTGGTCCTCGACCGCTGCTGCTTCAACTGATTTTGGTATTCGTGAGAGGAAATCCGCTACAGGGTTCTCCTTCCCTGGTCGATCTCTGATTGTAATATCAAACTCCTGCAACAGGATCAACCACCTGGTTATTCTTCCATTTGTAACAGGCTTATTTGCTAAATATTTAATAGCAGAATGGTCTGTATACAAAATAACGAGATAGCCTGTAATATAGTGTCTAAATTTATTAACAGCGTGTATCACAGCTAAAAATTCTTTTTCGGTGACAGTGTAATTTAATTCAGCCGGAGCCAAATTTTTGCTGATGTAGTAGATGGCGTATGGTCTTTTATCCTCTTCTTGGCCCCGAACTGCACCGATTGCTGTGTCTGAGGCGTCAGTTGAAATTTGGAATGGTAGATTCCAATTAGGTCCTCGAAGAACTGGAGCTGTAGATACCAGCTTTAATTCTTTGAAGGCTCGATCACATTTCTCTGTCCATAAGAAGGCAACATTTCCAGTTAATGCATGTAAAGGTGCGGCAATATGTGAATAATGTTGTATGAATCGTCTATAATACCCGGAAAAACCAAGAAAACTGCGTACCTCTGTTTGATTAGTGGGGGTCGGAATAAGCAAAAGTATTTGAATTTTAGCCGGGTCTACCTGAATACCAGCTACTGAAATATAGTGTCCCAGAATGAGTCCTTCGTTCATCATCATGTAACACTTTTCGTGACTCAAGCAAAGTCTGGTAGCGATGCAGCGCTGTAGGACTTTTTCGAGAGTATCTAGAGCTGGATCAAAGTCATCTCCATATGGCGTGAAGTCATCCATGTAGACTTCCAATCCATCATTGATTAAATCTGCAAAGATGCTAAGAACAGCCCTTTGGAATGTGGCTGGAGCATTACATAAACCAAAAGGTAAGACTCGATAAGCAAACGTTCCCCAGGGACAAGTAAAGGTAGTCTTATCCTGGTCTTCAGGGGCAATCTGAATCTGATTGTATCCGCTGAAGCCATCCAAGAAAGAAAAGAATTTCTTGCCTGCTAAGGTGTCCAGTACCTGATCTATGAATGGAAGAGGGAAGTGATCTTTTTGTGTGGCTTTGTTTAATTCTCTATAATCCACACAGATCCTCCATTTCCCGTTCTTTTTAGGTACTACCACAAGTGGAGAGACCCATTTGCTGTCAGAAATAGGATAAATAAAATCAACATCTAAAAGTTTCTGAAGCTCAGCTTTTACAACATCTTTTAAATGGGGGTTGAGTCTTCTTTGCGGTTGTCGAACAGGTCTTGCATCTTTTTCGATATAAATATGATGTGTGCATAGCTGGGGATCAATCCCTTTCATATCGGGATAGTCCCATGCAAATGCCTCCTGATACTTTCGTAACAGCTGGATGAGTTTCGTCTCTTGATCTGGTGTCAGATTGGCGTTAATGTTTAAAGTTTTCCCCGGTTCAATTTGTACTACTTTGCTATTAGCGACAGAAGTCACAGGTATAATTTGGTCATGTTCATCTTTTAGAGGATCCTCCTCTAATTCGTTATCAAATGCCGCTTTTATCATAAAACATTGTGTATACGATGTGGATTCTGTTTGATTAATGAATTTATTGATAGCATCGTCTTCCGTTTGATCTTTGAAATCTAGCGCTTCTTGGACTGTTAATGGGGGTCTAATATTGTCAGTGATATATGAGGCAGGGCGCAGGTTGGTTCTCATCATCGTGATGCTTGGCTGCGCTGGAGGGTACAAGATTAGATTTTTGATATCTGGCCCTCTGGTTATGGTCATGTTTCCCTGCCGGCAACCAATGTAAGCGTCAGCAGTAGCAAGCCACGGTCTACCTAGAATTAACGGATGTCCATCTAGTCGGGTTTTCGGATTAATTATCAGGAAATCGGTCGGGTATTCCCAGGAATCCACTGAAACCATGACATCATACAAGGTGCCTTCTGGTCTAATTACTGATCGGTCAGCTAGTTCTAACAAAGTGGAAGTAGGTTCTACCGATGTAATTCCGAGTTTCTGGCAAGTCGATGTTGTCAGGATGTTAATTGCAGCCCCTAGATCAACTAAGACGTTGGTCAAGGTCTGCCCATAGATTTGAACAGTGACAATTGGGTTTCCAGGGTCCTCGTATTTAACTGGTGTTTCTTTTCCTGATAGGAGGTCGGATAAGGTGCCGACTACCTGGACTCTTGGGTTAGAGGTTAGATTTCTTTTTGATTTTCTGCTACACAGGTCTTTTATGGTTTTCGCATATATGGGGATATCCTGTATAGCTTGAAGGAATGGAATTCTTATATACAAGTTTTGTAGTTCTCCCAGAATATCAAAGTCTGGATATTGTGTTGGTCGTGGAATGGCCAATCGTTCTGGGAAAGGTGGAGGAGATGTAATTACTTGCTGATGAGCCTGGTCTTTATTTACATCTTCCTATTGTGATGGCTGTTCTATAGGTAACTGATCTTCAATATGAGTTGTTCTATGTCCCTCAGTTTCTATTATTCGCCCAGATCTTAACTGAAGATCGTTGCACTCCCGCAGATCAGATTCAATCTCTAAGGATTCTATAATTTGAAGAGATTGAACTGGTCTATTATTTGGATTAGGGTTGGGTTGGGCTGGGAGCTGCGGTCTCAGATTAGGCTGGGGATTTTGTTGTAAGGCTGGCAGAGTTGGTTGAGGGAGTGGAATTGATCCTGCTGGCTGATATGTCGATCTTGGCCAGCTTGTCTGCCAAGGTGAACCTTGCGAAGTAGAAGGGGTCCACTGCGGAGGATATGAATTATTTTGCCAATATGGCGGGGGATAAGGGAAGTTTGGCCAACCAAATTGGGTCATCCAAGGATTCGGAGTAGGAAACATTTGAGGTGACCAATTCGAAAACGGGGGCTGAGACTGGTTTTGCCACGTATTCTGTTGCTGAGCATTGAACTGCGGAGGTTGAAAAGAAGAGGAGGGATCGGAAAACATACCAGGTTGCCTAGGCTGCCATTGACGATGCTGGTTAATAAAATATGCTGATTCTGGCTCCTCTTCTGCTTCTTTGTATACTGCCTTCAAACCAGGAAGTGAGGGGCAGCTTTCAGTCAGGTGGTCCTTGGTACAGATAGCACATATTTGGACTGTATCCAGCGGGCATTCTTTGTGGCTATGTTTCTTCCTGCATCGAGGGCAGAAAACCGCTAGATTCTGTTCCGCCTCCGCTTGCTTCTGTTTAGCCTGCACAATATCAAGCTGTGTAGTTAATGTCCCCAGGATATCAGTTTTAAAATTTTCTAGCAAATTTCCAAGTTCCACACGCGTTACTCCCTCTGTTGATGTTCTGTTATCTCTGGTAAAGCGATCATATTCTGCTGGTTTTATCCTCGTGCTGCCTCTTGAGCTCCTGATACACAGATCAATGATATCAGCAAAATTTTCCTGATAAATGTCTCCTTTCCCCATAATATTCAACGTTTCAATCCATTGTTCTTTCATACCTCTAATTAATGCGGTTTTCAACACGTTATCAGGCAGGGGTAACGATGCATAGGGAGATCTTTGCAAGTTATATTGAAAACGTTCCACATATTCTTCTAGAGTTTCGTTTGGTCTGGCTGACATTTGAAAGATTTCATCTTTTAGTTCTCTTGACCTATAGTAATCCTGATATTTCTTTAAAAAGGCTTCTTTCATTTGATCCCAATTGTTAATAACCCCACCACCTAAGCCCTTAAACCATCTTAACGCAGCCCCTTTTAATGTGGAGGGGAACAATTTTAGTTTCTAGGGATCGGTGGTGTAATCGTATCCTGTACATAATACATCAAATTCGAACAAGAATGCATCCGGATCTTCTGATGTAAGGCCATGAAATGTGGGGATATGCTGGAGAGGGATAGCTTTCATGGGCGCATTTGCTGCAGAATCTACTATAGGATATTGCAATGTGGAGGTCTGGGCGTTTGGCTGATTCTGCGCCATGGGATCGAATATATGCCAGTAATCTTCAGGAATTTCTAAGAGAGTGTTCCTTGGTTGAGAAGGGGTAGTCTTAACAGGAATTGTTTTGACAACACTTCCTTTATCAGGGATGATGATGGTCCCAACTGTCTGAGGTGAATGAATTCCTTCAACGAGGATTTTTACAGCGCTTCCTTTATCCGGGCTATTTAAAGGCTGGTTTGGTTCAATAGGAGATCTAGGTTCCCCGATTTCCCCTGTTTCTCCTCCTCCTTCGCAAAGGTTACTAAGATTCCCTTCGTGCAATAGTCCAGGAGTCAAATTTTCAATTTCTTGAAAGTCCTGCTCCTCTGTTTGACTGTGCACTTCAGCAAAGGCTTCAGATGGTGATCCCGAGGCCTGAAGGGAACTAGTAGGCTGTTTGGAGTTGATTTTCTTATAACCTACCGATGGCTGAGAGTCGGCTTTCTTATAGATTTCGTCTATGAAGGTCGTTCGTCCAAGGGTCACCGGCCCCTTGGCTTTGGGTGGAGGCTTTTGATCTTTCTCTGGCTTTTTCTGCTTAGTCATGCACTCCAATTAAACTGCTAAATCCTATTTAACCAATCAATTCTGCTAGGAAAGCGGACGGTGGAGCAGGGCTTTTACATGCTCCGTACGCAAGTTCTTACCTTTCGTTTTTAAAATCCAACTCTCCCCTAGCAGATTCGCACACTACCCTATTTAAAAGACAAATGGCTATACCCTTTCCCCGGCAACGGCGCCAAAATGTAGAGCTGTAACAAGGGCCTTTTTCACCTCTAGTTATCTCACATTACAAGTCAATCCGGGAGCGTTTTGTTATTGCAAAGGGTATCTCAATTTGAGGCTATTTGTCAGAGTAATGCTTAGTAGTATAGGTCTAAGAAATACAAGAGTAAACGGATGCTAAGCTATAGCTAAATTACTTTTGCAGAAAGAAATCACACACAGCAACCTTACCAGTCAAGGGTACGGAAATAGTAACCCATCCCTCTAGAAACTGATAAAGGAAAAGGAATTAGAGTATGGATCATGGATCTGGGAGCATAATAGCGTCTGCTGTGTCTCACGACAGCCTTGATCCTCCTCCCACACCAAACCAATGAATGCAAGTAAAAAGGAACGGCAATTCAGAAATGGAACGGCAGTAAAAGGAACGGCAGTAAAGAAACTAAGTCTCGCGAGTTCAACACTCTCAATTCTTGGCACCAACTTATATACAAAGAAAGAGCAATCTTTTGTACAAGTAGACAGCTTAATCAAATGGAATAGCAAACCATCATAAACAGGAAACGTCAATCATATACAAAAGTAGACAGCTTAACAACAAATCACCATAAACAGGAAACGTCAATCATATGTATACATAATCTGAAATGATCACCAGTGGTCCGCACACAACGTTAATTCCATCTTCTTATGATCGTCACTCCAACCATATGTAGCTAAAACATTCCACTTATAAATTCTGTAACAGAAGTGAACAACTCAGAGCAATGTTATGTGAACAATCCTAGAAATATGATGTAAACTTGTTACAAAGATTTACAAAAGGAAAACTACTGATGAACGAGTATGGAACAGCATGTAAGTATATCAAATTATTAAGAGCAATAAACAAACCACACAAAACCAAGTTGTAATGATACAATCAGCCAGTGTCCGTTGGAGCCGGGCCCTTAGCTTCCAATGGCACACCGCCGTAGCTTACTTCAGATGCAGAGAGAAAGTAATACCAAATATATTATATTAACGCATCAATTATAGTACAGAAAAACTAAGTCTCAAAGAGACTCAATAGTCTGAGTTTAACTGACTGTGAAGTCTGTAAACAGAAAGTAAAGATACAAGATAGTCAAAAAGTCCCTTAAGTCTTCGATGCTGCCCCTTTTTATACAAGTAATGGCGGAGTTAACTATACAACAAAATAATTGAAAGTAACGATCCCTCAGGATCAAAGATCCTGAGGGATCTGTTAAAATGTTAACTCCTCTCTTTTCTTTGCCTAGCCTTCCGAACTAACAGTCCTTCATCTCGTCCAGGATTGATCTTCCTTGATATACTCGCCCTGGTCTGGATTTTATTTAGTTTTGGAGGGACAGCCGTTATCTCCTCATGGAACTCTCGTTTTGCACCGCGCCTTCCTACTTTTTTCTTTTCCTGCATAGAGAAGATAACTATTAGTGATTGGGTCATTCGTGCTCATTCTCATTACATTTTCCTATTTTATAACAAAGAAAAGGTTACAACTATTGCTTGAAACACCACTAAGTTATTCGTTAAAACATACCTTTCCAATGCTGTACACATTCATTCCTACATAAAGTGAGAAACAAGCTTAAGCATTCATATGTTCATACAGTCTATCACATGGGAAACACACACATATTGACACTAGTGTTTTCATGTGGAAACCGAAAGGGAAAAAAACACCAATTTGTTGTTGTTTATGATGTAAATTAAACACCTACTTAATTACATCAGTTTTTTTGTGAGCACCCACTCACAAGAGGCACCAACCCCCTTAGGTTAGCAAGCACTTACTTTCCAAAAGGCACCAACCATTTCTAAATGTATGCCATGACATAATCTTGTCACTGTTCCACTTTTCATACAATTTTCAAACTGAAAACAAAGGCACATACAAATACAGAAAAATACCAAAATGGTTGGTTTAAGAACCAAATTTTTCTCTTGGACCTGTACTATTCCACATAATCCCTTGGTCTCATACAATAACACTCTATCATTTGCTCAAAACCACATAACCTTAAAATTTAGGATTCTTTCATACAGGCTCTCTCCTACACTCTCTTTAGTTTTTCTCTTCTATTAGTTTCATAGCACACTCACAACTACACACTCCTTAGTATAGTCACCATACACTCTACACCCCACTTTTCTCAATGATAATTGATGGTTTTGATCTTTTGCTGTACACTGCAAAATGTAGCCTTTGCTACCTATTTCCACACTTCTCGAGTGTACATTTGTATGGCTCCTCCTACTACTGTTGCATCTGATGGTTGAATTTTGTCATGACATTAAACATAAGGATGCGTTTCCAAGTTCTTCACTGACTCCCTATGTAATCCTCCATACTGAGAATTTAATCTCAGTCTTCCTGAACACTTTATCGTGACTTCCCATGCTTATTCATTGCTTCGCAAAGCTTGAAAGTGCTCAGGAATGGCCACTCTGTTCCTTATTTAAATCTATAAGACGTGCATGGGAAGTAGAAGATGGCTTTCTTCATCTCATCAGTTCTTCTTTGTGGACCATTGTCCTTGTTTCCTTATCTTAGCATTTTCTATAAATCCCACTAACTCCATAAACCATCTTTGTTGATTTGCATTTAATCTCTAACTCCTGACCCATTCATCCTTTTAATTCTTTGTACTATTACATTGGAGCCACAACATATTGTAACTCATATAAAAGGAACGTTACGAAATCACACAGTTCTGATACCTTTAGCCCCTTGGTTCCTTTGGTCTCCACATGACCATGTGCTAGTTAATATCGAAGCCCCTTTTATCGGAACATGTTTCAAATTCCATTTGCATAGGAGTTATGAGGTCCTCAACCTCCGATATGTTGACCTCTGAGATGACATCATGCTTTCTTCATCTCTCCACGTGGCGTCTCTCAAGTGGTGACATGTGTCACCTATATTTTACCATTAGTGTACCGAAAATGCCAAAACAAGTTGCCACGTGTCCACCGTACTTCCATGTCATGCTGACGTCATTTTCCACTTCAACTCTTAAGGACCAATCAGCTGTGACCATGTGTTTATTAGGAGGAGAGAGAAAGAGCCTCCTTGGTCCCTGGTCCTGCACCAAATTCCTTTGTATTTATTTTCCTTTGCGAACCTCGACACTTCCAAGAAATTACAATCTGTAAGGACTTACAAGGTTCTGATATTCTGATGGCCTCATCCTCCGATATAACCTGCTCCAAGGTTCCGATAAGTATCCTGCTTCAAGGTTTTGATCCGACCTTTGCTTCAAGGTTCTGCTCAGTCCTTTGCTCCAAGGTTCTAATCAGTCTTTTTCTCCGAGCTTCTGATCAGTCTCCTTCTTTGAGGTTCTGATATGACCTTTGCTTCAAGGTTCCAATCAAACCTTTGCTCTAAGGTTCTTATCAGTCCTTTTCTCTAAGGTTTCAATAAGTCCTTTTCTCTGAGGTTCCCATCAGTCTCCTACTCTGAGGTTCTGATCTCACCTTTTCTCTGAGGTTTTGATAAAAGCTTTTCTTAAGGATTCCAAGCTCCTTTCTTTGGCAATCAAGAACTTTTTATTCTGATGGCCATTTATAGACTTCCATATACTGTTGGAAAGATTATTCAAAGAAAATTCTATTGGAGATGGTATGATGCATTCTTTGAACCCATTTTCACCTTGAAAGATGGCTCCAAACCTGAAAGATTATGCCAAGAACTTGGACCCCCAATTCACCATAGTCATCATTTTATGGCTTTTCCAATAAGCTTTCTACTGTGGTGATTCTCTACCAAAAACCTACAGCTACCATAGGATTCCTCTTGATCTTGGACTACCAATCACTATAGTCATCATTTTATGGCTTTTCAATAAGCCTCCTGCTATAGTGATTCTCTACCATAAGCCTTAAACTACCATTAGATTCCTCCTAAGCCTGGACTACCAATCGCTATTTTAATCCAGTTGACACCAATTCCAACACACTCACAACCACTAGCCATGTAGACAATTCCAACTGTCCAACAATCTCCCCCTTTGGCATTGATGGAAACACCATAAGCTCCCCTTGAATCTAGGCATTGGTCTTCTTAATTGTTCCCCTGAAATTAGGCATGGTTTTCTCCAATGCCCTAGTAATCTTCTCCCCCTTTGGAATTAATGGCAGAGGATACTCTTGAATAATCCCCCTAAACCACTACAACCTACTCTTCCATTGATCCCACATGCTCAGTAGCTACCAGCACACACAACAAAATGGAGACATTTAGAATGAGGAGTCACAACTCCTATCTGTTTCTTGAGATATTCAAAGGGTTATCTTGCCAATGGTTGAGTGGCCATGTATTCATGTCTGACAACATTGGTTGCAACTTGTTCCCTTAAGAAATGGAACTTGATAGGAATATGCTTAGTATTTGAATGCATGACTGGACTTTTAGAGATACTGATGGTTCTTGTATTATCACACATAATTGGAGTAGGATCAATCATCTCTACCTTAAAATCTTTCAAAGTATGCTTCATCCATTAATTTGTGTGCAACAGGTGGCAGTAGTAATTTACTCTACTTCAGCAGTGGATAAATAAATCGAGGCTTGTTTCTTGCTGACCCATGACACCAAGCATTTTCCCAAGAATAATGTTGCACCTGAGGTGCTCTTCCTGTCATTAAGACTACCAACCCAATCAGCATCAGTGTAGGCCTTCAACTTAAATTATTTTCTCTTAACATACCACAATCCTTATTCTGTTGTTCCTTCAAGATATTTGAAAATCGTTTTGACAACAATAACATGACTTTCACAAGGGAAGGCTTGAAATATGGCCACAAGACCCACAACTTGCATGATGTCTAGCCTCAAATCTATAAGATACAACAAGCTTCCTACCACAGATCTATATTCCGTCTAATTTACCAGTTGTATCTCATCTTCTTTGTACAATTTGTAGCCTATAACCATAGGTTTGCTAATTGGCTTGTAATCTTCCAGCCCGAACTTATTTAGAGTTTCTCGAAGGTGTTTTGATTGGGAGATAAACTCTCCAGTTTGAGACTAAGAGATTTTCCATATCGGGAAGAAAGAAATCTCTCTTGTCATGGACATTTCGAACTCTGTCTACATTCATTTTGTGAATTGATTCCTTAATTGTTCCATGTCTGTGTCAAATATTGTGTCATCCACATATACTACCACAATTAGTAGATCAATGCCTTTAGATTTTATGTATAAATTGTTGTCAATAGTACCTTTCTTAAAGCCTCTTTTCTGAAGGTATCTATCTAGCCTTCCATACCAAGATTTGGGAGCCTATTTGAGTCCATATAGGGCCTTTTTCAGTTTGCATAAAAACACTTCATCTTTGGTCAGCATAAATCCTTTTGGATGCTCAATGTAAACTTCTTCCATATCTCCATTGAGAAATGTAGACTTCCCATCTATATGATATACCTCGATGTTCGTAGACCTTCTTGGTGAATCTCAGATAAGTTTCAGACTCCTATGTTCAAATATGTGTTCATGACTTGTATATTATATGTTCATCATATATTTGACGACATGCATGTCATGTTATAGGAAGTGTAGGCCAAGTTCTACCTCCAAATTTATATTTCTAGAATTTTTGTCATGTCATTATTGATTCTGGAAAGTCTCACTGAGTTATGGGCAGTGATCTTGAGGTTGACCTAGAATTTAGGTTTAGAATCTATCATCACATGCTCTGAACTGGACATTTTAGGTTGCAACAACATGGATTTAGTCTTAGGCATGTGGTCGGAGGCTTCCAACCACATGGAGGGCTTGTTGTCAGAGCAGATGGGGAGCCAGGTCAAAGAAAAGGGTGTCCAACTCATGCTTTTCCCACTTGGGGTGGGTACTTAGCGTCTGAGTGACTTGTAGCCCCTGTAGAATGCTATGAGATGTCATTTTGTTTTCCGTTGTTGGCCCCACTTCCTTAATGGAACCTTGGAGGTCAAGTTAGGTCATAGTAGCTCCTCTCATGTTTACCCCTGCAGGTCAATGAACATGGGTAAATATGGGAGGGCTGGTCATAGGATGGTATCAAAGCGAGTTTCGTTCTCTTTTGGTGATGTCTGGTACATTTAGCCCATCCAACTAAATGTATATGGTTATGCATGCATAGTCTATTAGGCATGCATCATTTTGGTAATTATGTAGTTTGTGTTGTCATGATGTTGATATGTTGGTTGAGATGGAGTAAGAGATGTTGATTATTAGAGCGAGGATGGAGCACTGGACCTCGCGGTAAGAGAAGATCTTTATACAGGTTTGTATGTTGGGTATGCATGTAGTTTAGTTAATTATGATTATATGCATTATGGCTATGTACATGATTTTCATTCTATCGTTGTTCTGGTTACATGCATGATAGCTGCTAGTTAATCAATGTAGTCATATGCCCATGCGTTGGATAGTCATGAATGATAATAACTTGTTATTATATGCATTCCAGTCATATGCATGATGATTATGGTCATTACAACTAAGATCTTGATGTTATATGTATCGTGCTAATATGGATTGGTCTGTGCAGACATTTATGGTTATGATATTTAGGTATGAATCAATATATTTGTGATATCGTGTCATACTAACCTAGATTGACTTGTGCAGATGTGATAGCCTCCCCTAAGATACATTGAGGTATAAGTTTGATTATGTTGTCTATTTGGTTTATCTAACATGGTATTTTTTACAATTGTTTTGAATGTTTGATTAATTGCGTGATATGAGAATGTGTCCATAATATTGCATGAAGAAATGATATTGTTTTAGGATGGTTGAACTAACACACTATGTGTTGAGATAGTTGATATGCACTTGAATTCAAAGTGGGTTCTAGTTGTAGTATTATATATGACTAATGACCATGAGTTGATTATGACATGTTTGATAGTCTTGGTAAAGGCTGATTTCAATTAATATACATGATGTCTTGATTTTTGGAACATGTGAATGACATGTGTGAACAGTTACGGGGAAACATGCTTGGCATTAATGTGACAAGGTAATAGTTGATTTATTTATATAACAAATAATTGGGTGATTTATTTATATATATGTATGTATGTATGTCATTGTTTGACAAGGTCGCTAAGGTTCATGCTTATGGAGGAATGATTTTTTATTCATGGGAACGACATGAAGAGCTTCCTGGTTGATGAGGAATCAAGTGGGTAGAGTGGCCCTGATAGATCTATGAGGTTAGTATCATGTGGATATGATTTGATATTATTTGCTTATACTATGTCTATGTTTATGTTATGGACCAGATATGCTAAGGGATACATCAATGGAATGAAAGTAGTGTCATGTGGAGCATGTTGGGACAAGAATGGATAGTGGAAAGGGACTAGAAGCTAGGTTGCTTGGTAGAGTTAGTGTGGTATTTGGATGTGTAGTACTACTTGTATATATGCGGTGTTGTATAGATGGTGTTGTGTACATGTCTTATATGTAGCGTTATGTACATGTGGTGTTGTGCACATGTATATGCAGTGATGTGTATATATGGTGTTGTGTACATGTTATGCAGCATTGTGTCCATTTAGTGGTGTGTACATGTTTTATATGTGGTGTTGTGTACATATGGTGTTGTGTGCATGTTGTATGTGTAGTGTTGTGTACATATGGTTTTGTGTGCACATTGTATATGTGGTGTTGTGTACATATGGAGTGGTGTGCATGTTGTATATGTGGTGATACATGCATGTGGTGCTATGTACATGTGGCGTTGCTTGCATATGGTATTGTTTACACGTTGTTTAGGTGGTGCTGTGTACACATCGTGCAAGTGGTGGTGTTTACATGTGGTGTTGTGTACACGTTCTGCAGGTGATGTGATGTACATGTGGTGTTGTGTACACATTGTGTAGGTGGTGATGTGTATATTTGGTGTTGTGTAGGTGGTGCTATGTACATGTATTGTGTATATGGTGTACATGTTTTGTTGTGTATATGTGGTACTGTGTTATGGGTATTGTGTAGTCGTTGTGTTGTGGAATGTGTATACGTTGTATTGTACAATATGTACATATATGTAGTATGTTATACACCAAGTGTAGTTGTATGTGTGGTCTTGTACACTGGGTGTCGGTGTATGTGTTGCGTTGTACACCAGACATAGGTGTATTTGTTGTTTTGTACATTGAGTGTAGGTATATGTGTGGTGTTGTACACCAAGTGTAGGTGTATGTGTTGTGTTTTACATGAGGAGTAGGTGTATGTGTTGTGTTGTACACTGAGTGTGGGTGTTTCTATTTTTTTGTACACTGGGTGTGGGTGTATGTGTCGTGTTGTACACTAGGTGTGGGTGTTTGTGTTGTGCTATACATTTTGTATGTGTATGTGTTGTACAATGTGAGGGGACAGGAAGGTATGGGACTATCTGGTTTTCCTTATTTTTCCTATTGAGGGTTGATGCAATTTAGTCTCTAGATGCATTTGTTGTTGCTATTGAGGGTTGAGGTGGTTTAGTCTTGGGATACCCTTGTTGCTGATATTGAGGGAGGAGGCGGTTTAGTCTCTAGATTCCATTGTTACTTGAAGAGAAGAGAAGACACTGGGTGCTTTCCAAGTTTGGAAAACCAAACCAATGTGTGTACGAGATTGAAGAGAAGAGAAGGAACTTTGTTCTTTCTGGGTTTGGAAACAAATTCAGTGTGTGTATGGAAAGGATAAAGGAAAAAGGTAGAAGCAAAGGATCGAGTGAAAGATAAGTATCATTATTTTATTTCAGTTTAATTATGCATGTGATCTATGACTCTGATTTATTATGGTTACATGTGATTTATGATTCTAACATATGATGGTTGCGTTTAGAGCTAACTAGATGTGATATGTTTATACATGATGATTTGATCGAAGAGTTAGTTTGAATTTTTGTGACAGGAAGTAAAAATAATTGCAAGTGTTCCTTATTGACGGGCCATCAATGAGGTATGATTTGAATTTATTTCAATTCATTTTTAGTCTAATGGATATTAAGTCCTTGGTACAGAAAAGTATGGAAACGCCTGGTTTGGGTGGTTGAAACTAACTGCAAGAACTAGCAACAACAAAAAAAAAGGAATTGGAATAGGAAATAGTACGCGAGTAAAGCACTTTAGGAGAAAGGACATTGTGGGAAACTGGTACCCAATAGTTTCCATTGATTTCCATGAGCATGCTATGACCGGTATGATGGTTTTGAGGCAAGGATATGCCTTGGGTTTTGGACCTTCTGATGCGAGGAAACCTTGCCAAGGAATGGATCACCCGAGGGACTATGTAGCAAGAAGGGGATGTCAGCGGAACTTGGAAGGTGTGTGAATGCACGGAATGGGGTGACCGGATTTCCTGAGGAACTGTGTAGTAGAGAAGGGAAGTTCGGGGAATGAATTTGCTTTGATCATTAGTATTGTCAGATGGAATTAGAAGAACATTGGGAGTGTGCCCTAGAACAATGAGCCAATAACTATTCACTGAGAGGATAAGTAGTGCAAGGATCGTAGCACTAGAAAATGGATGTGGGTTTATCTTTAGAAATAGATTCTGGACTCCCTAAGAAGGAGGTGAATCATGATACTACTTTTGAGGGTGCAGATGTGAGCCTTTGGATTCCCTTATTGCTGATGTGTGCATCGTATCCTTTTAGTTTTTGGTTAGAGAAAATGTGCATATGTATATATATGTGTATATTATTGTAAATATTGTATTGAGTTGTGTTTATAAAGCTCCATAGCCAGTATGATTATTTGTTGGTTGAAGAAAATGTGTATAATTATATGTGGTTGTTATTGTAAATATTGTATGATTTGTGCTATAAATCTATAGTAAATGGTATGATTGTTAGGTTTTCAACAGTGGTAATTATAAGTACTGCAATGAGCTGAGTTATAAAGATCCATAAGTAATATGTTTTGGTTTTCAGTGGTTTACTGGTCATAGGTGTCATATACCACCGAGGACGGTGTTCCCTCAAGGGGGAGGGGTTTGTAACAACCCCTAGTTGATTTTCTAGGTAAAAAATGTAAGACCAAAGTCATGGGAAATGTATTTCAAGTTGAATGGTGAGAAAAACATCCTAGTGGGTGTCACTTTCAATTTATTTATGCCAAAGGAAATTGGAAAAGGAATTGGCAAAGGCAAAGTGTCAATAATTGGCATTTTATTTATGGAAATAAGGGAAAATAGGAGAAAAGGAAGGTGAAAGGTCACGTATTTAAATGAGAGGGAAATCGAAGAGAAAATGAAGGAAAATGAAGAAAATAGAGGCCTTAATGATAAAACAACTTCTAACGATCAATTCATAACTTTTGTCACTTTGAGCCTGGAGCTCTCTTCTATTCTCTTACTCTCTCATACTCTTGCACACCTAGAGTATTCTTGGAGCACTTTGGCATACAATAGATTTGGAGAAATAAGGAAAAGGAAAGAAGGAATGCGCAAGGTTATATGTGGATCACTGATTACAACTAGATTGCTTTGCAGGTTTCCAGTTACATGTATGATTTACTTGTTATTTTTGGCATGCATGGTATATGCATGCAGTTTCTTGGTTATGTATTGTCATTGGCATGGAGATTTTCCTTAATTGGAAGTGGTTTTAGCCTTGCCTTTCCATTTACTAGATACCTATGGTGTTGTGGGTTTTTCCACTCGTTGTTTTCTCGTTGGTGCTTAGGTTCCTTATTGGTGCAGATTGATTTATTAGTTCATGGAGCTGTTGGTTGGGACAAACACTCTGGAATCCTTAGAACAATTTGGGTTAAGTTACTAGTCCTAGATCCTATGTTGGGACAAATTCTCTTGAGCCCTTGGTGGGTTGAGCTACTAGTTCCTGGAGCCAAGTTCGACAAAATATCTGGATCCCTGGAAGGTTGTGGGTTGAATTCTTAGTTCCTGGAGCCATGGATGGAAAAAAAAACTCCAAAGCTTTGAACAGATTGGGTAAAGACTGATCTAATTCGTGACAGTGATGTCCGACTGTAAGGTGGAATCACAAGTTGAGGGTTGAGTTGGTTTGGCCTCTAGAAGCCTTGAGTTTGATTTGATTTGGTTCATTCCATGATATCCCACATTCATGCTTGGAATATGGAGTGGGGTGATTAGATGAAAGAAATATTTGGTTCATCCCAACCTATGGTAGGGTGGTATGTGGAAGTCCTTGAATTGTTTGACATTTTCATATGTTAATATGAGGTATTTTCTATTGTGATATATGAGTATATGTATTGATTATGATGGTAATATTATGGTTGAGTTACCATGGTTTATATGTTGGTTATTTGTTGGTTATATTTTGGTTATATGATGTATATTGTCTATGGATATTGACATGGTTAATGAATGCATGGAATAAAAAATGTTATTGCAACTATTATGAGAGGGAATTAGACCTTCTTAGTGAATCTTGGATAAGTTTTAGACTCATATGTTCAGATATGTATTCATGACCTGTAGATTACATGTTCACCATATGTTTGATGAAATTCTTATCATGTTCTAGGAAGTCTAGGTCAAGTTATGCCTTCAAGTTTGTATGTCTAGCGCTTTTGTCATGTCATTATTCATTTTGAAAATTCTCACTGACTTCTAGGAAGTGGTGTGGAGGCTGACCTAGAACTTGGGCTCAGAATCTAGGACCACATGCTCTAAAATGGATATTTTAGGTTGCAATGACATGGATCTAGGCTTGTGCATGTAGTTGGAGGATTCCAACCACATGGACGGCTTTTTGTGGGAGAGGTTGGGGACCTAGGTTAGAGAAAAGGGTGTCCAACTCAAGCTTTAGCCCCTTGGGGTGTGTGCTCAACCTCTAAGTGACCTATAGACCCTATGGAATGTTAGTTTGTTTTTCGTGGTTAGCCACACTTCCTTAATGTAATGTAGGGGGTCAGGTCAGGTCATAGTAGCTCTTCTCTCATGTTTATCCCGGCAAGCCAGTGAACTTGGGCAAATATGGGAGGGTGGTTATATCAACCCTATTTAAAACTCGCTTACATCCATAGGTTTTTCCTTTCATAATTCCCTATTCATTATATCGATGTTTCCCTCATCATGTAACTTATTTTCATGTTCCTAGATCAAAATTGCATACTCAAATCCTGGTAGCAAAAATATCCATGTCTCCAAAACATTAAGATTATAATAGTCATTACAATCTATAATCATTATAATATAAAATAAGAAATTAAATTTTTTTATAATAAATAAATAATTACAAAAAATACTATAATCATAAATTATAATTATTATTATAATAATTTAACAATAAAAATCACCATAAGAATTTTAATTATTAAAATAATTACACAAACATAAAAATAAATTAAATATAATAATTAAAATATAAATAAAACATAATGAAATTAAATTAAATTAAATTAAATGAACAAAATTATAAAATTAAATAAATAAATAACACATTTGGAAGATTCCTCATCCTCCCTGCTCAACAAAATTACTTATCACATAAACATAATTTGTATTATTTTTAAAAAGGGACACCATGCTAGGTGGGGTATATGGCTGACAGCAAACTTTTAATGTCATTTTTAAAGCTTTGACCTCCCAAAAATAATTAGAGCTTGAATCATGTTGTTCGTGTGTATTAGATTCCGTTGGGCACAACTTGAAGCTTAACCATTGAGAAGGTTCTATGAATTCTAATAGTCCGACCAAACACCTCCAACCATCATGATTACAGTGGACCCCATTTGGCCAAGTTGTTCTCTCACTTCCAACCTCTTGAGAGGGTATTAGTTTGTTTCAAATATTTTAATTAAAAATATATGTATTATTTAAAGTTTACAGACATATAAAGTTTATATAATATATATATTATTTAAAATTAATTTGTATAATGATCGGTTTTATATTATTGAATCAAAAAGATACATATGGATTTCCTATGTGCTATTAGGAAACCGACCCAATAACATAAGTTTAGCTTCTTAAGTCTGTAGATGCTTTTCCTGACTAACTTATGCAACAAAATAAAAGGATGACTTAGACTAGAGATATTGTGAATACGATTACAAAATTAATGTCCCTTGCCCAGAGAGCCATTTAAAATAAGACAAAAGGTATCCAAATGCTCCATGATTAGGTTAATCCTTTATAGAGAACAACAGTGTGATAAGGGACTAACCATGTGCTTGCTTCCTTTATGGGACTTCGAGCCATAAAGTTGAGCAAAGATGGTGACCACCAATCATCACCAAGGTTGGAAACTCTGTCCAGGGGTGAAGTTTTGATCACCCACCAACCTGAAGCCTCTTCAAAACTACTCCTCGCTATTAACCCAAACCATTGGAGAATTATCATAGGCCACTACATGGAGCTTTGAAACACTGATTAATTCCACTATGGAGAGATGCTCTAGACTCCCAAGAGGAACTTTCACATAATGCATGAAGTTTTTATGCCATATGCATCCAAATAACATCAGTACGACCCCATTAAGATACCAATTGAAGTGTTTTGGAACCAATTGTTACTCGCTGCAATCTAGGAAGGCTCATGAGCCATGAATTAGGTCTTATACACAATGGAGGGGAATTACCTTATATTTTTGTGAGGATGACTTGTGGGAGATTATTCAATAAACAAGGTTGTGTTTATACTCCTTGCCTTGCCGAGCATGCCCAAATTTCTCCAAATGGGGTCTTTCACCCCACTTAAATTGCAAAAACTGCTACCTAAGTGCTTAGTAGACAGAATAATGAGATAGATAGTCCAAACCTTGACTTTCACCTGTGGAATTAGAACCTATAAATGATGAGAAAATACAAGATGTTGTGGCAAGGTCGAATGAATACAATGATAGAAAGGAGTCGTTGAAGATTCTAAAACCACCCTACAAGCATTGGAGGTCAAGGATGGCTAAGATTCCAACAAATTTATATGCAAACATTCCATCTCTAATATAACCATAGTAGGCTCATGAACAAGAAAATTTCTAAATGCGAAGAAAGGAGAAGCATGAAAGGCATACTTTATCTCCATTGACACCACCAAACATATTGTATTATGAGATGACTCACCTTCATTTGAGGTGGCAGGGGATGGAAATAGGCTCAAGAGGGTTGGGTGTCTTCTCACTATGATGCTAGCCTTGTCATGATTAACAAAAAAATCAATGTAAGTAATAATGAGGAACCATACTGATCCCATAAAGCAAACTGATTCTGGAGTACAACGACTAATGTTTCACAAGTGTGGACATCATATCAAGGTGAATGTAAGTGTGCCGGAAGATTGAATGTGTGGCTATATGTTTGATGATTTCCTATGGCCTTGAATTCCAGTCGACATTCATCAGCACTAGGCACCCATGGTGAGGGAGAATATTTTGACTATATGTTAACTTAACTTCAAGTCTACATTAAAATTATATTTTATTGAACTTAAATTCTTATTATTAAGACTAAAATTTATATTACTAATTAAATTTTAAAATTAAACTTAAAATGTATATTAATTGATTTTTTTTTTTTCATTTCAATTTTAAAATAAAATCTTAAACTCGAAATTTTCATTATTATTGGTTGAATGGACAGTTTTGCTCAGCCAAAAAGTTTTTTTTAAATGAAAGGGAAGAGTGTTGAAGGAAATCTAAGCTCGATTTAGTGGTCTGAGACAAATATTAAAAACAAATCTTATAATTTGTTTCCCTTGTCAAATATGAACCTGTATTACATATTTAAAATTTAATTTGTTACTCGTTTTGTTGCAGGCTTATTAGAAAAACATGAATTCAATATTTTTAAAGGTAAAAATAGATTTCAGATTTAATGCAGCAGTTAAAGTTCTAGAAAAAAATTGTACTTTCATAAATACATTTTATAATGAAAGGTTTGTATATTGTTGGAGAAATTTACCAAAGGTAAAAATAACAACAATTTCATATAAAGGTTTGTGAAAGTTATATTCTCGAGAGAGATTAACAAGCAGTAAGCATATATTTATTTTAGTTTTAGTTATGATTATGTGTTTTATATTAAAATTAATTTTCATTTTTCTTTTATGATGCAGGAAACTTAATATGCACCTTTTAAATACTTCGGTGGAATATTTGGGTGAAAAAAATTAAATAAAAGGATTATGTATTTCATTTAAGAAGGAAATTACAATTATTGATGTAATTTTTATTTAGAGGGGTTACAAAAACTGAATTGAAAACTAATTCCCATAATGATATAAAGAATGTAATGGATAATTAGAGGAGAATGGTTTGGGAGATTAGAGGATGGTATGTTTGGGAGATGAAAATTTATTTTGAACTCATAATGCACTTGCTAAGGTGGCCTTTTACATTGTGAGTGTGAGAATTTATTTATGTTATCATAATTAATTTTGTTTTTTTCTCAATGTGTTATTGTTTATGTAGGGTTTATAATTATCGGTAAAATATGTAAGATTGTTGATTTTACTTGGTAACACAATGAATCTTGTATACATAAGTTGATTTAATGCTTTTAAATATATAAATTTATTTTGAACTCATAATGCACTTGCTACCGTGGCCTTCTACATTGTGAATGTGAGAATTTATTTATGTTATCATAATTCATTTTGTTTTTTTTCTCAATGTGTTCTTGTTTATTTAGGGTTTATATTTATTGGTAAAATATGCAAGATTGTTGATTTGACTTGATCATACAGTGAATCTTGCATACATAAGTTGATTTAATGCTTTTAAATACATGTTATTTAAAGGGTTTGAATAAGATTTGAAGGATGTGTTGCAAGTTGAGGTTGTACAAATACATGCTATCTATGTTATTCTTTTACATTTAATTTAAATATCAATACATTACAGTTCTCTTTGTTTTATTTTCTTTATTTATTCTACTGTGTGTTATAGACATATTTGGGCACTCCAACCCCAATCACATATGTCCATAAACCAAGGGCTTCTAAGTCCCTAAAAGTGTTGTTTCATATCCTAAAGGAGCATGGTCAACTGATTACATCATCTCCCAGAAGTTCTCCATGAAAAGCTACTCAGAACTGGTCAAAGTAGAACCATACAGACTGCCCAGTGCTAAAGGTGTGATGCATCTCACTTGCCACATGCAAAAAGTGTGATGCATATTGGAAAGCCCTTCTATAGGGTGCGATGAGTGAGAGAAGACAAATGGCACAAATAGTTTGTTAGGTGGAAACCCAGAGAATATTCTAGAAGCTGCTCATTTGACACTTGCCTCTCTGAGTTCACCCAGGGATGAGTAAGAGCTCTAAAATCTCCATGTGGAACCAAGAACTATAAGAGAGATGACACTAATTAAAATCCCAGAAGCTAACTCACCCCCCTACAAATATCTATAAATGGATCCATCATCCAAGAGATCCAAAGGTTGGAATTTGGTAATTTGCAAAGAGGTGTTTCTGGTTTCTCTTTGAAGACATTATTGGGTGATCTTGTTTTGTGTGAGGTGAAGAGGGCTTTCAAGCTGGGAGGATGGCACTGGGTCAGACCAAGTGGTTGTAATCCTCTCTTCTACTACTTTTACTAATAAAGCTATTTGAGTTTTCCTCCATATTCTTGTGTATCTCTGAATATTGTGTTGTTATATGCATTTATATGGTCAATATATATCTGATCCTATATTGTTTATAGTGAAAGATCTCTATGATTTGATGGTATTATGCTGCTGTGAATCTATAGGTTCTCTTTGAAGCTGGACAAGTAAGGAAGCAGTGGCGAGATTCTGTCAAAGGGGAAAGGAAACAAGCAAGGAGCCAAGTGGAAGACTAAGGTTGGTACTCTCTGCTTCTTTCCCATCTCTCTCTTGTAAAGGAAAAGCAAGTAACTTTAATATGTTTGTTTCTAAGATAGCTACCCGTCTTAGTGGGACTAGCAGTTCTAAATAGACACTAGATTTCCTGGTAACAAAATGGCGACTCCGCTGGGGAGCGATTAGTTAGATTGCTTGTCTCTATTTGTTTGATTCATAAACCACATACGGAGCCTGAAGTCAAGCCAGCTAGCCTTCAAACTGCATTTTCTATGCAAGTACAAAGTAGAGCAACGCTGCTTCAGTCAATCTCCGAGTTTGTTTATGAACTGAACAATTGACTTGCAAACATCCTAAGTGCTTTAGAGGTAGCTTGAGTAACCTCATTAGATCAGCCCTATACTTTGTAGTTACTGACTATGATTTGCTTGGCCTAAATCCCTGGACTAAACTTCAAACTGTGACCAAGAACCAAGTTGAAGTCTCATCCCTGGACCATCGCACCCTGTCTTCTTGGCAATCTAGATGCATTTCACCTCCTGTGTGCAGTAGGTGGGATGCATCCCTGTTTCCCTGTGTTACAAGTGCGATGATCAGACAAGACTAGATCTGCCTCTAGATTTTGGTTTTTTCTTCACTGTCTTCAGTTTTATTCAGGAGTTTTGTTGTCTGTGATCAGTAGACCACTGTTGAAACCCCCTTATTTGCATCATCCAACCTCTATTGTATAAATAATTGTAAATGTTTTTATGTATTGTGCGCCATTTACAGTTCTCTTTTACAAAATAGTAGCTTAATCAAACTGTCGTCTTTTGATTTGGAAGTGACGAAGTTTCGTTTTCAGTCAAAGAAAAGAATCCTACTATTCTTGATAGTCGATTGTGTTGTTACTCTTATATTTGATCTGAATTAGTAGTATTTCAAGTGTCAAAAGTAGTTTTCAATTCAAAATTGTAAAGTGTCGTCTTGTCTCCTTTTCGTTTTTTTTTTTTAAAGAAAATCGTTAGTACTGTCGCTTTGAAAGAAGGAATAGTTCAGATTTGTACTTAGCATTCTTTTTGTCATTCACACATTAAGAAAGCGAAAACAAATACATGCATGTGCATTTTCATTTAGACTGCTTGTTGATTTTGATTTAGGACAGTGCATCTAGTGTGTGCTCTCTGCTCTATGTTGAAAAGATTTCATTTCTCTTTTTCTCAGTAGCTAGGATTTTCATTGCAAAAAGAAGATTAAACGACTGTTTATCATCTTAGATTGCATTTTAGGAATTGTATAACTACATCACACGGTGAACCTAAAAGGAAAATTTCTTAAGAAAGATCAACTGTAAAATAAATTTAATGAACATAAAAACGCTTTGGAACCTAACGCACAACATCTAGAAGTCTAGGCTAGAGACGTATTCTGGCATTGTAAAGCCTGGTAACTGTTGCTTTCATCGTAGCTTGGGTGATTCCTCCTCTTTGAGATGATAAGTGCCAGTATAGACTTGTGCTCTCACGTATTGTCAAGTATATATTGGGAGACCACAATAGGTTATATCCTTTATCCTTAGGAAGTCGTGTCTGCCACCCTATCGATCGCAATGCACTGAACATAGCATTCGGGAAGATTGACTGCTATACCGTAAAAAGTATTCTGCAATTTTGCAATTGGTTTGGTAATCTCTCTGTCTAGATTTCCAGAGTAGTCCCTTTTATTCCTTTTCAGACTCCTTAAAGGAAAAGGTCCATCTGAGCACTTGTCACTTCAGGCTCATTAAAAATTGAAGGCAACTAGAGTCATCTTTAGATTTTTCTTGACTCTTAAAAATTGAAAAAGAAAGTTGTGTCAAAGTGTCTAAAATTCATTTAATACGGAATAACATTTTCCCCTCTTATTTTGAGTTGATCAAATAAATCCGCAATCGTGGAAGAAAGTCAATCAAACCCCATTGTTCGCGGAGACTGACGAGTCAACCGTCTTTGACTCCAAAAACCAAACCATTCTGGGTCAAGCAAACTCATTTAACTAGGTCAAAGTCTCATGGTTTGTTTGAAACTTGTGTTTCAACATCCTCTGAGACTCTAGTTACTCCAACCGTTTTTGGTATTCCTACCTCTACAAAAGAAGTTCCGCAGTTACAAGAGGACATTAGAATTGATCCTAGTGTAACAGTAAACACTTCTATTCCTGAACCAGCTCCATCCAGGGTTGATTCAGAAGTTGTTACCCCTCCAACATCTATCGCTGCAGAATCTATACCTTCTTCGGCACCAGAAATATTTTATGGACCTTACGGTCTGCCTCTTCCACCTGGATTGATTGCTATAGAAGAGATTATGGAGGATCTTCCATCCAGTACTCCATCACATTTTGGGACTGAGATCCACCTATATCCTTCTACTTCAGAAGTTAATACCCCTTCATTGCAAGTTCCTGTAGAAGCATTGGGAAGTCTTTTGGATAGACTTGATATGTCTGGACAACCATGGACATCTAGGACTGTCTCATCCTATACAATGGTAGTAGAACCTACTGCCACCACTCTGACGATGTTCGCTGGTATACCATCTGTCCCAACTAGCTCTCAACCACTAGAAGGAGTCCACCCAGGGACTATTTCGACAGTATGGTCCGTTCCTGTTTGTTCATCCGGAATAGTATCTGGAATATCTTATGTTGAATCTCAACAAATTGATCCTTCACAACATCAATTTGGGCAGTCTAGTCTCCAAAGGCCAATCATTACCTTGAGCACTAGATTGCCGCCATATGAGAGTTCACAACCAAATTTAGGTCAAATTGGAATCGCATCCAGCGGTTGGGTGCTAATACTGCCTCAACAACCATGAGTTGTATACTCAATGCAACCGAGTCTCCCTGTGTTGAACATCCCCACTACACCAGCTTTTGTGACAGTGTCGCAAGTACAAGCATTGCCTGTTATATGCCAACCTCAAGTTTCTTAGATTGTTGTATAGCCTCTTGTCTCCGCGACACAACCACAATCGCCAGTTAGTGGCTCCTTAATTGGAGCGACTCAGGCTCAAACGGGTACTATTACCCCTCATCTTGGTCAAATGTCCAGTATTGGGCAACAACAAATAGTTTCACAACCATGGCTGGCGCAATATCAACAACCGTAGGTAATGGTCAGCCATATATTCAAAACAGTTATAACCAATGGTCTCAAATTGGTTATGCCCAACCACCTTATCAAAGTTATCAGCATCAAATGCATTATGTTGGTATGCAAAGACCCACTACTCAGGCGATCCCATATTATCCTGGGTACGCTTCGTCGAATCTGAATCAACAGTTGCCCTTCGTGGCAACTCTAGAGTTACCAGATCTAAATCAGCTAACGAACAATCCAATTGCTTATGCCCCTTGGTGGCCGGCAATTCCTCATAAACTTCCGTCAGATATTCCTAAATTTAATGGAAATCGGGGTGAAGACCCGTCGAATCATGTGATGACCTTTCATCTGTGGTGTTCGTCCAACACTCTCAATGATGATTTGATTCAGCTTCACCTTTTTCAGCGAACGTTAACTGGTCCAACAGCAAAATGGTATATCAAGTTGCCTAGAGCTTCATTTGATAACTTCAATGCCCTTGCCACAACCTTTTTAACCCATTTTCAATTACCGATAAGGTATGAAATAGGAACAGAGCTTCTTACCAATTTCAAGCAAACGACGGCCACTCACATATCTGATCATATTCATGAATGGATACGTCATCGTAGAATGGTGAAAACATATGTTCCTGGTCAGCTGCTATCTGAATGGTTTATTAAGTCATTGTTACCTTCTATTATAGAAGATTTGGCAAAGGGAGGGGTCATCACTGAAGAGCAGGTTATTGCTCGTGTGAAATATCTAGACTTGATCTATACTTAGTCGGGAACGCTCTACGACAAAATCCCTGACGCTCCGAGACCAGAATTTTTCGTTCCTCCTCCTCCTAAATCAAACAAAGACTCTCATGCCGACGATGGTGTGATAGGTATGGCGAGCATGAAATCAACAAAGGCTACATCTAAGAAAGCCCGTAAGATTTCTGATCAAAATGCAAATGAAGAAATTCTAGCCTTGGAGGTTAATGACGTGTCAACTGACAAAGGAAAAGAATCGAAGCAACCATGAGGCAAGAAGAAAGGGAAGAGAAAAAAGAAGAAACAAGATGATTCATCTCCTGAAAAATATTCTGCAAACCCTTCTGGGCAAAAGAAACCTACTCAGCCATGCCTCATCGATGAGGATCATTGGACGAGAGATTGTCCATATAAAGTTAAAGTTAAGAAATTCTTTAAGAATTCAAAAACCTCAGCAGTATTGACTGATCCGTTTCCAAACCCAGGAACCAATTTGGTTGCTAGTGACAATGCTTCCCCATCCCAAGTCCTTATGCTGTCCATTTCAAAACAACAAAATGATGCTTTGATATCGACAAGGAATAAATATTACGGGAATCCACAGCTGTCGAACAACAAAGCTACTAATCAACCTAGTAGTTCGATAACAACTTTGACCGAAGTTGTGCCACCCATCATTCCTGAGCTAACGGTAAAGCCACCAAAGGGAGTAGTACACAAATTGACATTTAATCCTCGTGCCAAAGCGGCACAGAATTATAATATAGTAGAGGACCTGGCCCAATCGCCGTCCGCTGTGTCGACACTTGAAGTGCTGCAAAATTGCCCCTCCCAAAAGCAAGCTCTATTATCAGCAATAGGTGGGATTGACCCAGTGGATTCCAATCTTGTGGCCTTTAATCATAAAGGATATGAACCTCAGTTACCAGCTCAACTCGCTTTCCTCATTCAAGTGAAAGCCCTCAACAAAACTATTCATCGAACAATTATTGATGAGGGAGCATCTACATGTATTATTTCAATGAGTTGCTAGAAAACTTTATGCTCACCACCCTTGTCACGATCGTCAATGACGTTAAAAGCATTTGATGGATGAACATACACTCCATATGGGATTTTAAGTAACTTGCAAGTTGAACTGGGGGGAAAAACAGTAGAAATTGATGTGGAAGTTACTGATGGAAACCTCGATTATAACATCCTACTGGGAAGGCCCTGGATTTATGCTATGGCTGCCGTTGTTTCGACATACTTCAGAAAGATTGCATTTCCCTTCCAAGGGGGAATTACAATTGTCAATCAACAGACATTCCTCCCCAATAGTTCGCAAGTTACGGGAAGCATTTCGATGATCCACAGAAGCTCTCAGTCACTTCAAAATATCGGAGTATGCCTACTAAAAGACCCTACATTGATGGGTACTTTTTCCCTACCGCCTCCAAACAACCTGGTGGTGAGCTCCAGTATTGTAGCAATAATGCTACAACTCCTGGGGCTTCCTGTCTCTTAATTTTATCAACCCGGTAGTTCGTACAAACTTGGAAGCGGCGGTGCTATATGCACAAGTACTAGCTCTTGTCGCAGCTGTCACTTGGTCAGCTGGCACAAGTCCGCTAGGGCTCAAGCCAACTTCTATAGGCTCTCAGAAGAAGCTTGCTAATTGATGGACGAAAGCTAATCTCAAAGGAAAGCTACTTTACTTGACAAAAATGAACTGAAAGCAAATCAAAGCATGCAAACCTAGGAAACCCTAATTTAACTAGTCTAACCTCCACAATGCAAAGAATGTAAATGCAACTTCTACCAATGCTGTCATTACCTCTAATAAGTGAAAATGCATGGATCTAAACTACTTGCATCATGAAAGTTATGTTTTTGTATTTTTCCTTAAGTGTGTGGAATGATTGTGATTTTGTGCTAACTAGGGTTTGGTTGTGCAGATGGGATGAAGAAGGAAGGAAAGCGTGGGAAAGGTTGGGGAGGCTAGGAGAGGTCCCTAGTGATCCTTAGCATCCATCCACAGAGGTTCCTCACGTTCAAAATCTCAGCAACCGAGTGAGTGGCCTCCTACAGGATGGCTGTGGAGGATCCTACAGGATACTCTGTTTTCTACAGGATGTGCTGTAAGTCTTCTACAGGATGATTGGCCGTGGAGGTTTTGGGAGATGATGGAGTGTTGGAGTGGTGTGGGAGGCTAAGTGAGATGGAGATGGACTTGATGAGGGCTCAGGAGCTGGAAAATCAGATGAAGGAGGAGTGTATGCAATGGTTTGATGATTGGAAGGATGGAACCAACGAAAGTTGAAGGAGATGGAGCTATGTGGGAAATGAGAGAGTTGGAGGGTAAATGAGTGAGACAGAGGTTAAATAGAACTTGAGGAGGTGATGAAGATGATAGAGATGCCCTGCACAATGCTCATTTAAACGAATCAATGAATTCTTGCAAACAAACCAAGTCCTAGCTAACTTAATCTAATTGTCAATGAAATAAATGAACAGCAGCTTTGTTTGGAAAGAGAACCATGTACTTCACGTGAGAAAGAGCATTCCAAAAGATCTAAATGCATAACAAACTCCTACCAATCGATTCTAAGCATAAAAACTATGTTACCCATCAAAACCAACTACCATAACAAAGCAAGATCTAAAGAGCAGATTTTATTATGAGAATGCAGCAAAGTCACATAAGGATGAACAAGGGAGGTACTGGGCGCTTGAGATGGGCCCAACCCCAAGAACTACAGCCTCCCAAGAACGATTTAGAGCTGGTGCAAAGCTGGATCCATCTTTATTAATCAAGAAATGAAAAGTACATCAAAACTGTCCATAAGGAGAGCTTGAGCATGAGCTGAAAGCAAAGCTAGTCTATTGCATAAAAATCGAATTACAAAATGGCTAACTAATGGCTAAAACAAAATGACTAACTAGCTAAACGAATTGACTACCAACTAGCTACCAAAAATGACCAACCACTAGCTAACCAAAATGAGGCCCCAAGCCTTCTTATTTATACAATTTGAGGACCCAACAGTCCTCCTAAAAGTTAGGGACTTGGCTGCCCAAGACTTGGAGTTAACAGCAGTCCAACTTGACTTGCTTGGCTGCCCTTGTGCTCATTAATTTGGTGGCCTTTGAACTCCGAGCTGATGGTGGAGAATTCGAGGTAAGGGTCCATAAATGAGGGGGACACCTTCCTACAAATCCTCTAGCTTGTTCTCCCACGAATTTGGCTGCCAAGTGCTCATTAAGACCTTCAATTTTGCCTCCAAGTTGACCAACAAGGCTACACAAAGCACCCATTAGACTTGTTGGCATAATGACTAACCAAATTCACTCTATTAACATAAAAATAATCAAAAACATGCAATAAACAAATGAGAATGGTGGACTAAACCAAATTAGGAAGTTGAATGAGCCCAAATAATTGTACATTTTTGGGGCTCATCATCACCCCCCTATTGAAAGTGTTGCTCATCCTCTGAGCAACCAATCTCTCTCCTTGTCTTTGATGGCCCTGGTGGCTTCCTTGGCTAATCATCTCGTCCAATTTCTCCTTTGGATTCCTTCTTTCAAACTTCCTGTAGAACAGACTCTGTCTTCCTGTAGAAACAGACTGCTAACTTCCTGTAGAACCAATTTTCTCTAATTTGCTTGGCTGGGGGTGCCTTCTCCTTGAACGGTGCTATGGCAGCCTTCGTCTTCTCGCCCTTCTGCTCTTCTTTCCCCCTGTTTGCTGCCTTATCATATCCATGAAGTCTACCTAAAGGTTAGATCTCCATGTGTGTCTAAACTGTGATTGCAACCGTGGAATTCAAATACCCATTGAGAGATAAATTTGCAGTTCACCCTGAGGCATGCAGGCCAATATAACCTGTATGCTGAGATCCTTGATCATAGGACAGACCCTTTAACTTCATCTCTTTGATAAAAAAAACACTTGCAGGTTGACGAGATGATGTTCATATATGTTCCTAGGTTTATACATCCATAGATATTTCCTTTAATCACATGTATACTGAGTATCACATATATTCGTTGTGATATGTCTAGACAGATCTGCATATAGAGCCGAGATGGAACCCTTGTTATTGCTGCAATATACATACACAGTCTTCTCTGCCCATCAACTGCAAGGTTCACAGTAACAATCCTTCCATCAATGGTTTTGTTTGGTTCCTTACGGGCTTACTTAGTGGCCTCCACAGTCTTGGAAGTCACGAATGCAAATCCCCTGTTGGTGAAGAATACCTGCAACATTAACCAAGACAAATACAACCATAGGCTTCGGAAAAACATGCATAAATCTCTAAGAACAGAGGCATTTTAAACTGCCCATCATAAAGAAATATGATGCATATTAGATTTGCAACCTAGATCCGTTGGTATTCTCATCATATGCAACTGGACCTTCTACCTCTTTACTCATTTTCATTTGACTTGGAAGCTTTCAGCTTCACACAAGAGTTTCTAGTCAAGCTACTTAGTGAATATCTTGACCTATCTCTGTTTTCGGGCTTCCTGTAGAAGCCTGTTTCTGCTTTCCTGTAGACAGCTTCACCTGTTTCCTGTAGAACGTGATTCGGCCTTTGAGTGAGCCCGATGCACTAGAGAAATTCAAAAATAGGTAGGAAACTCAGCGGAGGTCGATAGATTAAGCCGATTGTGGAAGCAGAGGAGGTAAACTTCAGTTTAACATGATGCGAGTGCAAGTTGACCAACAGCTGAACGCTCAGATTTCTGCGTGATTTTTGGAGTGAGGTGGCAGAGACATACGCGCTGGCTTTTTTGAACTGAAGTGTTGTCACGAACTGTTGTTGCTAACTATGTGTTCTCTGCCTGTGATCTCATCCATCAGTTGCATTGGAGTTAGACTGCCCACATTTTTTAAAATTTCACGTGCATGACTGACCCATGCATGTGGCGTGACTTCTCGTGAGTGTTAGAGAACTGGACATCAAGTGACCCTTCCTAAATTCGTGGCTTAATTCCACATCCCATTCGTTCATGCAGTTCCCAATTAAATCTATGCAATAGAGGAATGAGATTAGTCACATACCTGCAAGTTAAACGGCTGATTGTGAAGCGTGTTGCTGCATGCATGTGTTGATCTTCATTCACTGCATGTATGGTGGCTTGACGGATGATTTATGGCTATTTTTTCTTGTGCAGGTGCCCTCTGGATGGATCTACGCTGCACACGTTCATTTCCACGTTCAACTCTGCCCGTTCAAGCTGCTGCTGCTGCCTGATCACCAACCCAGAACTTCTTTTTGCCATTTCTCCCAAACGGAAAACCGGATTGAGCTGAAACTCGGTGGGCATGTTCCTACCATCATGATGCATCGCCCATAGCAAATTCGTGATCAATGGATGCACGGATTTTGAGAAAAATGGAAAATGGCTGAAGATTTCAGAGGTCGATTTCTCGGAACCGGTGCATCGGAATCGGCTGAAACTGCTTGGGTAGGCTACTATCATCCATGTGCATCTCCCCATGAAACAGGTATTGGAACGGATGCACGGTCATGGAGAAAATGCAAAAATGGCTGATGGTGATGGAGGCTGATTTCTTGGAAACCGTGCACCAGAATTGCATGAAACTGCTCAGGCATGTTGTCATCGACCTTGTACAATCCCCCATAAAATGGTTTGTCAAATGGATGCATGGTTCTCAAGTTATGGGAAAAACAAATTCTGCTCTAGGTGTTTTTGGCTTCAAGGCATCTTGCATGTGCTTGCATGGGATGACAAAATGAATTTTGTTTGTGATGCAGGTATGGAGATGATGGAGGATGAGTTGGAAGACTGCAGGAGGACTCTTGAACCTTTGAGGAAGCTACCATGCTTGCCAAACCACTTTTTGAAATGCTTGCCTAGTTTCCCACAATTTCTACAGGAAGATCCTGTAGAAGCACAATGAGAAGCACAAGGAGGTGGAAAAAATGATGGATGAAGGCAAGGGAGGGACACACAAGTGCTTGTAGGCCTAATCAACAGATTCCCACCATTAGATTCACTTTTGAAATCGGATTTGGCTCGTCCCAAGGTTCTACAGGATGTTTCCTGTAGAAATACAAAGCTTTCCTATAGAAGGCACAAAAACTCCTTTGTCTTTGATTTGAGTGCTCCTCCTGCCATGAAACGTCCTTCTTTAACCTGCAATGTCATTGCTGCAACATGAAATGGAGATTAGCTTTATTTTTTCTTTTCATTTTTCTCTTTTCTTTTGAAAAACAACTAGGGCACCTCATGGAGGTTTTCACCCTAATTGCCTGCCTTGGGCGCCTCCAAGGGAGGTTTTCACCCAAATATCTTTTCCTATTTTCTCTTTTTTTTTCAACCCATTGACCGCCTCATGGAGGTTTTCAATCAATGAGCCAACCTAAGGCGCCTCCAAGGAGGTTTTCACCTTAGATTTCTATTTTCCTTTTTTTTTCATTTTTTTTTCTTTTTCTTTTTTTTCTACCCTACCCTACTTGAAAAACAAAATCATTCTCAAGTATAAGAATACTTCCAATGGAGCCATGTGCACATCGAGATTAGAGACAAGATGATGTAAAGGCTCGGAATGCATGCTTTGACAACTATCCAACTTTCAGAGACAAAATGATCTGACTTTGAAAGTACAAAACATAGCTGAGGAGGAGAGTACTGCTGCAACTTAGTGACCTTCTGAAACCATATCTCAATATAACTTTGATATCCTTGGTTCTTTTGCTGATCTGGATCATTCTTCATGTCACCTTCTATCATGACCTTCTGATCTTCCTCTTTTTGTTGACCTTCCTCTTGAGTACATGGAATATTTGATGGTAACCATGAGGGATCTCTCTCGATCTCTGATTTAGATCTCTTTTCTTCATCAAGTGCAGCCCATGGTTCTTTGATCTCCTCTTTGGAATCTTCTTTTGCTTTTGGTCCTTCAATGTTGTCACTAGATTCTCTCTTTTGCAACACTCTCCCTGAGCTTTGGTGAACATCATTGAGCTCAAAAGGAGTTGTTTGGATATGCTGTGCCTCAGATTTGCAATTAGGTTGAGCTACTCCATTGCATGGCTTTTGAAATGGTACGGGTAGATGAGTGGAGGTGTGAGTTTGAGATGGAGGTGGATGGCATTGTGGTTGGGTAGGCATTTGGGGTTGCCTTGGTGGAGGAGGAGGCGATGGTTGCGGATGAGCAGGTGGTGGAGGAAAATGAGCGGGATGAGAGTTGTACTGGGGCGTCCACTCCTGATAAGGTGCATTCCACTGAGGTTGTGGCTGAGCATAAGGGTGAAATGAATGAGCAACTGGTTGGGCATAATATGGATCTGTGAAGGAACAAGGAGGATATGACCAAGGAGGAGGTGTGAACCATGAAGGATGAGCAGGGGCACCCCAAGAAGGCATGAAGGTGGCTTGGTAAGGGTCATAATATGTCTCGGGTGTCCCTTGTAGTTCCTGCTGGTAGGGTATGGGTCCATGTGGCCTCCTTTGGTGCATATAACAGAGTGACTCAGTGGCTCCCTTGGCTCTTTGATATGTAGCTTTGATTCTGGGCAAGGAAGGGCACTGATCTGTAGGATGGTATTCTTCACATACAAAACACACTTCTAGGGAGTGCATTGGACATTCGTTCCTAGGATGCTTTTTAAGGCACCTAGGACAAAAAATGACCAAAGCCCTCTTGGCTTCCTCTTGCTTCTTTTGGATCCACAAGGTATCCAGTTGCGTGGCAAGAAACTGCCTCACATCACTCTTGAAATCTTTGATCTGATTCTCAAATTCATCTTTGGACAAGATGTTGCTCCCAACATCTCTACTTGTAGCCATTTGCTCCAGAGGAATGTTTTCTTCTTCTTCTCCCCTAGAGGTTCTTCAGATATGTCTTGATGTCCACCCAGGGGTTCTTTCATCACAGCCAGCGAAGAAGAACGTTGGCTGTGTGAAGCAGTGGGGGTGTTGTGCAATCATTTTTCTAACTTATCTCTACTCCTACAAGGCATGAAATAGATTGAACTGCAACTAACTATCTTGCGAAATTGAAATGAAAGCAGGAAAGGACTAATCTATTTTGCTCAAATGAAATTGCAAGAATGAAATGCTAGTCTACGCTTGCGGAATTGAAATGCTAATCTACGCTTGCAGAATTGAAATGCGGAATTGAAAGGCTATTCTAGGAAAGCAGGAAATGCTAATCTATGAAAGCAGGAAATGCTAATCTAGGAAAGCAAGAAAGGCTAATCTACTTTTGCATAAATGAAATTGCATAATGGAAATGAAATAAACTACTTAGAAGAAGGTTGTAGTAGAAAATAGAAGAATAGAAACAATCACCAATACTCTGCCGCTTCCCCGGCAACGGCGCCAAAAGGATGGTGAGCTCTAGTATTGTAGCAATAATGCTACAACTCCTGGGGCTTCCTGTCTCTTAATTTTATCAACCCAGTAGTTCGTACAAACTTGGAAGCGGCGGTGCTATATGCACAAGTACTAGCTCTTGTCGCAGCTGTCACTTGGTCAGCTGGCACAAGTCCGCTAGGGCTCAAGCCAACTTCTATAGGCTCTCAGAAGAAGCTTGCTAATTGATGGACGAAAGCTAATCTCAAAGGAAAGCTACTTTACTTGACAAAAATGAACTGAAAGCAAATCAAAGCATGTAAACCTAGGAAACCCTAATTTGACTAGTCTAACCTCCACAATGCAAAGAATGTAAATGCAACTTCTACCAATGCTGTCATTACCTCTAATAAGTGAAAATGCATGGATCTAAACTACTTGCATCATGAAAGTTATGTTTTTGTATTTTTCCTTAAGTGTGTGGAATGATTGTGATTTTGTGCTAACTAGGGTTTGGTTGTGCAGATGGGATGAAGAAGGAAGGAAAGCGTGGGAAAGGTTGGGGAGGCTAGGAGAGGTCCCTAGTGATCCTTAGCATCCATCCACAGAGGTTCCTCACGTTCAAAAGCTCAGCAACCGAGTGAGTGGCCTCCTACAGGATGGCTGTGGAGGATCCTACATGATACTCTGTTTTCTACAGGATGTGCTGTAAGTCTTCTACAGGATGATTGGCCGTGGAGGTTTTGGGAGATGATGGAGTGTTGGAGTGGTGTGGGAGGCTAAGTGAGATGGAGATGGACTTGATGAGGGCTCAGGAGCTGGAAAATCAGATGAAGGAGGAGTGTATGCAATGGTTTGATGATTGGAAGGATGGAACCAACGAAAGTTTGAAGGAGATGGAGCTATGTGGGAAATGAGAGAGTTGGAGGGTAAATGAGTGAGACAGAGGTTAAATAGAACTTGAGGAGATGATGAAGATGATAGAGATGCCCTGCACAATGCTCATTTAAACGAATCAATGAATTCTTGCAAACAAACCAAGTCCTAGCTAACTTAATCTAATTGTCAATGAAATAAATGAACAGCAGCTTTGTTTGGAAAGAGAACCATGTACTTCACGTGAGAAAGAGCATTCCAAAAGATCTAAATGCATAACAAACTCCTACCAATCGATTCTAGGCATAAAAACTATGTTACCCATCAAAACCAACTACCATAACAAAGCAAGATCTAAAGAGCAGATTTTATTATGAGAATGCAGCAAAGTCACATAAGGATGAACAAGGGAGGTACTGGGCGCTTGAGATGGGCTTAACCCCAAGAACTACAGCCTCCCAAGAACGATTTAGAGCTGGTGCAAAGCTGGATCCATCTTTATTAATCAAGAAATGAAAAGTACATCAAAACTGTCCATAAGGAGAGCTTGAGCATGAGCTGAAAGCAAAGCTAGTCTATTGCATAAAAATCGAATTACAAAATGGCTAACTAATGGCTAAAACAAAATGACTAACTAGCTAAACGAATTGACTACCAACTAGCTACCAAAAATGACCAACCACTAGCTAACCAAAATGAGGCCCCAAGCCTTCTTATTTATACAATTTGAGGACCCAACAGTCCTCCTAAAAGTTAGGGACTTGGCTGCCCAAGACTTGGAGTTAACAGCAGTCCAACTTGACTTGCTTGGCTGCCCTTGTGCTCATTAATTTGGTGGCCTTTGAACTCCGAGCTGATGGTGGAGAATTCGAGGTAAGGGTTCATAAATGAGGGGGACACCTTCCTACAAATCCTCTAGCTTGTTCTCCCACGAATTTGGCTGCCAAGTGCTCATTAAGACCTTCAATTTTGCCTCCAAGTTGACCAACAAGGCTACACAAAGCACCCATTAGACTTGTTGGCATAATGACTAACCAAATTCACTCTATTAACATAAAAATAATCAAAAACATGCAATAAACAAATGAGAATGGTGGACTAAGCCAAATTAGGAAGTTGAATGAGCCCAAATAATTGTACATTTTTGGGGCTCATCACCTAGCGGAAGTGGCAATGGTGGGAACCTGCAATATGGTATCTTCCATTCAGAAGATGTCCGAAAACGATATTAGCATGGATCGTCATCAGGTGTTGCCTCCAAGCCCAATAGAAATATTGTAGCAATCAATGTCCTCGACATGGGAGGCAAACCCCAATGAACGCTCGTCAATCGTTTGGGTAGATAGCTCTAAGGAGTATGGTACCTCTTCAAATCCTTGGTCGCAAGTACATTCTACAGACGAATGAATTGTTCAGTCAATGAACATACAGGGGGCACCTTGGGAATGTTGTACTTGATGGCAACCCACTCATCTCAGATAATAAATTATAGTGTAGAGAAAAGTTCACGCACTTATATGTAGAGAAAAGTTCACGCACTTTTATGCAGAGAAAAGTTTATTTCATGTAGAGAAAAGTTCACGCACTTTTATGCAGAGAAAAGTTTATTTCATGTAGAGAAAAATTTCACGCACTTTCATGCAAGGAAAAGCACGTATATGTTGGAGAACTTACCTTTGGTCCATGGTAGTTAGTCCTTGGTATTTGAACCTATGAGGAAAAGCGCGTATATGTTGGAGAACTTACCTTTGGTCCATGGTAGTTAGTCCTTGGTATTTGAACCTATGAGGAAAAGCGCGTATATGTTGGAGAACTTACCTTTGGTCCATGGTAGTTAGTCCTTGGTATTTGAACCTATGGTTTTGGACCATGGTACCTCGTCAAAAGTGTTGATCTCATGCAATTTCATGGTTGGTTCATGGTATTAGTCCGACAGTTTTTGATCCTATGGTTTTGGCCCGTGGTATTGCATCCAAAAGTGTTGATCTCACGTACTTTCATGGTTGGTTCATGGTATTAGTCCAACAGTTTTTTGATCCTATGGTTTTGGCCCGTGGTATTGTGAAAGGCCTAAGACTATAAAAGAGGAAGGAGATCATTTGGCAAAGCATCTTCGGAATTATCGAATATCTGATAAAGTGCTAGATCTGGAATATTATGATTGGGTTTTGGTGCAGATCTGGATCTGAATGAAGAAGGAACCTGAGCGTAAGGAGAAGGATAAGTTCTATTGATGGGTCAAAATCTTAAGGCTGGAATAGTGGTATCTCTATATGATTTTGATCTGTGATATGTGGCATACGCTTGATCTATAAATCTAATAATCTAGGTCTGAATTATTGATGCATGTTTTATTTTACACATGTTATGATCTAGGTATGTCTGATGTAACAACTGCAAAGTTATAAGGAAATATTTGCAGATCTGTATGCGGGTTGGCTTTGGTGAAATCAGAGATTGATGATGCAAGTGTAGTTGATGGGTTTTTGATGTTCTTGGATCCAGTTTGAAAATTTATGAAAAGTGGTCCTTGAAAGAAAAGAAGTAGGGGGTTGTAGCTCCCTTCCAGGAGAGACTGGAAAACGAGAGAGAGTTGTAGCTCTCTGCAGGTTGCAGCCTGCGTACTGGTAAAGGACTACACCATTACAAAACCATTGTAAAAGGAGTTTCTAATTTGAAAGAAGATAGAGACATATTGCAGCAGGTGGTTTTCACCCACATTGGGTTTCCACCTTACATCTTGTGTTCTTTGGTGTGACTATCTGTTTTCTTTGTTCATGCTCATTATTTTATGGTACTGACATGCAAAAATAATTCAAAGAATAAATAAGGAAGATTTATTAAAAGAACTTGATAATACTGATTCACCCCCCCTCTCAGTATTATTTCCAACAGTGTTGCCTCCAAGCCCAATAGAAATATTGTAGCAATCAATGTCCTCGACATGGGAGGCAAACCCCAATGAACGCTCGTCAAGCGTTTGGGTAGATAGCTCTAAGGAGTATGGTACCTCTTCAGATCCTTGGTCGCAAGTACATTCTACAGACGAATGAATTGTTCAATCAATGAACATACAGGGGGCACCTTGGGAATATTATCACCATCGTTCCCATCTTTTGGATTACAATGAAGATTACTCCAGCGACCTTAATCATCCATCAGTTTTTTATTTTCTATCAAATACTGTAAATATGGTGGATTATGAGGATAGTTCTTTTACTCTGTCAACCTCATTAAAAAATGAAACAACTCCCTTTCCAAATCGAGTCTTTGATCACGATCTCATAAAATCCAAGTCGAGTATTTCGAAGATATCGAAGGTAAACCTTCATTCCAACCACCGCATTGAATGCAATGAAGCTTGGGGGTCATGCACCTCAATTTGCGTCATTATGTTGGGGGCATGCGAACTTCTAACAAGCATAGTTTCTCGTTTCAAGCTCGTGTAAACATGAAACCGAATCTGAGCATATGTTGTCGCATGGTTCAAGCTCATTAAAAAATGAACCAAGTGATGAGTAGTTTTACGTGAAGTTCAAGCTTGTTAAAAAATAAACCTAGCAATGAGCAGTTTTACGCGAAGTTCAAGCTCGTTAAAAAATAAACCTAGAAATGAGCATATGTTCCACGAAAGTTTAAGCTCATTAAAAAATAAACCCACCTTTGGTAAATAACCATTGCGATCACATTATCATTAGCTTTTGAGCCTTGGTCATGTTCTTACCATCACCTCCACTCCTTTTTAGCCGATCATACGCCTCGATTTGATTGTTGACCCATTTTGAGGAACAACTGCAACGAGTGATCCTATTAGCCACCTTCTTTACACTGCCATGATTGAAAAAGTTCCAAACATTACCTGGAACCAGCTGCTATTCGAAAACATCACTCGTTCCTCAAAAAATGAGTCTCCTTTAAGCTCTTTTCATCTGACTCATAAAATATGAAAATATTGTTGAGCAATTGGCCTCTCCATCTCGTTAAAATGATTGGAAGTGTCATCCCTCCTCTAGATTTTAATCTTTTTGGACCTGAGGGATTATTACACAAAAAGATCGAGCGTTTGTCTTGTTCGGCTCATTAAAACTATCAAAAAGTCATCCCTTTCGCATTGTTTTATACTTTTTCGGACTTAAGGGATTATATTACGAAAAAGGAATATTGGAGTTTCCTTTCTGTCTCTTTTCAGACTCTCTAAAATTGAAAAGAACCGAGTTATCCTTGTCGTAAAACTCGTTAAAACAATAGCGACAAACTTATCCATTCAGACAAGAACAAGTTTCACTGTCGCTGGGCTCATTAAAACATAGCGACAGGTTTGCCCAAAGGGAAAATTATAGAACAGGCATATGTTATCCTCCTCAAGCTTAACAAAAATAAAGAGGTATTGGTCAAAAATGACTGGGGAAAATTGGGAAGAAAACTTGAAGAAACTCTATTGGTAGCAGGTCACTCTTGAACATGACACTTTCACTCCATCACCATGATTGAGTCAGGTTTGGTTATTCAGTTCACCGGTCATATCACCATTGGTCCACTGTACCATCCACTTTTTGGGTTAACTCTACCAATCCATTTCAGTGTCACCGATATGTTCAAGAGAAGTCACTCAGAGAATTCACCTACCCTGCTTGTGTCTCATCTACTACAATACCTTCACACTTCATTCTTTCATGACCGCCACCCTGAACCTTGTATCACCAGATCGTTTTCACCTCTACAAAATCATTTGCTCCGTTCCATGTCATAGATGAGGGATCCATTAATGCCTTCCTATGATGGGTCACTTCTTTTCGACATCAGCTCATTATCCAAGGAGCCGACCTAGGGACAACCCTTCCAGTACTTTGAAGCTTTCATGCCTCAATGGAAAGTTTCTCACTTCCTGCGACAGGTTTACACTAATGGCCTTCGACCGAAAGACTTTGCGTGGTGTTCAAAATCAACTCATGTATTCACACCACGTGAATTGTACTACAGTACCTTGAGGGTCATCATCATCATCGGTGATTCCTCTCGCACCTATTAACAATTTACATCATTGACTGGTAATCAGGCGATGTCTTTCCATGTTCGACATGAGAACATCTTTTCACATGGATTGACTTGTACTTTGGGTGAAGATTGAACAAGTTTTGAAGACCTCGGATCTAGTTTCATCCATCCGGGCTGCGATATAATCAGGAAAATAAAGACATCAAATGTACATCATTGGTGCACAGATAATCATCCAAACTAAGGGATGATGGCTCTACCAGAATCATCAGTCTGCACATAGACGGTTGTTTGTCCTATGTACATGAAAATGAAGTTATCAAGCTGAGCATGGGAATGCACGCCTCAGCTAGATCATGAAAATATTATGAAGATAATGTATTGTATTATATCTTATTACAGGTCACCTTCCAGTGCGAAAAACCTTGGATCCTCATTATAAAGCATTTCACCCAACATCAAAAGATTTACGACCTCATGCTTTAGGGGGCAACTATTATAGACATATTTGGACACTGCAACCCCAATCACATATGTCCAAAAACCAAGGGCTTCTAAGTCCCTAAAAGTGTTGTTTCATACCCTAAAAGAGCAAGGTCAGCTGATTACATCATCTCCCAGAAGTTCTCCATGAAAAGCTACTCAAAACTGGTCAAAGCAGGACCATACAGACTGCCCAGTGCTAAAGGTGCGATGCATCTCACCTGCCACATGCAAAAAGTGTGATGCATACTGGAAATCCCTTCTATAGGATGCGATGAGCGAGAGAAGACAAATGGCACAAGCATTTTGCTAGGTGGAAACCTAAAGAATCTTCTAGAAGTTGCTCATTTGACACTTGCCTCTCTGAGTTTGCCCAGGGATGAGTAAGAGATCTAAAATCTCCATGTGGAACTAAGAAATATAAAAGAGATGACACTAATCAAAATCCCAGAAGCTGACTCACCCCCCTACAAATATCTATAAATGGATCCCTCATCCAAGAGATCCAAAGGTTGGAATTTGATAATTTGCAAAGAGGTGTTGCTGGTTTCTCTTTGAAGACATTGTTGGGTGATCTTGCTTTGTGTGAGGTGAAGAGGGTTTTCAAGCTGGGAGGATGGTGCTGGGTCAGACCAAGTGGTTGTAATCCTCTCTTCTACTACTTTCACTATTAAAGCTATTTGAGTTTTCCTCCATATTCTTGTGTATCTATGAATATTGTGTTGTTATATGCATTTATATGTTCAATATATATCTGATCCTATATTGTTTACAGTGAAATATCTCTACGCTTTGATGGTATTATGCTGCTGCGAATCTACAAGTGCTCTTTGAAGTTGGACAAGTAAGGAAGTAGTGGCGAGATTCTATCAAAGGGGAAAGGAAACAAGTAAGGAGACAAGCGGAAGACTGAGGTTGGTACTCTCTACTTCTTTCCCATCTCTCTCTTGTAAAGGAAAAGAAAGTAACTTTAATCTGTTTGTTTCTAAGATAGCTACCCATCTTAGTGGGACTAGCAGTTCTGAATAGACTCTAGATTTCCTGGTAACACTGTGTTAATTTTCACTGTACTTTCTTTTATTGCCATATGTGATTGATCAAGAAGGATATGACCTAATCATATTTTTAATCTTTCACACATAATATTGATTTAATATCTCCCCACTATATATTATTTAGAAATAATTGAGTCAATATTATAATTGACTTTTTGCAAGTTGAAGTAATATAGGTATTTGATATCATATGATTTTCATTAGATACAAATAAGCAATCATGTTTTAATTTTTCTTTTTCCTTTTATCATCATTTAAATTTAAATTTTATTAGTAACCCTAATGTTATGTGTGGATTGTGATACTTATTTTAAAATGTCAATTTTAGTTACTAATGTTATTTTTATTTTAATAGGTTTCAATTATTATGAGCCATGCCACCTTTCTTTTCTTAGATCTCAATTTTCAAATAAAGATTATTTTATCATTAATTTTGCCTTATTCTATTTTATATTAAAGAAAACTTATTTAGTCAACATTAGAAATCATGAATACCCTGTGAGGTGAAGGTAGGCCATCCTTTTTAACCTAAAGCGAGAGGATTGATATCCTTAATGAATGTGCTCTTGGATTTCTCTTTTTTGCCAGAACAATCTAAGAACCGACATTCCTTTAGAATCGTTGCCAAGAATCAAAGTGTAAAGATTTCATTTCCCTGGTAACTGAGAAATGGTTAAGTTTGTGACCTGCTAATGAATAGGGTCAACAACATGCACCATAAATGATTTCAAGGAAATCTTTCTTGGTTTAACATTTCACCTAGCAATTCCTTGATTGTTTAAATGGATATTTCTTAAGATTCTATTTCTAAAAGGTTTGTTCCACTTAAGTTTTCTAGCATACCAAGATTTCCAAATGAAATGCTTGAAATAGATGTTTAGGATACCAACCTACCCTGCTTTCAAGAAAATGAAGATGATGATTTGATTCAACATCTCATTGGGTTACATGATTGAATTCCCAAGATTGGCATTTTCCATGAATATGTACTCCTAAAATTGTTCACAATTTCAGTAGAAGGTCATGATCAACAATGGTATATGGGACTTCCTCCTAGTAATATTTAATCCTTGAGATATTTTTATGCAATTTTTTGTGAAAATTATAGAATTGTAGATCCCTCTAAATTACTAAATGAAGATTGTTTCCATTCAAATAAACATTGTAATGAACCTATCAATGGCTTTGATTTAGGGTTTTAGGGAAGAGAATGTTATTTTAATCATGAACTTGTGAGTCATCAGGACGAATCTAATAATTTTTTTGAAATAGGTTTACCTCTCTTGCTTCACAGGGTGAATGTTTAACTTAACAGGGCATTATATATAGCTTTGAGTGCTAATGTAACCCTAAAGGATCTAATGATTTAATTACCAATCTTTACTTTGGTTCATTTTTATTTGATTCCCCTAGTAATTATACTAATAGATTTTTTGAATCACGCAATGTTGAGGAAGAAATTATGTCTACGACAAAATCAACATTACCCATTCATGATTATATAGATCACCCATCAACTATGGAAGACCATTTTGAAACAAACGAATAGGTATGTGACAGTGTGTTCAATATGTGTGATATCAATCCATATGATGTTTATGTCGATTATTCTAATACACTTGCATATGATAAGTATGATGATGAGTAATTAAGATTGTTTCATAATCTTGAAATAGGGGGTCATTTAGATATATGTTTTGTTTTACATCCCATGTGCTGTGCAAGCTTTTAACTTGTCTGCATTATCTCCTTTATTTCTTTGAAATTTTTTGTTGAAACACAATGTATGTAAATTATTGTGCATAAATAAACTTTGTTCCTTGATTACTTGCACTCTATAGATTTAGAAGAAATAACATAAAATCTTTGCATCTTGATAAACGTTATCTGATGACTATGAGAATGAAGTATGGTTTTGTGATTCCTTAATCTACTCTATATTGATGAGTTTTGGACATGTCTCTAAAGGCTTTATTCATATCAAAAGGTTGAAGAGTAATAATTCTTTTTAAAGTGGCTCAAACTTAATTCCGTAATAGTTTCAAACTTCATATTCAATATTTCTCATTAGAGAAATTTTGAGGTCAAAAATGGGCCACAAAACAAAAATGTACAACAAAAATAAAATTTATAAGAACCAATATGATTCAATATGATGATGTCGACCATGGGGGATGATTCACGAGTTTTGGAGTAAAAAGGTAAAAAAAAAAAAAAACAAAAGACAACTTTTTCAACTCGTATTTTCAACTTATCTCTCTATGATTTTACTCAAATTTCGAGTGGTAGCACTCAATGGATGTGGAATTTAAATTTTCATCCGAGTACCCTTGTTCCATAATTTTGATGGACCCTACTACACGAAAAATGTGAAATACATGAAAAAATGTGATTGCAATCATGTTTTTTTCATATATTTCACATTTTTCATGCAGTAGGGTCAATCAAAAGTATCCAACGTGGGTACTCCTTGGATGTAAAATTAAATTATGCATCCAACGAGTTTTCTTGCTCAAGTGAGTAAAATCATAGGGATATAAATTGAATGTACGAGTTGAAAAAGAAGTTTTTTCTTTTTTCCCTCTAAAACTTGATGAGGTAATCTAATATTATTTTATTATTTCCACTGTTATTTTATAATATACCTTAGGAGGCCCATTTTAGGCCTCAAAATTTATCTAATTTGACCACATCCTTATTTTATCGCAATTCTTACACATAAATATCATGAAGGATTGCATCAACTTATAAGTGTTAAAAATATAAACATGAGGTTTGGCTTTCACAAAAATCTAATGATATTGAAACTCTTCTTGTTCTAGTTATTTACAATTATACTCCATTCATCGGACCTTCCCTAATCATCATATTGTTCTTGATTATTTGAAACTATTCCTTTTTAACAATGGGGGATGTATATAACTCTTCCAAGGCTATGGATGCTCGTTGTTAGGATAGTCATATTTGTGGTATTGAGTGATCCCATAACGTAATCATCCCATCAATTGCTCAAAAATGGGGAATGATGAAATCTCTGTTGTGTCTATGGATGCTTGCTAGCATCAGAGCAAGTTCAGTGGTATTGGATCAAATCTCATTATATGATCATCCCATAGTTTATTAGTGAAATAAAATGAAGCTTTTGTAATTTATGCTTATTTGTGAATAGAAAACATGAAATTTCTTAGTTAGGATAGTGGATGACTCCACGGGGGTATAGATGCTCACACGGAGTGAAGAAATGTCCAATTTCAAACAATCATGTAGTTGAAACAAAAAGGGAAATAAACCTTGATAACTAGTCCAATGGTTACAATTTAAATTTATTTTAGAATGATTGTCATCCTTATGGTCTTAAACTAGTACCATAACGTTTACAATCTTTTAATCAATAATTATAAGAATGAAATTATTTTTATATCGTTTTAAAATGATTCTATGAAGATTGATACATATGTCAAAAGATGGTCATTGTGTCTTGAATCATTATCATAATTAGCCTAATAGACTGAAATATATTAACAGTTTGTCTTATATATAGATAATTATTGATCTCATTAAATTCCATACTGGGATTTCATGTGATTAATATTTGTTTCATTCTTGTTATCGATTAGTTAAAACTTTGAGTTGCAAACGTTTTCATTCTCTTTCTCAGGATAGGTTAGGAATTATATTTTGATGCATTAAAATTTTCCTTTCCTCCTCTTGTTATCATATGAAAGTTTTTTTCTTATTGTAAATCAACCCCACCCCCAATGGATAGGGAACCAAGTCTACAATTTATGTCTTGTAGTGGGGCACCATCCCTAGTAGGAGTCGAAAGTTTTCACTAAACTTGACCCCCTTTAAAACTAGGTTACCCTTGAAGGTTTTGTCTTCTATAATTCCCTATTCATTATACTAATGTTTCCTTCATCATGTGACTTCTTATCACTTTCCTAGGTCAAAATTTCTATTATGAAACCATCCCACAAAAATATAGAAAAGATAGATCAATGCCTTAGAATTCAGCCTCTTCGAGGGGGCAACCTCCTTGACATTACACAAATGAACAATTCTTGGATGATTCAAATGAGAAAACCTCCTTTCTGTATATAGGAGTCTAAGGGGTCACAATATAACCAAGCCAACCTAACAATAAGAATATAAAGGCACAAAAATAACAATAGTGGGATTCTATGGGGCACAATAATAACAATATGGGGATAATATGGGCACAACAATAATAATAAGGGATACAATGAAAATAGTAATGGGGGAATCACTAGTATTATAGGGACCTAACATGCCCCTCTCCTTCAAAAAGGTGTTGTCCTCAATGCTTGAGTAGTTCTAGATGCTTCTGTATAAAATTCTTATCCTCCCATGTGGAATCTTCAACGGGTAAGTTCTTCCACTTGATGAGATACTCTGAAATTGATCGATTTTGCAGCGGTCAAGTTCTTGTTTCTTTGACTGCTTCAGGTTCCAATATGATTTTTCCTTCCTCGTCAAGTTTTGGAAATATTGTTTGAATTGGAAGCTTTTTACCTATAACCTTTTTTAAGCATGAAACATCGAAAACTAGGTGCACTCGGGAAGCTGCAAGAAGCTCTAATTTGTATGCCATAATACCTATCTTTTGCAACACCTTGTACGAACCATAATACTTTGGTGATAATTTATTATCCTTCTTATCTTGCTTGAGGGACATTTTTTTATATGGTTGTAGCTGTAGGAATACCCAATCACCTACAACAAAACTTCTTTCACTGTGATGTTGATCTACCTACTATTTCATTCTATTCTGCGCCAAGGTGAGGTCATCCTTTAAGAGTTGGAGAACTTGTTGCTGATGCTCGATGTGATCTTCCACTGCTTGAACCTTAGAATTTTCTCCTAAATATGATATTGGAGGGTGGATGATATCCATAAAGTGCCATAAATGGGGTCATTTTTGTTGCAGTATGGAAGGAAGTGTTATACCACCATTTAGCCAGAGGCAACCATTTGACCCATTGTGTCTGTTTATCAAATAGAAAGCAATGAAGATATTCTTCCAAACATTTGTTTACTATCTTAGTTTGCCCATCAGATTGAGGATGATAAGATGATCTATGAGATAACTGAGTACCAAGATAAGAAAATAATTCTATCCAAAAATTTCCAATGAAAATGGGATCTCTGTCACTTACAATAATCTGTGGGTTTCCATGTAGCTTTTGAATTGTTTCCATAAATGCAATAGAAAATGTACTCGCTTTAAATCGATGAGATAATGCACAAAATTGTGCATACTTGGTAAGTCTATCCACTACCACCATGATAACACTCTTTCCTTCAGACTTGGGTAAACCTATGATAAAATCCATTAAAACCTCCTCCCATTGTTGGCTTGGAATGGATAAAGGTTGTAATAGTCCTGGGGTCTTAATTGTTTCAACTTTATTTTGTTGGTAAACCAAACATTCCGCCACAAAATTTTGAATATCCGATTTAAGTCCATCCCAAAAAATCCTTCTTAACCATGTAGTAGGTTTTTAGAAATCCTAAGTGCCCTCTTAAGGGAGTGGTGTGCAATTCCCTAAGAATATTTTGTTTGAGTTGGGAATTCTTACATAGGTATAACTGATCCTTGTACCATAACAAATCATTTTTCCAGCTAAATGTATCAGATGTACTGGGATCTTGTTGTATCTTTTGAATGAGTGCCCACACTTCCTCATCATTCTTCCATTCATCCGTTACTTCGTTTATCCAATCTGGTTGGATAATAGACATGGCGCAAAGAAATGATTCCACATTCTCATCCTTTCTTGAGAGTGTATCTGCCACAACATTTTTCTTCCCTTTTTTGTAGATGATTTCAAAGTCATAACACAACATCTTTGTGACCCATTTTTACTACTCTTCTGAAGATAATCTTTGTTCTAAAAAGCATTTAAGACTATCATGATCTGTTTTTACCTTGAAGTGACTTCCCATTAGGTAGGGTCGTCATTTCTTAAGTGCATGTAGTATTTCCAACATTTCCTTCTCATAAATAGCTTTGTGTAAATACTTTCCTTTGATTGGACAACTTTGAAAAGAAATGGGTCTTTATACTTGCATTAAAACAACACCAATTCCATTTCCTGAGGCATCCCATTCCACAATAAAGGTTTTTGTGAAGTTCGGTGTAGCTAAGACTGGTGCTTGGCACATTGCCTCTTTAAGATGTTCAAAGGCCTTCATTGCTTTTGGAGTCTATGAAAATGCATCTTTCTTCAATAATGTTGTTAGAGGTGATGCTATTCTCTCATAATTCTTAACAAACTTGGGATAATACCCCATCAACCTGAGAAATCCTTGTAGATACTTTATGGATGTGGGGATTTTCCATTCCTTAATGGTTTTAATTTTTCTAGGGTCTACCTTAACACCTTCATGAGATACAATATGACCCAGATATTCCACCTCTTGTGCTCCAAAGAAACATTTGGAGATTTTTGCATATAATTGTTTCTCCTCCAATAGTTTGAGCACCATGTCAACATGTTGGACATGATCCTTCCAAGACTTGTTGTAGATTAGTATATCATCAAAAAATACTAACACAAATTTTCTAAGGGTGGGTTTGAAAATGGAATTCATCAAACCTTGAAATGTAGAAGGTGCATTAGTAAGGCCAAAAGGCATGACCAAAAATTCATAATGACCCTTATGAGTTATAAATGTTTTTTTTGGAATGTCTTCAGTCTTCATTTCGATTTGATGATATCTTGAATGAAGATCCAACTTGGTGAAGTAAATTGATCCATGCAATTCATCTAATAATTCATCAATGATAGGAATGGGAAATTTATATTTAATGGTGAGCTTGTTCAGCTCCCTATAATCTAGACACATGTGCCATGATCCATCCTTCTTGTGAACCAATGCTACTGGAGAAGAGAAAGAACTTTGACTAGGTTGAATTATACCATCCTCTAGCATTTCTGCAACCATACGTTCAATTTCACTCTTTTGGACATAGGGATATCTGTAAGGCTTGATGTTTGGAGGAACACTTCTTGGAATCAAATTAATTGCATGATCATGATCACGAATAGGTGGGAGGCCTTTGGGAGTCTCAAATACCTTGGAATGATTGTCCAAGGCTTTTTGGAGATATGGAGAAATGGATGATTTTGATGTGGGAACCTCTAGTGAACATAATTATGCAATTATGCCTCATTGTTATTTCTTTAGAATCTTTGTCATTTTGTTAGAGTTGATTATCTTTCCCAGTTTCCCTGCGATACCCCTTAATTCAACTTCCTTTCCTTCTGAAGAGAACTTCATGAAAATTTCTTGAAAATTAAAAGCTATTGTACCCAAGGATTGTAGCCATTGGAATCCTAGTACAACATTAGCACCACCCATTGGAATGGAAAGCATTGGGCTATTTAATACATATTCTACCATGGATAGCTTGATATTATGGCACTTTCCTGAGCAATTTATGGTTCCTCCACTTGCAACCATCACTTGACACTCTGGTGCTGGATATAGGAATCAATTCAATTCCTTGGCTATCTTACAATGAATAAAATTATGGGTACTTCCTGAATCAATCAACACTATTACCTTTTTCTTCTTGATATGCCCTTCTATATTGATAGTTTGAGGAGCGCTAATTCTAGCCAATGCATTACAAGATATGGTTGGATTCATTTCTTCCTTTTCTAGGGTTTTTTCCTGGTGTATATCCTCTTATTTTGACATTTCTTGTTCCTTTTCTTCCTCCTCTTCTTCTCAGCACACTTATGACCTTTAGCATATTTGCTATCACAACTGTAACAAAGCCCTTTTTATCCTTTTTCTTCCACTTTTTGTGGTGTCAACCTTGTAGGTTGTGAATGGCTAGGGGTAGCAACACTTCCATCTTTATGACTGTGAGTGGTAGGCTTCCTTGTTGCCATAATTTTTCTTTCCATTTTCCTTTCCAACCTGAATGCCTTCTCCAATGAATCTAGTTCCCAAAGGCGAACCTCGTGTTGGATGTTATCTTTTAAAGTCCCTATTAACACATCATTCCTATGCTCCTATGGAATATCTTTTACCCTTATATTCAATTTTTGGAAGTCCTCAATGTGCTCCATCATTGAACCCTTTTGTTTGAGATTTATCAATTGGCTAAAAAAAATGTTGCTTTTTTTATCCTCATAATGTGCTATCATTTCATCCATAAAAATAGCCCAAGTGACAATTTGTTTATGAGAGAAAAGCCATCGGCACTGTTATCACTCCAGGAAACTCTCCTAGGTTGCAGCTCGGAGATGCCTGGTAACATATAATCTTCAATATTGCTCTCTAAACTATTGTAATGGATGATGGCTTGGATCAAGCCAGATAAACATTTCAACTCTATTTTTACTCAAGACATGCATGAATACCCTCAACTTACAAGGCTTTAGACCATTAATGCTCAATAATTTGTAGATTCAATGAATAGATGGAGAATACTGACTATACCGACAGATGCATATATAAACACATATGAATGGCTAGCTACAGGTAGTAAATGAGAATACTAACTATACTGGTAGATGCATATATAAACACATATGAATGGCTAGCTACAAGCAGTAAAAGAATCTTGCAAATCTAATTTGTCAATGCAGAGATAAGATGATTGTTATCTGGCATTAGATACAGAAGAAACATGAACAACTTGTTCAATTGAAAGCTTATAACAGAAGAGAAAATGGAATATTGAACATATAACAGTAAAAGAAGCTTATATTTGCTAATGAATGAAGATGAGACACTTGAGTAGCAAAGTCTCTACAGTCTCCAGAAGTTGAACCCTTGTTACATCTTTCTTTCAGCCATTTATAGGCCTTTACAGTGCTCCTGAGCTCTCAAAGGCTTGGAGTGCCTTAACCTATCCTCTCTGTCTTGTTAACTATTTGATTCCCTGAATAGCCAAGCATGGCTCAGAGGTTTCTTCTTCTAACATAGGAATAACAACATTCTGGTATTTTGTAGCACTGGCAGGGAGCTCTCTCGTGCCAGAGATGCCACCATGATCTCTTTGGGTCATTTTGGATGAGTTGCGTTATTTGATCCATGATCGTTTCTATTTGTTTTGGTTGTGTTGTGCTGTCTTTTTCCCTTTATGGCCTCTGTACACCGGTCGTTGTCTCCCAGCCAAATCCCTCTTTTGGCATGTACACATTATTGCACAACGCCTCTGCTCTGTGATGGAATGGATCCTCAGGCCTCTGTTTTCCTTTTAAATGCTTATAATTATTGTTTTCTATTTAATACAGAAAACACAGCAAAATTGTGAAAATCCTGCCCATCTATATTCTTTTTGGACTTAAAAAGTCCTTAAACATGGCTTATTTTTCTATTGGGTCCGCCCTTTGGGTCATTGTTGCCTATTGCAAGTGGCTTGGTCCCTTGCTCCCTTTGTATTTTGAAATACGCTTAAAAACATTGAAAACACATTGAAAATGGCCTTTGGCGGACTTCAAATATTATATATTTCCCTTCTTGGACCCTTTCGGGTCTGGGTCTTATCACATATTGCAAAACCAAGCTTCCCTTTGTATTTCATTATACAACAAAAATACACAAAAATGCATTGAAAAAGGCTTACCCACAGACCTCAAATATTATGAAATATTATGTATATATTGTTGGGTCCGGTCATTATCGCATCAACGCTACTCCTTAATGTTTCCCTGATTGCGATTCACCGATGCAATGTGGGTCGTCGATCTGCGCGCTTGATCGATAGTCCATGTCGCATCGCTAATCACAATTGCAAGCCCCATATTGTAATCGTCGATACCCGCCGATGGCCTCTGCCGATAATGACCCACCAATCCAATCATCGGAGATCGCTGATCGGGGGTGTCTTGCGCCAATTGTGATCATCGATCAAATCCACCGATGCAATCTACCGATCAGATCTGGACTGTTGATTGGCTAGATCGGACTGCTGCTGTGCTTTCAATGTTTGAGCCTGCGATACTTGGTTTTTTCATGGTTTTAGAGTGTTTTAGTCTCCCAATAGTGAATTTCCTCCCTTCCAAGGGCTCTCCTCTTGCGTTGGTTTTGACCTTTGAATGATCCTTAAGAAAATTTCAAAGCCTTCAAGAGCATATTTGGATCCGTTAGTGGGCCATTTGCTAACAAGGCTAACACTAGCTCCTTTTGGGGATGAAATCCTCCCTGTGAGGTTTCAAGAACTATAAAACAATGCCTTTCCTGTAAAACCAAAATCAAATCTTCCTTCTAGTGTTCCATTGGGCATGGAGTCTATTTTTCAATGAAATAAAAACTGGAAAAAACATATTTACAATACCAAGGCTTTAAAGCCTTAAATGAAATAAAGTTTGAAGAACAACCCATTGACTGGGCTACCAAAAACATCTCCTCCTTCCAGACTGTGCAGAATGAAAATGTTGCTCATCTAAACTTGAGCAATGACAAACAGACCTGTCCATAAGGCATCATGGTTTCCCTTCTTTTCCTTCAATGCATCCCATTTAAAAAAATAGTCACCAAACTGAAAATTGACCCTTTTTTCCTTTCTGTTAAAGGTTTCTTTTTCTTGGTCAATGTGCATATCAGCAAATTCATCAAAGACTTGCAAAATCCTATTAATTTGATCATCTACTTCAAAAAATTTCCAGCATTTGACAAACGTCTATATTTCACCTCATTTTTGTATGCTTTCAGCCTTGGATGTTTTTCTTGGAAGGTTTTATTCACCTGAAAAGTTAATATAAAAGATGAATCAATGCATTCCTATGTGGGGGACACAAGGACTAAACTTGCTCCTACAACTTCTTTAGAGCAAGCTCCTTCAACAAACATGTCCCAAATCTGTGGGCCTTCTTCCTCTGTGATCTGGCAAACTGGTTTTTTAAGCTACGTAGAGGCCAACCAAGATTCTTCAATCTAAAGAAAACAAGATCCAAAATCAGAGTCAACAACATAGATGGGATGATTAGTGGGATTCCTTTCATCACTGATTATATAAGTCAACTGAGCCTTTATGTAAAATCTCCTATTTTCACCTCCAAAAACTAGGACAATAGCGTAGGATAGATCATTTTGCAATGTTCCACCTAATCTCTTGATCCAGCCTCTGGAAAGCAACATGCCCAACTTGGGGGGTACATCTGCTACCACAATATCCATCATCATGCTCTTTATGGGCAGCTGAGACAAAGTGATGGCTAGGTCCTTGATTAGTCCCAGGCATTCCACTTTTCTCTAGTCAAAAGAAAATAGGTCATGGTAAGGCTTGGTAATGTCAAGATCCAATTTATCCATGACAACCTTGGGCATCAGATTATGGCTGGCTCCAGTGTCCAGAAGGCAGTTGTGAAGGATTTTATCATGAATAGACAGAGAAACATAGAATGATGGGGAGTTTTCTTCACAATTTTCAATCATTGGGCTGCGAATAACAGCTGGTTGGTCATCTTGCATATTTACATAGTCAGTGGAGGCTTGGATGGCTTTAGGCGCAAGAGCCTCAAGGATAGATTTCTTGAAGGACTCATTCTTCACTAGTTCAATCATAGGCATAGGTATTCTTATCTTTTGAATTTCTGATTGAAAACTGAAAGAAGAAGGGGACTTGTCAATGTCTCTTACCTCGTGAGATGGAGTTTTGAGGATTATGGGATCAACTACCGGTTGCTTCTGCTTATTAGCTTGTTGTACTGTAGGGACAACAACTCTTTGAATAGGAGTTTCCTTGGCATTATTCATCTTTGACCTCAGATTATATCTTTGTTGATCTTCAGTTTGTAGAATAGCTTCACCGTCCCACTCTTGGCTGATCTGGTCATTGAATAATGACTTTTCATAGGTAGCTTTGGTCAAAAAAGGGGCATTGCCTTTGTCTTCCATACAATGGATCTCATCATCTTCTTCAAACTTCTCTTCCTTCATGACTGCATTCTAAGAAGGGGTCTTCACCCTTTGGTCTTCATTGGCATCTTTTCTTCTTTGCAAAATCTGAAACTGCTCATTTACTTTTCTATATGGATTTGGATTTGGAGGAGCAAAGGTGTTAGGAACTCTTCCTTTCCTAGAGTACTGCTCAACCTTTAATTTGGAGATCTCAGAGGCTAATGATTCTATCATCTTGGTCATTTTATCTATCTTGGGATCAGAGGATGATGAAGACTCGCCCCTTTGTCTCCTTCTATCAGCATTTCCCTTGAGCTTCTCTACAGCCATGATGTTTGATTCTACTTCCAAGGTTGCATCCTACATATCAGCCAACTAAGCACATCGCCTCTCCCTCCACACTAAATAGAAGTCAGAATCAAAGGCACTGGCATAGATGAGTCTAGCAGAGGTAGTGGTGGGTTTCACTTCAACTGATATCTTGCTGTACATGTGGTTAAACCTCTTATTAAAATCAGACAACAACTCACCATTTTCCCTCTTTAAGTTCCCAAACGCAGTGTGGTAGTAGAGGAGATCCTTCTTATCCCCCCAATGCTTTAGAAATGCATCATCTAAAGTGTCGACTGGATAAATCGTTCTTGCGGACAAGACCGATCTCCCTAGTATCAACTGATATCTACCGACAAGCAAAACAAGCAAATCTACCTTTCTCTAAATATTGTGATTTATAAATAAAAACCAAGAGGTGTTTTAGACCCTACCTTAAGTCCAACGCTAGTTTGTGGCAGCCACGCTTCGACCGTCTGAATGAGTTTTCTTTTGAGAACCTGCAAACACAAATAAGCACACATCAAATAACACATGCATAGCCAATATAATAAATCATATTCATCATGGTGATCAAGGAATCCATGAAATAAACCATAGAAGACAGCTTATTGAGAAAAATAAACTTGATTGTATTAACTTTGAACAAAGAAGAACTTTACAACCTTTCGTGCCTTGATGTTGTACAAGCTCCTCCCAGGGTCCAAGCAAGAATCTCCTCTACTTTGACAAGCCTCACACTCTTCCCAATAAGATCAAAAGGAATGTAATCTCTCCTCTCAAGCTCAATTAAGAAGTCTAAATTCCAACAGCATTTACCCTAAAAAATATTCAGCTTTCAACCTCCTCAGTAACCAGCCCAATGCCTCATTTTATAGTGCAGAGGAAGGAATTTACAGGTCCACCTATGAAGGGATAGAGTCCTCTTTCAAAGGGATAATCTCCTCACATCAAGGGGTTAGATCCTTTAGTTATGGGATGCATGAACCTCAAAGGAGTGAACTTGCCACCTCAGGATTCCCTCTAGAAGCTTCCAGAAATAACCCAAAGTGATTTTTTAAGAATATACTTGCGCCTTTTTTACTTTTACAGGGATTCGCACCCATTACACAGAAAGAGAGCAAGCAGGTCCGCAGGGGACATGATAGTAGGTGCGGGACCGCAGGTAATGCTAAGAGAAAGTGTGGAACCAAAGTTTTAGATATTTTTAAGGGCTTTCTCTCATTTTTCAAGGCTTGACATGAAGAACTGAGGTTTAAGACTTGCAAAGGAGGAAAGTATGAGTGGTGATAGACTCACCCAGATTGCAGAATGTCATGGTGACAATATTTTGTGTAACAGATTGCCCCCTAAAGTGCGAAGTATGTAATAGATGAGGATAGTATTTGTCATCTAAGAAGAGTGAAGTACTTTATCATTTCGAGGATCATCCTATGGAGAGCCTGGTTGGAACCTATAAAAACATTCAATACAAAATATATATATGTGATCATATCATTGCTGAGGTAGGCATTCCCATACATAGATCAAAACTGACTAGAAAACTAACTAAACTTCCGTGATATAGGAATGATCTTGTAATACATCACAAGTATAGACATATGTAGACACAGTATGGGCGCAGCCATCTGTTTATGAATAGTCCATTGTATAATGAATAACAAAATTCCTTGAAGTCTGGATGGTGGAAACTAGATCCAGGGTCCTGATTTCTGCTTCCCGAACTAGTACGATTCTATCCATGTGAATGAATGTGTCGAATTCGAACATGGTAGAAACCAATTGATTACCAGTCAATGATGTAAAGTGTTAACAAGTGCGAGAGAAACCACCAGTAATGTCAATGGCTCTCAAAGTACTCAGTACAATCCATGAAATGTGAATAGATGAGTTGATGTGGAACATGTCACGGAATCCTTTGATCGAAGGTCAATGATGCAACCTGTCGTCGAAGGCGAGAAACCTGCCATTGAGGCATGCAGATTCCAAGGTACTCACGATTTCTAGATCATCTTTCTAGATAATGAGATGAAGTCGATAGAAAGGGATCCATTGTAGGCAAGCCCACAACACGAAATCATAGATCAAGTTTAAAGAAATATATTTGGCAAGGACTAACTCAGGGATGGTCAAGATGGATGACAGATATTTTGCAGATGAATGGTTTATTTGCACTGACCTCTTGAACACATAACGACACTGCAGATGGTTTGGTGACAATTGACCCAAAGCTAATACCTAGAAACCAGCTAAAGAATTTCAATATGGTTTGATTAACTGTTAGACAAAGGATTTCCCAACCTAGGTGAACAAAAAGTGTCATGTTCAAGAGTGGTTAGATGCTTTCCTGAGGAACAAAGTATAACAAACAGTTTCATTTTTCTCTCTTTTCCCCCACCATTTCTGGCAAGTACCTCTTTATTTTTTACAAGCTTGAGGAGGATAACATTTTCTTGGTTATAAGTTCATCCTTCAGATGAGTCCAACTTAGTTTAAAATTCAAACCCTAAGAAGGAGTGGTCCATTCCTGTTTGTAATTGAATAAGTCCTTTACTATTAAATTTTAACGAGTCTAGTATAGGAGAAACTCGACGTTTTTCAATTTTAGGGAGTTAGAAGAAAAACTTAAGAAAACTCCATGGTTGTCCTTTTTTGTAAATTTGTGTCTCCCAAGCCTGAAAAAGTATAAAATAATACTTGAGAGAACTGCTTGACCATTACGATCAAGGAGTACTTTTCATAATTAGTGGTCTTGATCCGAAAAAGTAAAAAAACGATCAAAGACACGTTGTTTTATAACCAATATCGAACTTGAAACGACAAAAGCCTAGCAATCTTTTCATGTTTATACGGTCAGAAAAGAGCTATAAGTAGACTATCCTTTTAATTCCGTTTTAACGAGCTTAAAAAGAAAAACTCGAAAACCTTTTCATATTTTACGAGTCAGAAAAGAGCTTAAAGAGGACTCAAATGTTTTTTGTTGAAAATGATCAATTTTGCCTGAAAAAACCGATATTCTGCACAAAAACTCAAACATTACTCATACATGTTTAAAATAAATAAAAATGCATCAAAAAGTTACCTTTTTAAAGTGAAAAATAAACAAATTAGAATTTCATTTATTCAAAAAAGCTTATAAAAAGGGTTTTTGTAAATTCATTTTTACCGTTTGACTTCAGAGTGAGAAAAGAGAGCTTTTGGGTAAGAAAATTCCTGTGAAGATTGCGGAAAATCCATCTGTTGGAATCGAAAACCATCATCTCCAGGTAATCCACATCGCTTTAATCTTGCATTTCAACCGTTTGAATTTTGTTTTTAGCCTTCCATTTTGATTTTTAAGAGAAAAATTAGTTTGAAAGACTGCTTGCGGGGGTCTGCAGGCGCAACATGTGAAACCTGCAGACCCCGACATTTTCCTACTGAGGAAAGAGCCAGGGGCCCGCACCTGCTGCTTGGGTAGAGTGCAGACCTACGCACTGTCCCTAACTAGAGAGTGCGGACCCCGTGACATAGGTTTTACAACTTCAATTTTTTCAATTTCTGCCCAAAAACTTTGAACTAAAATATTCTAATCCGCCTTTTTTACAATGTAGGATATACACAATGCTTAGTTGGTGGGAATGGGAGCACGAAGATGTGGACCTTGCCACAATTAATCATCAACCCTCAATAGATGCATTGAGGGCATGCAGGCTATTTAAATTCTGGGCCATACCTGGTATGAGGGCCCAAGTAGACTTTTTGCAGTGGTTGGTGGACAGATGGAATATACAGGACCAGTGTTTCATTATTGGTGGCCACTGGCTTGAAATGGAGCCAGAGGACATTTACTTCTTGACTGGTTTGCCCAAGAGAGGTGAATGATTGACTCTATTTGGGACTAGGCCAGGTGGCCAGTCTGTCGATAGTCTCTGGCTAGAGTTTTGTAATGACCAAACAAAGGACAAAGGGATTGATATCAAAACCATCTCCTGTCCTAAACTTAAAGTGATTGTATTTACTGTCACCAGACTCTGCGGAAGCGCAACACTGCATGTAGCTACCGGATCCCAAATGCGAATGGCAGTAGACTGTTATCGAGGCACCATCTTCAACTGGTGTGAAGATATGTTGGCGAGTGTAAAAGGCCAACTGACTAGAGCAAAGAATGAACAACTAAAAAACTTTGGATATGGTTTCTTAGTTGTGAGCTTTAGTCTAGAGAGGGTCCTGATGTTGGTCACACAGCATCTTTCCATTGGAGCTGGACTTCCCCAAGAGCCCAAGATGATGCGTTGGGTTGCAGTTATGGCCCGTCATCCTGAGGAGGGTTTAGAGGTTGTTCGATTTCCTCCTGAGTATTTTCGTTGGTTGGAGAACCAACTTTTCACGATTCAGGATTTTCCTTATGTTGGGATGGATTATCGTGGTGACCGAGACATGGCTTTTCCACCAGGAGAATAGTGGTATGACTCAGGTAAAATCATTCTCAACATTTTCTAAGTTTTTTTTTTTTTTTTTTTTTTTAAATCGTCCAAAACTGATAGTAAAAAGTTTCAAATGCAGATGTGGGTCCACGATGACCAGCCACTCTCCGGCCCTATGAGAGGAGACACCCAGCTGCAGCAGTACCGGCCCCATGGGACGAATGTACAAAAACTTTGACCGAATTGGAAAACCATCTAGAGCGTTTGAAAACAGATATTCCAGAGACTAGCATAGATGGCATTCCTCTTAGGTTATAGCACTATGTGATTGGGGTCCCAGGACCTTTCAAGAGGTTCCTTTGTAGGGTGGCCCGAGCAGTGGTTTCTTATCGTGATCATCACCAGTGATAGGATGATTTCCTTTTGTAGACTCATATGACATTTTTTCTTTTTGTACTATCATTTTTGCTGATCATAAGGTGTTTTTCAACCTATGATTGAAGACGATGTATATTTGACACACTTCTATGTTATGCTATATCACTATTACTGGCTATCTTGTAAAACATGTTATGGAATGTTTTTAAATTCACTGTTTGATTATTGCAAATGTCTACTTAACATTCGAGAAGTAATTGCATCTGCTAATGTATTTAAATATCTTGGAATATGCTGATATTCAATATAGTCAAATTCACGTTCCAAGAGATGAACTCTAAAAAATAATCTTAACAACACTGGATTTCTAATGGCATAAACTCTATTAAGTTGCAATAAAACGAGTTCAGAATCTAACCTCACAATCAAACTTCAAATCCAAAATGAGATGGATTCAGATAATAACTCAATCACTGCACTATACTCTGCAATGTTGTTCGTTGTTTGACCGAGGCTTACCCCATGCATAGATACCAACTCATCAGAGGGTGTATAGATAACCCAAGTTGTAGAAGAAATGTTCCGTGTATTACGACAAGCACCATCAACGAAACCAACGTATGTTTGAAGAGACGTCGACATCTACAATATCAAGAGTAAAATCAAGATAAGCAGGAATAATAAAAACACTCTCTAAACTAAGCACACTTTTCTAATCTAAAACACACCAGCTAGAAAGAAAACTAATCTAACTAAAATTGCCACACCTAGATTTAAGCATAATATCTCTTCAGATAAAGACCATTTCTAGGTTTACCCAAAGAGACACCGTCAAAATCTACCAATTCATAGGCCCCTTTCGCTAGCTTTCGCTTAACAATAAAAGGACCATGCCACATAAGTACAAATTTTCCAGCGCCTAGCTTATCGTTTGCTTGATCGTATAGTAAGACTAAGTCTCCTTCCGAAAAATTACGAGGTGTAACATTTTGATCGTACTAAACTTTAATTCGTTCGGCATGAGCTTCGATTGCTAGTGTAGCATCACATCGATTCTCATCTAGTTGAGCCAAGTACAACAAAAGTTTCTCCTCTTCGGAAGTGGCTGGGAGTAACTCTATGGCTATTTGCAATGATGGGATTTCGCATTCAATGGGTAACACAGCTTCCAAACTGTAAACCAGTTGGAAAGGAGTGAAACCAGTTAATGTTTTTACTGAGGTTCAATATGCCCAAAGCGCTGAAAATAACATGTTATGCTAATTCGACCTATGAATACCAATGATTCGTTGGATCATAATGACTAGAACTTTGTTGATGGCTTCAACCAAACCATTAGCCTGTGGGTAATATGGAGTAGAACTATCGTGACGCAGGCCAAGTTGATCTGTTAGTTTAGTCATCATGATGTTTTGAAAATGATGCCCATGATCAGTGATAATTGCTTGTGGAACACCGAATCTAATAATTATATGATTGAAAATAAAAATTGCAGCAGTTTTGCTGTCTGCCGAAAATGTAGGCATCGCCTCGGCCCACTTGGTAAAATAATCTACCGCAAGGATGATATATGCATGCCCCCCAGCCGAGTGAGGGTTACATGTAATAAAGTCGATACACCACTTTGCAAAAGGACCGACGACAATTATAGGGTGGAGAGGAGCAGGTGAAGCATGCATCTTTCGATAAAAAATTTGACAATTGTGGCATTTTTGGACTGCGTAAATACAATCTTTAAACAAAGATGGCCAGAAATAGCCAGCACGCAATATCTTTTGGGCTGTGGCATACCCAAACATATGACTGCCACATGCTCCAGAGTGACAGTCATTTAGAACCTTTTCAGCTTCTTCATGAGTTAAAGAATGTCGGAAAACAGAATCTACCCCACGATGATAGAGTGTATCTCTAATGATTTTATATTGTTGGGATTGGAAACGTATTTTCTGTCGTTGAGATCGTGAAATTTCAGGCCGAAAAGATTGGGTTTGGAGATAAACTATGATATCTCCATACCATGGATCAAGAGTGCTGATAAGAAACAAGGATTCATCCACAATGGGCTCTTCCGCCACAGTTTCAGCATCAGCATGCGGGAAGTGACACATCAACTCCGCAAAAACTAAAGATTTCTTTGACTTGGATTTTTCAAATTCCAAGTCAAATTCTTGCAAGATAATAATCCATTTGGAATACTTGCCCCCTAGCAATTGTTTGGTCAAAATATAGATCATAGGGTTACAGTCATAAATTATGATAGTTTTGCATAGTAAGATGTAATGACGAAATCTTTGGATAGCTTGAACAGCTGCTAAGGCCAATTTCTCCACATGTGAATATTTAAGTTCAGTCGGATTCAAAGTTCGACTAAGATAGTAAATCACATGTTCACTAACGAATTCATCTTCTTAAACTAACACCATCCCGATGGTGGAATGAGAAGCGGCGAGATATAAGAAGTAATCCTAGTTGTAATTGGGAGGATTCAATAACGGTGCATGGGTCAACGCGTGTTTAAGTGCATAAAAAGATTTGTCGGCTATCTCATCCCAAAAGAATGGAGTATTCTGTTTCAACAACCTGGTAAAACCCTTTGTTATCTTAGTGTAGTTAGGAATGAATTGACATAAAAAGTTTGCTTTCCCCTGCAAACTTTGGAGTTGGCGAAGAGTCGAAGGAGGAGGCAATTTGACAATAGCTTCAACCTTCGATGGATCGACACGAATGTTGGCTTTTGAAACAACGAATCCCAATAAATGACCCGTTTCTATACAGAAAACACATTTGTGTGGATTCAACCTAATTTGATAATGCCTACATCTCATAGAGACTGCTCGTAAATGAGTGAGATGATCAGCTCTGTGTAATGAATGGGCAGGTAAATCATTGAGATAAGGTTGCACAATGTGCTTGATGTCATGAAACGCGTAAGACATAGCTCTTTCAAAAGTTACTCCGGCGTTCTTCAGTCCAAAAGGTAATTTGCAATAAGCAAATGTCCCCCATGGACAAATAAAAGCTGTTTTTGGTTGATCAGCAGGTAGAATGTTTATTTGATTGTAACTGGAAAAACCATCCATAAAGGAGAAAATTTCACTGTCAGCACAATCATTAATGATTTGATCGATATAGGGAGTTGGGTAATTGTCTTTGGGACAAGCTCGATTAATATCCCTATAATCGATACATATTCTTATCATTCCTTCCTTTTTGTTAACAGGAACAATATTCGATACCCAATCCATTAAGGGAATTGGATAAATGAAACCTGCTTTAAGTAATTTCTCAACTTCTACTTTAGTAGCAACAACTTTTCGTGGGTGGATCTGACGCAAACGTTTCCGGACGGGTTTAGCATTCAGGTAAGTTTTGATTTCATGAACAACAATTGCTAGATCAATCCCTGGAATTTCTTCATATGACCAGGAAAAAACGTCCCAGAATTCTTGAAATAGGGCCTTATAAGTTTGGAGTTCATTGTCCGTACAGGAAGCACCTATATGAATGTTTTCAACAATTCCAGGTTTAAATGAAATGTCAATAGGAACTATTCGAGAAATATTTCCCAAATTTAATTTGAAATCAGGATTTTGCAATGGATTCTATGGTTCTTTGACATAATCAGTAGTAAAAATAGATGAAGAATCATTTTCAAAATGATCAATCTTAGGTAAGAACGAAGATCTATGATGAAGATCTTCCCATGGTAAATCAACAACAGACAAAATTTCACGAATCTACTCATCAGTATGAACAAGCTTGGAAAAAGTTGTTGAATCTAAGGTTGATATTGAAAGTGATTCTCCATGCACCACATTCATTAGATCATTTTCGGTTGAACCAGGGTCAGAAAATGATTGTACAGCCTGATACGCAATTTCATAGGGACTCAAAGGCATAGCATCACCAAACGAATCCACCTCAGACTCGGAAGGTACAATCCAAGGATCATCATAAACAACAGCGTTTGATGAAATCATATAAATGGTTGTAGTAGAGGGCGATACGTTAGGAGGAGGAAAGGAAAATGTTCCTAGTAAACTAGAATCTTTAATTAATCCTACTCCAACATCCTTGTAAGGGATAGTTGTTTTACCGACATGTTGTATACTTTCAGAAGAGGTTGGGTCGGATGAAAAATATGTCAGCTAATCTATAGTTATGATCTTTCCATTATGAGGAAACTTTATAAGCCGAAATATCGATGAAACAACAACAATCATAGCGTAAGACCAACTTTGACCCAAGAGAAGGTTGTAATCTAGAGGGGCATCAACCACTTCCACATCTAGATTAACAGTTTTGCCTTCAACCCCTATAGGTAAATCCTGTAGAATGCCAAAAGGATGGAACCCACGGACATCAAAAGCCTTTAGAATCGTTGGGGATTGATTGAGTGTAGGAGAACCAAGCGATCTCCAACACTGAATCGACATAATACACGTAGAAGCTCCCTCATCAATTACAGTCCTAAAGTAAGGTTTTTTTTTTACTAACACTGGAATCTGGAAACCCTTTTGATGAGGTAAGCGAGGTGTACTATTTTCTATATTAAAGATTATAAGGTTCGAGTCCTGAATATCAACAGCTCCTATAGCCGACAATAGCAATTTACGCTGTGCTGGACATGATTGCAGCACCTCCAAAGCTGACATTGCTGAAGGGGAAATAGCTAAGTCTTCAACAATGTTATAGTTTAGAGCAGCTCTTGCATGTGGATTGAAAGCTGAATTTCGAAGTATACCTTTAGCAGGCGGTTTGATTACTAAGTTTGGGTTAGGTTTCTCGATCTATAGTGGATCAGAACCAGGAATTGAAGTTGATGGGTTTGAATTTGAAGATTCTACTTCCTTACCACCAACAGGACTTTTACTTCCATAATCTTGCGATCATGTCGCAATCCTAACATGAGACATCATCATTATGGGTTCTTCTGAGGCATTTGAGGAAGAACAGATCATCTTACTATCTTGACTAGGAAAAGGATCCTTCAAGACAGCAGGCGTTTGAGAACCTTTGATGATTTTCGCAACCTCAGCACGATGAGGGCAGTCTCTTGTAAAATTCTCTTCATCACAAATGAGACAAGGATAGCGAGGTTTATGTTTCTCGTCGGTAGATTCAGTTTTATCTGATTTCTCTTTCAAATTTTGTTTATTTTTCTTCTTCCCCTTCTTTTTACCGACGGACTTTGATTTGGTTGTAGATGATTCTACGACATGAATATCGACAGGAATTTTAGTGAAAGAGTCTCCTGTCGGGGAATCTGGTAAAGTTATGATAGGAGAAGAATTCTTTGAAGATTTCTTCTTACTTTTGGTATTAACTGAACCAATCATACCGTCAGCGCCATGAGACCCTGAAGGAGCTGCAGTTATTTGATATTGTTTCGGAAGGTCAGGGATTTTTTCGTGTAAAGTACTTGACTATGTATAAACAAGGTCAAGGTACTGAGCTTGAGCAATTACTTGCTCTTCAGTAACAACTCCCGCCTTAGCTACATCCTTAGTGATTTTAGGTAATAATGATTTAACAAACCATTCTGCTAAGATTTGATCCAGAATAAAAACTTTCACTAAACATCGTCAACATCGCCATTCATGAATGTGATCTGAAATATAAGTGGACGTTGACTGTTTTAATGAAGTTAATAATTTCGTGCCATTGTCATATCTGACACGCAACTGAAAATGAGTTAAGAATGAAGTAGCTAGCTGACTAAAGTTATGAAAAGAGGCTCGCTGTAACTCAATGTACCACTTGGCCGCAAGACCAATCAGAGTGCGTTGAAAAAGACGTAAACGAATTGAATCATCTATAATGGAGTTAGATGCACACCAGAGGTGATAAGTCATCACATGGTTTGACGGATCCTCTCCTGATTTACCTTCAAACTTTGGGATATCACTGGGAAACTTATTCGTCATTAGCGGCCAAAACGGAAGATAATTAATTGGATTGTTCGTAAGGCGTGAAAAATCAGGCAAGTCCAAAGTTGCAATGAACGGTAACTGATGGTTAGGGTCTTGAAAACCCTGGGTCAGAAGACCAACCCCAAGAGGAGGATATCCCAGATAACTTGGAATTGGAATTGCATTTGGGATATTATATCCTCCCGAAAAACCAAGATTAACTGGACCGTACTGGGGTTGTTGAGGTTGCTGATAAGCATATCCATGGCACGGTTGGTACTGGTAAACTGGGCTCTAAGCAGCAGGACCGAATTGGTACTGTCCCTGGTACGGTTGATAAGTAAATTGAGGTTGACTTGTGACAACCGTACTCGGACCAGGTTGTCCTACAGGAATTTGAACCGAAGTCTGAATTGTAGGTCCAGATTGAGGTAAAGATTCTTAAGGAGTTGATGTAGGAACAATAGAAACCAGAGCTGCCAATACTCCAGAAGTAGGTGGGGTAGATTGAACAGAAGCTGTAGTAGTTGCAGCAGTCATTTGAGGCGGAGTTCGAGGCGAACTAGGCCCAAACTAATGAGCTACACTAGGTGCAGAAGTTTGAATAGTAGGCTGGACAGGTTGCTGGGTTGAACCAGAAACCAAAGGTTGTCCAGATTGAGATGAAAACTACGCATTAGGTTGCAAGATCTGTTGAGATTGAGGTGGATCCCACACCATGTTCATTCCAGGGTATGGACCCATAGAAGGTTGAGCATATTGAGGACCATAACCAAGTTGAGGGTAGGGTTGATAATTCAAAGGTATATTTCCAGCTCCTTGGACAAATGATTGACCTGAAGGTGGTTGGAAACCTTGGGTTGGGTACTGACCTTGAGGTTGATAACCTCGATGCATGTACTGAAACTAGGGTTGACCTTGAGGTATATATTGAGTCTGGGGTTGACCTTGAGGAATGTACTGTCCCGAAGGAATGTACTGTCCTTGAGGTTGCCCCCCAGGTGGTAATTGAGTACCTTGAGGTTGCCCCCCAGGCGATAATTGAGTACCTTGAGGTTTCCCCCCAGGCGGTAACCGACTACCTTGAGGTTGCGGATTTGAAATGGTACCTGACATCATAAGAATGTCTTCTACACTCAATGGTTTAGTTCCATTATTACCAGTTGATAACCCATGTTCAATGGGTTGAGGAGATGCTCCTGAAAAAGTACCAGTGAGTGACTGATACCCAGAAGGAACAGAAGGACCACCATACAAAAATGTTTCGGTGATTGGGAAAACATGGATGACTGCCTCGACATATTCAAAGGAGGATAATAACCTCTAGGTGTTGGATGAAAAGGAACTCGAGGTGGTGAAAAACTAAGACCCGAATTTTCTAAAAAGTTGGTCAATGAGATGTACCAAGCGTCCCTCCTAGGTGGATTGTAAAAGATTGATTCACGCTCCCTAAGTTCTAAAGTTGGTTGATTTTTAGGGATAGATATACCTTCTTCCGGACTAACAAGTTATTCAATAGAAATAAGTACAGAGGGAAGATTTTTGGTAATGATCCTTCCTACCCTGGGTGAACCAGCACCACTGGAAGTTGGAGAAGCAAATCATGAGGATGGAGTAGTAGCAGGTTCAGTTTCAGGCTCAGAAATTTCAGGTTCTTCAGCTAATTCACTAGTAGAAGAAACACTACCAGTAACATTCGAAAATGAAATTGGTTCGGAAATATACTCTGTTGCTTGAACTTGATAATCAGGATGAACAACTAAAGAAGATTCTCTTTCTTCCGGTGACCCAACTCTACTATCACTAGGAGTTACAAGAGATCGTAGCCCTTCAAGTTGGCTCCGTGAATACTCGGGAGGTTGTCCCCGAAGTCTGCGGGATTGTCTCAATAATTCAGCCACAATTAAATATTTTAATTACTTCACACGCAAATAAAGAAAAATCTCAATAAAACCACCTAAAGTCTCTAGAGAACCAAAAAATTTGAATCACATGCCTAAAAATATAGGAGTTCAAACCACACACAAATAGTAACTTTCCATACCGAAAACAGTAGTTGGTGATGAAATCCAACGTTGCAGAATTCAATACAGAAAGGGCGGTTGGAACAGTTACCCCGACAACCTGCTTAATGAAACAGACTGGTACAAGTTTCTTCACTAAACCATCTCGAGTGAAGAGAACCCCCCAGAGAGTCCAAGTGAGTCTAGTCAACGTCTGCTCCAGGTATAGTGAGATCTTCCCTCCATCATCACCTTAGGAAAGAATCATATAGATTATGGTCACTGTGGTTAGCAACAGAAACAAATATACCTGGGGGAACAGTCTGTGATCCGATACACACGCAAGGGTAGAGTAACAAAGCTCAATCCCCTTGAAGGCTCCTTGACATAATCCAAGGTTTACCAACAAGTGACCCCAGGCTCCTCAACAATGGTCAATCCAAGGTTTATCATTTTTAATACGTGTATATCTTCTATCGTTCCCAATGAGGAAGGATTGATTACCCCACTGGTTCAGATATGATCTCGTGCTTGACTCCTTTAAGAGGAGCTTCCCAGAGCATAGATGTAACAATTGGAATTTATCTCCTACCGCAATATATAGCTATTTGTTTGTTTTAACTATCTTGGAGAGTTAATTACTTCCTATTCCAAGATACTAGCCTAAGCTATGTTGGTGATAAAGAGCCCTAGAAATAAAAAGATTGCTAGATAAATTTTACTTTAAGCGTTATTTTTATGGTTGTTTCTTAAGTCAAAAGGTATGGAGATGAAACTTTATGGTGTGAAGAATTGACTCCAAAACACTAAAAATGCACCTAATATGACAAACAATTCTTTTTCTTCAATGAATTTCTAGCTAAAGAAAGATTTGAGAATGCAATGTTTGGAAAACAAATCTTTCTTCAACATATAAATGAAAAGAAAATCTTTTTGTCTTTTCCAATGAACCAAAAATGAGACTACTAATTATGCTCACGAAAAGATCCTTTTGCTTTTTCCACACTCAAAAACTACAAAAACAATTTCTTTCAAAAGAGATTCTAAAATTTCTAGAAAACACTCAAAACTATGAAAAATCTAATCTTGAGATCTACAGATTTCTAAAAACCTAGTTGAAGTAAAAAGCTTAAAAAAATTCTTTTTGAGGATGTTTTACTTAGTTATTCAGCAAACTAAGGACTAATTCGTTCAGAATAACAAATTAATCAAAAAACACCAAGCTATGTTTTTTTTTTTCATGAAATTCAAAACTTTCAAACAAGTTCTTTCAAAGCTTTGCAAAGAGAAAACGAGATCTATTTCTCACCAAGGGCAGATTTCACAAATCGATCAGACTCATCAAGAAGACCAAAAATACTAGGGTAATCCGAGGTTTCCTAGGCTTCTAATCTCTGAGCTACTACAAAGACCAAACAAAAATCAAACTAGGCATGCAAAACTTCTAGAAAATCACCTAAAACCAAAATGCCAATGGAATTCACTTACAAGAAGTTTCTGACAGGACATATGAAGATCTGGGAAGAGGCTAAAAGACGTAAAACAAATCCTAAGCTTAACTGGATGAAAAGATTTTAGGTTTTTCAAAAATTTGACAGGGTCCGCAAGCTTCCGGTATAACCAGATGTAGTACCGCTCTGTGTAGTAAAGCAACAGTTCGGAGATGTCCGCACTTTGTTACAAACAGAATGTGCGGTCCTCTTTCAAAAGCGTGAAAAACAAAAAACAATTCAGAATCTAAAAACTACCCAATCCCACACACATCAAGCAAAAACCAGAAACAGAGAAAAAGTTTCTCAAGTCAAAGTAAAAGTAAAGGCAAAAAACCAAAATTCAAGTCCCCAGCGGAGTCACCATTTTTTCGGATGGATAAATCGTTCTTGCGGACAAGACCGATCTCCCTAGTATCAACTGATATCTAGCGACAAGAAGAACAAGCAAATCTACCTTTCTCTAAATATTGTGATTTATAAATAAAAACCAACAGGTGTTTTAGACCCTACCTTGAGTCCAACGCTTGTTTGTGGCAGCCACGCTTTGACTGTCCGAATGAGTTTCCTTTTGAGAACCTGCAAACACAAACAAGCACACATCAAATAACACCTGCATAGCCAATATAATAAATCATATTCATCATGGTGATCAAGGAATCCATGAAATAAACCATAGAAGACAGCTTATTGAGAAAAATAAACTTGATTGTATTAACTTGGAACAAAGAAGAACTTTACAACCTTTGGTGCCTTGATGTTGTACAAGCTCCTCCCAAGGTCCAAGCAAGAATCTCCTGTACTTTGACAAGCCTCACACTCTTCCCAATAAGATCAAAAGGAATGTAATCTCTCCTCTCAAGCTCAATTAGGAAGTCTAAATTCCAACAACATTTACCCTAAAAAATATTCAGCTTTCAACCTCTTTAGTAACCATCCCAATGCCTCATTTTATAGTGCAGAGGAAGGAAGTTACAGGTCCACCTATGAAGGGATAGAGTCCTATTTCAAAGGGATAAGCTCCTCACATCAAGGGGTTAGCTCCTTTAGTTATGGGATGCATGAACCTCAAAGGAGCGAACTTGCCACCTCAGGATTCCCTCTAGAAGCTTCCAGAAATAACCCAAAGTGAGTTTTTAAGAATATACTTGTGCCTTTTTGACTTTTACAGGGGTCCGCACCCATTACACAGAAACAGAGCGGGCAGGTCCGCAGGGGACATGACCAGTAGGTGCGGGACTGCAAGTAATGCTAAGAGAAAGTGCGGAACCAGAGTTTTAGAGATTTTTAAGGGCTTTCTCTCTTTTTTCACGGCTTGACATGAAGAACTGAGGTTTAAGACTTGCAAAGGAGGAAAGTATGAGTGGTGATAGACTCACACAGATTGCAGAATGTCATGGTGACAATATTTTGTGTAACATAAAGCCTCAATATCTGCTATATATCTTGGGGTTAGTTCTTTGAACCATTTTCTAGCCTCTCCATCTAGGCTTTGGACAAAGACTCTCATCCACACATCATCTTCGCTAATGTCCAGGTTATCAGCATAGCTATAGAATGACTCAAGATGTTCTTCAGCTGAAACACCTTCAGTCCCAGTGAATTTAGGCATATACTTCTGATATTCTCCAGTAGGCATGGCATTTGAAGGAGTGGGCGGTACTAGAGGTCCATACCTAGTAGCTATGATTCTTTCCATTTTGGTAGGTGCTTGTGGACCTGCCATAGCTGTGGTGACTAAAAGAATACTGGTAGTCTGAATGATAGAGGGCTGAGGAGTGACTGATAAGACTAAAGGAGTATGATGGATAGGAGGTGAGATTTCCTTTGGGCTTACAACAAAAGGAAAACCTAAAGAATAAGGAGCTTTATGAATTTCTAAGATTTTTTTCTTCGCTGCTAGTATTAGAAGCTATACTCTCAACATGTATTTGTTCTTATAGGATTTTCTTGAAGAGATATAGGAGATTGTTTAGGTTTACCTAAACTTGATGCTCCTTTCTGCAATACCTTTCTTTCTTTGATCATTTTTTAGGGTCAGGTACTGGGTCAGCTTGTGACTTCTGAGGATTTCTTCAAGTATGCCTCACAAACTGAGCCAAAACTATGAAGTGGAGTCGCCAAAAAGGTTTGGCCTCCAGTAGAGTCGCCAAATAGATGCTTACAACCAAAAAAGTGCCCAGAATTTGTCTATCATCAAAGCTGGATATGTGTCATTTCCCAGGGAAGCTGAGCTTTAGTTTCCTCTCCCCAACAACGACGCCAATTATGTTATCACTCCAGGAAATTCTCCTAGGTTGCAGCTCGGAGATGCGTGGTAACATATAATCTTCCATATTGTTCTCTGAACTATTGGAATGGATGATGGTTTGGATCAAGCTAGATAACCATTTCAACTCTGTTTTTACTCAAGACATGCATGACCACCCTAAGCTTACAAGGCTTTAGACCACTAATGCTCAATAGTTTGTAGATTCAATGAATAGATGGAGAATATTGACTATACTAGCAGATGCATATATAAACACATATGAATGGCTAGCTACAAGCAGTAAAAGAAGCTTGCAAATCTAATTTATCAACGCAGAGATAAGATGACAGTTATCTAGCATTAGATAAAGAAGAAACATGAACAACCTATTCAAGTGAAAGCTTAGAACAGAAGAGAAAATGGAATATTGAACATATAACAACAAAAGAAGCTTATATTTGCTAATGAATGAAAATGAGATGCTTGAGGAGCAAAGTCACTACAGTCTCCAAAAGATGAACCCTTGTTACATCTTTCTTTCAGCCATTTATAGGCCTTTACAATGCTCCTGAGCTCTCAAAGGCTCAAAGTGTCTTAATCTATCCTCTTTGTCTTGTTAACTGTTTGATTCCCTAAATAGGCAAGCATGTCTCAGAGGTTTCTTCTTCTAACAGAGGAATAACCATATTTTGGTATTTTGTAGTGCTAGCAGGGAGCTCTCTCATGCCAGAGATGCCCCCATGATCTCTTTGGGTCATTTTGGATGAGCTGCGCTGTCTGCTCCATGATCATTTTTGTTTGTTTTGTCTATGTTGCGTTATCCTTTTCCCTTTTCGGCCTCTGTCCACTGGCCACTGTCTCCCGGCCAAATCCCTCTTTTGGCATGTACACATTATTGTAGAACGCCTCTGCTCTGTGATGGAATGGGTCCTCGGGCCTTTGTTTTCCTTTTAAATGCTTATAATGACTGTTTTCTATTTAATACAAAAAACACAACAACATTGTGAAAATCCCGCCCATCTTTGTTCTTTTCAGACTTAAAAAGTCCTTAAACATGGCTTATTTTTCTATTGAGTCAGCCCTTTGGGTTGCTGTCACCTATCGCAAGTGGCATGGTCCCTTGCTCCCTTTGTATTTTGAAATACGCTTAAAAACACTGAAAACACATTGAAAATGGCCTTTGCCAGACTTCAAATATTATATATTTCCCTTCCCGGACCCTTTTGGGTTCGGGTCTTATCGCATATCACAAAACCAAGCTTCCCTTTGTATTTCGTTATATAACGAAAATACACAAAAATGCATTGAGAAAGGCTTACCTGCGGACCTCAAATATTATGAAATATTATGTATATATCATCGGGTCTGGTCATTATCGCATCAGCGCCGCTCCTTAATGTTTCCCTGAATATGATCCGCCGATGTGATGTTGGCCATCGATCTACATGCTTGATCGACGGTCCACATTGCATTGCTAATCGCAATCACAAGCCCCATATTGTAATTGCCGATACCTGCCAATGGCCTCCGCCAATAGCGACCCACCGATCCGATCATCGGAGATCGCTGATTGGGGTGTCTTGCGCCGATTGTGACCGCCGATCAGATCCGCCAATGCAATCTGCCGATCAGATCTGGACCGTTGATCGACCAGATTGGACAGCTGTTATGCTTTCAATGTTTGAGCCTACGATACTTGGTTTTTTCATGGTTTTAGAGTGTTTTAGCCTCTTGATAGTGCATTTCTGCCCTTCCAAGGGCTCTCCTCTTGTGCTGGTTTTGACCTTTGAATGATCCTTAAGAAAATTTCGAAGCCTTCAAGAGCATATTTGGATCCATTAGTGGGCCATTTGCCAATAAGGCTAACATATACCATACAAACTGATTTGGTTCCAAATATAAAGTTGCAATGCGTACCTTTTGTGTGTTTTGCACATTATGGAGATCGAAAAATTGCTCCATTTGTAGTATCCAGGTTTCGGGATCCTTGCCATCAAACTTCCTCATATCGATATTTGGAACATGATGGTTCTTCGATCCAACGTTAGAGTCTATGAAATCATGATTAACATTTATTTTGTTCTCATCATGAGTTTCCTTTACTACCCTTTCGCCATTAGTAAGCATTTCTTGTCGAAACTTTGTCAAATCTATCTTCAAATATTTCATGCCTTCCTTTAAATCATCCATCTTAGCTTCTACTTCTTTCTTTAAACCATCCATCTTAGCTTCTGTTACATTTTGTGCGAGTGAAATTTGTTGCACTTGGTCTCATAATTTTGATATATCATGTTGGATTTCTTCCTCTTCTTCATGAGTCATGCTAGAGCTTTCAGGTTGCTTACTAGGTGTTTCCATTTTCTTTCTTTGGGGCATCAATTACCGATAATAATGCTTCACTATGCCCTTTGAATTCCTTCAAACTAATTTTTTAAACCAAGCTTATGCAAAAATTTAAAAAAACTACACACCTTTTTTCACTTTCTAGGAGCCCGATATTGAATCTGATGTATCTCTATAATTTTTTATCTCCAAGGTCTGAAACTTCTTCCTACAGTAACCCTCTGATAATATTTCTAACCTCACAAGTCTGATCAAGATTGGATTTTCCAATGAAGAGTTATGCTAAATCTCCCACGATGAAGTAAGTATAGACTTCTTTAGTAGAGCGAACTTGTATGACGTGCCACGGGTCATTGTTTCAACCTTAGGTTCTGAAAATGATACCCAAAAAACTACAATCCGTCCTATTTATGTGACTTCTTACTAAAATTCAATCTGATGCTTAGAGAGAAAGTTATGACAATTTCCACAAGTTGACCTATTTGGAATGTAATTTGGCGGTCTGCAACAACCCTAAATTTCTCAGATTATATATCTAAAACTTTAGTGAGTTAGGATCTGAAATTCAAAGCTGAGGTTTAGACCAATTTCTTCTCAAATGGTTTTTTTTTTAGCTTTTGAAACTTTCTAGCAAAAGAGTTATAGCGAAACTTTCACAATGACATGTTTTAGATGAAATTTTGGAGCTTGCACAAACCCTAACTTTCTCATATCATAGCTCCAAAAGTATAAAGAGACAAGATTTGAAATTCAGACCCAAGGTTCAACACGATTTCATCTCAAATGGGTTTTTTTAGCTTCTGAAACATCACAGAAAAGAGTTATAGTGAAAATTCCATGATTTCTTGTTTGGAGTAGAGAAACACTAGAATCCAAAGCTCTCATACCAAATGTTATGAAACCAGCTCACAAAAAGATAGAAAAGATAGATCAATGCCTTAGAATTCATCCTCTTCGAGGGGGCAACCTCCTTTTCATTACACAAATGAACAATTCTTGGATGATTCAAATGAGAAAACCTCCTTTCTATATATAGGAGTCTAAGGGGTCACAATATAACCAAGCCAACCTAACAATAATAATATAAAGGCACAAAAATAACAATAGCGGGATTCTGTGGGGCACAATAATAACAATATGGGGACAATAGGGGCACAACAATAACAATAAGGGATACAATGACAATAGTAATGGGGGAATCACTAGTATTATAGGGACCTAACAATTTCATACTCAAATCTTCACAGGAAAATATCCATGTCTGTCTAACATTAGGATTATAATATTCATTATAATTTATATCCATTATTATATAAAATAAAAAATTAAAAGATTTTGTCATAAATAAATAAGTACAAAAAACATTTTAATCATAAATTATAATTTTTATTATAATAATTCTAAAATAAAAATCAACATAATAACTTTAACTATTAAAATAATTATAAAAATGATAAAAATTAAAATTAAATATAACAATTAAAATATAAATAAAACACAATGGAAATAAATTAAAGTTAAATAAATATAAATTAATTAAAATATCAAAATAAATAAATTAAATAAAGAAAATAAAAAAAATTAAATAAAAATTACATTGGGAGGGTTGCTCATCCTCCCTCATCAATGATATTACTTATCACTTAAACATACTTTTTATTATTTTAAAAAAGGGACACCATGCTAGATGGGGTATATGGCTCACAATTAAGTTTTAATTCCCTTTTCAAAGCTTTGACCTCCCAAACAAAATTAAAACTCAAAGCATGTTGCTTGTGTGTATTAGATTCCATCGTTCCTGTTATACAGAATCTATGACTGTGGACAGAATTATCTTCTCTAGACTTGGTGGACTGGACTAGAATAACAACAAGACAAATAATCTAATGTTTTATTTAAAGTAAATAGATAACGAGATGAAGCCTACCTGGGATCCATCGTATATTTCTCTCCTTCCTTGGCTTGTATGTTCCAATCCTAGCTTTGATTGATATAATTAGAACTTGCACAATCAAACAACACGAGCCAACGATCTACATGATCTATGTAGCATCATCTAATCACTTTATTCAATAGATCAACATGGTATTGAAATACATGAAATCATAACATCATATATAGGAAAACAAAGAACTCTTTGCATTAATAGAAATGGAGTGAGTTACAACCAAAAATAGGTGTTGATCTTGTAGAAGAGCTCCTCCAAGTTGACTTGTCCTTTCATTGCCAAAAATTTCACCTCTAATCACCCTAATGCATGGAATAATGTCTCTCACAACAACAACATAATGGTAGAATCAATCTCCCAAAAAAACCATTGCCTATGGATGGTTGTAAATATATAGATGATGGAGGTAGTTCATGAATTCTTATCCTTTTACCAATTTGGGCTTGATAATGGTAGAATCAATCTCCCAAAAAACCCCTTGGCTATGGATGGTTGTAAATATATAGACGATGGAGGTAGTTCATGAATTCTTATCCTTTTACCAATTTGGGCTTGAGATCCACTCTTGATGAGAGGACGAGCTCAAGGGATAAGGGATGAAAAATCCAAGTTATGATAGGATAGGATTTAATACTTTTATCCAAGGTAAATAGTTACAATAAATCCTAGAAACTTATGGAAGAGGAAGCTTCGAGATTATTTTTATTCCTTAATTTCTAGAATCAACACACCCCCTAGAATGAGAAACTTGTTGGTGATCAACACAGGTGCAAAGTAGGACAACCTAGTAGTCAACATTGGCCAATGAGGGGCTAGGGTGCGTTGCTCCTAAAAATGACTAAAATGAAGCAGTTTCAGGAAGAAACTCAAGGATATGAGAGAGGCATACTTAGGGATTTGTGTAGGGAGGATGACAAAGTGTTCAAAGGATGTGAATGATCCTGTTTGGAGGCCTATTGACCAGATGTGACAAAATGGCCTATAATAGATTGCCCCCTAAAGTGCAAAGTTAGAGATGAAAACTGATGACTGAAGTTATTTACCCAGTGACAAGTTAGGATCAAGAAAAACTAGCGAGATCATCATATATTATAATACATTTACATCATCACATATTTGTTGAAGGAAGCATATCCATACTCAACACATAAGCTAACATTGCATGTGAAATTATCAAAAGACCTGTCCAAAGATGACAAATAGTGGACTCATGACTCAATGAATGTCTATACGATAAGAATCATCATACATTGTGACCTTCTTTTATTCCTAAAATCGTACCCCAAATTGATGAAACTAGATCTACGGTCTTCTTTCTCATTCACACAACTAACCAATGTACGAGTCTAACCATGTGAATCAATGAGAAAAGGTCGAACATGGTAGACACCATCTGATTACTGCCAATGATCTAGGTCATTTACAAATGCGAGAGAAACTACTGATGATGTTAATGGATCTGAAGGTACTATAGTAAAATTCATATGGTGTGAATAAATGAGTTAATGTCGAACACCACATATAATATTTCAATTGAACACCAATGATGAAAACCTATAGCTGAGACCGAGGAAAATTTCTATTAATGTATACAAGAACCAAGGTACCGAGGAGTGTTCCTAAATAAACTTCCTGGATGATGAGCTGATGTCAACATGAAGTGACCCATCACATGTGGGCTTTGATGTATCCCTCATCAATGACACAAAACAGATATGACAATTTGAGACAAAATGATCAGAATGATGCTAATACAGAACTGGAACAGGAAAGGAAGACATGCAATGAAGGATTAAGAGTATTTTAGAATATATTGACTAAATGAATTATATTTAACATAATGGAAACACTAAAATTGAGTTGGCAGCATTGACCAAAAACCGAAAACTGAGGCTTTGAAACAGTATAATAAACCAAAAGACAGGCATATTTTGAACCCAACAACCATGGAGATGAAGTGGAAGAGTTTCATGTTCAAGAGAAACTCGCTGCCAATAAGAAATGGAGTAACCTGTTTTCCAAATTTCCCTAACCATATTGGTCAGTACCTCTTTACTTTATAACAAGATTGTGGAGGATAACATTGATGAGTGTCAGTATTGCAACAAGGATGCTACAACTCCTGGGCTACCAGCTTTACTGATCAACCCGGGTTCATACAAACTTGGAGGTGACAGTGCTATATGCACAAGTAAAAGTGAAGGTCCTGCCTGTTGTCACTGTTCATCTGGCGAGAGACCCAGGGGTTCCAAGCCAGACTTCTATAGAGTCAGAAAAAGCTTGATTCTTTGATGGAAGAAGAGAAAATATATTCTAAGAGAGCTACTCTACTGTAGTAATGAAGAAAACAACATGTAATGATAAATCACACCATATCCTAGTTAACCATTTATACAACTATGCTAAGCAGAATTGCTAAATCAACACTAACCTAATGTTGTTATCTAAGTTACAGAAGTAAAGAACATCAAACCAAACTAATGCGTAAGCAAGGAAACTAAACTAAATCTATTTTCACTTTTTGGTTTTTTTGGTAAAATCAAGCATGCAATTTAATTGTTCTTGTAGACATGACAGGTGGATGGAAGGTGGTTTAGGATGTCTAGAAGGTCTATGGAGTGTTTGGATAGTGTGTTGTGTGTTGAGTAATTGAATTATAAATTGTTTGTGGATTAGAGTAATTCTGCATAACAGAAGTGTGCAGGGAATGAAAAAATAATCCAAGAGAGAGGACAGTGCTCAGAGGAGTATTGCGATGATTGGACAGTGCTGGAGTCTGATTGAATAATGAAATCAAAGCTCAAGAGTGGCAACATTCAAATAATACATAGAACAAATTTCGAGAAGGAGTCAAGCAAAAGATAAATCGAAGATCGAAATTAGTGAAAGGAAGAAGAAATGAAGCAGCAGTGCACAGGAACTGTTGGATCAGTTGGATCAATGAACAAGATTAACGGAAGATGAGCGGCAGAGATCTTATCGTAGGAGATTACGTTAATATATGGATGGATCACATCAAGTCACGTGTCGATAGAAGGGTGGAAAACATGCAGAATGATGGAGCGGTCTTTGTAGGTGGTAAGAAGTATCTCGCGCACCCTAAAAGTTGTAAGTAAAATTCCTAAATTTCACGCGATTAGCCTAAGTGGGTGACACGTAGCATGGGAAAACCAATTTTCTCATGCGCTTTCAGTTGGATATCGGTCGTGCAAAGCTTCACGTGAGATTTCATGATAGCCATTGGATCATGCGGGATTGAGTAATGGTGGAGATCGACCATGCTAGTTGGTGAGCGGGTGATGCGATGGAGCGGTCTTCATAGGTGGTAAGCAGTATCTCGCGCACCATAAGAGCTATAAGCGGTATTCCTAAATTTCACGCAATTAGCCTAAGTGGTTGACACGTAGCACGGGAAAACCACTTTTCTCACGCACTCTCGATCGAATATCAGTCGTGGAAGACCTCATGCAAGATTTCGCAATAGCTGTTGGATCATGCGGGATTGATCAACGTTGGTGATTGGCCAAGCTAGTTCGCAAGCAGGTAAACCAATAGCCATTGGATCAAGCGAAATAGATCAATGGTGGAGATTTGGAGTGCCTAAATTCAAACGTTGAAATGAATACGTCAGTTATGCGACACACGATTGGCAGTGATTGGTTAGGTTCGTTGTGGATTGGATGGTAAGGAAATCCATCGGTATAATCTGATTAAGATGTGATTTATTAGCTTCTGCATTTATTATGCATGAAGAAAGTGCTGAAAGAAATGAGAATATGAGTGAGATATTATTAAAGAAAAAGAGTGATGGGAAGAGATGGCAATGAAATGAACCAAGTACTGAATCAAGAAAACAAACTCCATAGCTCATGCAAGAACTAGAAATCTATGTTTTTTGGGTTGTTGAAGGGTCTCTTCCTCAATTCATGGTCCTTGAGGGAGGAGGTGAGGCCGAGGAACCTGCTGACAACCTTATGGGGATATTTTTCTCCTTGCTAACCTGCTAATTGAAAGAAGGCACAAATGGAAGCAAACTAAAACACAACCAATCTACTCTACACTGATGTAATGGAAATGCCGCTACTTAAGCAAATGAATAATTAAACCATGAACCTATGCTAGCATACATGTGCAATAAAGAGGAGCCTTAGCTGCTAGGGTTGGGCCCTAACCCAAGAGCTTCAGCCCTCTAAATTAACTCAGTGCTGGCTCAAAACAAAACTCATTCTTACTATCAAAAACATGGTTACATCAAAAACTATCACAAGTCTTGCAGCTCGAAAATAGAGTAGAGGTTTACAATAAAAAATCCAAATCCTACTGAGGTCCTAGTCCTCTCTACTTATACATTTGAAGTCTCCAATGACTTCCTTAAAATTAGGGATGCTCGGTTCCCAAACTCAAGATAAACTGGTGCTTTGACTTTCACTTGCTCAAATGCCTTCTAGTCCTCATGATTTGGCTATTTGCACTCCGAGCTAATGGACGAATATTCGAATGGAGGGTTAGTAAATGAGGAGTATTTACCTCCTATAATTCCTCTCCCTTGTCCCATTTGAGTTTTGAACAAGGTCTTTGCCAAAATTCCTTGCTTTTATGATTTAATCCTACATTAAATGCACATTAGACCATAAAGAAAAATATCCAACTCTAACTCATCTCATAAACAAAATATAATCAAAAGTATGCAATAAGTTGTGAGAATAATTGGTTTGACTAAGCTAGTAGGTGAATTAAGGCCCATATAATTACCCAATGATGAGGCTCATCATCACCCCCCTACTGAAAGTGTTGCTCATCCTCTGAGCAGCTTAGTTAATGTCCATGTTATTCATGGCTCTGGTAACCTCTCTGACATCCCATGCCTCTGTTGTGGCCTCTTCTTCTTGTTCATAGAAGCCTACTTTCCTTTCTACTTCCTCGTACTACCTCTTTTCCTCTTCTTCTTTTCTCCCTTCTAGCATCCCTAGGATTAGTGATGGACTGAGTTTTAGGCCTACCCAATTGACCTTCAAACTTTGCATTGATTGCTTATACATAGGTGTCCTGTTGAGTGCCTCTCTCAACCTTTGAGTGGAGTGATATTATTTGATCTTCAAGCTGTGTGGCAGTGTGTTCCATCTCCTTAAGCAGGCATGTATACTATCATTTCCTAGTAGCCTAAACATATCCTCAAATGTGAAATTGCTTGCTCTTGGGTAGCAAGATATCTAGGTGCCAGCTGAGGATCATTTGCAATTAGATTATGGGTGCTGATTAGGGCCATGGGATTTGATTTTTCAGCTCTAATGAAAAGAGGTTCATTTTACTCTCTGGCCAATATTCTTTTCATCTCTACAGCCCTTGACTCCTTATGGTTCATCCATGATGCCAAAGCCATTAATTGTAGATCTCTTAGCTCGACATTAGGATCCCAAACATTCATGTCTATGAGGGCCATGTTGTGCAAGTAAAACTCAACCATTTTGGACTTATCATCTAGTGTGCTTTGATCACAAAGATCAATAAACTGCCTGCATTCCTAAAATGTCATGGTGCCCCTTTGTGCTAGTGTTTTAATATGAAATTGCTGCCATTGTTCTCTGAGGTAAAGAGCATAGGATTTAGCTGGAATCCTACACTGGATGGCCTCCAAGGAGAGGTTACCTATACATGCTAGTTGGTTTTCCCTTTCCTATAGTTGTCCTCTCATCCATGCATTTTCCCTCTCAAGTTTATCTCTCATTATTTCTTCTCTATCCCTTAAGCCACTTAGCTTTTTACCCATTTCCTTGAGCTTCTCTTCCATGTGCCTAATGTCTTCCACCCCTTTTGACTTGGCAATTTGCATCCATCTGTGGATTTTGGCCCTCTCCTTCTCAAGTTCAAAAAACAATGGGATGGCAAATTTTTGAGGTATCACCCTGCCTCATTCAATAAACTAGTAGTAGGAGTCTAGGTTATGTTGGGGATTTGGTTCCTTTGTTTCAGGGTCTTCCTCTTTTGTTTCTTGTTTCTCCCCTACCTTGCTTTCCAATTTCTGTGTTTCCTGTAGTTTTTGTTGTGGATCGTGTAGGATGGCTTTACCCTTTAAGGAAGTTGATCTGGTAATAGGCCTCCTTACATACGTGATTGGTGACTTAGGGGAAGGCATTTTGTCTCTTGGTGCAGGGGAATATTCAATCTCAATAGGGCTTTTTGCTGATATTTGTGGCTTCCCTTGTTTGATTCTTGTGCTCTTTCTTGTTTTGAAATATAGAGGGGTTTGCCTCCTTCTTTTCCCTTTTTTCTTGATTGGGGTGCTGAGAGTAGTGAGGGTAGCTACTTCCTCCCTCTCAGGGGCCTCTGGAGAAACCCTAGGTGACTCCTCTTATGCTCTTCCCTTTCTATTCCAATGCCTTCTTCCTCTCCGTTTTTCTTATCTTCTTTCTCTTGCTGTTCTTTCTCATCTCCATCAGTTTCTTCCTTCGTTTACTCCTCTATTTCATCATCATCCTCCTTCTCTTCTCCCCTTCTTCTTCTGATTCATGATGTTCCTCTGTATTAGTTTCTTCTTCAGCCATCTCATCCCCATCTAGCGCTATATCTTCTTCTTCTTGTTTTTCCTCCTCCTCACTGACAAAAGGACTAACATCACAGGTGAGGGTTTTGATGTTATCCTATGTTGGTAAGTCTCTAAATACTGACCATGTTATAGGGGTCCTGAGGTTTTGGAGGGCATCCTAAATGAGGATCCTGATCAACCCATGGTGAGCCAATTGTTGGGAATTTCCTTCGTTCACTTTGTTATGGGAGTCTATGAGTGATTGCATCAAGAAATAGGCTATTGAGTTTTTGGTGAACTGGGGTTTCTACCCCAAATCTTAATTCTTCAAGCATCCTAAAATGGTAGCCATAAACAACATTGTATCTACCATCACATGAGATATATTTGATGAGTTGGTAACCTACCTCACTCCATGGGTATGGAAGACTGTCCCTCCTTACTCAATTTTTATCCTCTATGGGTTCTTCACCTTCTAAAAAGAATTTCCTATTTGCCACCTGATTGTCTACTTTGTCTTCTTTTCTCCATGGAATTCCTAGGGGAAGTGTGGTGACCCTACTGATGAGTTCTAGGGTGAGATATATAGTGATCCCTCTAACTATAACAATGGTCTGGATTCTGTTGTGTGGAGTGAGTGAATGAGAAAATTCTTGAGCCACCTCATCATCATACCCTATGAATTTTTCGAAAAACCCCATCCATTGATGTCTTATAAAGATTTCAAGCACTTGGGGGTGTTGTTGTATCCTCACAGTGTTGGTGGGTTCTCTCCTATTAAACCCTCCTGTCATCTTTCTTATGAGTTTAAGGAGGAAATGAGAGGTTTGACACAAGAATTTTAAATTCAGGAGAAAACAAAGTTTCCTGTGTATGTAATTCACCTCCCATAGTTGTTATATCCACTAGCTTTTAGAGCATTTGTATTTCATCTGCTTATAAATTGATCTGAATGGAAAATGACATCAACCCATGGTATTCATCCACCCATGGAATTTACCTGTGGTATTGTAAGTGGCATCCACCCATGCTATTTATCCACCCATGGTATTGTAAGTGACATCCACCCATGCTATTCATTCACCCATGGTATTTGCCCATGGTATTGTGACATCTGCCCATGGTATTCATTCACCCATGGAATTGACCTGTGGTATTGTGACATCCACCCATGGTATTCATTCACCCATGGAATTGACCCATGGTATTGTAACTGAAAAATACTATAAGTAACAAGTCACGTTTTGTAAAAGGATAGATTGTCCGCCACAATGTAGCCTTTACAGTTATTCTCTGTTTTAATAAAAAGTTTCTTTGTGGTTGCTTATTGGGCATTCTCCTATTTTTATGCTAGAATTGCAATTCTTCGGATCTTGGGGGCCTTCCTCCCAATATCCATTTCAATCTTTTAGATCTTGAGGGCCTCAATGATCCGAATGGAAAATGACATCAACCCATGGTATTCATCCACCCATGGAATTTACCTGTGGTATTGTAAGTGGTATCCACCCATGGTATTTTTCCACCCATGGTATTGTAAGTGACATCCACCCATGTTATTCATTCACCCATGGTATTTGCCCATGGTATTGTGACATCCACCCATGGTATTCATTCACCCATGGAATTGACCTGTGGTATTGTGACATCCACCCATGGTATTCATTCACCCATGGAATTGACCCGTGGTATTTTAACTAAAAAATACTATAAGTAACAAGTCACATTTTGTGAAAGGACAGATTTTTCGCCACAATATAGCCTCTACAGTTATTCTCTGTTTTAATAAAAAGTTTCTTTGTGGTTGTTTATTGGGCATTCTCCTATTTTATGCTAGTTTTGCAATTCTTTAGATCTTGGGGGCCTTCCCCCAAGATCCATTTCAATCTTTTAGATCTTGGGGGGAGGCCCTCAAGATCTAAAAGATTGAAATGGATCTTGGGGGGAAGGCCCCCAAGATCTGAAGAATTGCAGTGCTAGCATAAAAATAGGAGAATGCCCAATAAACAACCACAAGGAAACTTTTTATTAAAACAGAGAATAACTGTAAAGGCTACATTGTGGCAGACAATCTATCCTTTTACAAAATGTGACTTGTTACTTATAGTATTTTTCAGTTACAATACCACGGGTCAATTCCATGGGTGAATGAATACCATGTGTGGATGTCACAATACGATAGGTCAATTCCATGGGTGAATGAATACTATGGGTGGATGTCACAATACCACGGGTCAATTCCATGGGTGAATGAATACCATGGGTGGATGTCACAATACCATGGGTGAATGAATAGCATGGGTGGATGTCACTTACAATACCATGGGTGGATGCCACTTACAATACCACAGGTAAATTCCATGGGTGGATGAATAACATGGGTAGATGAATACCATGGGTTGATGTCATTTTCCATTCAGATCATAAATGGGGATGGATTTTTAGATCCTACCTCTTTAGAATGGTGACAGCAGGCAATTCTCATGATATTCCCTATTGAACCCCTCTCTGCCTATCCTGTAGACTGCCTCTATGTATCCTGTAGAGTGCTCCTGTAGATTGTTCCTATAGGAATTCTTGTGCATGCTCCTGTAGAAATTCTCTTGCAGAACGATGGATCCTTGCTTCCGGTGGGTGGCTAGAGTTATGAGAGCGACTTGAGTGAGAGAGTTTTTAGGAGGTGGAATGCATGAATGCATGCAATCAATGTTTTGTTTCCCTTTATGGATTTTCGGGATGAGCTAGTGAGATGGCAGCAGAGGTACGTTGCCATTTTTGGACCGTTGGTCCCCACTATGACCTCATCATTCCCACTCCTCATAATCATCTCCCACCTCATAGATTCGTAGTTAACCACTTCTTGTCCTACTCCTCCTCTGCCTTTGAGTTGACTGCAGCCATGTGTGAGAGGACACTCGGTTTTATATGTGATGACTGAACGAAGGTGGCCAAGTTAACTGGCCACCTTTTCACTTATAAACCAACTACCTCGTAACCCTTACAAGTTTTGATCAAATGATGCATATGAGTGAGTGAGCGGGATACTTACCTGTGGTCTCAATGCCATGTTGCAGTTGTCGAAGATCAGAGGTGTTGCATTTTTTTTTGCTGCATGGTCATTCTTCTTCCTCCTCTATTGTTCGCTGATGGTTTCTTGGCTTTCGCAAGTGTCTGTGACTAAATATTTGATGTTGTTGCTACTATGGAGCTCTTGGATTATCCTAGTGAAGACCTGTAGCTGATGATTGATATTCTATGGGATAGGCTGCTACAGGATGTCCTGTAGCTGCTTCTCCCTTAGAATTTCTTATTCATGTTCCTGGATGGGGCTTTGAGGATGTTGCAATGAATGGATAGAGGGAGTAGGAGTGTGCGTGGAGCTAAGGACATTCATGTAATGCTCTTACTCTCCTCTATTTTCCCTTATCTTTTCCTTTTTTCATAACTGGCAGAAACTGATCTCCTTTTGTTTTGAATGGTGGGTGCAAGGATGATGGTAATGTATGAGGTGAGGGGTTAGATCATGTTTAGAATGAATGTTGGGTACCTAACCAACCTACCATTTGACCTCAGATTTCTTCCTGTAGGTTTTCCGGGCCACTATAATTCCTACACAATCATCCTGTAGGTTTTTAGGGGATCCTGTAGAAAACACAGTCTTCGCCTAAATTGAAGCAATGAAGTGAAAAAAAAAATGGAATTGATGGAGGGATGCATGGTAAGGAGTGGAGGAGATGAATATATGTGAGGCAAGGTTCCCTTTGGATCTTCTCTTTTCTCCTTGATTGTCTTTCTCACCCACCTGCAAATAACAATTATGTCTTTTTTCTCTCTTTTTTTTTTTTGAAAAACACCTAGGCTGCCTCAAAGAGGTTTTCACCCTAGATGTTTTCCCTGGGCACCTCAAGGAAGGTTTTCACCCAAGCATCTTCTTATTTTTTTTTTATTTTTTTTTTCATCATTGGGCCGCCTCACAAGGTTTTCAAACCAAAGATGGGACTCAGGCGCCTCATGGAGGTTTTCACCTGAATCCTTATTCTTTTTTCTCTTTTTTAGTGACCTGATGAGGGAGGAGCTGGAGCTTACTCCACCATCATCACTGTCTTATTGATATTGTCAATGAAATCTTGTTTTGATAAAGGCCTCCTGTACATTTTCAATCGGTGTCCATTAACAAGCAATGAAATGGCTTCTTCATCTATAGTTCTGATTTGCATTGAACCATTATCTTGACATCTTTCCACCACATAAGGTCTTAGCCATCTTGTCCTTAGATTTCCCTTGAAGTCTTTATACCTAGAATCATATAACAATTCCCAATCTCCCTCTTGAAATTGCTTCTCCTTAATATGTCTATCATGCCATATTTTCCTTTGAAGCTAAACTATCTCTGTATGTAGTAGGGCTTGCATTCTGAATTCATCTAAGCCATTCCAATGGAACAATATTTCTTTCTATGAATAAATAAGATCCAAATCTAGTTGGGCTACCATCCTCAATGTGTTATATTCAAACTCAATGGACATCAAAGCATTTTTTCCATAGACCAGCTCATAGGGTGTAAATCTAGTGGTGGTCTTCCATGTTGTATTATAGGCCTAGGTGGCCTCAACTAGTCTCTCTGCCCAATCCTTCCTGTTGTTGCTCACTACCTTGGTTAAGATGCTCTTCGATGCCCTGTTGGTCACCTCCACTTGCCTATTAGCTTGTGGATGATAAGGAGTGAAGGTCCTATACTTTATTTTTTGATGGCTGAGCAATTCTTCAATCATGTTAGAGGTAAATTGGATGTCTTGGTTTGTGACTAGCTCTCTAGGGTACCCAAATTTGTAGAATACATTCTCCCTTAGGAACTCAACCACCTTCTCTTCTGTTGCTGCCTTAATCGCCTTGGTTTCATTCCACTTAGTCAAATAATCAATGCACACAATAATGTATTATTTTTGCTTTGAAGGAGGGTTGATGTGTCCAATGAAGTCCATGCCCCACTTGTCAAATGGCTCGAAAGTAACTTGAGGTTGTAGGGGACTTTCATCCCTTGGAGTAGGCTTTCCCATCCTTTGGCACCAATCACACTGAATAGTGTACCTTTTCACATCCTGATGAAGAGTGGGTCAATAATAGCCCACTTGTAACACTTTGAATGATGTCCTCTTTGCTGAAAAGTGACCTCCACAAGGCCCATCATGACAAGTTAGAAGGATGTCAAAAACTTCCTCTTCCCTTACAGACCTTCTCAAGATTTGATCTGGGCCAAGTTTGAAAATATTTCCCCCAATCTAGGTGAAGGGGGGGCCTTTTCCTGACTATCTTGCTCTTTTCTTTAGAGGGAAAGTTTTGGTGGGAACTGTGCTGATACCAAATAGTTTGCTATATCAGCAAACCATGGGGAGAGAACTGAAATAGAAAACAAATGTTCATCTGGTAACTGGTCATCCACCATTCCTTCTTCACCTTCTGACAGATTCATCCTAGATAGAAAGTTTGCAACAACATTTTCCTTACTAAGCTTATCAACAATAGTTAGATCAAACTATTGTAATAAAAGCAACCATCTTATAATTCTAGCATTCACATCTAGTTTTTTCATTAAATATTTGATTGCAGCTTGGTCAGTATGTAAAAATTTTTCGTAGCCTGTAATGTAATGCCTAAATTTGTTTAATGAATGCACAACAGCCAGGAGTTCCTTTTCGGTCACAGTATAATTTAGCTCAGACTTTGACAGGTTCTTACTAATAAAATAGATGGCATAGGGAAATTTCTCCTCTACCTAACTTAAGGCTACTCCTATGGCTTTGTGTGAGGCATCAGCATGAATATGAAAAGGGAGGGCCCAATTTGGGCCTCGAAGAATTGGTGCAGTGGTTAACTTACCCTTTAAAATGTCTAAGGCCCGTTGATAACTTTTTGACCATATAAACTCAGAATATTTGGCCAACAACCCAAATAAAGTAGACGTAAACTTGCTGAATTCATTTATCAACCTTCGGTAGTATCCATCTAACCCCAAGAAACTCCTGACATCCCTCTGCTTTTGCGGAAATGGGACCCTTTGGATGATTGCTATTTTTCAGGTCCACCTACAATCCTTGCTGAGATATTGAATGACCTAGCATTGTCCCTTCAGTCATTAAGAATTCACATTTTTCTGGACTCAGAGACAGGTTCATTTCAATGCGTTTGTGCAATACTTTGCCTAGGTTAGTCAGGGCTTCTTGAAAATCACAGATATAAGGTGTAAAATCATCCATATAAATTTCCACCGCATCATGTACTAATTCGGCAAAAATACTCAAGACTTCTCTCTGGAAATTGGCAGGAGCATTGCATAGTCCAAAACGAAGGACCCTATAGGAAAAAGTACCCCAAGGATAGGTGAATGTGGTCTTATCTTGGTCTTCTGGGCAGATTTTGATTTGTTTGTACCCACTGAATCCATCTAGGAAATAAAAAAACTTCTTCCCTGCCAAACCATCTAGCACTTGGTCAATGAAGGGTAGGGGAAAATGATCCTTCTTTGTGGCTTTGTTCAACTCCATGTAATCAACACAAATCCTCCACTTACCATTTTTCTTGGGAACTAACACTAAAGGAGAGACCCACTCACTGTTAGAGATAGGGTAAATGAATCCTGCATCTAGCAGTTTGTGTAGTTCTTCTTTGACTATATCTTTAAGAGCTGGATTCATCCTCCTTTGTGGTTTCTAAACTGGCTTGCAAACTTCTTTGATGTATATGTGGTGAGTACACACTGAGGGGTGTACTCCCTTCATTTCCTTGTAACTCCAAGCAAAGGCTTCTAGGTTTTCTCTCAACATGTTGCATAGCTTTTCCTCTTTGAGAGCAGAAAGAGATGGATTAATTTTCAAAGTTTTCTCTGCACTGAATTCTATGGTTTTGACATGGAGTGGATAGGAATTTTCCAAGAATAAGTCAATTGGATGATTGTTCTGGGTTTCCCTTACTTCTTTTTCTAATGGTACTGAACTAGGAGTTGGACTTTGGAACAGGTGTTCAATTAAGTCATCCTTATCTTGCTATACTCGTCCTATGGTTGCTTCCAAAGCATAAAGTTGGGTGGAATAAACCTCATCTTCTTCCTTCTCCTCCAACCATAAAGGTAAATCATGCTCTAGAGAAGGTTGATTAGGAGGGTATAGGACTAACTGTTTGGACATATGCCCATTCTTGATGGTCGTATTCCCATCTATGCAGTTAATGTAAGCATCAGCTATGGCCAACCATGGCCTCCCAAGTATGAGAGGGTAACAAGTAAGCTTAGCCTTAGGCTAGAGAACTAGAAAATATGCAGGGTACCCCTAGGAGTCAATGGAGACCATCACATCCTCCACAATTCCCTTAGGGGTGACTGTGGAACGGTCTGCAAGTTACAGAAATGTTGTGGTCTTCCTCAATGACCCTTGGAGGTTGATCTTGAGCATGTTGTCCTTGGTCATCACGTCAATGTCAACCCCAATATCGATCAAAGTGTGTGGCACGATGGTGCCATTGATGTGCACATCTACTACAGGGCTTCTAGGGTCCAAATATTTCAGAGATATTACTTGCCCCAACATTAAGTCAGATAGTTGCCCAATGACATTAATGGTAGGGGAATCTCATTTTCTTCTTCCTGGATGCTTGAAGCATTTCTTCTTAATCAACTTATTGTAAATGGGAACATCTTTTATTGCCTGGAGAAGGGGGATATTTACACATAGATTTTTCAATTATCCCAAAAGTTTAGTTTCTTCTGGGGTAGGCTGGAGTGGTTGGGCTAATCTATCAGGAAAGGGTGGGTTTACTTTAAGGTTTCTTTCCTCTCTTTCTTCCTCAACCTCCCTATGTGGAGAGGGAGGTTGGTTATATGGGAGAATTCTCCCAGATCTTAGGTTGATCTCGTGGATTTCTACAGCATAAGTCGGGTATGATGTCTCTCCATTCTATACTTGTTGAGCCTGCCTATTTTTCAGGTTTGGATTTGGCTGGGACGACATCTGGGGTTTCTTGGGTGGAGCAAAGTGTAGGAGTTGTGGTTGGGTAGGTGGTGGAGGCAATAAAGTTGGAGCATTGTTATATTGGGGCCTCCACCCCTGCAGTGGGGTATTCCACTGAATTTGTGGCCAAACGTAAGGTTGAAATAATTGGCTGGCTAGCTGGGAATGATACTGAGATGCATAGGACCAAGGAGGGGGTGTAGTCCAGGAAGGATGAGCAGGGGGTCCCCAAGAAGTTATAGTTGTGGTTTGGTTAGGGTTGTAATATGCATGGGATGACCCTTGCATACCCTGCTGCTATGGTCTAGGCTTAGGAGGTCTCCTTTGGTTGATAAAAATTTGAGTCAGGGTAAATAAGGGCACTTGTCTGTGCAGTGGTTTTCTTCACAGACCGAGTAAATCTCAATGCATTTCAATGGACATTCATTTCTAGGGTTCCTCCTGGTGCATTTAGGGCAAAAGATGGCCAAGGCTCTCTCTGCTTCCTCTTGATTCCTTTTTATGTTCATGGTGTCCAATTGTAAGGCAAGGGTTTGCAACATCTCATTTTTGAAATCTTCCAGCATATTTCCAATTTCACCCTTGATGGATGAGTTGGAAGATGATGTACTAGCCATAGGTTGACTACTCCTACCCTTTTTCCTGGCTGCCCTAGAATGGTTTCTAAAGACAATATTGATATCCTCATAAGGTAATTGGTAGATATCTCCTCCTTCTAACAAATGTAAGGTATCCAGAAGATCTTCCCTTACTCCTCTGAGTAGGACCAGCTTTAGTGACTCGGGGTCAAGTGTGCACTTGGCCCTTTTGTAACTGAGCTGGAATCTTTCTTCGTAGTCTTCTAAGGATTCATTTTGGCCCATGGTCATCCTAAAAATCTATTCTTTAGTATCCTTTGACTTACAGTAGTCCCAATATTTGTTGTTAAAATCATATTGCATCTGAGCCCAAGTTGTGATGCTATCTCCAGGTAAACCCATGAACCAGCGCAATGCTGCATCCTTGAGGGTAGATGGAAACAGTTTTAACTTTTTCTCATCATATGTATAGTCATAGGTTCGTCATATAATGGCAAACTCAAATAGGAAAGTGTTGGGGTCCTCTTTAGTCAGGCCATGGAAATGATGTAGAGAAGAGGGGCTTATATTCTTCATCTTAGAGTCCCCGTTATTTTCCCTGATGGGGAAGGCACCCTCAACTCTCTCTCTATTTCCTCTGTCATTTCAATTTTTAGCCATTGGTTCAGTAGGAATGGGTTCTTCTTATTCTTCTTCCCTTGTAGGTTCTTCAAATATGTCAAGTTACTCACCTAAAGGTTCCTCTAGTTCATAGCCACCGAAGAAGAGAGAAGGTTGGTTGTTGGATGCAGTGGGGGTATTCAACAAGAATTTCCCTAAATTGTCCCTATTCGTACGAGGCATGAAAGGAAATGTTTTTGGGTTGGTTTTTGTAAGATTTTTTTAGCTGGAAAGTACTTTGCAGAAATGAAATTGTTGATTGAATGAAAACTACTAACAGAAAGAAAAGTTACTTGCTGAATTGAAATTCTACTTGCAGAATGGAAAGGAAAGTAGATAATGACAACTGAAAGAAAGGAAGCTACTAGATTACTTTTGCAGAAATAAACTAATGGTAGAAAATTGAAGACTAGAAATAGAAGAAAAGAAAGTAGTAATCACATTCTACTCAGACACCTCCCCGGAAACGGCGCCAAAAAGTGATGAGCACCAGTATTACAACAAGGATGCTGCAACTCCTAGGCTACCAACTTTACTTATCAACCCGGGGTTCATACAAACTTGGAGGTGATAGTGATATATGCATAATTAAAAGTAAAGGCCCTACCTGTTGTCACTATTCATCTAGCGAGAGACCCAGGGGTTCCAAGCCAGACTTCTATAGTGTCAGAAGAAGCTTGATTCTTTGATGGAAGAAGAGAAAATCTATTCTAAGAGAGCTACTCTACTACAGTAATGAAGAAAACAACATGTAATGCTAAATCACACCATATCCTAATTAACCATTTAAATAGTTATGCTGAGTAGAATTACTAAATCAACACTAACCTAGTGCTGTTATCTAAGTTATAGAAGTAAAGAGCATCAAACAAAACTAATGTGTAAGCAAGGAACCTAAACTAAATCTGTTTTCACTTTTTTGGTTTTTTTTGGTAAAATCAAGCATGCAATTTAATTGTTCTTGTAGACGTGACAGGTGGATGGAAGGTGGTTGAGGATGGCTAGAAGGTTTATGGAGTGTTCGGATAATGTGTTGTGTTTTGAGTAATTGAATTATAAACTGTGTGTGGATTAGAGTAATTTTGCATAACATAAGTGTGCAGGGAATTTAAAAAGAATCAGAGAGAGAGGACAGTGCTCAGAGGAGTATTGCGATGATTGGACAATGTTGTAGTCTGATTGAATAACCAAATCAAAGGTCAGCATTGGGAACATTTAAATAATACACAGAAAAAAGTTTGGGAAGGAGTCAAGCAGAAGAGCAATCAAAGATCGAAATCAGTGAAAGGAAGAAGTAATGAAGCAACAGTGCACAGGAACCGTTGGATCAGTCAGATTAACTAACAGGATTAATAGAAGATGAGTGGTGCAGATCTTATCACAAGATATTACATTAATATATGGATGGATCACATCAAGTCACGTGTCGACAAAAGGGTGGAAAACATGCAGAATGATGGAGTGGTCTTCGTAGGCGGTAAGCAATATCTCGCATGCCCTAAATGTTTTAAGCGGAATTCCTAAATTTCATGTGATTAGCCTAAGTGGGTGACATGTAGCATGGGAAAACCACTTTTCTCACATGCTCTCGATCAGATATTAGTCATGCAAGACTTCACATGAGATTGTGCGATAGCCGTTGGATCATGCAAGATTGATTAACGAAGGAGATCGGCCAAGCTAGTTAGCAAGCGGGTGACGCAATGGAGCAGTCTTCATAGGTGGTAATCAGTGTCTCGCATGCCCTAAGAGTTGTAAGCAGTATTCCTAAATTTCACGTGATTAGCCTAAATGGGTGAAACGTAGCACGAGAAAACCACTTTTCTTGCGCACTCTCAATTAGATATTGGTCATGCAAGACTTCACGCAAGATTGCACAATAGCCATTGGATCATGCAAGATTGATCAATGGTGGAGATTGGCCAAGCTATTTGGCGAGCGGGTGACACGATAGTCGTTGGATCAAGCGAAACAGATCGATGGTGGAGATTTGGAGTGCCTAAAGTAAAACATTGAAATGAATACGTCAGTTATGTGACACGCGGTTGACGGTGATTGGTCAGGTTCATTGTGGATTGGATGGTAAGGAAATCCACAGGTATAATCTAATTAAGATGTGATTTATTAGCTTCCGCATATATTATGCATGAAGAAAGTGCTGAAGGAAATGATAATATGAGTGAGATCTTATTATAGAAAGAGAGTGATGGGAAAAGATGACAATGAAATGAACCAAGTACTGAATCAAGACAATAAACTCCAAAGCTCATGCAAGAACTAGAAATCTGTGTTTTTGGGGTTGCTAAAGGGTCTCTTCCTCAAGTCATGGTCCCTGAGGGAGGAGGTGAGGCCAAGACACCTATTGAAAACCTTATGGGGATATTTTTCTCCGTGCTAACCTGCTAATTGAAAGAAGGCACAAATGGAAGAAAAATAAAACACAACCAACCTACTCTACATTGTTGTAATGGAAATGGAATCAAATGAACAATTAAACCATGAACCTATGCTAGCATACATGTACAATAAAGAGGAGCCTTGGTTGCTAGGGTTGGGGTCCTAACCCAAGAGCTTCAGCCCTCTGAGTTAACTCAGTGCTGGCTCACAACAAAACTCATTCTTATTATCAAAACCATGGATTACATCAAAAACTGTCACAAGTCTTGTTGTGGAGGTAAATCCCCTCTGCGGATAGAGGCGATCCCTACTAGCCCAGACTGGGTCTAGCAACAATCAAACAATGCTATCACGCAAGTTCCTAATTGAAAATTAAAGGTGGATGATGAGAACCTACTTGGATTCCAACGCTAATATTCGTAGAAGAGACGTCGCTCTCGTTCCTTTGCTTCAGCCGGTCACGATCCCCACGATCTTCGTGATTGGACACCTACACATGCAAAGAACAACACAAATACAAGCATAAAATCCAATAGATGCAATTATATATCAGTCAGAAAAGATATAACTCAACATCAATCATTACAAAAGACAATGAGAGTGGAACCATAATGATAGTCATCTATTATTGATAAACAACAAAGAAGAATACAACCATAGTTCTGACGTCAAATCCTCCTTTGGCTGGGTGATCAGCTACACAAGTCTTGCAAAGCTTGTTGGGATGGGAAACAAGCCTCTCTCTCCTTGGTGACAAGAATCTCCTCACTTAGATTTGGCCTTATGGATGCAAAGAAGGCTCTTGCAACTTCAATCTCTTGAACTCCTGGAACTCTTACTATCACTAGCACTATGCTGGAACTAGCTTGCTCAAGGCAAAAGAACAAGCTTTTATAGATAGAGGGGAAGGAGATAGGATCAACTACAATATTCATGGGATTGGATTTATCACTAAGAAGCTTCCATGAAAGGTGGCAAACCACTTCCCTTCTATGGAGATTCGAAGCAAAACCATCCTAGCTCAACATAGATTTAGTTGATGAATGGGTTAGGGAGAACCTTCGGAACTTTGTTTGTTAAAAAATTTACTCAACTGGGTTGGCGCGAGTGCAACTCTGAGACAGAGCGCCAACTGGAGCGCCCTCTTTAGAGGATTTCCCCTATTGGTGCGAGTAGTACACTGTGGAACCGTGCCAATGCAAAAGAGGTCCTTTTATGGGTATTCTGCAGGAGATGTCTTCAGGGCATATGAAGCTCATACTTAGAGGAATATAATGCAAGTGGTTTCAGGTCATGCCACTTCTCACAGGTCCCAGAATGAGTCCTCCAGCGCACGGGAGAGGGGTAACAGGGACGGTGACAAACAATGACAAATTACTGTGTAATACTCCCTCCTCCATGCCCTTCCATGGTTATCTACTTACTTTTTTCGCTTCCTATGTTGAACCCTAGTTTTTCTCTCAGAGCTCCCACACTCGTAAAATCATAAACCTCTACTATTAAGCAATTTTAATTCCTTAATCTTTTTTTCATTGGTATATAGAGTTGTGATGGATTAAACTATCAATCGTACATGATGTAAAAACCATCGTTAAATGACAAATTTTAGTACACACCTCTTCTTCCTTTTTTTTGTGAATTAACGAAATTATATTACTTCATTGAAACAAGATTATAAATCTTTTCATGCATGCTCTCCTTGGAGTGCATTTTTCTTTTCCACACAACCAAAAGCCTATATAAAGCTCAAAGATGCTCATAAAATCCCCTATTACAAAGCCCTAATACCAAAAAATCCGCAGATTAGAGTGGTCAAACCATCATAAGGAACATTATGCCTTGCTACAAGTACTAGACCCAACCACATAAGAAGCACATATTTCCCAATTAAACCCAAAGCCACACTTCACTGATACAAACAAGGAGCGCCCAAGGTGGAAAAATTCACGTAAAGAAATACCGTACATTACATAACCCAAAACATAAAAGACTGACTAATGCACGAGTTCACCAAGGATGACACCAATAGTAGCTAAAAATGAAAAAAAAATCCCCATGAGACAAGAACCACAACATATACCATAGTGAGCCATAATTCCAACAATCTCCAAGAAACTCTAAGTAAACATATGTCTACACCAAGACAGGATAGGGAACATAGGCAAGATTCCATACCGACTAAAAATATATAGAAGAAAATATGCACTGTTAGAGACTGTAGCACAAACTACCTCCCTGAGATTCATCCTGCTTGGTCACTATTCATTTTCCGAGGAAGAAATTGTAGCAGGGACCCTTGCAGTAGATCTAGGAGGATCCATCAAGTCCCCATTATCAGAATCATAGGCGATATTCCCTTCAATGTGTGCAAGGCGAGAGTCAATCATGTCTAGATAAACACATTGGTTCCAAAGCATCCTATTAGTGTCTTCTAGAGAGGAAAAGGCATTATACATTTTTACTTTCTTATCTTTCAGAACTAGACCCAAGAGGGTCTTCATCTGCCAATGCAAAGGCACCAAATTTAGGTATTGTTTCTTCCTACCCCTAGTGTGCCCAGGGTTAGGAATCCATGCCAACATGTCTTCTAATAATTCTAAATCTGAATGGGATTTCCATTAAATCCCTATTTGGGCCTCTATATTTTGAATTTCCTTTCTAGTCCCAAGAAGAACCACATTAAAATAGGTGGCAGCCAAGTCATCAGTAAAGAGACATGCTTTTCTCTGACCTTGAGGAGCAATACCACCTCCTCCTCAATGACATCTCATTTGCTACCTCGATGGCATGGATGAAACCCTAGGGTCACACCTTGGATAATTGTTGTAGGGACCTATTCCTAGAAAATAACACAAAAATAAATTGCACCCGAGAGTATCACGACTAAGACGCCATCTTATAGTGTCATCACCATAAGTAAGGACAAAACCTCAGACTCTACATAGACACTGACAAGAGAGATAGGAGTCTTGGCCTCCTCAAAGAAACAATCAGACCTAGATACAATTAAGACTAGAGAAAGACCTAAAAATAAGCACCCACCACTTTTGACAAACGAGTGAGAGAAAACCCTAAACAAATAGCCTTCAAACCTATCAAGTTTAACTACACAACAAGACACTAGCACCTTACTGATTCAAACCGTACAAAGACCAATTGTCTAGAAAAAGAAAAAAAAAATTCCTACGAAGGAGGCGAAAAAAAAGAACTAGACCATCCCACCTCTGAAACACCACCTAAGGCTTATAAACTAAACCCCACAACACACACTCTAAAACCTCGAAACCAAACTTGACATAATTATGTAATAAGATAACTGGGAAAGATACACAATACCAAGAGGAAAAAGGAAATACCACGATGAGCATTAAAGAGGATGGAAATGTCAACCATACAACTTTTGAAACATCCAAAGCCAAAGACCAACCTGGAATGTGCAAGAAACTTTTCCAATATTTCCATCGCCTTCGTAAAACAATGTCGACCTCCCAACCCCATAGAATTCAAGCATATAACTAAACCCTAGGGACTTCACTAGCTCAACCAAAATGAGAAATGTGCAACAAAAAGTCGAGGTCCAACCCTTGCTTCCAAACGAACCCTTCAGAATGGAAATGGCTCCCTCCATTGCACCATAATAAATAACCATTGTCAAGTTTAGACATTGCCTGCCTACGCATGCGAAGTCCAACTGTGTACACATTGCCTTAATTACATATTGCATCTAAGGAGGTGGAGGGCACCACTACGAAGGACCTCTCGTAGTAAACACTTCTTTTGATTATATGAAATATACCTTTAAAAATATTAAAATAAAAAACGGTGTTAAATATAAATATGTTTTTTTGGTAAATATAATATGTGATTATTAAATTATATATTAATAGATTGAGCTATTAATAATTTAAAATTTTTAAAAGAATAATAACATCAAAGAAATTTTCTTTCATTTTCTTCTTCGAGTTAAAAAAAAAGACTTAATATCCATAAAAATAATTTTGACATCATTGTATTTGAGAGTAGAACAATGTTCAAACTCTACAATTCTTTTTAAGTTGTCCCCTAGTCCAATAATATTATACTCAAATATTATAATAGTGTATCTAGAAAATTTATAAATATTATTTAATCTAATTTTCAAAAAATCTACATTTTTTAACCTTTTAAGTCAACAAATCTATGATGCATCTGAAGTTTTTCTTAATGCTTCATATAGATTTAAAACTCTCAATTGTTTTTGAGTAATCTCTCAATGTCTCGTAAAATATATTAATTTTAGTGAACATTGCAATGATCATCATCATTTTCTTTTTTCTAAAATTATAAATATTGAAAAAAAAACCTATTATGACCACACTGTGGAGGAAACTAATATGAGTCTAACTCCAAAGACATTGAGGATAATTGAACTTGTAACCTCTTATTGACAAGGTACTTTAGCAAGAGACCTCAACCAATTAAGCTAAACCTTGAGACTTAAATTGATTATAATTTAACTCATCATTATTAATGAAAACAATTAATATTACTTATTATTTTTCAGTTTATATTAACTTAATTTATAGAACCTAAGATATATAAATCATAATTTATAGAAATTAAGATATCTGAAATAATTTGTTGATAATTATAAGGAATAAACTTTCACTCTTTTAAAAAGTGTTTGGACTTTAATTATTAACCTACTTTTTAATATTTAAAAAAATAATAATAATTAGAAATAATTTAATTATTATTTATAACTTAAATATTATTATAAAATAAATATTTTTATAATCTAATCTGATTCTGAATATTAAAAATAAAAAATAAACCAAGTCGTTTGTAATGACGTTCCTTTATCATCGAAAGACTAGCATTCACCTCATTTAGTTTGTCGTTTTGCAATGTACATGATTAAACAAACTTGGAATTTCACTGTGTTCACCTTTATAATTTTTCAACTTTGGGGTACCCTTTTTACTTAATTATGTGTCTAAATTACATATGCGTTAAGATTCCAAAAAGAAACGTCCCTCCATTAGCGTGGGATTTATTAAAGAAAAATAACGGAACTTTAGCAAATAATTGTACGCTTTGTTGGTGAGTGAAAGTTTAGTGGTTTTGTATTCCTAAAATAAAAGGAAGTTTTGTTTGAAGATTTCTTTTTTTTTTTTCATGCTAACTGCAACAGTATATATACAAAAATAGGGCTCTATATAGTTAATATTTAAATTATTCACAATTGATAAAGAATTACTGAGAAATTACGAGTATAGATTTATTTTAAATATAGATATAATATGAGATTAGAGTGATTTAATTTTTACACATGTAAATTTTTTTATGAGCATATATTATTTAAATGTTTTGTATAAGGAGATAGAATCTTTTTTACATGCAAATTTTTCATAAAGCATGTGTTATTTAAATGTTTTGTATAATTATATTTTTTTGGAGAAACATAGCAAAATTTCAATCTTAATGATTGATAAACATCCTTATACATTATAACAAACATCTTTACACATCATATTGAATTGTAAAATAAACTTTTAGCTCAATCAAAAAATTAACTAACTATTTATACATTAACTATCCCAAAAAACCAGAGGACATAAAACAGAGATACAGATATCTTTTTACACGATGAAGCACAGAACCAACAGGTGATTCCTTTGACTTAACGCAACCTGGAAAACAGTGAAAAGTGATACATCAAATAAAAAATTATGATATTACAAATGTTTGAAACGCATTATCCAGTAAAATTTATTATAAATACCATTTATAATTAAGAAAAGTGTTTTTATTTTTTATTTTTTAACTCTACATAATTCGTTTTAAACGTGGTGTTAATAATACAATGACCAACTAATCAAAATTTTGAAATAACAGGTGTTTTACAGTAGAGATGAGTCCGCTTACAAATAATTGTAAGATTTGGTAGTATGTCGCCGTTCGTAAGATTCAATCTCTTGGGAAACGAGAGCCTTTTTTTCAGATAAACCATGGTGTGTGGGGGCAAATTGATCTCAGGTGGCAGAATGTTTGATTCTGTGATATGCTTTAAATTGTGTTTCTGGTGGAAGTTACATTCCGTACAAAAGAGGTAACCCTACACATTCTTTCCAACACCACAACAATTGCAACATTAAAAAAACTTTATGAGGAGCTCATTCAAAGTTGGAAATAATTGAAAGATAATGATCCAATGAAGTTAGCTTCAGAAATTAGAGAATTTTTTTTATGATATCGAAGTCACTAGTGTTAAAGTTGATCTGCAATTCAGTCCATTCATTAAAGTCCTATACTCTACTTATTAACACTACTTAGAGTTTTTTAAATTTAGTGAACAAATGAAAGGCATAACATTTGATAAACTTGTAGAGAAAATTGCATAGAGAGAGAGAAAGCTTTTGGTAGAAGAAGTCACTTCCCAATTCTAATGTTGAGACTTTTTGTCTTGCATAGAAAGAATGGAAGTCTCAAAAAGAGTTGGCTAGATTTGACAATAGCCTTAAAGGTTGTGAGAAGCAACTCCCTAAAGGAGGGGGGTTGGGGGTGGTAATAATACATCAAGGAGGCAAACAACAAAAACATTTTCAAAATGATAGACATACTATTAAGTGCTATAGGTGTGGTTAACTTTGTCATACTTCCTCTCAATGTTGTAATCCTTAGGAAAATATTAGTGCAAATAAAGAGAAACAACCACCCTACAAAGGAAACCCACCTCAATCTACTCAGTATATTTTTGCACATTGTAATTTCAATATACATGTTCTTAGCACTACCTTTTCCTCTTTGAAATACACTTGGATATTAGACACTCTAGCTACTTGTCATATACCCTTTAGAAGGGATTTTTTTGAAACATTGAGTCATCATATTTATTGAGTAGTTTAATTTGATGATAAGTCACAAATCAAGCCTTTAGAAATTGGATATGTCCGGCTTCAATTACTAGGACTTGCTGATTATATTTTACATGATGTTCTTTATACATGGAAAAAGATACTTCGAATTATCCACAATATTATATACATCTTGTTGACTTTTCCAATCCCAATACATATCAGGAAGCAATGAAATTATGTACATATATTTGATGATATAATTGAAATTCAAAGAGCATTTGATAATGTGATTGTTATGAGTAATGTTGAGGAAGACAAACTTTTGAAACTCAAAGGAACATCATATTTTACAACAAATTCTTCTCATTTAATTTAGCAACATGATACTCTGTCTTCTAGCATTTGTTTTATAGCATTCTCATATTCATCATATCAATTATGATAGTATAAGGATTATTAAACATAAAAGAATTCAAGGACTTCCTACAATTCCAAGAAAACTTTCTCAATGTGATGCTTGTATTTTGGGTAAGAATTCTAAGAAGCAGTTTTATAACTCTACTTCTAGAGCTTCAATGAAGTTTGGTCTCATACATTCCGATTTATGGGGTCCTATGCCTATTCAATTTTCCAATGATAATAAGTATTTGCTGAATTTTATTGATGACCACAGGAGGATGTGTTGGGTTTATTTGTTGAAAGAAAAGTCTCAGGTTTTTGCGACTTTTAAGAATTTTCATTTATTGATTACAAATTATACTCAACTTAATATTGTCACCGTACGAACTAATAATGTTGGTGAATACACATCTCATGATTTTGAAAAGTATTTGCAAGATAATGGCATGAAACATCAAACTACAGTTCCTTTTAATCTGCAACAAAATGGTGTTGCAGAGTGTATGACATTGCTAAATATAGTGAGATGAATGATGTTTTTTAATAATGTTAAGTTCATGTTTTGGGGAGAAGCGGTACTTTGTGTTGTTTATATTCGCAATCAATATCCTTCTACTATGATCAATAATAAGCCCCCTTATGAAATGTAGTAAAATCGTCTTCGTGTTGTTCAACATTTTTTAGTTTTTGGTTCTCCATGATATGCTTTGATTCCTAAACAACAACGAAACAAATTGGGTGCCAAGAGTCACAAATGTATTTTTTGGAGTATTCTAATATTTCTAAATCTTATAGTTTGCATGATGAAGAGAACAAGAATCCTATCTTTTCAAGAGATGTATTTTTTCTTTAATTTGATAAAGATGCTTCCAATGTTGATAAACAACTCAATCATTTGGATATATTCACTTCCAATAAGTTTTATTACAAATGTGAAAATGATATTCCACATATTGAAAGGGGAGTTCCTATTCTAGATCGGTCTATGGATTTTCTTTCAATATATTTTCCTTCTTCAATTGAGAATGAAGAAATTAGATGATAATGTTGCTACAAAAGGAAAATTGGATGATAATAATAATGTTTCTATAGAAGAAAGTTTGGATGATAGTAATGTCTCTACGAAATCAAAAACTCCTTCTGAAGAATGTGTCCTTTAGAATGAGCAACCACCACAGAAATCAGTACGTAGATTGACACGAATGAGGACATTTGCAAGAAGATACAATGAATTTGTTATAAGAATTTGTGCTAAAAAAATGAAGGAAAATAAGGGGATATTACTTCAAAATCAGGTAACAATTCCCATTGTTCTTATGATTGTGAATTTATTCTTTTGTTGTTATTAAAATTGCTACCTTTGAAGAAGCTGCTAGTTGTAATGAATGGAAAGATGTAATTAGAAAAGGGTATGATGCACTTATTATAAACGACACTTGGAAGTTGGTAGATCCTCGTATTGGAATCGAACCAATTGGTTGTAAGTGGGTTTATAAAATTAAATATAAGGCAGATGGTTCAATTCACAAGCACAAAGAAAGACTTGTAGAAAATGGGTATGCACAAACAAAAGGTGTTGGTTATACATAAACATTTTCTCCGACAACTAAATGGGGCACTATTAGAACTTTATTCTCTCTTGCAACTCAAAAATAATGGAAAATACATCACATGGATGCAAAAATTTCCTTGTTAAATAACGATCTTGTTGGCTTGAGGGATCCTGAGCCAAGTTCAGAGTTAATTAGCCAAATAAATCCCTACACTACAGGCCCTTTCGGTGTCAGCCTACGGTGCGCAGACTGAAGTCTCACCCAAAGCAGTATTGGGGGATGTTGGAACCAAGTTTTCGCACCCTCGAGATGTCTAAGGGGTCGATTTAGTCCAATTGTGAATACTTTCGCGTAGGTCTCTATATACCAATTCATGGGTATAACATCTAGGGTATGACAGAACAGGTGCACCCATTCAAGTTGTGGCTTTTCTCCATAGACCTTCGTCGACTTGGCCAGGTGTGTGCGTGGATCATCCCGTCCATCATACTTGTCTGTTAGTCGCATCTTAGGCTTCCCAAATTGTGTGCACATCATCCTTCTACATTCGCGCCAGTCCTCAAAGTTCCCTTTGTGTGTACCCCACCACCTCGCGGGTGTAACACGCAGTACCCAATTCAAGGCCTTGAAATGTTGCTTTTCCAGTACCTCCATTTCAAACTTATCCAAGAAAGTATCTACCTCACTTAACCCATCATAAGTAGGGAGATCTCTCACTTTTTTTGATACACGGGGCAGTGATCTTGTCATCATGTTACAATTAAGCAAGGTTACCTCATGTAATTGGTTCTTCCATCGCTCTATCTCCTCATCTGAATATGAAGTACAGGAGCTTTTGCACTCCCATGAGATCTGTCTGTTTGCGGTGGGATTTACCCAATCTTGCTGTCACGCGGTTATTTGATAAATGCAGTCCAAATCATCCTCACTTTCATAGTCGTGCACTGGATCTGTATAGTGCGATCCTTCAGTAGGGTCCAAAGGTATAACTATGCGCAGAGACTTCTTTTCAAAAATCATCTTGTGCTTCTTTAGATTAATCACCTCGTTCATGTCAGTGGCCTAATCAATTCCTAAGAGCGCGGGGTAGGGATTGCTGTCATCAACAATCTCTATTACTTCAAATTCTGCTAGCATGCTCGCTCCCTCAATATCCACAGTGATTCCCTGCAATCTCCCCATAGGTATTATCTTCTGCTGGTTCTCCATTCACAGTTGAATAGGAGACCATTGCAGTGTAGGCCTCCCCATGCGCTCCCATGTCTGCTTCGGCAAAACGTTCGGATCCGTTCCTAAATCCAAAATTAATTGGTCCATCTCATATTCTCCAATCTGCATGATTAACCTCATTTCTCTTCTCATCCTCGTCTTATGCTTTCCAATATTTCAGACTACACGCGATTCTCCTAGCATGGTCCCAACACATCTGTTAATGATTTCCTGTAGTCCCTTTACAGCCTTACTGTCGCGCAATAGCTTCATGCATGTTTCCAGGAATGTCGTAAGCATAGATGGGTCCATTTCCGGCTTCGGTCTATCTTTGATTCCTTAAGTGGAGGCTTCATTGAAGCTCTTCTTAGCTTCCATGAAGGTTTCCTTAGCGCGCTCCAAATCAAACTCTGCTTCATTCGTCGGAGCCTTGTGAAGCCAAGTACTATCTTCGGGTTGTTTGCCTTTATATTCTCCCATTGTGATTCCACTTCGGAGCACAATGCTCACATTTGGATCTTCCTCGTGTAGCTTAGACCTCATCATTTGCAGGTTCTGAGTTGAGGTAGGCAATAGCGCTCCCTTGTCGTGTATCCTAGCTACTAGCATAGGACAATCTCCCATCTCATGATCAAACAAGGTACAATACAGACACGATGGACGCGTTGGGTTCATACAATCACGAGCATAATGTCCCACTCCTCCAAAATTGTAGCATATCAACTGTTCGCGACCTCTTCTAGGTCCTTCTCCACCTCGGCCTCGTCCGCGCCCTTGAAATCTTGTTCGCGCCACTCCTGTGTTCTGGTCTAGGGGTTGCATTTTGGCTTGAACTCTGTAGGTGGGATTTCTATCCATAATCAACTCATAACTCCTAAAAGTGTGCTCATCGTGTCCCACCAACCTACAAAAATTACAGAACAATTGCTATGAAGTTTGTGTATACTTCTGTAGCAAATGGCAGTTGTCCATAGCATGTTTCCATCATATTTGACAAATCGCACACCACAAAGCAGGCACCGCGCTAGGTCCCACTTGTGCTTCCGGCCTTAACAACATCGGTCCTCCTCCCACGAGGTAATTTTCGAACACTAGGAAATGGTCCTTATGATGACCCTAGCCCTTGCATTTTATGCACCATACCTCTTCGCGCACTTCTGGTTGAGCTGTCATGTCTTGTTTCAGGCTCTACATCTCAAGGCATAAGTTTTTCAACTGCGCATGGATCTGTTGAACTCCCAAGTTAGGATCCTACATCGAGGTCTCATGCAGCCTCATCGAGATCTCTAAGGCCTCTTTGTGAGTCGTTAACTTCTGCTACGACAACACACTCCTCAAATGTGGCGTTAGCGATGCTACAAACCATTCGTGGTGTTGTCCATCCGTCATATTCATATTAGCTTCGTGAATCATACACTTCAACCTCTAATCCAACTCCTAAGGAGTCTCGCCTGGTAGCATTGTGATCTCTTTGAATCCAATGATCAACTGCACCTCTGACTTCAGCCTGCTAAATTCTGTGTTTAGCGCTGCTTGGATATCCACGATTCCCGCATTTGGATTATCATTGGAGTGCTTAATATACTAGGTCAGTGCGCGGTCCTACAGAGCACTGATCAACGTCGCTTTCTTTATATTATCATTTGTAACTCCCTGCACTTCTCATACGACCCTTATCATGAACCAAAACTGGCCCAGATCTTCATTTTCTACTCCCTTGAACACGAGAAACTTTATCGTGCTTTCCATATTGACTCGCGGTGGTGGCAGAGGTGGTACGAATGAAGATGGAGGTGAAGACGGTGAAGTTGGTGGTGGTGTGGGTGGGGGTGGTATGGACAGAATCCTCTACCTTATCAAATGGATCACACTTCACGACAAGACCTTCGCGAGCTCTTCCTCGTCCCCTTGCAGAGGTAAAATCAAAGGGTTATTCTCTAGTCCCTTACATCCTTCGTTTCTGTAGGGTTTTCTGCTTCTTGTAGCTCTAAACATCAAGGTAATTACATAACCCTCTTTTCGCACAATAGCATTTTAATCCAAGTATTCATAGACTTTACGTACTTACCTCGCGGTCCTTTGAGAAAGCGTCGCTCTGCCTCGCTATAGCTGACTAAAGTATCTACCGCGCACTCAGTAATGAATCCTCCTATAGTCCGATCAAGCTAGTGAACAACAACATGCGTGATCTTATCCTTTGATACTTCCAGTCTACACACCAAATCTAGGTTCCACACAATAGGACCGTCGAGCTTCCACCTTCCTTGGCCATCTACTAGCTTCGCGATCCACTCGTACAGCTCAGTAGGTAAAGATGCAAAAAAGATCTCGTGGACTTCTGTGTATGGCTGGGAGTCTAACCACTCTTCTTTTGTCAGCCGCGGATTCCTGTTCTCCTACACCGCGAACTCGTGAATCCTCCTGTCCAACCAACCTTCAATTTCCTTCTTAGTTGGATTCCAATGATATGACATTAGACATCTCTATGCAGATTCCGGTCCTGGCAACAGAACCATTTGTTGGCTTGAGGGGGCCTGACCCAGGTTTGGAGTTAATTAGCCAAACAAATCCCTACACTACTGGCCCTTTCGGCATCAGCCCGTAGTGCGCGGACTGAAGTCTCACCTGAAGCAGTATGGGGGGATGCTGGAACCAAGTTTCCACACCCTGGAGATGTCTGAGGGATCGATTTAGTCCAACTATGAATACCTTCGTGCAGGTCACTTCACGCACTGCCCTGACCTGCAAGACCTTCCCGTAGCCCTAACCAGGGGCTGAGATGCTTTCGCTTTGCTAGGGTAGCGATCTGCACTATTTCCCCAGGTTACACTGCATTTCTTACTTATCTTCTTATAATTGCTAGTTAACTTCACGTAACAGATACCTTATATCACATTTACTTAATCAACACAATCATATAAGTTCATGCACCATATAAACAGTGAAAATGCAATTTATACCCAATACATTTAATGCAGAAAATAGTAAATAAATACACAAGAATGGTATAAAACTTCTCTTTATTAATACTTAAATGGTTGCAAACTCAACCTGCCCTATGCACTTAGCTGCAGGCGTCCACGCACTTAGTTGCGGACTACTAGGCCTTTTCGCACTCAGCTGAAAAGCCTTCTCCTACTCTACGACCCAAAGACTCAACTCTACACTTCAGACAAGACTCAATTCTTTATCCTTCATTCATGACTTCCTTCTGTATTATTTACAACCTAGAGCCTCGCTCTATACAATCCCATGGTCCATGGGTAGATCTCTAAAGCTGACATTACATTACAAAAATGAGGGCAGACAACCCTATGACTCATTTACAAGCTCGCGCTCTGCTACCACAAAAACACGAAGTCTTTACATTGGATTTAGTCAAAATTTGGGCTTTAAGCCCTAAAACGTCCCTCGGGAGATCCCACGCCCAACAGATCTAAAAGAAGATGTCTATATGTTTTAACCAAAGGGTTTTTATGTTAAAGAAAAAGAGAAAAAGGTATGAAAATTGGTGAAGTCCTTGTATGGCTTGAAACAAACACCTTGAGCATGGTATAGAAAACTAATTGATCATCTTCTCAAGTTGAATTATAAGCATTTAAATCTAGATGATGCAATTTTATTTGTCAAGAAAGTTGAAGATCAATTGTATATCTAGTTGTTTATGTTGAATATTTTCTTATCATAGGGAATAATGATGATTATATACCATTTGTAAAAAAGGAGCTGCAAAAGGTTTTTGATATGACAAATTTGAGTTTACTTTATTACTATTTAGCAGGGAAAATTTTAGGGGCTAATATTCACAGGTGGGCTAATTTTCTATACGTTTTCCAAAAAAAGGTTCACTAATTTCCATTTTTTCTAAAAATGATTCGCCCAAATTTTATAGTATGAAATTATTTTACCCTAAAAATCACCAAAAATTTATATAGAGACTATATAAAATTATTATAAATCTGAATATTTTTACAAAAATATCTCCAAACACTTTATAGATTGCATATTATGGATGAGTGGGATTCACCAAGGTTTCTAAACTTTAATATAATTATCCATCCTTAAAATTTTCCCTGCTATTTAGGAATTGAAGTTGATTAGAAATCTAAGCATATTCTTGTTTCTCAGAAAAAGTATATTGGATGGTTATTGAGTAAATTTGGGACGCGAGATTGTAATTTTGTTTCTACTCCAATGGAGCAGAACCTAAAGCTTACTTCAATAAAATTATGTAGTCCATTTGAAGATCCAACAAAGTATAGGAAACTTGTTGGAAGTTTGATTTATCTTACTACTACTCATCCTAACATAAATTTTGTTGTAGGAATACTTCCAAGTTTATGCATCAACCTTATGAAGGTAATTGAGTTGCAGCAAAATGAGTGCTCAAATATTTAAAAGGCACTCAGTCGTATGGCATCAAATATTTTATGGTCTTAGACTTCTATCTCACTAGTTATTGATTTTTTTATTTTGATGGCAATAAATAGCATGGGGTGTCTACTTCTGGTTATTTGATGACTCTTGGATTAGTAGTTATCACTTAGTGATCACGAAAGAAATTTGTACTTGTTGATTCTACCACTGAAGTTGAATATGTTGTTGCGATTCAAGCTATATATCATTTGGTTTCATAAAATACTTCAAGGTTTGCAGGAGAAACAAAATACTTCAAGGTCTCTCTTTATTAACACTTCTACAGTTCAATTAGCTAAAAATTCTAGGTTCCATGATTGAACCAAACATTTCAACACAAAATGTCACTTGATTCAATATTATGTAGAGGCCAAAACCATTCATCCAACACATTGTCCTACTTCAAAGAAATCACATATATCATTGCCAAAGCATTGGGACATGAAAATTTTGAAAAATTCAGAATGTTACTTAACATGTGAGATGTCCCTTTAGATTAACGGGGGAATGTTGAATAATCCTTCAGGATTTCTTTGTATATTATTAGTTGGTCGTTTTTCTCATTTTTCATGTTAATAAATTACCGAGAAGTTATTCAGGCATAACTATCTCCTCTCTATTTTTCATTTCTATAAATATGTGTTTTCAACATCAATAATTTTTTTCCTATTGTGGAGTTTATTCGTGGGTGTGTCTATATTTTCAAGGTGTTGAATTCATTTATGCATTCAAAAGAACATTTTAAACAATAAAAAGTCACAATCTCACCCAAAAATTTGTCGCCTGATTTTAAGAGAAAAAATCATTTTATCTACTACCAATTACTTTAATCACCAAAAAAATTATATATCCTTTATCTTAAATTATAATTATATTTTAAAATATAATTATATTTTAGTTCTCAATATTGATGTTAATGAGTTTATTCCTATAATAGGCAAATAAGTTAATAATGAGACAAATTCAATTGTGTTATTTTTTAAGTGAAATAAAGATTTTTTTTATCTTACTCATTTTTTAAATCTTTAAAAATAATTTAAACCAAAATTTTATAATAAAATATTTAAAAATTTTTGGAAAAGAAATCAGTGACCATCTCATCTTAAAAACGGGAATAAAATTATTAATACAAACTTATAACTTTCATATATATATATATAATCACATTTATATATATATATATATCTATATATATATATATATATATATATATATAATCACATTAAAAAGAGAATTGCGTTCACTTTCAATAAGTAACATAGTAAAAAATATAAACTATTTATTCTCAATTAGATTTAATTCATTGAAAACTAATAACATTATCTTATCTTATTATTTGAAAGAAGAGTGCACCATGCTAGCTCTACATTCTTAGGTTTCAATCTTAATTGGTGTTGTTTTAGTTTTAGATTATTTTTAAAGTTTTGTTTATTGAATTGTGTTAGAAAAAATTGTGATATTTTATTTATTTTTTTAAATTAAAGTTTTAATTATTATATTTCAGTAGAAATTTTGAAGGCGGAATCTCACAAAATAGATAAAATTGGAAAAAATTGGAAGAAATGTCAGAAGTTAAATGAATTTTTATTTTTACTTTTTCCAAATCTTAATGGTCATTGAATATCTCAAGACAGTTTTTTAACTATCGAATATTTGATGAAATGTTTTTTTCAGTCGACTATTCAATGTTTTGTATATATATATACTTTTAATAATTTGTATGATCATCGAATATCTGATGGGAGTTCTTTTACCATTGAATATCTGACATTTTATCTAATATGAAAAAGTGTTGTCCAATATTTGACAAATGGTAATTAACTGTTACATAACATTCAATTCTACCACTAATGGATTTTTTACGTTAACAACGTCTAATATGGGACCACTTTATGTTGAGGTTAACTAATTATACTAAATATAACATTAATATTCTAATTATATATAATAATATTATTATATATTAATATTAATATTATATCTATATATCTATCGATCTATCTATCTATATATATATATATATATATATATATATATATATATATATATATAATTTTGACATAGTTGTTATATTAGTTGTGATTGTTTTGAAAGGTTGTAGGCTTATTTTGAGGTTAATTTTTGAACAAAATCATCACTGGAAATTTGGTGACAAAAAATGTGACATAACATTCCTCAAGGAGAACAAGGATATGTGAGATCAACATCGGGGGCTTTTCAGGATTGAAGAGGTTATTCCCCTTGTATAGATTGCAAGGGCTTGAGGCCAAAGTGAATTCTAATAAAATCAACTAAAAAACATTGTAGATAAAATGGACACACTGAAGGCAAACATGAATATCATTCATTAGTAAGTTATTCATTATATGCCTTTGTATTGTAGATTATTTTTGTAAATGTGTGTGTATATATATAGTATTTTATATTGTATGTCTTTGTATTATAAATTTATGCTTTCTATTGTAAATATATTTTATATTCTTTTGGGAGGTGTTTGACCTATGTTGTCATCTTGATGTGGACTAAAAGTATTATTTGAGTATTTTTGTTAGGATTGATTAAGGGGTTAGGTCGAGTTAGGGGTTAGTTAATTTATGGGCTTAGGGATAAGGGGTTATTGTTTTAGGGTTTAGGGGTTATGGGTTAAGGGCTTAAGTGAATGAGGTTAAGGTGTTAGGGGGTTAATGTATGTTTAGGGGGTTAATTAGGACCTAGAGGATTTAGAGGTTAATAAAGGGTTTTTATGGAGAATTATTAATAAGTTTTAAAAGTATATTATGAACATAATTTAAAATATGGACATAGTGAATGTGTTTTTATAGAAAGAATAAAACAATTATATAATATATTGTAATACAATTTTATATGACAAAATAATAAAATATAATTATCATTAAAAAATTTAATTAAATAAATATTTGATTAAAAATAAAATTATTATAGAGAAAGATGATTGGAAAAAAGATAAAAGGAGTCCATTTTATTAATTTAGGTAAGATGATAATTAATAAAAAGCCAAATTTTATGAAAAATATTTTATAAAAAAAGAAATTACTTTATTTATTAAAAAACATTAATTTATAAACCACAATTTATTAAAATGTTATGTTCCTAACCACAATATATTTTTCTCCTAAAATAGGTGCTTTCTCGAATTTTAAGGGAAAAAGTATGGGACACAAGCCTTGCACTTGGTGTTTCAAAATGTTTTAGGTGAAAATAAATTTTTTAACCTCAAGTGATATAGAATGAAGATGCAACACGCCCTCCTCCCAGGTTCACCCAAGCAACCAACCAGCCAAGAAAACATGTGATGAGGGAGGTTACTATAAGGGACTCAATCTCCTTGGTGACCTTAAGGAAATGGAATTGATGGAACATCACACACGATCATGTAACATCATCAACATAACCCTTAGGAGACAAGTCAACCACTCAGACAGCATGTCCATGTGTCCCACTGATGTTCTAGATCTCTTAGGCAATAGTCACTCTCATGCTATGGGTAAGGGAGCAACCAACAACCTAAAGTCTCTCTCATAGGTCTCCCTGCCAGCGACTGTGGATTGAAATTGTGAGTTCTGTGCCAGCAACCCTTGGATTTAAGAAAAATTTCTAGCCCAGAATCCAAACCTCTACCCACAACTTGCTACAACCTTCAAAATTCATTAAGGACATGATAAAAATGTTGATCAATCAAAATCAACCTCAGGACTAGGCCTGAGTATCCCCCACCGGGATTGACATTCTGCCAAACACTTGGCATCAATGCAACCTACAGGTCTAGGATACAAGACAGGGCATACATGACCGAAACAACTTATGAAACATAACCCAAAGGGTCACATCCTTCTCCATTGAACTACTACATCATCAATTAGGTATTGCATCCATCCATTTAATAGTTACAAGTAAATACATGAAATAACCATGACATGAACTAATCATTTAACCATGCTTATAACCATATTAAAACCATGTAAATATCAGAGATAAGACATCAATTAAATCCACATATAAATCAGTGAAAAAATAATAGAACTCAACTTTTATTAATCATAGGCAAATCTGACCAAGTTCGGGACTTCCAGGTACCAACTGACCATAAACATGGCTGAAGCAAATCTCTCTTTCATCCAGTCACCCTCGTGCCATATTCCAAGCATGAATGTGGGATCTCATAGAACAACCAATCCAATAACAACCAAGGGAATCCAGTGGTTAAACCACCACCACCCTCATCAAACCATGGTCACACCAAAACCGATACTCTGATCACAACCAAATAGAACATGAAATGCCATCTAGAATCCATCACTATCATTAAGGAGTTTTTCGTCTCCATTTCTCTCAGGCTTTACTGCAATCCAAAGTCGAATCACTAGGCCCTAAACCAAGACATCTTCCTCAGGAATTTTTATGTATCCAGCCAAAACTGGTCAAGAGATTCCTAGACTTTGGGAATGGAACTTGAAACCACCTCCGCCCTATATCCTGAAGTCCATCCAGCAAACCAAAACTCAAAAGCTGAAATAAGCATCCCAACACCATGGCATCCGGAAAAAGACAAGGCTAGGCTGAAAACCACTATCATAACTCAACAAACCATGGCACCAACAACAAGAGAACCATACATCAACATGAAAATCCATGCATGTCCAAACTAGCTAGGAAATCACACATGCAAAAGGTTACCTAGAAGTATTCATGCTTCCCTTTCCTTGATCCTTGCTTTTCCTTCCTTGATCCTTCCTTCCTTTCCCTTTTTCCTTTTCTTTCTTTTCCTCTCCTTTGCTTTATTTTCCTTTCCTTTGCTTCAAAGCTATAATGCTCCAAGAAAACTCTAAGTGATCAAGAGTGAGTGAGAGAGAGAGAGAGAGAGAGAGAGAGAGAGAGAGAGAGAGAGAGAGAATAATGAAAAAGCTGCAAACTTGAACTTGAAAAAAGCTTAAAACTGATCGAGCTTCACTAACTAAGCCTACCCACTGATCCTCATAAGCCTTTTTATTAATGAGGCCCCTATTTTCTTAATTTTTCATTATTTTCCTTCAATTTTCTCCTCGCATGCAACCTGTGACATTTCACCTTACTTTTCTCCTAATTTCCTTTAGTTTCATGAATAAATGTGCCAAAGATGCATTTTTCCTTTTAATGCCTTTGCCAATTTCCTTAGCCAAAACGCACGTCCAATGATTCCCACTAGGATATATTTTCCCAACACTCAGCATGGATTACGCGTCCCTTACCTGTGGTCTTTTTTTCCTTTAGTAAATTTTATTACATGGAATTTTCACCAGGGCTATTACAAAAGAATTATCTATATAAAGTCTCTTATTGTGATAAGTAAAGGGTTGTTGTAAATTGTGAGAAAAATAATTTAAGTAATATCAAAGCTATAATAGTTCTAGGAAAAGGGTAGATTAATGAAATGTTTGATAAATCATCAATGGTTATTTTTTCCAAATTTATATTACTTATTATAACGCATGCAAGGTAGAAAAATCCATTTTGAATGTCCTTTGAAGTAGGCACAATGTTTTTATTCTATAATATTCACTTACCACTAAGTACAAAGGAGTGAGGTTTTGACATTTTTGTCAAATCAAATAAGTGTAGAAGGAGAGATATTTGATGTCATGCCTTAGTAAAAAAATGTTTCCTATGAAAACTGTGTTTAGTGGGTTCCCTACCACTCTCCTAAAGAAAAAAGTGCACTTCCTTTATGCAAGCTTAAATAAGCATAGCACCATCCATCAAGACAGTGCATCTGCAATGTTCAACTCATGCTAACAGTCAGTGTGCACTTTTGTTGACAACCTCCCTCACTTTGGTTGTATTTGTACTTCTATTTTGGTAATTTTCCTCAACTGTCATATTTTTCACACTTTCACTTTCACAAGTGTCGCTTTCACATTCATGACTATAGTTTTGGCTTGATTTCACTTTAATAATTGGCGTTTTCATGTTATATTCACTCTAGCATGTGTTATTTTCAAGTTCGTTTGCATGTGCAAGTGTCATTTTCATGTATTCTTACAGTCGCAGGTGTCACTTTTAAGTATGTTCACCCCTATATGTGTCGCACCTTTGCACGTCACTAGAGTTCGTAATGGTGCACTTATCTACATTAAATGCTCTTACATATCATTAGAATATGTGCCAGACACATTCTTACAACCCACACGTGTTTATTGTTCCTAAATATTTTCAACATAATATTAAACATCTTGCTAAATTGCACAAGCTTCACGATCACATTGATTTGTTATATTTGTTTCTTGCTCTCACCCAAGCTCGTGGTTGCTTACCCATCCTCTTAAAACTTCCCCTCTCTAAGTGAACTTAAGAAATAATATGGCATTATAATGATGAATGAAAAATAAGATCAATATGGTTTTTATTATGGTTGTGATTATATATTTCAGAAAGTGTCTCACTTCCTACATGTCAAGAAAAGTAACATCTTTCTTAGATTTTTTCAACATATTCTTAAATATCTTGATAAGTTGCACAAGCATCATCATTGAATTGTCGTCTTTGTTTCTTGGTCTAATCTAGGTGGATATCGATGGCCAACTGCCTTTTCCACCTAGACTTCTAGCTAGTTTCATCTATTTCCTTAGTTATAACACAATTTACTATTTTTAGTAGTTTTTAGGGTCCTTAACTTTCAGAGTTGTTTTGACCCACTAAAGGATATATTTTAAAGGTTTTTAGCAGGCATGCAACCTTAGTCCAGGGCCTACCACAAATTTTGTAGTACTCGGAGAGACCTTTTTAACAATTTATTTTACACACCAAATGGAGATCATATGACCAAGTTATGGCCCAAGGAAGTTGGTTGTCCAACTAACCCTAATGAGGCTCACAAACTCTTGGCGTTCCATCTCCTAGGGTTAGGGTTTTGGTTATTTAGGGTTTCCCTTTGTTGTTCAGTAATAAAAAGGTGATTGAGCCTCATTGTAATATAGTTCAAAGGCATGTAGCTACCACATCTCTTCTCATAGATAGGCTACCATTTCCCAAGCTAGTTTATTTTGATTCTATTTGTAAGCATATTTCAATTATTTGATATTAATGAAACGAAGATTTACTTCTATTTCATCTCCTTGTTTATGTGTATATCTATATTTCATTTCTTTCCTTCATAAATTAGGACCAGTGGTATTATAGCGGTTTTCTCTTTCTCTGTTTTTCTATGCATGTCCCCAACGAGGTCGAGGTATAAGGAGTTAGGGCTTGAACTAGTTGAATATTTGCAAGATCGACCTCACCAACCTTGACAACCTCCAATGGCAAAAGAAAAGAAAGCAAGGGAGTAGTAAACGCTTTCAAAATATTGCTCAAGGAGGCGCTCGAGTGACAAAGGAATGCGGTGATGGACAACTTTGTTGAGATCCTTTGGCAGATACCTATAGGCAACATCTTCATCCAGAATCCACCCTAGAGGTGCCACTCCCTTCAAGGTGCAAGTCAAATTTGACATTACCATATTTTAAGGCCAAATAGATGCAGATGTTGTGGATAAATGGTTAAATCTTTTGGAAGGATATTTTTTGGTTCATGATTTTTCCAATAGGTAGAAGATGACTTTTTCACTCCTTAAAGTCACTCCCCATGTCAAGGACTGGTGGGAAACCTACTGTGAGTAGAGGGATGAGAGCGAACCCTTGTTGTTTTTAGGTGCACCCACTTGGAATTATTTTTGGGATGCCATCAAGTAACAATAATACCCTGTTGGGAACTATGAGGTAAAGTACATATAATGGACTAAACTTTGGTAGAAAAGGGATCAATATGTCCATGAGTTGATAAATATTTTCCATACCCTATGCATAAAGTTGGGTATCAAATATTTGAGAAACATATGGTGCTCAAGTACCATGGTTTTTTGCACAAATACATTAAGGAGGAATTGGAATTCCTGGATATCTCCTCGCTTAGTGTAGCATATCGATATGATGCCAAGATTGAGCAGACATTCAAGTAGAAGAAGCGAGACTTTAGATCTGCAAACCCAAAGCAGAGCAAAGGCACCCCTAAGCCACAAAACAAAAGGAAGAGCCAGGCTGCAAACCCCCAAGACAACTCTTTGAAGCTACAAGCAAAGAATAACTAGAAGGTGGAGAAGGACACTAGAAAGTGGTGTGAGTTCCATGAAACTCCCACTCACAACATGAATGAATGTCATACAAAGTAGGCACTCATGGCCAAGTTAAAGGACTCAAATATAGATGCATGCTCTAATTTTGAGTTGGAACCCAACAAGGGAATCGACAAGGGAAAGCATATCATTGAGACATAACCCACTGTGATGGTAGCCGCCACCAAGCTCCAAAAGGAAAAACCATGGAATCCAAAGGAGGGGGTGTGCCTCTTAGACTCACCAATGCGGGTAAAGGGTTCACCGGTGTTGTTCATCATTAACAGTGAGATCCAAAAGAACTTGATCTCACTTGAGATAATTAAGATATTGAAGTTGAAAATAATGTCACACCCACAGATGTACACCATCGGGTGGCTCCACTAAGGGCAAGAACTCTGTGTCAATTAGTAGTGTCACTTGCCTTATATCATCAGGCCCTTTATAGATGAGGTATTATGTGATGTTTCCCCTCTTGAATTATGTGATGTTTTATTAATTCAGCCATACCTATGGAAGCACCATGTTTTATATGGTCTTTACCTCATTCTGTTATTATTAATTTGGTTCAGAAACTGTACAGGATACCAGAGGTAGTGCTTCCTACTATCGTTTCTTTGATATATGCTAAAGAATGCAGTAAGATCATTTCCTAGACTGGAAAATTTGTCTTCCTTATGATTTTCCCTGAGAGCAAGAGTAATATTGTGGCCACATCCACAACCTCCAGAGAGGGCTCCTCCACATGGCAACAATAGATGGACAAGGATGTGGAATAGTATAGGGACATCCCCTCACCCAAAAGGGTACCCCTACACTACTAGGTAAATCACTACATCAATCTAACCCTAGGTGTTCCACTACCCAATGGATCGATCTACCGATGCTATGTTTTGGAGAATGATGAAATGAAGAGGCATATTCAGGAATTTTTGTAGAAAGGGCACATGAGTCCAAGTTAATCACAATGTGGGAGCCGAATCATGTTCATATAGAAGAAGGAAGGAACTTGGGGGCTGTGTATTGACTTTCAGGGACTAAATATCACTATCTGGAATAGCTATCCATCCCAAGGATTGATGATCTTCTGGACCAAATCATGAAGGTCAAATATTTTAGCAATATTGACTTGAAGTCTACTTATCACTGGGTATCAATTGAACCTTCTAATGTGTGGAAGAATGCCTTCAAATTGGAGGGCATTTTTGAATGGTTGGTCATTCCTTTGAAGTTGATGAATGCCCCCGCAACCTTCATGAGGCTGATGGATGACATCTTGTGGCCCTTCACCAACTCGTTCGTGGTAGTGTATTTGGAAGAAATCTTGGTCTTCATATAGAGTTGGGAAGATAACCTACACCATATTCAACAAGTCCTCTAAACCCTAATACAACACAAATTGTGTTCCAATTTGGATAAATGCACTTTTGGTATGAACCAAGTTCAATATCTATGGTACATAATTGATGAGAGAGGTGTGCATGTGGACCTAGCCAAGATATAATTTATTCAGGATTGGCTATCACCAACCACTCTAACAAAGCTCCACAACTTTTTGGGTCTTGCCACTTTCTATCGCAGGTTTGTGTTGGTATTCTCTCATATCACTTGGCCTTTGAGTCAATTCACTAAGGGCAAAGTGAAAGAAAAGTTATTTTGTTCTGAATCCTAATAGAAGATGTTTGTCAAGTTGAAGCATTGCCTCTTCTCTGCACTAGTGATCACATTACCATACCTGTAGCAACCTTTTGAAATTGAGATAGATTTCTTCGACTATGTTATTGATATAGTTCTTACCCAACAAGGGCATCCGGTGGCAGGTCATAGTGAGACACTTTCAGATACAATCTGAAAATATCCCACCTATGAAAAAGATATGTATTCCATTGTGCAGTCCTACCCACAATGGAAGCTTTATGTTTTGGGGAAGGAAATGTTCATCCACACAGACCACTAACCCTTATAGTTGATATGGACAAGAGGAAATTTTCAGAATGATCGCCATCAGAAATGGTCCATATATTTGCAATAGTTCCATTTGAACATTAAGTATAGTAAGGAAAACACCAATAATGTTACAGATTGCCTTAGTTGATTGTTGGTTATGGCGCTGATCAATGTGATCTACTCTTGTGGACACGAGACTTACTGATGGTCGCATCTTTACAAGAGTGATCCAAAATTTGGTACCACATACGAGATGCTCCTGGAAGGCAAGCAAGTTCCAGACTTTCACCTCTAGGATGCACTGTTATTCCACCTGGGACACCTTTATGTTCCTTCAAGCTAGCTTTCCGAGATGATTTGGGAGGTGCATTACAATCAGGTTGCTGGACATTTTGGGGTAGATAAACTAGAGGTAGTGTTGCAGGAGTATTTTTATTAATCGAACCTTTGACAGGATGTTGCGAAGTGCATTAGATCGTGCATTTCCTATGACATTTACAAGCCTACACTAAAGAATAAAGGCCTATATAATCCTCTTCCTACTCATATTTTTCCCTGGGAATCTATCTCCATGGATTACACATTCGTCCTTCCTTCTACCATGCATGGAAATGATTGTATTTTTGTGGTCATTGACATATTCTCTAAGATGACCATTCTAGCGGTCTGCAAGAAGAGTATGACAATAGAAGCCACTACCAAACTCTTGTTTGAATGAGTACGGGTACACTTTGGGATCCCGCAGTCCATTATCTCATATCGGGACAACAAGTTCCTAAGTACATTTTGGTCAAGCCTCTGGTCATTGTTGGATACCAAACTCACCAAGTTCATGACCTTCCACCCCCAAAACTAGTGGCCAAACAAAGGTCGTCAACAGGATGATCGTGCACATCTTGCACATATACAACTCAAAAATTCCATGCACATGGGATGAAATCCTCCCCTATGTCCATCACAACTACAACAGATCTCTCCATAGCTCAATTAGACATAACCCATGTCAAGTGGGGTTAGGATTCCAACCACTATGTCCCATTGATGTTTCCATACCTCTTGCAACTACTCAGGCAGATTTGTCTCATGTCCATTTAGAAGATGATAGATCTAATAGCTTCATTGAATGAATTCAACACATCTTCTAGTAGTTCAATGACATATTGGATAGATAAAATGCTAAGTACAAATAGGGTCATAGTTAGCATCGGGTTCCACACAAGTTCTAAGTGGGTGACAATGTTTGATTACATATGTAGAAGGAATGCCTCATTGGGGCCCACTGCAAGCTTCACCCACTTTGATATGGGTCATACACCATCACTAAGGTTGTAGTAGACAATTATTTCAATCTCAACATTCCGTTATTCCTTAGCCTAAACCCAGTACTCAATGTGGACTAGTTGCAGCCATACTTTCCCCCATTGTTGAACACATCGGATAGTGTTGAGAAACTCACACCAACAGAGCTCAACCCAAGCTGTATTAAATACTCCACAACTAATAGGATCATGGAAACATATATTAACAAAACTCTCCAATAGAGGATCTAGCTATATCGAGTTATCAAAGCAGGCCAACTCCTTCACCAAGGCAAGTGGCTCACCAAGGACTAGGTTCAATAGAAATTTCCTCACCTCATAGAGGCTCAGCATGAAAGGGACCATTTATTCCTAAGGAGGAAGGACTGATCCAGATGGATATTGGTGGACACCCACTTATTCCACCTAGTATTCCAGTTGGTTTCATCAGTTTCCTTGATTATAGAACAATTTATTATTTTTAGCAATTTTTTGTGTCCTTAACTTTTGGAGTTGTTATGACACCCTAAAAGACATTTTTTTAGGTCCACAGCAAGACCATAGCCATAGTTACCAATATTGTAGTACTCAGAGAGAATTTTCTAGCAAGCTATCGTAAGCACCAAAAGGAGATCATATGGCCAAGTTACGACCCTGAGAAGTTGGTTGTCCAACTAACCCCAATGGGGCCCACAAACGCTTGGAATCCCATCTCTTAGGGTTAGGATTTTGGTTGTTTAGGGTTTCCCTTTATTGTTAAATAATGAAAAGGACCTTAATCCTCATTGTAACACAGATCAGAGGCATGTAGCCACCACATCTCTTCTCAGAGATAAGCTACCATCGCTAGAGTTATTTTATTTCTATTATGTTTGTAAGCATCTTTCCATTCTTTGGTATTAATGAAATGAATATTTATTTCTTCTACATATATGTGTTTATGTTTATTTTTGTATTTCATTTTGTTCCTTCATAAATATGGATCATGGTATCACCTAAGTTGTATTTCTTTTTGATTTTCTTGTCTTTGTTTCCCTTATATATTATATTCGTAAATGGTTTTTATACCAACGTTTAAATATTTTCTATATATATTAATAGTACTTTATTGATTTTAATTGTATAGTATGCTCCCCCCTAGGGCATTTCCCGTTGAGGAAGAGATGGTTGTAATACAAGTGCATGTTCAAGGACATGGAGCCATTAACATTGAGAAACAAGATAATGATCCTATGGAAGAAGATGATGACGTTCATAAAATAGATGAAGAAGATGGGACAAATATATTGATCCAAGATACATTTAATAATTTTGGAATGGATGATGATGGAAATTAGTATGATGATCGTGATTTTGATATACCTATACCTAAGAGGGAAATTAAACCTCTTTATTGAGGTTTAGAAACATCTCTTCTCTCTATTGTATTGTTGTTGGTCAACTTAAAGGTGGTGAATGGTTTTTCAAACACATGTGACACAACTCCTAAGGTATGTAATATGTTTTGTGACATTATTTTTTCCTTTGTTTTTAATGTTAATACATTGATCATCATTTAATTAATTTGTAACATTTGGATGCAATATGTATGATTAAAATTGTTTAGTACATTAACCAATACCACTTTATTTTATGTTGTAGATTATTAGGTGAATTTTTGTTACCACCGTAAAATGGTTTACTTCATATGTATTAAGATTTACATGCCATTATGAAATATATTGGAATGGAGTATGAAGCTATTCATTCATGCCCTAATGATGATATTTTTTTATTATAAAGAACACGTGTTGAAATACTAATGCCTAAAATGTGATGAGAGTAGATATCAACCTGATAAAGTAACAAAAAAGGTGTCTCTCAAGGTTCTTTGTTATATTCCCATAATTCCACGTCTACAGTAATTTTTTAGATGCAAAAGCATAATAGAACTTATGTATTATCATGAAATGAATAGAAGTGAATATGATGTTCTTTGAATTCCTACAGATGGATCTACATTTAGGAATATACAGGAAAAGTGGCCATATTTTAAAAGAGAACCTTGTAATCATAGGCTTTCATTAGTAGCTAATGGTGTCAATCCATTTGGAGATCCCATATATACTTAATTTGTGTGGCCCGGTTTTGTAATCAACAATAACATTCCTTTGTAGAAGTAAATAAAGAGGGAGCACATAATGTTGATAATAAATCATTGTTCTAGGTATTAATTTGCTTAGAATAATTTTTTTTAACACAATAACATCTCATTTGTCTTGTTTGTTTCATAATTATGTATTATATTTTTTTGTTTACTCATATATGTTCAATTATGCCTTATAATTATGTATTATAATTTTTTTATTTACTCATATATGTAGTAATTATGTATTACATATTCAATCAGTTAGGTAAGTACCAGGTCAAAGATATGAATGTATATATCAAGCCTTTTATCAATGAGTTAATTGAATTATGGAATGTTGTCACTATGTATGATATCTCTAGACCAGTAGATGCACAAAGGGAATTTGAATTTCATGCAATGCTTGTATGGAAAATTCACGAGTCCCCAGGGATAACACCTTTTTGTGGTATGTTATAACGTTACCCTGCACTTTAATAATGTTTAGTTTTATGAAGTTCATTTAATGTATGTTTTTAAATAGTTTTACCTTCATTGTACATACTTGAAATAATTGATATAAATATTATTCCATCTCTTCAGGCCTTCAAACAAAGGGAAAATTTGTTTGTCTAGTTTGTGGTCCTAAGATGAAATCTCATCATTCAAGAAACTTAGGAAAGGGGGTATTTGGTGAGTATAGGCACTTCCTTCCTAAGAACCATAGGTACTAAAGTTTTGAAAAACATATATTCAATGGGAAAGGAGATATTGGATTAAGACCAAGGAGAGTGCCACATCATGCATGGAAGTTGCAGTATAATAGAGTCTCTCAAGGTATGGATCGAATTGTCTATGTATCGATACACATGATATGTTTTAATTATTTTACATTTTTATGGAATTTTATTCAATGTACTAATTGACAGGTAATATTTTTGTGATAATATATTTAACTATGATTCATATTGTAGGTTGTCAAGGCAATCATAACAAGGCACTTCCATGAGGAATGGAAAGTTATCCCGAGAAACTCAATAGACTCCCCTACTATGAGCACCTACAAATTGTTCATTTGTTTGATACAATGCACATTGAGAAGAATGTAATAGATACCTTATAGTGAATTTAGATGGAAGGAGAGATAAAGAAAAAATTGTCAAGATTTGTAATGACATTAAGGAGGCCAACGATGCATTGCAGAGTGCAACTCATTCAAATAGAGATGGAGTTAGACAAAATATAAGAACCCTTCCATGGTTAATGACAGAGATGCAAAGCAAGGATGTTAAAGAGGTTATTGAAAAAATTAAATTTCCCACTGTATTTTCTTCAAACATAAAAATTATCCTAACAAATAAAGGTGAATTAGGTGGGTAAAAACTCATGATTGGCATACATTCATTCATGTAATTATTTTTGTGTATAAATTTATACATTATTGAAACATCTTGTTAATTGGTGTTTTTTCTCTACTAATTTGCGAAAAAATAATGATCGGTCAATATTTTTGTTATAGTATGTTCTACCTCTATCTCTCCCAAAAATATTTGACAACAATGTCAAAAAAGGTTATATATGATCTTGGAAAATACATGAGGTAAGTGGATATTTAAGTGAAAAGTGTAATTTTTCAATAAGTTGTTGTGTCGCATATTTTTGACTACATGTGTTTTACTTTTCATCATGTACTATATACTTTTTTAGTTGAAACCTATGATTTTCTTGCTTCATTTGTAGATGGTTGTCATCTAAAAAAATCAATCAAGAAGATATAAAGTATTAGAGGAAACAAATTCCTCAGCTAATGTGTGAAATGCAAAAGTATCTACCTCCAACATTTTTCAATGCACAAGAACACTACCTCATACACCAAGTCGAGGAGATTGAAAAGTGTGGACCTGTACACACAAGATCAATAGTGATGGTTGAGAGGCACATGAAATCATTGAAGAAATTGTTTAGATAAAGAGCAATTCCTAAGGGTTCTATGGTAGAGGGATGTACGGTATACCAAACCATGGTTTATATTTACCAATATAGTCCGAAAAACTATTAATGTATTAGAGCACATTTGGGATGTCAACTCCTTGAACAAATTTGAAGCAGAGCACCTATTGGGGAATGGTAGAATGAGGAAAGTGAGATGTAAGTATATAGTGGATATTTATAGCACATTTGACTTTTTTGTTTTTATGTATATTGTACTTATTTAATTTTTAGTCTTCCTGCATAATCCATTATTATGAAGGTATAACATGATAAATAATTATGTACATGTTAATTGTTTTATTTTAATACAACCAGTCAAGAGTGGGATGCAACACATTTATAGATTATGATCAATCTTGTTTGGATGAAGGTATGGATTGAACAATGCAAACAATCTAATAATTGTAGGTTATCATGGTATGGTATGTCTACATTGGTCAAAGAATCTCAATGTATTGGAGATACCAATCTACACAAAGGGAATCGATTTACATATGGTTTAAAAGATTACAAGTATATCGATGCATATGGTGTGTTTTTTTCTTAATTTGCAAAATTTTTTAAGTGTAAATATGTTTATCAATTAACAATTCATTTTTTGTGTGTTTGACATATTTCAGTTGAAAAAACACAACAAAGTGTGGTGTGATGGCCGCAAATTTCGCATCAAAAGATTGGATAAAAAGATGAAAACTTTTGATAGTGGGATAATTGCAGTATTTCAGGTTATCAATGTTGCCTCTAGAGGTGAAAAACATACATAAGCCTCTGAGAATCAATACTATGGGTATCTCCATGATATACTTGAGTGTGACATTGAATCCTTCAAAATAGCTATGTTGGATGTCAAATGTTTTAGGCTATGAAACCATGAACATGACCTTGATATAATTGTTATTAAGCATGCTAATGGATTTACGATGGTTGATACAATGAATATTGAGCCACGTTCAGGGCCCTATTTTCTTCCAAGCCAATGCGAACAAATATTTTACATAGAGGTTCCAGGTAAAGTAGGCTGGTCATATGTTGTTAGATATGATCCAAGAGGAAGGTTGGTAAAATATAATGTAGCAGAAGAACTAGATGAAATTGAAGAAGAATATGATGTAGAGGAGTAGGGGGTTCATGTGTCAGATGAGGACGTTCAAGAATATGATAATTGAGAGAATTAATTTCAAGGATATGATAATTGAGACAATGTTAATTTAGATGATCTGGATGATATTGAAGTTTTGTCGAACGAAGAACTTGAAGAAGTGGAACCAAATCTAGAAGAGCGTGTTCTAGATGATGATATAGAAGATGATGATGATGTTGATATGGTGAATCCTTTTAACATGAGTTCTAAAATGGACAATACAGATAATAAGTTGCTAGAGGAAGAAGATCAATGATATCAAAATGTCGAAAAGTACGAGGTATGCATTTATATGTTTTTATTTGGTTTGTTCTCTTTTGTTCACCTTTAATTTTTATTTTCCTAGTTTGTATGTTTGAATGTTACTATGTTTCTTTCAAATCTATTATAGTAGATAGATTGGGTACTGGGGAATTTAGAGTGATCTTGGGGGGTGGGATGGGCCATATGAGCTTCCACCTTTATGTGGTTGGCCTTGCTCAATAGAAAATATATTACTCTTGAAACAAGGAGCAACTCATTTATGTTTATACCATCATTTCCAATTTTGAAATTAGTTCATCTAATAATTTCCATGGTTTTCCATTTACTAATTATTAGTAGAAATTATGCTTTGACCCTGCATGGAGTGACCTATGAATGGGGCCTATTGTTGCACAAACAAGCAGGCCTAGGTAGTAGACTAAGGCTTGGATGCACAACAACAATTTGGGACTAACTAAATACGTGCATGAAGGTGGGGCACTCGGGCGTCCAAAGGCGACTTGCATGAAATAATGATGGTTGGAAAATTTCAACACATCGAGTGGACTAGGGAAGTTTGGAGATCGGTGAAGTGGGTGACACTGTAGTCATGAAGACGTGCGAAATTAGCACGTATAAGACATGTATCAATCAGGTGAAGGATGGCATGTGAGCAAAGCAACGGCTGGGAAAATCCATAGTGTGACATGCACATAAGGCTGATCATCTGCAGCCTAAGCATGCTTGCATGAAGGTGGGGTGCCCACACACCCATGGGGCATCAAGTGCTTGGAACATCAAGGTGCATGCCCAGCAAGGGCGCCAGTGGGACGATTTGGTGGGTTGGCCCGACTTGGTAGGGGCATGCACATAAAAGAAGTAAGGTCAGCCCATGAACTCCCTTGAGCATAGTTCCCACAAGGGGGTCTTATAATGATTACTAGAAAATTGACTAAATTAATGTTTAGGCGTTAAAATTTGGTTTATAATTAATTGATTATGCAACATGGTACTAAAAATTGATAATATTTTGTTATCGTTGATGAGATAATGATTTGTGTTGATTGATTTTCATGGTAGGGTGAACGCTTGAAACCTAGGTGTGCCCGTACGAAGGCAGGCTACCTCAAAGCCCATGGGGGAATTACGTGCTAGGCACACCCGGCACCCGCCTAACAGGAGCACTAGTGCAACGAGTTGGTGGGTCGACCAACTTGGCAAGGGGAACCAACAAAAAATAAGTAACATCGGCCCATGACTACCCATGAACAGAGTTACCACAAGGGGGTCTCATAACGATTTTTAGAAAATTGACTAAATTAATGATTAGGTGTTAAAAGTTGGTTTATAATTGATTGATTATGTAGCGTGAAACTAACAAATGATAATATTTTTTATCACTCATGAGCTAATGATTTTTGTTAACTAATTTACACAGTTGGGCGAACGCCTGCACCCACATGAAAGTGGGGCACCCGGGCACCCATGGGGGCATCATGCGTTGGGCACTATAGGGCACATGTCTGGCAAGGGCACCCATGTGACTATTTGGTGGGTTGGTCCAACTTGGCAAGGGGGACCCACGCAAAAGAGGTAAGGTTATCCCATGACTGCCCATGAACATAGTTCCCACAAGACGATCTCATAATGATTTTTAGAAAATTGACTAAATTAATGTTTATGTGTTAAAAATTGGTTTATAATTGATTGATTATGTAGCATGGTATTAAAAAATGATAATATTTTTTTGTCATTGATGAGCTAAGGATTTGTGTTAAATGATCTACACGGTAGTGCAAATGCCTGCATTAAAACTGGGCACCCAGGTGGCGATGGGGGTGTCTATTAAAATATGAAAGTTCTATGAAAAACTCAAAAATTATTTGTAGAAATATGAAAGTTGTATGTAGGAAATTGAATTTACTTTGCATAAAACTAAATGGAACTAGATGTAATTTGCACAAATTTTAATATACTTTGCAAAAAACCGAGTGTTATATTTTGTTGCGATTACTTAGAATGAAAATTTCTTCATCAAAACTTTTCATATTTGTAATTGTAGATATAACATAAACTTAAGGATCATATGAAGAGACTCAAGCACAAATATGATACATTGATATTTTGTTCCAATGACCATGGAAAAACCCCTCAAGAGGGAAAATCCAAATGATTATTCTTCTATTAAATTTCTTTAATTGTTTAGCAAGTACAAAGAAAGGGAGAGAATGAGAGTGAATAAAATCACTAATGTCTGATCAACTTGCAATTGAAGTGCACTTTCTCTTTTCTTGAATATGTTCTCCATCTCTTTATTAGATCATATCCTTCACACTTTCTCCATCTCTTCCCTTTCTCTTGCTCTTCACTAGTTCTCACACTTCTCTTACACATATTCAATACATTCTCTCCTTCTTCATAGTGAACATGTTACTCTCAACTCTCACTTGTTCTTTCTTAAATAGATGAGAAAGGAGAGGAGTTACAAAATGAATCCATGCCTTGAACGAATAATAGAAGAATTTAATTCCATGAGGGAGGAGTTACTTGAGGAGACGTGTAACTCATCCTAAGAATAGAGAGAGAGGTACACTTGTCTTGAGGAATTACAATTTGAATTAGGGAGAGAGAGTTACACTTAGACATGAGAGAATATTTGGTGAGAGTTACAAATTGAATTGAATGATCAAGTAACAAGTGCATTTAATGAGGAATAATTACACTTTTTCCATACATTGAATTAGTGAGGAAGATTTACATTCTCTTAAGTGTGGAGTTACTATTTTATTCCAAGAGAGAGGTTCGATTTGCCAAGTAAGAGATTCTCAATTTAATTTACTTATTCCATGAGAGAATTCATTTTTATTAATCCATTAAAGGTGAATGACTTTAGACTATTTTATAAATAATAGTATCATAATAATAATAATAATAATACTAGTAAGGATAAAAATATTAATTCTTGACTTGTATAATCATGATTAATTTGATTTTAAATTGGATTCCATACGTCGTGATCATCCTTGATCATTTAGACATGAATTTATATTTTTGGAAAGTCACTTCCAAATTGAGATGTGACTTTCTATTTTTGGAAATTCATATTAGAATTGTTAGAAATTAAATTATATTGAAAGTGGTTCAAGCAAAACTGAAAGATATGATTTCTTTTAGGAGAAATTCATCCCTGAACTGCCAAATTTTAACACTCCCTCTCAACTAGAGAGGTTTTTATTTCTGCATAAAAGATGTTTTCTTCCTATGTTCTCTTTCATTCATCTCATTTCAACTCTGCTCTATAACATCTATAACCATGAAGTTGAAATCTAAAGAAGATTCATCCACTTGACAAAAATTTGGAAAGGAAAGGATCATCACATGGACAAGACAAGAATCAAACACAACCAAGTTTCATTAAATGTTAAGTGGTGGAACACTTGCATCCTAGACAAGTCATATAGACAAGTCTCACTACACCTATTTTCCAGATTAGTGGCTCTTCCCGTGTCCCAAACTATGTGTTGGATGCATAGTGAGGCCTATTATTATGGCACACACTACACAAGAGGTCCCTCATCCTCAAGATATTTCTAGCATCATTACCTAATCATGTGAGCTCTAGCAGGGGGGAAAGGAAGCTCAGTATTCTTGATCAACTATGACCACTTCCTGGAAGGGTCATGTCAATAAGTCCAAGTTTCTCTCTAAAAGCCAAGAAATTTCCTTCCAGTAAAGGCTTGGTAATAATTTCAGTTATCTAATCATCAGTGGAGATGTGATGGAGCCTCACTTCTCCCCTCTGCACCATATCCTGTATAAAGTGATACTTGATCTCAATATGCCTAGACATATCATGAAACACAATAATTTATACAAGACGAATCCCACTCGTATTGTTACAATATATAGTTGTTGTTTCTGGAACTTGATCGAATAGTTCCCCAAAGAATTTCTTAGCCAAAATACCTCACAATTAGCCATGCTAGCAGCAATCTACTCAAATTCAGTTGTACTCAGTGCAACAAACATTTTCTTTCTACTCATCCAAGACATCATGGCAGATCCCAAGCTAAAGCAGCACTGAAAAGTTCTCTTTCTATCAATAGAGTTAGCAACCCAATCAACATCAGTATATCCATGGTCTTACATTTTTAGTAGTGTATTTCAATCCTAGATTTATAGTTCCATACAAGTATATGAGTACATGTTTTGCAATAATCCAATGGGAATGAAAGGAATTGATAATATGTTGACTTAAAGTGTTTACAACAAATCATATGTCAAGCCTAGTGTTTACCAAGAACATCAAAGCATCAATGAGCTATCTATACTCTATGGGATTTTCTAGACTAGGTCTTGCAACTTTGCCAAATGATTTCTTAAAGTTCATTTCCACAGGAGTATGCATGGACTTACATTCTACCATAGAAACTATTTCAATAATATTAACAACATATTTTCCTTGAGAAAGATAAATTTAACTAGGTCTTTCCTAGATGTCTAGACCCAAAAAGTAATGCATCAAACCAAGGTATTTCATTTCAAATTCATAAGATAACTCCCACTTACACTAGAGGATAAGAGGTTCTCCTCCAATAAATAATAGATGATCAACATATATTACCAAAATCAAAGGTATACCTTGGACTATCTTGAAGTAGAGGTTTGGGTTTACAAAGCTTCTTATGAAACCAAGCTTTATCGAGTAGCTACCAATGTGATCATACCAAGATCTTAGAGCTTTCTTTAGCCAATACAAGGATTTCTTCACTCTGCATACATGAGTTTCCATGTCACGCGCTTCAAATCCTTGCGGTTTTTCCACAAATACCTCTTCCTTGAGGAATTCATTTAAGAAAGCAATTTTCACATCTGTTTGGTGAAGATTCCATCCCTTGCTAGTAGCTAAGGAAACAATAGATTGAATAGTTGTATATCAAGATATAGCTGTAAAAATAGCACCCTAATCTATTATGTATTTCTGAAAGAAACCTCTAGCTACAAATCTAGCCTTATATTTTTAAATACTACCATTTTCACCATGTTTAATCTTAAACAACCATTTAGAAGTGACAACAGATTTAACTTGAGGTATAGGAACCACTTCCTAGACATAATTCTAGATGATGGACTCATATTCTTCAATCATGGATATTTCTAGACTTGTTCTTTTGTGGCTTCTTCAAAGGTGATGGTTCTTCCTAAATGATGTTTCTCATTGTAGCAACATACCCTTGAAACCGACTTGGCTTCTTACTTTCTCTTAACATTCCTCTTCGTGAAGCATGTTGTTCAACATATTGCAAGGTATCTCGTAGCCATAGTGGTCTCTTTCTGGTATGAGGATCATGAGGTGGAGGATCTAGAGGATCCATGGAACCCATTGGATTATGAACAAGTTCATTCTCAGGTTTTGGTTCACACTCAGATGCAGACTCTTTTTAATTAATATCTTGTTTTTCAACAATGATGGGAGGAGAGTCTCTTTCTTTTCTAAGAGTTGCATCATCATCAAATGTTACATCTCTGCTAAAATCTATATTTCTTTGACCAGGTACATAAAATATATAATATTTCGAATTATCATAATAACCAATAAACATACCTATTTTACCTTAAGCTTCCAATTTGTTCCTTTTCTCTTTTGGCACATGGAAGTACATATGAAAACCAAAGATTCTCAATTGACTCACTTCACACCTTTTGCGAGTGAAGACTTCTTTAGGAGTATTAATATCTAAGGCCCGATGAGGAATTCTATTTTACACATAAACACTAGTATTCACAGCTTCTCCCCACAAAAACTTTCATAGCTTTTGATCATGCAGCATGACTCTAACTGCTTCCATATTGTTTCTATTATTCCCCTCAGCCACACCATTTTTTTGTGGGCTGTATGACACAGTGGTTTCTTTCTCTATTTAGATTTCTTTGCAAAGATACTTAAAACTAGCAATTGCACCAAATGTTGCAAAGGAAACGCCGTAAGGCATAAATTTGAGAAAAATCATAATATATAAAAAAATCATTGAAGATAGAAATTAGTAAACAAATTGTCATTCAAGATAGAAGATAAATACAAATCACTTACATTATATGAAATTGACAAATTTTATAACCTTTCCAAAATAGGTTGCCTCTTAATGTTCGAAGATTCTCTTTCAAGTTCCAATAGAACCCTTGTTATTTGGGGGCTTGCTTGAGTCAATAAGTCATTTGCAACATTTGTTTCGAGTGTGTTAAAGGTCCACCCCTTGGAAATTATTTGTGCTATACGGGGTCCATAATTATCATAGGCATGGTTGACCGGAGGACGGTTAAACGTTTAACATCTTTCAAAGTTGTTTGATGAGGGGTAGGCTAGAGTGTCAGTCGTATTTGACGGCTAAATTGTCACACGACGCACAATCTACCCGTCAAATTCCAACCATGGGACAAAGTAAGAACAAAGTTCAAGTCAATTATCTCTTTTATTGCTTAATCCTACCATCGATGTAAGTTCTGAAAGTAAAGGAAAGGAAATTTTGTTTGCGTGTTCGGTTGAACTTGACGGTACGCGAAAGAAATTTTCTCTTTGACCTTCACATAAAGGTGGAAGTGTTTTAGTGTCAAATGCCCAAAAAATTCCTTTCATTTCCATTAAAGAAATAAACAAATGAAATGGAGGTGAAAAGGGCAGTTTGCAAGTAAAAAACCCACATTTAGAAGCAACTTATCCCATGCTGAAATGATTTGTTTGGATAGCTGGATCTGATATGTATCGTGCGTTGTCAATGTAGGAAGGCTAAGTGAATGAATTCAAAGAAGTTTCCTTTCTCATGAATGAAAGCCACCTTGCGAACTATTTCTTTATATTCTTGGTATAATCGTGGGTTATGTTTAATATATAAAAGAAACCTAAAAATTATTATTTATCCATTTAAACTTATTATTTTGCACATCCCTCTATATTAAATGTTTTCTTCAATTAAAAAAAGAGAGGCATATATGTTCTTTTGAATTTGATACGGAGAGAACAAGTTGGACTAGATTGGAAGGTCGAAAGAACCAGATCTGTTTCAAAACGGGGAAGGCAAACCGTGAAAGCATTTTCATATGAAACATTTTAGGATCCATCTTTAGATATCTACAAGAAAATTTCTCGAAAGAAATTGTGGCGAATATAGTCAAATCTCGTCTTCCACATCGTAGCGAATTCTACACAGGACATTAGTAGTCCATCATATTGTAATGTGGCATACAACATGTCTTCAAGGTATACAATGTGTTCAATTAGTCGCCCATCATATTGTAATGTAGCATACAACATGTTTTCAAGGTATACAACATGTCCTCCTACTTGTCTCGCTCAATTAGCAACCCATAATATTGTAATGTGGTATACAACATCTCTTCAAGGTATATAATATGTCTTCTTTTTGGGAGCTATAAGCTAATAGATATTCACTTAACATAGAGAAAGAGGAGAAGGTTAATATATGGTGTGATATAGTGTGGAAAATAAAATTATAACAACATTTATTTTTTACTTTTTTTTTGTCATATAGTTATATGCATATGCATTTATATATTTTTTTGTTATTACTTAATGTTATGTGACATATTCTCCTAATGACCTATAAAATACTTAGCGATGAAATAAATTATGAATAGAGTTTAATATCATTTGTTCATTATCAACTAATAAAATATAATCATTTCTCTATTTTGAGAATAAACTCAGTTTCAAAAGTAAATCTTCAATATTATTATTATTGATATATGGTAAATTTAACAATATTTCTGGCTTTTAATTCTAACTCAAAACCTAAAGAACTATAATATAGGATATAGGATGCAACAGATATGGGGAAACAATGAACTTTTCAACTTACCTGTAGGGTGGGAATCCTATGCCCATTACAGAGGAAATATCAAGGTCTGAATGAGAAAACATACTATAACAATTAGTTCGGTCCTAAAAAAGTTGTATGAAATAAAATAGAAATGAAGAAAATATTTCCAAATAATACTGCAACAGAAGTAAAAATTACTTTGCTATTGACAATCAAACCAGCCATGCTCCTCGACCTCTCGATATATTTCTTGATTTCAGGGTCTGGAGGGCCTTCCGTCTATCATCATACAAATAGAAACCTTTACACGTTTTCTCACCTGCGGAAAAAGTGCCATATAATTACCAACTAAAGAATAAAACAGAGTATTGCGCATAACAAAATTCACAGAATGAAGCTAGTAGTGACAATATATATTTGACTTTAATTCAAGAATGAAAAATACATTTGCTTGAGAAAGAAAGAACTATAATATGGGATATAGGATGCAACAGATATGGGAAAAATGAACTTTTCAACTTACCTGTAAGGTATGCCGATTACAATGAAAATATCAAGGTCTGAATCTTGAACCATGATTTCCTCACCTAAAACTCGACAAGCTTCATTCACATCTGGAAAGAATACCATCTCAACTATATCATTATCCATCAAAGAAATTGGCTGCCAAAAGTGAGAAAACATACTATAACAATTAGTTCAGTCCTAAAAAAGTGGTATGAAATAAAACAGAAATGAAGAAAATATTTCCAAATAATAATGTACTGCAACAGAAGTAAAAATTACTTTGCCATCAACAATCAAACCATCCATGCTCCTCGACTCGATATATTTCTTGATTTCAGGGTCTGGAGGGGCCTTTCGTCTATCATCATACAATTAGAAACCTTTACACGTTTTCTCTCCTGCAAAAAAAGTGTCATATAATTACCAACGGAGTAGTCTACCTAGGCAGAAGAATTGCCAGGTTTCCATCGCTGCCCAGAAAAACGTCCGGCTCCGGCCGTCGGCAATCCCTCCACCACGCTCCCCTAGCTCTGCCACCCTCCGTCCACTGCTCCGCATTAATTTCCTGACAGAATCGCTGCCGCGCAGAGTTAATGCATTTTCCAATTCAAATTTGGAAACTACGGGTTGCCCCCCCAACCAACTTGAGGCGGCCCCTACAACTCACTCACATTCCTCCTCGACTCGACGCACCTCACCTGTAGGAATTTTGATTGAAGTTGTTTGCTGGAAACGCAATCTAAAATCTGTGCCATCATTGTTTCGACAAAATGGGGAGGATCTGTCCCATACATAATAGGAAAATATTAACTTCAGAGAGGGTTTGATCTAGGGAAACATGTCAGAGATCGAGGTGAAGGTGGAGCGTTATGGCCATTGAATTTCAATAGTTTCAGACCCAAATTCCATCAGGTGAGTTGAATTTCCATGAGTTTACCTTCAAAATTTAAAGATCAACCGCTAAAATTAATGGGGGCTTTAAATTTCCACTGCTGGAATTGTGTTTTGGACTAGTTTCTTGTTTAAGCGTTGGGGTTTCTGTTGTTTTTGGGAAAATTCGGGCTGAAATTGAAGAATTCTGGAGGTATGGGTAGGGGAGAAATTGCCTACTTAATAAGCAATTGAAATTTCAAGTTTCTCGCTAGCTTTAAAAGATTACGTTTTTTGGGTGTGCTTCGTTTACAGTTGAATTACGTCTCTGATATGTTTTGGCTTAAGGCTTAGTGATTCGTTACCTTCCGTTAAACCGTGACTTAGGGTTGTGGAATTGAAGGGTTTTATTTTTTCAGTATTTCTATGGGTAAATTAGTTGCAAGTCCGTTTGCTTCTGAATGCTGCCATCTTGATTTGTGCAGGTTTATGGTTGAAAATTCTTTAAAATTGTCGAAGGCTCCGTAGTAGAAATTGTGATTTTGAGGATTTTGAGCCGAAGCCCTAAGGATCTGTTGATTTTTGTGATGGTAAGATTCGCTTGAATTTCTATTTCATGTTATAGTCTTCCATTTGCGACGTCTTTTGTTTGTCTGTTTGGTTACATTCCCTTTTGTGCAAGAACCTTATGGGACAGCAACTTGGCTTCGTTTGCCTCGTACCTATGATAAACCGTCTAGACACAGTTAACAAATGAAATGTCACAACAGAGTACAGTTTACCTGCACAATGTTCTTCGGGTGAATACAACCAAAGCCAATATAATGAAAATTCGGTTTATCATAGTAACCCAATTGATTGTTTGTATTTGTGAACTTTGCTTAAAATTGCTTTCCTTTTTCCCAGTTATCTTAAACCATATAGTTTCCGATATTTTTGGTTTTTGTCTTTCTTGTGTTAGATTTGTATCTTTCAATTTAATGGATTACTTTTTTCAGGATTGAGGCTTTTGTGATTTGAATTGAGTTGAGATTTATTTTCTGGTATCATCGCATTGAAATTCTTTGTCAATATTTCAAACCATCAAGTACAGTTTATCCTTACAATTAATTTCTTTTTGGTAAAGCTCCTTGTGGCTAAAATCTATTACCTACTTATTCAGCTGATGATGACAAAGATTTTCCCTAACAACCTTCTATATAGTGTTCTTCCCAATTACATTTGGTGGATCATTTGTGTTAGACAGGGTGGTTTTCAAATTCATTTGATGGAGCCTTCGCTTTGGATTTGAAATGCCCTAGCTCTTGAATTTTGGATGGACTGTCAAATTAATCTCATAAAATGATGATATTGTTGGTTGTTAAAGAAGTGCTTCAATGTACTTTATTGTAGCAAGCATTTAACAGATCTCGAATATGAAAATTATCTAAATGTGATAAAATCTTCAAGGACAGATGTAATGTTGAACTAGCACTAAGGCAGATTATTCTATAGTCGAATGAATTTGCTAAAAGGTTGCAGAATTTTCTTTAATTTTCAATTTACCATCTCACGATCCATCATTGAAAATGCAGTGGTTCTGGCCTGCTTGAAGGAAATAAAGATTGAATTTCAACCAGCGGATTGAGTGGGCAGTGTAACGGAACCAGCACAAATTTTAAATCATTGGTTGAGACCTTATATGATTCAAAGCGTCAAAGGTCCTTGACTTGCAAGCTTTTATGGGGAACTTTTGGAGCCACTCCAGGAAAGAGGGTTCAGATGAGCAAACAAGAACCCAAGTCGACAAGAACCCAAGTCGAGTGTAGTAAAAGGAAGAGACTAGTAGTTGTCGATGGGAATGAAAGACCTAGGATAATTTCTGCTCTTACTGATGAGCTCTCCATTAGGATTCTTGCCAGGGTACCTTGTGGATGATATTCCAACTTGAAGTTGGTTTGTAAAACGTGGAATCACATATTAAGGGATTTAGAGATATTTGAATTAAGAAAAGAGATCGGTTTCTCTGAAGAATGGCTATACATTTTGATGAAAGACGAAGAGGAAAAGCTCATCTGGAATGCTTTGGATCCGTTATCAGGTATGGCACAGCTTGCCACCTATGCCGGCTTTTACATATGAGGAGGAATTCAATCAAGCTACAGGATGGAGTTTATGGAATGCAATGGGAGCATCGGGTTACAGGATAAAAGGTTTTGTGAGGGGCTCGTTTGGATGGAAAGATTCTCTAGATAGAACAAATTTTTGTGGTTGTACCGTAGGGGCCATTAATGGATGCCTCTATGTTTTGGGAGGGCTTGCTAAAGCATCTACTCTCAAATCTGTCTGGTGTTATGATCGTTGAATAAATGCATGGACAGAAGTCACACCTATGACCACTACAAGGGCTTATTGTAAAACAACATTCCTGAACAGGGCTTATATATTTTTATATATGGTTTAATATGTGCTATTTCCATTAAACAATCTGCTTGAGTGGAAAATGAAAGAGTACAATGGAAGCAAGATTAAAAAAAGTATACAAGACCAATCAACAACTACAAGAGGACCCAAGTGCAGTAGATAAATTTGTGTGGAAAAATGATCTATTGTAGTATCAAGATCACCTATATTTATGTAAGAGTTTCCAACTCAAACAAAGGTACACTTTTCATATAGGAGATTCAAGGTTCTTAAAAACTTACTACAAGATCAAGAAGGATTTTCTGGGAAGGTTTTAAAAATGATGTTCAAAAGTTTGTGCTTAATTTTTTGGTTTTACAACATAATAAGAGAGATACAATCAAGTCACCAAGTCTCCTAAAACCATTATCCACACTAAATTTCTAGGAAGAAGTTTCAATGGATTTTATTTCATGTTTACCAAATTTGAAGGAAATAATGTTATCATGGTAGTAGTGGAAGAACTAACAAAGTATTTCTATTTCTACTATCTTTCACATCTTTTTAAAGCAAATACCTGCGGGATTAATGAAAATAGTTCAAAAACTACATGGAATCCTTGAGACTATATTGTAAGTGATGGGGATTCATTTTTCATTGAAAACTTTTGGTCCAAAATATTTTCTTGTTTGGGTGTTCAATTGGCTCAACTCATCGTATCATCCTTAATCCAATGGGAAAACTAAGGTTGTGAATAAATGTTTAGAATGTTATCTTCATTTCTTTGCATCTGATAAATAAACACAATGGGTAAAGTGGTTTCCGTTAGCAGAATGGTACAACACATCCTTACAAACTTCATAAAAATGTCTTCATTTATGTCACTTTATGGATATCATCCTTCATCCATCACATCACCCTAGAAAGGGACTCTAAAGGTTCTATAAGTGCATGACCAAATAGGGCGCCAACAAGAGGTTCTCAAAATATTGAAGGACAACTTAGTTATAGCACAAAATAGGATGAAACAAAAAATATATCAATATTGCAATGAAAGAGAATTTGAAGTAGGGGATTGGGTATTTTTAATGCTACAACCATATAAACAAATGTCCCTCAAGCAACAAAAGAAGGACAATAAATTAACATTTAGGTGTCATGTCCCCTATAAGGTGTTGCAGAGGATGAGAAGTATGGCTTACAGATTGGATTTTACTCCATATTCACATGTATATATTATCTTCCATGTTTCTATGTTTCCACAATTGCAATTAATGGATATTTATCTCCTAACAAATTGTAGTTTATTTGTCTTTTGTTAATTATTAATGGAAAATAACTATAAATTCACTGATTGCAATCTCCAAAGCAAAAATGTTGCTAAATATAAAAATTGGAACTTAGAAATATGCACACACACAATAAAAATTGACATCGTTGTTTCGGGACAAATGTCCCTTGAAAAACTGTGAAGGGAAAACTAGTGCAGTAGATGATGGTTATATTATTATAAATTATTCAACAATTCAAGAGTACAATGATATTCTTACCTCTCACTGACAAAGATCCATTTAATGCTGGAAAAATAAACTGGAGATAAATTGTCTCCCTCTGCAATCAACTTACCCTCCTACTAGCCACTCGCACTCCCCTTTTGGAACTCACACTTCCTCCTGGAATGCGCAGATATGGCTGAGGAAAATTCGTACAACCCCATAATCACCTTCCAGCAAGTTTTTTTGCCTCCTTCTTCTTCTAAAACCCATTCGCTTTGCCTATGGGATACTGATATGGAAACTAGCAACTGAAACATTGATTCTCAAGCAACTCGCATTGGGAAATTTGGCTACTCGCACTAGTTGTAGCGGCCTCCTTTATAGATGAATTTGGCCTCCTCTTCCTGTCTCCCAAACACTAGAAAACACTGAGGAAATTTCCTCCAAACTCTTGCTCTCAAATCTTTGTTTATCCCTCTGTCTCTGATGCTTCCCTAGCTTCAATTGTGCCCTTGGTGAATAACTGCAATTGGGTAGCCAAACTACTCAACAAATACTCTATGCACTCCCCAATCCCCTAGACCCACTCTCATAATCTCTTGTTGGAGTATCAACTACCATGATTACATCTCAATTAATGCTAAAATCAATTTGAATTCATCGAAAAATTGAACTTCCCCAATTATGGCTAATTAATTTAATTGAGACGTCTCCAAGTCTTTTCTCATGAAACGTTTTATGGGTTTTGGAGATCTTATGTTCCTTAGCCTTTTCTGGGTTTTGGAGATCTTGTGTTCCTTAGCCTCTTAGACATCATAGAGACTAGAACACATGTCCATTGCTACCATAATCTAACAACTTCTTGCTGAAATAGTTAAAAAACTACATGGAATCCTTGAGACTATATTGTAAGTGATGGGGATTCATTTTTCATTGAAAACTTTTGGTCCAAAATATTTTCTTGTTTGGGTGTTCAATTGGCTCAACTCATCGTATCATCCTTAATCCAATGGGAAAACTAAGGTTGTGAATAAATGTTTAGAATGTTATCTTCATTTCTTTGCATCTGATAAATAAACACAATGGGTCAAGTGGTTTCCTTTAGCAGAATGGTGGTACAACACATCCTTACAAACTTCATAAAAATGTCTTCATTTATGTCACTTTATGGATATCATCCTTCATCCATCACATCACCCTAGAAAGGGACTCTAAAGGTTCTATAAGTGCATGACCAAATAGGGCACCAACAAGAGGTTCTCAAAATATTGAAGGACAACTTAGTTATAGCACAAAATAGGATGAAACAACAAATATATCAATATTGCAATGAAAGAGAATTTGAAGTAGGGGATTGGGTATTTTTGATGCTACAACCATATAAACAAATGTCCCTCAAGCAACAAAAGAAGGACAATAAATTAACATTTAGGTGTCATGTCCCCTATAAGGTGTTGCAGACGACGAGAAGTATGGCTTATAGATTGGAGTTTACTCCATATTCACATGTATATATTATCTTCCATGTTTCTATGTTTCCACAATTGCAATTAATGGATATTTATCTCCTAACAAATTGTAGTTTATTTGTATTTTGTTAATTATTAATGGAAAATAACTATAAATTCACTGATTGCAATCTTCAAAGCAAAAATGTTGCTAAATATAAAAATTGGAACTTAGAAATATGCACACACACAGTAAAAATTGACATTGTTGTTTTGGGACAAATGTCCCTGGAAAAACTGTGAAGGGAAAACTAGTGCAGCAGATGATGGTTATATTATTATAAATTATTCAACAATTCAAGAGTATAATGATATGCTTACCTCTCACTGACAAAGATCCATTTAATACTGGAAAAATAAACTGGAGATAAATTGTCTCCCTCTGCAATCAACTTACCCTCCTACTAGCCACTCGCACTCCCTTTTTGGAACTCACACTTCCTCCTGGAATGCGCAGATATGGCTGAGGAAAATTCGTACAACCCCATAATCACCTTCCAGCAAGTTTTTTTGCCTCCTTCTTCTTCTAAAAACCATTCGCTTTGCCTATGGGATACTGATATGGAAACTAGCAACTGAAACATTGATTCTCAAGCAACTCGCATTGGGAAATTTGGCTACTCGCACTAGTTGTAGCGGCCTCCTTTATATATGAATTTTGCCTCCTCTTCCTCTCTCCCAGACACTAGAAAACACTGAGGAAATTTCCTCCAAACTCTTGCTCTCAAATCTTTGTTTATCCCTATGCCTCTGATGCTTCCCTAGCTTCAATTGTGCCCTTGGTGAATAACTGCAATTGGGTAGCCAAACTACTCAACAAATACTCTATGCACTCCCCAATCCCCTAGACCCACTCTCATAATCTCTTGTTGGAGTATCAACTACCATGATTACATCTCAATTAATGCTAAAATCAATTTGAATTCATCGAAAAATTGAACTTCCCCAATTATGGCTAATTAATTTAATTGAGACGTCTCCAAGTCTTTTCTCATGAAACTTTTTATGGGTTTTGGAGATCTTATGTTCCTTAGCCTTTTCTGGGTTTTGGAGATCTTGTGTTCCTTAGCCTCTTAGACATCATAGAGACTAGAACACATGTCCATTGCTACCATAATCTAACAACTTCTTGCTTAACAAGGGTAATTGGTAACAAGATCACAATCCCAACTATTTTAGCAGAGATGAAGAAGGAAAAAGATCATACTTGAACCAAAAAATATCCTTGAAACAAGGATTAAGTAGTTATAAAATTAAGCAATTATTGAGTACCTCATCAAATGGAAGAACCTACCAGTAGAAGATGTGATATGGGAAAATCAATTATTCATGCATAAAAAACAAAAGTTATTCATGTGTTGATTGTTTGATGGGAGTGACATGTTGAGTTGTAAGGCAAATCCCCATGCTAAGCATAAAACCTCTTATTAAGCTTGTTATAGCCCTTTTTTCCACCTTATGTCAACAAGAGTAACCTAGTGTCGACCCCGTAAAGTTGTTGTTCTAAATTTGTTTCTCTTTCCCCTTGTTTGTAACCTTCTAGTAGCTTGTTTCTTCCACAGACCTATCATATTATCACCCATCACTCCATTACAATTATATAGTTCATCACTTGTTTAAATTCCAAAGTGAAGTATTGGGTGCTAAACCTTGAATCTTATGATTTACATCTGTCCTGACATAATATTTAAGGTACAATTGTCACGAAGCAATGAAGCTTTGAGAGCTTGGATGGGTCATTAAAATTGTAATTCTTCTTTTGAAATATATAATATTTGTTTTCCTTTACAAATGATAAACGATTGCATCTTTACATATGATACCCTTGAGAATGAATTTGGAAAACACCTTACACAAAAAATTAGTATGAAATTATGCCTTTCAAAAAATACATTGATCCATTTGCATAATGAACAATTTGATGAATGTATGGTTACTTGAAACAAGTGCATTCTTTAGCCTTGGTGGGTTTGAAAGGGATTCTTTAGTGAAAGGAACTTAACACAGTGAATGCAATGAGGGGGCTGTTAATTCCTTTGGTGCTCAACATGGAGTTGATAACATTTATATACACTATTACTTAGTGTATAACAACAGCACCACTCCTAAAACCATATATGAAGTCCCTTTTCTTTACCCTTTTCATTTCATAAAGACAAGCAAGGTCTACTTACAGAATTGTTAGAAAAATTGAATGAAAACGAAAAAATAAATGTCCAACATTTAACGCTGAAAGCAGGAAAACCAAACACATAACCTTTTATGCATAAAACTTACTTTTACTATGGACGTTTTATGCAGTGAAAGTTGGTATTTTGGGCTAAAATAAATTTATTCTTACAAACAAACCATACAAAACTAGCCGAGGAAAAGGTAAAACAAATACAATGCAATACCGCATGATTACTTTACTATCAGACAGATAAGACATATCTACAGAGCATGTAATACAAAGATCGTTGATTCACAATGTCAATAGAACTGTTATAAGGGACATTTTTATCGGTCCCATCAAATTCCAGCATCAACTACCAGATCGAAATGGAAAATGTGTTATATATACATTCTGTTGTTATTTATGGCACAAGGAAACTTCCCTTCTAGCCCTTACCCATGCTTAGGTGCTATGGCTGCATAGAATTTTCATATTATGCATAACATTATTGCCAGCAAAAACTACCGTTGACCATCATCTCTGAAAATAATATATTAAGATATCCATATAAGGTGTTGGCAGAAGAGTTGTACAATATTAATCAATTGTTTCAGTAAGAGATGTAAACTCTTAGAGAGACAAAGCAATGAGTGGTTGTGAAAAACGGGGTTTCGAGTTAAAAAATAGCCCCATACAGTGAATCATGCTACCCTGAGCAGCTCTCCTTTCATGATATTTACAAAGTAACCACAGCATGGAAGAAAAATAAATGTTAACCTTGGTCTTAGATCTGAAGGACCTGACAGCTAACTAGCTCAATAAAGCCAAAATGTCGACTAGCAATGCTCTTCCTATCAACCTCAGAATCAGAAATACTAGTAGAAGGATCGGAGGTCGATGACGATGAAGATGATGTAACTGCACCTTCGCTTGTGTCAGCCTGCAAAACAGCGACATTGTCGCTAATGTCTTTTGTAATAACATGAAGCTTTCCCAAGAATCCAGCTAGTAGGTAAGGTGACTCTGAATCTGTGTAATCTACGACAGGTACTTTCCTCAAAATGACTTTCCATGTATCTTCCTGGGGATCATACATTTTAATCTTACCGCTGTATAATGAACTAGAAGGATCCAACGCATACAAGTTACCATCCACCACAACGCTTAATTTTGTCCCTGCCTGCCTTGCAGGCCAACCATCTCCCATACCGTTTGGCATCTCCAGCCAAGAATCAGTAGCAGGATCATAGGCTTCACCACCAACATCTACAAAGAAAGGCCACGAATATAAGCTCTGTGGTACACATAGTTTTCCTCTAAATGCTGTCATTCCAGTAGCAATTGGTTTTAGCATATCTGCCAAAAAAGCTGTGGGCAGAACTTGAGCTCGTGCAAATGGCATGTTTGGAATTTGGGTCCAGGTATTTGTAACAGGATCATAAACCTCTGCCTACTGAAGTGGAGTCAACTCACTCCACCCACCACATAAAGCTTGTTGTTCAGGAAAGCTGTTTTACAATAAGCCCTTGCAGTGGTCATAGGTGCGACTTCTGTCCATGCATTTTTTCGAGGATCATAATGCCAGACAGATTTGAGAGTAGATGCTTTAGCAAACCCTCCCAGAACATAGAGGCGTCCATTAATGGCCCCTACAGCACAACCACAAAAAGTTTTTCTATCTAGAGAATCTTTCCGTCCAAACCAGCCCCTCACAAAACCTGTTAGCCTGTAACCCAATGTTCCCATTGCATTCCATAAACTCCATCCCATAGCTTGATTGAATTCCTCCTCATATATAAAAGCCGGCATAGGTGGCAAGCTGTGCCATTTACCTGATAACGGATCCAAAGCATTCCAGATGAGCTTTTCCTCTTCGTCTTTCATCAAAATGTATAGTCATTCTTCAGAGAAACCGATCTCTTATCTTAATTCGAAATTCAACGGCCATAACGCTCCACCTTCACCTCGATCTCTGACATGTTTCTGCAGTTGCCGAAGATGAGAGAGAAACAATGGTTCCTTGAGTATGGCAAGCGCTGGGTAGTTTGATCCAACGGTAGCCATTATTCGAATCGTCTAACATCAAATCAGACGGACGATAACGATGACAGCAAAGACCACAGGAAAGTTCATCTCAGAGGGAACGCCTTATGGTGTAATAATTAGAGGTGAAATCTCCCCCATTATCAGATCTGAAAGTTTTAATCAACTTTCCAGTTTGATTTTCAATCAGAACCTTGAAATCTATGAACATGTCAAATGCTTCCCCTTTCTTTTTCAAAAATGTCAGGCTAGGCAGTAACTCTCCAAAGGCAGAAAAAACTGGTTCGTCTGATTATTCCATAGGTAGGTTATTGTTATATACATTAGGAGTGATTGTTCAGTTCATCTTCTGATGACTGTTCACATTCCTGATTTATTTATTTACAAATTCCCCAATCATGAAGATTAGGTGTCAACATTCCCCCCCTTAATCTGAAGGGATGTTGGTGAGTCCAAGCATCATTCGGAATCGTTCAAGCTTTTCCTTTCCAAGTGCTTTGGTGAAGATGTCTGCAATTTGCTCATTTGTGGAACAATGACGGAGATGGATTGTTTTGGCCTCAACATGATGTCAAATTAGATGATATTTAGTATTGATATGCTTTGTTCGATCATGGAACTTTGGATTCTTGGCCAAATTTATTGCAGAGGTGTTATTAATCATGAGTGGAGTTGATTGTACTTGTTTTACCTGCAAATCTTCAAGAATTTTCCTGAGCCACACAATTTCTTTCGTTGCTTCAGTTGCTGCCACGTATTCTGCTTCAGTTGTGGAATCTGCTGGAACTGATTGTTTGCATGATCTCCAGGAGACAACTCCTGATCCAAGACTCATAGCATATCGTGAAGTAGATACCCCAGTTTCTTTGTCTCCATCAAAGTCTGAATCAGAGTATCCAATCAAGCTGAAGTCGTCCACCTATGTATACTTGATTCCAAGGTCTTGAGTTCCCTTCAAGTACCTTAGAACTCTTTTTGCAGCAGACCAATGTCCCTCACAAGGCTTTTGCATGAACTTGGAGAGGATTCCAATAGTAAATGAAATGTTTGGTCTGGTAGTAGTGAGGTAGATGAGACTTCCTACAAGCTGTCTATACTTTGTTGCATCCTCAAATTCCTTTCCTTCAATAGATGTGAGCTTTAAGTTTTGTTCCATTGGAGTAGAAAGAGGATTGCACTCTGTCATGCCAAATCTGTTTAACAAATCTCCAATGTATTTCTTTTGAGAAAGAAATATGGATTTTGGATGTTGGGTTACTTCAATGCCAAGATAGTAATGAACATAGCCCAAATCAGTCATTTCAAAACTTTTCCCCAATTCCTTCTTTATGGATGCAATCTAGCTTTCATTGTTCCCTGTCGTTAAAATATCATCTACATATACCACAAGATACACAACTGTTTTGCCAACTTTCTTGACAAATAAAGTTTCATCATCAAGATCAAAATGATTGAAGTTGAGTTTCAGAAGATGCTCAGTTAGTTTTTCATACCAGGCTCGTGGTGCTTGTTTGAGGCCATACAAGGACTTCACAAGTTTGCATACTTTATGTTCATGTCCTTTCACAGCAAATCCTTCAGGCTGGGACATAAAAACATTCTCTTTTAGATCTCCATTCAAGAATGCAGTTTTTACATCCATTTGATGGACTTTCCAACCGTTCTGAGCTGCTAGTGCAAAGAGTGTCCGGATGGTGGCCCATTTTGCTATGGGGGCAAGAGTTTCCTCATAATCGACCCCTTCCTTCTGTGCAAAACCTTTTGCCACAAGCCTAGCTTTGTGCTTGTCAAGTGAGCCATCAACTTTGTACTTGTTCTTGTAGACCCACTTGCAGCCAATTGGTTTGGTTCCAAATGGAGGATCAACCAGCTTCCAAGTGCCATTCTTTATGAGGGCATCATACTCCTTTTACATCGCTTCTTTCCATTCATCATGAGAAGCAGCTTCTTTGAAGGAAGTTGGTTCAAAATCTGTAGACATTTTCATTCACAATCATCAGTAACATCCATATCAACAGGTGAATTAGAGTCATCTACATCACCTCCATTTTGTCGGTTTGAATTTCTGGTTCATGTTTTTCCAATTTCATCAGGATGAACACTTTCAAGTGTCTTTGTCAGCCACTTTGGGGGACCTTTCTGAGATGGTCCGGGCTGCTCTGTTGATTGAGTTGGGATTGAATCAAGATTGAGTCTCCCAATTCTATCAATTACATCACTTAAAGCATCATCCGTTGTTGGAGTTTCATGCAGAGGAGATTGTTCTTCAGAAGAAGATTCCACATGTTGTTCTAGTATAGGAATCCCCCCTTCAAGATGTGGAATCTGATTATCAAACTCTTGAAATGATTTCGTTTTTGCGAATCTATCCAAGCGATCAAGTTGCCACTCAACAACATTGTCAGATTTGGATGATTCAAGAAAAATTACATCTCTAGATACAACAAACTTTTTATTTACTTCATCATAGAGACGGTATGCTTTGGAGGTGTTTGAATACCCCGGGAAGATACACTTACAACTTCTAGCACCAAGTTTGTTTCTATGTACCTTTGGTATCAAAGCATAACAGGTGGAACCAAAGACCCTGAGATGTTTTACCGAAGGAACATGTCCATACCACAATTCATAAGGAGTCTTGTTTCTTATAGCATTAGATGGACATCTATTCTTTATATATGCAGCACATAGAACAGCATCAGCCCAAAACATTATCTTTACATTTTTGAAGAAAAGCATGGATCGTACCATATTCAAGATTGTTCTATTCATTCTTTCAGCTACACCATTCTGTTGGGGATTATAAGGCACAGTTGTTTGATGTTTGATCCCATGTTGGCGAAGATAGTTTTCAAATTCATTTGATGTATATTCTTTTCCATTATCAGTGCGAATAGACCCAATATGAGATTGTGCATCATTTTCAATCCATTTATGAAAATTCTTGAATGTTTGAAAGACATCAGATTTGTTCTTCAATAAATAAACCCAACACATTCTGGTGTAATCATCAATAAATGTCATGATATATTTATTTCCATTTGCAGAAGGAACAGGCATTGGACCACATAAATCTGAATGAATGAGTTCAAGCTTCCTATGTGCTCTTGAATGTGAATCATGAAAAGACTGTTTGCTATGCTTTCCTAGAATGCAAGCATCACATTGCTTATGTTTCCTAGGAATTGTAGGCAAACCAACAACACCATTTTTCTTCAATAAGTGGAGACTGTCATAGTTTAAATGTCCAAATCTAGCATGCCATAATAAACTTGATGGAAGTGTACCTTCTTCATGATGAGAAATATATGAGAAATGTTGTGCATGAGCAGATGTTCCTTGTAGTTTGAGAAGTCTTTATTCTTCTATTCCCCTCATGACAAGTGAGTGGTCAGATGCTTTTCTTACCTCAAGATTGCCATCAAACATATGAATGGAGTGACGTTGCTGGCGGATGTGGACCAAGGACATCAAGTTTCTCTTGAGCTGTGGGAGATATAGAACATGATCCAGAAGAAAGTCTAGAAGACCAGGCAGTTTAAGCCTGATTGTGCCAAGCCCTGATGGCTTGATTTTTGACTGATCTGCAAAGTATACTGCTCCATCAACATTGTCAGTGAAATCTTCAAAAAAAAACTTTTCTATGAGTCATATGACAGGTTGCTCCTGAATCAAGCAACCAATCATTTTTCGAAGAAGCAAGTGAAGCATTAAACAAATCTTCATTTACTCCAATGTTACATTGTGCCTCAATATAGTGAGTGGATTCAGGTGCTTTACCTTTGTCTGTATCATCAGTTTTACCTTTCTGCTGGTTTCTTTTCTGCCCAATTTTGTCCCATGGTAGCTTGCATGTAGAAGCATCATGTGATCCATTTCGTTTGCAGCGAATGCAATGTAGATCTGCCTTTTCTCCTTGAGAATGTCTGCCCCCCCTGCCTCTGAAGTATCTTCCTCTTCCTCTTCGTCCACCTCTTCCTCTTGTAGAGTCTTGAGCAGGATGCTTTTCTTTATGAGAAAGGCACACAGTCTCTTCAGAAGATTCAGGGACTATCTTCTTTCCAAAGGCTTTCTCTCTTTCAACAAACTTTTTCACAAGAGAGTCAAAGGTTATATCTTTAAGATTTCCATTTTCTTGTAAAGACTCAAGATAATTAGAGTAGGTAGGATAGAGTGCCTTGAGAAAAGAAATAAGAGGGATATCCAGCTCAACCTTAGTGGATTTGATATCATGCATTATAGACTTTACTTGAGATGCAAGAGCAAGAGGATCATTATTTTTCAGTTCAAGAGTGAAGAGTTTAATCATGAGCTGAACAACTTCAAGTGCAGAATGTGAGTCATAGAGTTCTTTTAGCTTTTGTAAAGCTTCAAAGGCAGTTGAATATGATGAAATATGGTGACTCACCTCTTCATTTACAGATGCTGCGATTAATGCATAGGCTTTGTTGTTTTTGTTTTCCCAAATGATGAGCTCTTTGTCTGATGTAGGCTGCACTGGGTCATTGTCTCCTTCTCCGACACACACTCCTTTCCACAACTCATTGAAGATGAGGGTGTGTTTTATCATCCGGGACCATTCAGGATAGTTCTCCTTGCCAGTGAGAACTATTCCTACCATAGAGATGATTGAATGCATTCTGTAAAAAATTACTTCTGCTGATAAAAAAGTGAAATTGCACTCAAAAAGGCATTCTCAAAGGATTTCAAATCTCTTCCTTAGGCTACAACTTTATGCACTATATTTTCTTCAAATCCCTCTAATGTTAGATAAAAGCATCCAGAATAATACCAGTTGTTCATCCATACATAACTTCAATACTTACAAGATTATCTGAATACTTATTACAATGATGCAAACTCGGTTTCACCTTATACTTATTACAATGATACCATGCAGTGGAGCCCCAACCTTGGCCTCGCTTATTCAAGAGGCGCAGAAAATCGTTTACTATATATGCAGCTGATAGTAAAAACTTCCTTTTACAATTTTGAAAAAAAAACCAAAATCGATGTTGCAATTATCGACTGCAGATCCTAGTTATAGGATTGAACAGATGGTACGAATCTTTCCATACACCACCGGAAACGATGACCGCCAAATCCAAACTGATGTAAAGGACAAGGTTATAACTTACTTTCCAGGCTTCATTCATGGGCACATGGGTTTGCGGGTAATTATAATGGATGCCAACACGCATGCATTACTGGATACCATGTCAGTCCACGGTTTATGCACAATATACAGTCCACGGTTTATGCACAATATATGGAAAGACTGTCGTTTCCACGGTTTATGCACATTAATACAGTCCACGGTTTATGCACATTGAAATACCATTGCCCTCATCCGCTTCAAATCTTCATGCAGCTACAACTCGTTCCATAGATCACGACCATGGATTATGCATATTGAAATACCACCGCCCTCATCCGCTTCAAGTCTTCACGCAGCTACAACTCGTTCCATAGATCACGATTCACCACCGGTGAGGCAGAGAGACACCATCAACATGCAGAACAAAGAAGGATAGAATATTGATCTTTGCATTCCAAGGAAATCCTCAGGTCTACAGCTGCAGTTTCTAGAGAGCCAATGTCTGGAAAATTAACCCAATCGATTCATTCACGTAGCGCAGCAAACCGTTTCTCCAACGGAATGTACACAGAATAATCAAAGGAGGAATAGCGCCCTTTTTTTTTTGAAACGTTTATGACATGGCTCTGACTGTTCAGAGAGCGACAAAGGCAGAGGTAGAGCAGTGCTCTGGACAGAGGCAGTGGCAGCGCTCAGGACAGAGGCAATGGCAGCGCTTAGGACAGAGGCAGTGGTAGAGATGAAAGGAGTTACAACTATTTTTAGAACTGGCTCCGATACCATGTCAGGCCAGGCAGTAACTCTCCAAAGGAAGAAAAAACTAATTCGTCTGATTATTCCATAGGTAGGTTATTGTTATATACATTAGGAGTGATTGTTCAGTTCATCTTCCGATGACTGTTCACATTCCTGATTTATTTATTTACAAATTCCCCAATCATGAAGATTAGGTGTCAACAAAAAATAATATCCATGTCTTGCGAGAAAAATCATCAATGAAAATCATGAAGTACAGGTAGCCACCAAGAGAAGTAACATGCATAAGTCCACGTAAATCATAATGTATGAACTAAAGCACCTAACTAGTTTTTGTTTTGCTTGAATGGAATGGTCCCTTTATATGCTTTCCACTTGCACATCCTAGAAAAAATCCTTGATGATCCATTATGATCTCAGGCATTCTAGAAACCATCCTCCTTACATGAGGTAAGGCTTTGTAGTGTACGTGAGCGAATATTTTGTGCCATAGCTCACACAGAATATCAATATCATGGACCAATGCATGAATGGGTTTACCATTGACTTTGTAAATCCCTTAACATGTTGATCCAAGAGTGAAGGCTTTTCTCATAATTGAGCTCAATGGCCAATTAGAAATTTTCCATTAACAAAAGCAATGTTTGTTCCTTTATCTTCATGTACTAATTTCAAACATGCCAATTATTTTTTCATACATTTATTTAGCGTTGTTCAAACCAAAAACATAAGTAATGAGATGATCAGTAAGAGAATCAAGGATAATTTTTCTAGCTTTCATTTCACCATTTTTATGTTTGGATTTGACAACAACACTTGAATTCTCTGGTGGATTCATTATTGTTCCTTCAATATAATCCAGAACTTCACGTTCTTCAAGAGTAATATCTAGCCTTGCTTTCCATGGATCAAAGTTTGAAGAATCATTCATCTTCTCCTCTACCTTAAAGTAGGGAGAAGTCATCTTGATAAAAAAATTTGGCGGCAAGTGGGGTCTCTTCAGGTGATCCCTGGTCTCCTTATAATTTTCTTCAACAAGGCTTTGATACCTTGTTAAATTTTGAAAGTTCTATGTAGAAATTTAACAATTATTGGCAGAAACTTGAAAATTATATGCAGAAAATTGAATGTAATTTGTTGAAAAATAAATGTTCTGTGTTGTTGCAAATAATTAGAATGAAAATTTCTTCATCAAAACTTTTCATATCATCAATTGTAAATAGAACATAAAATTAAGAATCATATGAGGATAGTCAAGCACAAATATGAGACACTGATATTTTGGTCCAATGACCAAGGAAAAAGCCCTCAAGGGAGATAACCTAAATGATTCTTATTCCATTAGATTTATTCAATTTTTTAGAAAAGTACAAAGAGAGAGAGCAAGAGAGAGAGAGAGAGAGTGAGAGAATGAGAATGAATAAAGTCACCAATGTCTAATAAACTTGTAGTTTAAGTGCACTTTCTCTTTGCTTGAAGATATTATAATTCTCTTGATTAGATGATGTCCTTCACACTTTCTCTAGCTCTTCCCTTGCTCTTTCTCTTCACTAGTTCTCACACTTCTCTTGAACACACTCAACAATTTCTCTCATTCTTCACAATGAACATGCTACTATCAACTCTCAAGTTTTCATGATTAAATAGATGAGAAAGGAGAGGAGTTACAAAATGAATTCATGCCTTGAGCCATTAATATGAGAATCAAATTCCATGAGGAAGGCGTTACATGAGGAGAAGTGTAACTCATACCAGGAATAGAGAGAGAGGTACACTTGTCTTCAGGAGTTACAATTCAAATTAGGGAGAGAGAGAGTTACATTTAGACATGAGAGGATATTTGGTGATAGTTACAAATCTAATTGAATGAGGGAGTTACAGGTGCATTTAATGAGGAGTTATATTTTTCCCGTACATTGAATTAGTGAGGGATAGTTACATTCTCTTAAGTGTGGAGATATTATTTTATTCCAAGAGAGGGATTCGATTTTCCAGGTAAGAGATTCTCAATTTAATTTACTTATTCCATCAGAGAGTTCATTTTTATTAATCCATTAAAGGTGAATGACTTTAGATTATTTTATAAATAATATCATCATAATAATAATAGTACTAGTAAGGAAAAATATGAATTCTTGACTTGTATAATCATTATTGAATTGATTTTAAAGTGGATTCCATACGTCAATATCATCCTTGATCATTTAGACATGGATTTATATTTTTGGAAAGTCACTTCCAAATTGAGATGTGACTTACTACTTTTGGAAAGTCATATTAGAATTGTCAGAAATGAAATTTTATTGAAGGTGGTTCAAAAATAACTGAAAACTATGATTTCTTCTAGGAGAAATTCACCCCTGAGCTGCAAAATTTTAATAGTCATGCAATGCACACACCAGGGATCCCACTCGGCAGGGGCACACGTGCGATGAGTTGGTGGGTTGGCAAGACTTGGCAAGGAGCACCCACATAAAAGAAGTAAGGTTGAACAATGTGTTTGCTTCATGGGGCCTAACCCAGGTTCAATGTTATTTGCGCCAACCAACAAAACCCTAAATTGTTGGTCCTTTGGGAAACAACCCACGTAGCACAAACTGAAGTCTCACTCGAAGAAGTATTAGGGGATGATAGAACTAGGTTTCTACATATAGAGGCCTGTGTGATAGGTTCCTATAGTTTTTAGGGCTTGTTTTTATCTTTGCGAACCCTAAACCTTCCAAAACAGATAATTACAGTAAATTCTCTTAAACAGTATCTAGATCTTCACGAAGGCCTTTAATAATTCATAACATGCATAAATAACATTGATCTACTACTTGTGTGCACAAGATAAGCATTAATTCAAATAATTTACATTACAGAGCAAAAATATAGAAACTAGCAGAAGTAAGAAATAATACTTATATGCAGAAGAATTTGCACAAAATTGTCTTTATTCAGTATAATCCTTCAAGTACAGACTCCTTTTCCCGGTGCACTCAGCTGCAGGGGCCCGTGCACTCAGCCTACAGACTTACCAAGGTCTCTGTGCACTCAGCTCCAGGAACCTTCCCCTTCGCCTAAGTACAGGAAATGGAACTTTCCTACCTTAGCTTACTTTCCATTACAAAATATTATTTTCTATTAGATCTCCCCCTTAGACTCACTATGACTCTTCTATCTATAGGCTTGCTTTTACAATACCATGGTCCGCAGAACATGGATGAGTCTCAAAACCTTCCTATCACCTACCCACTTAAGGGCCTAAGCCCCTTTGAATATGACTATCTCCACTTCCACATTTCATGAAGATTTTACATTTAAACAAAACAAATTAAAATATTTACCAAAATTTACCCCAGGGACCCCATCCCAATGGGCCCCCAACAAAATTTGGTGACTCCTCCTCGAGTCACTCAACTGGCACTGCAATCTTGTCATAGAATTCGTGGAACTCCATATTCAGAACCTGTAGATTAGTTGTGCCCTACATAGCCACCTATTGTACTTCCTCGACGAGCTTCTTTGTTGTAGGGCCTTCCACCGTGAGGCCCATTGTTCTTTGTGTCCGTTGGATGCCCTTTAACTTGTTCTGATCTAAAAAAGTGAGTTGGATTGCTTCCTCTATCCAAGGCTGTGTTATGGCCCTCAAGATGGTCTCTTTCTGGGGAAGCTCTTCAATTTCTGTTTGCAGCTGCTTTCCTTCCCGTAGCCATGAGAATCGCTATACTAGTGCCAAATTGTGCATAGTCAACCTTATTTCGTCAAATTGTTGCTGCTTTTCCCTAAGGTCTATGTCAATCTTCTGCAGAGTGGGGTCCTCCTGCAGAGATGTCCAAAGATCCATGTCCTACTTAAATAATTTGGTGCAGTCCTTGGCTGTTGCATCTAACATGGCCATTCCTTCCTTGATCGCTCCTTTGCGTTTCTGCCGAAATTTTGGCAGAGTTGTCGGCTGGAGCTTCAACTGCAGCTCCAAAATCTGTAGTTGTAGTTCAAATCAGACTCAGTTGATTTCATCCTTGGATTCCCTGACTGCCACAACCAACTTTTGTATCTTCTCTGTTGATTCTTCTTTTGCATAAATATTGAGTTCAAGCAGCACATTACATGCTTGTGTAAGCATTACTTCTAACTAATGCTTTCACGTAGCGAGTTCTTCCTTTTCTTTCAACGCTTGTGCCTTTTATTCAAAGATCTATGGGTTGTTGGTTCTGACTTCGTTGATTACCAGCAGCGCGCGTTGCTCCCTTACCCTCAGCTCGTCGGATACACCTTGATGCAATTCATGGAGGGTCTGGATAGGGAGTGTCGCGTGATTGACAACCAAATCCTTGATATGTGCCAATTGGGTGTTTGCTTCCTCTGATTGGGTGCGCAGGGCCCTGTCCAGCAATTGAACGACTCTGAGATCTAGAGTCCAATCTTTATCTAGCATAGTCGCACTCACTTTCTGCAAGCTCGCTTGAATCCTACTTTCCTAGCCAATTCTCGCTTGCAGATGCCCCATCTAGATCTGCAGACCGCGCATTTCCTTTTGCACATTTCCCAACACCTGCTGGTACTGCTGCTTGAATGCATCCATGGTTCTCTTTTCGTGTTGTGGACCTTATCTCCGATCTCATTTAAGTCCCCCTAAGTGAGGACTATTAGATCCACCTGGGAGAATCTGGTGGACATCTGCTTCTTTCGTGGCCCCGATGTTGTCTGCTTCAGCCTCTTCTTGTGCTCAAAGGGGGTTTCTAGCTCCTCACCCCTGCCTCCTTCGACATCTGACTCCTCCTGGTCTAGAGTATGCTGGGAGTCAGACCCCTCGACTTCGATGGTGGTTTCCTTTGTCCGCCCAATTTTTTTCAGCAACTGCCTTAACTGAAGCTTCCTTGGCAACAACTTCCTTCTACTACGCATCTTTCTCCTGAGCTACAGCCAGTTCTGCCTCCTTCTATTTTTGTGTTGTTGTGGTCTGCACGGAGGTAATTTCCCCAACCTTTCTTGTGTCTGTGCCTAGATTTGATGGAACCAGCCAGTCCCCTAGCCATTTACCAATGATCTCTTGTACATCTGCCTCACCCACAAGGTAAGGTAACCTATACCATGTCTTCTTTGGATCCCGTCGAGCGCAGATTGAGACATTGTGGAAATCTGCCTTGAATTCTGCATAAGGCTCCAATTGTTCATATAGAGTAGGTGATAGCCTCGGCCTTTGGTTGATCACCGTGCGGAGATCCAGCTCTACAAGCACCCAAAACATTTTGGTCTTTGTGACCCGTGTTGTATCTTTGGTCACCCAAAGCGAAGCGAACTTCGCTACCTCCGGAAGGTCTCAGTCTTGCGAAGGAAACTAGTTGTCCTCTGACATCCTCCAAGCTACCAGTACTATCAACAACAATAACCAGGCATAATGGAATGCCTCACCCTAATCACAAGCTTCGCGACAGTTTGCCAAAAACACTTTATAGAGGTACTGCGCCTAGTTATACTAGATATCTTTAGCACATTGTGTAGCTAATGAAATCACCAGCACCAGAACCTCATCTGCGCGACACTTTCACATGATCTTGTAGGCCAAGATCTGTGTGGAAAATTTCACCACTTTGTCTATAATGGAGTGGATAGAAGATGTGCTTTACTTCTTCACCAAGCCAAACTCAATCTTCATCTGGTCTGTGAGCTACTTTTCTTTTAATTTTCCCCCAAATGCCTCTGCTAGATCCACACCTTGATAGGGTAACAAATTTATCCTGTGGATCCGCATGTTAATAATAGGGATGGGTTCCCCCAACCAGAGACACCCATCATGCACCAGGGTGAGCAATTTCCTAATACGCACTATACCAATATTCGTATGGCTAAAATGTAGCACCCATAGCATCTTCAGGAGACCTGCTTTATCAACTCTTGTGACCCACTTCATCAGCTCCAGTTGTGTTACTTCGGTTCTGTCATAGTAAATTTTTGCTAGATATTTATTTGGCACAAGCTGCAAGAAATTCTCATGGTCTTCCAAGTCCCAATCATCCAGCTTGAGCAATGGAATGCATCCTAATAGTGCACCCTCAAAAACCACCTTCTCTGGGAGTAGTGGTGTAGAAACCATGAATTTGGCAGTGTCTTCGTCCTTAGGCACCTTGGCCTTTCCTTTTCGAGCTGGAATATACTTCATAGCCAAGTCATAGGCTCATCATCTTTGACATCCATTTCCTCAATGCCTCTGTGAAGCTCTTCTTCATTGAGATCAAGGGGCTCATGTGGCTGATTTGACTTGTCCATTTTCCCCTTTTGATGAATCTCTATGGGGTTTTTCCATGGTGATTGCCTCACTGGAAGTTGTTGCAGCTTTCTCTGTTTCTTAGCAACTGCAGAGGGCTTAGGTCGATGACACCTAGGCACTGAAACTCTCGTAGGAATAGGGGGTGGTACTTCAATGGATGGTGCAACTTCAGATGGTGTGACATCGGTTGTGGGGGGAGTGGCCATCATTCTCTCAAAGATGATCTCTCGATGCCACTCAAGTAAGCTAGCGAATTCTAGTCGTGTTAAAAAGGCTTCCCAAATCTTCTCATGCATACAACAATCTCTCTGGCAGAAAAGATTAAGGCAAACTCGTTGAAAGAAAAGTGTTCAAATGCTAGTCAGACTGCCATATTTATAGGTGAATTTGAATTCAAATCCAACCATTCCCTCCAATTTTCTATCATTAATGCATATTTGGAGGTAGATTTCCAAATATTTTCCCCATAAATGTGCCCTCCCCACTCCTCCTAATGGAAATTTTACCATCCACTCATCTACAGTGCACCGAACGGCTACTTTTTTACTCGGTTGTGTGGCACCAACCTCTATGGCACAACTCTCTTAGCGCAACTCTCCTCAGTGCCCTACTTTCTTCCATCACACAACACCCTTACTTCATCTTTCGAACTTTCGGGCAATGTAGTTTATAGTCTCGTACTCCCTTACAGTTTCCTAGAGTACTAAGACTATCACACCATCATATAGTCATTGTGCAGGGGCGGGAACACCATTATACAACCTCAATTGACTATCGTTGACTCTTCCCAGCAACAATTATCCATTCAGCTTCGTGAGCTGGACTGCGCCACCATTTGTCATTTCCTTCACCACATTTGGTCCCAACCAATGCATTTGAAACTTTCTAGGGAATTTCATAAACATGTTGTCATATAATAAGACAAAATCATTAACCTGGAAGGCATGCTACTTTATATGCCGATCATGCCATGCCTTCTCGCACTCCTTTTGTACCTGTTGGTGAAATCCTACTAAAAACCAATCCTCCAATTTCATCAGTTGAGCGAGGCACTCCTCCATAGTCTTGCGATCAACCATATCGGTCAGCACTGCAATCCTTAGACTTGGCATAATATATTCCATGGGAATCATAACCTCCTACCCATAGACCAACCGGAAGGGGTTTTGGCCTATCATATTTTTACAAGTAGTTTTGTACACCCACAAGACTATTGGTATGCACACATCCAAGTCATTTCTCTTCGCATTGCAAACCTTCATTAGAGTGCCCTCTAGAATTTTGTTGAAAGATTCAACTATACCATTATCTTGAAGATGATAGGGCATACATTTCTGATGATACACCTAGAATTATTAAAGCATCACGAAAATCATTTCATTTAACAAGTGTGTACCCCTATCTCTCATTAATATCTTAGGACATCCAAATCAGGATAGGATATACTAAAATATAAACTTCGCAGTGGTAGACATAGTAAATTCCTTTACCGGTTGTGCTTCTGCCCATCACGTCAAGTATTTAGTCGTTGTAATAATATATCGTGCTCCAATCTTCTTCCCTAGCGACTAGATCAGGCCCAAAAAATCAATCGCCCACTTATCAAATGCTTGCAAATTTATCTATGGATTCAAAGGAAATTCATACCTCCATGATGGTCTCCCCATCCTTTGGCAAGCATCGCATGCCCTACAATACACTTTTGCATCCCTATATATCGTTGGCCACCAAAGTCCTGCGTGAACGATCTTCTGTGTGGTTTCTCTCCTTGCGTAGTGGCCTCCTGCCACTCCTCCATGTGCCTCGACAAGGATGCTTGGTCGTTCAAACTCTGGGACATATCAACGTAGTATCTCATTGCAACCCATTTTATATATGTTTCCAGTGATCATAGAAAAGGAAACTTTGTGAACCTCCAATTGCTTCTTTTGCATAGAATATCCCTATGGGGTTGTGCCAGTAGTTAAAAACTGGATTATATCAGCAAATTGATCATCTACAACACAAACAACAAAGAGTTACACATCAAGAAATCCTTCTTCCAAACTAGTACACTCTTATCCAGACTCAATCTGGGAGATATGATCAGGACGAACATTCAATCGTCTAGGCTTCACAATTAACTCAAAATCATACTCTTGAAAGAGAAAAAACCATTTTTACATCTTCCCCTCAAACACAGGCTTATTGATCAAATATTTGAGAGCAAAATGGTCAGCATACATTTTGAAGTGCGCTCCAAATAGATAGTGCCAGAATTTCTGTAGTGCATACACCATAGCTAGTCCTTCATGCTTTGTAGTTGAATAGTTGTTTTCACCCTTAGACAAATTCCTACTTGAAAACTCTATAGGATGATCAATATTGCCTTCTCCTGGTTCAGTCAGCATCGCACCTAGTGCAATAAAAGAAGTATATACATGCACATGAAACTCCTTCTTCCAATGCGAGAATACTAGGATGGGTGTAGTGACCATTTTTTCCTTTAGAATGTCTAAGTTGTTCTAACATTCTTCATCCCAACATAATTGTTGAGCTAATTTGTTTACCTAAATTAACACAGTTATTTCTTATCAATCCGGGTTGTTTATGCTTTGAGGCAAGTTCACTATATGTGAAGATCAGATGTAATCAAACCTTGAAAGATAAGTTATTCAAAAGCTTAAAGTAATACATCCTACAACTCTAATTCAATTAGTTTAAAAAGAGGAAAAACATTGAAATGGTTCTTGACTCAAGAAGTCCACTTTTACCTCAATTACCACTTAATGAATCAGAGGTTAAAACCAAGAACTTAAGATGGATAAATTATTAATGAAAGAAGCTCTTAACTTAAGAGACACATAAAGTATTTCATCATAATTCATTCATCTCAATACCAAAATCTCAATAAGAAACTACTTGCATGCAAACAAAGGAAACTAGTTTTAATTCATCATTTTAGTAGAAGGGATGCTCAACTTGAACACTTGTTTTTCTAACTTAATAAAGTGATGAATAAGCTAAGAACTAATGAAATCAATCACCATGCATGAACCATAAATCAATCTGAAATAAAGATTTGAAAAACCAGTTCTACAATAACCAGATTACAAGAAATAAAACTAGTTAACAAGGAAGTGTACTTAGCTTGGAATGGGGGCCCTCCACCCTTGCCTTGCACACTTGAGAAGTGATATCAGAAGCTCAAATCCAGTCACACATCCATAGCATTGAACAACAAAATAATAATAGCACAAGTCTTCAAATTAACTCTTCAATCCAAAAGTGTCACATCATAAAAGTATAATAAGTCAATACATAAGCCATCAAAGTTTTGGCTCTTAAATAAGAAGTCTTATGAAACAAACTGATCTATATTCACTCAAACAAACCCATCTACTCTCATCCACCTATCTAAGTCGAATTCATTACTCCCATCCCAATAAATATGACCAATCCCATAGAATCTCAAAACTGCCCTATTTCTATGGAATTTCTGAATGACTAATCATGATTGATTAGCACCAAATGGGCCTAATAAAGCTTGTTCTGTTCGAACTAAGCATAGCTGGCTTAGTCCTAGTTCCCAAGCTATCCATCCATGCATTCAATTCGTGCCCAAGTTTCCTGCAACCACATCAACCATAGAGCTATTACGAGAATTTCTGAATCTGCCAATTTTGCACTAAAAACCAAACTTTCATAAAAACTTTAGAAATTAAAAAATTAAAATTAAATACCTGAATGGATATCAAATATACATCAAAATGGGATGAATGAAGGGAAAATGGATGGAAAATAGATGGATTAGTAAGTTTCTTAGAGCAAAAATAAGACCAAAACTAAGGCCCAACATCTCTCCCTTGCTTATCATCAAGCATGTCCCCATGCTTGCTTACTCCTCTTTGATCTTCTTCTCTCTGTAGTAGATGTTGTACCTATAGATGCTTCTTGTTGTGTTGCGCTGACCAAAAAATCCAAACCTGAGTCATGTCTTTCCCTAAACAAAGCTGCTTTTACCTTCTGTTTTTCATACTTTTCCTGCCACATATTCTTTTCCTTTAGCCATTTAAATGCTTGCTTAGAAAGTAGATCATTTTTCCGTTTCAGTCTCCCTAACTCTTCATTATCCTTGACCAACTTAGCATTATCTTTCTTATTTGCCTTGTTTTCCTCTTTTAATTGTTTTTCCAGGATTTTGCTAATTTCCAATTGGTCAGTTAAGTCCCTGATTCTTCCCAAATTGATTTCTTTTTCAAAATCTTGTGTTGTTTTCATTAATGATGCTGCTGCTGCATCATCATATGAAGAATCCCTCTCAAATACTTCTTGTGCAATGTCATTTTCTTCTTGTTTTCTTGGAGAATATGTTTCTACTTCCTTGTCTAAGTCAATGGGACTTTTATTCCTAAATCTTCTAGGAATAGACATAACAGATGTTTCATTTTCCTGCATGGCCATGTTATTTTGTTGTTTAGCTCTTGTTCTGGGATACAAGGGTGAATTCATCAATCCTCTGTTTTCCTGCTCTATTTTATCCTGTACTTCATTAATCTGTTCAATGAACTGATTTTTAGACATGAACTCTCTCCATACTATGCCTTGTGACCTCACCTGATACTCAACTAGGATTTTGATTAGTCCTTGGTGGTAAATCTGTCTTGCTTTAGGCCTGTGTTCATGTCTCACTGTTTCAATCATTCTCAAGAGGCTCCTATATAGGAAATATGGCAAGTTAATCCTATCCTCTCCCTTAATATGTTGTAGAAGCCTGACATGATACAAGTGGGCAACACTATATCCTCTATCACAAGTCAAAAACTTCTGGATGACCAAAACCAACTCACCCCATGGTTCATTGAACCATTCCCTTGGTATCCCCTTTGTTCTATCAAAAGTCCCTTTTCGGTTCTTCTCAAGAAAGAAAGTCCATGCTTTCTCCTTGAAGTGCAGGCCTTTGTAATATTTCTCACCTATCATTGGTAGATCTAAAGCTTGGGAAAGATATTCCTGAGTCACAGGAATAATAACATCTCCTACCCGTGTCTGGTCCTAACTGAAATTGTTTATAAAGTCCTTGGTTATCTCTTCAGAGTGGCCATCAAATTTTTGTAAAAATCCTATCATCCCCGCTTAGTAAAGTTTTTCTATAGTTTCCTTCCCCCAGCTCTCTATTTGAAATTTTGGCTCTACTCTGGCTGACATTGTTTCTGAAAAATAGCGAATGTATGCTTCTGCTGTTACTAATTTCATCTTGACAATAAATTTTTTATGACTATTGTTCTTTTTCAAAATGAAATTCTGAAAGCAGAGAAGCTTACCTTCCTCTTCACAACAATTTAACTTTGATTTCTTCAGCCTCTGTTTACTCTTTCTCTGCAGCAGCACTGTTTTAAATCCCTGTTCAAGCAATCAAACACCTGTATATCCCTATCAATATGCTAATCTCTGTTCTGGTAAACAAAATACATATGAAAACAATTTTTTTCATACTGTTCCATGTATGCCCATCACCCTACACTGTGTATACTGTCACCAAAATCAAGCCATATGTTCACTGTGTATATACAATCATTAAAAACAAACAGTGTTTTGACTAGCAGCGCATTCAAATGGCTCTCGGCCTCAACATAAAAATTTGAAAATCGACAAAATGCTCTCGGCCTCAAAACAAATTGAAAAAAAACAAATAGCGCATTTAAAATGAATTTTAAATGGCTCGGCCTTTACTCCCTTTGGCAATCAGCGCTCGGTTTTAGACACATTACACAGCAACTAAATCGCCCAACATTACACAGCTCTTCTTTTAAACATGACACGGCTCTTTCGGCCCACACAGACTTCAACCCATTGTTTTGGTCAAAACAAAGACGCACAGTGGCAAAAAGGTTCATAACAGAGACACATCCATTATGTTTGTTCACCATTCGGGCCGTTTCCATACACAGGCATATGATATATCAATTATATAAATGATGACAGCGCGCAACAAAACAAAGGATGTGTATCAATGCGCAATCAAAACAATGCGCAATCAACCAACAGTGCGCATTCAACCAACAGCGCGCAATCAAAACAAACATGCCATGAAAATCACATTTCGGCGCTATGAACTAGACTCTGCCTCCTCTGTTTATAGACTTTGTTGTGATTTACAACACTGCACTCCGTTTTAGTTCACAAAACTTCACATGCGATCCCCATACCCTAACGTGTTATCCATGCAACAAGTTTAAACTTAAATTCTGCGCTATTTACTAGTGTTCTATGCCATGATTTACGCAGTGAATCTTATCGCCATATTTATTAACTGCTGTCAACCGACTTACTGCTGGAGTTAATGCGTGGTTTTGGCATTACCTGGTTGTCAACAAGCATTGAGGAGTGTTAAACGACGCTCCAAATCCCTGTTCATTCGTTCAACTGACTGGTGGCAAGGGCAGAATAATTAACCATTAATTACAGGAAGTTTACAACTATATTCCACAGTTGCCGAGCTTAAACAAACTACTCTGTTACCTGAATGGATCCCGAAAATCAGTGATCACTCGGCATTAAATCCAGGGTAATTTTCCTTCTTAAATCCTCTCAAACCCGCTTCAATTTCCTTTTCACTAGCTTGCAGCTCCAAACACCATCGTTCTGAGCTATTCAGCAATGAAGAATGAGTTTAAACAGTGCAAGAACCGTCGGTCAGTTCATGACCGTTTCATGGGTGTACTGTGCACTTTGTTTATTGGTGTTACAGTGTATGGTTGGTATGGGTGTCCTGTTGACCAGTCGCCCGACTGTGTCATGAGGATGGCCGAATCATAGTTTTAGTTTGAACGTATGCACATAACTCCTGCACAGCGCACAGTCCAATGAAAAATAGTCGCCATGCCATGGTGTTTACCCCGTACCTGTGTGCTGGCCGGTATTGACTTGGATTGTCATTTTGTTGATGTCGTTTCATTCAGTCGCTTACCCTTGGCTGCATACAATATGATTGCCACCGTCGTGTGTTTATACCCGTGCTCCTCACTCATTCTCATATGCAATGATGTTAAACAATGCGTTCGTATTGCAATGAGTTTGAGCGATGTGCAATTATCATTTAAGCCATACACAATACCCCGCTGCCACATATGCAATCACAGTTTTGTTCTTTGTACGCGGTCGTGCCATATGGTTTGCACGCGGCCTTCCCTTTATACACCTTACCTTATATTATATGCGCCCTTCCTTATATCATATACATGCCTTTAGTTTATATCATATATATATGCGCTTTAATTTATATCATATACATGCGCTTTGGTTTATGATATATGTATATAATCTTTACTTCACCATTTTGACTATAGCGCATGCATATTATAACCATTTGGACTATAGCACATATATTTGCATATGGCATATATGGATTTTCATATAGCGCATGACTTCTTTGATTATATGCACATCTTTATAATTTTAAAATGACCATCTTGGGTCATATTTAAAATTATCACCATTACTAATTCTTGAGTTGTATGTGCAGGTTGAAAAGTTGTCCCAGTTTGGTCTTTTTATGCTTCTAAAGAAAAATACTTAGGGGTTAATGATCATGAAATAAATATGGGATATGTATGGAGATGAAATGGAATATGATGTATAAGGGTTATAGGGTATGTATAGGGAATATAGGATATGAAATGATAATGAATATCCTCAGGTACTAATTTCAACTTAACAAAGACTAAAAATTTCTAAGAAAAAATTGAATTTTCAAGCACAAAATGACTATACATATACTCCCCTGGATGATGTCTGTACAAGTGGGATGAAATCAATTGATCAAATGTTGTAGATGGATTGAAAAGTAAACTTTATTGCTGCTCCTTGTTCTTCATGCTCTGGTTCTTGAATTGTTGTTCAGGTCCCTCTGTAATGATTTCTTGTTTCAGGTCCCTCTGCAATGCTTATGGAATATGTACATGTTTTTTTGACATTGGCAAGTCTTCCAGGTCCCTCTGCAATGATTTCTTATTTCAGGTCCCTCTGTTGACAATACAAGTTCCATCTATACTTCAGCTTTCCAGCTAAAGGTCTTATGCAATTCTTATGCAATTCTCCCCCTTGCTTAAGATTTGACTTGTCCTCAAGTCAGTTGTCTGTGGAGAGTTCCTGCATTGAAATTATGTGAGAACAGTAGAACAAGAATAAGGAATTCATAGAGTCCAAGTTGCCCTGGTTTTCCCCTATGAATTCGTGTTTGCTTAGTGCCAGTTTCCTGGTTTTCACTAGCAAACAAATTATTTATTTTTTATATGTTTTTTTTAAATTATTTTTTATATATTTTTTTTTATTTTGTTTTGTTTTTTTTTTCTTTTTTTTTATTGTTTTTTTTTTTTATTCAACTACAAGACTGGAAGATGGCCGAGCCTAGTGTGCCATGATTTCCAGTTTTGTATCCTCTATCAGTTGTTTCATAAATGCTTCTTTACTAATAGGCCTATTATAAACTTTGAGCCTATGTCCATTCACTACAAATGAGGTGGAGTCATGGTCGATTGTCCTGATCTTTACTGCTCCATTGTCAAAGATTTCGTCAATTTCATATGGGCCTAGCCAGTGTGTTGTGAAATTGCTTTGAAGTATTTGAATTTGGAGTCAAAAAGTAATGCCCAGTCTCCCTTGTGAAATGTCTTTGTTTTGATATATCTGTCGTGCCACTTCATTCTTTGTTGTTGCACCAATGTGGTATGTTCTATGGCTTGCTGAAGATGCTCATCTAATTGATTCAGTTCCATGATCTGCTGCTGTTGTGCTTCAGTCAGGTCTAGTCCTAGTTCAGCTGCTAGTTTGTATGTTTTATCTGAAACTCTATAGGCAATAAGGCCTCTTTTCCATATACCAACTGGTATGGACTAAAACCAGTTGTATTCTTCCATGTGATTCTGTAGGCCCATAGTGCATCTTTTAATTTTTCAGACCAATCTCTTCTGTTTAGCTGTACTGTTTTAGTCATGATATTTTCTAGGACTTTATTTGTTGATTTGACTTGCCCATTTGCTTGAGGGTGATATGGTGTAGACTTCCTGTGTTTGATCTTGTATTTCTCTGTTAGATCTCGTACCAACTTTGATGTAAACTGTGCCCCTTGATCTGTTACAATTTATCTAGGTACTCCGTATCTTACAAAGATTTCTTCAAAGAGAAAGGTGACCACTGTATCTTATGTTGCTCTGTTCACTGCTTTGGCCTCCGCCCATTTGGTTACATAATCTGTACATACTAGGATGTACCTCTTTCCATTTGATGGTGGATTAATAGGTCCAACAAAGTCAAGTGCCCATTGCTCAAATGGTTCTATGAGGACCTGTGGTTTGAGCGGCATTTCATCTGATGTGATTAGTCTCCCTGTTCTTTGGCAACTGTCACATTGTTTGACATATGCCTTAGAGTCTCTAAAGATGGATGGCCAGTAGTAGCCCAATTGCAGCACCTTATATGCTGTTCGTTTGTCTGCAAAATGACCACCACATGGTTCATCATGACATGCTCTCAGAATGTCTAATATTTCATCTTCTCGCACACATTTTCTAATCATCAGATCTGAACCAGTATAAAATAAATCACCATTTACCCAACTATACCTAGAACTTTCTCTAATAATTTTTCGTTTTTGCTTTTTAGAGAATTGAGTTGGAAACTTTCCAGAAGATAAATAATTTGCAATGTCTGCAAACCATGGTGTTTTTACTGTTATGGCAAACAAGTGTTTGTCTGGAAAGTTGTCTACGACTGGATTTGGATCGTTGGGTGAATGTATGCGGGACAGAAAGTCGGCCACTTGATTTTCCTTGCCTGGACGGTCTTGTATTGTGATATTAAATTCTTGCAATAACAGTAACCATATTGTTATTCTTCCATTGGTGATGGGTTTATTCATCAAGTATTTGATTGCTGAATGATCTGTATGAATGAAAACTTGATATCCTGTTATATAGTGCCTGAATTTGTTTACTGCATGTATAACGACTAACATTTCTTTCTCTGTGACTGTGTAGTTCAATTCTGCAGGTGTTAGATTCTTGCTTATAAAGTATATTGCATAATTGAACAAGTTCTCTTTCTGCCCAAGAGAGGCACCTATCGCGGTATCAGATGCATCAGTTTAAATATGAAATGGCAAAGACCAGTTTGGCCCACGGAGAATGGGTGCAACATGTTATCACTCAGGTTGTCCTTAAGCTCCAGAAAAGGATACGGCCGAGGTAACCACAAACCAACTTTGGATTGCAGGTTCTAGCCCACCTGCAATCAGAGAGGGCTCTCTCTTTCTGATTTAGCTTTGTTGAAAAGGGTTTTAGGCTAGGTATTGAGTTCAGAGGTTTAATTTATATTTCGGTGGGAAGGATAGTGCTTTCAAGTAGAGAGGCAAAACATTATCTGGTTAATTTCAAACCATTGGGCATGGAGTCAAAGAATAGGACCGCGTGTGCGTTTTCTTGGTCACAAGACAAACATGGAGCAAGGTAGCTGCATATGAAACAATCTTTTAAGCTAAAAGGATGGAGTGAAAGCTAAGGCATGAGAGGCAATTAAGAATCTCTCAAACATGTTTAGCAGAAGGAAGATGAATGAGCTCTGCCTAGGAGCAATTAAGAATTCCTAGTTAACAGTCATTCACATGTGAAAAGGTGAAACATGAGCCATAAAGGAATTCATATTCATGCCTAAGTCAAGAGGAAAACATTAAGAGACCACAGAAATTGAGCATAGAGTGCAAGCATGCAAGTTCTAAACCAATCTTTCTTTCTGTGATTTGAGCATATATGAGATGAAAATAACAGAGATGAGGAACACTTATTGATTCATACAGCAGCGCAAGAATTCCACATTCACATCTTCAACCATTAAACACAGCGCAGACCATTGTTCTCCAAAACCTTTGAGCAGTCTTTGATTATAGAAATAGTATCAGACATACAGTGCGAGTCTCTCTTGAGATACATTAGCCGACCAACCCTTCTAACAATGCAGAGGGTCGTATTTATACAAAAATTGAATACAAAAAATATCTAGACGAGAAGTTAATAGCTGATAACTTCTCTACCAACTTTTAAGGAGTGGTTGATGAAAAGTAAATGCTGAAATAAATACAAATGCAACAGCTGTTCTTTCTGTCAGTGAGTGTTTGACTTCTGAGTCGCTTTGAGTCGGCTGGGCCGCGTTCTTGGAAATCCGCGCTCTTAGGTTCGCCATCTCAGCGTTACTGCTTTGTACCTGCTCCCACATGTCTTGTGCGTTCCTTCTTTACTTTTTTCAGTGTATTTTGCGCTTTAACCTGTGCTCGTTGATGACCTGCAGCTGTCTGTGATTTTGAAATAAACAAAAAGAGGGAAAAATTGAAATCACCTCGGCAATACGGCCAACATTGCTTGCCACCAATTCTCAGAAGGCCACTGATGTCTTTGTATTTTGACAAGTGTTTCATCGGCCTCTATGTACTTGTAATAACTAGGCGGCATCTCAAACAGATGATTGACCTCGTGCTCCAAGTAAAATAAACTTTCCAATTTTTCGTAGAGCGTCTGTCCTGTAGGTGGCCCTGCCTCTATCGCGGAACTTGATGCAGTAGTAAGCTGATTATTGACAAAATTATTGAGCCTGGTAGAATATTGGTCACATGTCAATAGTTTTCCAGCACTGGTCAGCAGGTTGGGCAATCCCCTGGTTTGTAATGTTGCAAGCCTTACGTCAAAATTTTCTACACCTCTTTGTATATCCCGACATCTTGCCTCCAGAGTTTGCACCAGGCTTCTCAATGTGAGCACACTTTTTGCGGTTAGTATGGGATCTGTTCCGTTCATGATATGGAGTGCTGCCAGCTCTTCCCTAGTCTGATGATTCAGAAAATTGATCATTTTGTTGGCCTGGTTAGGCATATTTCCTAACGCTGCCTTGGCTCTCTGGCTTTCAGTCTTAGCATGACCAAGTAGTTCCACCTGTTCATATATGGCCTGAATTGACCTCCATTGGCCAGTGATTGACTGATTTACTTTGGCCCACAGGATCTTCTTTACTTCAGCCAAAGTCTTATCTATGACAACTCTTTTTCCAAGATTTTGATTCTGTCCTTCAGGGCTTTGATTTCTCTTGATTGCTCACCCACTGTCATTTTAGATTTGTCATATTTTATTTCTAGCTCAGCCAATTTTTCTCTGGCTTGTTTAATCTCTGTTGCCTGAAGCTCTACTTCTTTGATAGCCCTTTTTAATTCGTCCATGCTCATGCTAGACTCAGGAATTGCTGTTGTTGCTGCTGTAGCACCTATAGTTGCTGTGGTTGTTGGAATAATTGGAGGGGTGGTCTTTGCTTGTGCTGGAGGAACAGTAACACCAGTTGGAAGTGTTTGAGGCGGCTCGGAGGTCGAATATCCCTGTTTTTCTTGCAGTGCCTTCTCCAATTCCCCTTCCAAATCAATCACTCTTTGGTTTAATTTCATGATCAAATCCAGTTGATCCTCAGCTTATTTTTCTTTCTGCAGTTCCCCTGTTTGAGGATGCTCAGTAGGAAGCAACCTCAATCTCTTCTTTAATGCAGCAATGTCGTCGTCTTTCTTTTTCATAAGGGTCCTCACACCCTTAGGATCTTTAGGATCATGTCCTAAGTCCACAATAATCTCCTCCAATGTTTTAATTCTATTATCTTTGGCCGTGGAAGACAGTCTCTCAAAATCCAACTGAGTGTTGGTATTCTTCAATGATTCATTTAACTCATGAGCCAATGTGGCCTTCTCAGCAAGTGTAGCATAAAGCATTTCAGCTGTCTGCTTGTGTAGCTCTATTTGGTCCATGGCGTGAATATCTTTGGACAAGACCTCTAGCCTTGTCTTAACAAAATCTGTAGCTGACTGTGGCTGCTGCACCTTGGGCTTGAAGTGGGTCAAAAACATCTTTTCTTGCTTTATATCAAATGCTGCCATCAGTCTTTCCTGTTTGGCAGGTGTTGCCTTCAAGAATTGTTCATACAATTGCACTCTCAGTTGCTCGTTTTGAGCTTTGATTTCTTTGAAGCTGGCCTTGGTGCTGGCTGGTTTCTTGCCTTTCTGTGTGGAGGAAGATACCTCCAATCCGCATTGTACATCTTGCTCTTGCTGTCTCTGCTGCTCTTGCTGGAAAGAGCTTGTTGGTGTATGCAGGCTTGGTTCCCTTCTTGGGCTTTCTATAACTTCTTCACTAACCTCCTCCTCAATTGGAGAGTCACCTCTTTGCCTCTTTGACTCGGGCTGCTGTGTAGACCCACTGGCAGGTGTGGAGTCTTCCCGGTCTCTTTTCCTGCCTCTCTCTTCATGGGCAGGAGTCTGCAAAATTGGTATTTGGGCTGCCTCTATTTGTTGTGGAAGGGCCTGCCCTTGAGTTTGTCCCATTGAGGTGACCGACTGTTCCCTGACCATTTGCTTTGTTTCCATCGATTCTTTCCCTTTGGCTGTACCTGTTGCTGATGTAGAAGCTCCTTGGGCAATCTGCGAAGATGCAGTTGTAGACGGGCCCTCTCCCACTTGGTAAGGCAGCCTGGTTCCAACCGGGCCGAAAGTGGACAAACTGGTGCGCAGATAGACGATGAAGCTGAATTGCAGTCCGCAGTAGCTTGCCTGGTTGCTTTGAAGCTTCGGGAGTGAGAGAATGAATGGAACAGGGAACCGGCGCGTTGAAATGAACCCATAAAAATGAATTACAATGGTCGTCCGTGCTCTTTTAAGCTAAAAAAAATTGACATTTGGTGCTTTTTCGGGATGACGTCAGCGTGACGTCATCGGCGAGTCCTTGGGTACGGATGGGTGATGTGGCGGGATGACGTCAGCAGATGACATCATTATGTTGACTGGGCAGGGGGGTGACGCGGCAGGTGATGTGGGGCTTACGTCACAGGGGAGGGTGGTAAGCGGTTTTGGGCGCACTGCCTTAGCGTTTGGGCGGTTTCGGGGGAAGGGGCTTTGCCACACCCCAACGCTTGACGCGTGGCGGGAGTACGACGGGAAAACCGCCGAACTCCCGGACACTAATGCTCGGTCGTGTTTCACATAGAAAATCCCGCCCACCGTAGATCTGGGGTGTGCCAGATCTAACGGCTGGCGGGACAATCAATGTGACGATGGGTTATGGCAGGGACCCGCCCAACATTTTATTTAATTTATTGATACAGCGGGGGGGGGGTTACAACATTAATAAAGTGGATTTGGGTTTGTGTGAGCGCGGGGGGTTAGAACTTTGCAGAGATGGGTTTTGCGGGTAAGGTTTAAGCGAGGGGGAAATGAACAACTTAATGCTTAATGAGGCATTTAAACATTAACTGTGGGAAACGATTGCGGAGGGGGGATGAAACTGTTATCAGTTCACCAGAGGTTAACTGATCCCAAGGGACAGACGAAGAAGGTTAAATATGAGTCCCAGATGGACTTGATATTTCCCCAGACTTTAGAACATATGGCTATAGTGCCAAGGGAGGGCTATTTAATATTTTTTTTTGGGGATTTTATATAGTTTTTAGTAGTGAATGGGGATGGGGAATGATTTAGGGAGCTACATAGTAAAATTAGGAGTTAATATGGATTTTGAGGGGAAAGAAGAGCAGAAGGTTAAGTTTCAACAGTAAAACTTAGATATAGGGGCAAATGAAAGTGAAAAAGTGATTTTAGACAAGAAATGTGGCTTCTTTTCATTTAAGAAAGCCAACATTACCTTGATGCTTCACAGAAATGGAGCAAAATCAGGACTTTTTGGGCAGATCCCAAGGTCCTTAAGGGGATGTTAGTTAGGAACTTTGAGGGGGAGGAGAAGGGAAGTTAGACATGCTTCCAAAATTCTGCCATTAAAACACTGCTTTGCTAGCTCTGGCACTGATGAGATAAGCTGTCTTTGTCAAAGCCAAAAATGAAGATAATCTTGTTTCTGCAACCCCAAGCTACCTACCCTTTTTACAACACCTAGCATTTTTTGTTACTTCAGGAAGGGTGCACTTAGACTTGCAAACCCTGATTTCTTTTTCTTTTCAACTGCCTTCCTATCTAAAAACTACCCTTATTTCTGCCAGGGGCTCAGCTTGAACTGTTGAGCTCCCAAGATTCTCTATCTATCTACACATCTGCCAAGATTAAGCTGTTTGGCCAGATATTATTCTCTATATTCTAAGACAAGCAATTTAAACTTTAGGGAAACCAAGCTTAGGTTGTTTGGATTTCCTTTAACTGAGCAACCTTTCAAAAATGGAACCTTTGCAACATGGAAAAGATGAACATTTTTGGCACTTCCACTATCAATCATGAAATATGAAACCTGTTGCAACAGGAGGCTAATAGTGGCTCCACTTGGGGATGGCCTTCCCTTGTGGAAGGCCAAGAACAGCAGGTCAGACTGCCTTGTTTTTCAACTGCTTCTGTACTTTAAAAAACCTTTCCTTTTGGCTGGATGCTTTATTGTATATACCACGACAGGGTTGAAGAGCTTAGGGCCTTCACTTCGGGCTTCAACTGCATCAAGCTGCTATACAAACAGAAAACTCAAATCCTACCTACCTACCCTAATCAGCACTTGTTTGCTGGCTAGGTAAAATGAAACAACCAGTGCAACCACTTTAGCAATTGTAGAAGAAAACAAACTGTTTGACTGATAGTTGATGAAATCGGGAATATTGTCTGGTCATGTACTCCCATAATCAAAATTGTGACATATGAAGGTATTTGCTGAATGTCTTGGTCTTCATAGAGACAATATATTAAAGATTTTGAGTTGAAAAGATCCTCCATGTAATCAGCTACAGGATCTATAAAAGCATTATGTGTGAGAGTTTCTTCTAGACTAGCTTTGTCTGATGGAACAGCTACATCCTTAGTTACAACCTCTGCAGCCAATACTTCATTCTTTCTCTTGAAAGGGTGATCAACTTTAATCTGTAAGTCAGTAGGTAATACAATTTCCTTATGACTTGGAGAAGGAAGGTCTAGAAGAAAAAATTTGGGATCACGAACATCATAGGACTGGATTTGAGAATGTAAAAGTTCAATCTCATTTTCATGTTCTTCAACCATTAGGTCCAAAAAACACATTCTGATCTGGGGCTTCTCTATTGTTTTGACTTTTAACAGCACAGATCTAACAAAATCTTGATCAAGATCATATTCTAATAATAACTTTCTGAATTCACTTATAGCTTGTTCAACCTCATCTTCCCCACACCTAGTCATTTGACCTGACTATTAACACTGTGGAACATGATTATTTGGCTGTAAAGCCGCTCAAAACTTTGAAAAGTTTTCTCTCAGGTTCGCTCCTCCAGTGGAGCCTTAATTATGCAGATGATGTGGAGCCGCTAGGTGGATGATCAACTTTGGAGTTCCTGATCTCTGTCCACCATCAAAGATCAGAACTAGACTTGAAAAAATGGTTGTGAAGGTTTGGTTCTTCCCCAGTGGAGCTTTCCAACTTTCTTTGTGAAACTTTGTGAAATTATCTGAGGAAGGTCCCCAGTGGAGTCGCCATTATGTTATCACTCAGGTTGTCCTTAAGCTCTGGAAAAGGATACGGCTGAGGTAACCACAAACCAACTTTGGACTGCAGGTTCTAGCCCACTTGCAATCAGAGAGGGCTCTCTCTTTCTGATTTAGCTTTGTTGAAAAGGGTTTTAGGCTAGGTATTGAGTTCAGGGGTTTAATTTATATTTCGGTGGGAAGGATAGTGCTTTCAAGTAGAGAGGAAAAACATTATCTGGTTAATTTCAAACCATTGCTCATGGAGTCAAAGAATAGGACCGTGGGTGCATTTTCTTGGTCACAAGACAAACATGGAGCAAGGTAGCTGCATATGAAACAATGTTTTAAGCTAAAAGGATGGAGTGAAAGCTAAGGCATGAGAGGCAATTAAGAATCTCTCAAACATGTTTAGCAGAAGGAAGATGAATGAGCTTTGCCTAGGAGCAATTAAGAATTCCTAGTTAACAGTCATTCACATGTGAAAAGGTGAAACATGAGCCATAAAGGAATTCATATTCATGCCTAAGTCAAGAGGAAAACATTAAGAGACCACAGAAATTGAGCATAGAGTGCAAGCATGCAAGTTCTAAACCAATCTTTCTTTCTATGATTTGAGCATATATGAGATGAAAATAACAGAGATGAGAAACACTTATTGATTCATACAGCAGCGCAAGAATTCCACATTCACATCTTCAACCGTTAAACACAGCGCAGACCGTTGTTCTGCAAAACCTTTGAGCAGTCTTTGATTATAGAAATAGTATCAGACATACAGTGCGAGTCTGTCTTGAGATACATTAGCTGACCAACCCTTCTAAAAATGCAGAGGGTCATATTTATACAAAAGTTGAATACAAAAAATATGTAGACGAGAAGTTAATAGCTGATAACTTCTCTACCAACTTTTAAGGAGTGGTTGATGAAAAGTAAATGCTGAAATAAATACAAATGCCACAACTATTCTTTCTGTTAGTGAGTGTTTGACTTTTGAGTCGCTTTGAGTCGGCTAGGCTGTGTTCTTGGAAATCTACGCTCTTAGGTTCGCCATCTTAGCATTACTGCTTTGTACCTGCTCCCACCTATCCTGTGCGTTCCTTCTTTACTTTTTTCAGCGTATTCTGCGCTTTAACCTGTGCTCGCTGATGACCTGCAGCTGTCTGTGATTTTGAAATAAACAAAAAGAGGGAAAAATTGAAATCACCTAGGCAATACGGCCAGCATTGCTTGCCACCAATTCTCAGAAGGCCACTGATGTCTTTGTATTTTGACAAGTGTTTCATCGGCCTTTGTGTACTTGTAATAACTAGGCGGCATCTCAAACAGATGATTGACCTCGTGCTCCAGGTAAAATAAACTTTCCAGTTTGTCGTAGAGCGTCTATCCTGTAGGTGGCCCTGCCTCTGTCGCGGAACTTGATGCAGCAGTAAGCTAATTATTGACAAAATTATTGAGCCTGGTAGAATATTGGTCACATGTCAATAGTTTTCCAGCACTGGTCAGCAGGCTGGGCAATCCCCTGGTTTGTAATGCTGCAAGCCTTATGTCAAAATTTTCTACATCTCTTTGTATATCCCGACATCTTGCCTCCAGAGTTTGCACTAGGCTTCTCAATGTGAGCACACTTTTTGCGGTCAGTATGGCATCTGTTCTGTTCATGATATAGAGTGCTGCCAGCTCTTCCCTAGTCTGATGATTCAGAAAATTGATCATTCTGTTGGCCTGGTCAGGCATATTTCGTAACGCTGCCTTGGCTCTCTGGCTTTCAGTCTTAGCACGACCAAGCAGTTCCACCTGTTCATATATGGCCTGAATTGACCTCCATTGGCCAGTGATTGACTGATTTACTTTGGCCCACAGGATCTTCTTTACTTCAGCCAAAGTCTTATCCAATGACAGCTCTATTTCCAAGGTTTTGATTCTGTCCTTCAGGGCTTTGATTTCTCTTGATTTCTCACCCACTGTCATTTTAGATTTTTCATATTTTATTTCTAGCTCAACCAATTTTTCTCTAGCTTGTTTAATCTCTGTTGCCTGAAGCTCTACTTCTTTGATAGCCCTTTTTAATTCGTCCATGCTCATGCTAGACTCAGGAATTGTTGTTGTTGCTGCTGTAGCACCTGTAGTTGCTGTGGTTGTTGGAATAATTGGAGGGGTGGCCGTTGCTTGTGCTGGAGGAACAGTAACACCAGTTGGAAGTGTTTGAGGCGGCTGGGAGGTCGACTCTCCCTGTTTTTCTTGCAGTGCCTTCTCCAATTCCCCTTCCAAATCAATCACTCTTTGGTTTAATTTCATGATCAAATCCAGTTGATCCTCAACTTCTTTTTCTTTCTGCAGTTCCCCTGTTTGAGGATGCTCAGTAGGAAGCAACCTCAATCTCTTCTTTAATGCAGCAATGTCGTCGTCTTTCTTTTTCATAAGGGTCCTCACACCCTTAGGATCTTTAGGATCATGTCCTAAGTCCACAATAATCTCCTCCAGTGTTTTAATTCTATTATCTTTGGTCGTGGAAGACAGTCTCTCAAAATCCAACTAAGTGTTGGTATTCTTAAATGATTCATTTAACTCATGAGCCAATGTGGCCTTCTCAGCAAGTGTAGCATAAAGCATTTCAGCTGTCTGCTTGTGTATCTCTATTTGGTCCATGGGGTGAATATCTTTGGACAAGACCTCTAGCCTTGTCTTAACAAAATCTGCAGCTGACTGTGGTTGCTGCACCTTGGGCTTGAAGTGGGTCAAAAACATCTTTTCTTGCTTTATATCAAATGCTGCCATCAGTCTTTCCTGTTTGGCAGGTGTTGCCTTCAAGAATTGTTCATACAATTGCACTCTCAGTTGCTCGTTTTGAGCTTTGATTTCTTTGAAGCTGGCCTTGGTACTGGTTGGTTTCTTGCCTTTCTGTGTGGAGGAAGATACCTCCAATCCGCGTTGTACATCTTTCTCTTGCTGTCTCTGCTGCTCTTGCTGGAAAGAGCTTGTTGGTGTATGCAGGCTTGGTTCCCTTCTTGGGCTTTCTATAACTTCTTCACTGACCTCCTCCTCAATTGGAGAGTCACCTCTTTGCCTCTTTGACTCGGGCTGCTGTGTAGACCCACTGGTAGGTGTGGAGTCTTCCCGGTCTCTTTTCCTGCCTCTCTCTTCATGGGCAGGAGTCTGCAAAATTGGTATTTGGGCTGCCTCTGTTTGTTGTGGAAGGGCCTGCCCTTGAGTTTGTCCCGTTGAGGTGACCGACTGTTCCCTGACCGTTTGCTCTGTTTCCATCGGTTCTTTCCCTTTGGCTATACCTGTTGCTGATGTAGAAGCTCCTTGGGCAATCTGCGAAGATGCAGTTGTAGACAGGCCCTCTCCCACTTGGTAAGGTAGCCTGGTTCCAACCGGGCCGAAAGTGGACAAACTGGTGCGCAGATAGACGATGAAGCTGAATTGTAGTCCGCAGTAGCTTGCCTGGTCGCTTTGAAGCTTCAGGAGTGAGAGAATGAATGGAACAGGGAACCGGCGCGTTCAAATGAACCCATAAAAATTAATTACAACGGTCGTCTGCGCTCTTTTAAGCTTAAAAAAATTGACATTTGGCGCTTTTTCGGGATGACGTCAGCGTGACGTCACCGGCGGGTCCCTGGGTACGGATGGGTGATGTGGCGGGATGACGTCAACAGATGACGTCATTATGTTGACTGGGCAAGGGGGTGACGTGGGGCTTACGTCACAGGGGAGGGCGGTAAGTGGTTTTGGGCGCACCGCCTTAGCGCCTGGGCGGTTTCGGGGGAAAGGGCTCCGCCACAGCCCAACGCTTGACGCGTGGCGGGAGTACGATGGGAAAACCGCCGAACTCCCCGACGCTAATGCTCGGGCGTGTTGCATATAGAAAAGCCCGCCCACCATAGATCTGAGGCAGGCCAGATCTAACGGCTGGCGGGACAATCAATGTGACGGTGGGTTATGGCAGGGACCCACCCGGCATTTTATTTAATTTATTGATACAGCGGGGGGGGTTACAACATTAATAAAGCGGATTTGGGTTTGTGTGAGCGCCGGGGGTTAGAACTTTGCAGAGATGGGTTTTGCGGGTAAGGTTTAAGCGAGGGGGAAATGAACAACTTAATGTTTAATGAGGCATTTAAACATTAACTATGGGAAACGATTACGGAGGGGGGATGAAACGGTTATCACTTCACCAGAGGTTAACTGATCCCAAGGGACAGACGAGGAAGGTTAAATATGAGTCCCAGATGGACTTGATATTTCCCCAGACTTTAGAACATATGACTATAGTGCCAAGGGAGGGCTATTTAATATTTTTTTTTGGGGATTTTATATAGTTTTTAGTAGTCCATGGGGATGGGGAATGATTTAGGGAGCTACATAGTAAAATTAGGAGTTAATATGGATTTTGAGGGGAAAGAAGAGCAGAAGGTTAAGTTTCAACAGTAAAACTTAGATATAGGGGCAAATGAAAGTGAAAAAGTGATTTTAAACCAAAAATGTGGCTTCTTTTCATTTAAGAAAGCCAACATTACCTTGATGCTTCACAGAAATGGAGCAAAATCAGGACTTTTTGGGCAGATCCCAAGGTCCTTAAGGGGATGTTAGTTAGGAACTTTGAGGGGGAGGAGAAGGGAAGTTAGACATGCTTCCAAAATTCTGCCATTAAAACACTGCTTTGCTAGCTCTGGCACTGATGAGATAAGCTGTCTTTGTCAAAGCCAAAAATAAAGATAATCTTGTTTCTGTGACCCCAAGCTACCTACCCTTTTTACAACACCTAGCATTTTTTGTTACTTCAGGAAGGGTGCACTTAGACTTGCAAACCCTGATTTCTTTTTCTTTTCAACTGCCTTCCTATCTAAAAACTACCCTTATTTCTGCCAGGGGCTCAGCTTGAACTGTTGAGCTCCCAAGATTCTCTACCTATCTACACATCTGCCAAGCTTAAGTTGTTTGGCCAGATATTATTCTCTATATTCTAAGACAAGCAATTTAAACTTTAGGGAAACCAAGCTTAGGCTGTTTGGTTTTCCTTTAACTGAGCAACCTTTCAAAAATGGAACCTTTGCAGCATGGAAAAGATGAACATTTTTGGCACTTCCACTGTCAATCATGAAATATGAAACCTGTTGCAACAGGAGGCTAACACAACAGATAATTTTTCTTTTAGAATTTGAAATGCATTTTGACAGTCATTTGTCCAGTGAAATTCGATATCTTTTGCTAATAGTTTGAATAGAGGTTGGGCTATTTTACTGAAGTTTTCAATGAATCGTCTATAGTAGCCTGCATAGCCTAAGAAAATTCTTACCTCTTTTTGTGTTGTAGGAGGCATTAAGTTAACCAGGACTTGGATTTTTGTTGGATCCACCTTAATTCCTGAAGCGGAAATATGGTGTCCCAAAACTATTCCTTCTGTCAACATCATATAGCATTTCTCATTGCTCAATGACAAATTTGTTTCAATGCATTGTTTCAAGACATTCTCAAGGTTATTTAGGCAATCATTATATGTGTTTCCATAAACTATGAAGTCATCCATATAAACCTCTACACATTCGTGAATTAGATCAGCAAATATTGCAAGCACTGCTCATTGAAAAGTTGCAGGTGCATTGCATAAACCAAATGGCAAAACATTATATGCATAGGTTCCCCATGGGCAAGTGAATGTTGTTTTGTCTTGGTCTACTGTTGCTATTCTAATCTGGTTGTATCTGCTAAACCCATCCAAGAAGGAGAAAAATTTATTTCCAGCTAATGAGTCTAACACTTGGTCAATGAATGGTAGAGGAAAATAATCTTTTAGTGTAGCTTTGTTTAGTTCCCGATAGTCCACACATACCCTCCACTTTCCATTTTTCTTTGGTACTATAACCAATGGAGAAACCCATTGACTATCTAAAATAGGATAGATGAATCCAACATTTAACAATTTTTGCAGTTCCTCTTTCACTATTTCTTTCATCATGGGATTCATTCGTCTTTGAGGTTGCCTTATAGGTTTGAGTTGATCATCTGTATAGATGTGGTGGATACATGTGCTAGGATGAATTCCTTGCATGTCAGTATAATCCCAGGCAAAAGCTTTTGAATATTTCTATAATAATGCAATTACCTCTTGCTCTTGTGCTGGTTGCAACGGGTTTCCAATGTTTAAATGTTTTCCAGGATATACCTTAATTGTTTTTATTGTTGGATTGGAGATTGTGTTTACAAGAAAGATGTCTATCAAAGAATTCCACAAAGTTTGAACAATACAAGTTTCCTGAAAGCATTGATTCAAAAGGTTACTTGCAGCTTCATATTGGACTTCTCTAAGCTGCTCTGAAATACTTGGTTCTGAAATGAAAAGATCCATTAAGTCTTCATTCTCTTCTTCTTCTCTAAAATCAAAGAATTGATTTATACTTAAAACTGATTTAGTTTGTTGTTTTTCTTGAGTTTCAAGTACTGATTCTAAAGAAGTTGATTGTGCAGGTGAATAAAGAGCAATGTGTTTCCTTTCATCTCCATGTGAAATAATCATGCTTCCTGATCTACATCCTATGAAGGCATCAGTGGTAGCTAACCATGGTTTGCCTAAGATTAGAGGATGTCCTCCCAAATTTGTTTTTGGTTGCAAGATAAGGAAGTCAACAGGATACTCCCATGAATCCAAAGAGACTATGATATCTTCTAATATTCCTTCCGGAACAACTTTAGATCTGTCTGCTAGTTCTAAAACTGTAGATGTTGATCTAATGTTGTTTAAATGCATAGTTTTCATTGTCTCCATTGTCATTACATTTATAGCTGCTCCAAAGTCTATTAATGTGTTTGGTACTGAGAAATTATTTATTGATATAGTAACCATAGGGATACTAGGATCAATATATTTCTCTACAATGGTTTGTGTAGACATGAGGCTTGCTATTTTACCAATGACTTGGATTGTAGTAGGATCCTTCTTCTTTTTCCCTGATTTCTTAATGCACAATTCCTTTATTGTTTTAGCATATATTGGTATTTCTTTAATTGCCTTCAACGAAGGAATTTTTACATAAGAATTTTTTAACTCACCTAAAATATCAAATTCAGGAAGGGTTATTTCTTTTTGTTGTTCCACTAACCTTTCAGGATAAGGTGGTGTTTGAGTTGTAATGGTTTTTCCTTTCTGAATTTGTATCTCAGTTTGTGATGTTTCAGGTGATTCTCCTTGTTCAGTTGGTTCTTCTATGATTGGAGGAGAATCCTTTTTAAGCACTTTGCCAGACCTTAGATGGACATTATTAAGAGGAAGAATCGAATATGTGGGAAAACATGCTGCTTCCTCTATAGTGTATGCAAATTTGTCCACCTTATTATTCGGATTTGCCATTGGTTGGGCTGGTAATTGAGTTGGTCTGGGTTGATTTGTGGGTAGTTGTAACTGTTGTGGTTGGGTCAACAACGGTGGTGGATTCTGCTGTGGAAATGGCATGGATTGTGGATATGCAGAATGTTGTTGTTGAAATGGTATGGACTGTGAATATTGTGGATATGCAAATGGCTGTTGGTATTGTTGCTGGTATTGTTGTTGATACTGTTGAGGTGGCTGGTTTCCATAACCATATCCTCTCCAACCTTGTGCAGGTTGTTGTGAATATTGTTGTGGAGGCCAAGCTTGCCATGGCATTGGAGGGGTCGAAGGATTTTGAGGTGGATAGAGGTAATTTTGTTGAGGGAATTGTTGTTGATTTTGTTGAGGCATCTTAGGTTGCCACGATCTTCGTGGTGCTACATAATAAAAACCTTCTATTCCTGGCACTTCTTCCATTGAGTTCATTTGTAATTCTTTCAATCTTAGACAATTTTCTGTGGAATGATTTTCTGTACAAAGACCACAAACCTGAATACTATCCAAAGGACATTCTCTCAATGGATGTTTCTTTCTACATTTGGAACAAAAGATTGCTAGAGCTTGTTCTTGTTATTCTTTCTTCTTGTTTGCCTTTAGAACATCTACTTGTGTCCCTAATGTACTCAAGAGGTCTGTTGTGAAGTTTTCCAATAAGCTTCCTATTTCAGCTCTTGTTATCCCTCCTGCAGCTGACTTTGCTGCTTTTGAACTTGCTTCTCTCTTTCCTATTTTTGATCTTCCTCTAGAATATTTTTGACATAACTCAACAATTTCTTCGAATGGTAGGTTTGAAATGTCTCCCTTACCCATCACATTCAAAATGTCAAGGTATTCATCCCTTACACCCCTGAGAAAGATTGTTCGAATGGTTTCTTGATTTAGAGAGTGTTGTTTAGATTTTTGTAGATTATATGCAAATATTTCCAAATATTCTTCTAAACTTTCATCTTCTTGTTGTGTCATTCTGAAAACATCTTCCTTTGAATCTCTAGATCTACAATAAGCTTGATATTTTTTAAGGAAGACTGATCTCATATCATCCCAAGAAGCTATTGTTTGTTCTCCTAAACCCATGAACCATTTTAAAGCTGCTGCTTTTAATGTTGGAGGGAAAAGACGAAGTTTATGAATGTCATCAGTGTATCCATATGTTCTACATAGAATATCAAATTCAACCATAAATGCATCAGGATCTTCTGTGGACATTCCATAAAAATTTGGCAATACAGAAGGTGGAATATTTTTCATTTTCACTTCTTCTCCTAATATTGCACTTGTGTCTACTATTGGAAAGCCAAAGGTAGCCTCTTGATCATTACCATCTTCTTGTCCTTTCCGATCATTTTCTATCTTTCTATCATTTTCTTGTTTTTCCTCCTCCTCTCTCTTTCTTCTCCATTCTCTTTGTTGTCTTTCATATTCAGCTCGTTGTTCAGGAGTGAAAATAACAGATCCATGTCCCTCTTCTGCCATTGGTTGATTTGTTTCAATTTTGAGTGGAGATTTAGGTTGTTGAAAGATAGGTGGATTTATGGATGGAAAGACAGGTTGTTTTCCTTTGATAAATTTTTTTTTATTTCCAGAAATTGAAGATTGTTTTTGCTTTGCTTCCCAAGCTAACAAAGTTTACCTCTCAATCAAAGTTAATCTTTGTCTAGTTCTTTGTTTTTCTACCAATTCTTCAATTATTGGATTACCAACAACTGGGGTGTTTGATGATCCTATCTCTATTTGTGGGGGGTTTTTAATAAATCTACCTTGAGGATCTCTATATCTAGGCATAAAGAAACATAACTAAAAAGGGATGTAACTAATGTTTTTGTTTGTTTTGAAATTTATCTTTCTATTGACTATGCCGATATTTGCCTCCCGGGCGACGACGCCAAAATGTTGAGCTAATTTGTTTACCTAAATTAACACAATTATTTCTTATCAATCCGGGTTGTTTATGCTTTGAGGCAAGTTCACTATATGTGAAGATCAGATGTAATCAAACCTTGAAAGATAATTTATTCAAAAGCTTAAAGTAATACATCCTACAACTCTAATTCAATTAGTTTAAAAAGAGGAAAAACATTGAAATGGTTCTTGACTCAAGAAGTCCACTTTTACCTCAATTACCACTTAATGAATCAGAGGTTAAAACCAAGAACTTAAGATGGATAAATTATTAATGAAAGAAGCTCTTAACTTAAGAGACACATAAGATATTTCATCATAATTCATTCATCTCAATACCAAAATCTCAATAAGAAACTACTTGCATGCAAACAAATGAAACTAGTTTTAATTCATCATTTTAGTAGAAGGAATGCTCAACTTGAACACTTGTTTTTCCAACTTAATAAAGTGATGAATAAGCTAAGAACTAATGAAATCAATCACCATGCATGAACCATAAAGCAATATTAAATAAAGCTTTGAAAAACCAGTTCTACAATAACCAGATTACAAGAAATAAAACTAGTTAACAAGGAAGTGTACTTAGCTTGGAATGGGGGCCCTCCACCCTTGCCTTGTACACTTGAGAAGTGATATCAGAAGCCCAAATTCAGTCACACATCCATAGCATTGAACAGCAAAATAATAATAGCACAAGTCTTCAAATTAACTCTTCAATCCAAAAGTGTCACAACATAAAAGTATAATAAGTCAATACATAAGCCATCAAAGTTTTGGCTCTTAAATAAGAAGTCTCATGAAACAAACTGATCTATATTCACTCAAACAAACCCTTCTACTCTCATCCACCTATCTAAGTCGAATTCATTACTCCCATCCCAAGAAATATGACCAATCCCATAGAATCCCAAAACTGCCTTATTTCTATGGGATTTCTGAATGACTAGTCATGATTGACTAGCACCAAATGGGCCTAATAAAGCTTGTTCTGTTCGAACTAAGCATAGCTGGCTTAGTCCAAGTTCCCAAGCTGTCCATCCATGCATTCAATTTGTGCCCAAGTATCCTACAACCACATCAACCATAGAGCTATTACGGGAATTTCTGAATCTGCCAATTTTGCACTAAAAACCAAACTTTCATAAAAACTTTAGAAATTGAAAAATTAAAATTAAATACCTGAATGGATATCAAATATATATCAAAATGGGATGAATGAAGGGAAAATGGATGGCAAATAGATGGATTAGAAAGTTTCTTAGAGCAAAAATAAGACCAAAACTAAGGCCCAACAATAATGTCGCATCTTTTTTCAACAGTTTCTCCATCGACATAGTGATTTGCGCATATGCCTTAATAAACTTTCTATAATACCCCATATGGCCCATTGTCGTGCACAACTATTTTACGTTCTTCAAGGCCTCCAAATTGACAATAACTTCTATCTTTGTAGGATCTACCATCAACCCCTGCTTGTAAACCACATTTCCTAGAAATATTCCGTAAGGGACACCGAAAATAAATTTCTTTAAATTCAGGGCTATCTAATGTCTGCGATAGTTATCCAACATAAGGCGTAGACTTGCAACATGGCGCTTTACCAACCCAAATATAGTCCTGTTAACACCCAGGTTGTTCCCTTTGACTCCCAAGGGAATACGGCCGGGGTAACCACTAACCAATCTTTGGATTACAGCTTCTAGCCAAACTGTAATCAGAGAGGGCTCTCTCTTTAAGGTTTGTCTCTGTTCTGTGAAGATTTTAGGCTAGTTATGGGTTCAGGGTTTTGGTTTTATGTTTTGGTTGAGGGATGTCTTTCTTGTACCTAAGGTGGAAATCTTCAGATAGTTTTAATCCATTGGGCAATGGATTCTGTGGCTACAGGTTGTTTGAAATATTGAGTTGGGTTGCTAAAACTACAGGGCCATTTAAATACTTCATGAAACAAACTTGAAATTGTGATGGGGAAATGTATATAACCAGTGAAAAGCAATTAAGAATTTTCCACTAAGCTGGGGTGTGAGAAAAAGATATATTGCACAGGAGCAAACTTGAATTCCTGACACAATAATCACTGTGAAAGATATAGTTTGGAGGTGCAGCAGTTAAGAATTACACCTTATGACTATAACTGAAGAAAAATATTTATAACAGCATAGATTGAGTTCAGGGTATTCTATGAATAAATCCTGGAACTATTCTTTTTCTTTGCCATTAATTATGAAACACAGAAACATGAATGCGCTATGAGAAGATAACAAAACACATAACGAAGAGTTTTTAAGGAAAACTTATTGTGCCATGAAGTACGCAGGAATCCTGTAACATTCAGCAAAACACCACAATGCCTCAGATAACGCAGAGCTTTGGAAATTCCATCAGCTTATGTATTAATACTCTGGAAATTTACAGCATAAGAAACACTAGAAGAGAAATTACAACCACCCCTGCAAGCTTATGCGAGGGGGAATATATACAAACGGTCTTACAAAATATCTGAAGCATTGAGTCATCTGAGAAATAAATACGTTCACCAACTTGTACAGAACAACAGATAAGAAGTTATTACAGCTTTGAATACAACATAAATGCTCTTCAATTCTGTCAGAAGACTTTTTGACCTTTGGAGGCCACTGAGTCGGTTTGAACGTCCTTTTTTAATGCTGGAAAATGTGTCTTTATGGCTGTCGTGCTGTAGCTTTCTCGGCCCTGTCACCTGTGACTGTCAGTGCTGCTTTGCTGGCCGAATAGTTTTGCTGAGTTGGCTCAGCCTCTTCTTTTCCATGCATGCTGATTTTATCAAATTTTCCTGTGCATGATCACTTATGAATTTTAATGAAAAAACTTGGTTACAGGCTCCTGTTTTACAGTATTAACTGTATCATTTTGGTCCAGACCTCCTGTGTGGGCAATTGATGTCTCAGGATTGCCTCTAAAGTCTCATCTGCCTCTGTGTATTTATAGAAATTTGGAGGCACTTCAAACAAATCTTTAATCTCATTCATAATGAAAAATAGGTTCTCAACCCTGTTGTAGAGACTCTGCCCTGATGCTGGCCCTGATTCTTCTGAAGTACTGGGCCTTTCAGTGATCTGATTTGTAGCAAATGTGTTGACCCTCTTGGCATAATTTTCATGTGAAAGTAGTTTCCCTGCGCTGTTCAGTAAGCTAGGAAGACCTCTGTTTTGCAATGCCACAAATTTGTCCATGAACTTATTAACCTCTGTCTGCATATCTTGGCTTCTTCTTTCTAGTGTTTGTACCAGGCTTCTTAGTGTTAGGACTCTTTTTATTAGCAAAATGGTCTCAGTCCTGTTGGAAATTCCCATTGTTGCCAGCTGAGCACTTGTTCTGTTATTAAGCACATTAATCATTCTGTTGGCAACCTCAGGCATATTGCCTAGAGATGCCCTTGCTCTTTGGATTTCCCTATGTGCTTTCCCTATGAGCTCCATCTGCTCATGAATAGTCTCAATGTATTGCCATTGATCAGTGATGGATTGGCCAATGTTGGCCCATAGGACTGTCTTGAGCTCAGCTGTCACTTTGTCCAAGGTGAGCTCTTTCTCCAGCTCCTTTATCTTCTCTTTGAGAGCCTTTATCTCTCTTCCTTTCTCAGCTACATTTTGTTTTGATTTATCATATTTTTCATTTAGCTTGACTAAATTCACCCTGGCCTCATTCAGTTCTGCCATTTGGGCCTCTAGGGCCTGAATTTCACTCCTTATTTTCTGCATGTCCAGGCTTGGAGGTTGCTCTGTTGTTGGTGCTGGTGCTGATGTAGATGGTGCTGTTTGTTCTATCTTTTTAGGGGGAGGAGCAGTAGTTTGAGCAGGTTCCTCAAGGTTAATTATCTCTGGAGGAGGCTGAGATGTTTGTCCTCCTTCTTTTTGTTGTAATGCTGCCTGCAGTGCAGCCTCTGATTCTCCCAATTTTTCTTGTGTCTGGATCAGCTGTTTGTATAATGAAACCAGCATAGCTGCTGCATCTTGGTCATGTCTCAGCTGGGCAACTTCTCCAGTTTGTGGGTGAATGGTTGCTAGGACTTTTACCATTTTCCTTAGTGCTGCCATATCTGCATCTCTTAACTTCAATAATGCTTGTACAGCCTTGATGTCCTTGGGATCATGCCCAAGTTCTATGATTATCTCCTCTAAGGCTTTAATTCTGTTGTCCTTTGCTTGAGAGGATGCTCTCTCCAACTCAAGTTGGGCAGCTGTATTATTTAGGCTATTTTCTAGCCTGTAGTTCACCAATGTCTTATCTGCCAAGGAGGCATACACCATCTCACCCGTTTGCTTATGTAATTCAATTTGATCCATTGGGTGGATGTCCTTGGCAAGGACCTCAAGGTTGGTCCTTATGTAATCTGCAGGTGACTGTGGCTGCAACATGGCTGGCGTAAAATGGCTCATGATCATTTTGCCCTCCTGGACATCATATGCAGACATTAGTCTTTTCTGGTTAGTGGGAGCCATTTTCAACAAATGATTATATAACTGTATTCTTATGGGCTCATTCCTCTTCTTTATATCAATGAATTGTTGCTTGATGCCCAGTTCACCTCCTCTTTGCTGGATTGAGGAGCTGACTTCTCCTCCGATCATCCTCTCTTGTTCCTGCTGGAAGGAACTCGCAGATGCCTCCATACTAGGTGGGCCCATGCCCAAAGATTGCCCTATAGGCATTTCTTCCTCTGAGAGGGGATTCATTTTGTGTCTTTTCTCCCCTTGAGTTGTTGATGTTGTGAGGGGAGTCTCTCTGTCCCTCTTTCTACTTATGTCTTCTTTTTGTGGGGTTTGGAGGACTGAGGCCTCCACTGTTGTCTCCTGCCTAGGAGGCAGAGTGTCCTGAGCTTGCTGCCCGGTGGATTTTGGGGCCTGTGATGTTTGCTCTTGTTGCACTGGCTGCTCTTTTTCTTGCTGCCCACCTTATTGTTGTTGTACCTGTTCATGAGGTGGCTACTCTGGCTCCATCTCTTTCTCTTTGCCTTTGCTGGAAGTTTGATCAGTAGCTTTGGTTGCTTGCTGATGTGCTATAGAGGATGAGGCAGCTGCTCCCACTTGAGTGCCTGGAAGAGAAAATACCTGTGCACAAAGCTCTAAGTCAGCCAACTTTTGGAGATTTTTTACTGCTCTTTGATTTAGTTCTTCTTGTGTGACAGCCTCCTCTAAGGTGCCTTTCCTCCACTTTATTTGATTTGCATATTTTTCTATGTGAGGCAACCTTAAGTGGTCATACCTGGCCAGCCTATATTTGACCCTTCTTAGACTTATGAAATGATTGGGGTCGTATGGTTTCCAAAGGAATCTGGTCTGTAAGCCAAGGGCTTCTAGCATGCTATCTGCCTCTTGCCAACCTTCCTCCCTTTTGTTATAAATGAAGTGGCCTAATTGGTTTCTGACTTTGAGCTGTGCTTTCTTGCCTTTGCCTGAAAAATGTAGCACATCAGCATTCCCAAATTGCCTGAAGTATTCAAGGGCAAACAATCTCATGGGCACATATTTGGGCAATCTGTATGGGGGCAACTCACACCCATATATCCTGATGACTGTGTGGTTTTGGTAATAGTACCAATCCCCAATGTTGTATGTTTAGATATCTGAAGAACTCTCTGCATCTCATCAGTTAGTCTTGGAGGAGGTGAGCTCATAAGCAAAGACATGGCTGGGTGGATGAAGAGGTCTATAAACTCACAATAAGTGTATGGAGAATTAGATCTGCAGTGGAAGGCAGAGGACCAATAAACCACTGACCTTGGATTTCCTTGTGCATCCACTCTCTTTACAGCAAAATGAAATTTCTCATGTTGATAATACAAAATTAAGTGGTAGATGTAGGAGGTGTATCTGAACACCCTTTCTCTTGCCAAGTTCATCAATTGCTCATGTATTTTGTCAGATATGTAGGTGGCATAGTCATAGCAGATTGGAGACTTGCCAGGGGAAAACATGAGCATCATCACCAACACAGTTTCATCAACAAACTCAATTGAATTATAGCCCAGAATGGGACTGATCATGTCTACAAGGTCCCTGCCCAATTGGTTGAGGTAAACATGAGAAATGGGAGGGTATTTCATAGTGTCAGAGTCAATGTACAATTGATTTAGTTTGGTGACCTGAGCATCTATCAATTTATCTCCTTGCTTTATCAGATCAATCAGTGATAAAGGAACTAATTTCTTCTCAATTTTGAAGTGCAGCATCTCTCTGATGGCTTCAGGGGTGACATAGAAAACAACTGAGCCTGAAGGGTCAATCACAGCCCTCTGAGTGGCGTCGTAGCAGTCAGCACATAGGTGGATTAGGTCAGGAAACTGGTTGACCTGAGGGAGCTTGAAGATAGGGAGGAAAGAATCCCAAATGCCCAATACATCTGTTCCAGACTCATGTTTAATCTTCAATTCGTTTAACAAGTGGATGTGGTACTTGCTGTGCATTAGCATTTCTTCTGATATTTGATAATCCAGGTCTGCTAATGGTTTCCATTCCAATTCTCTCTGAGGGGCATTTAATGGAGCAATATTCAAGGCTACAGGAGCTACTGGTGCATCCATGGTTACTTTAGGATTCTGTTTGTATGCACTGGTGTTACTATGCAGAGCAACACAAAGGAGTATTTCTTGGAAAGAGAGGTGATTTTCTGAGGAACAGAGGATAAAATGGCAATGGCAGCAATTGAAATACTGCACAAAGCACTGATAGGGCAAATGCTTGGCCTTAAAAACTCTCTTTACGGTAAATTGATGCAGCTTGGGTTCTCAGTTCACGAATGTGCGAACCAACTGTATGTTTTGTGAAAACTCGGGTAAACAAGGCTCTGCAGGCGAATTTCGACTTTACAACTGAAAATGGAAGCTAGCCACAGGGGATTTAGCGGTAAACATAGTGTTTTCTTACTCTTTAAGCTATTGTTGGAGAATTATGGACAAAACCAGGCGCAGAGGAAATGACTGGGATAAATACCTGGTAAACTGTCGGCAATAGTCACAAATGCAGGTGGATTTGACGCGCCAATGGTCTTCAGGTTGATTTCAGCTGGTTGGCGACGGATTTGGACGTAAAATGCATGCAAGGGGAGCAACAGTCGTTTTTGCAAAAAGTGAGAAAAACACGGTTTTTTGGCCAAAATATGGATTTTTTGGAACATTGGCGCCTTTTTTGGATGACGTCAGCATGACATCATCAGGTGGGGTCAAGGTCGGATGACATCAGCATGATGTCATCGAGTGACGTGGTGGCTTAAGCGTGGTCCACGGGGATGGTGAGGTGGCGGGCAGGTCAGAGCAGTGGCGGACGGGGGTGCTGACGTGGGGGTGATGTAGCAATGACGTGGTGATGACGTTGGCAAGGCGGGTTCACAGAAACCGGAAACGGTAAGCGGTATAATATCGCACCGCTCTCTATACGGAAGTGGAATTGTCAGAGGGTGCTCCGATACGATTTGGGGGTGATGCGTGGCAGAGGCCTGACGTCACCCTCTAACAAATTTCGGAAGGTAACTTACGGACGTCGGGCCCGGTCCGAAATGCATGAGAGCCGTCGGATGAAAAGGGCCAGATCCGACGGTCGACGGATCGTTAAGGTGCCAGGTTGATACGGACGTGGGCGGGGATTAAAATAATATATTTGTTTGAAAAACGCGCCCAGCGGGACTGTGGACTTTGGTGAATTTGTATGACTTTTCAATGTATTTTATCTAAACGCGCATTGCACCAATACTTTGGGTAAAATGGGAAAAGTGGGTTTTTATGTATGTTTTGCAAATGAAGCGGGTTAGGGGTAAAAATGGGGTTTTTTACAAGGTTCTTTTAGAAAATGAAGGGGTTAATGGTTTAGATAACTTCTGAAGGGGGAAGAGGGGTAGGGTTTGGGTTCTTAAACTGACCAGATGTCAATTTAATCCCTTACTGTGAACATATGGCTATAATGCCAGGGGGGAAGGGATATTTATAGAATGCTTGGGGTTTATACACCATAGTGTTTATAATAATAGGGAAAGGGTAACATAGGGGATTTAGATAATAAGAAGTTAGCGGTTAATATAAATGGAAGAGGTAAATGAGGAGTGATATCACTAATTTTATATAAAAACAACTTAGCTTAGGGAGTAGATCAAAATGAAAAGAATTTTAGACAAGAAATGTGGCTTTTAAAGGAATAAGAACCAACATAAAGCCTTAAATTCTTTCATGAACACAACTGATGAAGGGATGTTAGTAATGAATGTGAAAGGGGAGAAAAGGGAGTTAGTCATGCTTCTTTGCTTTGCTGCAACATGATGGAGAAGAGAAGCTTCTCTATGCCTTGATGTTTCTTTCATGTTAGACCAGCAAAACTCCGTTTGAAAAGAATGATACTTCTGCAACCCCAACTGCCTACCCATCTACTTGCCTAGCATTTTTTGTTTCTTCATGGAGGGTGCACTTAGACTTGCAGACCCTTATGTGCCTTTTCTTTCCTTTGGCTTTTTCTTTTGATTTTCTATCTAGGACTGCCCTTATTGCTTCCAAGGTCCCAGATTAAACAGTTGGGAACCTTACTTCTCTACCTAGCTACTGGTCTGCCAAGATTAAACAGTTTGGACAGACTTCTTTCTCTATTCTACAACAGAAAATTGAAACATGGCATGATCCAGATTAGGCTGTTGGACCATCCATCAAAATTGAGACAACATCAAGCTATATACACATGTTGCCTTTCCTTGAAAATATGGGATCTTTGCATCACCAAAGCAGAGCATATTTGGAACTTTCTTTGCCAATCATGAAATATGAATCCTATTGGTATAGGTAGCTAACAGTGGCTCCACATGGGGATGGTTTTTCCATTTGAAAGACCAAGAACAGCAGGTCAGAATGCCTTGGCCCTTGACTTCTTGTATCAAAACTTGGAGTATTCCTCTTTGAAATCCCAAAATTGTGCTCTTCCCATCTTGGTAAATCTCTGAACTTATTTTCCCTTTCGCTGATAACTTATAAGACTTGAGAAACTGCATTTTTACATGTTAACAGAAAGTAATATATACACTTGAATATGTACAAGGGAAACTTAGGCTGCACTTATGGATAGTAGTCAAAATAGTGCTTCAACATCCTGCCATTTACAGGACCTTCATCCAAATCAGCTTCATCAAGACTTTTAAGGAAATAAGTATTGTTTCCTTGTACTGCTTGAACAGCAAATGGTCCTCTCCAAAGGGAATCAAATTTTCCATGTTTTCCCTTATCTTCCCTTCTTGAATCCCATTTGAGGACTTTGTCACCAATGTTGAAATCTTCTGCCTTAGTCCTTCTATCAAAAGCTTTCTTTAATTTCTCTTGTAACACTTGAACTCTGCTATAAACTTGATCTCTAGTTTGCTGCAAACATATTATCTGATTGATCCTTCTTTGCATATCATTGGGCTCAGCTTGGCTTTCTTGAAGAAGTTTCATGACAGGAACCCCTAGTGATGAAGGAAATTTGGCTTCTAGTCCATAGACTAACTCATATGGGCTGATCCCAATTGATCTCTTGGTTGTTAGTCTATCTGCCCATAAGGCATTGACCAGCTTCTTATGCCAATTCTTCTTATTTTCTTCCAACACCTTCTTTATGATGTTTACAAGGCTTTTATTTGATGATTCTGCTAGGCCATTTCCTTGGGGATAGTATGCAGTAGAATGGCCCAAGGTAATGTGAAATTTGTGGCAGAAATTCACCATCTTCTTAGATTTGAAAGCAACAACATTGTCTGTTATTATCTTATCAGGACAACCAAATCTAGAAAGAATATTGGTCTCAAGGAACTAAATGATAGTGGAATCATTTGCTTGTCTGCATGGAACAACTTCAATCCATTTAGTAAAGTAATCTGTAGCTGTTAGAATCCATCTATGCTGGCCTGAAGATGAGGGATGAATTTCCCCAATGAAATCCAAGCCCCATCGTTGAAAAGGTCTCTCTGTTGCAATAGGCCTCAAAGGAAGTGGCAGTAACTTTCTCTTTCCCTCAAACACTTGGCATTTATGACATGAAGTGGTAAATTTCTTGACATCAGAGAAAACAACGGGCCAATAATAACCAGCCCTCAGTATCTTATCCACAGTGGACTTCCAATACAAATGTCCACCACAATCACCTGCATGAAACTCTTTCATGATATTGCTAGTCTCATTCTCAATCAAGCAGTTTAACAATATACCCTCATGGTTTTTCCAAAGTAAATTGCCATCCATGACACACAATTTTGAAGCTTTCAGTTTTAGGAACCTACATTTAGTTCTGGACAATCCTGGGGGAGCACACAGGTTTTGTAACACATAACAGATATCAGAATACCAAGGGGATTGTTCAAAGGCTACATTGATCTTTGGAGTCGCCAGCTCCGGTTTATTGTCCAGCTGGTTTATGTCTAAGGCTTGGAAGTTTGCTTCTGTCATTAGTTTGGCCAAACCTTGCCCTTTTATCAGTTTTGTAGGTTTTATTTCAATATCAAATTCCAAGATGTTGGCAATCCACTTTCCTCTTCTGCCCTCCAAGTTTTTTTGAGTGAGTATGTCTTTCACAATGGGAATCGGCACATAAGCTATAACATGGGAATAAAGGATGTAAATCCTGAAGTCTTTAATGGCCTTGACCAAAGCATAAGCTTGCTTTTCCATGATCTGATATTTTAGAGGTGCATCTCTAAGAGCTCTACTAAAGAAAGCAATGGGTTTCTCATTTCCTTGGTCATCTTTCTGTAATAAAATAGCAGCAATGGTATGCTGGGAGGCAAAAGAGAAAATGATAAATTCTCTATCAAATTGAGGATTTGTTAAGACGGGGGTTTGGGTAAGGGCCAATTTTATACCTTCAAAGGCTTGATTTGCTTCTACTGTCCATTTCACTTTTGAATCCATCTTCAACATGTTGTTCAATAATCTGATCAGTTCTGCTAAGTTTGGGATAAACCTTCTTACGAAATTGATCTTCCCTAAGAAAGCTTGCAATTCTTTGATGTTTCTTGGGTGGGGCATTTGTAAGATAGCTTGTATTCTGTCTGGGTCAATTCTAATTCCATCCTTTGAAATGACATGCCCTAACAGCTTACCTTCTTCCAAACCAAATAGAGACTTCTTGGGATTTAAGGAAATGCCATATTTCCTACATGTTAAGAAGATCTGTCTCAAATGCTTCAAGTGTTCTTGGTCAGATTTTGAGAAAGGTGTGAGGTCATCCAAATAAATGACAAGAAAGTCATGAATCTCTTTGGCAAAAGCAATATCCATTGCTCTTTGAAATGTAGCCCCTGCATTTTTCAATCCAAAAGGCATTTTTACATATTTGAATGTTCCCCATGGGGTTGTGAATGCATTTTTGTCTTGATCATCAGTGTGTACTAGGATCTGATTAAAGCCTGAGAATCCATCAAGTAATGAAATCCTTGAAGCCCCTACCACTCTTTGGAGAATGTGATCCATCTTAGGTAAGGGATAGTTGTCTTTGAGGGACACTTGGTTTAGATTTCTACGATCAACACAAAGTCTTATCTCACCAGTTTTCTTTCTTGTAGGTACCAAATTTGAAATCCAATCAGAAAACCTGATTGGTGCTATGATTCCAGCTTTAAACATTTTTTGCAGCTCTTTTTCAATTGAAGGGAGAAGCATGGGATTGATCCTTCTCAATTTCTGCTTGAATGGCTTCTGATTAGGCTTGAGAGGGATAGTATGCTGGATAACAGAGGTGTCATAGGATTTTAAATCCTCATAACCCCATGCAAAGACATCTTGAAATTCTTTGAAGAGGTCAATGTATTTGGGTTTTTGATCAGGAGGTAAGGATGCAGACAATTTTATTATCTTGGGTTTCTCAATGGTTCCAATGTTGCATTCCTCAATGGTAGCATTAAGGGGCTGCATTTTTGGTTTTCTAGGGATATCATTTGAGTCAAAAATGTCCTCCAATGGAGTTAAGCCTGTTGGAAGAAAATTGTCTTTCAGCTCTATGATTTCAGCCTCTGCACCAGCTATTTCTTCACAACTGATTTGTTGGATTTCTTGTATGTTGTCTTTGTTAAAAATTGTTGGATGTAGCATTTTGTTAGCTGTTTTGGGTGACATTGCTTTGTGGTTCTGTTCACCTAGTATTTGTGATTGACTTGCTCCCTCAGTGTCAATGTTTAATCCTGCAAATTCTTGTTGCAAGGTCAAGAAGTTATTTATTTGTGTATCATCCTCAAATACTTGCCAATCTTTAACATTGTTTGGGACAGAAGGTCTGTGTTTTATCTCAGCTGTGAAACAATGCTTAGGTTCAAAGGGCAGCTTGCAGGTACTTGCAAATGTGGCCAAACTATGAGCATGAAGATTATGGGTCCTAGAAATTTTGGTGATTTGAAATTCAGTGAAGGAGTTTAGTATTTCAGCAGCAGCAGACCTATAAGATCTCAATCTTTTGTCATTAGTGACAAAATTCCCCTTTACTTGTTGGATAATTAAGTCTGAATCTCCCATGATTGAAACCTTTGTGGCTTGTAAGGATTTTACTAGTTTGAGGCCTAGTAAAAGAGCTTCGTATTCTGCCATATTGTTAGTGCACCTGAAATTTAGCCTATAGGCTCGGCCTTCTGCATGACTGTTTAGTTTATTGTGTATCCAAACTCCTGCTCCTGCCCCTAGTTTATTGACTGACCCGTCAAATTCAAGAAACCATAGGATTTCTTGTTTTAGGGGAGACTTAATAACTTCTCTGTGATCTGGGATTGTGAGTAGAAGTTCTGGTTTTTCATTTAGTTTGTTTTTTAGGACAGTCTCATCACTTGATTGGATCATCTTTATTTCTAGAGCAGCAGCTTGTTCATTAATGTCCTGATCTTGTTTGAGTGTCTTGGTTTCATCATCATTTGTAAGACCTGAATTATCATTGAAGAGAATATATGAATCTATATCAGAATGGACTGCATATATGGGGAAATTTTGAGGTTTTTCTTCACTGCTGACCATGTATTTCATGAGTGTTTCTCTGTATAGTCTCTTTGGTTGCCCAAAGACAAAGATAGTGGCATATGACATATCTAGCTGCAGGGAACCTTGAAGTTTAGCCCCCAATGATCTAGATAACAACATTCCATACTTGGGTGGGATATCAGCAACTACAACATCCATCAGGATTGTCTTATTGGGGTATTGGACAAGTGACACACAAAGATCTTTTATCAGACCTAAACACTTAACTTGGCTGGAGTCAAATGAGAATAAGTCCTTATAGGGTCTTGTAATATCCAGATTTAATCTTTCCATGACTGATTTGGGCATTAGGTTGTGAGAAGCACCAGAGTCAAACATTGCATTGTGTAATATCTTATCATGAACATGTAGGCTGACATAAAAAGGTAAAATTCCTGCAACTGCTGTCTTTCCATCAACCTCTGGGCCGAAAAGTAGTTCTGGGGTATCATCCAACACATTAACATCATCTTTATTGTGATTGAGTTGAAGGGATTTTCTGATTTGTTGTTTGTAAATGTTGTGTTTGGCCAATTCTGAAAGAGGAATGGCTATCTTCAATTTTCCAATTTTAGCTTCTAAGTCAAAAGGTTTATCAGGTTGGGTCTTGGTATTTTGGTTAATAGCCCTTTCCTTTTCAATGGAATCCCTGATGCCCTCCTCTTGATTCTCTTTTTGATCTTGAGGCTTATCCCTTTTACTTGTCTTTTGAGAAACGTTGCTTGGGTTGTGTTGGAAGGGTGTTGTATCTACTGGTTGCTGTTTTGAGGGGGATGTTTCAGTTATTTCCTCAATTGTTACCTCATCTGTAATTGGACCAGTTTTGTCACTTGGTTCTGTGACAATAGCTTTCTTAGGCTGTGGAGTGTCCTTTGTCTTGTCAGGCCGTGTCACATTTATTGTTCTACTCCTCAATCTGTATTGTTTATGAACTTCAAAGACCGCTGTATCATATCCTTGTTTGAAATCGAATGACTCACCTGATTTGGTTTGGAATTGCTTGATGTTATCATCCTTATGATCTTCTTGTGTTAAAAAGACTTGATTTTCACCATCCAAACCCATTAGATTGATGTGAGGGTCTTCATTGGGTTCACTTGATGTGGAAGTCTCAGCATAATTCTCTTGGAAAGGGGGTCTGACATGCTGGTTAGGATCAGTCCTTCCAACATTGGGATTTTGAGTCTTTCTAAAGTTTTGATTTCTCACGTTGCTTGTTGGCCCTTCCCATGATGACTTTCTTTCTATAGTTTCCACTCTGTCCCCAAGTCTATCCATGCCTTTGATGATTGCATCTAACTTCTGCTCAAATGCTGAGGGTTCTTCTTTAAATGTTGTTCTTCTTTCAGTTCTTGCCCTATTTCTATTGGCAATCAGATTTGCCTCTACACTTACTGCTATGTCTTGCATGTCTGCCAAAGTAGCAGGGGCTCTTTCTCTCAACTGATATGCCATATCAGCATCAAATCCATCAGGGAACTTAATTAATGCCAAATCAGGTGGTGGTCTGAGGTTTTGAGGAATGGCACTATAGACAGCATTGAATCTGGTGCAATAGTCCGAGACAGTTTCTTGTGGACCCCTCTTTATGGTGTCATATTCAGATAGAATGTGCAGAGGGTCTTTTTTCTTTTCCCATCTGTTGAGGAAGGATTGATACAGGGCACCCGAGTTAGGTATAGAGTTTGCAGCCAGCGCCCTGAACCATGTTCTTACATCACCTGTCAGACTTTGGACAAAGATTTTCATCCTTACATCATCATCATCTATCTCATAGTTTTCAAAGTAATCTTGCATTTTCTTGGTATGCTGTAAGGCAGTGTATGTACTGGTTCCATCAAAATAAGTTATTTTACCCTGGTAATCCTGAGGCATGGCCCCAGGATTGTTAGGCAGCTGGAGGGGTGCATAACGATTTTCCATATTTAGTGGGATAGGCGGGACAACTGGAACAACAGGAACAACAATGGCAGTTTGTGTGTTAGGTGTTGCCAATATATTTTGTGAAGTGGATGATGAAGAGGGGGAGGAATGAGTGGTATGAAGGTGAGTTGTAGGTTTAGCAAGGGTGGGGATAAAATTATGCTGAACTGCCTCAGGGCTAGTTTCAGGAGACTGCTCCCATTCCTCTTGGATTTTATGAGTTTTATGGATCAAATTGGGGTTATTGAAAACAGGAGGAGGATTTGGGTCAGGATTTGACCTAGTGTGCCTTGTTTTCCTTTTAGGAGCCAGCTTCTGAACTGCGTTTTGGTATTTTTAGGATATTTTTGGAATTGTTTCAAGGGACTGCTCAGGTGGTTTAGAACCACTGTCTAGGGACAGGCAACAGTTGAAAAATATTATGTCCCCAGTGGAGTCGCCAATTATGTTAACACCCAGGTTGTTCCCTTTGACTCCCAAGGGAATACGGCCGGGGTAACCACTAACCAATCTTTGGATTACAGCTTCTAGCCAAACTGTAATCAGAGAGGGCTCTCTCTTTAAGGTTTGTCTCTGTTCTGTGAAGATTTTAGGCTAGTTATGGGTTCAGGGTTTTGGTTTTATGTTTTGGTTGAGGGATGTCTTTCTTGTACCTAAGGTGGAAATCTTCAGATAGTTTTAATCCATTGGGCAATGGAGTCTGTGGCTACAGGTTGTTTGAAATATTGAGTTGGGTTGCTGAAACTACAGGGCCATTTAAATACTTCATTAAACAAACTTGAAATTGTGATGGGGAAATGTATATAACTAGTGAAAAGCAATTAAGAATTTTCCACTAAGCTGGGGTGTGAGAAAAAGATATATTGCACAGGAGCAAACTTGAATTCCTGACACAATAATCACTGTGAAAGATATAGTTTGGAGGTGCAGCAGTTAAGAATTACACCTTATGACTATAACTGAAGAAAAACATTTATAACAGCATAGATTGAGTTCAGGGTATTCTGTGAATAAATCCTAGAACTATTCTTTTTCTTTGCCATTAACTATGAAACACAGAAACATGAATGCGCTATGAGAAGATAACAAAACACATAACGAAGAGTTTTTAAGGAAAACTTATTGTGCCATGAAGTATGAAGGAATCCTGTAACATTCAGCAAAACACCACAATGCCTCAGATAATGCAGAGCTTTGGAAATTCCATCAGCTTATATATTAATACTCTGGAAATTTACAGCATAAGAAACACTAGAAGAGAAATCAACAACCACCCCTGCAAGCTTATGTGAGGGGGAATATATACAAACGGTCTTACAAAATATCTGAAGCGTTGAGTCATCTGAGAAATAAATACGTTCACCAACTTGTACAGAACAACAGATAAGAAGTTATTACAGCTTTGAATACAACATAAATGCTCTTCAATTCTGTCAGAAGACTTTTTGAACTTTGGAGGCCACTGAGTCGGTTTGAACGTCCTTTTTTAATGCTGGAAAATGTGTCTTTATGGCTGTCGTGCTGTAGCTTTCTCGGCCCTGTCACCTGTGACCGTCAGTGCTGCTTTGCTGGCCGAATAGTTTTGCTGAGTTGGCTCAGCCTCTTCTTTTCCATGCATGCTGATTTTATCAAATTTTCCTGTGCATGATCACTTATGAATTCTAATGAAAAAACTTGGTTACAGGCTCCTGTTTTACAGTATTAACTGTATCATTTTGGTCCAGACCTCCTGTGTGGGCAAATGATGTCTCAGGACTGCCTCTAAAGTCTCATCTGCCTCTGTGTATTTATAGAAATTTGGAGGCACTTCAAACAAATGTTTAATCTCATTCATAATGAAAAATAGGTTCTCAACCCTGTTGTAGAGACTCTGCCCTGATGCTGGCCCTGATTCTTCTGAAGTACTGGGCCTTTCAGTGGTCTGATTTGTAGAAAATGTGTTGAACCTCTTGGCATAATTTTCATGTGAAAGTAGTTTCCCTGCGCTGTTCAGTAAGCTAGGAAGACCTCTATTTTGCAATGCCACAAATTTGTCCATGAACTTATTAACCTCTGTCTGCATATCCTGGCTTCTTCTTTCTAGTGTTTGTACCAGGCTTCTTAGTGTTAGGACTCTTTTTATTAGCAAAATGGTCTCAGTCCTGTTGGAAATTCCCATTGTTGCTAGCTGAGCACTTGTTCTGTTATTAAGCACATCAATCATTCTGTTGGCAACCTCAGGCATATAGCCTAGAGATGCCCTTGCTCTTTGGATTTCCCTATGTGCTTTCCCTATGAGCTCCATCTGCTCATGAATAGTCTCAATGTATTGCCATTGATCAGTGATGGATTGGCCAATGTTGGCCCATAGGACTGTCTTGAGCTCAGCTGTTACTTTTTCCAGGGTGAGCTCTTTCTCCAGCTCCTTTATCTTCTCTTTGAGAGCCTTTATCTCTCTTCCTTTCTCAGCTACATTTTGTTTTGATTTATCATATTTTTCATTTAGCTTGACTAAATTCTCCCTGGCCTCATTCAGTTCTGCCATTTGGGCCTCTAGGGCCTGAATTTCACTCCTTAGCTTCTGCATGTCCAGGCTTGGAGCCTGCTCTGTTGTTGGCGCTGGTGCTGATGTAGATGGTGCTGTTTGTTCTGTCTTTTCAGGGGGAGGAGCAGTAGTTTGAGGAGGTTCCTCAAGGTTAATTATCTCTGGAGGAGGCTGAGATGTTTGTCCTCCTTCTTTTTGTTGTAATGATGCCTACACTGCAGCCTCTGATTCTCCCAATTTTTCTTGTGTCTGGATCAGCTGTTTGTATAATGAGACCAGCATAGCTGCTGCATCTTGGTCATGTCTCAGCTGGGCAACTTCTCCAGTTTGTGGGTGAATGTTTGCTGGGACTTTTACCATTTTCCTTAGTGCTGCCATATCTGCATCTCTTAACTTCAATAATGCTTGTACAGCCTTGATGTCCTTGGGATCATGCCCAAGTTCTATGATTATCTCCTCTAAGGCTTTAATTCTGTTGTCCTTTGCTTGAGAGGATGCTCTCTCCAACTCAAGTTGGGCAGCTGTATTATTTAGGCTATTTTCTAGCATGTAGTTCACCAATGTCTTATCTGCCAAGGAGGCATACACCATCTCACCCGTTTGCTTATGTAATTCAATTTGATCCATTGGGTGGATGTCCTTGGCAAGGACCTCAAGGTTGGTGCTTATGTAATCTGCAGGTGACTGTGGCTGCAACACGGCTGGCGTAAAATGGCTCATGATCATTTTGCCCTCCTGGACATCATATGCAGACATTAGTCTTTGCTGGTTAGTGGAAGCCATTTTCAACAAATGATTATATAGTTGTATTCTTATGGGCTCATTCCTCTTCTTTATATCAATGAATTGTTGCTTGATGCCCAGTTCACCTCCTCTTTGCTGGCTTGAGGAGCTGACTTCTCCTCCAATCATCCTCTCTTGTTCCTGCTGGAAGGAACTCGCAGATGCCTCCATACTAGGTGGGCCCATGCCCAAAGATTGCCCTATAGGCATTTCTTCCTCTGAGAGGGGATTCATTCTGTGTCTTTTCTCCCCTTGAGTTGTTGATGTTGTGAGGGGAGTCTCTCTGTCCCTCTTTCTACTTATGTCTTCTTTTTGTGGGGTTTGGAGGACTGAGGCCTCCACTGTTGTCCCCTGCCTAGGAGGCAGAGTGTCCTGAGCTTGCTGCCCGGTGGATTTTGGGGCCTGTGATGTTTGCTCTTGTTGCATTGGCTGCTCTTTTTCTTGCTGCCCACCTTGTTGTTGTTGTATTTGTTCATGAGGTGGCTGCTCTGGCTCCATCTCTTTCTCTTTGCCTTTGCTGGAAGTTTGATCAGTAGCTTTGGCTGCTTGCTGATGTGCTGTAGAGGATGAGGCAGCTGCTCCCACTTGAGTGCCTGGAAGAGCAAATACCTATGCACAAAGCTCTAAGTCAGCCAACTTTTGGAGATTTTTTACTGCTCTTTGATTTAGTTCTTCTTGTGTGACAGCCTCCTCTAAGGTGCCTTTCCTCCACTTTATTTGATTTGCATATTTTTCTATGTGAGGCAACCTTAAGTGGTCATACCTGGCCAGCCTATATTTGACCCTTCTTAGACTTATGAAATGATTGGGGTCGTATGGTTTCCAAAGGAAGCTGGTCTGTAAGCCAAGGGCTTCTAGCATGCTATCTGCCTCTTGCCAACCTTCCTCTCTTTTGTTATAAATGAAGTGGCCTAATTGGTTTTTGACTTTGAGCTGTGCTTTCTTGCCTTTGCCTGAAAAATGTAGCACATCAGCATTCCCAAATTTCCTGAAGTATTCAAGGGAAAACAATCTCATGGGCACATATTTGGGCAATCTGTATGGGGGCAACTCACACCCATATATCCTGATGACTGTGTGGTTTTGGTAATAGTACCAATCCCCAATGCTGTATGCTTTAGATAACTGAAGAACTCTCTGCATCTCATCAGTTAGTCTTGGAGGAGGTGAGCGCATAAGCAAAGACATGGTTGGGTGCATGAAGAGGTCTATAAACTCACAATAAGTGTATGGAGAATTAGATCTGCAGTGGAAGGCAGAGGACCAATAAACCACTGACCTTAGATTTCCTTGTGCATCCACTCTCTTTACAGCAAAATGAAATTTCTCATGTTGATAATACAAAATTAAGTGGTAGATGTAGGAGGTGTATCTGAACACCCTTTCTCTTGCCAAGTTCATCAATTGCTCATGTATTTTGTTAGATATGTAGGTGGCATAGTCATAGCAGATTGGAGACTTGCCAGGGGAAAACATGAGCATCATCACCAGCACAGTTTCATCAACAAACTCAATTGAATTATAGCCTAGAATGGGACTGATCATGTCTACAAGGTCCCTGCCCAATTGGTTGAGGTAAACATGAGAAATGGGAGGGTATTTCACAGTGTCAGAGTCAATGTACAATTGATTTAGTTTGGTGACCTGAGCATCTGTCAATTTAGGTCCTTGCTTTATCAGATCAATTAGTGATAAAGGAACTAATTTCTTCTCAGTTTTGAAGTGCAGCATCTCTCTGATGGATTCAGGGGTGACATAGAAAACAACTGAGCCTGAAGGGTCAATCACAGCCCTCTGAGTGGCATCATAGCAGTCATCACATAGGTGGATTAGGTCAGGAAACTGGTTGACCTGAGGGAGCTTGAAGATAGGGAGGAAAGAATCCCAAATGCCCAATACATCTGTTCCAGATTCATGTTTAATCTTCAATTCGTTTAACAAGTGGATGTGGTACTTGCTGTGCATTAGCATTTCTTCTGATATTTGATAATCCAGGTCTGCTAATGGTTTCCATTCCAATTCTCTCTGAGGGGCATTTAATGGAGCAATATTCAAGGCTACAAGAGCTACTGGTGCATCCATGGTTACTTTAGGATTCTGTTTGTATGCACTGGTGTTACTATGCAGAGCAACACAAAGGAGTATTTCTTGGAAAGAGAGGTGATTTTCTGAGCAACAGAGGATAAAATGGCAATGGCAGCAATTGAAATACTGCACAAAGCACTGATAGGGCAAATGCTTGGCCTTAAAAACTCTCTTTACGGTAAATTGATGCAGCGTGGGTTCTCAGTTCACGAATGCGCGAACCAACTGTATGTTTTGTGAAAACTCGGGTAAACAAGGCTCTGCAGGCGAATTTCGACTTTACAACTGAAAATGGAGGCTAGCCACAGGGGATTTAGCGGTAAACACAGTGTTTTCTTACTCTTTAAGCTATTGTTGGAGAATTATGGACAAAACCAGGCGCAGAGGAAATGACTGGGATAAATACCTGGTAAACTGTCGGCAATAGTCACAAATGCAGGTGGATTTGTTGCGCCAACGGTCTTCAGGTTGATTTCAGCTGGTTGGCGACGGATTTGGACGTAAAATGCATGCAAGGGGAGCAATAGTCGTTTTTGCAAAAAGTGAGAAAAACACGGTTTTTTGGCCAAAATATGGATTTTTTGGAACATTGGCGCCTTTTTTGGATGACGTCAGCATGACGTCATCAGGTGGGGTCAAGGTCGGATGATGTCAGCATGACGTCATCGAGTGACATGGCGGCTTAAGCGTGGTCCACGAGGATGGTGAGGTGGTGGGCAGGTCAGAGCAGTGGCGGATGGGGGTGCTGACGCGGCGATGATGTAGCAATGACGTGGTGATGACGTTGGCAAGGCGGGTTCACAGAAACCGGAAACGGTAAGCGGTATAATATCGCACCGCTCTCTATACAGAAGCGGAATTGTCAGAGGGTGCTCCGATACGATTTGGGGGTGACACATGGCAGAGGCCTGACGTCACCCTCTGACAAATTTCGGAAGGTAACTTACGGATGTCGGGCCCGGTCCGAAATGCATGAGAGTCGTCGGATGAAAAGGGCCAGATCCGACGGTCGACGGATCGTTAAGGTGCCAGGTTGATACGGAAATGGGCGGGGATTAAAATAATATATTTGTTTGAAAAACGCGCCCAGCGGGACTGTGGACTTTGGAAAATTTGTATGACTTTTCAATGTATTTTATCAAAACGCGCATTGCGCCAATACTTTGGGTAAAATGGGAAAAGTGGGTTTTTATGTATATTTTGCAAATGAAGCGGGTTAGGGGTAAAAATGGGGTTTTTTACAATGTTCTTTTAGCAAATGAAGGGGTTAATGGTTTAGATAACTTCTGAAGGGGGAAGAGGGGTAGGGTTTGGGTTCTTAAACTGACCAGATGTCAATTTAATCCCTTACTGTGAACATATGGCTATAATGCTAGGGGGGAAGGGATATTTATAGAATGCTTGGGGTTTATACACCATAGTGTTTATAATAATAGGGAAAGGGTAACATAGGGGATTTAGATAATAAGAAGTTAACGGTTAATATAAATGGAAGAGGTGAATGAGGAGTGATATCACTAATTTTATATAAAAAAAACTTAGCTTAGGGAGTAGATCAAAATGAAAAGAATTTTAGACAAGAAATGTGGCTTTTAAAGGAATAAGAACCAACATAAAGCCTTAAATTCTTTCATGAACACAACTGATGAAGGGATGTTAGTAATGAATGTGAAAGGGGAGAAAAGGGAGTTAGTCATGCTTCTTTGCTTTGCTGCAACATGATGGAGAAGAGAAGCTTCTCTATGCCTTGATGTTTCTTTCATGTTAGACCAGCAAAACTCCGTTTGAAAAGAATGATACTTCTGCAACCCCAACTGCCTACCCATCTACTTGCCTAGCATTTTTTGTTTCTTCATGGAGGATGCACTTAGACTTGCAGACCCTTATGTGCCTTTTCTTTCCTTTGGCTTTTTCTTTTGATTTTCTATCTAGGACTACCCTTATTGCTTCCAAGGTACCAAATTAAACAGTTGGGAACCTTACTTCTCTACCTAGCTACTGGTCTGCCAAGATTAAACAGTTTGGACAGACTTCTTTCTCTATTCTACAACAGAAAATTGAAACATGGCATGATCCAGATTAGGCTGTTGGACCATCCATCAAAATTGAGACAACATCAAGCTATATACACATGTTGCCTTTCCTTGAAAATATGGGATCTTTGCATCACCAAAGCAGAGCATATTTGGAACTTTCTTTGCCAATCATGAAATATGAAACCTATTGGTATAGGTAGCTAACAAGTCCAATCATCAAAGCATACTTCAAGGAACTTTTGGATGAATTCCTTAAAGGTTGTAATTACAACTCGTGAGAATATTGCAAGCGCATTCTTCAATACAAAAGGAATAACCATATATTGAAAACATCCCCACTCTATCATGAAGGTGGTCTTGCTGCGATCCTCTGATGTGATCATGATTAGATGGTACCTCGAGAATCCATCAGTGAATGAATAGGCTTCCTTCCCTCCAACATTCTCCAAGATTTCATCTGTAAATGGCGTTGGAACCAAGTCATGAACACATGCATCATTGAGCTTCCTCAGATCTACATATAGCCGGATTTCATCTTGTTGCTTCTTTTCCTGGACTAACATAGGCCTTACCTAGTCTAATTCTTCCATTAAATCAATGATCCCATCTTCTAGCATTTTGTCCAACTCCTTGCGCACCTTTTTATTATACTTGGGATTCAAATGGTAGGGTCGTTGTTTTACAAGCTTTGCATCGAGCTTCAAAGTAATCTTCATCGCCCCCAGGTCCCCTACTATCTCCTTCAGATCTGAGAACTTGATGGGAAATTAGTATTAGTATTCGCGTAGCAGTTCTGCGACCTTATCAATTGTATCCTCATCCCAATAGTTGCATATTTTAGCAAACTTCAACTGCACGTCTGTTCGAATGTTTACCTGTCTATTCTTCAAAGGTTTTTCTATTTACGAGATTATTTCTTTGGGTCCTTCAACTTCGCGTTGTCCCTGAAATTCCAAAATGGTGATATTTCTAGAATCATCTTATTCTTCTTCTGTAGTCAAATTATATCATTCCAGTGCATGGCGTAGCTATGTATTCCAATCTAGTTGAACCCATTATACTGGTTCCTCAGGAATTCGAAAGATTGCAACATTAGTTTCTTGGAGCACCTCATCAATACATTCAAATCCATCCTCAAAGTTAACGGTTAATACAAAAATTTCCCTGCGAATATCTCACTCGGTTGTTCTATGGCATAAATTCGTTTCCAGGTACCAATTCATTGGAATGGTATCCAAAGTATGACAAAAGATGTGCACCCAATCAGGGTGAGGTTCCTCTCCCCAAGCTTTAGTCCGTTGTGCCAAATTCTCTCGTGGATCGTCTTTTCTAGTGTATTTCTCTATCACATGGGTATTGGCATACTCGAACCTCAGCTTCATCATTCTTATATTCTTTCCAATCAGTGAAGCTATCCTTATGCATACCCCACCAATGGTAAGGCGTAGCTCGCAATGCCAAATCTAATGCCTAGAACTGATGCTCTTCTAGCACCTCCCTTTCAAACTTATCCAGAAACAAATTAACATCATCTAAACCATCCATCATAATGAGGAAGATTTCTTACCTCTGTGGATATGCATCGAAGGAATTTTTTCAACATGTTATAGCACAGTGAAGAGACTTCATGTAATATGTTTTTCCAATGCTAAAGCTATTTGTCAGAATCTGAGGTGCAGGAGCTATATCTATCCCATGTAATTCATCCATCTGATGTAGGATTTATCTATTCCTCATCACACACAATGATCTTATATATCTGATCTAGATCGTCCTCCTCCTCATAATCACGGACTAGTTCAGTGTATCGCGCACCTTTAGATGGATCTAAGGGAACAATTACCCAGAGTTATTTCTACTCAAAGATCATTATGTGCTTCTTAAGATTAATGACTGCATCCATATCTAAGGCCCAATCAATGCCCAATAGCGCAGGGTAAGGATTACGATCATCCACTATCTCTATTACTTCAAAATCGGCCAAAGCGCTTGCTCCTTCAATATCGACCATTACCCCATACAAGCACCCCATAGGAATGATTTTCCATTGATTGGCCATACGAAGCTGGATAGGAGACCACTATATCATAGGTCTCCCCATTCTTTCCCAAGTTTGTTTTGGTAGCACATTCACATATAATCCTAGATCGAGGATTACCTGCTCCAATTCATACTCTCTAATCTGCGCTATTAGCCTCATTCCACGACCTGTTCGTTTCTTGATTTTGCCCAATTTTCATATAATGTGCTACTCTGGAGGAGGCTTGACCTTCCCTATACAATTATCAATCAACTCTTGAAGCCCTTCTACTACATTTCTATCTCATAATAGCTTCATACACATCTTCAGGAAGGTAGCTAATAGCGATGGATCTACGTTCTGTGCTTCACTGGTTTCGCCAAACTTCTCCTGACTTTTTGAGGTAGAGGCTTTAGTGAAGCTATTTTTGGATTCCATAAAGGTCTCTTTAGCCCGGTTTGGATTGAAGCCAACTTCCTTCTCAGCAACCTTGCACACCCATCCTTCAATTTATGGCTGCTTTCCCTTATCTTCTCCTGTAGAAACACCACTTCGCATTATGATATTAATAATAGGCTCTTCTTTTCGAGGCTTCATTCTCATCATCTGAATGTTCTATGTAGGTGTCTGCGTCTTCTTTTTCTACATCTTGGCTATTAGTACCGGGCTAATATTTTATTACACGATCAAACTGTTGGCAATACTGGCAAGATTGATGTGTTGAGTTCTATGAGTCACGTGCAAAATGGTTGGCTGCTCCATAATTATAGTAAATGACTTGTCCACAACCCCTGTCGACCCCTCCTCCTCTTCCTCTTCCTTGGCCCAGGAATCCTCCACACACTGCACTTGCACTCTAATCCTGAAGATAATTTTCGTTCAACATTATATATGTAGGGTCCGCTCCATCATTAGTTCATAGCTCCAGCAATTGTGCTCATCATGCCTAACTAACTTACAAAAAGTACATAATAATTGTTGTAGTGTCTGCACAATTTTTTGTAGGAGATGATACTTATCAGTCACGTGCTTCCCAGCTACTTGATAGATAGCACACCATAAGGGTACTTCCACGCACAATCGAACGGCATTTTCTGGTTTTATAGGGACAGGACCTCCCCCAATGAGGTAGTTTTGATAAATGGAACAATGGTCCTTGGCATGACCTTGTACTTTACACTTCAAGCACCAAACTTATGCATGCACGTCAGGTTGCGCTTCCTTTCCCTTCTTCAGGCTCTGCAATTCCATGTGTAGGCTTGCCAACTGCGATTGAATCTATTGTACCCCTATATTTGTATCCTACATTGGTGAAGCTTCTAATCTCATAGTGATCTCCATTGCTTCTACTTGTGTTCCTATTTTCTGTTGTGACAATGGCACTCTCAGATGCAGTAGGAGTGAAGCAATATACCAGTCTCTATGCTGAGAATTTATAATTGTCATATTAGCCTTTTGAATAAAACATTTTAATATTTGATCAAAGTCCCATGTAGACTCAGTTACCCTCTTCTTAATCTCCTTGAACTCTATTACAGACTGAGCTTGAGATTTGGGCTTCTTGAATTCACTATTCAATGCTTGCTGGGTCTCTAGTATAATCACAGTGGGCTTATATGTGCAGAACTTCATGTACCAACTCAGCACTCTATCTTGTAGTGTTGTGAATAGCTGCGCTTTCTTCATATTATCATCAGTGATTTGTGGTGTCGTCCATACAGCATCTGCGAAAAACCAAAATGTTTAGGGGTCTTCATTTCCCACACCCTTAAACAAAGGCAACTTCAATGTATTCTCCATATTAAATGATGGAGGTGCAGGTGGAGGTGGGGGTGGAGGTGGAGGCAGAGGTGTAGGTGTAAGTGTGTGAAGCAGAGGTGGAGGCAAAGGTGAAGAGGATGGACGAGGTATTCATGCAATACCCAGACTTACAAGTTGTAGCACACTTCACGGTATTCTCAAAATATTACCTTCTTCGTCACTATCAAAATATCTTCATAGCAGACTGTATTCAAATCATGATTCTTCATTTCTTCTTAATTCTCTTCCACTTCGCATAGTCCCAAACATCAATTTAAAGGTATAACCCGCATTTCGCACAATAGCATCTTAATTCAAGTCTTCAGAAATTTCAGGTACTTACCTCTTGGGATTTTGAAGAACCTGTGTTCTGCTTCACTGTAGTTAATGAATGTATCAATCATGAATTTAGTTATGAATCCTCCCAGAATATGGTCAATCCAGTGATCGACGACCCACGCAATTTTTTTTTTCTGAAGCTTCCAAGCACTTTACCAGTTCAGGGGTCTACATAATATGGTCATCAAGTTTCCACGTACCCTGACTATCTACTAATTTGGACAGCCACTCATATAATTCATAGGGGAAAGAGAATAAGAATATTTCATGTTCGTCTTTATATAGGTACTTATTCAACCACCCTTCCTTCGACAAGCACAAATTTATGTTTTTCAGGGATGCAAATGCATGCAATTTCTGATCAATCTACTTCTCAATTTCTTTCTTAGTAGGGAACCACTTATCAAACATCCCTTTAGCAAGATCTCTGTCCTGACAACAGAACCAGTTTTAGCTTGATGGGGCTTGACCCAAGTTCAATGTTATCTGAGCCAACCAACAAAACCCTAAACTGCTGGCCCTTTTGGTAACAACCCGCGTAGTGCGGGATGCAGTCTCACCCGAAGCTGTATTGGTGGATAAAAAAAACTAGTTTTCTACATCCAAAGGCCTGTGTGATGGGTTCCTATGGCTCCTAGGGCTCATTTCTATCTTCGCGAGCCCTAACCCTTCCAAAACATATAATTAGAGTAAATTCTCTTAAACAGTATTTAGATCTTCGTGAAGGCCTTTAATCATTCATAACATACATAAATAACACTGATCTACTACTTTCACGCACAAGATAACCATTAATTCAGATAATTTACATTACAAAGTGAAAATATAAAAACTTGCAGAAGTAAGAAATAATACACAGATGCATAAGAATTGGCTCAAAACTATCTTTATTAAGTATATTCTTTCAATTACAGACTCCTTTTCCCTACGCACTCAGCTACAAGGGCCCATGCACTCAGATCGCAGACTTGCCAAGGTCTCTACACACTCAACTGCAGGAGCCTTCCTCTTCTTCTAAGTACATGAAACAAACCTTTCTTACCTTAGCTTACTTGACCTTACAAAATATTATTTTCTATTAGACCTCCCCCTTAGACTCGTTATGACTCTTCTATTTATAGCCTTTCTTTTACAATACCATGGTCTGCGGACCATGGGTGGCTCTCAAAACCTTCCTATTGCCTACTCACCTAAGGGACTAAAGCCCCTTTTAATCTAACTATCTTCGCGCTCTGCTTCCAAATTTCGTGGAGACTTTACATTTAAACAAAAAGAAATTACAAAATCTACCAAAATGTACCCTAGGTACCCCATCTCAACACAATGACTTCCCAAGATAATAGTTCCCACAAGGGAGTCTCAAAATTATTTTTAGAAATTTGACTAAATTAATGTTTATGTGTTGTTGACGGTGTTGGAAGCCGTCAAGAGGGAAGGGGTCTCTCTGATGTGAAGTCCCAGTTAGACCCCATGCCATTGGGAGTAGGATTCAGAAATCGGAATATGACCGATTGCTAAAGTGGTGGGTTTTAATAACATGCCTTGGTTGCAATAATTGCACAAAATGATGTATACATGACTTTGGTGGAAAAAAGTGTATGAAATTTGTGAAGTTTCAAGTGTAATGCATGAGAGATTCCATCACACCAAAGGGAAAGAAAGTGAGCCCCTTAGAAGCATGTAATAGTACTTATCTTAAAAAAGACGCATGAATAGTAAAATAATCATAAGTTAACCTGCAAAATAGTTCACAAGATAACCATGATCGAAATAACATAACAACATGCATTCAACAAGATTCATACAAAAGAAAATGAATTAGTTCATAAGCATTAGCATAAATAAAATAACACATATCGTAAACATAACAAGAATAGTCTTACTACATCCGCGACATATCATGAATACATGTCGGCTCCAAGTCTTATTAAAAGTGAAAGTTCCAGACATACATTTATAATTGATAAGGCAGTAGTCCCAATAGTGGAACATAAAGCCAACACTTTCTTCTCCAAAGAAATATAATCCTTCTATTATAGAAAGGAGAATTCAAGGCTCTAAAAAATGCTCCCAATCCTTTGATTCCCAACCAAAAACCATTTACATTAGTTATGAGGGTATATTTATAACTTATGAGATGACTATCCATCTCCCTTTGTGACCTTTAGACTCCCCTCGTGACTCTTTGATTTCTTTTGTCTTGTTTCTAACTAATGACTTTTCATATTCCACAATTCACACTTGGACTTCCATTTACAAATTTATTTCAAATACAATATTATAAATACCCATATAAGACAAAATTGGGTAGAGTCTAATAAAACAAGCATAATAAGACAAAACAAGATATCAAGCTTCAGTTTTGGGAAACTCTAGCTCAACAGCTTCAACCTGTAGATCTTTGATCACATAGTAATGCCAAGCTTTGTATTTTGTGATGATTCCCTCAAAATTTGTGATAGGATTAGGATGAAAGTGGACTCTAGCCTAGATTGTATCTAGGTATATAGTCTTGGAGCCAGTTTGTGTTTCCTTCTTCAAAAAGAACAACAAGATGTTCATCTTGGCAGGGCCACCAATATACTTATGCATGTCATGTATGTTGATTTCCAACTCTCATTTGGTAGAAATCTGCCTAAACTAGTCCAAGTATTCTTCGACTTCCTATAACAAGTATGCAGACATATAAAATTTGGCATGCCTTCCCTTGGGAGGATTATTTGCATTGATCACATTGATCACAGTTGTTAGGCCAACAAATCTAACCTATTGAATATCTTTCCTTCATTGACAATATGATGCAAAAGATATGCCCAACATTTAGGAAATATTTCAATACTCTTTTGACCATAGATTTGGAAGCATAATACAATTAGGTGCTGGAACACAATTTATTAAGAGATTTAATATTGTATATGTTGTTGGGTATTTGACAAAACTTGGATGGCTCTTTCACCCAAGATTTGACAACATCCTTGGTGCTCAAATAACTGGTGACTACATAGAAATGAGAATCCATGTATCCTTATAGCTTGGGAAAATGATAATAGGATGAATTCCATGCATCAAATATGAAACAATCTGCCATCCACTAACACTGCTTAGGGTCATTCTCTTTAGATCAATGTGCGGCATGATCCACCTGATGATATCTGCACAAGGGAAAGCAAGATACTTACATGAAACTTTTTGAATGTCTGAGCTCTCTACATTTATATACAAATGTATGCCTTCTAGATCTTCTTTGAAACTGGTGTTTGTGAATGCATCTTTAACTATGTGCCAAGTGATATCTAAATATTTCTCAATAAAGAGTCGGGTGTCTGACATAATAGGCATGGTGATAGGGGTACTCTCAACTACTTCACCAGTGCTTCTCTCTATAGTGTCTTTTAAGATTGATCTCTTTGGAAGAATGATGAAAACAACTGATAAAAGAGAGATGAGCTCAAAAACTTGCAGTACCTGTATCACAAGATGCACTCATGGTGAAGAGAAATCAGATTATGAAAATCAATTCATTCATCAAAACTAAGGTAGAAACTCAGCCACTGGAGATAAGGATTATGTAGTTTCTGGGCTTAAGGAGGTAGGTTTGGCTCATGAACAACACACTACGTAGTCTCAATAGGAAAGGGAGGATCTTGAGGCTTGAGACTGCACAATGTGTTGTCTGAGTCGGGCAGACTAAGTGAAGAGAATGCGTATTGTACAGTCTCAGTGGCCAAGGATGAGGCTTGAGGCCTTGCATTATGTAACACATAGATTGGGAATGATCCAGGTGGATGTTGGTGGCCATCCACCTATCCCACTTGGACCCCCACAACTGTCTCTTTCAGTTTTTCAGTTTCCTTAATTGTAGCACAGTTTACTATTTTTAGCAGTTTTTCATGTCCTGAACTTCCAGAGCCGTTTTGAGGCCCTAAACGACGTTTTCTAGGAAAAACAGGAGCAACATGGGTCTTCAACCAATGTTTCTCACTCAAAAGTTGTATTCCTTGGATAGCTCTTTCTAATGAGGTATTATGCACGTCAAACGAAGATTGTATGCCAAAGTTATAACCCCAGGAAGTTGATGTACCAATTTACCCAAACAGGGCCCACAGTTTGGCATTTCATCTCTTAGGGTTAGGTTTTTGGATGTTTAGGGTTTTCCATTATTTCTCAACAATAAATAGGCCTTCGAGCCTCATTGTAACAGAGTTCAGAGGCATGTAGCCACCACATCTCTTCTCAGAGATAAGCTACCATAGCCATAAGTACTTTAGTTCCATTTCTGTTTGTAAGCATATTTCATTACTTGATATTAATGAAATGAATTATTATTTATGCTGCATCTCTGTATTTATGGTTATATCTATAATTTGTTGCGTTCATGTTTAAATCTAGATCAGTGGTATCAGAGCGGTCTGCATTTTCTCTGTTTTTCTTTGCATGTCCCCAATGAGGTTGGGATATAAGGATTTAGGGCTTGAGCTGGTCAAACCTTTGCAAGACCAGCCTCACAAACCCCCATGACCTCTGTTACACAAAAATATCGTCACCATGATTATTCGCAGTCAGTATGAGTCTATCATCACTTGCACTGCCCTCCTAAGCAAGTCTCAGACCTCAGCTCTTCAAGTCAAGCTTTGAAAATGGGAGAAAGACATTAAAAATCAATGAAACTCTGGTTCCGCACTTTCTCTCACTATCACCTACAGTCCCGCACCTTCTGTTTACAAAAACTACGGACCTGCCCGCTCTGTCCCTAAAGGTGTGGGTGCGGACCCCTGTGAAAGTCAAAAGGTGCAAGTTTTATCTTAAAAAACTCACTTTGGATTAATTCTAGAGGATTCTAGAAGGAATTTTGACATGGATTGTTTGCTCTGAGGTGGTTCATGCATCCCAAAAGAGAAGGAGCTAATCCCTTAATGAGAGGAGCTATCCCTTTGAAGGAGGGCTTTATCCCTTTGAAGGAGGACCTAGTAACCTCCCTCCATTGCACTATAAATTCAGGCATTGGGCTCGTTGCTGGGGAGGTTAGAATCTGAACATTTTTGAGGGTAAATGCCGGTGATATCAAGACTTCCTAGTTGAGCTTAAGAGGAGAGATCACATACCTTTTTGGCTTCATTGGGGAGTGAGTGAAACTTGTCAAAGTAGAGGAGACTTCTTGCTGGACCTTGGGAGGAGCTTGTACAGCATCAAGGCACAGGTTGTAAAGTTCTTCTTCTTTTGAATTAATACAATCAAACTCATTTTTCTCAACAAGTATCTCATGTTATTTGTTTCATGGACTCCTTGACTTTCATGTTAAATATGTTTTATGATAGTGGCTTTTCAGGTGCTATTTAATTTGTTTGCCTTGTTTGTGTTTGCAGATTCATGACAAAGGAGCTCATTTGGATCGAAGGAGCGAGGTTATCCACAAACTTGCGTTGGATCTAAGGTAGGCCCTAAAAACACTTGTTTTCCATTGTTTATAAAAGCATATTTAGAGAAAGATAGTGTCTGGTTGGTTTTCTTGTCATTAGGTCTTCTTTAGATTCTAGGAAGGTCTATATTGTCCGCAAGATCGACTTATTCCGTGTGACAAAGGTTGACCTTGAGGAACGTACTGTCCTGTAGGTATGTACTGTCCTTGAGGTTGCCCTCCAGATGCAAATTGGGTACCTTGAGGTTGCCCCCCAGGCGATAATTATACCTCAAGGTCAACCCCAGTATCAGTACGTGCCTCAAGGGTATCTACCCCAAGGTCAGTACTCAAACCAAGTTTCCAACCACCCTCCGGTCAAACGTATGTTCAAGGAACAGGAAATGTACCTTTCAATTATCAATCCTACCCTCAACCCGGTTATGGTCCTCAATATTCTCAACCTGTTATGGGTCCGTACACCGGAATGAACATAGTGTGGGATCCATCTCAAACTCAACAGGTGTTGCAGCCAAATGTACAGTTGTCATCTCAAACTGGACAACCCTTAGTTTCTGGTACACCCCAGCAACCAGTCCAGTCTAACATTCAAACTTTTGTACCTTCGGTAGTTTCTTAGCCTGGGCCTAGTATGCCTCGTACTCTGCCTCAAACGATTGCTACAACTACCGCAACATCTGTTCAATCTACCCCACCTACTTTCGGAGTATCGACAGCTCCGATTTCTACTGTTCCTGTATTTACTCCTCAGACATCTTTACCACCGTCTGGATCTACGATTCAAACTTCGGTTTAGATACCTGTAGGACAACCTGGTTCAAGTACGGTTGTCACAAGTCAACCACAATTTACTTATCAACCGTGCCAGGGACAGTACCAATTCGGTCCTCCTGTGCAGCAGCCAGTCTATCAGTATCAACCATACCCTGGGTACACTTATCAACAACCTCAACAACCCCAGTACGGTCCGGTTAATCTTGGTTTTCCAGGAGGATACAATATCCCAAATGCAATTCCTATTCCTAGTTATCCCGGATATCCTCCTCCTGGGGCTGGTCTCATGACCCAGAGTTTTAGCGACCTTAATCATCAGTTACCATTTATCGCAACTTTGGACTTACCTGATTTGTCACGCCTAACAAACGATCCCATTAATTATCTTCCGTTTTGGCTGCCAATGCTGAATAAGTTGCCCAGTGACATTCCTAAGTTCGAAGGTAAAGCAGGAGAGGACCTGTCGAACCATGTGATGACTTACCACCTCTGGTGTGCATCTAACTCCATTTCAGATGATTCAATTCGTCTTAGACTTTTCCAGCACACTCTAATTGGTCTCGCGGCCAAGTGGTACATTGAGTTACTGCAAGGCACTTTTTATAATTTTAGTCAGTTAGCTACCTCATTTTTAACTCATTTTCAGTTGCCAGTCCGATATGACAATTGCACGGAATTGTTAACTTCATTAAAACAATCGACATCCACTTACATTTCAGATCATATTCATGAGTGGAGATGTCGACGGCGTTTAGTGAAGGTGTTTATTCCGGATCAGATCTTGGCCGAGTGGTTTGTAAAATCTTTGTTGCCAAAGATCACTGAAGATGTAGCTAAAGCCGGAGTTGTTACTGAAGAGCAAGTAATTGCTCAAGAACAGTACCTTGACTTGGTCTATACTCAGTCAGGTACGTTACACGAGAAAATCCCCGATCTTCCCAAGCAAAATCAAATCGTTACAGCTCCTTCAGGATCTCATGCCGCCGATGGTATGATTGGTACGGTTAACACTAAAAGTAAGAAGAAATCTTCCAAGAATTCTTCTCCTATCATAACCTTGCCTGATTCCCCAACAGGAGATTCTTCTGCAGAGATTTCCGCTGATATTCACGTTGTAGAGTCATCTACAGCCAAATCAAAATCCGGTGGGAAGAAGAAAGGAAAGAAGAAGAATAAAACGGACAAAAATCCAAAGGAGAAACCTGAAAAATCAGAATCCAATGACAAAAATCGCAAACCTCGTTATCCTTGTCTCATTTGTGACGATGAACATTTTACAAGAGACTGCCCTCATCGTGCAGAGGTTGTGAAGATTGTCAAAGGTTCCCAAACGCCTGCTGTTTTGAAGGATCCTTTTCCAGCTCAAGACAGTAAGATGATAGGTTCGTCCTCGAGTGCCAATGAAGAACCCATACTGATGATGTCCCATGTTAGGATTGTGACTCGATCACAAGATTATGGTAGTAAAAGTCCTGTTGATGGTAAAGAAGCAGAATCTTCTCATTCTAATCCATCAACCTTAGCTCCCGGTTCCGATCCACTACAGATCAAGAAACCTAATCCAGACTTGGTAATCAAACCGCCCGCCAAGGGTATACTTCGAAAGTCAGCTTTCAATCCACATGCGAGAGCGGCTCAGAATTATAACATTGTTGAGGATTTAGCTGTTTCACCCTCAGCAATGTCGGCTTTGGAAGTGCTGCAATCGTGTCCAGCACAACGTAAATTACTTTTGTCGGCTATAGGAGCTGTTGACGTTCAGGACTCGAATCTATTAATTTTTGATCTAGAAAATAGTACACTGCGTTTGCCTCATCAAATGGCTTTCCAGATTCCAGTGATATTCAAAAACATGCCTATTCATTAGACTGTAATTGATGAGGGAGCCTCAACGTGTATTATGTCGATACAGTGTTGGAGATCGCTTGGTTCTCCTTCGCTAAATCAATCCCCGACGATTCTAAAGGCCTTTGATGGCCGTGGGTTTCATCCTTTTGGCATTCTACAGGATTTGCCTATAGGGGTTGAAGGAAAAACCGTTAGTCTAGATGTGGAGGTGGTTGATGCCCCTCTAGATTACAACCTTCTCTTGGGTCGAAGTTGGTCTTACACTATGACAACGGTCATTTCATTGGTCTTTCGAGTAATAAAGTTTCCACATAATGGAAGGATCGTAACAATAGACCAGCTGGCTTACTTTTCGTCCGACCCAGCCTCTTCTGAGAGTATTCAGCATGTCGGTAAAACGACTATCCCATATAAGAATGTTGGAGTAGGACTAGTTAAAGATGCCGGTTTACTGGGAACTTTTCCTTTTCCTCTGATCAACGCATCGTCTTCATTTGCAACCATTCATATGATTACATCAAACACCATTGTTTATGATGATCCTTGGATCATTCCTTCTGAATCTGAGATAGACTCATTTGGTGATGTCATGCCTTTGAGTCCATATGAAATTGCGTATGAGGCCGTGAAATCGTTTACCGACCCATCTTCAACCGAAAATGACTTCATGAATGTGGTCCGTGAGGAATCACTTTTCAAATCAAGCTCGGATTTAATCACGTTTTCTGAACTTGTTCACTCTGATGAGCAAATTCGTGAAATCCTATGTGTAGATGATTTACCATGGGAAGATCTCCATCACAGATCTTCATTTTTACCCGAGGATGATCATTTTGAAAATGATTTCTCATCAATTCTTACAACCGAATATGTCAAGGAACCTCAGAATCCAATGAAACATCCCGATTCAGAGTTAAATTTGTGAAACATTTCTCGAACTATTCCTATTGACATTTTGGTTAAGCCTGGAATTGTTGATAACATTCATATAGGTGCCTCGTGTACAGATAACGAAATTTAGCTATATAAGGCCCTATTTCAAGAATTCCGCAACGTGTTTGCCTGGTCCTATGAGGAAATGCCAAGAATTGATCCCGCAATTGTTGTTCATGAGATCAAGTCTTACCTGGACGCTAAACCCGTCCGGCAACGTTTGCGTTAGATTCACCCAAGAAAAGCTGCTACAATTAAAGTAGAAGTTGAAAATTTACTCAAAGCGGGTTTCATTTATCCGATCCTGTTAATGGATTGGGTATCGAATATTGTTCCTGTTAACAAAAAACAGGGAACAATAAGAATATGCATTGATTATAGGGACATTAATCGAGCCTGTCCAAAGGACAATTACCCAACTCCCTATATCGATCAAATCATTGATGATTGTGCTGGCAGCGAAATATTCTCCTTCATGAATGGTTTTTTCGGATACAATCAAATCAATATTCTACCTGCCGATCAACCAAAAACGGCTTTCATTTGTCCATGGGGGACATTTGCTTATTACAAGTTACCTTTTGGGCTCAAGAATGCCAGAGCAACTTTTCAAAGGGCCATGTCTTATGCGTTTCATGACATCAAGCACATTGTGCAACCGTATCTCGATGACTTGCCTACTCATTCATTACATCGAGTTGATCACCTCGTCCATTTAGGAGCAATCTTTATGAGCTGTAGGCATTATTGGATTCGGTTGAACCCACACAAATGTGTTTTCTGTATAGAAACGGGTCGATTGCTGGGATTTGTAGTTTCGAAAGCCAGCATTCACGTCGATCCCTCGAAGGTCGAAGCTATCGTCAAATTGCCTCCTCCTTCGAGTCTTTGCCAACTCCAAAGTTTGCAAGGGAAAGAAAACTTTTTACGACGATTCATTCCTAACTACGCCGAGGTTAGAAAAGGTTTTACCTGGTTGTTGAAACAGAATACTCCAATCTATTGGGATGAGATAGCTCAGAAATCTTTTGATGCACTCAAACACGCGTTGACCCATGCACCGTTATTGCATCCTCCCAACTACAACCAGGATTACTTCTTGTATCTTGTCGCCTCTCATTCCACCATTGGAATGGTCTTAGTTCAGGAAGATGAATTCGGAACTAAACATGTGATATATTACCTTAGTCGCACTTTAAATCCAACTGAGCTAAAATACTCACATGTGGAGAAATTGGCATTGGCAGCTGTTCAAGCTGTCCAACGTTTTCATCACTACATTTTTCTATGTAAAACTACAGTAATTTCGGATTGCAACCCTATGATCTACATTTTGACCAAGCAATTGCTAGGGGGCAAGTACTCTAAATGGATTGTTATCCTGCAGGAGTTCGACTTGGAATTTGAGAAATCCAAGTCTAAGAAATCTTTAGTTTTTGCGGAGTTAATGCGTGACTTCCCACGTGCTGACATGGAAACTGTGGCGGAGGAGCCCATTGCGGACGAATCCTTGTTTCTAATCAGCACTTTAGATCCGTGGTATGGAGATATCATCGTTTATCTCCAGACCCAATCCTTTCGGCCAGAAATTCCAAGGTCAGAACGTTGAAAAATTCGATTCCAGTCCCAACAATTCAGGATTATTAGAGATACTCTTTATCGCCGTGGGGCGGACTCTGTGTTTCGACGTTGCTTAACTCACGAGGAAGCTAAAAGGGTTATAAATGACTGTCACTCTGGAGCGTGTGGTGGTCATATGTCTGGGTATGCCACAACCCAAAAGATATTGTGAGCTGGCTACTTCTGGCCATCTTTATTTAAAGATTGTATTACGGCGGTCCAAAAATGCCACAACTGCCAAATTTTTGATCGAAAGATGCGCGCTCCACCTGCTTCTCTCCACCCTATAATTGTTGTTGGTCCTTTTGCCAAATGGGGTATCGATTTTATTACATGTAACCCTCACTCGGCCGGGGGGCATGCGTATATCATCCTTGCGGTAGATTATTTTACCAAGTGGGCCGAGGCGATGCCTACATTTGAGGAAGACGGGAAGACAGCTGCAATTTTCATGTTCAATCATATAATTGCTAGGTTTGGTGTCCCGCAAGCGATAATCACTGATCATGGGCGTCATTTTCGAAACGTTATGATGACCGAACTTACAGGCCAGCTTGGTTTACGTCACGATAGTTCAACCCCTTATTATCCACAAGCTAATGGTCTGGTTGAATCCATCAACAAAGTTATAGTTATCATGATCCGACGAATCATTGGGATCCATCAGTCAAATTGGCATAACATGCTATTTTCAGCCAACAGGGTTCACTCCTTTCCAACTAGTCTGTGGTTTGGAAGCTGTGTTACCCATTGAATGTGAAATCTCGTCACTGCAAATGGCCATCGAGTTACTCCCAGCCACTTCCGAAGAGGAAAAGCGTTTGTTATACTTGGTTTAATTAGATGAGAATCGACGTGATGCTGCATTAGCGATCGAGACTCACACAAAACGCATGAAAGCTCAGTATGATCGAAATGTGACCCCTCGAAATTTTTCGAAAGGAGATCTAGTCTTAGTTTATGATCAAGCTAATGATAAATTAGGCGCTGGAAAATTCGTTCCTATGTGGCACGGTCCCTATGTTGTCAAGCGAAAGCTAGCAAAAGGGGCCAATGAATTGGTAGACTTTGACGGGTTCTCTTTGCGTAAACCCAAAAATGGTCTTTACTTGAAGAGGTATTATGCTTAAAGAATGGGTATGGAGATTTTTAGTTAGGATAGTTTTTTCTTTCTAGCTGGTGTGTTTTAGTTTAAACAGTGTGCTTAGCTTAGAGAGTGTTTTTTCGTCATTATTCCTGCTTATCTTGCTTTTACTCTTGATATTGCAGATGTCGATGCCTCTCCAAACATACATTGGTTTCGCTGATGGTGCTTGTCGTAATACACGGAACATTTCTTCCGTAGCTTGGGTTAGCTATTCGCCCTCTGACGAGTTAGAATCTATGCATGGGGTAAGCCTCGGTCAAACAATGAACAACATTTCCGAGTATAGTGCAGTGATTGAGTTATTATCTGAATCTATTTCATTTGGGATTCGGAGTTTGATAGTGAGGTTAGATTCTGAACTCGTTGTATTACAGCTTAATAGAGTGTATGCCATTAGAAATCTAGTGTTATTAAGATTATTTTTGAGAGTGCATCTCTTGGAACGTGAATTTGATTATATTGAATATCAGCATATTCCAATATCTTTAAATACATTAGCAGATGCAATTGCTTCTCGAATGTTAAATAGACATTTGCAATAATCATACATGTAAATTTAAAACCATTCCATAACATGATTTACAAGATAAGCTGGTAATAGTGATATATATATAGGAGTGTGTCAAAAAATACATCGTCCTCGATCATAGGTTGAAAAACACCTTATGATCAGCAAAAATGATAAGTACAAAAAACAAAAATGTCATATGTGCCCACAATAGGCGATCATCCTATCACTGGTGATGATCTCGATAAGAAACCACTGCACGGGCCACCTTACAAAGGAACCTCCTAAAAGGTCCCGGGACCCCAATCACATAGCACTGAAGTCGATGAGGAATGTCATCTATAGTGGTCTCTGGAATATCTCCTATCAAGTGCTCGAGATGACCCTCCAACTCGGCCAAAACCTCTGTTGATTCGTCCTGTGGGGCTGGCACGGCTGCAACTGGTTGTTTCCTCTCGTAAGGCCGGAGAGCGGCTGGTCGCTGTGGACCCACATCTGCATTTAAAACTTTTGCTATCAGTTTTGAGACGATGGAAAACTAATAAAAAAATTAAAATAGGAAAAATGTTGAAAATGATTTTACCTGAGTCATCCCACTGTTCTCCTGGTGGAAGAGCCATGTCTGGGTTGCCATGAAAATCTACCCCAGCGTAAGGGAAGTCCTGAATAGAAAAGACCTAGTTTTCCAGCCATTGGAAATACTCAGGTTTGAATCAAGCAACCTCTGTCCTCTCGTCCGGGTGACGGGCCATAACTGCGGCCCATCGCATCAGTTTGGGCTCTCGAGGAAGCCCAGCTCCAACAGTAAGGTGCTGCGGGATCAACATGGGAACCCTCTCCAGGCCAAAACTCACAACCAAAGCGCCATAACCAAAGGTCTTTAGTTGTCTGTTTTTGGCCCTGGTCAGTTGGCCTTTCAGATTGGCCAACACGACATCACACCAGTTGAAGATGGTGCCTCGAAAGCAATCAAATGCCATACGCATCTGGGATCCGGTGGCAATATGTAATGCGGCAGCCCCGCAAAGTCTGGTGACAGTAAACGCAATCACCATGAGTTCAGGATGGGATATAGTCTTTATGTCTATCCCTTTGTCTCTAGCCTGGCTGTTGCAGTACTCTAGCCGGAGGCTATCGACAGACTGGCCACCTGGCCTAGCCCCAAACAGAGTCAAGTCTTCGCCTCTCTTAGGCAAACCAGTCAAGAAATATATGTCCGCCGGCTCGATTTCGAGCTGGTGGCAACCAATGAAGAAGCACTGGTGCTGTATGCTCCATCTGTCAACCAACCACTGTAAGAAATCCACCTGAGCCCTCATGCTAGGAATGGCCCAAAATTTGTACAAGCCGCACGCCCTCAAAAAATCAAGTGAAGGTTGATGATTCCATGCGGCAGCATCCACGTCCTCATGCTCTCGTTCATGCCAATCTAGCATGATGTACTCTCTGCATCAAGTATAAGGATAAATTAAATTGCTAGAAATTATTTTGTTTGGTCCATTTTTGAGAATTTTTGGGTTAAAAACCCTTGCGATGGGGACCACACCCTCCGGGTTAGACACAGTGCGTGGGACCACACTTTGTCTACATGGAAGGTGCGGACCCTTGGCTTTTTCCCAATGGAGAAAAAGTCGGGGTCCGCAGGCCAGCAGTGGTAAACCTGCAGGCCCCCGCGCGCGGGTTTTAAGCCTAAAAACCCTCCCAAAAATGAAATGAATGACTAAAACAAAAATTGAAATGGTAAAAAATGAAGAGTAAGATGATGCAGATTACTTGGAGAAGACGGCGTTCGATTCCGATGGTTGGATTTTCCGCAATCTTCACGGGAAGTTTTCTGAACAAAAGCACTATTTTCTCACCCAAAACTCAAACGATAAAAATGAATTGACAAAGGCCCTTTTTATAAGTTTTTTGAGTAAATAAATTGCAAATTTGTTTATGTTTCACTTTGAAAAGGTATTTATGCGACATTTTATTCCATTTCAAACAGGTATGAGTAATGTTTGTGTTTTTGTGCAGGATAACGGATTATTCAAGCGAAATCTATCGTTTTGGAGGAAAAAACATTTAGAGTCACCTTTAAGCTCTTTTCTGACTCCTGAAACATGAAAGGATCGCCGAGTTTTTCTTTTAAACTCGTTAAAATGGAATTAAAAGACGGTCCACTTACATCTCTTTTCCGACCGTAAAAACATGAAAAGATTGCCAGATTTTTGTCGTTTCAAATTCGATATTGGTTATAAAACGACGTGTCATTAATCGCTTTTTTACTTTTTCGGATCAGGGACACTAATTACAAAAAGTACTCCTTGGTCGTAAAAGATCAAGCGGTTCTCTCAAGTATTATTTTATACTTTTTCGGGCTTGGGAGACACAAACTTACGAAAAAGGTCAACCTTGGAGTTTTCTTAAGTTTTTTCAGACTCTCTAAAATTGAAAAACGCCAAGTTTCTCCTATACTGGACTCGTTAAAATTTCACAGTAAAGGACCTGTTCAATTACAAACAGGAACGAACCACTCCTTCTTAGGGTTCGAATTTAAACTAAGCTGGACTCATCCGAAGGATGAGCTTATAATCAAGCAAATGTTATCCTCCTCAAGCTTGTCAAAAATAAAGAGGTACTTGCCAGAAATGGTGGGGGAAAAGAGAGAAAAATGAGCCTGCTTGTCATACTTTGTAACCACTCTTGAACACGACACTTTTATTCACCTGGGTTGGGAAATCCTTTGCCTAATAGTTGATCAAACCACATTGAAAGTCTTCAGCCGGTTTCTAGGTATTAACTTTGGGTCAATTGTCACCAAGCCATCTGTCATGTCATTATGTGTTCAAGAGGTCACTGCCAATAAGCCATTCATCTGCAAAATATCTGTCATCCATCTTGACCATCCCTGAGTCAGTCCTTGCAACTAAATTTCTTCGACTTGATCTATGATTTCGTGTTGTGGGCTTGCCTACGACGGATCACTTTCTATCGACTTCAGCTCATTATCTAGAAAGATGATCTAGAAATCATAAGTACCTTGAGACCTGCATGCCTCAATAGCAAGTTTCTCACCTTTGACGACAAGTTGCATCATTGACCTTCGATCAAAGGATTCCGTGACATGTTCGACATCAACACATTTATTCGCATCTCATGGATTGTACTGGGTACTTTGAGAGCCATTGACATCACTGGTGGTTTCTCTCACACTTGTTAACAGTTTACATCATTGACTGGTAATCAAGTGGTTTCTACCATGTTCGACATCAACACATTTATTCACATGGATAGAATTGTACTATTTCGGGAAGTAGAAATGAAGACCCTGGATCTAGTTTCCACAATCCAGGCTACGAGGAATTTTGTATTCATTATATAATGGACTATTCATAAACAGATGGCTGCGTCCATACTGTGTCCACATGAGTCTATACTTGTGATGTTTTACAAGATCATTCCTGTATCAGAGCAGTAGTTAGTTTTCTAGTCAGTTTTGATCTGAGTATGGGAATGCCTACCTCAGCGATGATATGATCTCATATATATATCTTGCATTGAATGTTTTTACAGGTTCCAACCGGGCTCTCCACAAGATGATCCTCGAAATGATAAAGTACTTCACTCTTCCTAAATGATAAATGAAATCCTCATCTACTACAGACTTTGCACTTTAGGGGGAAATCTGTTACACAAAAATATCGTCACCATGATTATTCGCAGTCAGTATGAGTCTATCATCACTTGCACTGTCCTCCTAAGCAAGTCTCAGACCTCAGTTCTTCAAGTCAAGCTTTGAAAATGGGAGAAAGACATTAAAAATCAATGAAACTCTGGTTCCGCACTTTCTCTCACTGTCACCTGCGGTCCCGCACCTTCTGTTTACAAAAACTGCGGACCTGCCCACTCTATCCCTAAAGGTGTGGGTGCGGACCCCTGTGAAAGTCAAAAGGCACAAGTTTTATCTTAAAAAACTCACTTTGGGTTAATTCTAGAGCATTCTAGAAGGAATTTTGACGTGGATTATTCGCTCTAAGGTGGTTCATGCATCCCAAAAGAGAAGGAGCTAATCCCTTAATGAGAGGAGCTATCCCTTTGAAGGAGGGCTTTATCCCTTTGAAGGAGGACCTAGTAACCTCCCTCCATTGCACTATAAATTCAGGCATTAGACTCGTTGTTGGGGAGGTTAGAAGCTGAACATTTTTGAGGGTAAATGCTGGTGAAATCAATACTTCCTAGTTGATCTTAAGAGGAGAGATCACATACCTTTTTGGCTTCATTTGGGAGTGAGTGAAACTTGTCAAAGTAGAGGAGACTTCTTGATGGACCCTGGGAGGAGCTTGTACAGCGTCAAGGCACAGGTTGTAAAGTTCTTCTTCTTTTGAATTAATACAATCAAACTCATTTTTCTCAACAAGTATCTCATGTTATTTGTTTCATGGACTCCTTGACTTTCATGTTAAATATGTTTTATGATATTGGCTTTTCAGGTGCTATTTAATTTTTTTGCCTTGTTTGTGTTTGCAGATTCACGACAAAGGAGCTCATTTGGATCGAAGGAGCGAGGGCATCCACAAACTTGTGTTGGATCTAAGGTAGGCCCTAAAAACACTTGTTTTCCATTGTTTATAAAAGCATATTTAGAGAAAGATAGTGTCTGGTTGGTTTGCTTGTCATTAGGTCTTCTTTAGATTCTAGGAAGGTCTATCTTGTCCGCAAGATCGACTTATTCCGTGTGACAACCTCCCATAGCAGATGAAAAGAAAGACGAGGGGGTAGGAGATCCTATCAAAATATTTCTCAAAGAAGCCCACAAGCAGCAAAGGATCACGATGATGGACAAATTTGCCCAGATCCTTCAGCGGCTACCCATGGGCAACGCATCTACCTCCAGCAGCTACTCTGGAAATGCCACACCCTTTAAGGTACATGTTAACTTTGAAATCCCCATATTCAAGGGTCAGATAGATGCAGATGTCGTAGATAAATGGTTAAATCTGTTATAAGGGTATTTTTATGTTCATGATTTTTCCAATCGGGAAAATATTACTTTCTCTCTTCTCAAAGAAGCCCCCCATGTCAAAGACTGGTGGCAAACCTACTACGAGCAGAAGGATGAAAGTACGAGCTCATTGTTTTCAGCCGCACCCACTTGGAATTCATTCCAAGATGCCATCAAGGAGTAGTACTACCCTGTCAAGAGCTATGAGGAAAAATACATCAAGTGGACCATGTTGCGGCAGGGAAGGGACCATGTTGCAGCAGGGAAGGGACCATGTTGCGGCAGGGAAGGGACCAAGATGTGTCGAAGTTCACAAACATTTTTCATACCCTTCACATAAAGTTGGGTATCAAGGATTCTGAGCTGCATTTGGTACTCAAATACTGCGGCTGCCTACACAGGTACATCCAGGATGAGATGGAGTTCGTGAACATCTCCTCGCTCAGCATGGCATACCAATACACTGTTAAGACTGAGCAGAAGTTTAAACAAAAGAAGCAAGACTTTGGATCTATGAATCCAAAGAACAAAGGATAAAGTCAAGGCAGGGTGACCCAAGACAAACCGTTGAAGACAGAAGAAAATAATAGCACCACGAAGTTAAAGAAGGACATAGGAAAGTGGTGTGAGTTCCATAAGAGCTCCACTCATAACAGAAGTGAGTGTCGGACCAAGCAGTCGTTGGTGGCCGAGTTGAAGGCTTCACAATCAGATGCATGTTCCGACCTTGAGTTAGAACTTGACAAGGGGAATGACAAAGGGAAGAAAATCATTGATGTGGAGCCCAGGGCCACTATTGCCACCACCAACATCCAGAAGAATGAGCTTGAAGATCTAGAGGAGGGGGAGAGTCTTTTCCACTCACAAATGTGGGTGAAGGGTTCGCTGTTGTAATTCATTGTGATAGTGGGAGCCAAAAGAACCTCATTTCAGCAGAGGTTTCGAAGCAGTTGATCCTACTAACTACACCACACCTACAGCCATACAGTATTGGGTGGCTTCGTGAAGGAAAAGATCTTCAAGTTCGCCAGTAGTGTCGCCTTCCCTACAACATCAAGCCCTTCACATATGAGTTATTGTGTGATGTTGCACCTCTTGATGTTTGTCATGTATTATTAGACCAACCATACTTGTGGAGGCGACATGTTGTATATGAGTCAAGGGCTTGCATTGTTATTATTTCTTTAGGTAATTCATTATACAAGATACCAAAGGTAGCCCCACCTACTACCAACTCTTTGATCTCTGCTAAGAAATGCAGCAAGATCATCTCCCAGACTAGGAAATTCATTTTCTATCTGGTTCGCTCCCAAAGTAAGGGGAAGATCGTCGCCACATCCATGACCCCCGCGAAGGGTTCCTCCATGCAGCAGCAACAGCAAATGGATACGGTCATGAAAGAAGATAGGAACATCTTCTCCTCACCCACAGGGGTACCATTGCAATGTCAATTCAAGCATTGATTCAATCTGACTTCCAAAGAACCTCTACCCAATGGGTCAATAGATAGCCACTCCATTCTGGAAAATGCCAAGTACAAGCAGTAACATGATCAGCATTAGGTACCACACAATTTTCAAGTGGGCGGCAAAGTCTGGTTGCATCTGCAGAAAGAACGCCTTACAAGAGCCCATCAGAAGCTCAGACCACTCTGATATGGTCCTTACACCAGTACCAAGGCTGTGGGAAACAATGCTTTGGAGCACATCATTCCCCCATCCCTTTGCTTGCACTGATTGTTCAATGTGGACCGTCATTGACCATGCTTTCGACCATTATTGGACACAACAGAGGTTGCAGAACAACTCACTAGGGACCAAGTTCAGCAGAAGTTTCCTCATCTCATGGAGGAACTCAATGCAATGGGGACCATTGCTTCCTAATGGGGGAGGAATGATCCACATGGATGTTGGTGGCCACCCACCTATCCCATTTGGACCCCCACAACTGTCTCTTTCAATTTTTTAGTTTCCTTAATTGTAGCATAGTTTACTATTTTTTGCATTTTTCGGGTCCCGAACATCCAGAGCCGTTTTGAGGCCCTAAACGACATTTTTTGGGAAAACAGGGAGAAGCATGGGTCCTCAACCAATGTTTCTCACTCAAAAGTTGTAGTGCTCAGATAGATCTTTCTAACAAGGTATTGTGCATGTCAAATAGAGATCGTATGCCAAAGTTACTACCCTGGGAAGTTGATGTACCAATTTACCCAAACGATGCCCACAGTTTGGTGTTTCATCTCCTAGGGTTAGGTTTTTGGAATATTTAGGGTTTTCCATTATTTATCAACAATAAATAGGCCTTTGAGCCTCATTGTAATAGAGTTCAGAGGCATGTATCCGCCACATCTCTTCTCAGAGATAAGCTACCATCTCCCTAGCTACTTTATTTCCATTTCTATATGTAAGCATATTTCAATACCTGATATTAATGAAATGAAGTATTAATTCTGCTGCATCTCTATATTTATGGTTATATCTGTAATTTGTTGCATTCTTGTTTAAATCTGGATCAGGGAAGCCAGTGGCTATGCATTGTGTAGTCTAAGAGGCCAAGGGTGAAGTTTGAGCCATTAGGTTGTGACCTGTGTAGTTGGGAAGGGTAACAATCGGTCAAGATTGCAAAGATCTACCTGGGAAAGAGAGAGAGAAAATATTCATATTTGAGTGTTGGGGGAGGAAGAAATGTAGATCGGTCTCAAGAGATTTAGATAAATGAAAATCGAGTGTTAGAAACAAGCATCCAAGAGAACATGCATGTACAAAATGACCCAGCAACGACAACTGCTAAAAGGAGAAAAGCAAGAAGTCGATGTGACACTTGTAAAAGTGTACGACAAACTGAAACAACACTTGTACAACATAATAACCATTAAAACACTAACTTCTACGAAAATAAATAGGAAACATAACACTCATAAAAGAAAAAGCGACAAAAGTGATAGAAAAAGAGACAAAAAGAAACACATGCAAACTTATCTAGAAAATTGTTGCAAATGAGTCAAAATATCCTTGATCTTGTTGGGAAGGCTAGATATCCAAAGTCAAGTGTGCAAATGAGCTCTAAGAGTTTCTATTATATAGATCTAGTCCAATTAGGATTTCTGATGTGTATGCCTAAAAGCAAGGAAAAAGTGACACTTGTCAAACATTAATTATGCACTCCTTATCTTCTAGGGGTGAACACTTATCTTTTTCTAGGAAACTACACATACACATTAGCAGAAAGGACTACAAAATTCCCAACAAAAAGCGATTACACAGTTCAATTCCTCAGTGAAATGCGAAGTTTCTAAATGAGAGAGAGGGATAGTGTAGTTTTTATGATTAGGGGCTTCTTGTCTTTAAGGAATGCATAGTTTTTATCCTCAAGGCCTAGTGAAATTTCTAGATACATTCAAATGTGCAATTCCTAGAGTGAAGACTGGCAGTAAGTGTAATATTAGGGCAAGAGATGGATTGTGTTAGAAATTTGTTAGTTATCATTGATAATATTTAGTCATGATAGGGACGAGTTAATCAAGTCAACACAAGAATTACCTACAAATATAGGTCTTAAAAATCAAGAGGAATACTCGATGACATGAAAGATAGGTTCCTAAGCATAGAAGGTAGGCTCCAAAATCAAGGCATGGGCAAAATTTTGGAGGGTGATTGTAGTAGCTACAACTCTTGGCGACACTGCGGTAGAAATACAACTCTCTTTGCGTCTAACTCTATAAACAAGTTCTGGCTCTTCAGGAAGTATTTTTCATTTCATTGATTACCATATCTTCTTTACTTTTCTTGATTTAAAGATATAGTACCTTTGTTCTTTGCATCGACAACACAATAGGAAAAATAATTAAAACTTAGTTGTTTCGACTGGGGATGACTGTTGGCATTATGATGCATGTGTTGTACTTGATGGCAACCAACTCGTAGAAGATCAACTCACTTATATATATCTAGATGACTCTACGGAAGAGATATCAGATGTGACAGAATGCATGGGATACCGGACAACTCAAAGGAATCAGATGATAGTTCTCAGTATGACAAGTTAGCTTTGCCATCAAGTCCAAAGGGGGAGATTGTTGGCATTATGAGACAAGTGTTGTCCTTGATGGCGAATCACACAGATGATAAATTATAGTACAACAAAGTTATTTGCAAGTTCACGCACTTTCATGCAGAGAAAAGTTTCTTTCATATGGTGAAAAGTTCACGCACTTTCATGCAGAGAAAAGTTTCTTTTATGTAGAGAAACGTTCACGCACTTTCATGCAGAGAAAAGTTTCTTTCATGTAGAGAAAAGTTCACGCACTTTCATGCAGAGAAAAGTTTCTTTCATGTAGAGAAAAGATCACGCACTTTCATGATTGGTTCATGGTATTAGTCTGACAGTTTTTGATCCTATGGTTTTGGTTCGTGGTATTGCATCCAAAAGTGTTGATCCTAAGTATTGGGTCCATGGTATTGAATTGTTATGGTTTTTGGTCTATGGTCTATGGTATTGTGAAAGGCCTAAGGCTATAAAAAGGAAAGGAGATCATTTGGGTTTATACTTATGGGTTGAATATCTTAAGGTGAGCTAGATCTGAAATACTTGTGATCTGTTGGTGAGTGATAGCTAGATCTGAGTGATAGCTAGATCTAAATGGGTCGAGATCTCCATGGCGCATGATCAGATCTATAGATATGATAGTCTGAAGTATGCTTGAAGACTGAAAAACTATCTAGCCGTAGGACCGAAGGAGCGACATGGTGTAGGTGCGGATACCCGCAGAGCAAAAGAGTGTGCAGGTGCGGATACCCACAGAGCAGAAGAGTGCGCAGGTGCGGATGTAGCTGCAGGACCACAGGTGCGACACGGTGCAGGTGTGGATACCCACAGAGTAGAAGAGTGCGCAGGTGCGGATAACCGCAGATAAGAAGACTGAGCAGGTGCGGATACTCGCATATCAGAAAGCAGCACAGACACGGATGTTCGCAGATGTCTATTGGTGAAGTTGCGGACCCTGCTTGAAATTTGTTTTAATTGCCTTTGACTTTTCTGCAGGGTTGTAGGTTCATAAATGCCTTCCAAGTGGTATTCTATGATTTGGAGGCATGTGGCCTCAGTCATGTGGAGACAAGTATTTCAATATGCAGTGACACTGCGGATCTAGGAGTCCATCATGATGTCTCGTTATTGGTATTGAGTTCTAATAACAGCATGATTATGTTTAGCTTCAGTATTGATGGTTGAATGGATCAAGTTCTTAATGACTTATCTTTATGTGATCTGATGGACTAGATCTGGTTGCTAACTCACATATTATCCTTGTATATGTATTGATCTGGTGATTGGGTGATTGAGAAGATTGATTGATTATGTGCTTCAATGATATTAATGGGTGCAGTATGAAAATTGGATGAAACATGGCTTTTTAGATTATGTGTTGTGCTTCAGGTGTATCCAATATGAAAATGTATGAAACGTGGTACCCGGAGGAGAGAAGATTGTAGGGTGGCACCTACGTACTAGTATCTTAGCTAGTACAAGAGCTAAGGGGGTGGTAGCTCCCTTCCAGTAGCAGTTGAAAACTTTGGAGCATTGTAGCAGGTAGTAGCCTGCGTACTAGTAAATGGATCGGCTAGTACAAGAACTATGGGGGTTGTAGCTCCCTTCCAGGAGAGACTGGAGAACGAGAGAGGGTTGTAGCTCTCTGCAGGTAGAAGCCTGTGTACTGGTATAAGACTACACCAGTACAGAAATATTGTAAAAGGATTTTCTTATTAAGAAGAAGATTGAGATGACTTGCAGCAGGTGGTTTTCTCCCACATTGGGTTTCCACCTTATATCATGGTGTTCATGTGTGTGGCTTATGTGTGATGATCTATTCTATTTTACTGCACCTATTTACTGTTAATATGGTTGATAATTTTCTAATGCACTCATTAAGGATCAACTAACTGAATCATAAGAAGTTGTGGAAGTAGCATATATGAATCTGAATATGGAAATGAAAAAGTTTTATTGATGTGATAATACTGATTCACCCCCCCTCCTCTCAATATTATTTCCAACAATGACGAGTATGTAGTTATGCAAGTCGAAAAGGATTATTCGAGTCTTTGTTTTCATCTCTAGCATTTCTCAGCTACTAGAAAGCCTGGACAGTACCCTGACGGAGTCACTTCAGGGACACAAACATTGCGCCGCTACTAGCAAGCCTGGAAAGTACCTTGACAGAGTTGCTTGCTTCACCTCCTTGTGTAGGAATCCTTTCTCTTCTTTCACCATTTATTCATTTTTTATATTTTATAGAACTATGTGTCACCACTTGTTTGTTTCATGGGGCAGAAGAGGGATCCTGACTTATTGAGAGCAGAAGTAGTTGTCCCTTCATAGAAGAATATGTATACACTTATGAAATGCAATCCACTTGTTTAAGTTTCCTCCCCTCCTTACTCTACTTGACCTGGATGACAAGGTAGAACTGATCAAACATAAAACTAATCAGAGAAGAGGGTACTAGTTATAGATTCAAGCATCACAATTACTTTAAGGTTCTCTCTGAGCAAACATATTTTCCATCTGGGCATCATCAACTAAAATATACAAGGCCATTGCAAAGAGAAAGAATAAATAGAAAGCCAAGCATTGATAGTCATACAATGTCCTCTTGAAATTTTCCATGCTCATTCCAGAAGCAAAACATAGTCTCATGCAAAGCTTATTACAACTATAAGGAAAGAAAAGGGCAAGGAAAAAGTAAAACAGAAAGCGAAACAAACTTAACTAAACTAACCCTACTCCTAAACTAACAAATAATAGGCTAGGCTCACCTACAATGAAACTTGAATTGCAACCACTGAATCATTTACTGACCTTCATTGGTGATGGGATCATCGACAAGAAAGATATTCAAGAACAACACATAAAAAAAAAAGGATAAAGTATGATATGTTAGGATATATGAAAACAGAAAATGCAAGCAGAAAAATACAAAAAGAAAGAATGCCCAAAACAATCTGCTAATGCATTCTTGTGACTATACACGTCGCAACAAACTCTCATATCAAAACATTCTTTCAAACTTTCAAACTTGGAAAATATGAAGAAAGTGAAAAACTTGTGTTTCGCAAATGGGCTTTCCAGGTATGATTCATGCAACCATTGAGAAATAGGATCGTGAAAAATAAGTAAAGGGTATAAATATTGTGAGATAGGTTCAATTACAACTTTCATGATAACCTAATGTGGATTCTTCTGAGAAAGAATGTCAATTTGATCATAATTGGAACACACATCAATACTATGAGAACTTGACATAAACATCAATGTAGGCTAAAGTGTCTCGACACCTTAAGGTAGTTCCAAGCTACTAGAAGATGTGTCATCAACGATTGATGGCTTAGAATAATTGATAGTTGAAGATACAAAGCCGTTACTAGATGACTAAATGAATATATCAAGACAACCATGATCAGAATTTTCCTTGTTAGAAAGAAAGGAATCCTTAGTATCTGATGAACCATAGATAAGGTTTTATTGAAAACAAGAAATTTCACTCTTTGTTTCTTCAGATTGAGAGAATTATAGATGATATGAATCACAAAGAGAAGATTTTTCCTCACCCTATTCTAATGTAAAATATACATTCCTCCATTCCTAACTATAATCAGAATTAACATTCTCAAAGACTTACTCATCAAAATATGTGACAATTGTGATAGGGTCATGGAAAATGTCAGGATAATGGGTGAGAGATGAGGGAGAATTTGAGATATTAGAAGAAAGAACATCTTTCATCGCAAATACTTGTTCAAAATTATAATCCCACACATATCCATTATGAAATATATCGCAAGTTTCTTAGTTATCATTAACTCCATCTCGCATTTGATCCTCTTGAGAATTAGAAGAAGCAATTATAACAGGTTGATGTGACAACTCAATATCAAAAGGATCAAAGGAACTGATTGATGGAGGATGAGAGGAAATAATATCACTGATCAAATCAGATTTGCAATCGAAACTTGCATTCAAATTTTGAACATGTGGGGTGGGAGAACATGGTGGTAGATCAACAAATTGACTTTCAACTTCTCAAACCTCAACTTGTGTTCATGGGTTGTTTGATGAGGAGTAGACAAAGAGTTACCTAGAAAAACAACTTCTTCTTTCTTACATTTGAGAGCTCCATGAACATTAAATGTTGGAAGTATTTTAAGGGATTCATATTCAGACGGATTCAAAAAAATGAGAACAAGATACTTAAACTTCTTTTTCATAAAATTCCAATCAATATCATCCTCAGAAAATTCATAACAGAAATGAATAAAATGATCGTGAAAATCTTCAAGAGATTCATCAAGTTCCTTTCTGAGATGAATGATTTTCTTGTAAATATTTTCATAGTCATACCTATCAAAGGTGCGATGAAGCTCCTTGAAAGGATCTTTGAAAGAGTGAACAGAGGCAGTCAGAAATGTGTAATACCATTATTTAGTGTGTGCTTCGAATGTAAGGATGAACAACCCGCAAGAAGTATCCCCATAACCAATTTCATAATAGGTGCATAATTTGTGATGCACTTGTCCTGTGAGAAAACCAAAATACTATAAATACAAATTAATATGGCCCGAAATATAGAAATATCACATGAAATGAGACAAGCTACAAAGATATTTTTATTATTAAGCAGAATATAATGTTCACTTTCCTCTTCCAACAAAGTAGATCTCAATTACAATAAGACTCGGTACTTCTTCCCTTGCTATATATGACTATTTATAGCGTTATGACACCCAAAACCCTAACTACTAGTGGTCCCTTTCATAAACGGGTCAACCGATTTATTTATTGACTATGGCCTATTTATAACTAATTGTGGTCCCTTTTCTATAATGTGGGTCAACCACTTACAATTATTATTAATGCGGATAACCACTTATGGGCTTTATTGACTCCACTAACTAACTGTGAATCTGATGAGGCTTATTACATGAATAAGAGAGTTAGGTTTGGACCCTAATATGCCCTCCCCCATCAAAAGCAACCTTGTCCTCAAGGTTGAAGTTGTGGAAATTACTGAAGAATATTGGTCGATTTCCATGTCACATCTCTAGAGAGGTGTCTTTCCACTTGATGAGGACTTCCTTGATTATGCTATTGTCGAGATGTCTTTCATGAGTATCAAGGACCTATTGAGGTTGGAGCCACAGTTAACCTTCATCATCCAATTCTAGCAGACTCATTTGAACCTTGCAATTGTTCCCCACAACTTTCTTGAGAAAGGATACATGGAAGACTGGGTGGAATTTTGAAGTTGTTGGCAGGGCCAATTTGTAAGCGACTGCTCCTATACACTGAAGTACCTGATAATTCCCATAGAATTTTGGGGCCAGTTTTTGGAAACCTTTTTCTTTGAGAGAGGTCTACTTATAAGGTTGGAGTTGAAGGGACACCCAGTTTCCTACTTGAAATGACCTCTCTGAACAGTGTTGGTTAGCCTATTACTTCATTTGATTCTAAGCTTGATGTAGATTATATTTGCTTCAATTTTTTAATAATTCAGAAGCAAAATCTAATGTTCACTTTCCTCTTCGGGGGCAACCTCCAACAGAGGAGAGCTCAATTACAATATGACGTGATAATTCTTCCATTTCTATCTAAGACTATTTATAGCTTTATGACATCCAAAACCCTAACTACTAGTGGTCCCTTTCATAAATTGGTTAACGAAGTTATTTATTAACTATAGCCCACTTATAACTAATTGTGGTCCCTTTTCTATAATGTGGGTCAACCACTTACAATTATTATTAATGTTGATAACCACTTGTGGGATTTATTGACTCCACTAACTAATTGTGACTCTGATGGGACTTATTACATGAATAAGGGAGTTAGATTAGGACCCTAATATGCCTCCCCCATCAAAAGAAACCTTGTCCTCAAGGCTGAAGTTGTGGAAACTGCTGAAGAATATTGGTTGGCTTCTATATCGCATCTTCTAGAGAGGTGCCTTTCCACTTGATGATGACTTCCTTGATCGTTTGGACATCAATATTTATTTCATGAGTACCAAGTACCTATTCAAGTTGGAGCCACAGTGAACCTTCCTCATCCAATTCTAGCAGAATGGTTTGAACCCTGCAATTGTTCCCCACAACTTTCTTGAGGCAGGATACATGGAATACTGGGTGGATTTTTGAAGTTGTCGGCAGGGTCAGTTTGTAAGCGACTACTCATATACACTGAACTACCTGATATTTCCCATAGAATTTTGGGGCTAGTTTTTGGCAACCTTTTTCTTTGAGAGAGGTCTACTTATAAGGTTTGAGTCATAGGAACACCCAGTTGCCTACTTGAAATGACATCTCTGAATAGTGTTGGTCAGCCTGTTGCTTCATTTGATTCTAAGCTTGATGTAGATTATATTTGAGATTAGCGGTCATGGTGATACGATTCTACAGGAGCTGAAAAAATGACTATACTTTGGAAGATCCAGGGATGTAAGAACATGGTGAAGGTAGTAGGGTGCCATACGCTGCCTCATATGGCGTCATCTTGGTGGCTTTATGATAGTTATTATTATACCACCATTTAGTGAAAGGTAACCACTATACCCATTGTTGCTACTTGTATGAGGTGAAGCACCAAAAATAGGTCTCCAAAAATTTGTTGACAACTTCTGTTTGACCATCAGTTTGAGGATGATAGATTGTACTCATTTGTATGTGTGTACCCTGTAGCTTCAAAAGTTCCTGCCAAAAATAGTTGGTGAAAGTGGGGTGTCAATCAGACACAATGGAAGTCAGCATACCATGGAGTTTAAATATTTGGTCCAGGAAAACCTGACCCACTAATGTTGGGGTAATGGGTGTGGGAGGGTGCAAAAATGAGCATATTTGTAAATTTTGTAAACAACCACCATGATGACGGATTTTTTGTCTAACGTTGGGAGACCTATAATGAAATCCATGGAAACATATGTCTAGATGGAAGCAAGGAGTGGAAAGGGTTGCAAGGTGATCGATAGCTTGATCGTTTCCCCCTTGTTTCGTTGGCATACTTCGCATTCAGCTACAAAAGTAAGAATTCCATGCTTCATGTTAGTCAAATAGAAATAGAAACATGCACTTGCATAAGTATTGTGAAAGCCTGAATGTCCAACAATGGGAGAGGAGTGAAACTCTTCCAAGATGTGGGGTTTGAGGGTGGAGGTTGGGGCCAACACCACCCTATCCTTATAGAGGAGAACCTCATCCTTCCAAGAGTAACCCTTTAAGGAATTAGGATCTACTCATAATATGTTGATGAACAAGGATATATAAGGGTGGGAGAACTATTCATTATGAGCTTCTTCAATCCCATATAGTATGGGTAGAGAGGGATAACAGGTTGCCCTCGTCCTCAAACTGGTGCGATAAGGCATCATCCACTACATTGCCACACCTCTTCTTGTAAATTACCTCATAATCATAACCCAACATTTTTGCAAGCCATTTATTTTTTTGTGGCGATGATTAATGCTACTCTAAAAAATATTTTAGGCTATGATTGTCAATGGGGATTTGGAAACAATACCCCAATAAGTATATTTACCAAGTGTTTAATGCATGTAATATGGCCATCATTTATTTCTCCTATGTATATTAACCCAGATGTTTTACACTTATTTTTTGACTGGTGAAAACCAATGGCCTACCTTCCTTCATTAATAATTTGTGAATGCCCATACCTGAAGCATCACATTCAATCACAAAATATTTAGCAAAGTTTGGCATGGTCAATATTGGAGTGGAGCACATTGCATGTTTGAGAGCCAAGAAGGCCTGCTGAGTTGCCTCAGTCCAAAGAAATGTTTTTTTTCTTGATAATAGTAGTGAGGGGTCTGGGAATGTGTCCAGAATTGCAGACAATTTTGTGATATTAGCCTGTGGCAACTAAGAATCCCCGCAAAATCTTAAATTTTTTTGGTTGGGGCCAATTTTACATTTCCTGAATATTTTTTGGATCAACCCTTACTCCGTCACGACCCATAATGTGTCCCAAATACTCTACTTCTTCCATGTCAAAGGAGCACTTTGATAATTTGATAAATACTTTGTGATCTTGGAGAAAATACCATATCTAGTCAACATGATGAAGCTGTTTATCCCATGTTATGTTGTAGATGAGAATGTCAATGAAAAATACCAGGAAAAATTTTCTGAGATCTGGTTTCATAAGGTGGTTAACGAGGCTCTGAAAAGTGGATGGATCATTATAGATACCAGATGGCATGACTAGGAATTCATAATGGCCTTCATGATTTTGAAAGGTTGTCTTGGGAATGTCAACTTCCTTCATGCATATTTGGTGATAACTTGTGCGGAGGTCTAGCTCGGTAAAAAATTTAGCACCATGAAATTCATCAAGAAGATCATCAACTACTAGAATAGGAAATTTATCCTTGATAGTGAGCTTGTTAAGGGCCCTAAATTTGGGACACATGCGCCATTCTCCATATTTCTTTAGAACCATGACCACTAGAGATGAATAAGGGCTGGTATTGGGACGAATAACACTAGCTTCGAGGAGTTCCTTGATGATTTTTTCAATTTCATTATTTTGTGCAAAAGGATATCGATATGGGTATAAATTTAGTGGCTAGGCACCCAGGAGCAAAGGGATGTTATGATCATGTTCACCCCTAGAGGGTGGGAGCTCCTTAGGTTTGTGAAATACCCGTTGATGGCGATCTAATACCTATTGCATATCAGGATGAATATGAGGAGGAGTGGGTTCAATGGCCTAAATGGAATTAAATTTCACTACTATCCCATTATGGCCCTCTTTTAAAAGTTTCTCCATTCAACATGAGCTAATGATAGTAAGAGCACCTTCCTGGAGTCCCCTCAATGTATGAGTGTGGTTGTTCTACTTAATGCTCATATATAACTCTTGGAAATCAATTGTGATAGGGACCAGTGTGCGGAGCCCTTCAGTACTAAGGAAATGTCACAACCACCCATTTCAATGGAAAACATGTAGGTTTTGAGTTGATAATCCCCCATCTGTAGCTTAATATTTTCACAGCATGCTTCATATTTTATGGTCCCCCCATCAGCGATAAGGACATGGAAATTAGATACCACCCGTACAGAACAATGAACAACTTCTTCTATGCTCTTATGGAAAAATTTACGTGTGTTTCCACTATCAATCAACACCATTATTGGTCGATGTTTAATAAAACCTTAGATTTTGAGATTTTGGGGTGAAGAAATTCCAATCAGGGCATGTAGTGATAAAACCGGTTCATCTATCATACCTATGAGATCATCGTCTACTTTGGATTGGGGTTCACCCACTTCTTCCTCAGGAACTTCAATGGATGGAGCTTCATCGGATGAGTTGTTTTCAGTAGCATCAACTTGAAAGAATTTGAATGCACAAGACTAACAATAGACACCATGACTCAATCCCATGGTTCCCAAGGAAATCTCAACCCGAGCCTTCTTCAAGATTTCATGGCAACCTGTCTTTCCATGCAACTCCCTGCATCAAACTACCATAAGCACATAATTTTCAATGTATGAATAAATATAATAATATAACAGTTGGCTTACCTTTCTATCCCAAGCACGTTGCCTTGTAGTTGAACACATCTATGCCATGTCTCAAGAGACTCTGATTCCCTTAATAGATCTATCTATAACTAGACACTAGGTGTTATACCTGTCAAATACATGTATATGAATATAGCACATATCCAGGCTATTTCAAACAAATTAGGGTTAACAAGACTTTCTGTATGCAAAGCACTCATTCATTTGGAATTGTGGTTTCCAAACATAGCTAGAGGAATTCTCACTCAATTCCTTTATTTTAACTTTTCCTTGTTGTAATTGAGTCTTACTATTCACTGTCACATCACCCAAATGTTAATTATATAACCACGTCAAATATTACCTTCTCAATCTAATACCAAGCATGTTTCTCTGCAACTTCTCACACATGTTAGTCTCACCTTCCAAAGATCAAGACATCATGTATATTAATCAAACATTCAAACAAACTATAAACGTATCATGTTAGATAAATCAACTAGAGACATAATAGACACAAAACACTTAAACAATCAAAAACCAAATAGATGACATAATCAAACAATCAAGCACCAAATATACGACATAAGCAAACTCATACCTTACTATATCTCAGGGGAGGCTCTATTGTCTACACAATCAAGCTAGATTAGCACGATATAATTTCACAATGTATCAACTCAACCATAAATAAGGTCATGATATCCATGAAAATAACTAGCTAACATGTTCACATTATAATCTCATAAATAATTATCATTCATTCATAACAATCACATATGAAAAGTCAATCTAGATTAGTACAACACACTATCACAAATATGTCGACTCATACGTAAATGTCATAACCCTAACCATCTACATAGGTCAATCCAATTTAGCATGATACATATAACATCAGCCATAGAATCCACATATAAATTAGTGAATTTACACATAATATACCAAGGAAAGAACCTCTTATTAATGAATATAAAATCCAACATGGTATGGGACTACCACATTCCACTTGACCATAGATTGGTTAAGCCAAATCTCTCTTCAGCCAATCACCCCCATGCCATATTCCAAGCATGAATGTGGGACTCAAACCAAAAGAACTAGGCTTTACCGCAATCCACACCAGATTTCTAGAATGAAACAATAAACATGTAATAATAAGATTTACCATGATCTCCACTAGATCACTAGGCCAAAACAAGCATGAATGCCACCAGATTTCTCCACCTACACCATGAGGAACTTTCTTATCTCCTAGTATCTAGGCTTTACCGTAATCCACACTAGATCGCTAGGCCCTAAACAAGACTCCTCTCTCCAGGATTTACCGTATATCCCATCCCGGGATTACTAGGTCTGATGGAGAGCACCCACCTCTAGCCTTTACCATATATCCTGCCATTCATCAATTAAGGATTCATAGGCCCACCAAGGCAACACAAATTTTGGCTTTACCGCAACCCACACTCCGGTTCAAGGGTTACTAGGCCATGTGTTCTTTTATTTAGCTATCCACCTTACTCAACCTTGAATCCATCTGGAAATCCATCTCAACCAAAACATGAGAACCCCATCACACTATGGCTCTCCGGAAATGGCAAGGCTTGGTTGAAAAATGTTGTCACACTTGGAAAAACCCATACCAGTGACAGAAAGAGAACCAAGAACACACATGCAACACCACACATTCCAAATATAGCAATGAAACCATACATGCAAATCTATACCTACAAAGAATCCTCCTGTAGTCGCTAATCTTGATGTCATCTTACACTTTCCTCCTCTTCCTTTGCCTTCTTGCTCCAAGAATCCAAGTTTTCCACACTCTCCAAGAGTGTGCCAAGAAAACTCTAAGTGTCCAAGAGTATGAGAGAGAGAGAATAGAATGAGAGCTCCAAAATTGAATTGACAAAATGCTACCCTAACCTTGGCCCACAGATCTTCAAAAACCTTTTTATCATTGAGGCCTCTATTTTCTTCAATTTCCATTATTTTCCTTCATTTTCCTCCTCACATGCAACTTGTGACCTTTCACCTTCCTTTGCTCATAATTTCCATTATTTTCATAAATAAATGTGCCAAAAATTCCATTTTTCCTTTCCAAAGACTTTTCCATTGCCTTTGCCAAATTCTTTCCATAATAACCGAAATGAACACCCACTAGGATGTTTTCCCCACCATTCAATTTGGAATATGTGTCCCATTACTATGGTCTTATATATTTTTGCATGGATTTTTAACCAAGGTTGTTATAGAACCCTCCCCCTTGGGGGAACATTGTTGGGCATGAAATCCCCCCACGGCATGTTTTGGGGCTCAAAGCCCATGTTTTGAGTTGATATTGTTGTAAAGCTTCGCGAATTGCGGGCATGGAAGTACGTTAGAGTCATAGGGTTGTCTGCCCTAGTTGGTAACGTAATGTCGGCCTACCCATGGTCCACGGACCATGGGAGTGTATAAATAGAGCGAAGCTCTAAGTGTAAAAGAGAGTTAGTTAGAGGAAGTATGAGATAGAAAAGTGGAAGCACAGAGCAAGTGTCTAAGTGTGTCTTGGATCGTAGAGTAGGAGAAGGCTCTGCAGCTGAGTGCGTAGAGGCCTAGTTGTCCGTAGCTGAGTGCACAGACCCCTGTAGTTGAGTGCGTAGGGTAGAATCAAGTCTGTAATTGGAGAAGAATGTAATAAAGAAAGGTTTTGTTACCAATTCTGTGTATCTGTTCTGAGTTATTATATGTTTGATATCATTCGCAAATATACTATTTCTTTACTGCGTGGACTTGTATGAATTGTGAATATTGTTAAGTATAACTGAAAGCATACAAATAAGCTAAGTTAATCAACTAATATTAGATTACTAGTACGGACTTGGGTAATAACATTGTTCGGCCCCCGAGTAGGGCTGCGCAAGGGCAGCACCTTAGGCTATGAGGAATGGGTAAGTGTGCGTAGCGACGTGCACGCATGATCGAACCGTGGAGCACTTGAACTCATTAGACATCTCCAGGGTGCAGAAACCTAGTTATAGCACCCTCTCATACTATTTTGGGTGAGACCTTAGTCCATGCTCCGTGGACTGTTGCCGAAAAGGCCAGTAGTACCAGGCTTTGTTCGGCCAAATCACCTCTGAACCTGGGTCAGGCCCCAACAAGCCAACAAATGGTTCCGTTGTTAGGACCCGGATTTGCATAAGGGATGTCTAATGTCATGTCCCTAGAATCTGACGAAGAAAGAAATTGAAGTGTGGTTGGACAGAAAGATTCATGAGTTCGTGGCATAGGAAAATAGGAATCCGTGAGTATTAAAGGAATAGTGGTTAGAGCGCTCTTATATATGGAAATGCATGAAATTTTCTTTGCATCCTTCCCCTCTGTGTTGTATGAGTGGATCGCGAAGCTAGCAGACAGTCAGGGAAGGTGTAGGCTCAACAAACTGATTGTGTGGACTCTAGAATTGGTGAAAAGACTAGAAGCATTAGAATATAAGATCGTGCACGCTGTGGACCATTGGCTCGATAGAATTATGGGGGGGTTATCACCGAATTTGCAGTAGATACTTCAGTCAGCTACAGCGAGGTGGAATGACGTTTCCTCAAAGGACCGCAAGGTAAGTACACTAAATATTTGAACACTTGGATTAAAATGCTATTATGTGAAAAGCGGGTTATGCGAATAAATTGATGTTTGGGGCTACGCGAAGTGGGAAGATCTATAGAAATAAAGGTAGCGCAGAAATAGAAACTAGCCCCTTAATTTTGCCTCAACAGGAAAGCGAGGAAGAGCTCACGAAAGTTTCACCAAGAAGTGTGATTAGTCTGATAAGGCAGCGAATTCCGCGCATACCACCTCCGCCTACACCACCACCGGTTTCACCATCTTCACCCCCATCTCCGCCCACACTACCTCCGCCACAACCACAGTTCAATATGGCGAGCGCGATAAAATTGCCGGTGTTCAAAGGAGTAGGGAACGAAGATCCGGACCAATTTTGGTTTGTATTAAAATTTGTATGGGAAGCACAAGGAATCGTGGATGACAATATAAAGAAGCCAACTATGGTAAGCGCGTGGCGGGATTGTTCATTGACATGGTACATTAAGAATTCTAATGACCATCAAAACGCAGGGATCATAGATATCCAAGCTGCGCTGAATAGGGAATTTAGCAAGCCAAAATCAGAGACACAATAGATTATCAGGTTTAAGGAAATATCGATGCTTCCAGGCGAGACCCCCTGGGAGCTGGATCAGAGACTGAAGAGTATGATTCGCGAATCCAACATGACCTTGATGGATGGACAACACCGCGCATGGTTTGTAACATCACTAATGCCGCATCTGAGGATGGAGTTATCACAGTAGAAGTTATCCACCCAGGCCAAAGCTTTGGAGATTGCAATGAGACTGCACGAGACCCTAATTCAAGACCCTGGCCTAGGAGTCCAACAAATCCACGTGTAACTGAATAACTTGTGTCTGGAAATGTAAAGTTTGAAACAGGACAAGACAACTTGCCCAGAAGCGTGCGAGGAGGTATGGTGCATAAATGCAAAGGCCAGGGACATGACAAGGACCATTGTCCAGTCTTCATGAACTACCTGGCGGGAGGAGGGTCGATGCCATTAAGACTAGAGGCATAAGCAAGACCGAGCGCAGGGCCTGCATTATGGTGCGCGATTTGTCAGATAGGAGGAAAACATGCTACGGATAATTGTCATCTACTACAGAAGTATATGCAGACGTCCCAACAACTGTTCTGTAATTTCTATAGATTAGTAGGTCATGATGAACGCACCTGTAGAAGTTATGAACTAATGATGGATCAAAATCCTACCTACAAAGTTCAGACTGAAACATGAGCCCTCGATAAAAATACAGGGACGGCGCGCGCTGGATTTCAGGGGCGCGGACAAGGTCGAGGTGGAATGGGACTAGGGAGGGGTCGCGGATAGCTAATTTGTTACAATTGCAGAGAGCCAAGGCATTATGCCCATGATTGTACAAATCCATTGTGAGCATCATGTTTATATTGTACCCAGTTTGATCATGAGATGGAGGACTGCCCTACACTGATAGTGAGGTTGTGCGATAAAGGAATACTTTAGCCTCCACCGACTCAAAACCTACAAATGATGAGCTCTGAACCGCGTGAAGAGGACCCGAATGTAAACATCGTGCTCCAAAGTGGTATCACAACACGAGATGACAAGGGAAAGTAGCCTGAAGAAAGTGCATGGGTTCACAAGGCTCCCACCAAGGAACCTGAATTTGATTTGGAGCGCACGAAGGAGACATTCATGGAAGCTAAGAAGAGCTTTGCAAAGGCCTCCACTTCAGGTAGTAAGGATCAACTAGAACCGGAGATGGATCCTTCAATGCTCACTACCTTTTTGGAGACATGAATGAAGCTGTTGCGCGATAGCAAGGCTGTGAAGGGACTGTAGGAACTCATCACTAGGTGCGATTGGTCAGGAGAACCGCGCATAGTTCGGAAGCTTGGGAAGCACACAACGCAACAAGAAGGGAGATGAGATTGACTGCGCAAATTGGGTAATATGAAATGGATCAAGTGATTGTGGATTTAGGATCGGACGCAAACATATTGTCAAAGAAGACATTGGAGCGCATGGACAGGGATGCGTTGCAATGGCCCCCTATTCAATTGCGAATGGCCAACCAACAGAATCTCCTATCGATGGGAAGATTACAGGGAATAATGGTAGATATTGAAGGTGCGAGAGCGCTTGTAGATTTTGGAGTAATAGAGATTTTCGATGAAAGAAATACCTATCCCACACTACTGGGAATAGATTGGGCCACTGATATGAATGGGGTGATAAATCTCAAGAAGCACAAAATGATTTTTGAGAAAAAGTCATTACGCATAGTGGTACCTTTGGACCTTGCGGAAGGATCACGCTACATGGAACCAATGCGTGATGATGATAGTGACGATGATCTAGACTGTATCTACAAGATAACCATGTGGGAGAAGGACTAGGTGAATCCTACAGCGGATGGCAAGATTTCATGGGAGAAAGAAAGATCCTGCACTTCGAATTCGGATGAAGAAATAAAATGATGGAAGAACCAGTTACATGAGGTAACCATGCTCAATTGTAACATGATGGTAAGATCACTGCGTTGCATGACAACAGAGGTAAGGGATCTACTTATGTATGACGAGTTGACAGCGGTGGATTAATTCCTGAACAAATTTGAAAGAGAGGTTCCAGAACAGTAGTGTTTTGACGCTCTGAAATGGGCACTGCATGCTACGCCCACAAGATGGTAGGGTATGCATCAAAGGAGTTTTGAGAACTGGCATGACTGCAGAGGAATGATGCTTATACAGTTTGGAAAGCCTTATATGTGGAGGCAAGCCAGATATGATGAACGATACAGCCTATGCGCCCACCTCTCCAGATGGGTACGACTGTATGGTACACAACCTGTACAAATGCACACCGTCCTCACGATAGGAAACAGGAATGACAAACCCAAGTGGGCACGATGAGGGTGCGAATGACGAAGTATGATAATACCAATCACACCGAAGATTATACATGGAGAAGCCTTTGACAAGATGTGCGAAGTGCTAAACACGGTCCACCAGGTGAGACACACTAATTGCGACCTACGTGTACCAGCAGTTTTATGGGCTTATAGGACCATGTGCAAAAACCTGACCATGCGAGCACTTCCAAAGTTGAAGTACGAAGTAGTAGTTGTAATCCCTATGGATCATACGAAGCCTAGTTTGTGCATAGCAGCACTCATAGATATGACAGTCCGCGAAGTCCGGAATGAAGGGATGACATAGCCGCAAGAAACTAAACACATAAGACTTGAGGAAGAAATCTGACAGGGAAAAATTAGACTTCGCGAACTTGAAAAATACTGGGTATGGCTAAGGGAGAAAAGTGCTTTGATGGACATGGAGGTCAAGAAGCTGGAAGATGAAATAAAACAAGCATTTCTCCTTGAAAAACTGAGGTTGGTAAGGCAAGGTGTGTATGATCATGTTGACAAGTTGGAAGACTATCGCCATGAACTGGTTAGTATGCTGCCTTGGCTTGGACCGCATATCACCAAACATAGTGACCAGGGTAGCACGTTGCGAGTAGCAAAGTGTGCGATGTTGATCATAACAATAGAAGGTGTGGATTCTCTGTGAACCATGATAAAGGATGAGATGAAGCCCCACATGGGGGGTCTGCGCGACCTCACATGGGGTGGGGCCTAGCTACGATGACAGCCACTAAGGATGGTTTAGGGATTGAAGAGGTAACTGCCTGTGAGATTGCGCAGACCCCAATGGTGGAGGATGTTCCAGAAGGCGCCGGGGTTGTGATATAAATCCCCAAATCACCGCGAACGTCGAGGCCCAAGAAAGATAAACAAGCAATGACCCCCATACGGGTGTCCACGAGGAACCCACTACGTAGTAAGCTATCAATGGTCGATAAAGGAAAAGTTGTCACGGTCAACATAGTTGAGGAAGAAGAAGAGTTACAGGCCCTTATCATCACAACAGAAGAAGACGAAGATATGGAGGAAATTCAACCTATACGCTCTACAACAAAACTGCATGCGTATGTCCCCCCACGAAAAGGGAAAACCAAAGTATCGAAGGACCTGGACCAAACGAAGAGTTCACTCCAGACCCCGCTCCTCCCAGATGGCATTGTGTTTGAGGGCACGCACCTAGGTTGTGTACCAACCATGAAATTTGAAGACTGGGGCCTCGCTAACCACGAGAATTTCCCGCACCTAGAGACCAGGAACCTAATGAAGCAGAACACTGAGGGGGTGGTAATAATGTTAGAGTCATGGAAATGGCTACATGGTGTGGAAAAGGCCATGTTGCTACACTTACTATGGATACCGCATTTCCACAACGCACCCATCACCATTTTCGTCATTAGGCAGCTGCTTTGCCTGGTACATGATGGGTATCTATGGCTAGAGGAGCCTATTCCCATCATGGTAGACCTCATTCACTGCATTTTTCAGCTCCCCTATAAAGGAAAGGACCCCATGACCATAGCTGAAGGAAAGGGTAGTGATTTGGCTCTTACGAAAGCCATGAAGGCAAAATACAAGTTGAAGAAGAAGAAGAGAGGCTATGCCATATCCAGCATCAAGGGCAAAGGGGTACGCGTAGCAACCCAACTCCTGGCTGGAAAAGTTATGAGGAAGTTCCACGCCGATGAGGTACTGGTGCCGGTGGTCACACTAGCCAAGCAGTGCGTGGAGGGGGTCCAGTTCAATTGGTCTGAATTCCTCTGCGAGGAATTTTTGATGAACTGTCGTTAAGCCCAGGAGCAAGGTAAAACCTTCCACTATGCATGGTTTTTGTTATCCATAATGCTTGTAGTGGGGGAACTACTAGAAGACAGTCAATTCCCCAACATTGACAGAGACTTACCAGAGGACGTAAAGTACGCTTCGCTCTGGGCCACAAAGGACGCAAAATGGATTCGTGACAACAAAATTTTCTGGGAACTCATGGAGATGAGCATCCAGATGTGGATCAATCGGAGGCCATGCCTATCACCTACGATGTACAATAGTCTGTAGAGTTTTGTAGAGTTTAAAGCTTACATGCATAATGTCTACATCATGGAATGCAAGGATACAATGAAGCAATGGACGAAGCTCCCGTTTATAGCCACCAACAATGCCATCTTCACTGTCTTCAAGACATGGCCTCTGGAATGGTGCGCCCCAAATCTGGCAAAATTGGAGAAGGCAGCAACACAGAAGAAAAAGGATGATGCCGAGCTGCGCGTCACCCAATTGGCCAAAAAAAGGCAGCAGGAAACAGTAGCAGCAAAGGAAAAGGCAGTGTCGGAAGCGACACAGAAAGCCACAGAGTGGAAAAAGGCTACAGAAGCAGCAGCAGTAGCACAGGCAGCAACCGCAAAGGTGGATGAGGGCCAAAAAATGTCCTCGCAAGGGTAGGAGGCAGAGGAAATAGAAACAGCAGAAGGGAGCGCGAACCCAGGGGCCGTGTCCACACAATTGAAGCGACCACACATCATAGAGTGAGCAGGACCAAGGAAGAAGGTCAAGGCCTTGAAGTTGGCCATTGACCCGATCACCTTAACTAAAGGAGATCTCCATGACATCGGTAAGACGGTTTGTGATGTCACAAATGAAGCACTTCAGGATTTTATGTAGGAGCACCAGACTATGTTGGGGGCCCTCAGGGTGTAGCTGCAAGAGCTATAGGTATGACCCCCTCAGGTGGGTACCCTTTCTACCCACCTCGCAGCAGGATCCTCGACAGAAGAACAGATGCTACGTGCACGAATGGAGAATACAGTAGTATTGTCGGAAGGGGCCCTAGTCGTAGTGAATGTGACCGATAGATTTTTGGTTAACATGTTGAAAGGCCTTGGCCTTAATTTGGCTACCCTTCCACGAGAGACGTTGTATCTGCTACAGGATGGGACAACGACGAGCTATGGGCTAGGGAGAGCCACAACCTCCAAGTTCTTAGCAAACAGAAGATAAACATGGAACAACTCACCTTGCAGCGTGACGAATTGGTGTCACAAAATCAACACTTGGAGCAGATGGTAGATAATGCTTGCCAACGCATCCCAGAGCTAGCCATCCCATTAGATCTACCGGTAGAGGTGTAGATCCACGAATTGGCAATCAAAGTTCGCGAGGCCAGGGAAGAAACGACAAAGGTTCAGCTGGAGCTGAATCCTCAGATTGCCGAGCTGCAGTTGAAGGTGCAGCTTTCCACTCCCCCGGAAGTGAGAGAACAGCACGCTAGCGCTATCACAACAGGGTTGGAAGAAAGTGGGGGTGCAGTGTGAGACTGTACCGACATGTTGGAACAAGCACTTGAGGTCCTCACAACTTTGCAGGAGGACCCCAACATCTAGTGCCTGGAGACAGAGGCACGAGAACTCCAGCAACAATATGACAGTGTCCGAGGAACTGTACAGACAGTCGTCCTCACTCAGCGGCTTGTGAGGATGCAACAAGCTAAGGCACTAAAGGAGTAGGTGGACACTGTGCGACACAAGGAGGCAGTTCTCAAAGCGCATGTTCAGCCATGGATTGATGAGGCCTTCACGATCATGGCGAATATCGAAGGAAAGTTCACGCACATACAAGGGATGCACATGTAGATGTAGGGAAGCACGTCGGAAACAGAGGTATCAGAACAGAGGATGCAGCGAGTTCAGCAAGCAGTAGCTCAGTGCGCTGTAAACATCAGTACCATTCGAGAACAGTTGGAGGGACTCCACGCCAAGATCGTCGCGGCGACAGAGTGACTCGAGGGCGAGTCACGATGTTTTTGTTTGGGGATTTTTGGGAATGGAATCCCCCCACAGCATGTTTTGGGGCTCAAAGTCCTATTTTTGAGTTGATATTGTTGTAAATCTCCATGAATTGCAGGCGTGGAAGTATGTTAGAGTCATAGGGTTGTCCGCCTTAGTTTGTAATGTAATGTCGGCCTACCCATGGTCCGCGGACCATGGGAGTGTATAAATAGAGCGAGGCTCTAAGTGTAAAAGAGAGTTAGTTAGAGGAAGTATGAGATAGAAAAGTAGAAGCACAGAGCAAGCATCTAAGTGTGTCTTGGGTCGTAGAGTAGGAGAAGGCTCTGCAGCTGAGTGCGCAGAGGCCTAGTTGTCCACAGCTGAGTGCATGGGGTAGAGTCAAGTCTGTAATCGGAGAAGAAATTAATAAAGGTAGGTTTTGTTACCAATTTTATGTATATGTTCTGAGTTATTATATGTTTGATATCATTCGCGAATATATTGTTTCTTTACTGTGCACACTTGTATGAATTTGAATATTGTTAAGCATAACTGAAAGCATAAAATAAGCTAAGTTAATCAACAAATATTGGATTACTAGTAAGGACTTGGGTAATAACATTGTGTGACCCCCGAGTAGGGTTGCGCGAGGGAAGCACCTCAGGCTACGAGGAACAGGTAAGTGCGCGTAGCGACGTGCATGCAGGATCGAACTGCAGACCACTTGAATTCATTAGACATCTCCAGGGTGTAGAAACCTGGTTCTAGCACCCTCTCATACTACTTCGGGTGAGACATCAGTCCACGCTCCATGGACTGTTGCCGAAAGGGTCAGTAGTACTGAGATTTGTTTGGTCAAATCACCTTTGAACCTAGGTCAGGCCCCAACAAGCTGACAAACACCATCCTCCATGTTCAATGACACTTATAACAACCAAGATTGGTGGAAAGAAAACATACTACCCATGGATCTTTATAACACATCTCGTTGCAGTATTTACAATGATTATTACTAAAACATGATAATCATATTGTTTATTGGAGCTTTATAACATAGCTCATTATGGTATTTACAATAAAAACCACATATACTTAAGCACATTTGCTTCAACCAACAAATAACCGTAATGTCTGTGGAGTTTTATAAACGAACTTGATACAATATTTGCAATAATATAGACATATCCACATTTTATCAACCACCAAATAAAAGGATATGATGCATGTATTAATCAACAAGGGAATACAAAGGCTCGTACCTCCACCATCAAAAGTAGTACCAGGATTCACCTCCTTCCGAGGAAGTCCATAATCCACTTGTCAAATTCAAACTTGCATCCAATGTCCAATGGTACAATCCTACACCACTTTCCCTCTCAGTGAACAGTTACCAGCTCATTGTTCTAGGAACACTCCCAATGTGCATCTCGTTCCCTTTAGCAATGCTAATGACCAAACCAAATCCATCCATTGACCTTCCCTTCTCTTCTACAAAGTCCCTCAGGCGATCCAGTCAACCCCTTTCGTGCAATCGCACACCTTCCAAGTTCTGTTCACACCCCCATCCCAGGAATTCCATCCCTCAACAAGTTTTCCTCACATAGGAAGGTCTAGAAACCAAGGCATATCCTTACCTCAAGCCATCATATTTGTCATAGAATGCTCATGGAGATCAATGGAGACTATTGGGTACTAGTGTCCCACAATGTCCCTACTCTTAAATGATTTACCAACGTATTGCTCCCTATTCCAATTCCTTTCACTACTGCTGCTAATTCTTTTCATCAGTTTTTACCACCCAACCGGGCATTTCATGCTCTCTTGTACCAAGCACATAATTTATGGCATTAGATTCAAATAAATTGAATAACTTCAAATCATACGTCATCGATGGCCCATTAATAAGGTAGACTTGCAATTTTGTTCTCTTCCTGTTACAACAAGTCAAACTAGCATCTTTGACCAAATCATCATGTATAAACATATCACATCAGGTTAGCTCAAATAACAACCATCATAGATCAAAATCATAAATCACATGCATAATAAAACCAAAATAAAATATTGATACTTATCCTTTAACGAATCCTTAGCTTCTACCTTTGTCCTTATTCCATACACACAGCAGATCAGTTGACACACCTAAAAAACACCCAATGCCTTCTCCTCAACCATGTGCACATACACATAGTGTGCATCACACACATAAAAGCACACATGACATACAACACCACACAATACATGCACCTACACCTAGCATACAACACATACACTTCCACCCAGTGTACAACAAAACACAATACATACATACACCTACACCTAGTATATGACACAACACATATATGTACACATAGTACAACATAATGAATACACATGTCATGATACGATGACTACACAATGCATATACATAGTACCGCATGCCTGCAACACAGCGTGTACAACATGCACACAATACTGCATGTACATCAGGACGATATGTATAACATGTACACAATACCAATTGTACACAATACCACTTGTACACAATACCACCTGTACACAATACCACTTATACACAACACAACCTGCACAAAGTGTGCACAACATCACATGTACATGACACCACCTACACAATGTGTACACAATGCCACATGTACACCGAACCACCTGTAAAACGTGTACACAATACCATATGTACATCGCACCACATGCATGATGTGTACACAACACCACATGTACATAGCGCCACATGCATGACATCTACATAGCACCACCTACACACAAAACCTCATGTACAACATGTACATGACACCACATGCACACAACACCACATGCAAAATGATGCACACAAAACCATATATACATAGCACCACATGAACAACATGCACACGACACCATATGTGCATAGCACTGCATATAAAACATGTACATAGCAAGATATGTACACAACACAACATATCCAACATGCGCACAACACCATATGCAAACAACACCGCATATCCATCATGTGCACAGTATAATATGTACACAACACCACATATCCAACATGTACATATCACCATCTATACCCAGCACTACATATTAAATATTCCCACAACACTATATGTACCACCCTATACATAACAGTGCATAAACAATATGTACACACACTATGTATACACAATACCACATGTGCACAACATCACAAATGCAACATGTACAACATATACAACATATGTACAATGGTAGTACCACACATCCAAAACCACATTGTCTCTACCATGAAACCTTGCTTCCAGTGTCTTATCCATGCTTGTCCTAGCATGACGCAGACCACATTACTTTCATTTCACTAATGTATCCCTCGGTATAACATGTCCAAAACATATACATAATATAATCACATAATATCAACTCATAACCACATGATACTAACCTTGTAGATTTGTTAGGACTACTCTTCCCACTTAATTCCTCGTAAACCAAGAACCTCTTCATGTCATTCACCTACTTAAGCAATCATTCCTCCACAAGAATGATTCCTAATGAACTTGTTAGAAAATAACATACATACATACATATATATACATATCAACATTAGCATAAAAACAATCATGATCCATCATGACCCTATCAGACATGACATACATACATACATACATGTATACATATATAGAGATCAACATAATCATGATCACAACATAATTACCAGATCTCATAAGGTAAATGTTAAGAGAATGCCCTTTATTTTTTCCTAGCATGTGTTATCACCTGGATTGAACCTCAGGCTGAAGGAAGGCAATGCTAGGGTAACCACAAACCACGCTTAGCCAAGTAGCTAGCCCTACTAGGCCAGGAGAGGGCTCTTTCTGTAAGTATCTCAACCAATATTACTGGATCAGGAAAAGGATATTAGGCTAGGTATAGTAGGACAAGGTTTGATTCGATTTGAAGGGGTTCTGTTGGATCAGGAAGAGCAGGATAGTTTGGGCAAGGAAACTAGGTCAAAATTGCAGGGTGTTCAATGGGGCAAGGTAGGTATGAATCTTAGCCATCAAGGGTTTGATGGTGAGGTGAGTTAAGACTGGTGAGAAGCTAGGAATAGCATGTGATTACCATGGATCCTTCCTAGACTGTAAAAAACATATAATGGTGAATATTTCGCCAAAGCAGAGCAGTGATGTTATGAATTGTGCCTATCAACTTGAAAACATTCACTTAGAAGCAATGAAATGATTAATGAAGTACACAAAACATTCTAACATATGATCACAAGAGAAGAAATTGAACTAAACTTCATACCACATGGATCCCAAAAAAATAGCTGCAATTTTTATTAATCTCCTACTAAACTGCTACAAAATGATGTACAATCAAGGCATAAGCATCCAGTTGAGTCCAACCCTTTACAATGAGAAAGAAGAAGAAGATATAGGCATTGTTTCAACCTCCTCCCATCCTCAGGGGTCGAATCCCTAATATGAGGAGCTAATCTAACCAACACTAAACAAGAAACTGGAATTTAGGCATCCTAACAACTTGCCTCTAAAAGTGAGAAAACTGATTCATTTGTGCTCAAATTGACTTTTAATCTAATGAATCTACCCTCTACTACTAATTATCCATCATATTTACAAGCCAAGTCATCATTTACATCAGTAAAACATCCTCCATGAGAGAAAATCCATGAACACAGTCAAAACACAGAAAAATGGCCATCTTGCCACTTTTTGGACACGCAGAAGTAGTCATGGGAGAATCCACTTTTGAGGGGCCAAATGAGCTTCAAATGATGAAATTCTAGGTTTTTTGGAAAGTACACTTGAATATATTTCCAATGAGCTATCATGAGATCAATTTGGATGCCGGGAAGGCCTCCAAAAGGGACTTGAAAGTGGCTCTACGTGTTGGGCCAGTGGCATTGCGCGTAGGACAAATTTTGCACAAGATGGCCATTTTTCTGTGTTTTCACTGTGTTCATGGATTTTCTCGCATGGAGGATGTTTTACTGATGTAAATTATGACTTGGCTTGTAAATACGATGGACAATTAGTTGTAGAGGGTAGATTCATTAGATTAAAAGTCAATTTGAGCACAAATGAATCAGTTTTCTCACTTTTAGAGGCAAGTTGTTAGGATGCCTAAATTCTAGTTTCTTGTTCAGTGTTGGTTAGATTAGCTCCTCATCTTATGGATTCGACCCCTGAGGATGGGAGGAGGTTGAAACAATGCCTATATCTTCTTCTTCTTTCTCATTGTAAAGGGTTGGACTCAGCTGGATGCTTATGCCTTGATTGTACATCATTTTGTAGCAGTTTAGCAGGAGATTAATAAAAATTGTAGCTATTTCTTTGGGATCCATGTGGTATGAAGTTTAGTTTAGTTTCTTCTCTTGTGATCATATGTTAGAATTTTTTGTGTACTTCATTAATCATTTCATTGCTTCTAAGTGAATGTTTTAAAGTTGATAGGAAAAATTCATAACATCACTACTCTGCTTTAGGGAAATATTCACCATTATATTTTTTTCTACAGTCTAGGAAGGATCCATGGTAATTACATGCTCGTCCTAGCTTCTCACTAGTCTTAAATCACCTCACCATCAAATCCTAGATGCCTAAGCTTCATACCTACCCTGCCCCATTGAACACCCTGCAATTTTGACCTAGTTTCCTTGCCCAAACTAACCCGCTCCTCCTAATCCAGCAGAACCCCTTCAAATCAAATCAAACCTTGTGATACAGTACCTAGCTTAATAATCATTTTCCCGATCTAGTCATATTGGTTGAGATCCTCATGGAGAGAGCCCTCTCCTGGCCTAGTAGGGCTAGCTACTTGGCTAAGCATGGTTTGTGGTTACCTTGGCATTGCCTTCCTTTAGCCTGAGGTTCAATCCAAGTGCTAACATAGTGGCGACCATACTAGGGATATGAACAAAAGGTTTCGTAATCCCTGGGAAAGGTCATCAAATTTCAGATCTGATTGTTGTTTGTGAATAGCAGCCAGATGCATGCGAAGGCTGAAATAATTCACCTGGGGACTCCAATGTCGGAAAATCCAAAAGTTAAAAATCTTTATGGCGACTCCACTCTTCAAGAACCAGTAGCCTAAAGAATTTCTTGGTGAATTCATTGTTATCAAAATGGATTCGTTGGCTCGAAGGTATGCTCCCATGAGTCGAGATCACATTCCAGGTTTCCCAAATAAAATTCCTAAGGTAGATTGGCAAAGGAATTTGCCTATGTTTAAAGATGATGATAGGAATGATGTTGCTTTACATCTGGTTAGATTTCACATGCATACTCACAAGTTGAAGGTTGATTTTCCTGAAGACTGCTTGATGAAGATATTCATGGCCACTCTAGAAGGTGAAGCCCAATCTTGGTATGAAAGTTTACTGCCTGCTAGTATTTACTGTTTAAAGGATTTTCATACCATGTTCTTTGAAAGGTATAAAGAATATTGTCCATCCTTAATATTAGTTCAGAACTGTTGTAAACATGTTTATAGTTTTATTGAAAATCTTGAGAAAATTTATGAAGATGATGACTTCATGGACGATGAGATCATGGAAACCCTGTATGAAAATACATTTCAACAACATAAAGAGAGCTTAGAGGATACTTATCAAGATGCTCAGGAAAATTTGCACCAGTTTCAAGATCTTAGTACAATTGAAAATGATGGAAAACAAGGTCTTATTTTAGATCTGTTCACAGTAGAAGACAGTATGCAGGAAAATCAAGTTCCAATTTTAGATTGTGATAAAGTCAAGTTGGTTATTTCAAATCTAGATTCAGATCGTGATGATGAAGAGTACCTTGTTCTGAATCCCATGAAGGAGAGCTCTGTTGTTGAGATCATCTGGAATGAAGAAAACAAATTTATTGACCCAAGTGTTCTCATTTCATTAGAACAAACCCTACGAGAAGGTAATCTAGTTCCTTTATGAAAAACAAGATGAGATCTTTGTTCAAGTAAGTGAAAAATCTTCTTTGGATAACTTAGTGGTAAATGATAGAAGTGTTAGTTTTGAGTTTCAAGAACTATCTGAAGTTTTCCCTCGTATGACTGATGAGTGCGATAAGAAACATGACAATCTGGTTGCCATGTCATATGAAGATGATCAACAATGTATTCAAATTTCAGAAGACCAGGGAATTGAGGACTGTCATTCAGATTTTTCTTCTCATATTTCATGTTTTGAATTGTTATTTCAAGAAGACAATTATTGTTTTAGCAAAAGAAAACAAAAAGTACTATCTCCTCTATTTGAAGATGAGATAGATCAACTCCTGAAAGGTCATGTTACAACCCAAGCTAATGTAGGTTTGCAGTGTTCACATCGTCAAGAAGGTGTTAGTGAAGCTTCTTCCACTTTTGAAAATGAGGATAGTCTTGAAATTAGATTTATAGATCAGCGAACAGATATTGTTTTCTTTCATGAAGATGATAGGGTTGTCATGTTTGATAATCTTGAAGAATGTTTTCTGTTTAAGAATGACTTAGACTATGAAATTGAGGAGTATGAGCCTGAGAGAGACAGTATGCTAGAAATCGAGTCAGAATTTCTCATGCTCGAGGAATTTACAACCAACACTCAGATAGCAGAAGCTTATACTTCTCTATGCCTTCCTATCAATCAGCAACCAATTGTTCTTTCAGATCAGAATGAAGGGAGTACTTGTATTTTTGCTGCTGGATCTCAAGACAAGCTAGTGCTTCAGGATTTTCAAGATCCCTTCGGCATTCTTTTGCAAGCATTGGAGAAGATGAATGTTGTTTGGTTTGTTAGCATAAGCCTTGGTTTCAGTTGTTATTGTGAGTTGCCTACATGTACATTGTTCTGCCTGCTCGAGGAAAGTGAGAGCAGAATTTCAGTGAGTAGCCATCTGCTGGATTGGTTACATTGGAAGGTTCACTTCACATGATTGTACATACTTCTTCAGTAGGCAGGTGGTTGTCATCAGTATTTGAAGCCCTCAAATCTCGATGGTCTGCTGCCATTAATAAGTTTTTTAAGTACTTGTGTTAGTTAAGTAAGTCTTGAGCCATTTTTTCAATCAATTTCAAGCTAGTTTAGAGTCGATTGTGAGTCAGTTTTCAGTTTGTATTGAGTCATTATTATTTAAAATTGTAAAAAAAAGGGGGTTTTTTAGTCTTTTGTTTGTTTGGCTGTATTGGCCCAATTAGCTAGGCACTTGGTCTACGGTGTTCTTGACACCTCCAAGGAGTTGCCATCCCCAATAAGGCCAATGTTAGTGTCAATATCTGCATACTTCCATCAGGGATCAAATTTTCTCTTTGCATTTTCATTTTAGGGGTCCCATACTGAAATTTTTACATCATTTCATTAGGTCATGTCAAGTTGATCCACTGATGGTTGTCTTCTCCTCAGAAAATCTAATTTCTCCCTCATAAAGTACACTTGCTGACCCATCTTTAGGTTGTATTCAGTCATGGTTTCATGGTAAAAATGCAATCATGTTTTCATTAGGTCTTAGGGCATGTTTTCATTAGGTCTTAGGGTTTCATTTCCAAGGTCAAAGGCATGATTTAAAGGTGTAAATAAAGGGCAGAAAGGGGATGAGGATGATAAATAAATCAATAATGATTTCTAGTAAGTCATAGTCACTGTACAATTATATTTTTAACTAATGTAATTTTCACCTCAAAAAACATGTTTTTGAGGTGAAAACATAGTATTTTGAGCTAATTTATATTTTTATGTAATTTAAGTCACTTTATGTAATAAATGATCCCGGTTGCACCAAGGCATCTCTCCTTGCTACAAGACAATGAACCACTACAAAATCAATTCAAATTTAGCATCATCCACATGAAAAGGAACAATGAAGAAAAGGAATTAAAACAGAGATTTGAAAAAGGTCAAGAAACATTAGAAAGTGGGTTTTTCTAATGAAACAAATCAAAATCTACTCCTAGATAAGGTGTCACATTTCATTTTCAAACTCATCATTCTCATTTGGCAAAGGAGTCAAAAGGTGAAGAAAAGAGGAGAAGTTGAGTGAGTTTTGGGCCAAGGAGAAGTGGCGCTGTGCTTAGGGAGGTTGGCGCTGCGCATTTGGGGCAGTGGAGGTGGCGTTGCACGTTCAGGTCAGAGCATTGCACGTATAGGCTAAGCGCTGCGCGTTTGAGTCATAGTACTGTGCATACAGGCTGAGCACTATGCATTCAGGTCGAAGCGCTGCGCGTACAGGCTAAGCGCTGTGTATTCAGGTAGGAGTGTTGCGCATATAGGCTGAGCACTATGCATTCAGGTCAGAGTACTGCGCGTACAGGCTGAGCACTGTGTGTAGGGAAATTCTGGTAGTGTAAAAAACCACTGCGCTACATGTTCATGAGGGTGTTGTGTGCCTGTAGCAGGCACTACGCGTTGAGCCAGCAAGGGCCAAAAAGCCTCCAGCTACCTAAAAACATCAAAAATCACCCTCTCTTCCCTCAAGCAAGTAAGTTTCCTCATTGTACTTCATCATTGGTTTGCAATTGAATTTTTTAAAGGTAATTTACAATGGCAAAAGTGAAACCCTAGATTATTCCTTAATTATACCCTAGAAACCCTAACCCCCATTATTTCTCCCATCACCTATCACTAAAGCCCTGAACCCCTCCCCTATATCACTCCATAACATTTTATATTCCTTTGTCCTTCATCCCACAAGCTATACTTCAAAAAAGGACCCAAGCCCCTCTCCCTCATTTTCATGATTCATACCCTCCCATTCATTTCCTAGCCCACCAAATACCTCACAAGGTCATCTCCAATTCCCTTATTCCTAATCACTCTTGCTCACTCCCTTCATCCCTTTCTAGGAGTGCATAGCCTCAAAATTTGCAAACATGGACAAAGAAGACAGAGACTATGAGGAGGAGGAAAACACTGGCAGTGACAGTTCAACAGATAAACCTAGGCATCAGAGAAAACCACACAAGGGAGGTAGAATTATCAGGGAAGAGCCATCAAACCTTAGAGAGTTGTAGGCCTCTCATTTGGTTGTCACTTGTTTCAGGCATCTAGGGTGTTATGAGTTCTGTGAGCAGGTAGAGAGAGTTCAATTCCACCCCAAGCTCACCAGGCTTTTTGTAGCCAATCTTAGGGAAAACAAGGTGACTCTTGTTGGGGTGACATTTACAGTTTCACCCTCCATTATTTTGGATGCAACCAGGATTCCAAATGTAGGGGAGAAGTGGTACAAGGCACAGGACCTAGACAAACACTATTATGAGCCTTACATCAAACCCAGGTACAGAAATGAAGGGAAAAGGATTTTTCCTTTTAGGTTCCTTGAAGACAAGTATGTCCCCATGATGAAAATAATCATGAAATATTTCACTTGTGAGGGAAGATTTTCCAGACTATACACCTACCACATGAGGCTTCTCATGCTTTTTACCAGGGTGAGGATGTTAAACCTCCCTTATTTCTTGTTTAGGAATATTGAGAAGATGGCCCACTTTGTGTAGAAAAAGCCATACCCTCAGCAGATGAGTAGTCTTTATCATTATTCCCTGATCAAGATGATTTTTCTTCATCATCTTAACCTCCTCAACATCTCCTGGGAGACATTTATTGCTCATGACATCTTCAGGGGTCCTCAAATTCCTCCACCAGTGTCCCAAGAATTAGGAGGACCTTCTAGTAGTGCTCAGGTGAAGACAAATGAGAAGGCCAAAGAGACTAGAGCTACTGAGGTGCCAGGACCTACATGACATACCAAAGGGGCACAAGAAGATTGTTTGCAGCTAATAGGAAAGTTTTTGCTCCACAGGATGTGGAAGAGACCTTGCCTTCTTCATCAACTCATAGGCAAATGCTTGCTCCATAGGATGTGGAAGGAGCTTTGCCTTCTTCATCAACACAGCAGGAACAGGTGTAGCAGCTGCACAAAGGGAAAGAAAAGATGTAGGTGGAAGATCTTGATGATGAAGAGGAAAGAGACTTTGATTTGATAGAGCATGATGAGCCAGAACAACATTATATTCATCATGGCATAGAAACAATTGACTTGGAGGCTCAGGATGAAGCAACAATAAAGGACATCATCATACAGGAGAAAGAGGCTCAAATCCAAGCATTGATGGACAATTTAGAGAGAGCCAAGTATGTCATCACATATCTAGAATAAGAGAACAAGCAGCTGAGTGACAAGTAGGTCCTCATGGAGCTAGAACTTCTCAAGATAAAAAGACAAGGTGAGAAGGGTAAGTCAGTGTGGAGCTGTAACAAGGGTCTTTTTCACCTCTAGTTATCTCACATTACAAGTCAATCCGGGAGCGTTTTGTTATTGTAAAGGATATCTCAATTTGAGGCTATTTGTCAGGATAATGATTCGTAGTATAGATCTAAAGAATACAAGAGTAAATGGATGCTAAGCTACGCTAAATTACTTTTGCATAAAGAAATCACACACGCAGCAACTTCGTCGGTCGACGGTATGGAATTAGTAACCTATCCCCCTAGAAACTGATGAAGGAGTATGGATCATGATCTGGGAGCATTATAGCGTCTGTTGTATCTCACAACAGCCTTGACCCTCCTCTCATGCCACTTCAATAAATGCAGGCGAAAGGAACAGCAAGAAAACAGAATGGAACAGCAACTTCAGAAATGGAATAGCAATAAAAGGAACGGCAGTAAATGGAACGGCAGTAAAGAAACTAAGTCTCGCGAGGTCAACACTTCCAATCCTTGGCACACACTTACATACAAAGGGAAAGCAATCGTTTATACAAGTTTGCAGCTTAATCAAATGGAACAACAAATTATTAAAGACAGGAAACGTCAATCATATACATATCAAATGGAACAGCAAATCATTAAAGACAGGAAACGTCAATCATATATACACGATCTGCAATAATCACCAATAGTCCATTACTCCAATCACCTGTAGCTGAAATATTCTACTTATGAATTCTGTAATTGATGCAAACAACTCAGATCAACAGTATGCGAAGAATCCTGAAAGTATGATATGAACTTGTTACAGAGATTTATAACAGGAAAGCTACAGATGAATAAGTATGAGACGACATGCAATCATAACAGATTATAAGAAACAAACCACACAAAGCAGAGTTGTAATGGTACAATCAGCCAGTGTCCGTTGGAGCCGGGCCCGAAGCTTCCAATGGCGCACTGCCGTAAACTACTTCAGACGCAGGGAGAAATTAACACCAAAGATATTATATTAACTCATCAATGAGAGTACTAAGTTTCAGATAGACTCAATAGTCTGAGTTCAACTGACAGTAAAATCCGTGAACAGAAAGTTAAAGATACAAAAATATATATCTCCCCTTAATTTCCAATGCTGCCCCCCTTTTATACAATCAACGGCGGAGTTCTCCAGACGACAAAACGATTGAACGTAGCGATCCCTCAGGATCAAAGATCCTGAGTGATCCGCTAAACTGTTAACGCCTTCCTTTACTCGGCCTGTATTTCCGAACTGGCAGTCCTTCGTCTCGTTCCGGACTGATCTTCCTTGATTTACTCGACCTGGTCTGAACCTTATTTAGAATTGGAGGGACAGCCGTTATCTTCTAATCAAATTCTCGTTTTGTGTTACGCTTTCCTGCTTTTACCTTTCCCTGCGTAGAGAAGACAACTATTAGTGATTGGATCATTTTGGACTCGTTCTTATTGCGTTTTCCCTACTTTATAATAAATAAAAGATTACAACTATTGCTTAAAACATCACTAAATTATTTATTAAAACATACCTTCCCAATGCTCTACACACCCCCCGACTTACTATGTTTCATGGCCTCATGAAAACGTTATAATTAACATGGAGAGCAGTAAGAGAATAGGCTGGAGAGGGTACTTCATGAGGGGGTCTGCAACCATGATAGGCAACCAGATTATCAAAGAAGTAATGTAACTGATCTGCAGGCATATTATACAAGGCCTGGTACCCCGGTGCAGGGTGCCAGATAATTGGGCTGCGGAACTGATATCCTAACCATGATGGTCCAGCTTGCAGAATGCACTGGCCATAAAAGGGCAATCGTTCAGCAGCCAACTCAAAGTTCTCGTATTTGAGGGGCTCCCTGAGCTGGACGCTTGGGGTGGAAATCCGATAACGGAATTTGGCAGCCTCCAAGGCGGAATCTTTAATAACCAGGAAGTATTCTAAGCTATTTCGGATCAACTCCTCATGCATGGGTCCTAGTAGTTCTATAACGCCAGGGTTTCTCATAAGGCTTTTGTGTGATTGCCATAGGCGAACTGGATCTTGAGGCTCAGCCCTGACCCATAGATCTAGGCTGTGCTCCTGCCTCTGAAAGGCATTGTAAGCCCTGAGCCACTTTAACTGATTGACCCCGAATGAAACAAAGGCTTGCAGCTGTATATCCCCCACAAAGGGACCAGGGTTTAGGTCAGTTTCCTGCTCAAGCACCATATTGTGCAAATAAAATTCGCATAATAATCGTTGGACCTTAACCCCATAATGTTTGCAACAATCAATGAAATCATTAACAGTATTAATCTAAATGGGGGCACCTGCCCTGACATCTTTTATTTTCAATCTTAAGTATCTTTCAAGGAGGAATAAAGCATAATTCTTCGCGGGGGCCCTGCAAGTCAAAATATCATCATACAACGAACATACAGTGTCCAATTGTTTAATAACAGCATCTAGTCGACGTGTTACCTTAGCAACCTTTTCCTGTTCCTTCTGCCATCCTTCAAAAGCCTGACTCTCCGATTGACTCATGTTTCTCAGCTGTTGTTGCAGTTCTTCATGTTTTTCCAGAGGGATCCTTTGTTCCTCTAACTGCTCAGCCCTCTGCTGCAATTCTTCGTATTTTTCTCGAGGAATCCTCTGCTCAACTTCCTGTTGCAGCTCCTCATATTTCTCTCGAGGGATCATTTGTTCCCGTAGCTGTTCAGCCTCCTGTTGGGCCTGTCTTATCTCACGGCGCAAGGCCTTGGTTTTTGGATCCCTTTCCCATGATTCCTTGGAGGCAGGAAATTTCGCCTGGACCTTCACATTTCGTCGCTTAATTTTCCCTGAAGGTGGTGTCTCAGTGTGAACTGCTCTATTTTCCCCTTCCTTCTTGACATGTATAAAGGGGTACGGTGGTCCCTCTGTAAATGGGATGTCATCTTGTGGCTCCGTTTTAATTGGAATGGCCGTTGGTTCTAATGGGCTGTTTGAAATATCAGCCTGCTCCTCTATGTCAATAGGAACGGCATTCTGGTGTTCTATTCCAGATGGAACAACATTTTGTTCCTTAGTATTAATTGGAACAGCTACAGGTTCGCTGGCAGAGTATCGACCTACTAGATGCCTATAGGTGCTCTGCCTTCTCCTCTGACAGGACCCAGCTGTATTTGTCCTTCTTTTTCTTCTTACAGTCCTCCTTATTCTCAAACTGGCTTTCAGACTTCGAATTTTCTGCCGAAGCTGGCCTATAATATTCAGCAATTTCTGTTGTTTACTTCTCAACTTCGTAATTTCTCTTGCCTCGGCTGTGGCCACATGGGCGACCCTCAGTTCTGCTCCGCTTTCATCGAGGGTTTCTTCTGTCATTCGGGGAACGTCCTGTTCCCGACAAACATTTTCATCCTCCATGGCATCAGCAGGTGGATCTCGTCCTGGAGTTTTGGGAACGGCTTGTTCCTGATTGGTATTCAAATTTTCTTTGTCAACGACAGGGGGGTTTTCTTCCCCTGCCATTCCATCATGCAATTCTTCACGCGTCTCTTCCTCAGAGGGTCCTTCGGGAGGCTCTGCCGGACTGGAGGGTGAAGGATAACTTCTAAGGCTGGCCAAGATGGTGGCCAGCTCTTCTTCCTCCACAGGGGTTTGCGGATGGCTACCCCCCAATTGTTCCATCTCCTTCTCCTGAATTGGCTGCTCAGTAGCTGCCTATGGATATCTGGTCTCGGCCGCAGAGTCATCATTCTTATTTCCTTCTTCAGCTTCGTTCTCTGTTTGTCCCACGTTTTCCCCAGGTATTTGTTCTGGCACTGGAGGTTCCTCTATTATTTCAATCGGTTGGTCAATGTTTGGCTGGATTTTTTCCAGCCTACCTCTTATCTTTGCCAACCGAGCTGACTTTCTAGGCCTCTCGGGCTGTTTGGGTGTGCTGGCCACCTGTTCTTCCACCTCCACCTTTCTGCGTTTTTCAAACTGTTCTGGCGTGCCAGAGGAATACCTTCGCTTTACGGTAGCACGTCTTTCTTCGGGCAATTCCTTACGTTTTTCTGCATGTCTAGTTGCTTTAGGGGTACATTTTTGTTTCCCCAGCTTTATGCGTTTCTTCGTTTGCTCGGTTGTGCCCGAGGGTTGCTTAGGTTTTGGCGATTCTCTGGGTTTTTTAGGTGTTCCAGAGGTGCTAGCAGGGTGCTTCGCCTTTGGGGATGGTGATGCTGCTTCCCCTCCAATTGCTGTAATAAGTTCCCGCCAGCTACTCTGCTGCTGAGCGAGACTGTATGTTACTATCAGGCGGATTAACCCGTGGTGGCTAACCACTGCGTCTTCATGGTGTGCCTTTTTCAGGCTCCGAGAGGCATCATGCAGCAATGAATTTAACAATGCAGGGATATTCACAGCACATTTTCCTTTTAACACAGCTAAGAGCTTAAGGTGACGCGGCCTTACCACATCTTTTTGTCCTTTGCAGGTGATGTAGCTCTGTACTACCTTTGCCAGTTCGCTCCAAGGTTCTTCCAGTGTTGCCGGCAGCACTCCTTTTCCCTTCACTGTCAGCTTCTGCCCTTCATCTTGGAAGATTTCTACGATCTTCTGCAGTCTTTCTTTCTTTGTCGTCCATATTGGACCTGAGTCTGGTAATCCGGTTACTTCCGCGATTATTTCCTTCGTGACTGCTATCTGCTTCCCATCTACCACTGAGTGTTCTTCCTGCAAATTCTGCAGGAATTCCATGGCCACTATTTCGTTTGATTTGCGCAGGCGGCAAAAATAAGTTAACCACCCTGCCTTTTCTAAGATCTTCCGAGCAGCTTCGGAGACTACGAGCTCGCTCGGCTCGCTTCTGATAGACTTTTCCCCCATGGTTCTGTTTCAGGGTCTAGATGGAACAGCAATGCAAAGAACGTAATTGCGGCAAAAAAAGAAAAGACACAGAGCATGCATGAATAATTGATCATAAATAACAACTTTTGCAAAAAATAGCATTGTCATGCCGTTAACGCATATCGTACCTTCGTATCATATCATTTCCGAATGATGTGTTAACACGTGGCCGACGGAGTAATGAATTCACCTCCCCCCCGCGCGAAATGATAGGCTGCCTCAGCCGTCAAATAGAAGAAGGCGGTCATCCCATCACCGAGTCATAATGGAACAGCTTATAAAGTTTTGCCATGTTTCAGATTAGACAAAGAAATACCGAGATCGATGCGACAGATAGATCGCGTTTAACATAAGCCTTCGTGATGTGATGCAGAACATAAGGATAGGACGTCTAGCACTCATGGAAAGTCTGAGATAGTCATAGTCAATACCTTTGCCATAATTGGTAATGATAGATGTTCATGTGACGTATCCATTAAGGTGTAAGATATAATTATTACGAGGATAGAAAGAAATATTTAATAAGATCCAAATTGGTGTATATGTTTTGACTCCAATACCATTAACAGAGCTCTGCTGCCGACCGGTGTTTATAACCGTGGCAGAGTTGTTTATTTCACCCCGGAACCATAGTCCTTTGTGTAGTTTTGAAGAGCAATTCTTGTCAACATGCAGGCCATCATGCTGGCTTGGTAACCAGATAACCATGACGCCATTCACCAGAGAGGCGCGAAACGTGGGCAGGCTGGCTCGTGATGAGACCCCCTGTTCCAAGGTTTGTTTATATAATGAACCTGTTGGACCATATCCCTGGTGTGGTGGCCATGATGGGAATGCCACTTCGCTTCCAATCTTATGATCATAGTAGGCTGGTTCTTTAATGAAACCCCCTATCCTGCATTCGACAAATAATTTCTTTTGATTTTGCTTTTGCTTTTTTTTCTTTTGAGATGGACTTTTGCTCTTGTATAGTTACACATAAGGGTGGTTCAGCCCTCCTTAAGAGTGGGAATGGCGGAAGAAGTCTTGTTATCCCAATAGGAAGATATAAATTTTCTATTGTTATTTCCAAGTAATAATAAAGAAAATTGTAGGAACGTAACATGATGAAGTTTTCCAACAGGGCAGAGGAGGTGAGACTTATGGCTGAAAAAATGATGAGTGTATGGATCCTTCCTTTGTTGCATCAATACTAGGGCTATTATAGATAGCGATTTATGATGTGCTGATCTCGATATATCATGCCTTTTATATTTGTTGCATATATAGCTGCTACTTATGGCCTCAGGAAAAGGATGGACAACGCTTTCTTCTTATAGAAAGGACGAGGGCATACTATTTCTTTCTTACAAGGGAAGGTGGGAGGGTTCTTTTGATGTAATGTCCTAAGATAACAAAAGCACTCAAATGCTACTTGCTAAAAAAAAGAACTGAAAAAAACACACAAATGTTGCTCCTTCTAAAAAGGAATAAAATTCAAAAGTGCTGTTCCTTTTGAAAAGGAACAGCAAAAATTCAAAAGTGCTGTTCCTTTTGAAAAGGAACAGCAAAAACTCAAGGGTGCCGTTCCTTTTGAAAAAGGAACAGCAAAACATGCAGGTGTTGTTCCTTTTGAAAAGGAACAACAAAACACACTAGTGCTGTTCCTTTTGAAAAGGAACAGCAAAAAGTGTTGTTCCTTTTGAAAAGGAACAGCAAAACACGCAAGTGCTGTTCCTTTTGAAAAGGAACAGCAAAACACACAAGTGTTGTTCCTTTTGAAAAGGAACAGCAAAACACACCAGTGCTGTTCCTTTTGAAAAAGGAACAACAAAAAGTGTTGCTCCTTTTGAAAAGGAACAGCAAAAATTCAAGAGTGTTGTTCCTTTTGAAAAGGAACAGCAAAACACGCAAGTGCTGTTCCTTTTGAAAAGGAACAGCGAAAACACGCACTCGAAACATATATACAAAATTTACAATCTTTAATACAAAATGTGGTAATAAAGAATGAACTGCTTACCAATCTATAGGGGAGGAAGTTTTTGCTTCCTCTCCCATCATCTTGATGTTAGTATCTTGGCGTAGCTGCTGGCAAAATGATTCCCGAGTGAGCAGTTTGCGATACAGACAAACTCGGTGGCCGTTTACCTTAAATGTATATCCAGATCCATCGATTGTAATCAAAGTAAGGGTCCCATTGTCATGGACTTTTTGAATCTCGTATGGTCCCAACCATCGAGTCTGAAGCTTCCCCGGGAAATCCTGAAATCTAGAATCATATAACAGAGCCCAGTCTCCTTTGTGAAATATCTTGTTTTTGATGAGCGCATCATGCCACTTGGCTCGCTGTTGCTGGATGAGTGCTGTATTCTGTAATGCAGCGAGCCTTGTTTTGTCCAACTCATTAATTTGCTGTAATCGATTTGTTTGTGCTTCACTTAAATCCAATCCGACTTCTTGGGCAGTTCGCAGGGTTTGGATCTCAAATTCTATAGGAAAAATGGGTTGCTTTCCAAACACTAAGTGATATGGTGAATAGCCGGTGGTACTTCCCCATGTGGTTCGATAAGCCCACAGTGCCTCCGGTAGTCGGGCGGCCCAATCGCGGCGGTGTGAGGCAACAGTTTTTGTCAAAATTGACTCTATTATCTTATTACTGTTCTCGACTTGCCCATTTGCCTGCGGATGGTATGGGGTAGTAATTTTGTGGTGGATGTGATGGTTATTGAGTGTTGCAGCTAATTTATGTCCCACAAATTGTGGTCCTCCATCTGTAACCACTTCCCTTGGAAGACCATAACGTACAAACAAATGGAACAAGAACTGTATTACCGACTCCTCTGTAGCTCTGGGTAATGCCTCCGCCTCAACCCATTTGGTAACATATTCAGTTGCCACCAAAATGTAGGTTTTTTGGTTTGATGGGGGGTTGATGGGTCCGACAAAGTCCAGAGCCCAGCGTTCGAAAGGTTCGATCACTAATTGAGGCCGCAAAGGCATTTCGTCTGCTGGGCCAGGTCGTCCTACACGCTGACAGCTATCACAGGCCTAGACAAATTTTTTGGCATCTTTGAAAATTGTAGGCCAGTAATATCCCGTTTGTAATACTTTGTGTGCTATTCTGCGTTCAGCGAAATGTCCTCCACATGGCCCGTCATGGTAGGCTTTCAAGATATCAAAGATTTCGTCTTCTCGAATACATCTTCTGATTTCCATATCTGCGCCTGTGTGAAACAGATAGCCCCCAACCCACGAAAATCGATTACTTTTCTGGACGATCTGTTTCCGTTCATTGGGAGTTAAATGTTTTGGAAGCTTACCTACTGCGAGATAATTAGCCACATCAGCGTACCAGGGAGTCTGGACAGCGACAGCAAATAAGTGTTCATCTGGGAATTGGTCCTCAACTGCTGCTGTTTCAACTGATTTTGGTATTCGTGAAAGAAAATCAGCTACAGGGTTCTCCTTCCCTGGTCGGTCTCTGATTGTAATGTCGAATTCCTGCAACAAGATCAACCACCTGGTTATTCTTCCATTTGTAACAGGTTTGTTTGCTAAATACCTAATAGCAGAATGGTCTGTATACAAAATAACGGGATAGCCTGTAATATAGTGTCTAAACTTATTAATAGCATATATCACAGCTAAAAATTCTTTTTCGGTGACAGTGTAATTTAATTCAGCCGGAGCCAAATTTTTGCTGATGTAATAGATAGCGTATGGTCTTTTCTCTTCTTCTTGGCCCAGAACTGCACCGATTGCTGTGTCTGAGGCGTCGGTTGAAATTTGGAATGGTAAGTTCCAATTAGGTCCTCTGAGAACTGGAGCTGTAGATAGCAACCTCTTTAATTCTGTGAAGGCTCGATCACATTTTTCTGTCCATAAGAAATCAACATTTCCAGTTAATGCATGTAGAGGTGCGGCAATATGTGAGTAATGTTGTATAAATCGTCTATAATACCCAGAAAAACCAAGAAAACTGCGTACCTCTGTTTGATTAGTGGGGGTTGGGATAAGCATGAGTATTTGAATTTTAGCCGGGTCTACCTGAATGCCAGCTGCTGAGATGTAATGTCCCAGAATGAGTCCTTCTGTCATCATCATGTAACATTTTTCGTGACTCAAGCAAAGCCTGGTAGCGATGCAGCACTCTAGAACTTTTTCGAGAGTGTCCAGGGCTGGATCAAAGTCATCTCCATATGGTGTGAAATCATCCATATAGACTTCCAATCCATCATTAATTAAATCTGCGAAGATGCTAAGAACAGCCCGTTGGAATGTGGCTGGAGCATTACATAATCCAAAGGGTAAGACTCGGTAGGCGAACGTTCCCCAGGGGCAAGTAAAGGTAGTCTTGTCCTGGTCTTCAGGGGCAATATGAATCTGGTTATATCCGCTGAAGCCATCCAAAAAAGAAAAAAAATTCTTGCCTGCTAAGGTGTCCAATACCTGGTCTATGAAAGGGAGAGGGAAGTGATCTTTTTGTGTAGCTTTGTTTAATTCTCTGTAATCGACACAGATCCTCCATTTCCCGTTCTTTTTAGGTACTACCACAAGTGGGGAGACCCATTTGCTATCAGAAATAGGATAAATAAAATTAACGTCTAATAATTTCTGCAGCTCATCTTTTACAACATCTTTTAAATGGGGATTGAGTCTTCTCTGTGGTTGGCGAACAGGTCTTGCATCTTTCTCGATATAGATACGATGTGTACATAGCTGGGGATCAATCCCTTTCATATCGGGATAGTCCCAAGCAAATGCCTCCTGATACTTTCATAGGAGCTGGATGAGTTTGGTCTCTTGCTCTGGTGTCAGATTAGCGTTAATATTTAAAGTTTTGCCTGGTTCAATTTGTATTACTTTGCTGTTAGCAACAGAGGTTACAGGTATATTTGGGTCATGGTCATCTTTTAGAGGATCTTCCTCTAATTCGTTATCAAATGCCGCTTTTATCATAAAGCATTGTGTATACGATGTGGATTCTGTTTGATTAATGAATTTATTGATGGCATCGTCTTCCATTTGATCTTTAAAATCTAGCGCTTCCTGGACTGTTAATGGTGGTCTAATATTATCAGTAATATATGAGGCAGGGCGCAGATTGGTCAGTGATATATGAGGTGTAATGCTTGGCTGGGCTGGCGGGTACAAGATTAAATTTTTGATATCCGGCCCTCTGGTTATGGTCATGTTTCCCTGCCGGCATCCAATGTAGGCATCAGCAGTAGCGAGCCATGGTCTACCTAGAATTAGCGGATGTCCATCTAGTCGGGTTTTTGGATTAATCACCAGAAAATCGGTCGGGTATTCCCAAGAGTCCACTGAAACCATGACATCATACAAGGTGCCTTCTGGTCTTATTACTGATCGGTCAGCTAGCTCTAGTAAAGTGGAAGTAGGTTCTACCGATGTGATTCCAAGCTTCTGGCAGGTTGATGTTGTCAGGATATTAATTGCAGCCCCTAGATCTACTAAAACGTTGGACAGGGTCTGCCCACGGACTTGAACAGTGACAATTGGGTTTCCAGGATCCTCATATTTAATTGGTGTTTCTTTCCCTGATAAGAGGTCGGATAAGGTGCCGACTACCTGGACTCTAGGGTTAGGGGTTATATTTCTTTTTGATTTTCTGCTACACAGGTCTTTTATGGTTTTTGCATATATGGGAATATCCTGTATAGCCTGAAGGAATGGAATTCTTATATACAAGTTTTGGAGTTCTCCCAGAATATCAAAATCCGGATATTGCATTTGTCTCGGAATGTCCAGTCGTTCTGGGAAAGGTGGAGAAGATGTAATTACTTGCTGATGAACCTGGTCTTTACTTACATCTTCTTGTTGTGACGGCTGTTCTATCGGTAACTGGTTTTCAATATGAGCGGTTCTATGTCCCTCAGTTTCTATTATTCGCCCAGATCTCAACTGAAGATCATTGCACTCCTGCAGAGCAGATTCAATCTCGGAAGATTCTATAATTTGAAGAGATTGAACTGGTCGATTGTTTGGGTTAGGGTTGGGTTGGGCTGGGAGCTGCGGTCTTAGGTTGGGCTGGGGATTTTGTTGCAAGGCTGGCAGAGTTGGTTGAGGGAGCGGAATTGATCCTGGTGTTTGATATGTCGATCTTGGCCAGTTGCTCTGCCAGGGTGAACTTTGCGAAGTGGAAGGAGTCCACTACGGAGGATATGAATTATTTGGCCAATATGGCGGAGGATAAGGAAAGTTTGGCCAACCAGCTTGGTTCATCCAAGGGTTCGGAGTAGGAAACATTTGAGGCGACCAATTTGAAAACGGGTGCTGAGACTGATTTTGCCACATATTCTGTTGCTGAGCATTAAATTGCGGAGATTGAAAAGAAGAGGAGGGATCTTGAAACATACCAGATTGCCTAGGCTGCCATTGACGACGCTGGTTAATAAAATATGCTGATTCTGGTTCCTCTTCTGCTTCTTTGTACACCGCCTTCAAACCAGGAAGCGAGGGACAGCTTTCAGTCGGATGGTCCTTGGTGCAAATAGCACATATTTGAACTGTATCGAGCGGGCATTCTTTCTGGCTATGTTTCTTTCTGCACCGAGGGCAGAAAATTGCCAGATTCTGTTCCGCCTCTACTTGCTTCTGTTTAGCCTGCACAATATCAAGCTGTGTAGTTAATGTCCCCATGATATCAGTTTTAAAATTCTCTAGCAGATTTCCAAGTTCCACTCGTGATACTCCTTCTATTGATGTTCTATTGTCTCTAGTGAAGCGATCATATTCTGCTGGTTTTATCCTTGTGCTGCCTCTTGAGCTCCTGATACACAGATTAATGATGTCAGCAAAATTTTCCTGATAAATGTCTCCTTTTCCCATAATATTCAACGTTTCAATCCATTTCTCTTTCATACCTCTAATCAATGTAGTTTTCAACACGTTATCGGGCAGAGGTAACGATGCATAGGGAGATCTTTGAAAGTTATATTGGAAACGTTCTACATATTCTTCTAAAGTTTCATTTGGTCTGGCTGACATTTGAAAGATTTCATCCTTTAGTTCTCTTGATCTACAGTAATCCTGATATTTTTTTAAGAAGGCCCCTTTCATTTCTTCCCAATTGTTTATGACTCCACCACCTAAACCCATGAACCATCTCAGAGCTGCTCCCTTCAAAGTAGAGGGAAACAACTTTAACTTCTGGGGGTCAGTGGTGTAATCGTATCCCCTGCATAACACATCAAATTCGAATAAAAACGCATCAGGGTCTTCTGATGTGAGTCCATGAAACGTCGGGATATGTTGAAGCGGAATTGCCTTCATCGGTGCATTCACAGCGGAATCTACTATGGGATATTGCAAAGTAGAGGTTTGGGTATTTGGCTGATTTTGCGCCATGGAATCAAATATATGCCAGTAATCTTCAGGAATTTCTAAGAGAGTATCCCTTGGTTGAGGAGGGGTAATCTTAGCGGGAACTGTTTTTACAGCACTCCCTTTATTAGGGATAATGATGGCCCCTACTGTCTGAGGTGAATGAATTCCTTCAACGAGGATTTTTGCAGCGCTTCCTTTATCCGGACTGTTTAAAGGTTGGTTTGGTTCAATAGGAGATCTAGGTTCCTCGATTTCCCCTGTTTTCTCCTTCTCCTTCGCAAAGATTGCTAAAATTTCCTTCGTGCACTGGTCCAAGAGTCGAATTGTCAGGTTCTTGAAAGTCCTGCTCCTCTGTCTGACTGTGCACCTCAGCAAAGGCTTCAAATGGTGATTCTGAGGCCTGAAGGGAACTAGCAGGTTGTTTAGAGTTTACTTTCCTATAACCTACTGATTGCTGAGATTCGGCTTTCTTATAAATTTCATCTATAAAGGTCTTTCGTCGAAGGGTCGCCGACCCCTTGGCTTTTTCGGTTTTGGATGGAGGCTTTTGATTCTTTTCTGGCTTTTTCTGCTTAGTCATGCACTCCAATTAAATTACTAAATCAATTCTGCTAGGAAAGCGGACGGTGGAGCAGGGCTTTTACATGCTCCGCACGCAGGTTCTTACCTTCCGTTTTTAGAATCCAGTTCTCCCCTAACAGATTCGCACACTACCCTGTTAAAAGACAAATGGCTATACCCTTCCCCGGCAACGGCACCAAAATGTGGAGCTGTAACAAGGGTCTTTTTCACCTCTAGTTATCTCACATTACAAGTCAATCCGGGAGCGTTTTGTTATTGTAAAGGATATCTCAATTTGAGGCTATTTGTCAGGATAATGATTCGTAGTATAGATCTAAAGAATACAAGAGTAAACGGATGCTAAGCTACGCTAAATTACTTTTGCATAAAGAAATCACACACGCAGCAACTTCGTCGGTCGAGGGTATGGGATTAGTAACCTATCCCCCTAGAAACTGATGAAGGAGTATGGATCATGATCTGGGAGCATTATAGTGTCTACTGTATCTCACAATAGCCTTGACCCTCCTCTCATGCCACTTCAATAAATGCAGGCGAAAGGAACAACAAGAAAACAGAATGGAACAGCAACTTCAGAAATGGAACAGCAATAAAAGGAACGGCAGTAAATGGAACGGCAGTAAAGAAACTAAGTCTCGCGAGGTCAACACTTCCAATCCTTGGCACACACTTACATACAAAGGGAAAGCAATCGTTTATACAAGTTTGCAGCTTAATCAAATGGAACAACAAATTATTAAAGACAGGAAACGTCAATCATATACATATCAAATGGAACAGCAAATCATTAAAGACAGGAAACGTCAATCATATATACACGATCTGCAATAATCACTAATAGTCCATTACTCCAATCACCTGTAGCTGAAATATTCTACTTATGAATTCTGTAATTGATGCAAACAACTCAGATCAACAGTATGCGAAGAATCCTGAAAGTATGATATGAACTTGTTACAGAGATTTATAACAGGAAAGCTACAGATGAATAAGTATGAGACGACATGCAATCATAACAGATTATAAGAAACAAACCACACAAAGCAGAGTTGTAATGGTACAATCAGCCAGTGTCCGTTGGAGCCGGGCCCGAAGCTTCCAATGGCGCACTGCCGTAAACTACTTCAGACGCAGGGAGAAATTAACACCAAAGATATTATATTAACTCATCAATGAGAGTACTAAGTTTCAGATAGACTCAATAGTCTGAGTTCAACTGACAGTAAAATCCGTGAACAGAAAGTTAAAGATACAAAAATATATATCTCCCCTTAATTTCCAATGCTGCCCCCCTTTTATACAATCAACGACGGAGTTCTCCAGACGACAAAACGATTGAACGTAGCGATCCCTCAGGATCAAAGATCCTGAGTGATCCGCTAAACTGTTAACGCCTTCCTTTACTCGGCCTGTATTTCCGAACTGGCAGTCCTTCGTCTCGTTCCGGACTGATCTTCCTTGATTTACTCGACCTGGTCTGAACCTTATTTAGAATTGGAGGGACAGCCGTTATCTTCTCATCAAATTCTCGTTTTGTGTTACGCTTTCCTGCTTTTACCTTTCCCTGCGTAGAGAAGACAACTATTAGTGATTGGATCATTTTGGACTCGTTCTTATTGCGTTTTCCCTACTTTATAATAAAGAAAAGATTACAACTATTGCTTAAAACATCACTAAATTATTTATTAAAACATACCTTCCTAATGCTCTACAGTCAGCAATGCAAGAGGAAGAGGCACCGGTCACTTTGACTCCAATTGAGAAGGAAATTGAGGGTGATAGAGGGATTTGGCTTGAAAGAGTCATTTTGCACTTAGAAAAGCTGCTGCAAAAGGCCAATAGGGACAACTAGATCGTCAAGCACATGGCCTACCACTACAGAACCCAGAACAAAATTTGCAATATAAGGGTCAAACAAATGAAAGCATGGCTAAGATGGGCTCTAAAAGGAAAAAAAGAGGAGGATAGGCTTAGGCTTCTTGTTGAAGCTTCCTTGTCTCATCAAGATACTTGATGATGGTGCTTCTCACCAATTTTGGTCAAGTTTGGAGGACTTTTTGCCATTTGCAAATTTTGAAAAATTTAAACAAAAAAAAATCTGGCTCAACGTGCAGCGCCACTGGCACTGCGGTTTTCCTAGGGGAACCCAATGGAAAAATGGCTTCATTTTTGGATTCAGAGAGATGAGTACATGCACCCTATGGATTTGCTAAGTTTTTGGGGCAGAACTTGTCCACCAAAAAGTCAAAAAACACCCTAAAAAGGACCTTTTTGCCACTTTTTGGACACACAGAAGCAATCTTCGGGGAATCAACTTTTGAGGGGTCAAATGAGCTTCAAATGAAGAAATTATAGGTATTTTGGAAAGTAGACTTGAAGATATTTCTAATGAGATATCATGAGATCAATTTGGATGTCGTGAAGGCCTCCAAAAGGGACCCGATAGTGGCACTGCGCGTTGGGCCAATGGCACTGCGCGTAGGACAAATTTTGCACAGGATGGCCATTTTTCTGTGTTTTGACTGTGTTCATGGATTTTCTCTCACGAAGGATGTTTTAATAATGGAAATAATGACTTGGCTTATGAATATGATGGATAATTAGTAGTAGAGTGTAGATTCATTAGATTAAAAGTCAATTTGAGCACAAATGAATCAATTTTCTCACTTAAAGAGGCAAGTTGTTATGATGCCTAAATTCTAGTTTCTTGTTCAGTGTTGGTTAGATTAGCTCCTCATCTTAGGGATCGACCCCTGAGGATGAGAGGAAGTTGAAACAATACCTATATCTTCTTCTTCTTTATCATTGTAAAGGGTTGGACTCAGCTGGATGCTTATGCCTTTGATTGTACATCATTTTGTAGCAGTTTAGCAGGAGATTAATAAAAATTGTAGCTATTTCTTTGGGATCCATGTGGTATGAAGTTTAGTTCAGTTTCTTCTCTTGTGATCATATGTTAGAATGTTTTGTGTACTTCATTAATCATTTCATTGCTTCTAAGTGAATGTTTTCAAGTTGATAGGAAGAATTCATAACATCACTGCTCTGCTTGTTGTGTGTGGAGCTCGATTATCTTTTGTATTCAAAGGTTTCAGCCGGATGTATACCCCAAGAAGATTGTACACCCCTCCACGCGGTGGGTGCGGGGAGGCTAATCCCGCCCAACTTGGGGGTCCGGGGGCTAGCGGTCCCCTGGTAGGGATTCGGGGGCGGCGCCCCCGAACTTAAACACATATGTAAAATTGCCCTGTAAAAGTATAGTAATTTCTAGTCAATCTGGGCCGTTCATTAGGTAGATGATCTGACGGTAGAAGTTATGTTTAATTTAGGGTTTTTTGGCCCTAGAAGGCAACCCCTCACTATATATGAGGGAATTGTATTGCGTCTATGTAGATTTGTATTCTGAGTGAGGAAGAGAGAGGAGATTGTGAGTGAAGAGGGAGTTACAGCAGATCTTCTATAGGTTGTATCCCTTCAGTTTGCTGGATAATATAACAAAAGAAGGACTGGTTTTTTCTCCGTGGACGTAGCCCAAACTGGGTGAACCACGTATATCTGTGTCTCTCTTGTTTTATGCGTTTTCTGTGTTTATATTTCTGTAACATTTTATGTGTTCCATTGCTCTGTAATATATAATTTTCTAACACTGCTTTGGGAAAATATTCACCATTATATGTTTTCTACAGTCTAGGAAGGATCCATGGTAATCACATGCTCTTCCTAGCTTCTCACCAGTCTTAAATAACCTCACCATGAAACCCTAGAGTGCGAAGCTTCATACCTACCTTGCTCCATTGAACACCCTACAATTTTGACCTAGTTTCCCCTTGCCCAAACTACACAGCTCCTCCTGATCCAGCAGAACCCCTTCAAATCAAATCAAACCTTGTGCTACTATACCTAGCTTAATATCATTTTCCTGATCCAGTTATCTTGGCTGAGATCCTCACAGAGAGAGCCCTCTCCTAGCCTAGTAGGGCTAGCTACTTGGCTAAGCATGGTTTGTGGTTACCCTGGCATTGCCTTCCTTCAGCCTGAGGTTCAATCTAGGTGCTAACAACATGCACAACATTTAGAACAACGATTCCCAACATAGCTAAGGCATACGATGCGTCAAAACTATTTACTTTACCTTTCCTTATTACTTTTATCATAGCTATCCTGCCATCATCCATTTACACCAATGGACCCAACCAATCCAACTGGTTGTCATACTCTTGCCTTTAGTTGCCCTTATACATGCACCCACTTCATTTCATTCATCTCTCCCCTAGCTCCACTAAATTTCCTCTTTTACAACCAATTCCCAAGGCTCTCAAAACATAAAAGGCAATACCAAGAAGCAAGCAAGAGAAAACCATGAAAACCAATAACAATACGACACCACAAACAAAGTGGTATTTCCATATACTGGACACAAAAAAACCAAAATTAAAGTGCAAACAAATCCCAAAAGACCAAAAGCACAAGACTAACAATAGACACCATGACTCAATCCCATGGTTCCGAGGGAAAGATAAATCCAAGCCTTCTTGAAGATTTCATGGCAACCTCTCTTGCCATGCAAATCCCTGCATCACACTACTATAAACATATAATTGTCAATGTATAAATAAATCTAACAATATACTAGTTAACTTACCTTTCTATGCCAAGCACATTGCCTTGTAGTTGAACACATATATGCATGTCTCAAGGGACTCCAATTCCCTTGACAAATCTAGCTATAACTATACACTAGTTGTTAAACTTGTTAAATACATGTCCATGAATATAGCACATATCCACATAATTTCAGATAAATTAAGGTTAAGACTAATTCATGTATGCAAGGCACTTATTCACTTGAAATTGGAGTTTCCAAACATAGCCAAAAGAAGTCTCACCCAAATCCTGTCTTTTACCTTTTCCTTGTTGTGATTGAGTGTTATGAAACCAGCTCACAAAAGATAGAAAAGATAGATCAACGCCTTAGAATTTAGCCTCTTCGAGGGGGCAACCTCCTTTACATTACACAAATGAATGATTCCTTGATGATTCAAATGACAAAACCTCCTTTCTATATATAGGAGTCTAAGGAGTCACAATAGAACCCAACTGACCTAACAATGATAATATAAAGGCACAAAAATAACAATAGAGGGATTCTATAGGGCACAGTAATAACAATATGGGGACAATAGGGGCACAACAATATTAATATGGGATACAACTACAATAGTAATGGGGTAATCACTAGTATTATAGGGACCTAACATGCCCCTCTCCTTCAAAAAATTGTTGTCCTCAACGCTTGAGTAGTTTTGGATGCTTCTGTATAAAATTTTGATCCTCCCATGTGGAATCTTCAGCGGATAAGTTCTTCCACTTGATGAGATACTCCGAAATAGATCGATTTCGTAGCTCTCGAGTTCTTGTTTCTGTGACTGCTTCCAGTTCCAATATAATTTTTCCTTCTTCATCAAGTTCTGGAAATATTGTTTGAACTGGGATATTGTCGCCTATAACCTTCTTTAAACATGAAACATGGAAAATTGGGTGCACTCAAGAAGCTGCAGGAAGCTCCAATTTGTATGCCATAGTACCAATATTTTGCAACACCTTGTACGGACCATAGTACTTTGGTGATAATTTATTATCCTTCTTAGCTTGATTGAGGGACATTTGTTTATATGGTTGTAGCCGTAGGAATACCTAATCACCTACATCAAAACTTCTTTCGCTGCGATGTTGATCTGCCTGTTGTTTCATTCTATTCTGCGCCAACACGAGGTTATCCTTTAAGAGTTGGAGGACTTGTTGTTGATGCTCAATGTGATGTTCCACTACTTGAACCTTAGAATTTTCTCTTAAATATGATGTGATGGATGGTGGTTGATATCCATAAAGTGCCATAAATGGGGTCATTTTTGTTGTTGTATGGAAGGAAGTGTTGTACCACCATTCAGCCAGAGGCAACCATTCGACCCATTGTGTCTGTTTATCAGATACAAAGCAACGAAGATATCCTTCCAAACATTTGTTTACTATCTCAGTTTTCCCATCAGATTGAGGATGATAAGATGAGCTATGAGCTAACTGAGTACCGAGACAAGAAAATAATTCTTTCCAAAAATTTCCAGTGAAAATGGGGTCTCTGTCACTTACAATAATCTTTGGATTTCCATGTAGCTTTTGAATTGTTTCCATAAATGCAGTAGAAATTGTACTGGCTTTAAATGGATGTGATAATGCACAAAAGTGTGCATACTTGGTAAGTCTATCAACTACCACCATGATGACACTCTTTCCCTCAGACTTGGGTAAACCTGTGATAAAATCCATTGAAACCTCCTCCCAACGTTGACTTGGAATGGATAAAGGTTGTAATAGACCCAGGGTATTAATTGTTTCAACTTTATTTTGTTGGCAAACCAAACATTCTACCACAAACTTTTGAATATCCAATTTAAGGCCATCCCAAAAAAAATCCTTCTTAACCCTGTGGTAAGTTTTTAAAAATCCTGAGTGCCCTCCTAAGGGAGAAGTGTGCAATTCCATAAGAATCTTTTGTTTGAGTTGGGAATTATTCCAGAGGTATAAGCGATCTTTGTACCATAACAAATCATTTTACCAGCTAAATGTATCAGATGTACTGGAATCTTGTTGTAACTTTAGAATAAGTGCCCACACTTCTTCATCATTCTTCCATTCCTCCCTTGCTTCGTTTATCCAATCCAGTTGGATAATAGAAATGGCGCACAACAATGCTTCCACATCCTCATCCTTTCTTGAGAGTGCATCTGCCACCACATTTTGCTTCCATTTTTGTAGATGATTTCAAATTCATAACCCAACATCTTTGTGACCCACTTTTGTTGCTCTTCAGAGGATAATATTTGTTCTAAAAAGTATTTAAGGCTATCATGATCCGTTTTTACCTTGAAGTGTCTTCCCATTAGATAGGGTCGCCATTTCTTAAGTGCATGTAGTATTGCCAACATTTCCTTCTCATAAATAGCTTTGTGTAAAAACTTTCCCTTGATTGGATGACTTTCAAAAGCAATGGTTCTTTCATCTTGCATTAAAACAACACCAATTCCATTTCCTGAAGCATCACATTCCACAATAAAGGTTTTTGTGAAGTCCGGTGTAGCTAACACTGGTGCTTGGCACATTGCCTCTTTAAGATGTTTGAAGGCCTTTGTTGCTTCTAGAGTCCATGAAAATACATCTTTCTTCAATAATGTTGTTAGAGGTGCTGCTATTCTCCCATAATTCTTAAAAAAACTTGCGATAATACCCTCCCAACCCGAGAAATCCTCGCAGATGCTTTATGGATGTGGGGATTTTCCATTCCTTAATGGCTTTAATTTTGCTAGGGTCTACCTTAACTCCTTCATGAGATACAATATGACCCAGATATTCCACCTCTTGTACTCCAAAGAAACATTTGGATCTTTTTGCATATAATTGTTTCTCCTCCAATAGTTCTTGAAACTTACCTTTAATAGTGAGCTTCTTAAGCTCCCTATAATCCGGACACATGCGCCATGATCCATCCTTCTTGTGCACCAATACTACTGGAGTAGAGAAAGAACTTTGACTAGGTTGAATTATACCAGCCTCTAGCATTTCTGCCACCATACATTCAATTTCACTCTTTTGGGCATAGGGATATCTGTACAGCCTGATGTTTGGAGGAACACTTCCTGGAATCAGATTAATAGCATGATCATGATCACGAATAGGTGGGAGACCTTTGGGAGTCTCAAATACCTTGGAATGATTTTCCAAGACATTTTGGAGATCTGGAGAAATAGATGATTTCGATGTGGAAACATCTAGTGAACATAATTGTGCAATTACACCTCTTTGTTCCTTTTTTAGAAGCTTCGTCATAATGTTAGAGCTGATTATCTTTCCCGGTTTCCCTGTAGTACCCCTTAATTCAGCTTCCTTTCCTTTTGCAAAAAATTTCATGAAAATTTCTTGAAAATTAAAAGCTATTGTACCCAAGGATTGTAGCCATTGGACTCCTAGTACAACATCAACACCTCCCATTGGAATGGAAAGCATTGGGCTAGTCAATACATATTCTCCCATGGATAGCTTGATATTATGGCACTTTCCAGAGCAATTTATTGTTCCTCCATTTGCAACCATCACTTGACACTCTGGTGCTGGATATAGGAAGCAATTCAATTCTTTTGCTACCTTACAATGAATAAAATTGTGGGTACTTCCTGAATCAATCAACACTATTATGTTTCTCTTCTTGATTTGTCCTTCTATCTTGATGGTTTGAGGAGTGGTAATTCCCGCCAATGCATTACAAGATATGGTCGGATTCATTTCTTCTTTATCTAGGCTTTGTTCCTGGAGTATATCCTCTTCTATTGACTATTCTTGCTCCTTTTCTTCTTCCTCTTCACAATCTATGTAGAATAATTTCTTCTCAGAACACTTATGACCTTTAGTGTATTTTCTATCACAGCTGTAACAAAGCCCTTTTGCTCTTTTTCCTTCCAATTGTTGTGGTGTCAACCTTATAGGTTGTGGAAGACAATGGGCAACAACACTTCCATCTTTATAGTTGTGAGTGGTATGCTTCCCGATTGCCATAATTTTGCTTTCCATTTTTCTTGCTAACCTGAATGCCTTCTCTCATGAATTAGGTTCCCAAAGGCAAACATCATGTTGGATATTATCCTTTAAAGTCGCTATGAACACATCAATCCTATGCTCCTCTGGAATATTTTATACCCTTATGTTCAATTTTTGGAACTCCTCAATGTGCTCCATTATTGAACCCTTTTGTTTGAGACTTATCAATTGGCTAAAAAAAGTGTTGATTTTTGTATCCTCATAATGTGTTGTCAATTCTTCCGTAAAAATTGCCCAAGTGATAATTTGTTTATGAGAGCAAAGCCATTGATACCATACAAACTGATTTGGTTCCAAATATAAAGTTGCAATACGTACCTTTTGTGTGTTTTGCACATTATTGAGATCGAAAAATTGCTCCATTTGTAATATCCATGTTTCGGGATCCTTGCCATCAAACTTCCTCATATCTATTTTTGGAATATGGTGGGTCTTCGATCCAACATTAGAGTCTATGAAATCATGACTAACATTTCTTTTGTTCACATCATGAGTTTCCTTTACTACCCTTTCACCATTAATAAGTATTTCTTGTAGAAAATTTGTCAAATCTGTCTTCAAATCTGCCATGTCTGTCTTCACATCTATCTTCAAATCTGCCATGTCTGTCTTCAAATATTTCTTCAAATCTATATTCAAATCATCCATCTTAGCTTCCACGCCATTCATCTTATCTTCCATGCCCTTTATCTTAGATTCCACGCCATTTATCTTAGCTTCAGTTAGCTTTTGTGAGAGTGACATTTGTTGCACCTGGTCTTGTAATTTTGATATATCATGTAGTATTTGTTCCTCTTCTTCATGAGTCATTCTAGAGCCTTCAGGTTGCTTACTAGGTGTTTGCATTTTCTTTCCTTGGGGAATCAATTACCAATAATAATGCTCTACTATGCCTTTTGAATTCCTTCAAAATAATTTTTCAAACCAAGCTTAAGTAAAAATTTAAAAAAATCTACACACGTTTTTTCACTTTGTAGGAGCTCAATATTTCCTCTGATGTATCTTTATAATTTCAGATCATCTAGTTCTAAAATTGCGACCTGCAGTAGCTCTCTGTGTCCTCTTTCCAATTCCACCAGTCTGATCCAAATTGGATTCTCCAAGGAAGATTTATACCAAATCTTCCACAATGACCTGATTATAAACTAGTTCAGTAGAGCGAACTTGCACGACATGCCACGTGTCCCTATTTCGACATTTGGCTCTGAATAATATATATAAGAAACTGCAGTCTATCTTATTTCTGTACCTTGTTATGAAATTTCAATCCAATGCTCAGAGAGAAATTTATGACGATCTTCCCCACGTCACATGTTTGGAATGTAATTCAGGAGTCTGCAAAAAGACCAACTTCCTCATATCATATCTCTACAAATATAGTGAAAAAAGCTCTAAAATTCGGACCCGAGGTTCAGTACGATTTCATCTCAAATGGGTTTTTTTTTTCACTTTTGAAACATCGTAGAAAAAAAGTTATAGCGAAAATGCCACGATGACCTATTTGGAGTAGCGAAACCCTAGAATCCAAAGCTCTGAGACCAAATGTTATGAAACCAGCTCACAAAAGATAGAAAAGATAGATCAACGCCTTAGAATTCAGCCTCTTCGAGGGGGAAACCTCCTTTACATTACACAAATGAATGATTCCTTGATGATTCAAATGAAAAGACCTCCTTTCTATATATAGGAGTCTAAGGAGTCACAATATAACCCAGCTGACCTAACAATAATACTATAAAGGCACAAAAATAACAATAGAGGGATTCTATGGGGCACAGTAATAACAATATGGGGACAATAGGGGTACAACAATATTAATATTGGATACAACTACAATAGTAATGGGGTAATCACTAGTATTATAGGGACCTAACATTGAGTCTTACTATGCGCTCTCACATCACCCAACAGTTAATTATATAAACCCATCAAATATTACTTTGTCAAACTAATACGAAGCATGTCTCCTTGCAACTAATCACACATGTCAGTCTCACATTCCAAAGATCAAGACAACATGTATATTAATCAAACATTCAAACAAAATATAAACATAACATGCTAGATAAATCAACTAGTCGAAATAATAGACACCAAACACTCAAACACCAAATAGACGACATAATCAAATATTCAAGCACCAAATATACAACATAAGAAAACTCATACCTTAATGTATCTCAGGGGAGGTTATCGTGTCTACACAATCAAGCTAGATTAACACGATATAACTTCACAACATATCAACTCAATCATAAATAAGGTCATGATATCCATGAAAATAAATAGCTAAGATTTTCACATTATAAAGTCATAAATAATTATCATTGATTCCTAACAATCACATACGCAAAGTCACTCTCAATTAGTACAACACAATATCACATATTTGTCGACTCATACCTTAATGTCATAGCCCTAACCATCTGCGTAGGCCAATCCAATTTAGCATGATGCATATAACATAAAGATATTAATTCTATAACCTTAATCATCAAGTTAACTAAAATATAACAACATTAAGTTAACATATAACATGCTCATCAACAACATATAACATAATTATCGAGCTAACTACAAGTTAACATATAACATATTCATTAATGACATATAACATAATCATCAAGATAACTAACATAAAACAACAACAATGACAATGCATACAACCATGGGTTACTATCATTCATGACTATCTGACACGTGTATATGACTACACTGATCAACTAGCATTTATCATATATGTAACCATAATAATAATAGAATGAAAAACATATAAGTAACCCTAATGCTTACAAAAACCATGAATCACATAAGTATTACATGCCAAACATACAAACTTGTATGATGATATGCTCTTACCCCAAAGGCTAGTGTTGCAACCTCGCTCTAATAGTGTGCATTTATTTCTTTACCTCATTCAACACATTAGCATCATAACATACCAATGATGACCTAATTTCATATAATTACCTCACAATGCATGTCTAACCTACCATACATGCATAACCATAAAAATGAAAATGCATGCATAACAACATATAGAAATTGATAGGCATAACAAATGCATATACAACTGACATGCATTCATGACAAACACATCCCAACAACAACATCATCAACTCCTACATGGAAACACAAATGTAACAATGACCATTACCATGCATACATAACAAGAACATATACAACCTACATGCATGCATGACAAACACATTCTACCCATCTAGCCCAAGTGTTGAACGATGCTCTAATACCACTCTGTGGTATCAGATATCACCCAAAAGAATGGAAACCATACACCACCAAAAGAGAATGAAACCTGCTTTGATACCACTCTGTGGTATCATATATTACCCAAAGAGAGTGCAACCCACTCTGATACCACTATGTAACACCTTCACCCCACATCTACACAAGTAACTGACCAATCGGGATAAATATATGATGAGAAGCCACGATCATGGGATTCAACCTCCTAGGTGACCTTAAGGAAGTGGAATCGATGAAAACCCACAACAAATACCTTCTATACCTTCTACAGGACTCCTGAAATCTTTCCCAGTCATCCCCATGACTAGTCCCTAGGTCCCACTGAGTTTGTAGACCATTAAACCCTGGGACACTCCCTTGATATGGACAAGGATTCATCTAGGAGGCTCGAGTCACTCCCACAGTAAGGCATGGGTGCATTTGGGGACTTTTCTCCTCAGTCATGTGCCTGCGGCTCTTGGATTTGTGCTAGTTTTTTAGGCTGAGAGCCCAGGTTACTACCCAGAACTCCATGACACTTTCAGAACTGAAAGATAAAAATAGAATAATGATACAAATGAAATTACTTAAACAGGGATTTGACTGTGCCCCTACTAGCCATGACAATAATTTCGTCGAACATGTCACAAATATGTAATCTATAGGTTTAAATAATGGATGTGAGCATAGGGGTCTCATACTTATCTGAGAATCACTAAGAAGCATTGTTCCCTTATATCATTAACTCCAATTTCATCTATTAGGCCATAGATACATTTTTCATTCATTTTCAAATCAAAACATGAGGAGAGTCATACATCATCACTGTCATAATACATGCTTATAACCACCATAAAAACAACAAAAATATCAAGGACGCATCAGCCATAGAATCCACATATAAACCAGTACATTTACACATAAGATACCAAGGAAATAACCTCTTATTAATGAATGCAAAATCCAACCAGGTATGGGACTACCAAATCCCACCTGACCATAGACTAGTTGAGCCAAATATCTCTTCATCTAATCCCCCTTGTGCCATATTCCAAGCATGAATGTGGGACTCAAATGAAAAGAACCAAATAGGGCATCCCAAGGCTAAACCACCTCACCCTCATCAATAGAAACCAGGCTTTACTGAAATCCAGACCAGATCACTAGGCTGAAACAATACACATGTAATAATAGGCTTTACCGATCTCCACTATATCACTAGGCCAAAACAAGCATGGATGCCACCAGATTTCTCCACCTACATCGTGAGGAATTTTCTTGTCTCCTAGTCTCTAGGCTTTACCATAATCCACACCAAATCGCTAGGCCCTATCCAAGACTCCACTTTCTAGGATTTACCACATATCCCATCACGGGATTACTAGGCCTGGTGGAGAGCACCTACCTCTAGGTTTTACCGTATATACTGCCATTCACTGGTCAAGGATTCTTAGGCCCACTGAGGCAACACAAAATATGGCTTTACTGCAACCCATAGTATGGTTTAGGAGTTACTAGGTTATGTGTTATTTTATTCAAAGATCCACCTCACTGAGATTTGAATCCATCCAGCAATCTAGCTCAACCAAAACATGAAAACCCCATCACATCATGGCTATCTAGAAATGGCAAGGCTAGGCTAAAAAACATTGTCACACCTGGAAAAACCCATGCCAATGATAGAAATAGAACCAAGACCACACATGCAACACCATGCACGCAAAATATAGCAAGGAAACTGTTGGAAATAATACTGAGAGGGGGGTGAATTAGTATTATCAAATCTATAACTTTTTCATTTCATACTCAGATTTATATACGCTACTTCAATGAAGGTAGCTCATGTGTACACGCAACTGTCTTTAAAGAAACCAACGTATATCTAGCAAACTTATGATTAAGTTAATTCATCATATGTTGATCTTTAATCAGTGCATCAGTACTTCATTAACCATATAAACAGTAACCATGTGCAATAATAATAGAATAAACCATCACACATAAACAACACACATGAACACCAGGATTTAAGGTGGAAACCCAATGCGAGACAAAAACCACCTACTGCTGTCTTCTTTCAATATAAGAAAAACCTATTCACAATATTGTATTGGTGCAGAATCATACCAATACGCATGCACCCACCTGCAGAAGGATACAACCTTCTCTCATTCTAAAGCTTCTACTGGAAGGGAGCTACAATACCTTAGCTCTTGTACTATCTGATCTGTTTACTAGTATGTAGGCGATGACCTATAGAAGGCTCCAACCATCACTCGTTTTCTAGATGCTACTAGAAGGGAGCTCCAACTCCCTGGCTCTTGTACTGGCTGATATATTTACCAGTACGTAGGTGCCTGCCTACAGAAGGTTATGACCTTCTCTCTTCCTCCAGGGACCACGTTTCATAAATTTTCAGATTGGATACCGCTGGAACAAACCACCATAATCTCAAGGCCTCGTTTCATCCAATTTTCATACTAGACCCATCAACAACATTGAAGTTAAAAATCAATCACCATTGCTATACAACCAATCACTGAAAACCCATCATCACTGAAGCAAATCACAATCAATCAATCTGAAGATTCAGAGCACTATCACAAAAACACAGTCACCAGAACACAGAGCAGAACCCAGAATTCTTCATCAACAACCATAACCAACTGCAACTTTGAATATCATATTTCGTAATGTATACGCTACTTTGATGTGCCGAACCAACGTGTATATGCACTTTTACCAAAGCGAACCAGCATAGAGATATGCAAATGATAACTTAAAACATCACCAACTATTCCAGACTTCAGACATACCCAGATCAAAACATTTACAATGTAAATCACACGTTAGCATTGAGATCTAGACTATCCATGATCAAACCATATAATAATAATTCATTTTAGGTCTCATGATCCTGATCCATCATTACATCTTATCCCCCATCAACCACCAAGGTTCATCCTTAGTTCAAATCAAGAAAAGCACCATAAACCCATAACATGCATATTTGCTTTTGATCTCACTCTTCATAAGATATTCATTACTTGCACACTTTGGCCTAATGATCTTCTCCTCCTTATATAGTTTTAGGCCTTTCTCAATACCTTGGACCAAAACCACTTAGGACCAATACCTTGGACCAAATACCTACAGTCAATACCTCAGACCAAATACCTCAGACCAAATACCTTGGATCAATACCTTGGACCAAAATACCTTGGACTAAATACCTCGGACCAAAACCTTGGTTTTCTGACATGTACATGCTTTTCCTCATGTGAAAGTGTGTGTATACATATATGCTTCTTTTCTTCTGTTAACCCATGTGTATATGCTGCTTGGACAAAGTGAACCAATGTATACTTATTAAACTACTCTATTTCTTCAATCTCTGGAGTGTTAACCTACTGCATTGTGAACTATCATCTGAGTGAGTTGCCATCAAGGACAACACCTATATCATAATGCCAACAATCTCCCCCTTTGGACTTGATGGAAACAACAACACCAAGACACTCTCTGCCTTTGACATCAAGGGCAAACGACTAACTAAGATATTCTCCCCCTTTGGTATACATTATGTTGTCCATGCTCCCCCTGAGTACATGCTAAATTCTTTGATTAAGGTCCCCGTTTGTACATGCTGAGATGCACTAAACCATCCATGCTCCCCCTGAGCACATGCAGAGTCCGCAAAAAAAAATATTTTTAAAAAGAATAATATGACTCTATAACTCAACTGAGTAAGACCTTCCTATCACTAATGACTCATACATACATCAATCTCCCAACCAAGTGGGGATACACCAATTTTGACTCATCCGCCCAACCAAGTGGGGATATACCAAATGTTTATACATGACTAAAATAGAAATTATTGCATCATCCCTCCCATGCATAGTGGGGTTGCAAATTAGGTATTTTAATGACCTTTACATCAAATGATATGCATGACATTTACAACAAGGACCAACAATCTAAACAAGACCATGATAGTCATCAACAACTATCATACACCATATATGATTTGCACCATCAGCATCTATCAACAGCATCAAGATCAATAGCCTGTATATTTCCATCATCAAAAAGAGTCACCTAAATCAAAACAACTATGTGGATCAAGAAATATAAGCACCTTCATGTACCAAGATCTTCTAACATAATGCCAACAATGCATTATTAGAAGAACATTCTCCCCCTGAACCTGTGTCAACTGTTCATTGTCAGATCTAATTATTGCAAACATCAATAACAATCATCAAGGCATCACCATCAACCAGTTATTCATCAACTTATTAAAAACTTATGAGGGCCAAAAACACTTCCACATATCATCAGGAGACTGTAACCATCATCAATTAGAACACAATAGATAATTGATAATTGATTGAACCATATCAGATCCTTACTCCTGATTCTGTCTCATTGATTTTTCTTCAAAACACCATATACACGACTGTGTAGCTTCTAACTCACGTATATATGCGACTTATCTTTATAATAATTGCGTAAGAGAATTCGAATACTGAAGTTTTACAGTTTCAGCTTCCCCTAGGTTTGTTATGTCTGTAAACTGAGCTATGCCACATCTTTCTGACAACAATTCCTTCTGTAATACTTTGGATTCTAATGATGTTTGCTCCTTTTGGTGTGGTGGCTAAAATTGCTTCTGCATTCCTTTTCTTTATGTCCAAATTTGTTACACGCATATCATCTTACATGTTTCATATTCCTTCTATCGCAATCAATATCTTTGTGACCAAACATATTTCAAGCAAAACAATATCCGTTAAAGAACCTGGAAACTTATGATATTTCTATGTGACAGTCTTGAACCATTCTACTTCTGCATCTAGCTACAACATGTCCAAAATTATGACAGTTAAAATATTCAAAATTATTTGTCAGGGAAAAGAAACAATTATCCCTTCCATAGTTAGGTGGAAATGTTTGTTTTTGAAGTCTTTCTTTCCTTGGTTGTTTATGGGGTTGACCTTTTATCTCCTTGTTGAGTATTTCAGATTTTGCATTGGAGCTCCTTACCTCATCTTGTGAGCTAGATTCACCTTCATGAAAACCAAGACGAGTCTTTATAATAGGCGAACGTTGAACTTTGATGATTTCATCTAATGTTTCTGATCCTTTAACAAATCTAAGATTTAGAGTTTGTCTTTTCAAGTTCTTTTCTTATAATTACTACTTCATATTCTAACACTTCATTGTGTTTGCCGTTTTCAGAGAGTTGATGTGTCACTGTGTTTATGACTGTATCCTTTTCTGCCAAACTGATTTTGAGTTGACTGATTTCTTTAAGGAAATCTTCCTTTTCTAAGGCATCATTTTCATACGCCATGAGTAGTTTAATTTCTTGATCATCTTCATCACTATTGGACAATCCATCACTATCATCATGAGTATAATAACTTCTATTACCTTCTACAGACATCTTTCCTTTGGCATGAGGGCATCTAGCAGCGTAATGACCAACTCTACCCCAAGCAAAGCATTTGAATGGTAGCTTACCTCTTAATATTACGAAAACCCGTTGAAGCTTCTTGACAAAATTTACGTCATCTTCTTCTTCTTAAATGTGTCCTGATTCATTGTGCTCTTCCTTTTCGTTTCCCTTTGCTTATGCTTTAAAAGTGGATTCTCTCATATCTGAAGGACCTCCTTTTCTCATTTCAAAGGTAGTTAGCATTCCATGTAGCTGAGTCAGAGTAATAGTTTGAAGATCCTATTTTTCTTCTATGGAAGACACTTTTGACTCAAATTTAGAGGACAAAGATCTCAAAATTTTCTCAACCAAAGTAGCTTCCTTTATCTCTTCACCCAGATTTCTCATATTATTTACAATCCCATCTACTTGTAAGAAATAACTAGAAATGATTTCATCACTATGCATCTTGAGAGTTTCATACTGGTTTCTGAGAGTTTGCAGTTTAGCCCATTTTACCTGGGAGTCACCTTCGTAGCTCTGAATGATTTTGTCCCATATTTCCTTAGATTTGTTCATCTGCATGACTTTGACAAATTTTGATTCTGATAGACTTCCCAATAAGCCATTGATAGCTTTGGCATTGATTTCATATATTTTCCTTTCAGCTGGATCTGTGGGGACTACTACTAAATATTGATATCCTTTCTCCACAATTGCCCAAACATCAACTCCAAGTGACTGAAGATACTTTCTAGTTCGTGTTTTCCAATATACCAAGTTGTTCCCATTGAATATTGGTGGTCTAATAGATTCCATGCCTTCATGATTGTTCATTTTGAAAAGATCTCCCTTCAAGCGATCAAACTTCTTCTGAAGGGCCTGCTCTGATACCAATTGTTGGAAATAATACTGGGAGGGAGGGTGAATCAGTATTATCAAATCTATAACTTTTCATTCCATACTCAGATTTATATATGCTACTTCAATGAAGGTAACTCCCATGTACATGCAACTGTCTTTAAAGCAACCAGTGTATATCCATCAAACTTATGATTCAGTTAATTCATCATATGTTGATCTTTAATCAGTGCATCAGTACTTCATTAACCATTTAACAGTAACTATGTGCAGTAATAACAGAATAAACCATCACAAATAAACAACACACATGAACACCAAGATTTAAGGTGGAAACCCAATGCGAGACAAAATCCACCTGTTGTTATCTTCGTTTAATATAAGAAAAACTTGTTTACAATCTTGTACTGGTGCGGACTCATACCAGTACGCAGGCACCCACCTGTAGAAGGATACAACCTTCTCTCGTTCTCTGGATTCTACTGGAAGGGAGCTACAACCCCCTAGCTCTTGTACTAGCCGATTCGTTCAATAGTACATAGGCGCTGACCTACAGAAGGCTCCAACCTTCACTCATTTTCCAGCTGCTACTGGAAGGGAGCTTACACATCTACAAATGCTAACATAAAACATGACAACTATTCCAGACTTTAGTCATACCTATATCATAACATTTACAGTATAAATCACGCGTTAGAATTCAGATATAGACTATCCATGATGAAATCATATAGTACTGATTCATTTTAGGTCTCATGATCCTGATCCATCATTAGATCTCATCCCCCATCAACTGCTAAGGTTCATCCTTAGTTTAGATCAAGAAAAGCACCATAAACCCATAACATGAAAATTTGATTTTGATCTCACTCTTCATAAGATATTCATTACTTTCACACTTTGGCCTAATGATCTTCTCCTCCTTATATAGTTTTAGGCCTTTCTCAATACATTGGACCAAAAACACTTAGGACCAATTGATCCAGATTTAAACAGGAACACCACAAATTACAAAGAACCATAAACACAAAGATGCAGCAGAAATAATACTTCATTTCATTAATGTAAAATACTAAAATATGCTTACAAACATAAATGGAAATAAACCAACTAGGGCGATGGTAGCTTATCTCTAACAAGAGATGTGGTGGCTACATGCCTTTGAACTATGTTATAAAGAGGCTCGAAGGCCTATTTATTGTTGAGAAACAATGGAAAACCCTAAACATCCAAAAACCTAACCCTAGAAGATGAAACGCCAAACTGTGGGACCCGTTTGGGTAAATTGGTACATCAACTTCCCAGGGTCATAACTTTGGCATACGATCTCCATTTGATGCGTACAATATCTCGCTAGAAAGATCTATCCAAGAACTACAACTTTGGGAAGAGCAACATCAGTCCATGGACCCATGTTGCTGCCATTTTTCCCAAAAGGCATCGTTTAGGGCCTCAAAACAGCTCCAGAAGTTCACGACTCGAAAAACTGCTAAAAATAGTAAACTGTGCTACAATTAAGGAAACTGAAAAGCTGAAAGAAACAATGGTGGGGGTCCAAGTGGACTTGGCGGGTGGCCACCAATATCCACCTAGATCATTCCTACCCCCTTAGGAAGCAATGATCCCCATTGCGTTGAGTTCCTCCATGAGATGAGGAAACTTCTGCTGAACTTGGTCCCTGGTGAGCCACTTGCCTTGGTGAAGGAGTTGGCCTGCTTTGACAATTCGATACAGTTGGATATTCTGCTGGTGAGTGTGCTTGATCTATGTGTCCATGATTCGATCAGTTGTAGCTTGTTCCATGCAATCTAGATTTAACCATGCAGGTGTGAGTTGCTTTGTAATGTCGTATGTCTCTAGTAATGGTGGAAAGTATGGCCGAAGGCGGTCCACATTGAATACTGGGTGCAAGCCAAGGAATGGGGGAATGTTGAGCTCAAAAGCATTGTCTCCCATGGCCTTGGTAACAGTGTAAGGACCATATCGAAGTGGTCTGAGTTTCCGATAGGCTCCGGTAAGGCATTCCTTTTGCAAATGCAACCAGACTTTGTCGCCCACCTGAAACTTGTGTGGCACTCGATGTTGATCATGTCGTTGCTTGTACTTGGTATTTGATTTCTCCAAAATGTCATGGACCTACTGGCGAATATGTTGGATGTGCTCAATGAAGTTGTTTGCCTTATCTATTTCAAACCGGACATGAGCCGAATCTACGTGAGTAGCTGCAAATGGCATGGCCACATCAATGGGACATAATGGCTGGAATCCCAAGCCCAGCTGAAAAGGATTGTGGCCAGTCGAGCTATGGAGAGCCTGGTTGTAGTTGTGTGTAACATAGGGGAGGCTCTCGTCCCATGTGGATGGATGCTTTGAGTTGTACATGCGCAAAATATGTACGATCATCCTATTGGCAACCTCTGTCTGGCCATCAGTTTGAGGATGGAAGGTTCTGGACTTAGTGAGTTTGGTGTCCAGCATCGACCAGAGACTGCACCAAAATGTACTAACGAACCTGCTGTCCCGATCTGAGATGATAGAATGTGGGATCCCAAAGTGTACCCACACTCGTTCAAAGAAGAGTTTAGGAGTGGCTTTTGCTGTGATATTCTTCTTGCAGGCCTTCATAATGGCCATCTTCGAGAACTTGTCAATGACGACAAAAACACAGTCATTTCCATGCTTAGTGGAAGGAAGGCCTCACATGTAATCCATGGAGATGGATTCCCAAGGTCAACTAGGGGTAGCCAGCGGGGTATAGAGGACTTTCTTCTTGATGGTCGGTTTGTGATCCAGGTGGATGTTGGTGGCCACCCACCTATCCCATTTAGACCCCCACAACTGTCTCTTTCAGCTTTTTCAGTTTCCTAAATTGTAGCACAGTTTACTATTTTTAGTATTTTTTCGGGTCCTGAACTTCCGGAGCCGTTTTGAGGCCCTAAACGACGTTTTTTTGGGAAATCTGGGGGCAACATGGGTCCCCTTCCCAAAGTGGTAGTGCTCGGATAGATATTTTTAACGAGCTATTGTACGCGTCAAACGGAGATCGTATGCCAAAGTTACGACCCCGAGAAATTGATGTACCAATTTACCCAAACGGGGCCCACAATTTGGCGTTTCATCTTCTAGGGTTAGGTTTTGGAATGTTAAGGGTTTTCCATTGTTTCTCAATAATAAATAGGCCTGTGAGGCTCATTGTAAAACAGTTTTAGAACAGTTCAGAGGCATGTAGCCGCCACATCTCTTCTCAGAGATAAACTACCATCGCCCTAGCTGGTTTATTTCCATTTCTAGTTGTAAGCATATTTCAGTATTTTCCATGAATGAAATGAAGCATTATTTCCACTGCATATTTGTGTATATGGTTATCTCTGTATTTTGTTGTGTTCCTGTTTAAATCCGGATTAGTGGTATCAGAGCAGTCTGCTTTTTCTCTGTTTTTCTTTGCATGTCCCCAACGAGGTCGGGATATAAGGAGTTGGGGCTTGAACTGGTCGAACCTTTGCAAGACCAGCCTCACAAGTCTCGACAACCTCCCATGGCGGATGAGAAGAAAGACGAGGGGGCAGGAGATCCTATCAAAATCTTGCTCAAAGAAGCCCTCGAGCGACAACAGAACGCGATGATTGACAACTTTGCCTAGATCCTTCATCGGCTACCCAGAAGTGACGCATCGGCTTCCAGCAACTACTATGGAAACGCTACACTGTTTAAGGTACAAGTTAATTTTGAAATCCCCATATTCGAGGGTCAAATAGATGCAGATGCCATAGATAAATGGTTAAATCTGCTAGAAGGATATTTTTCTGTTCATGAATTTTCGAGTCGGGAAAAGATTGTTTTCGCTCTTCTCAAAGCAGCCCCCCACGTCAAGGACTGGTGGGAAACCTACTGCGAGCAGAAGGATGAAATTACAGGCTCACTATTTTCAGTCGCACCCACTTTGGACTCATTCCGGGATGTCGTCAAGGAGCAGTACTACCCTGTCAAAAGCTATGAGGACAAATACATCAAATGGACCACACTGCGGCAGGGACGGGACCAAGATGTGCTAGAGTTCACAAACATTTTTCATACCCTTCGCACACAATTGGGTATCAAAGATTCTGAGCTGCATCTGGTACTCAAATACCATGGCTGCCTACACAGATACATCTAGGAAGAGATGGAGTTCTTGAACATCTCCTCACTCGGCACGGCATACCGATACACTGTCAAAATCGAGCAAAAGTTCAAACAGAAAAAGCGAGACTTTGGATCTACAAATCCGAAGCCCAAAGGACAAAGCCAAGGCGGGGTGACCCAAGACAACCCATCGAAGCCACAAGAAAAGAACAACACCACAAAGCCAAAGAAGGACACAGGAAAGTGGTGTGAGTTCCACAAGAGCCCCACTCACAACACAAGTGAGTGTCGGACCAAGCAGTTGTTGGCCGAGTTGAAGGCTTCCGAATCAGATGCATGTTCTGACCCTGAGCCAGAACTCGACAAGGGGAATGGCAAAGGGAAGCAGATCATTGATGCAGATCCCAGCGCCACTGTTGCCACCGCCAAGATCCAGAAAAATGAGCCCGAAAATCTAGAGGAAGGTGTTAGGATATTCCGACACATAGGATATAGTTAAGTTCAACTTGGTCTAGTATAGAGTTAGGTTAGAGTTAGGTAAAGTGTGTTTCTTTACCGTTGTACATTTTGTAACTTACAATCCGACGGTCACGATATGTAGTGATCCGACGGTTCACTCTCACCTCGGTATTACCGACACTTGATCCGTGGCTTGACACCCGATTGGTCCATGAGTTCTATTTAAAGCGCATGGAGGGTCATTGTTCGGGTAATCCGTGCATGAGAGAAGCTTATGTAAATTTTCATTCTTTGATTAATAAATTGTCTGTACCCACGTTGGGACAGGCCGTGGACTGTTTCCCTCCTTGCACTCTGAGGGTTTTAACCACGTCAAAAATACTGGTGTATTGATTTGAGATCTGGTTGTGAGCGGTGTCCTCTTGGTATTCTTTCTGAGGAACTTACCCTGTAAATTCCTACATGGTATCAGAGCTATTTGAGGGCCGCGTCCGTTGGTGATCCAAATCTGAAGCCGGTAGAACTGCATGCGGCTGTCGTTTCCTAGATCTGCTGTTTCTGACTGCTTTCGGGCCGAGAGGACTGCTCTGTTGCGTTCGGAGCATCTGTTTCAGTGAGGAACCCCTTTCGTTTCACGCGAAAAGGTTTCCGGTAGCCCTAGCTGCGTCATTTTTCAGATCGGGAGGTATACAGTGTTTTTTTTGCAGTTTACTGTCATTTTCTCTCTGCTTATTTCGGTTTCGGTTTATTTAGCCTTTTTTTTTCCGGATCTATACCTTTCATTTCTGCGTATGCTCTTTGCCCTGCGACTCTGTGCGATCTGGGCAAATCAGAAACAGAAAGAAAGGATTTTTCTCATGCGTATGCTCTTTTCCCTGCACCTTAGTGTGATCTCGGAAAATCAGAAACATTGAGAAAAATATTTAGTTTTTCGGCTAAAAGCTAACTTTGAGATTTTTTTTAAAATTTCTAGTTTTTTGGCTAAAGCTAACTTCGAGCCGTAAGGTTCGTTTTTCTTTGGATATTCGTGTTGGGTTTTGTGTTTTGTGTTTTGTAGGGGAAAAGAGTCTTCCCAAGGCAAGCACGCAAATCGAGGCCCCCCCCCCCCCCTCTCTCTCTCTCTCTCTCTCTCTCTCTCTCAAATATTTTGTATAGATCAATTGGTTCAAAGACCTTTTAAGAGAGTAGAGGTCTTGGGTTCAAGTCTCCATTTTGTGGGGGCGGATTTTTTCATTCCCGCACATTCGCGCACTTTGCCGGCAACGTCAACAATTTTTTTTTCAAAAAGCCATAACTTCTTCATCCGGAAGCCTTTTTCAGAGCCGTTTTTTTTAAAACCGCCTATTTTTTCGAGATCTATCCATTGGACCACTTACTTTCAGCATCTTCAGCTTCAGTTGTTTTTCAAAAAATGGAAAGTCCATGCCAAGTCATTCTTGACAGCACTAACTACTTCCAATGGGTAGCCTACATGGGAGATTTACTTAGAAGTAAAGGTCTCTTCAGAATAGCCACAGACCAAGAGAAGAAACCCAAAGATGAAGACAAGGCCGAAAAATGGGAAAATAGACAAGATCAAGCACGTGGTTTGATAGGAATGTCTGTTTCTCCTGATCTTAGATTCCACATTGCAGAAATTGAAACTCCTCATGAAGCATTAGAAAAACTTGCTAAAGTTTTTGGGATTAAAAATGAAATTAGAGCCCATCAACTTGTAATGAGTTGCTTACTTTGGATCCTAATAATTTTTCTTGCATTGAAGATTTCTTGTCCAAATTCAAGACCCTTAGATATCTCTTGGAAGGTGTTAAAGTTAAGAAAGAAGATGGTAACCTTATTTATTCCATCCTTACTAAGTTGGGACCAGCCTACTCTGTATTTGTTTCCACTTTCCATTCTACCAGGGAAGCTTTCATTTGTCAAGGCAAAGACTACAAGCCCCCTTCCTTTGACTCCTTTTGTGATTCCTTAATAAGAGAACAAGAAAAACTCTTACACCTTGGTCTTCTTAATCTTGGAAACTCTTCCTCGAAAGCGTTAGCCGCCCAGCAGCAACCAAATTCAAAGAATCCTAAGAAGTCTTATCCTCAAAGGAATGGTCCTAAACCAACTCAGCCTCAAGATGAAAGATCATTTCAGCAAAATGACAAGACCAATAAAAACAAATGGAAGAAGACTGATAGACATTGTAACTTTTGTAATCGAGATGGCCACTTAGAATCTAAATGCTTTAAGAAGATGGAAGCCTTGGAAGCCGCAATGAAGAAACATAACATCCATCTGGAGCCTACTTCAACTTCAACTTCCGGAATGGCATTTTCTGCATGTCATCGTCAATCATCTCAGTCTGGTTATGCATTAAATGTATCTTCTTCTTCTTCTCATTCTCATGAGTGGCTCATTGATTCTGGAGCCTCTTGTCACATGGCCAAAAACCAAGCCATGTTTTCTTCTTTAAATGATTGTAACACCAAAAATATATATGTTGGTGATGATAGATCTCTTAATGTTGTAGGGACTGGAACTGTTCATCTAGACAATGGTCAGTTCAATGATGTATTATGTGTTCCAAACTTATCCTGCAACCTTCTATCTGTCTATCAGATAACTCATTCAGGTGAAGGTAAAATTGTTGAATTTTCACCTCATGATGTTGTAATCAAGGATCTAAAAGATCCTAAACAGATTCTAGCTACTGGTCTTGCTGATGATTCCAAAAGGTTGTATAAGTTTCACAACTTTGGGTCATCCCATCTTCCCTCAGTATTTGTTGCTCATAATGATGAAGTGAGCAAACTTTGGCATGAGCGGTATTGGTCACTTAAACTATCGCTCCCTTCAGCATCTATGTAAAGAAAATATGGTGACAGGTCTTCCTATGGTATCTTGCAAAGATGGTGTTTGTTCCGGATGTGTACTCGGAAAACATCATCGGGACAGTTTTGACAAACGTGCCTCTTGGCACGCCTCAGCCCCTTTACAGCTTGTGCACAGTGATTTATGTGGTCCTCTTCCTGTTGCTTCATTCTCTGGCTGCAAGTACTTCTTAACTTTCATTGATGATTTCTCCAGACGCACTTGGGTATACTTCTTAAAACTCAAGAGCGAAGTATTTACCACCTTTTTGGCCTTCAAAGCATTCGTTGAAAAACAATCTGGACATCAAATTCTTAAGCTAAGAACTGATAATGGTGGAGAATATGTTAAAAATGCATTCATCAACTTTTGCACCGAAAATGGAATTCAAATGCAACATACTGTTCCATACACTCCACAACAAAATGGTGTAGCTGAAAGGAAAAATCGCACCTTAAAGGAAATGGCTAATTGTATGCTGCAATCTAAAGGACTCAGTCTTAGTTTTTGGGCCGAAGCAATTAATTGTGCAAATTATATAATCAATCGCACTCCTACTAAGGTTCTAGAGAATATCACTCCAGAAGAAGCTTGGAGTTCCATTAAACCAGATGTAAGTCACTTTCGTGTGTTTGGAAGTGAAGCATGGGCCCATATTCCAGATGAAAAGCATAAAGCTTTAGAACCTAAGAGTGAGAAATGTACTTTTGTTGGATATTCTGAAGATGTAAAAGGTTATAGACTTATTCCATTTAAGTCCAAAAATGTTATCATTAGAAGAGATGTAAAATTTGATGAAAATAAATCGGCCTGCGAGCCTAGTCCGGCGGATGTGCCACCTCTTCCTATCTCTTCTATCTTTGAAAACATTTCTTCTTCTGATGATGAAAGCGAGGATGATAATCCTTCCCCACCTTCTCAGGATCCTCAACTTCCAAGATGGGTCCGTGCTACTCGGGATGCAGCAGGTGATCTTGCCGGTGATCCTACAGATCAGCGACGTACACGTTCTCAGTTTGAAAGAGCCTCTTCTTTACTGGCTCAAGCTCCAGTAAATCATGATCCTGACACTTTTGCAGAAGCTTCAGGCCATCCACATTGGGAAACAGCTATGAATGAAGAATATCATTCATTGATGACAAATGATACATGGGATCTTGTTCCTCTACCAAAGGGACGCAAACTTGTTAGATGCAAATGGGTTTACAGAACCAAGTATGGACCAGATGGGAAAGTTGATAAACATAAAGCTCGTCTAGTTGCTAAGGGCTTTTCACAGGTTGAAGGCATTGACTACACTGAAACCTTCTCTCCAGTTGCCAAAATGAACTCTATCCGCCTTGTTCTTTCCCTTGCTGCCTCTTTAAAATGGGAAGTCCATCAAATGGATGTTAAATCTGCCTTCTTGCATGGGGACTTGCAGGAAGAAATCTATATGGAACAACCCATTGGCTTCATACAAACAGACTCCAGCCTCGTTTGTCGACTTAAGAAATCCCTTTATGGCCTCAAGCAAGCTCCTCGAGCTTGGTATGCCAAAATGGATAGCTTTCTTTTAGAATCTGGCTTTTCTAGGTGTCATTCTGACAATACTGTCTACACCAAGAAAGTGGGCAACTCTCTCATCATCCTTGTTCTTTATGTTGATGATCTTATTCTTACTGGTAGTGATCCCAACCTTATAAACCATGTGAAGTCCAGCCTTAAAAAGAAATTTGAAATGACAGACTTAGGACACTTACACTATTTTCTCGGTCTTCAAGTCTTGCAATCCCAAGAGGGTATTTTCCTTTCCCAGTCCAAGTATGCTTGTGATATTCTTCGTCATTTTCACATGGAAGACTGTAAGCCAGCCACTTCTCCCTTTCAGTCTGGAGTCAAACTTTCAGTCTCTTGTACTTCTCCTGAAGTTGATGCTACCTTATACCGTCAACTTGTCGGAAAACTCTTGTATTTAACCCATACTCGTCCTGATCTTTCCTTTGCTGTTGGCCTTGTTGCTCGTTTTATGCAAAACCCCCGTGAAAGTCATTGGAAAGCAGCTAAAAGAATACTTCGTTATGTTCGAGGTACAGTACAGTTTGGGATTCATTACAGTGCCAAAGCAGCTCCTCTGTTAGTTGGTTTCACTGATTCTGATTGGGCTGGTGACCTTGATGATCGGAAGTCTACTGCCGGTTATGTCTTCACTCTTGGTTCAGGACCTATTACATGGGCTTGTAAGAAACAGGCTGCCATTTCTCTTTCGTCAGCAGAAGCAGAGTATCGTGGTGCCGTGGAAGCTAGTAAGGAAGCCTTGTGGCTTCGTCAGATCCTATCAGAGTTTGGCTTTGAGCAGCAGCATCCAACCACACTTTGGTGTGATAATCAAAGTGCCATTCAGCTATGCAAAGATCCAGTCCAGCATCAGCGCAGCAAACACATTGAACTACACATGCACTTCATCAGAAAGCTCATTCATGACCATGTTCTTGAAGTGCAATATTGTCCAACAGATGATCAGGTTGCAGACATCTTCACAAAGGCTCTCACAGAGGCGAAGTTCACTAAACTTCGATATATGCTTGGAGTTCAGGAAGTTGTCACTAAGGGGGGATAGGCTCTAGTGCCTCCTTCCTTCTCCTATTGTGTCATATTTGTAAATCCTTCAATCCTATCCCAAGTTGTTCTTAAGGGGGGATGTTAGGATATTCCGACACATAGGATATAGTTAAGTTCAACTTGGTCTAGTATAGAGTTAGGTTAGAGTTAGGTAAAGTGTGTTTCTTTACCGTTGTACATTTTGTAACTTACAATCCGACGGTCACGATATGTAGTGATCCGACGGTTCACTCTCACCTCGGTATTACCGACACTTGATCCGTGGCTTGACACCCGATTGGTCCATGAGTTCTATTTAAAGCGCATGGAGGGTCATTGTTCGGGTAATCCGTGCATGAGAGAAGCTTATGTAAATTTTCATTCTTTGATTAATAAATTGTCTGTACCCACGTTGGGACAGGTCGTGGACTGTTTCCCTCCTTGCACTCTGAGGGTTTTAACCACGTCAAAAATACTGGTGTATTGATTTGAGATCTGGTTGTGAGCGGTGTCCTCTTGGTATTCTTTCTGAGGAACTTACCCTGTAAATTCCTACAGAAGGGGAGTCTCTTTTCCACTCACAGATGTGGGTGAAGGGTTCGCCACTGCAATTCATTGTCGACAGTGGCAGCCAAAAGAACCTCATTTCAGCAAAGGTCGTGAAGCGGTTGGGCCTACCGACTACACCACACCCACAACCGTACAGTATCGGGTGGCTTCATGAAGGACGAGATCTCAAAGTTCGCCAGCAGTGCCGCCTTCCCTACACCATCAAGCCCTTCACAGACGAGGTATTATGTGATGTTACACCTCTAGATGTGTGTGATGTTTTATTAGGCCAGCCATACTTGTGGAGGCGACATGTTGTGTATGAGTCAAGGCCTCGCGCTATCATTATTTCTTTGGATAATTCATTATATAGGATACCGGAGGTAGCCCCACCTAATGCCACCTCTTTGATCACTGCCAAGAAAGGCAGCAAGCTCATCTCCCAGACCAGGAAATTCATTTTCTGTCTGGTTCGCTCCCAAAGTAAGGGGAAGATCGTTGCTACATCCATGACCCCCACAAAGGGTTCCTCCACGCAGAAGCAGTATCAAAGGAATACGGTCATGACAGAACACTGGAACAACTTCTCCTCACCCACAGGGGTACCACACAAGCTTCAGGTGGGCAACGGAGTCTGGTTGCATCTGCAGAAAGAACGCCTTACAAGAGCCCATCAGAAACTCAAACCACTCCGACATGGTCCTTACACTAGTACCAAGGCTATGGGAAACAATTCTTTGAAGCATAGCATTCCTCCATTCCTTCGCTTGCACCGAGTGTTCAATGTGGACCGTCGTCGCCCATGCTCCCCACCATTTCTGGACACATCAAAGATTGCAGAACAGCTCCCCAGAGACCCAGCTCAGCAAAAGCTTCCTCATCTCAGGGAGGAACTCAACGCAATGGGGACCATTGCTTCCTAACGAGGGAGTAATGATCCAGGTGGATGTTGGTGGCCACCCACCTATCCCATTTGGACCCCCACAACTATCTCTTTCAGCTTTTTCAGTTTCCTAAATTGTAGGACAGTTTACTATTTTTAGCATTTTTTCGGGTCCTGAACTTCCGGAGCCGTTTTGAGGCCCTAAACGACATTTTTTGGGAAATGACCCATGGACCCATGTTGCCCTTCCCAAAGTGGTAGTGCTCAGATAGGTATTTCTAACGAGCTATTGTACGCATCAAACAGAGATCGTATGCCAAAGTTACGACCCCAAGAAATTGATGTACCAATTTACCCAAACGGGGCCCACAATTTGGCGTTTCATCTTCTAGGGTTAGGTTTTGGAATGTTAAGGGTTTTCCATTGTTTCTCAACAATAAATAGGCCTGCGAGCCTCATTGTAAAACAGTTTTAGAACAGTTCAGAGGCATGTATTCGCCACATCTCTTCTCAGAGATAAGCTACCATCGCCCTAGCTAGTTTATTTCCATTTCTAGTTGTAAGCATATTTCAGTATTTTCCATGAATGAAATGAAGCATTATTTCCACTGCATCTTTGTGTATATGGTTATCTCTATATTCTGTTGCATTCCTGTTTAAATCTGGATCAGTTTGGCAATGGCGCAGGCAGTGAATGATCTAATGTACTTCCTAACATCCTGTCGAAGATTCAGCCAATAGAAATACTTCTGCAATACTGCCACCATTTTCTCAACCCCGAAATGCCCAACAACTCGACTGTAGTGTGCTTCCCAAATCATCTTGGCACACTCGCTTGAAGGAACACAAAGGTGACCCAAGTGGAATAACAGGGCATCCCGAAGGTGAAAATCTGGAACATGCTAACCCTCCAGGAGTGTCTGGTATGTGTGACTGAATTCTGGGTCGCTTTTGTAGAGAAGTGGCCAATCAGAAGTCTCATGCCCACAAGAGTTGAGCACGGTGGTTAACACCATGATTGGTTTTTGACTGAGGCAATCTGCAACATTATTGGTGCTTCCCTTATTATACTTGATATTCAAATGGAACTGTTGCAGGTATGTGGACCACTTCTGATGGTGATCATTCTGCAATTTCCCTTGGGTCTGTATGAACTATAGGGGTCAATGGTCTATGTGGATGACTGTTTCCTTCCCCAAAATGTAATGCTTCCATTGTCGGTAGGCCTGCACAATGGAATACATCTCTTTGTCATAAGTGGGATACTTCTGGACTGTGTCTGAAAGTGTCTCACTGTGATATGCCACTGGATGCCCATGTTGAGTAAGGACTGCCCCAATAGCATAGTCAGAGGCATATGTCTCAACCTCAAATGGTTGTTGTAAGTCTGGTAATGCGAGCACTGGTGCTAAGTAGAGGTGATCTTTCAACTCTGTGAATGCCTTCTGTTGAGATTTAGACCAAAAGAATTTTGCTTTCGCTCCTCCCTTGTTGACTTAACTCAAGGGCCAATTGAGATGAGAAAATCCCAACAAACTTGTGGTAGAAGTTGGCAAGACCTAGAAAGCTGCGGAGCTCTGTCAGAGTGGTTGGAGATGGCCAATCCTGAATGACTTGGGTCTTGGCTAGATCCACATGCACCCCCTGTTCATCAATAATGTATCCCAGATACTGAACCTTGGTCATGCCAAAAGTGCATTTCTCCAAATTGGCACATAACTTGTGTTGCCGTAGTGTTTGGAGAACCTGCCATATGTGTTGGAGGTGCTCTTCCCAACTCTGGCTAAAGATTAGGATGTCAAATAAGTATACCACTACAAATGAGTTGGTGAATGGCCACAAGATGTCATCCATTAGCCTCATGAAGGTTGTAGGAGCATTCGTCAATCCGAAAAGAATAACCAACGATTCAAAAAGGCCCTCCTTGGCTTTCAAGGTAGTCTTCCACACATCGGAGGGTTCGATTGGTACCTAGTGATATCCTAACTTCAAATTGATCTTGCTGAAATATGTTTCCCCCTTCAGTTGGTCTAGGAGGTCATCAATATTTGGGATCGGGTACCTATTACGGATAGTGATCTTGTTCAGCGCATGATAATCAATACAGAGTGTCCAAGTCCCATCCTTCTTTTGTACCAACATGATTGAGCTCCCACAGGACGATGAACTCAGACGGATGTGACCTTTCTACAGTAGCTCCTGAATTTGCCTTTTGATTTCATCGTTCTCCAGAACAGAGCGTCAAGAGATTGGTCCATTGGGCAGCGGCGCACCTGGGGTTAGATCGATGGAGTGCTTCACCTGACAGTGCAGAGGAAACCCTACGGGGTAGGTGAAGATGTCCTCGTACTCCTCCACGACCTTGTCCATACGTAGTTGTCATGCAGAGGGGCCCTGTCTGGAGGTCGTGGCCACTGTCTTCTTCTTTTCTTCAGGGCGTATCATCAGGAAAACAAATTTCTCGATTTTGGAAATGAGCTTAGTGCATTGTTTTGCAGTAACCAAAGAGATGGCAGTAGGTGGTGCTACCTCCGGTATCCTATACAACTTATTTCCCAAAGTAACAATAACAGCACAGGGCCTTGATTCATACACAGCATGTCACTTCCACAAGTATGGTTGTCCTAATAATACTCTCAGTGACTTGGTGTGGTTGTTGCCATCAAGTCCAAAGGGGGAGATTGTTGGCATTATGATGTATGTGTTGTACTTGATGGCAACCCACTTGTAGCAGAACAACCCACTTGTAGCAGAACAACTCACTTGTATATGGTAACTAGATGAATCTATAGAAGAGATATCAGATGTGACAGAACGCATGACAGTAGTGTTTACAGATGTGATGAAATGCAAGGTAGCTTCAAGGAATTAGATGAGAATGAAACTCACTTAGATGAAAGATCACAGTATAGCAGGTAGACAACAAAGAATTACATATCAGTATTCACAGAATGAAGAAAGAGAGGTATATGCAAGTTCACCATTAACCAATCTGCGTATACATGCCGGTTCACTATATACAAGTTGTGTATATGTACACACGCACATTCACAGAAGGAAAAGCGCGTATACCTTGGAAAACTAAGTTTCTGGTCCGAAGTATTTGGTCCATGGTATTAGTCCAAGCTATCTTGTCTAAGGTATTGGCCCTAGGTATTTGGTCCAAGGTATTGGTCCTAAGTGGTTTTGGACCATGGTATTGAGAAATGCCTAAAACTCTAAAAGGAGGAGAAGATCATTAGGCTAAGGTGTGCAAGTATCGAATATCTGATGAAGTGTGAGATCTAGTATGCAGGTTATTGGGTTATGGTGCATTGCTGGATCTAAATCAAGGATGAACCTTAGCTGATGATGAGGGATCGAATCTACTGATATATCGGGATCTTAAGGCTTGGAATGAATTATCTTTATATGGTTTCATAATGTTTTATACTGATGCATGTGTTGTTCTATAAATATTATGATCTGGGTATAACTGAAGTCTGGAATAGCTGTAAAATTATGAATGAATATTTACAGATGTATACGCTGGCTGACTTTGGTAAAAGTGTGTATACAAGTAGGTTTGAAAAATAAAAATAGTGTATACCTTGTGAACTATGATGTTTGAAGTTACAATTGGTTCTGGTTGTTGATGCAGAGTTATGGGTTTTGCTTTATGTTCTGGTGACCGCATTCTGGTAACAGCGTTCTGATTGATTGATTGAAATTTGCTTTAGTGATGATGGATGAGATCTAATAATGGATCAGGATCATAATGACTTATCATTGTAATCTGATGGGCTAGATCTGGTGACTAACACATGTATTATCCTTTATATGTGATGATCTAGGTATGTCTGAAGTCAAGAAGAGCAGTGAAGTTATAAGTAAGTATTTGCATATCTATACGCTGGTTCACTTTGATGAAGTTGCGTATACACGCTGGTTCGGCTCTTCCAAGTTGTGTATACACTCTGATGCATGGTTTTGAGGTTACAGCTGATTTTGAATGATGATGCAGTGTTTTGGGTACAAATTTGTGTACTGGTTATAGTGATCTCTCTATTCCAGTTGATTTGTTGAAGTTGGTAAAATTATGAATGAATGGTTGATTCAGTTGTGTCAGAGGTTCAGAGGTTCTCAGTGATTGATTGAGTTTGGTTGATTCAGATTGAGTTTCAGTGATTGGTTGATGCAGATATAGTTAATGGTTGTATTGCAGTGGTGATTTATTTTTAGCTTCAATGTTGTTGATGGGTCCAGTATGAAAATTGGATGAAACGTGGCCTTAATATTATGGTGTTGTGTTCCAGGAGTATCCAGTCTAAAAATTTATGAAACGTGGTCCCTGGAAGAAAAGAGAAGGTCGTAGCCTTCTGTAGGTTGGCGCCTACATACTAGTAAACATATCGGCTAGTACAAGAGCTAGGGGGTTGTAGCTCCTTTCTAGTAAAAGCTGGAGAACGAGAGAAGGTTGTAGCCTTCTGCAGGTAGAAGCCTGCGTACTGGTATGAGTCTGCACCAGTACAATGTTGTAAACGTATTTTCTTATTATTAAAAGAAGACAAGGCGACAGCAGCAAGTGGTTTTCACCCACATTGGGTTTCCAACTTAAATCTTGGTGTTCATGTATGTTGCTTATGTGTGATGGTTCACTCTGTTATTAACTGCATATGGCTATTGTTTAATGGTTAATAAAGTATTGATGCATAGATTAAAGATCAACATATGATGAATTAACTGAATCATTAGTTTGCTGGATATCCACTTGTTTCCTTAACCACAGTTGCGTGTACATGCGGGTTACCCACATGGAAGTAGCATATACAAATTTGAGTATGAAAAGAAAAAGATTATTGACTTGACTAATACTAATTGACCCCCCCTCTCAGTGTTATTTCCAACATCAGAGTCTTTGTCTTTTCAAGTTCTTTTCTTCGAATTACTACTTTACATTCTAAAACTTCATTGTGTTTGTCTTTTTCAGTGAGTTGATGTATCACTGTGTTTATGACTGTATCCTTTTCTGCCAAACTGATTTTGAGTTGACTGATTTCTTTAAGGAAATCTTTCTTTTCTAAGGCATCATTTTCATACACCATGAGTAGTTTCATTTCTTGATCATCTTCATCACTATTGGACAAGCCATCACTATCATCATGAGTATAATAACTTCTATTACCTTCTACAGACATCTTTCCTTTGACATGAGGGCATCTAGTAGTGTAATGACCAACTCTACCGCAAGCAAAGCATTTGAATGGTAGCTTACCTCTGAATATTACGAAAACCCATTGAAGCTTCTTGATAAAATTTACCTCATCTTCTTCTTCTGAAATGTGTCTTGATTCTTTGTGCTCTTCCTTTTCTTTTCCTTTTTCTTATGCTTTAAAATCGGCTTCTCTCATATCTAAAGGACCTCCTTTTCTCATTTCAAAGGCAATTAGGATTCCATGGAGTTGAGTCAAAGTAATAGTTTGAAGATCATGTTTTTCTTTTATGGAAGACACTTTTCACTCAAATTTAGAAGACAAAGATCTCAAAATTTTCTCAACTAAAGTAGCTTCCTTTATCCCTTCGCCTAGATTTCTCATATTATTTACAATCCCATCTACTCACAAGAAATAACTGAAAATTCTTTCATCACTATGCATCTTGAGAGTTTCATACTAGATTATGGGACTTTGTAGTTTAGCCCGTTTTACCTGGGAGTCACCTTCGTAGCTCTGAATGATTTTGTCCCATATTTCCTTGGCTATGTTGAGCTGCATGACTTTGACGAATTTTGATTTTGATAGACTTCCCAATAAGGCATTGACAACTTTGGCATTGATTTCATATGTTTTCCTTTTTGTTGGATCCGTGGGGACTGTTGTTGAATATTGATATCCTTTCTCCAAAATTGCCCAAAAATCAACTCCAAGTGATTGAAAATATGCTCTAGTTCATTTTTTCCAATATACCAAGTTGTTCCCATTGAAGATTGGTGGTCTGATAGATCCCATGTCTTCATGATTGTTCATTTTGAAAACATTTCCCTTCAAGCGATCAAGCTTCTTCCGAAGGACCTGCTCTAATACCAATTGTTGGAAATAATACTGAGAGGGGGGGGTGAATCAATATTATCAAATATATAACTTTTTCATTTCATACTCAGAGTTATATATGCAACTTCAATGAAGGTAACTCACGTGTACATGCAACTATCTTTAAAGCAACCAGCATATATCCATCAAACTTATGATTCAATTAATTCATCATATGTTGATCTTTAATCAGTGCATCAGTACTTCATTAGCCATATAAATAGTAACCATGTGCATTAATAACAGAATAAACCATCACACATAAACAACACACATGGACACCAGGATTTAAGGTGGAAACCCAATGCAAGACAAAAACCTCCTGCTGCTGTCTTCTTTTAATATAAGAAAAACCTGTTTACAATCTTGTACTGGTGCAGACTCATACCAGTACGCAGGTACTTACCTGCAGAAGGATACAACCTTCTCTCGTTCTCCAGCTTATACTAGAAGGGATCTACAACACCCTAGCTCTTGTACTAGCCGATCCGTTTACTAGTACGTAGGCACCGACCTACAAAAGGCACCAACTTTCACTCATTTTCCAGCTACTACTGGAAGGGAGTGTTGGCATTTTGGCACAGGTGTGGCGCTTTGATACAGGTGTTGTCCTTGATGGCAACTCTCTTTGATGACAGACCTCCGTTCAGACTACAGAATAAAGAGAAATCTAATATACGCCGGTTAATCAAGTCCAAGTTGCGTTTACACGCTGGTTATATGCATGCTAAGTCGCGTATACGCAGGAGAGATATATCGAAGGCGCGTATACACGCAGATGAATGAACATAAAAGGGCGTATATGTCGGGAAGTTTCCTTTTGGTCCATGGTAGTTAGTCCTCGGTACTTGTGCCCATGTCTTTGGACCAAAGTACCTCGACAGACGTGTAGATCTCTAGTTTTTGAAGTTGATGGTTTTGGATTTCTATGGTTTTGGCCCTTGGTATTGAACAAGGCCTAAGGCTATATAAGGAGAAGGAAATCATTAGGCAAAGGCATCTGAAATGTCTTGAATATCTGATGAAGCATTAGATCCAGTATACAGGGTTATGGGTTGATGATGCATTGCTTGATCTGAGCTAAGGAGAGATCTCACCGGTTGATGGAGAACTAGATCCAAGGAGAGATCGGGATCAAATAATTTGAAATGCACTATTATGATATGGTTGATTATGCGTATTTCTAGATCTGCATACTGACGCAATGTTATGTTCTGGGTCTAACTGATGTCTGGTACAGCTGCAAGTTGATAGAATTTATTTTTAGATCTGTACGCATGTTGGCTTCAGTAAAAGCGCGTGTATACACGGGTTTCTCTCATTGAAGTAGCGTATATATTTTGGAGCTTGATTTTTGAGTTACAGTTGGGTCTGACTGTTATTGCAGAGTTCTGTAGTCTGCTCTGTGTTCTGGTAACTGGTGTTTGACAGGGTTTCAGTGGTTCAGTGATTGATGATGCTAGTATTGGATGTTTTGTGCTTCAATGATTTGGTGTGAAAGTTGAGTGAATTGTGGTCTTCAGATTGTAACGTTGTGCTTCAGGAATATCCAGTCTGAAAATGTATGAAAGGTGGTACCTGAAAGAAAGAAGATTGTAGGCCAGCACCTACGTACTAGTATCTTGGCTAGTACAAGAGCAAAGGGGGTTGGAGCTCCCTTCCAAGGAAGGTTGGAGAACGAGAGAAGGTTGTAGCCTTCTGCAGGTTGTAGCCTGCGTACTGGTATAAGGTTGCACCAGTACAAAAAGATTGTAAACTGAAGTTTCATATTAAAGAAAGATAGAGACAACTTGCAGCAGGTGGTTTTCACCCACATTGGGTTTCCACCTTATATCTTGGTGTTCATGTGTGTGGCTTTTGATCTGTTCTGTTATACTGCACCTGTTTACTGTTAATGTGGTGAATAATGTCCTGATGCACTTAATTGAAGAATAAGCTAACTAATTATGAGTTTTCTTCTTATACGCTGTTTTATTTAGTCACAGTAGCGTGTACACGCTGGTTCACTTAACTGAAGTAGCGTATATGTTTCTGAGCATTGAAAAAGTTGATTGATCTGATAATACTGATTCACCCCCCCTCTCAGTATTATTTCCAACAATTGGTATCGGAGCAGGTCCTTCAGAGAAGCTTGATCACTTGAAGGTAGATCGTTCATCATGAGCAACTACGAGAGAGAAGCATCAATCAGGCCACCGATTTTTGATGGGACAAACTTCAATTATTGGAAGGTAAGAGTTACTGCATATCTTCAATCTCTTGGTACAGAAGTTTGGGACATTGTAGAAACAGGCTATGCTTTTCCTTCAGCTACTCCTACAGATCCAGCTGAGAAAAAGAAGTATGAAACAAATGCAAAAGCAGTCAGTACTCTATTAGGAAGTATATCCCAAACAGAATTCATGAAGGTAATGCACTTCAAATCAGCAAAAGAGATATGGGACAAAATGGTCACGAGCTATGAAGGAGATGAACAGGTAAAACAAGCTAAACTTCAAACTCTCAGGATTCAATATGAGACTCTCAAGATAGTGTTGCCAATTATTTTCTTCGGGTAGATGAGATTGTTAATTGTATGAAAAATTTGGGTGAAGAAATAAAAGAGGCTATAGTAGTTCAAAAGATTCTAAGATCATTATCCCCCAAGTTTGAATCTAAAGTATCTGCAATAGAAGAAAAGGAAAATCTCCGTGTTCTCACTATGTCTCAGCTACATGGAATTCTAACTGCTTATGAAATGAGAAAGGGAGGACCATCAGACAGAAGGGAAGCTGCTTTTAAGGCATCAGGAAAAGAAGATTACTATGAAGCAAGTCATGTTCCAGAAGAAGAGGAAGAAGAATCAAATTTTGTCAGAAATCTTCAAAGGGGTTCTGGAAGGTTCAGAGGTAAGCTACCTTTCAAATGCTTTGCTTGTGGAAGAGTAGGTCATTATGCTGCAAAATGTCCTTATAAGGATAAAGGAAAAGAACCTGCTAGATGGAACAAGAAACAAAGTACAAATAAGAAAAGCTACTACACCGATGAAGATAGTGATGGCTTATCAAACAGTGATGAAGATGAACAAGGTAATAAATATAAGCTGTTAATGGCATTTGAAGATGATGATTATGAGGATGCTGTAGATGTGGATAATCTCTATAATGAAATTACTAGACTCAAGAGATGCATAGAAGAAAAGAATGTGATCATTGATACTTTGCAATTTCAAATTGATGAAAAGGAAAAACATCTTGAAAAACTAGAAGGTGAGATTGTTGGTCTCAGAAAAGAAATTGAGAAAACAAAAGCTATTAATCTTAAGTTTGTCAAAGGATCTGAAACTTTGGATGAGATTATCAATGTGCAGCGGTCTCCTCTAAACAAGACAGGTTTGGGCTATAATGGAGAAACCTCTCAAGCATCCACCTCAAAAAGTTATCTTGATGCAGCAAGAAGAAATGAGCAGAAGAACAATGAAGATAATCAGGTAAAGCAAGGACGAATTACAAACAGAAACTATCAGGGACAATCCATCTTAAGGGTGAACAAAAGCTACAACCAGCCACAGGTAAAATCCTCTCAGTTTGGTTCAAGAATAAATGAAAATAGAAATTACAATCAGTTGGCTGGTAGATTCAATAACCGCAGAAGCTTCTTCAATGGACAATGCTTCTCTTGCCATAACTTTGGTCACAAAGCAGCTCAATGTGTTGCATATAAAACAATCATGACTAGGGAAGCTCAAAAACAAAGAAGTATGACAGGGACTACAAAAAGGACCTATAACAACTTTTCGGTTCTTGAAAATGAAGTTGAATGTTCTATTTGCAATAATTTTGGTCATGAAGACTCTGAATGCAGGAGCAGGTTTCAGGAGAAAAAGGAACAAGCCACAAGCACCAAAACATGGAGAATAAAAGAACCTCAAACAGAAAGATGTGGGATAGCATTTTATGCAGAAGGACAGGAAAATCTATGGTACATTGACAGTGGATGTTCGAAACATATGACAGGTGATAAAGAAAAACTTGAATCTTATTCTACTTTAGAAAAGGGAAAGAAAGTTTCTTTTGGAAATGATACTCCTGCAACTATAAAAGGAAAAGGTATTGCTCCTTTGAAAGAAAAGGTCAAGGCTGGAAATGTTTTGTATGTTGATGGATTGAAGCATAATCTACTAAGTGTCAGCCAGATGTGTGATCAAAAAACCGAGGTTATTTTCAGATCGAATGGATGTCTTGTTCGTGATCTTGATACAGGTAAAACAGTTCTCAAAGGCAAAAGAACTCCAAATAATCTGTACATATTTGAAGAAGGACAACAACAACGCTATCTTAGCAAGGATGAAGAGCATTGGTTATGGCATAGAAGGTTGGGACATCTAAGCTTCTCACAAATAAGGAAAGCATGCAAATATCAGGCAGTTCGCGATCTTCCAGATATCAAAATTCCAGACAACACCATATGCAAATCTTGTCAGTTTGGAAAGCAAACCAGAACTAACTTTCCAGAGAAGGAAGGATCAGCTAGCTTGCCTCTTGAGCTAGTCCATACAGATGTATGTGGTCCATTTAGGAAAAGGACACCTCGAGGAGAAGAATATCTGATATTATTCATTGATGATTTCTCAAGGTTTGTTTGGTTAGGGCTTATGAAGCACAAAGATGAAGCATTCGAAAAATTCAAATCCTTCAAAGCATTGGTTGAAAATGAATCAGGACACAAAATTAAGTGCCTCAGATCTAACAGAGGTGGGGAGTTCACCTCAAATGAATTTTTCGATTTCTGCGATGAACATGGGATAAGAAGAGAATTCTCTACAGCTAGAACTCCTCAGCAAAATGGGGTTGTGGAAAGAATGAACAGAACTATCCAACAAATGGCTCGTGCTATGCTCGATGAATCAGGTACTCCTGCAACCTTCTGGGGTGAAGCTGCACATGCTGCTGTTATTATCCTTAACAAAACAAATGTCCGAGTAAACAGCACTCAAACACCTCATGAGATTTGGAGTGGTAAAACTCCTTCCGTGAAGCACTTCAAAATCTTTGGGAGCAAATGTTATATTAAGAATACTGATGAGCAACTTGGCAAACTTGAACCAAGAGCAGATGAGGGCATTCTTCTTGGTTATTCTCCACATAGCAAAGCATACAAGTGCTACAATAAAAGGCTTGGCAGAATTGTTGACAGTATTGATGTAGTGGTTGATGAGAAGGGATATATTCCTAGGCAAGTTCATCATGAAGACATTGAAGAAGATGAAGGCTACTCTCAAAGGCGGAATGATGAAGAAGAAGAACCTCAAGAAGAAGAAGAATCTCAAGAAGAACCAGAGGAGCAGACAAGAATAGAAGAGAAGACTCCATCCAGATATGTTCAAAAGAATCATCCAGAAACTCAGATTGTGGGGCAGAAAGAAGCAGGAGTACAAACAAGAAGGACACTTGCAGAAGCTTCAAGCTACTTGGCATTACTCTCCTCCACTGAACCACAAAATGTGAAAGAGGCATGCAAAGATGAATGTTGGGTCAAAGCAATGGATGAAGAACTTGAGCAAATCGAAAAGAACAACACTTGGGAATTAGTTCCTAGACCAAAAGATAAGAATGTGATAGGTACAAAATGGGTCTTCAAGAATAAATTAAATGAAAATGGAGAAGTAATTAGAAACAAGGCCAGACTTGTTTGTAAAGGGTATGCTCAGCAAGAAGGAATAGATTTTGAAGAGACCTTTGCTCCTGTGGCAAGACTTGAGGCCATCCGAATGTTCCTTGCTCTCTCAAGCTTTCAAAACTTCAAGGTTTTTCAAATGGACGTGAAATCAGCCTTTCTGAATGGAGACTTAGAAGAAGAAGTATATATTGAGCAGCCAGATGGTTTCATTCTTGGGAATGATCCAAACCTTGTATGCAGATTTAAAAAGGCTCTCTATGGACTCAAACAAGCTCCAAGGGCTTGGTACTATCGGTTGGACAAATATCTTCACCAACAAGGCTTTTCAAAAGGATCAGCAGATAGCAATCTCTATATAAAAGTTGAAAATAACAAATTGCTAATTCTTGTTGTTTATGTAGATGATATTATCTTTGGCAGCAATGAAGAGACTATGAGTCAAAACTTTGCCTCGGTTATGCAAAAAGAATTCGAAATGTCACTACTTGGAGAATTGACATATTTTCTTGGATTGCAAATTCAACAAAATGAAGGAGGTATCTTCTTGTCTCAAACCAAATACCTCAAGCAGATCTTGAAGAAGTATGGCATGGAAGAGTCAAAGCCAGTATGTACACCCATGGTTACAGGATGCAGCCTCAGTGCAAATGATGAATCAGCAGCAGTTCACCAACCCACTTATAGATCCATGATTGGGAGTTTACTCTATTTGACAGGTACCCGACCAGATATTACACATGCAGTAGGAATTGTTGGAAGATTTCAAGCCAACCCAAAGGAAACTCATCTTCAGGCAGTCAAAAGAATCTTCAAGTATCTTCAAGGGACCCAAAACTATGGCTTATGGTATCCTAGAAATACAGATCTCACTCTTCATGCTTACACAGATGCAGATTGGGCTGGAAGTGTGGATGATAGGAAAAGCACAAGTGGTGGTGCTTTCTTCATGGGTTCCAGATTAGTATCTTGGTTCAGCAAGAAACAGAGTTCGATTGCCTTATCTACAGCTGAAGCAGAATATGTGGCTGCAGCATCTTGTTGCACACAACTTCTTTGGATGATGCAGACCTTGCAGGACTTTCAAATCACTTGCACTCCACCAGTTTCTATCTTATGTGATAATACAAGTGCAATCAGCATTTCCAAGAATCCAGTCATGCACTCAAAGACCAAGCACATACCAATCAAGTACCATTTTCTTCGGGAACAAGTGCTTGAGCAGAAGGTCAAGTTGGAGTATGTTCCTTCTAAGGAACAAGTTGCTGATATTCTCACAAAACCACTGCCCAGGGAAACTTTTGAATATCTTAGACAAAAGCTGGGAGTAGTTGATGCTTTATCCTGCTATTGAAGTTTGTTTACAGAAAAGTTGGTATACGCAGGTTACGGAAGGGATATCCGCGTATATACGCCGATTTATGCAGGGTAAGTCGCGTGTCTGTTGAACACTTGTTGCAGAAAGTATATCCGCGTACATACGCAGTTTCATGCAGGAGAAATCGCGTATATAAAGTTCTGAACAGCAAGGGCAAACTCTGGAGTTCTGAACAGCAATGGGTATGTCAGAATTCTTCAGGCACAGTTTCAGGGGGTGCAACAGGCACAGGTTCAGGGGGAGCAGCTTAACAGTCTCATAAAGCATTGTTGGCATTCAGATGTTTTGGTTGTTGATTTCAGGAAAAGGAGCTCAGAAAGAAATCCTGGTTGCTGATCTAAAAAGATGTTTATCATATGCTGCTGGTGACTTTCATAAGTCTTGGTCTAGATCTGTTGTCTCTATGTCATGTATCTCTCTTGTGATATCTCTTTTATGGTGTCAAGGTCATGTAACGGCCTATGTTGGTTTCCCCACTATGCCTGGGATGATTGTTGTAATATAATTGGTTGTTTCTGATGTGTCCCCTCTTGGTAGGGAGTATGGATGTATGTATTGAGTCTTTTAGTAAGGTTCCTTATGGTGTAGAAGTCTTGGTTCTTGTTGAAGAACATCTTTTACAGGTACAGATCTGGCCTACAGTCAGGGGGAGCATGATTCAGCACAGCCAAGCAGAGGTATCAGCATGTACTCAGGGGGAGCATAGCCCTTTGCCCTTGATGACAAAGGGGGAGAATGATTCTAAGGATCTTGAGGTTGCCATCAAGTCCAAAGGGGGAGATTGTTGGCATTTTGGCACAGGTGTGGTGCTTTGATACAGGTGTTGTCCTTGATGGCAACTCTCTTTGATGACAGACCTCCATTCAGACTACAGAATAAAGAGAAATCTAATATACGCCGGTTAATCAAGTCCAAGTTGCGTTTACACGCTGGTTATATGCATGCTAAGTCGCGTATACGCAGGAGAGATATATCGAAGGCGCGTATACACGCAGATGAATGAACATAAAAGGGCGTATATGTCGGGAAGTTTCCTTTTGGTCCATGGTAGTTAGTCCTCGGTACTTGTGCCCATGTCTTTGGACCAAAGTACCTCGACAGACGTGTAGATCTCTAGTTTTTGAAGTTGATGGTTTTGGATTTCTATGGTTTTGGCCCTTGGTATTGAACAAGGCCTAAGGCTATATAAGGAGAAGGAAATCATTAGGCAAAGGCATCTGAAATGTCTTGAATATCTGATGAAGCATTAGATCCAGTACACAGGGTTATGGGTTGATGATGCATTGCTTGATCTGAGCTAAGGAGAGATCTCACCGGTTGATGGAGAACTAGATCCAAGGAGAGATCGGGATCAAATAATTTGAAATGCACTATTATGATATGGTTGATTATGCGTATTTCTAGATCTGCATACTGACGCAATGTTATGTTCTGGGTCTAACTGATGTCTGGTACAGCTGCAAGTTGATAGAATTTATTTTTAGATCTGTACGCATGTTGGATTCAGTAAAAGCGCGTGTATACGCGGGTTTCTCTCATTGAAGTAGCGTATATATTTTGGAGCTTGATTTTTGAGTTACAGTTGGGTCTGACTGTTATTGCAGAGTTCTGTAGTCTGCTCTGTGTTCTGGTAACTAGTGTTTGACAGGGTTTCAATGGTTCAGTGATTGATGATGCTAGTATTGGATGTTTTGTGCTTCAATGATTTGGTGTGAAAGTTGAGTGAATTGTGGTCTTCAGATTGTAACGTTGTGCTTCAGGAATATCCAGTCTGAAAATGTATGAAAGGTGGTACCTGAAAGAAAGAAGATTGTAGGCCAGCACCTACGTACTAGTATCTTGGCTAGTACAAGAGCAAAGGGGGTTGGAGCTCCCTTCCAAGGAAGGTTGGAGAACGAGAGAAGGTTGTAACCTTCTGCAGGTTGTAGCCTGCGTACTGGTATAAGGCTGCACCAGTACAAAAAGATTGTAAACTGAAGTTTCATATTAAAGAAAGATAGAGACAACTTGCAGCAGGTGGTTTTCACCCACATTGGGTTTCCACCTTATATCTTGGTGTTCATGTGTGTGGCTTTTGATCTGTTCTGTTATACTGCACCTGTTTACTGTTAATGTGGTGAATAATGTCCTGATGCACTTAACTGAAGAATAAGCTAACTAATTATGAGTTTTCTTCTTATACGCTGTTTTATTTAGTCACAGTAGCGTGTACACGCTGGTTCACTTAACTGAAGTAGCGTATATGTTTCTGAGCATTGAAAAAGTTGATTGATCTGATAATACTGATTCACCCCCCCTCTCAGTATTATTTCCAACAGGGAGTGTACAGATCTACAAATTCTAACTTAAAACATCACAACTATTCTAGACTTCAGTCATACCCATATCAAACATTTACAGTGTAAATCAAGCGTTAGTATTTAGATCTAGACTATCCATGATCAAACCATATAATAATGATTCATTTTAGGTCTCATGATCCTGATCCATCATTAGAGCTCATCCCTCATCAACGGCTAAGTTTCATCCTTAGTTCAGATCAAGAAAAGCACCATAAACCCATAACATGCAATTTGCTTTCGATCTCACTCTTCATAAGGTATTCATTACTTGCACACTTTGCTTAATGATCTTCTCCTCCTTATATAGTTTTAGGCCTTTCTCAATACCTTGGACCAAAACCACTTAGGACCAATACCTTGGACCAAATACCTAGGGTTAATACCTTAGACCAAATACCTCGGACCAAATACCTTGGATCAATATGTTGGACCAAAATACCTTGGACTAAATACCCCAGACCAAAACCTTGGTTTTCCAACATGTATGTACTTTTCCTCGTCTGAAAGTGTGTGTATATGTATACACTTCTTTTCTTCTGTTAACCCACGTGTATACGCTGCTTGGACAAAGTGAACCAACGTATACGTCTTGAACTACTCTCTTTCTTCAATCTTTGGAGTGTTAACCTGTAGCATTGTGAACTATCATCTGAGTGAGTTTCCATCAAGGACAACACCTATATCATAATGCCAACAATCTCCCCCTTTGGACTTGATGGCAACAACAACACCAAGACACTCTCCCCCATTGACATCAAGGGCAAAGGGTGGACCAAGATATTCTCCCTCGTTGATATACATTATGCTGTCCATGCTCCCTCTGAGTACATTCTGAATTCTTTGGTTAAGCTCCCCTTTTGTACATGCTGAAATGGACTAAACCATCCATGCTCCCCTTGAGCACATGCAGAGTCAACAAAAAAAAAAAATCAAAAGAATAACATGACTCTATAACTCAACTAGTGAGTATAACCTTCCTATCACCAATGACTCATACATACATCAATCTCTCAACCAAGTGGGGATACACCAATTTTGACTCATCCACCCAACCAAGTGGGGATATAGTAAATGTTTATACATGACTGAAATAGAAATTATTACATCATCCTTCCCATGCATAGTGGGGTTACAAATTAGGTCTTTTCATGACCTTTACATCAAATGATATACATGACATTTATAACAAGGACCAACAATCTAAACAAGACCATGATAGTCATCAGCAACTATCATACACCATATATGATCTACACCATTAGCATCTGTCAGCAACATCAAGATCAACAGCCTGTATATTTCCATCATAAAAAAGAGTCACCTGAATCAAAAAAACTATGTGGATCAAGAAATATAAGCATCTTCATGTACCAAGATCTTCTAACATAATGCCAACAATGCATTATTAGAAGCATATGCTCCCCCTGAACCTGTGCCAACCGTTCATTGTCAGATCTGATCATTGCAAATATCAGTAAGAATCATCAAGGCATCACCATCAACCAGTTATTCATCAACTTATTAAAAAATTATGAGGGCCAAAAACACTTCCACATATCGTCAGCAGACTGTAACCATCATCAATCAGAACACAATAGATAATTGATAATTCATTGAACCATATCAGACCCCTTTTCCTGAGTTTGTCTCACTTATTTTTCTTCAAAACACCATATACGCGACTATGCATCTTCTAACTCACATATATACGCGACTTCTCTTTATAATAACTACATATGAGAATTGGAATACTGAATTTTTACATTTTCAGCTTCTGCTAGGTCTGTTATGTCTGTAAACTGAGCTATGCCACATCTTTTTGACAACAATTCCTTCTTCTTCAATACCTTGGATTGTGACTATGTTTGCTCCTTTTGGTATGGTGGCCAAAATTTTCTCCTGCATTCCTTTGCTTTATGTCCAAACTTTTTACATGCATAGAATCTTACATGTTTCATATTCCTTCTATCGCAATCAATAGCTTTGTGACCAAACATATTGCAAGCAAAACAATATCCCTTCAAGTACTTAGAAATTGATGATCTTTCTATGTGATGATCTTGAACCATTCTACTTCTGCATCTGGATGCAACATGTCTAACATTATGACATTTAAAACATTAAACGTTATTTGTCAGGAAAAGAAACAATTATCCCTTCCATAGTTAGGTGAAATTTTTTTCCTGTGAAGTCTTTCTTTCCTTGGTTGTTGATGGGGTTGACCTTTTATCTCCTTGTTGAGCATCTCAGATTTTGCATTGGAGTTCCTTACCTCATCTTGTGAGCTAGATTCACCTTCATGAAAACCAAGACCAGTCTTTACAATAGGTGAACGCTGACCTTTGATTATTTCATCTAACGTTTCTGATCCTTTAGCAAATCTAAGATTCAGAGTCTTTGTCTTTTCAAGTTCTTTTCTTAGACTTACTAATTCACATTCTAACACTTCATTGTGTTTGCCATTTTCAATGAGTTGACATGTCACTGTGTTTATGATTGTATCTTTTTCTGCCAAACTGATTTTGAGTTAACTGATTTCTTTAAGGAAATCTTCCTTTTCTAAGGCATCATTTTCATACGCCATCAGTAGTTTAATTTCTTGATCATCTTCATCACTATTGGACAAGCCATCACTATCATCATGAGTATAATAACTTCTATTACCTTCTGCAGACATCTTTCCTTTGACATGAGGGCATCTAGCAGCATAATGACCAACTCTATCACAAGCAAAGCATTTGAATGGTAGCTTACCTCTGAATATTCTGGAACCCCATGAAAGCTTCTTGACAAAATTCACCTCATCTTCTTCTGAAATGTGTCCTGATTCATTGTGCTCTTCCTTTTATTTTCCCTTTGCTGATGCTTTAAAAACGGCTTCTCTCATATATGAATGATCTCCTTTTCTCATTTCAATGGCAGTTATGATCCCATGGAGTTGAGTCACAGCAATAGTTTGAAGATCTTGTTTTTCTTCTATGGAAGACTCTGTTGACTCAAATTTAGAAGACAAAGATCTCAAAATTTTCTCAACTAAAGTAGCTTCCTTTATCTCTTTGCCCAGATTTCTCATATTATTTACAATCCCATCTACTCACAAGAAATAAGTACAAATTTTTTCATTAGTATGAATCTTGAGAGTTTCATACTGGATTCTGAGAGTTTGTAGTTTAGCCCGTTTGACCTAGGAGTCACCTTCATAGCTCTGAATGATTCTGTCCCATATTTCCTTAGTTGTTTTGAGCTGCATGACTTTGACGAATTTTGATTCTGATAGACTTCCCAATAAGGCATTGACAACTTTGGCATTGATTTCATATGTTTTCCTTTTTGCTGGATCCATGGGGACTGCTGCTGAATATTGATATCCTTTCTCCACATTTCCAAAACATCAACTCCAAGTGATTGAAGATACGCTCTAGTTCATGTTTTCCAATATACCAAGTTGTTCCCATTGAATATTGGTGGTCTGATAGATCCCATGCCTTCATGATTGTTCAATTTGAAAGATCTCCCTTCAAGTGATCAAGCTTCTTCTGAAGGACCTGCTCTGATACGAATTGTTGTAAATAATACTGAGAGAGGGGGTGAATCAGTATTATCAAATCTATAACTCTTTCATTTCATACTCATATTTATATATATTACTTCAATGAAGGTAACTCCCATGTACATGCAACTGTCTTTAAAGCAACCAGCATATATCCAACAAACTTATGATTCAGTTAATTCATCATATGTTGATCTTTAATCAGTGCATCAGTACTTCATTAACCATATAAACAGTAACCATGTGTAGTAATATCAAAATAAAACATCACACATAAAAAACACACATGAACACCAGGATTTAAGGTGAAACCCAGTGCGAGATAAAAACCACCTGCTGTTGTCTTCTTTTAATATAAGAAAAAGCTGTTTACAATCTTGTATTGGTGCAGACTCATACCAGTACACAGCCACCTACCTGCATAAGGATACAACCTTGTCTCGTTCTCCAGCTTCTACTAGAAGGGAGCTACAACTCCTTAGCTCTTGTACTAGCCAATCCATTTACTAGTATGTAGGTGCCGACCTACATAAGGCTCCAACCTTCACTCGTTTTCCAGCTACTACTAGAAGGGAGCGTACAGATCTGCAAATGCTAACTTAAAACATCACAACTATTCTAGACTTCAGTCATACACAGATCAGAACATTTACAGTGTAAATCATGCATTAGCATTTAGATATAGACTATCCATGATGAAACCATATAATGATGATTCATTTTAGGTCTCATGATCCTAATCCATCATTACATCTCATTCCCCATCAACCGCTAAGGTTCATCCTTAGTTCAGATCAAGAAAAGCATCATAAACCCATAACATGCATATTTTCTTTTGATCTCACTCTTCATAAGATATTCATTACTTGCACACTTTAGCCTAATGATCTTCTCCTCCTTATATAGTTTTAGGCCTTTCTCAATACCTTGGACCAAAACCACTTAGGACCAATACCTTGGACCCAATACCTAAGGTCAATACCTTAAACCAAATACCTCAGACCAAATACCTTGGATCAATACCTTGGACCAAAATACCTTGGACTAAATACATCAAACCAAAACCTTGGTTTTCCAACATGTAGATGATTTTCCTCCTGTGAAAGTGCATGTATATGTATACGCTTCTTTTGTTCTGTTAACCCGCGTGTATACGCTGCTTGGAAAAAGTCAACTAGCATATACTTCTTAAACTACTCTCTTTCTTCAATCTTTGGAGTGTTAACCTATTGCACTATGAACTATCATCTAAGTGAGTTGCCATCAAGGACAACACCTGTATCATATTTCCATCAGAAACCACACATGCAAATCCATACCTGAAAAGAATCATGCTGTAGCTACTGATCCCCATTTCATCTTGCACTTTCCTGCTCTTCCTCTACCTTATTTCTCGAAGCATCCAAGTATGCCACACTCTCCAAGAGTGCTCCAAGGAAAATCTAAGTTTCCAAGAGTATGAGAGAGATAATAAAATGAGAGCCCCAAAACTGAACTAAATAAAAGCTACACTAATCAAGCTTTGCCACTGATCTTCCTTTTCTCCTAATTTCCATTATTTTCATAAATAAATGCGCCAAAAATGTCATTTTTCATTTCCAAAGCCTTTTCCAAATTCCTTTAGCCATAATAACTGAAATGAAAACCCACTAGGATGTTTTCCCACCATTCAGCTTGGAATACTTGTCCCATTACCATGGTCATATATATTTTTACATGGATTTTTAACCAGCATTGTTAGAAAGGCATCTCCTAGTCCTTTAGTTTTGACAGACAATTGTTCAAAGGATGCAACGTAGTCCCTTATTGTACCTATTTTCTTGAGCTTAGTGAGACAAATCAAAAAGTGATATTCTTGATCAAAGTAGTCACAAATGGCTTTTGTAAACATGTTACAAGTTGGCCTACTGGGGTAATATTTCTGACAGCACTTCCCTCACTGCCATCTCTCTTGGTCCAAGTAAAGGGCTCCTACATGTAGTTTAGTTCCATCCCCCTAGACATTATTAAGGAGGAAATATTGTTCCAATTTTGTTCCCCATACTACGGGGTTAGAGCCATCAAATTTGTACATGTCTAGCTTTGGTCTATGGTGGCTCGAAGTTTGGTGATCTCCATGGAAATGAATTTGATGGTTGGATTCTTCTTCTATGTGCGCATCAACACTATGTTCTTCCCTCATGGGTTCGCGAGGAATCTTTATAGTTGTCAATACTTGTGTAATCTAGGAGGTAATGGACTTTTAGAAGTCATTGAATTTTTTCTCGAGGTTGTCGATCTTCTATGCATCCCTTTCCGCATCCATAGCTTGAGACATGGTACCAAGAATACACTAGCCCCGGTCAAATTTTGAGCTTACTTAAGAATACTATGCCTGGAAAGAAGGAAATCTCAGGAGTCTAGTGACATGGGCCACTCGAAGCTACTTTGGGAGAAATTTGGGACTGCCTGAGAATTGGGGGCTTACATGTTAGGTCCCTATACTACTAGTGTAACCCCTTATTGTTGTTAGTACAACCCCTTATTATATTGTTGTGCCCATGTAGTCCCCATATTGTTATTATTGTGCCCTTACATTATTATTGTTATGTTAGCTCTGATTATATTATGACCCCTTAGACTCCTATATATAGAAAGGAGGTCTTGTCATTTGTATCATCCAAGAATTGTTCATTTGTGTAATGTAAAGTAGGTTGCCCCCTCGAAGAGGCTGGTTTCTAAGTCGTTGATCTATCTTTTCTATCATTTTGTGAGTTGGTTTCATAACATATGGTATTAGAGCTTTGGATTCTAGGGTTTTTCTGCTCCTTGTATCGCTATATTTTCAGAGATATGATCTGAGGAAGTTAGGGCTTTTGCAAGCTCCAGAATTTCATCTAAAACAGGCCATTGTGGAATTTTCGCTATAACTTTTTCGCTATGAAGTTTCAGAAGCTAAAAAAAACCCCATTTGAGAAGAAATTGGTCTGAACCTTGGTTCTGAATTTCAGATCTTGTCTTGCTATATTCTCGGATATATGGTCTGACGAAGTTAGGGTTTTTGCAGACTCTCGAATTACATCATAAATAGCTGACCTTGGGAAAATCGTCGTAACTTTCTCTCTGAGCATCGGATTGAAATTTCGTCAGAAGTTATAGAAAGAGGACGAATTGTACTTTTTTTGGGTGTAATTTTTAGAACCTAAGGTTGAAAAAATGACACGTAGCACGTCATACAAGTTAACTCTACCGAACTAGTCTATAATTAGGTCATCGCAAGATATTGGGAATAAATCTTTCTTCGGGAATCCAATTGCGATCAGACTTGTGGAGTTAGAAATAAGACTTAGAGGGTTATTACAGGATGCAATTTTAGAACTTAAAGATCTAAAATTATAGAGTTACAGTCATTTCAAGATCGATCTCCTAAAATCAAGAAAAAGCGAGATGAGGAAGTTTGATGGCAAGGATCCGGTAAATTGGATACTACAAATGGAGAAATATTTTGATCTACATGGTGTACCACTGTTAAAAAAGGTACATATTGCATTTAATTATTTATAACTGAATCAATTTTTATGGTATAAAGGGCTTTGTTCTCGTAAACCACTTGTCACATGGTCAATTTTCATGGAGGAAATGATAGCACATTATGAGGATATAAAGAGCAACACCTTCTTTAGCCAATTGATAAATTGAAAACAAAGGGGTTCAATGGCAGAGCACATTGAGGACTTCAAAAATTGAATATAAGGGTAAATGATATTCTAGAGAAGCAAAAGATAAATAGTTTTATCTATGCCATGGAAGCTCATATCGATGGTATGAAAGCATATTGGAAGAAAGGCATGGAAGATTTGAAGAAATACATGGAAGGTTTGATGGAAGGTGGGACAAAGCTGCTACAAGAAAGCCCTCCTAATGACAAAAAAGGATCAAGAAATGTCAAAAGAAGAGGATATACACTGGGAACCAACCCTAGAGAAAGAAAAAATGAATCTAACCATATCTTGTATTGCAATGGCAGGAATTACCACTCCTCAAACTCTCAAGATAGAAGGACATATCAAGAAGAAGAAGGTTCAAGTAGTGAAATATCAAGAAGAAAAGTATCAAGAAACATCAAAAGAAAAGGATATTCACCAGGAACCAACCCTAGAGAAAGAAGAAATGAATCCGACCATATCTTGTAATGCATTGGTTGGAATTACCACTCTTAAAACTATAAAGATAGAAGGACATATCAAGAAGAAAAAGGTAATAGTGTTGATTGATTCGGGTAGTACCCATAATTTTATTCATTGTAAGATAGCCAAGGAATTGAATTGCTTCCTATATCCAGCACCAGAGTGTCAAGTGACGGTTGTAAGTGTAGGAACCATACATTTTTCTAGAAAGTGCCATAATATCAAGCTATCCATGGGAGAATATGTATTGAATAGCCCAATTCTTTCCATTCCAACAGGTGGTGTTGATGTTGTACTAGGAGTCCAATGGCTACAATCCTTGGGTACAATAGCTTTTAATTTTCAAGAACTTTTCATGAAATTTTCTTTGGAAGGAAAGGAAGTTGAATTAAGGGGTATCACAGGGAAACTGGGAAAGTTAATCAACTCTAACGGAGTGACAAAGATTATAAATAAAGAACAACGATGCGTAATTTCATGATTATGTTCTCTAATGGTTCCCACATCGAAATCATCTCTTTCTCCAGATGTCCAAAAAGTCTTGGACAATCCTTCCAAGGTATTTGAGACTCCCAAAGGTCTCTCACGTATTCGTGATCACGATCATGCTATTCATTTAATTCTAGGAAGTGTTCCTCCAAACATCAAGCCTTATAGATATCCATATGCCCAAAGGAGTGAAATGAACATATGGTTGCAAAAATGGTAGAGGTTGGTATAATTATCTGACCAAATTTGATAAACAAAGAAAGGGATGAATGGAAGAAGGACGAAGAAGTGTGGCCACTCATTCAAAAGTTGCAGAAGGTCCCATTTCAAACAATATTGTCAGAACTTGACGAGGAAGGAAAAATCATATTGGAACTAGGAGCAGTCACAAAAACAAGAACCTGACAGCTACGAAATAGATCAATTTCAGAGCATATCATCAAGTGGAAGAACTTACCTGATGAGGCTTCCACATGGGAGGACAAGAATTTTATACATAAGCATCAAGAAATACTCAAGCATTGAGGACAGCACTTTTTGAAGGAGAGGGGCATGTTAGGTCCCTATACTACTAGTGTAACCCCTTATTGTTATTAGTACAACCCCCTTATTATATTGTTGTGCCCATGTAGTCCCCATATTGTTATTATTGTGCCCTTACATTATTATTCTTATGTCGGCTCTGATTATATTATGACCCCTTAGACTCCTATATATAGAAAGGAGGTCTTGTCAATTGTATCATACAAGAATTGTTCATTTGTGTAATGTAAAGGAGGTTGCCCCCTCGAAGAGGCTGGTTTCTAAGTCGTTGATCTATCTTTTCTATTTTTTTGTGAGCTGGTTTCATAACATTACAAGTGAATGGTACCACTACGATCAGCTCGTCATCCTAAATTTTATGGGTTAGGTGTCTTGCAAGCATCCCAGGATGGCCCCAATTTTTTTGTTTTGTTTTAATTACTAATTTGAAAGGAGTTTTACTCCCATCTAATAAATAATGTAGTGGAGGAATTCGAGAAAGCTTGATATTGCAAAATATCCTATGAAAATTGGGCCTGGACTGTAGTAACAAAAACCCCAAGGTATTGGTATTATAGAATGTGATGAAACAATCTGATCTGGACTATGGTGGTCATAACCCTCACTATACAAAGAGTCTGATATACATTATGAAAACCCCAACTGTTGAATATGATTTGAATGGTGGCAGTAGAACCTCAACTGCTAGATCTAATATAGATAATAGCAGTCGAACCCCAACAACTAGATATGATGTGAATGAAAAGGTAGGGGGGTCATATTAAGATAGCTAAGGGAACTATGATCTCAAAGTAGTGTTAGGTGCTACAACTCGAAATATATGCAAGGGTCCAACAATAGTACTCATCCCAATCTTTCAGGGTGCTAACTAAGGAGGATTGATCATACCCTTAACCACACTAGCCGAATACCCTATTGTATGTGTGAGTAATCTCCTTGACTTGTTCTTATTTAAGGTTAGGTTTTAGGTTACCCTAGGGGGGCTTCTCATATACCCAAGGGTACATGGAAGTTCAATTTGTTCCTGTTTTTGTCTAATGTGCTACTACTCGAAGGGGTACTAATAGGGGTTACAAGGGAGTCCAACAAGCATGAATTCCTCTTGTAGTTCCTGCGTACATGCCTCACCAAATCCATAGGCGTATGTGCTCAATGATAGATCCCATGGTTTAAAGACATCATAACATGTCTCTAGCCTAAAAATAAATTGTGCAAAAATTGGAGGTACAACTGGCCCTTAAAAGTGCTTTGATACCACTTGGTATGTAGTTGACCTGTGAGAAAATGAGAATACCAGGAATACAAAACAATATGGCCCAAAACAAAGAAATATCACATGAAATGAGACAAGCTGCAAATATATTTTATTATTCGGAAGCATAATACAACCTTCACTTGCCTCTTCGAGGGGGAAACCTCAACAGAGTAGAGATAAATTACAATAAGACTCAATACTTATTCCCTTACTATCTAAGACTATTTATAGCTTTATGACATCCAAAACCATAACTACTATTGTTCCCTTTCATGACACGGGTTAACCACTTTAATTATTAACTATGGCTCATTTATAACTAATTGTGGTCCCTTTTCTATATTGTAGGCCAACCACTTACAATTATTATTAAGGTGGATAACCGCTTACGGGATTTATTTACTCCACTAACTAACTATGACTATGACGAGGCTTATTACATGAATAAGGGAGTAATGGTTGGACCCTAACAAAATTCAAGAAAATGAGCATTGTGCTCAAGAAAGCTTGTTCCACTCTCGTCATGAAATTTCAAATTTGCCAAGTCTTGAATTATCCCCAAGGGAGCTTTCAAATTTGCAACTTTAGAAAAATGTGTTGGGGACAAGATATGTGAAGAATCCATTAAAGGTAAGAAAGGTTCAAACAGGCTTCACAACCTCAACCTATCATCTAGCCCTCCTTCTAGCGCCAAAATCCTGTTGACGATGCTAGAAGCCACCAACAAGGTAGGGGGTCTCCCTGATGTGAATTCCCAATTAGACCCCACATTGTTTAGTGTAGGAGCCCCAATTGGTTATCGAAGTGGTGGGTTTTAATAGTGTGCCTGAGCTGCAATAATCGCATAGAATAATGTATACATGACTTTGGCACAAACAAGTGTATGAACTTTGTGAAATGTCAAGTGTAATGCATGAGCGGTTCCATCACATCAAAAGGAAGGAAATTGATATGCTTAGAAGCATGTAATAGTACTTAGCTTAAAAGAGACGCACGAGCAGTAAAAAGAATCATAAGTTAACCTACAAAATAGTTCATAATATAACCATGATCGAAATAACATAATGACATGAATTCAACAAGATTTGTACTAAAGAAAATGAATTAGTTCATAACCATTAGCATAAATAAAATAACACACATAGAAAACATAACAAGAATATTCTTACTACATCCATGACATATGCATGAAGACGTGTTAGCTTTGAGATTTCATTAAAAGTGAAAGTTCCAAACATACATTTACAATTGACAGAAAACTATCCCCAATAGTGGAACGTAAATCCAACACTTTCTTCTCCAAAGAAAGATAATCCTTCTATGCTAAACAGGAGAAGCCAAGGCTCTAAACAATTCTCCCAAGCTTTCAATTCCAAGACAAGATCCATTTACATGAGTTATGATGGTATATTTATAACATATGAGATGACTATCCATCTCCATTTGTGACCTTTGGACTCCCTTCATGACTCTTTGAATTTTTTTGTCTTTTTTCTAACTAATGACCTTTAATATTCCACAATTGACAATTGGACTTACACTTACAAATTTATTTCAAATATAATATTACAAATACCCATATAAGGAAAAATTGGGTAAAGCCTAATAAAACAAAAAAACATACCAAGCTTGAGTTTGGGGAAACTCTAGCTTAGGAACTTCAACTTGTAGATCTTCGGTCGCATAGCAATGCCAAGCTTTGTATTTTGCGATGATTCCCTCAAAATTTGTGATGGGATTAGGCTGATAGAAAACTCTAGCCTCCATTGCATCTAGGTATATGGTCTTAGAGTGAGTTTATGTTTCCTTCTTCAGAAGAACAATATGGTGTTGATATTGGTTAGGCTACCAACATACTTATGCCTGTCATGTTTGTTGACTTCTAGGTCCCCTTTGGTATCAATATGCCTGAACTAGTCCAAGTATTCTTTGACTTCCTATCTGACCACATTTATGCCTTTTTCTTCTGTGAGTGCGCTGACTGAAGGGATCTTATGACATTTCACCATAGAATCCACAATATTGTACAATCATGCATAAGAGGACAAGATGTTTTCTATGAAAATGTTGAGTTATTTTTTGCTTTGTATAAGCATCCAGACATCATATTTTTCCAACTCATCTTGTTGTCTTGTTTTCCTAACCAACTTAGGAAGTGCACCGCTATGATTCATTCCTTATTCATGCACTGCAATGATGGTCACGTGAACAAATTTGAGAGATTTCGCTTTCTCTCTTGATTTTTGTTGCATGTCATGAAAGGGAACAACTTCTTTGTGCATGGAAACTAAATCCTCATAGAGGTTCCTCATAGTTTCTCCCAATGATAATACTTCACCACATACAACTTCCTGAATCTCTTCTAAGTACACCTGTGTGGGAGATTCATTTTGAACCTCTCCTTGGAGTTGTTTAATATGTTACCTTGCAGCTTCCAAATTCTTTATCATTTGTCTATTCTTGGCCATCAAATATTATGTTTTTGACTTAGAAGCTCTTGTAAAGGCCAAGTTGGCTGCAGAAATAACTTCAAAATTCTTTCTGGTGTTCATTACAATCTTATTCTCCTTAATAGAAGCAGGATGTGTAAGGTCATGCAGAATGTTAGGTCCCTATAATACTAGTGATTACCCCATTACTATTGTATTTGTATCCCTTACTAATATTGTTGTGCCCCTATTGTCCCCATATTGTTATTACTATGCCCCATAGAATCCATCTATTATTATTTTTGTGCCTTTATATTATTATTGTTAGGTCGGTTGGGTTATACTGTGACTCCTTAGACTCCTATATATAGAAAGGAGGTTTTGTCATTTGAATCATCAAAGAATTGTTCATTTAGGTAATGTAAAGGAGGTTGCCCCCTCGAAGAGGCTGAATTCTAAGGCATTGATCTATCTTTTCTATCTTTTTGTAAGCTGGTTTCATAGCATTTGGTATCAGAGCTTTGGATTCTACGGTTTTGCCGCTCCAAATAGGTCATCGTGGTATTTTCACTATAACTTTTTTTCTGCGACGTTTCAGAAGCGAAAAAAAAACCCATTTGAGATGCAATTGCACTGAACCTCGGGTCCGAATTTCAGATATTTTCGTGCTATATTTGCGGAGATATGATCTGAGGAAGTTGGTCTTTTTGGAGACTCTTAAATTACATTCCAAACAGGTGACCTCTCTACTGAACTAGTCTATAATCAGGTCACTATGGGAGATTTGGCATAACTCTTCCTTGGATAATCCAATTTGGATCAAACTAGTGGCATTGGAAAGAGGACACAGAGGGCTACTGCAAGTCGCAATTTCAAAACTGGATGATCTGAAATTACAAAGATACATCAGAGGCAATATGAAGCTCCTACAAAGTGAGAAAAGGTGTGTAGATTTTTTTTAATTCTTGCTTAAGCTTGGTTTGAAAAATTATTTTGAAGGAATTCAAACGGCATAGTAGAGCATTATTATCGGTAACTGATGCCCTATGGAAAGAAAATGCAAACACCTAGTAAGCAACCTGAAAGCTCTAGCATGACTCATGAAGAAGAGGAAGAAATGCTACATGATATATCAAAAGTACAAGACCAAGTGCAACAAATGTCACTCTCACAAAAGCTAACAGAAGCTAAGATAAATGGCGTGGAAGCTAAGATGAATGGCATGGAAGCTAAGAAGGACAATTTGAAGATAGATTTGAACACAAATTTGAAGATAGGCATGGCAGATTTGAAGACAGACTTGACAAATTTTCTACAAGAAATACTTACTAATGGTGAAAGGGTAGTAAAGGAAATTCATGATGCAAACAAAAGAAATTTTAATCATGATTTCATAGACTCTAATGTTGGATTGAAGACCCACCATATTCCAAAAATTGATATGAGGAATTTTGATGGCAAGGATCCCGCAACATGGATATTACATACGGAGCAATTTTTCTATCTCAATAATGTGAAAAACACACAAAAGGTACGTATTGCAACTTTATATTTGGAACCAAATCAGTTTGTATGGTATCAATGGCTTTGCTCTCATAAACAAATTATCACTTGGGCAATTTTTACGGAAGAATTGATAGCACATTATGAGGATACAAAAAGCAACACTTTTTTTAGCCAATTGATAAGTCTTAAACAAAAGGGTTCAATAATGAAGCACATTGAGGAGTTCCAAAAATTGAAGGGTAAAAAATATTCCAGAGGAGCATAGAATTGATGTGTTCATAGGGAATTTAAAGGATAATATCCAACATGATGTTCGCCTTTGGGAACCTAATTCATTAGAGAAGGCATTTAGGTTAGCAAGAAAAATGGAAAGCAAAATTATGGCAACTAGGAAGCATACCACTCACAACTCTAAAGATGGAAGTGTTGTTGCCCCTAGTCTTCCACAACCTATAAAGTTGACACCACAACAATTGGAAGAAAAAAGAGAAAAATGGATTTGTTAAAGTTGTGATAGCAAATACACTAAAGGTCATAACTGTGCTGAGAAGAAATTATTCTACATAGATTGTGAAGAGGAAGAAGAAAAGGAGCAAGAAAGGTCAAAAGAAGAGGATATACTCCAGGAACAAAGCCTAGATAAAGAAGAAATGAATCTGACCATATCTTGTAATGCATTGGCTAGAATTACCACTCCTCAAACCATCAAGATAGAAGGACAAATCAAGAAGAAAAAGGTAATAGTGTTGATTAATTCAGGAAGTACACACAATTTTATTCATTGTAAGGTAGCAAAATAATTGAATTGCTTCCTATATCCAACACCAGAGTGTCAAGTGATCGTTGCAAATGGAGGAGCAATAAATTTCTCTGGAAAGTGCCATAATATCAAGCTATCCATGGGAGAATATGTATTGACTAGCCCAATGCTTTCCATTCCAATGGGAGGTGCTGATGTTGTACTAGGAGTCAAATGACTACAATCCTTGGGTACAATAGCTTTTAATTTTCAAGAACTTTTCATGAAATTTTCTGTGGAAGGAAAGGAAGTTGAATTAAGGGGTATTGCAGGGAAACCGGGAAATATAATTAGCTCTAATGGTATGACAAAGCTTCTAAAAAAGGAACAAAGAGGTGTAATTGGACAATTATGTTCGCTAGATGTTTCCACATCAAATTCATCTATTTCTCCAAATGTCCAAAAAGTCTTAGACAATCATTCCAAGGTATTTGAGACTCCCAAACGTCTCCCACCTATTCATGATCGTGATCATGCTATTCATCTAATTCCAGGAAGTGTTCCTCCAAACATCAAGCCGTATAGATATCCCTATGCCCAAAATAGTGAAATTGAACGTATGGTTACAAAAATGCTAGAGGTTGGTATAATTCAACCTAGTCAAAGTTCTTTCTCTACTCCAGTAGTATTGGTGCACGAGAAGGATGGATCATGGCGCATGTGTCCGGATTATAGGGAGCTCAACAAGCTCACTATTAAAGATAAGTTTCCCATTCCTATCATTGATGAATTACTGGATGAATTGCATAAATCAATTTACTTCACCAAGTTGGATATTCGTTCATGATATCATCAAATCAGAATGAAGACTGAAGACATTCTAAAAACAGCTTTTAGAACTCATGAGGGTCATTATGAATTTTTGGTCATGCTTTTTGGCCTTACCAATGCACCTTCTACATTTCAAGGTTTGATGAATTCCATTTTCAAACCCTTCCTTAGAAAATTTGTGTTAGTATTTTTGATGATATACTAATCTACAACAAGTCTTGGAAGGATCATGTTGAACATGTTGATAGAGTGCTACAACTATTGGAGGAGAAACAATTATATGCAAAAAGATCCAAATGTTTCTTTGGAGTACAAGAGGTGGAATATCTGGGTCATATTGTATCTCATGAAGGAGTTAAGGTAGACCGTAGCAAAATTAAAGCCATTAAGGAATGGAAAATCCCCACATCCATAAAGCGTCTGCGAGGATTTCTCGGGTTGACAGGGTATTATCGCAGGTTTGTTAAGAATTATGGGAGAATAGTAGCACCTCTAACAACATTATTGAATAAGATTGCATTTTCATGGACTCCAGAAGCAACAAAGGCCTTCAAACATCTTAAAGAGGCAATGTGCCAAGTACCAGTCTTAGCTACACTGGACTTCACAAAAACCTTTATTGTGGAATGTGACGCTTCAGGAAATGGAATTGGTGCTATTTTAATGCAAGATGAAAGACCCATTGCTTTTGAAAGTCGTCCAATCAAGGGAAATGTTTTACACAAATCTATTTATGAGAAGGAAATGTTGACAATACCACATGCACTTAAGAAATGGCGACCCTACCTAATGGGAAGACACTTCAAGGTAAAAACGGATCATGATAGCCTTAAATACTTTTTAGAAAAAAGATTATCCTCTGAAGAGCAACAAAAGTGGGTCACAAAGATGTTGGGTTATGACTTTGAAATCATCTACAAAAAGGGAAGCAAAATGTGGTGGCAAATGCACTCTCAAGAAAGGATGAGGATGTGGAAGCATTGTTGTGCACCATTTCTATTATCCAACCAGATTGGATAAACGAAGCAAGGGAGGAATGGAATAATGATGAAGAAGAGTGGGCACTTATTCGAAAGTTACAACAATATTCCAGTACATCTGATACATTTAGCTAGAAAAATGATTCGTTATGGTACAAAGATCACTTATACCTCTATAAGAATTCCCAACTCAAGCAAAAGATTCTTATGGAATTGCACACTTCTCCCTTAGGAGGGCACTCAGGATTTTTATCACAAGTTTATCCAAGTCTAAGGGAAAGAGTGTCATCATGGTGGTAGTTGACAGACTTACCAAGTATGCACACTTTTGTGCATTATCACATCCATTTAAAGCCAGTACAGTTTCTACTGCATTTATGGAAACAATTCAAAAGATACATGGAAAGCCAAAGATTATTGTAAGTGATAGAGATCCCATTTTCACTAGAAATTTTTGGACAGAATTATTTTCTTGTCTCGGTACTCAGTTAGCTCATAGCTCATCTTATCATCCTCATTCTGATGGGCAAACTGAGATAGTAAACAAATGTTTGGAAGAATATCTTCATTGCTTTGTATCTAATAAACAGACACAATGGGTCAAATGGTTTCCTTTGGTTGAATGGTGGTATAACACATCCTTCCATATAGTAACAAAAATGACCCCATTTATGGCACTTTATGGATATCAGCCACCATCCATCACATCATATTTAAAATAAAATTCTAAGGTTCAAGCAGTGGAACATCACATCAAGCATCAAAAACAAGTCCTCCAACTCTTAAAGGGTAACCTCGTGTTGGCGCAGAATAGAATGAAACAACAGGCAGATCAAAATCACAGTGAAAGAAGTTTTGATGTAGGTGATTGGGTATTCCTATGGCTACAACCATATAAACAAATGTCCCTCAAACAAGCTAAGAAGGATAATAAATTATCACCAAAGTATTATGGTCCGTACAAGGTGTTGCAAAAGATTGGTACTATGGCATACAAATTGGAGCTTCCTGCAGCTTCTCGAGTGCACCCAGTTTTCCATGTTTCATGTTTAAAGAAGGTTATAGGTGACAAGCTCCCAGTTCAAACAATATTGCCAGAACTTGACGAGGAAGGAAAAATTATATTGGAACCGGAAGCAGTCACAGAAATAAGAACTCGACAGCTACGAAATCGATCAATTTCGGAGTATCTCATCAAGTGGAAGAACTTATCCGTTGAAGATTCCACATGGGAGGATGAGAATTTTATACAGAAGCATCCAGAACTACTCAAGCATTGAGGACAACACTTTTTTGAAGGAGAGGGGCATGTTAGGTCCTTATAATACTAGTGATTACCCCATTAATATTGTATTTGTATCCCTTATTAATATTGTTGTGCCCCTATTGTCCCCATATTGTTATTACTGTGCCCCATAGAATCCCTCTATTGTTATTTTCATGCCTTTATATTATTATTGTTAGGTCCGCTGGGTTATATTGTGACTCTTTAGACTCCTATATATAGAAAGGAGCTTTTGTCATTTGAATCATCCAAGAATTGTTCATTTAGGTAATGTAAAGGAGGTTGCCCCCTCGAAGAGGCTGAATTCTAAGGCATTGATCTATCTTTTCTATCTTTTTGTGAGCTGGTTTCATAACACAGAAAGTGCTTCTTTCTTTCTTGAACAATTTTCTTCTGAAGCTCATTGTAACTCAAGCTACAAATATCAATAATCGGACCTTCATCAAGAGGATAAATTTCCTCTTCATCATCTAGAGTTTTCCCTTCTATAGGAGGAGGGGGGAAGAGAGTGGTGATTTGTTATGTACAAAGCATGAGATCAACAACCTGATTCTACTACTCCAACTCTATGTTGATGTCTTGAATGACTATCAAGTCTTGAATCTCCTGGGAAAGTTCCTTATCATGTTGTTGCTTGATTTCTTCTTCAAGTAGTTGATTTTTCTCTTCTTATTAGGCTTTCTTCAACATGATTTCTTCTTATTCGTATCTCCTCACTTCTTCTTCGTGCATCTACCTTTCCTCTTCTTCTTTCTTCTCTTGTTCATCCTTCTATCTTAACTCTTCCTCTTACCTCTTATGTTTCCTCTTTATCTCTACTGCCATAGCCACTTTTAAGATAGTTAGATCTGCTTTGTCTTTTCGGCTCTACTATTCTGTTAGATTGTGTGCAACCCTTTTATACTTTATGCTCATTGGGTTGCACTTTTCTTATGGTCTTGCTTCTAGAGTAGATTCCTTCTCTAGATTCAAATTTGATGGAACTGCAAGGCTCACTGGTGTGTGGAGCTTACAGGCATTATAAAATAATTTAATCTTCTCCTCCTCTGGTCTAGAATGGGTCCTTCTTGGAAAATTGAAGTGTATATTAACACAATTCTTATTGAAAACACTTATAGGATCATACGGGTGGTACTCCATAATACCAATTCTGAATTTATTTAACTCGTTACCTTTGGTTTCTACAGCCTTCGGATTCTTAATCTCGTATGTTTCCACCTCTAAAGGAAGAATGGGCCAATGTGCTTTCTTCTTCCTTTGTAGGACTCTTGATAAGCCTATAGAAATATGATACACAATCTCCTGCATGACCAATCTGTCAATTGCATACCTCGGTAATAGATGTAATGACTTCTGACAACCAAACAACCTGAAGTAAGTGTAATCTGGCGAGGAAAACCAATCAGCAAGTTCTCATACCTCTTCCATAGCCTCACGAACATGTGAGTTGGATCTTCCTTGAAGATAATCTTGGACAATACTATGAGGAAGTGATTAGCCAAATCCTCCATGAATCCTCTATAACAGCACTCTAAAAGCAACTTGTAGTAAGTATGAACAACAGACTCTTTTGGTGTCCATTTCTAGCTCATGCTAGGGAAAGAGTTTTGAGAACATACCCAATCCAACAAGTATGCAGACATATAAAATATGGCTTGCTTTTCCTTCAGGGGATTAATTTCATTGATCATATTGATTAAAAACAGTTGGGCCAACAAATCTGACCAGTTGAATATCTTTCCTTCATTGATAATTTTATGAAAACAATATTCCCAACCTTTGGGAAAGGTTTCAGTATTCTTCCAATCATACATTCAATAGAATAATACAATCAGGATCTAAAACACTTTCCTAAGAGGTTTAATATTGTATGTGTTTTTGTGTGTCTGGTGAAACTTGGATGGATCTTTCACCCAGTATTTAACAACATCCTTGGTTCTCAAATAACTTGTGACCGCATAGAAATGAGAATCCATGTATGCTTTTGTCCTAGGAAAATGATACATGAGATGAATGTCATAAGATAGATATGAACTAATATGTTGTCCACTAACATTTTTGAGGGTCATGCTCTTTGTATCATGTGTGGTAGGATCCACTTGATGATTTCTACACAAGGGTAAGCTAGATATCTACATCCAAATTTATGAAATGCTAACCTATAGACATTTATATATACCTATATTTCTTCTATATCTTCTTTGAAACTGGTGGTTATGAATGCATATTTAATTGTGTGCCAAGTGATATTTGTATATTTCTCAATTAAGAGTTAGGTATCTAATAGAATAGCCATCCTGATAGGGGTAATATCAACTACTTCATTGGTGCTGATCTCTGTAGTGGATTTTGAGGCTAATCTCTTTGGAGGCATGATGAAATAAACTGATAAAAGAGAGATGAGCACAAAAAATTGCAGTACTTGTATCATAAGATGCACTCATGGCGAAGACAAATCAGATCAAACAAATCAATTCATCCATCAAAACTAAAGCAACAACTTAGACAACAGAGAGAAGGATTTCATAGTTGATGGGCTCAGGAAGTTAGACTAGGCTCATGAATTGTGCATTGTGTAGTCTCAATAGTCAAGGGAGGAGCTTGAGGCTTGAGACTACGCAATGCATAGTATCAGCTAGGTAGACTAAGGGAAGAGATTGTGCATTACTTAGTCTCAGTGGCCAAGGCTGAGTCTTGAAGCTTGGAACTACACAATGTGCAGTTGGGAAAGCCAATGACTACACATTGTGCATTCTCAAAGGCCAACGATGAGGCTTGTGCCTTGAGGTTTTCAATTACGCAGTTGGGAGGGGCTACAATTGGTCAAGATTACATAGATTTTCCCTCGAAAGAGAGATAAAATCTTAAGATCTTAGTGTTGGGGCAAGAAGGAATGTATATCGGCCTCAAGGGAAGTTAGATAAGTGAAAATCAAGTGCCAGAAACAAGCATGCAAGAGGAAAATCATACATGCACAAAATGACCCAGCAGCGACAATTGTTGGTAGGAAAAAAGAAATAATTCGATGATACACTTATAAAAAGTGAATGATAGATCATAATAACATTTGTACAAGCTAATAATGATTAAAACACAAGCTACTATGAAAAGAAATAGGGAAAATGACACTCATAAAAGAAAAAGTGACATATGAAACTTACTCAAAAAAGCGCTGCAAACTAAGTCGAAAGGTCCTTGATCTCATTGGGAAGGCTAGAGCTCCAAAGACAAGCGTGAAAATGAGCTCTAAGAGAATATATTATATAGATATGGTCAAGTTAGGGTTTATAACATGCATGCCTAAAATCAAGGAAAAAGTGACATTTGTCATAAGATAAAAAAAAAAATTATGCCACTTGGTAGACATTAATTATGCACTCCCTACTTTCTAGGGGTGAAAACTTAGCCTTTTTCGGGAAACTGCACATTCACTCTAGCATAAGGGAATCCGCCATTCCCAATGACAAGGTATTACGTAGTTGACTTTCTCGATGAATTGCGCAATTTATGACTGAGAGAGAGGGCTAGTGCAGTTTCTGGACTCAGGGGATTATTGTATTTAAGGAATGAGTGATTCTAATCCTCAAGGCCTAGTGCAATTTTAAAAGACAATGGATTGCACTGTTCCTAGAGGGAAGATCGGTAGTAAGTACAAGATCAAGGAAGGAGATGGCCTGTGATAGAAATTGCTTAGTTATCATTAATAAGATTTAGTCACGATCAAGACAGGTTAATCAAGTTAGCACAAGCATTGCATGCAAAGATAGGTCTTCACAATCAATAGAATACTTGACGATAGTGAAAGATAGGTTCGTATGCATAGAAGGTAGGCTCCAAAATCAAGGCATATGAAACAATTTGGAGGGGGGTTGTAGCAGCTACAACAAGTGTTATAAGGTAGTCTATAATTGATTGATTATGAAACATGGTACTAACAAATGATAATATTTTGTTGTCATTGATGAGATAATGGTTTGTGTTGAGTAATATATTTGTTACTCTATTACTTGGATGCGTCACCATTATTCTCATTGCCATCATCATCATTTGAAAATGTTATCATTTGATTATATATTTATTATTTTTCACTATCTTTTCTTTGCAAGTTTCAGCGAATTGATTTCCAAAGGGCTACAAAAGTCTCTTGAGCTAGTCGTGATGTGACTTGTGAATGCGTCCAATGTTGAAATTTTTTCAATTTGTGCTTGTATGCACTAAAATTTGACATTTTTATGGTAGAATCATGCATTGATGATATAAGAGGGTTTTGAGACTCAAATACGACTCACATAAAGAATTCAACAATGAAATGATAATCAGATTCTTGAATTGTATATACTTACTCAAGCAATTAATTATAAACCCATTGCAAAATGTATAAAAGGACTTTTGGAAAAGCGTATAAGTTATTAATGACTTTTAGAAATTCATTAAGGTAGAAACATTTTCTTCAACAATTTTGGAATGCTATGAACATAAGTATAATAAAATGGTATTTAGAATCAACAAATTAAAACATTCTAGTTGTTAATTGGATTTACCTAGGTGGTTGGGAGGCATGATTTTTATCATCCCCACTTATTTTCAATTCATAAAAGTTACATGTTGATATCTTAATGAGTATATCATTGTAATGGCTTCATACTATCCTTGAAATTAATAGATTGTGATATGTTGCATCAAAATATTTCTAAAAGAAATGTTTTGTGATCTTTTCTTAATATTGTTTTTTCAAATCCATAGAATTCTTAATTATATCATGACATGACTTGTGATATTGCATGTCTATAACTCACGAAAATATAAATTCTTTATTTTATCAACTTCTTAAAATGAAAAATGTTTCGAAGTATATATATATATATATATATATATATATATATATCTATATATATATATATATATATATATATATATATATATATATATATATATAGATATAGATATATATATATATATATATATATATATATATATATATATATATATATATATATATCTATATATATATATATATATATATATATATATATATATATATATATATATATATATATATACACATTAGGCTAAATCTCCCCCATAACTCATTCCAATAAATAATCCTACTATTATGACACTATGCCAATGTGTATACAAATTTTCAAGAAGCAATAATGAGTAATTTAAATAGCAAAGGATACTCTCCCATTTTATAATTTGTAAAGATGTCTTCTCTTGTAAAGGATTTCTACATTCACAAGAAGCTTGATAGATTGTCCACTAACCAACCTTGCTTTTTGTTTCTTGTTTGTTAAGGTCCCTGAGTTATCCATAGAGTACATCAGGCTTGAATTTTGGCTTGAGAAACTGTGACCCAGAGACATCTAATCCATTAAAATCACCTGAGCATCGAACCGAGCCTGGACCACACCAACCCTTAACATGATGAAATTTTTTCCCACAGAGTTTCTAATCGGTGACCTTCACATCATGGAATAACTTAACAATACATCCCATCACCGTCTATTTTATGCCTCGTGGTCATCCAACCTTGTGATTGAATGGGAAGTGCTCATCCAGGGGAATTTCAAGGATTTTTAGGATGGTTGGCAAATGCATTGTAGGGCTCAACTGCAAGATGTGTTTGAGGGATACTATGTTCATATTTTCAAGCCAATGTAGAGGTTGATATATCAAATCACATCAAAATACATGAATATTATAGTATTATGAGTCATGGATACTTATGGATAACTAACACCTTCTATGGAGTATTGAATTCCATGAATTGACACTATTTGTTTCAAAATGCTCTTCTACTCACCAAAATACAGAATGAATGTGTATTAATGATATTGATTTAAGACATCCTATAACAATTGATAAAATTATCAACTAAACTCCACTTCTACTAATTCAAATTACATGATTTTTTTTTAAATGTAACCATTAGTGTAAATTGATTATTAATCAATAAAATTAATCACTATTTTCTATCACATAGTTGTTGATTTTACTTTTTTAATAATATTTTTTTTTAATTACAAAATAAATTATATAATTAAATAAAAATCCATATATATTAATTATTATATTATTATAATAATTATTTCCTATCTCGCCTCAATATATGATTTTGGCATGTCATTTGACTAAATATATGGTTTTGGCATGTCATTGCATAGACTAGAGATATATAGACCATGAGTGTTTCCTGGTGGCTACACTCCCTACATTTGATTCTTGTAGACCTGAGGGTTTCTTGGTGGTTCCACTCCCTACCTTAGACTCTTGCATGCCTGAGAGTTTCTCGGTGACTCTGCTCCTTACATTCAATTCTTGCAAACTTGAGGGTTTCTCGGTGGCTCCTCTCTACATTTGATTCAACATTCCCTTGAGAGTTTCTCGATGGATCCTACCTGTTAGCCTCCTGTTGCAACAGGTTTCATATTTCATGATTGACAGTGGAAGTACCAAAAATGTTCATCTTTTCTATGCTGCAAAGGTTCCATTTTTGAAAGTTTCCTTAGTTAAGGGAAAGCCAAACAGCCTAAGCTTGGTTTCCCTAGGTTTAAATTTTTGCTTTAGAATATACAGAATCTTGGGGACTCAACAGTTTAACCTGAGCCCCTAGTAGATATAAGGGTAGCTTTTAGATAGGAAGGCAGTTCAAAAGAAAAAAGAAGTCAGGGTTTGCAAGCCTAAGTGCACCCTTCCTGAAGTAACAAAAAATGTTAGGCATTGTGAACGGGTAGGTAGCTTGGGGTTGCAGAAATAAGGTCATCTTCAGCGCTGCCCTTACAAAGCAGACTCATCTCATCAGTGGCAAAGGTAGCAAGGCAGTGGTTCAATGGCAGAGATTTGGAAGCATGTCTAACTTCCCTCAGTCCTTTCAAAAGGTTTCTTACTAATATCCCCTTGAAGGCTTTAGGATCTGCCTAAACAGTCCTTCTTACATTTCTCCCTTAAGCAATTCATGTCAAGTTGTGGCCTTCTTCTTTGAGAAGAAGCCACATTTCTTCTGTAAAATCATTTCGCATTCTCATTTGCTTTAAAATCTAAGTTTACTCCGTAAAACTTGGATCTTCATTCCTCTCTTTACATCTCCCTTTCATATTGACTTCTAACATTATTTACATAGCTCCCTAAATATTCCCCTTCCCCTACTATTATAACAATTTCATGAACAAAACTCAAAAATATATTAAATATTCCCCCCTCCCTTTTTATCATTATAGCTAAGTATTATGGTCATGGGAGACACTAGCCCATCTGGGGCTATAGTCAACCCTTCTGTGTTATTTCCCCGGGATTAGTCTAACCTCTGGTTAGGACTAAGAGCCCATGCTTAAAAACCCTGCTTACCAAAAAACCCACTTTGGTAATCTTTTCCCCCCGCCATGTAGATAAATCAATTAAAATAACGCGCGGGCCCCTTTCATAACCCTCCGCTGTGTCAAATTCCCCGCCAACTGTTGATCTCCCATCGCCCTCGATCCAACGGTGGGCGGGTGATATAAGCCGCCAACACGCCAGAGCTTTAGCGTCCGGGAGTTCGGTGGTTTTGCCGTCGTACTCCCGCCACGCGTCGAGCTCTGGGGTGTGGCGGAGCCCCTCCTCCCAAAACTGCTCTCGTCCATAAGCCGGAAAAGCGCCAGAAGCACCCAAATGTTAAATTTTTGCATAAAAAGAGCGCGCTAATGACCGTTACCTTTCATTTTACTGTCTTATTTGAACGCTCGGCTCCCCTGTTTCATTCACCTACTCACTCTCAAGGCTTCAAAGCGACTAAGCCAGCTGCTGCGGCCTCTAATTCTGTTTCATAGTCTGCGTACACACCAGTTCGTCCTCTCTAGCGCTATTTTAAAACCAGGTATTTGCCATATTCTCCTCTCTTTCATGCCGGTTCTTCATATTTATCCACTGCACATGACTGTAAGCTTGTAAACTACCCAATTGGTATCCTTGCTGTACCTAAGACTCTATTAAACCCACTGTAAACCTTTACACCAAAAAAAAAATCTCACAAACCCGGGCCCATCTGCAAGTTTACTGGCGAAATCCTGTTTAAAACTTGGCCCCTAGCAAGAAATACAGCATCGGTCCCACATTGCCCTATTTCACCCTATTTTCGTTGTTTAAAGCCTCCACTGAAACCATAATTACCCTTGGCTCCTCTGCATTATTCCTTACAACTTCTAACTTCAGAAAAATCCACTGAAAAAAGGAAAATCGACCCAAAAACTCCGCAAAGTTGGTCCCTTACAACATAAGCTTTTGAGCTGTCCAGTTACTGTTGCATAAGAGTGTAGTTTGCCTACTCCTGCTGATTACTACACGCAAATCTGTTAACCAGTTGTTGTGTAGCCCTTTTTCCAGCTCAAGCCTTCAGAGAATTGCATAAATGGCTGCCCCATCTGCTCTGGATGTCACTCCCGTAAACCCACCAAGCAAAGAACTGGAATCCATGCCTTTGGTTGATACAGATTATCTGATTCACGATTTTGTTGCCAAAAGAAATCATCTGCGCACCTACTGCCAGCTGAGAAACAATTTTTTAGACAAATCTGACAAGTATTGCATATGGCAGTCCAATTTTCCCTATTATTTCCTCCCTTCTGTGAATATTTTTCCTGAGATTATTCATCTCTGTGCTGCAAATTATGAACCGAGTCAAAGGGTTGTTAAGTCTTCATCTGGAAGCATACTTTTCTACACTACTCCTGACTCCATCAACCAGATGCTGAACTTCAGAACGAATCACACGCTATTGCCGTTGTCCATAAACAGTTTGTTGCAAGAGACCTCTTGGTTACTTGCTACCAAGATGGAGATGATTACAGAGACATTCATGAAGCCAGATTTCCAGCCAAAGGAATCAGCTCCATATCCTTATGACCATTTCAATGAGGTGGGTAAGTTACTGATAGATATGATAACCTATGTGTTGGGCTTCACATCAGCTGAACTTGTAGATGAGACAGTGCTCATTATATTGTCTTCTTTCAGCCAAGGACAGCCTCCTGCTGTCAAGTATAATTATGCCAGGTTCATATCGGACAAAATCCATGACCAGCTCACTAGACTAGATAGGCACGGAATCTTCAAATATTCCTCCTATATCTATCACTTGTTCATGTTCTATTAATCGGAAATTTTCTAATGTCCTATCAAGAAACTGGATTCAAAGGGAGAAAGGAGGTCTGTTGTTTTCTGGTCATCAGTTTTCCACCAAGTTCAAGACTCCCCTTATTCATATTCTGAATTCATAGACCAGTTTGTATATCCTGTGTCCTGCCTCTTAATGAAGGTTCCTCCTCCCAGAATAACCTATGAAATGCAAAAGATCTTGCAGCTGTCTAAGAATTTCAAATTAGGTGATTGGTACCTGTATGAAAACCATACTGTCATCAGAATGTATGGTTGTGAGCTGTGCCCTTACAAGCTCCCGAGATATGTGCCAATGAGGCTATTTGCATTAGAATACTATAGGCAACTTATAAACTCAGATTTGACTCACTTCCACAGCGCTAAGAAAAGGGCACAACTGAAATTCAGAGACCGTCTAGGCCCCTTCATTATGAACAAGAAGGATGGTTGGCAAGAGGCTGACCTGATATTCAGCGATCAATTTAAGTTGAAGAAGAGTTTCTGGTGGGTCCCCTATGACCCGCTTGGTTTTATTAATGCCAGGAGAATAAAATATAGGTTGACACCCTATGAGCACTCCAAAAAGCCAGACATCGAACCATATGCTAGTCAGGATGCATGGGCACTTGGAACTTTAATTGAAGAATTAACTCAAGAGGAAATTATGGAACAAACTGCTAGAGATCTTGAAAAAACTCTTGACTTGGATTCTGATGACCAGGTATATTTCAGGCTGCCATACCAAGTCGAAGAGGGCCCATCCACAGCTACGACCTCACAGATTGCTCAAGGAGCATCAACTTCAACAACAGGAACATCCAAAGGGAAAGAGCCAATGGAAACAGAACAAGGGATGGTAAGAGAGCAGCCAGTCACTTCAATGGGGGAGACTCAAGGGCAATCCCTTCCACAACAAACAGAGGCAGCTCAAACACCAGTGCTCCAAACACCACTCAATGAAGAAAGAGGCAGGAAAAGAGACCGGGAAGACTCCACACTTGCTAGTGGGTCTATGCTACAGCCTGAGTCAAAAAGGCAAAGAGGGGATTCTCCAATTGAGGAGGAGGTCAGTGAGGAGATCGTGGAAAGCCCAAGAAGGGAAGAAAGCCAGCATACACCAACACGCTCTTTTCAGCAAGAGCAGCAGAGACAGCAAGAGTAGGATACACAACGCGGCATGGAGGTATCTTCCTCCACACAAAGAGGCAAGAAACTAGTCAGCACCAAGGCCAGCTTCAAAGAAATCAAGGCTCAAAATGAGCTACTAAGAGTGCAATTATATGAACAATTCCTGAAGGCAACACCTGCCAAACAGGAAAGACTGATGGCAGCATATGATATAAAGCAAGAAAAGATGTTTCTGACTCACTTCAAGCCCAAAATTCAGCAGCCACAGTCAGTTGCAGATTTCGTTAAGATGAGGCTAGAGGTCCTATCTAAATATATTCACCCTATGGACCAGATAGAGCTACACAAGCAGACAGCTGAAATGCTTTATGCTACCCTTGCAGAAAAGGCCACATTGGCCCATGAGTTAGGCGAATCTTTGAGGAATACCAACACTCAACTGGATTTCGAAAGATTGTCCTCCACAGCTAAGGATAATAGAATCAAAACATTGGAGGAAATCATTATTGACTTGGGTCATGATCCAAAAGATCCTAAGGGTGTGAGGACCCTTATGAAAAAGAAAGATGATGACATTGCAGCACTGAAGAAAAGATTGAGGTTGCTACCTACTGAGCATCCTCAAACAGGTGAACTGCAAAAGGAAAAAGAAACGGAGGATCAATGGGATTTGATAATGAAATTAAATCAAAAAGTAATTGATTTAGAGGGAGATTTGGAGAGGGCACTACAAAGTAAGCAGGGAGAGTCGACCTCCCAGCCTCCTCAAACAGTTCCAACTGGTGTTGCTGTTCCTACAGCACAAGCAATGGCCACCCCTCCAATTACTTCAACAACCACAGCAACTATAGATGCTACAACGGCGACAACAGCAGTTCCTGAGGCTAGTATGAGTATGGACGAATTAAAAAGGGCTATCAAAGAGGTAGAGCTTCAGGCAATAGAGATCAGACAAGCAAGAGAAAGATTGGCTGAGCTAGAAACAAAGTATGACAAGTCCAAAATGACAGTGGGTGAGCAATCGAGAGAAATCAAGGCCCTAAAAGACAGAATCAAATCATTGGAGAAAGAGTTGTCGTTGGACAAGGCCTTTGCTGAAATAAAGAAGCTCCTGTGGGCCAAAATAAATCAGTCAATTGCTGGCCAATGGAGGTCAATTCAGGCAATATATGAGCAGGTGGAACTTGTTGGCCGTGCTAAACATGAAATCCAGAGAGCCAAGGCAGCATTAGGTAATATGCCTGATCAGGCCAACAGAATGATCAATTTTCTGAATCATCAGACTAGGGAAGAGCTGGCAGCACTCAATATCATGAACAGAATGGATGCCATATTAACAGCAAAAAGTGTGCTTACATTGAGAGGCTTTGTGCAGACTCTGGAAGCGAGGTGCCGAGATATACAAAGAGATTTAGACAATTTTGACGTAAAGGTTGCAGCGCTACAGATTAGAGGATTGCCCAGCCTGCTGACCAGTGCTGGGAGATTATTGACATGTGACCAATATACTACCAGACTCAATACTTTTGTCACTAATCAGCTTACTGCTGCATCAAGTTCTGCAACAGAGACAGGACCACCTACAGGGCAGACCCTCTATGATAAGCTGGAAAGCTTATTTTATCTAGAGCATGAGGTCAATCATCTGTTTGAGATGCCGCCCAGTTATTACAAGTACACGGAGGCCGATGAAACACTGGTCAAAATACAAAGGCATCAGTTGCCTTCTCAGAACTGGTGGCAGGCAATGCTGGCCATTGTGCCCAAGTAGCGTCAGTTTTTACCCTTTTTTGTTTATTTCAAAATCACAGTCGGCTACAAGTTATCAGCACGCACCGGACAAAGCAATCGCAGAACGCGCGGGACAGGTTGAAGCAGTCGCAAGGAAATCCACTGGGACGATAAGCCTGAGAGCACGGATTTTTGAAAGCATAATGCAACCGACTTAAGCATAATCAAAAGTCAATATTTCCTAGCACAAAAGAACAGCTGTTACATATGTATTTATTTCAGCATTTACTCTTCATCAACCACTCCTTGAGAGTTGGCAGAGAAGTTGTTAGCTATTAACTTCTTGTCTAGATATTTTTGTATCCAATTTTTGTATAAATACCACCCTCTGCATTGTTAAAAGGGTTGGTCAGCTAATGTGTTTCAATAGAGACTCGCACTGTATATCTGAAACTTTTCTATAATCAAAGACTGCTCAAAGGTCTGGAGGACAATGTTCTGCGCCGTGTTTAATGGTTGAAGATATGAATGTGGAATTCTTGCGCTGCTGTATGAAACAATAAGTGTTCCCTGTCTCTATTATTTTCATCTCATATATGCTCAAATCACAGAAAGAAAGATTGGTTTAGAATTTGCATGCTCGCACTCTATGCTCAGTTTCTGTGGTTTCTTAATGTTTTCCTCTTGATTTAGGGATGAATATGAATTCCTTTATGGCTCATGTTTAACCTTTTTCACATATGAATGACTGTTAGCTAGGAATTCTTAATTGCTCCTGGTCAAGGTTCATTCAACTTCCCTCTGCTGAACATGTTTGAGAGATTCTTAATTGCCTCTCATGCCTCAGTTTTCACTCCATTCTTTAGCTTCAAAGATTGTTTCATATGCAGTTACCTTGCTCCATGTTTATCTTGTGACCAAGAAAACACATCAGCAGTCCTGTTCTTTGACTCCACGCCCAATGGTTTGAAAACTTACCAGACTATGTCTTGCCTCTCTACTTGAAAGCACCATCCTTCCCACCAAAAAACAATACAAAACCCCTGTGCATCATATCTAGCCTAAAATCATCCATTAAACAAAGCTAAATCTAAAAGAGAGAGCCCTCTTTGACTGCAGGCAGGCTAGAACCTGCAGTCCAAAGTTGGTTTGTGGTTACCTCGGCCGTATCCTTTTCGGAGCTTTAAGGACAACCTGAGTGATAACATAATGGCGACTCCGCTGGGGACCATCCTCAGATAATTTCACAAAGTTTCACAAAGAAAGTTGGAAAGCTCCACTGAGAGAACCAGACCTTCAGAAGTATTATTACAAGTCTAGTCCTGATTTATGATGGTGGACACAGATCAAGCACTTCAGAGCCGAGTCATCCACCTGGCGACTCCACCTTATTTTCAAACAACACTCCGCTGGAGGAGCGAACCTGAAAAGGGAATGCTTTAAAAAAAAAAATTTTAGAGATCTAAAGCTTCAAGAGTTCGGAACACCACTTTAGCCAAATAATTCCACGTCCAAGAGCTAATAGTGAGAAAGGATGACAGGATCTGTGGGGAATCTTGCAATAGAGCGAGCTTTGGAGGAATTCAGGAAGCTATTATCCCAATATGAGCTTGATGAAGATTGTGTTAGATCTGTGCTGCTAAAGGTCAAAACAATAGAACAGCCTCAAGTCAGAATGTGTTTACTGGACCTGATTGTTGAAGAACATGAAAATGAAATTAAATTGTTGCATTCTCAAATTTAGCCATATAATTTTCCTAGTCCTAAGGAGGTTTTCCAAAGCCTCCCTTTTCCTAGTCATAAGCAAATTATATTACCTGCTGACTTGAAGATTAAAGATGATTGTCCTCACAGAAGAAACAAAGATGTACTGGTGGCAGAGGTGGTTACAGAGGATGCAACTATTCCATTGACCAAAGAAAGTCTACCATAGACTCTCACACATCATGTTTTCATAGATCCTATAGCAGAGTACATGGAGGATTTTCTCTGCTCAAAGTTTCCAACAAATGTTCTCTATGAAGACCAAGATATTCAGCAAATACATACATATGCTACAATCTGGGTTGTGAGACCACATGACCTGACAATGCTTCTGATTTCACCAACTATCAGTCAATCACTTTGTTTTCTTCTACAAATGCTAAAATGGTTGCACTGGTTGTTTCATTTTACCTAACCAGTAAACAACTGCTGATTAGGGTAGGTAGGTAGGATTTCAATTTTCTGTTTGATAGCAACTTGATGTAGTTGACGCCCGAAGTGAAGGCCCTGAGGCTCCTCAAGGATGCTACCATGTATATAAATAAAGCAGCCAGCAGAAGGAAAGTTTTTAGAGTAGAGAAGCAGTTGAAAATCAAGGCGGTCTGACCTGCTGTTCTTGACTTTTCACAAGGAAAATCCATCCCCAAGTGGAGCCACTGTTAGCCCCCTGTTGCAACAGGTTTCATATTTCATGATTGACAGTGGAAGTACCAAAAATGTTTATCTTTTCTATCCTGCAAAGGTTCCATTTTTGAAAGTTTCCTTAGTTAAGGGAAAGCCAAACAGCCTAAGCTTGGTTTCCCTAGGTTTAAATTTTTGCTTTAGAATATAGAGAACCTTGGGGACTCAACAGTTTAACTTGAGCCCCTGGCAGATATAAGGGTAGCTTTTAGATAGGAAGGCAGTTCAAAAGAAAAAAGAAGTCAGGGTTTGCAAGCCTAAGTGCACCCTTCCTGAAGTAACAAAAAATGTTAGGCATTGTGAACGGGTAGGTAGCTTGGGGTTGCAGAAATAAGGTCATCTTCAGCTCTGCCCTTACAAAGCAGACTCATCTCATCAGTGGCAAAGGTAGCAAGGCAGTGGTTCAATGGCAGAGATTTGGAAGCATGTCTAACTTCCCTCAGTCCTTTCAAAAGGTTTCTTACTAATATCCCCTTGAAGGCTTTAGGATCTGCCTAAACAGTCCTTCTTACATTTCTCCCTTAAGCAAGTCATGTCAAGTTGTGGCCTTCTTCTTTGAAAAGAAGCCACATTTCTTGTGTAAAATCATTTCGCATTCTCATTTGCTTTAAAATCTAAGTTTACTCCTTAAAACTTGGATCTTCATTCCTCTCTTTACATCTCCCTTTCATATTGACTTCTAACATTATTTACATAGCTCCCTAAATATTCCCCTTCCCCTACTATTATAACAATTTCATGAACAAAACTCAAAAATATATTAAATATTCCCCCCTCCCTTTTTATCATTATAGCTAAGTATTATGGTCATGGGAGACATTAGCCCATCTGGGGCTATAGTCAACCCTTCTGTGTTATTTCCCCGGGATTAGTCTAACCTCTGGTTAGGACTAAGAGCCCATGCTTAAAAACCCTGCTTACCAAAAAACCCACTTTGGTAATCTTTTCCCCCCCGCCATGTAGATAAATCAATTAAAATAACGCGCGGGCCCCTTTCATAACCCTCCGCTGTGTCAAATTCCCCGCCAACTGTTGATCTCCCATCGCCCTCGATCCAACGGTGGGCGGGTGATATAAGCCGCCAACACGCCAGAGCTTTAGCGTCTGGGAGTTCGGTGGTTTTGCCGTCGTACTCCCGCCACGCGTCGAGCTCTGGGGTGTGGCGGAGCCCCTCCTCCCAAAACTGCTCTCGTCCATAAGCCGGAAAAGCGCCAGAAGCACCCAAATGTTAAATTTTTGCATAAAAAGAGCGCGCTAACGACCGTTACCTTTCATTTTACTGTCTTATTTGAACGCTCGGCTCCCCTGTTTCATTCACCTACTCACTCTCAAGGCTTCAAAGCGACTAAGCCAGCTGCTGCGGCCTCTAATTCTGTTTCATAGTCTGCGTACACACCAGTTCGTCCTCTCTAGCGCTATTTTAAAACCAGGTATTTGCCATATTCTCCTCTCTTTCATGCCGGTTCTTCATATTTATCCACTGCACATGACTGTAAGCTTGTAAACTACCCAATTGGTATCCTTGCTGTACCTAAGACTCTATTAAACCCACTGTAAACCTTTACACCAAAAAAAAAATCTCACAAACCCGGGGCCCATCTGCAAGTTTACTGGCGAAATCCTGTTTAAAACTTGGCCCTAGCAAGAAATACAGCATCGGTCCCACATTGCCCTATTTCACCCTATTTTCGTTGTTTAAAGCCTCCACTGAAACCATAATTACCCTTGGCTCCTCTGCATTATTCCTTACAACTTCTAACTTCAGAAAAATCCACTGAAAAAAGGAAAATCGACCCAAAAACTCCGCAAAGTTGGTCCCTTACAACATAAGCTTTTGAGCTGTCCAGTTACTGTTGCATAAGAGTGTAGTTTGCCTACTCCTGCTGATTACTACACGCAAATCTGTTAACCAGTTGTTGTGTAGCCCTTTTTCCAGCTCAAGCCTTCAGAGAATTGCATAAATGGCTGCCCCATCTGCTCTGGATGTCACTCCCGTAAACCCACCAAGCAAAGAACTGGAATCCATGCCTTTGGTTGATACAGATTATCTGATTCACGATTTTGTTGCCAAAAGAAATCATCTGCGCACCTACTGCCAGCTGAGAAACAATTTTTTAGACAAATCTGACAAGTATTTCATATGGCAGTCCAATTTTCCCTATTATTTCCTCCCTTCTGTGAATATTTTTCCTGAGATTATTCATCTCTGTGCTGCAAATTATGAACCGAGTCAAAGGGTTGTTAAGTCTTCATCTGGAAGCATACTTTTCTACACTACTCCTGACTCCATCAACCAAATGCTGAACTTCAGAACGAATCACACGCTATTGCCGTTGTCCATAAACAATTTGTTGCAAGAGACCTCTTGGTTACTTGCTACCAAGATGGAGATGATTACAGAGACATTCATGAAGCCAGATTTCCAGCCAAAGGAATCAGCTCCATATCCTTATGACCATTTCAATGAGGTGGGTAAGTTACTGATAGATATGATAACCTATGTGTTGGGCTTCACATCAGCTGAACTTGTAGATGAGACAGTGCTCATTATATTGTCTTCTTTCAGCCAAGGACAGCCTCCTGCTGTCAAGTATAATTATGCCAGGTTCATATCGGACAAAATCCATGACCAGCTCACTAGACTAGATAGGCACGGAATCTTCAAATATTCCTCCTATATCTATCACTTGTTCATGTTCTATCAATCGGAAATTTTCTAATGTCCTATCAAGAAACTGGATTCAAAGGGAGAAAGGAGGTCTGTTGTTTTCTGGTCATCAGTTTTCCACCAAGTTCAAGACTCCCCTTATTCATATTCTGAATTCATAGACCAGTTTGTATATCCTGTGTCCTGCCTCTTAATGAAGGTTCCTCCTCCCAGAATAACCTATGAAATGCAAAAGATCTTGCAGCTGTCTAAGAATTTCAAATTAGGTGATTGGTACCTGTATGAAAACCATACTGTCATCAGAATGTATGGTTGTGAGCTGTGCCCTTACAAGCTCCCGAGATATGTGCCAATGAGGCTATTTGCATTAGAATACTATAGGCAACTTATAAACTCAGATTTGACTCACTTCCACAGCGCTAAGAAAAGGGCACAACTGAAATTCAGAGACTGTCTAGGCCCCTTCATTATGAACAAGAAGGATGGTTGGCAAGAGGCTGACCTGATACTCAGCGATCGATTTAAGTTGAAGAAGAGTTTCTGGTGGGTCCCCTATGACCCGCTTGGTTTTATTAATGCCAGGAGAATAAAATATAGGTTGACACCCTATGAGCACTCCAAAAAGCCAGACATTGAACCATATGCTAATCAGGATGCATGGGCACTTGGAACTTTAATTGAAGAATTAACTCAAGAGGAAATTATGGAACAAACTGCTAGAGATCTTGAAAAAACTCTTGACTTAGATTCTGATGACCAGGTATATTTCAGGCTGCCATACCAAGTCGAAGAGGGCCCATCCACAGCTACGGCCTCACAGATTGCTCAAGGAGCATCAACTTCAACAGCGGGTACAGCCAAAGGGAAAGAGCCAATGGAAACAGAACAAGGGATGGTAAGAGAGCAGCCAGTCACTTCAATGGGGGAGACTCAAGGGCAAGCCCTTCCACAACAAACAGAGGCAGCTCAAACACCAGTTCTCCAAACTCCACTCAATGAAGAAAGAGGCAGGAAAAGAGACCGGGAAGACTCCACACTTGCTAGTGGGTCTATGCTACAGCCTGAGTCAAAAAGGCAAAGAGGGGATTCTCCAATTGAGGAGGAGGTCAGTGAGGAGATCGTGGAAAGCCCGAGAAGGGAAGAAAGCCAGCATACACCAACACGCTCTTTTCAGCAAGAGCAGCAGAGACAGCAAGAGCAGGATACACAACGCGGCATGGAGGTATCTTCCTCCACACAAAGAGGCAAGAAACCAGTCAGCACCAAGGCCAGCTTCAAAGAAATCAAGGCTCAAAATGAGCTACTAAGAGTGCAATTATATGAACAATTCCTGAAGGCAACACCTGCCAAACAGGAAAGACTGATGGCAGCATATGATATAAAGCAAGAAAAGATGTTTCTGACCCACTTCAAGCCCAAAATTCAGCAGCCACAGTCAGCTGCAGATTTCGTTAAGACGAGGCTAGAGGTCCTGTCTAAAGATATTCACCCTATGGACCAGATAGAGCTACACAAGCAGACAGCTGAAATGCTTTATGCTACCCTTGCAGAAAAGGCCACATTGGCCCATGAGTTAGGCGAATCTTTGAGGAATACCAACACTCAACTGGATTTCGAAAGATTGTCCTCCACAGCTAAGGATAATAGAATCAAAACATTGGAGGAAATCATTATTGACTTGGGTCATGATCCAAAAGATCCTAAGGGTGTGAGGACCCTTATGAAAAAGAAAGATGATGACATTGCAGCACTGAAGAAAAGATTGAGGTTGCTACCTACTGAGCATCCTCAAACAGGTGAACTGCAAAAGGAAAAAGAAACGGAGGATCAATGGGATTTGATAATGAAATTAAATCAAAAAGTAATTGATTTAGAGGGAGATTTGGAGAGGGCACTACAAAGTAAGCAGGGAGAGTCGACCTCCCAGCCTCCTCAAACAGTTCCAACTGGTGTTGCTGTTCCTACAGCACAAGCAATGGCCACCCCTCCAATTACTTCAACAACCACAGCAACTATAGATGCTACAACGGCGACAACAGCAGTTCCTGAGGCTAGTATGAGTATGGACGAATTAAAAAGGGCTATCAAAGAGGTAGAGCTTCAGGCAATAGAGATCAGACAAGCAAGAGAAAGATTGGCTGAGCTAGAAACAAAGTATGACAAGTCCAAAATGACAGTGGGTGAGCAATCGAGAGAAATCAAGGCCCTAAAAGACAGAATCAAATCATTGGAGAAAGAGTTGTCGTTGGACAAGGCCTTTGCTGAAATAAAGAAGCTCCTGTGGGCCAAAATAAATCAGTCAATTGTTGGCCAATGGAGGTCAATTCAAGCAATATATGAGCAGGTGGAACTTGTTGGCCGTGCTAAACATGAAATCTAGAGAGCCAAGGCAGCATTAGGTAATATGCCTGATCAGGCCAACAGAATGATCAATTTTCTGAATCATCAGACTAGGGAAGAGCTGGCAGCACTCAATATCATGAACAGAATGGATGCCATATTAACAGCAAAAAGTGTGCTTACATTGAAAGGCTTTGTGCAGACTCTGGAAGCGAGGTGTCGAGATATACAAAGAGATTTAGACAATTTTGACGTAAAGGTTGCAGCGTTGCAGATTAGAGGATTGCCCAGCTTGCTGACCAGTGCTGGGAGATTATTGACATGTGACCAATATACTACCAGACTCAATACTTTTGTCACTAATCAGCTTACTGCTGCATCAAGTTCTGCAACAGAGACAGGACCACCTACAGGGCAGACCCTCTATGATAAGCTGGAAAGCTTATTTTATCTAGAGCATGAGGTCAATCATCTGTTTGAGATGCCGCCCAGTTATTACAAGTACACGGAGGCCGATGAAACACTGGTCAAAATACAAAGGCATCAGTTGCCTTCTCAGAACTGGTGGCAGGCAATGCTGGCCGTTGTGCCCAAGTAGCGTCAGTTTTTACCCTTTTTTGTTTATTTCAAAATCACAGTCGGCTACAAGTTATCAGCACGCACCGGACAAAGCAGTCGCAGAACGCGCGGAACAGGTTGAAGCGGTCGCAAGGAAATCCACTGGGACGATAAGCCCGAGAGCGCGGATTTTTGAAAGCACAATGCAACCGACTTAAGCATAATCAAAAGTCAATATTTCCTGGCACAAAAGAACAGCTGTTACATATGTATTTATTTCAGCATTTACTCTTCATCAACCACTCCTTGAGAGTTGGCAGAGAAGTTATTAGCTATTAACTTCTTGTCTAGATATTTTTGTATCCAATTTTTGTATAAATACCGCCCTCTGCATTGTTAAAAGGGTTGGTCGGCTAATGTGTTTCAAGAGAGACTCGCACTGTATATCTGAAACTTTTCTATAATCAAAGACTGCTCAAAGGTCTGGAGGACAATGGTCTGCGCCGTGTTTAATGGTTGAAGATATGAATGTGGAATTCTTGCGCTGCTGTATGAAACAATAAGTGTTCCCTATCTCTATTATTTTCATCTCATATATGCTCAAATCACAGAAAGAAAGATTGGTTTAGAATTTGCATGCTCGCACTCTATGCTCAGTTTCTGTGGTTTCTTAATGTTTTCCTCTTGATTTAGGGATGAATATGAATTCCTTTATGGCTCATGTTTAACCTTTTTCACATATGAATGACTGTTAGCTAGGAATTCTTAATTGCTCCTAGTCAAGGTTCATTCAACTTCCCTCTGCTGAACATGTTTGAGAGATTCTTAATTGCCTCTCATGCCTCAGTTTTCACTCCATTCTTTAGCTTCAAAGATTGTTTCATATGCAGTTACCTTGCTCCATGTTTATCTTGTGACCAAGAAAACACATTAGCAGTCCTGTTCTTCGACTCCATGCCCAATGGTTTGAAAACTTACCAGACTATGTCTTGGTCAAGTGGGATTTACATAAAGGTTTATAAGAAATAAGAAACCTTTCCATGAAAAAAAATCATGTAGTAATTGTCTTTCTTTGACCATAGTATTTGTATTTGAGTGAAAGACCAAAAAATCTCAGTTTTCATGCAGGGTAGTAGGAGAAACTCTTGCTCTATTAATTGGTCATAAGGAAATGGTATGATTTTTCTTCTATTTTATTAATTATTTATCTCATCTAACTTCTCATCCTTCCTTTTTTTTTGTAGGTACTTTCATTTTCATGTCTAGATTGGAAAGATTAACTAGAGTTGGAGTCATATACATGAAAACCCTCATCCAAGGAGTGCCATGGATTTATAGGTTTCTAACATATAAGAAGATAGTATATCACAAGCTAAGAGCATCTGTGATGGTCGTTTGGCTTCACTGAAAGTAGAGGAAGTAGATGAACCGATAATATTATATTTAGTTTTTCAATTTCTCTTTTCATGATGGCTAAGATTTATTTTAGGGATCATTTACCCTAATTTTGATGCTATGCTTTTTGTTATGATGTTAAATAGGAAGTTTAGAGTTAACCCTAATATTTTTCATGATTTCACTAAATAAAAACTTGATTTAACATATTTAGATAAAAAAGCATGACAAATACCTTTCTATAGATATCGCAAATGCCATGAAAGTACATTCATTCGTTATTGGCTTCATATCTATGTGTGGAGAAGTACATCCAATCCCTCAGGCCTCATTGTTATTTCAGGTAGTTACTGATCTTAAGCTACTATGTTGAATAATTCTTCTCTAGAATAATCAAGTCTCTCTATATCAATATAAATGGAACTTCTCACTAGACCAAATAATAATTTAGTAATGTCTGATTTTGGATTTGAGTTGCATATGCCTTAATGCTTTATCAAAAACCACATTTTCAATCTCGCTTGGGAGGTTTTTATTGAGAAATCTAGGGAAGAGAGTGAGGCTAAATATTAACTTGATTCCTCTTTAATATTTGACACTTTCTTGATATTTAAATTAGGGTAACATCACTAACATTTAGTTTTGATCATCATCACGACAAATGCCAATAAGAAGATCACAATGCAAACACAAGAACACCATAAATAGGCTCCAAGCCAGGGAAAAAACCCACAAGAGGAAAACCAGGAAATATCTTCTTATAAAATCAATTCAATGATTACTTCCAAAACCTTGACCCAAGACTAAACCTTCCAAGAGATGAGCCATCCAAACCTCAAACAATATCTCTGCAAAATTTGGACTGAGGAAACCTAGGTCCTCTAGTAAACATGCACGTGTGGGAAGATAATGATGGAAGTGACAAAAAAAATTCTTCTCTCACAACTTTGTTGGCCTTCTAAGAATTTTGCTTCTCTTACTATTGGATCAAGCCTCTTCTTTTCTCACTAGGATCAGAAGTATAATTTGTTGTGTATTTATTCAAATGGGATCGATCTACTCTTTATATAGGGATCTCATGGATGAATTAGGCCTCTTTAGGTTGACTTGAGAAGGTTGGCTGAATCATCTCATGGATGAATTAGGCCTCTTTAGGTTGACTTGAGAAGGTTGGCTAAATCATCTCTTGGAGGCTTCTAGACTCTAATTATTACAATAATTATTTGTCTTTCTTAATACATGAGGCACTCCAAGGGCTAGTACATAATGACTTTAAATCTTTGACCTTTCACTAAGACTCTTAGAGCAATCAATGGGTGCTTTGACCTAGGACGAAATAGCTAAGGGGAAGAAACCCATTTCACAATAAATAATTTTCTTTTCCTTTTCTTTTTGACAAATACATAAATTACATCAAGTCATGACATATACAATTATGAATATCGACACTAGTTACATTTCAACACTCCCTATTAACTAGGGAGGTATTTATAATTAAACACATGCACAAGGACAACAATTCCATTGAATTATTCTCATAAGAATAGTCGCAGTATAAATCCATCTTAAGAATCAACATTATTATCAATATATAACCAGCATTGTCAGCATAGAAAGGCCTTGACTAACAAACTCTATCTCTCAATAGATCAGAGGAAAATACTAGAAGGATTTACATGGGACACCACATTACCTCTCAAGGCACATACCCCACCCAATTTTTCACTAGGTATGTCCCTTTAGGACTATTTTTATCTTGGATTTCCAATCCTCAAAGAACATCGGTCCTCTTTGACCACTCTTGTCTCTGATACATTGCTAGATCCTCAAAGAGTGTCTGTCATGAGACTACTACCTAGCTTGGATTTATAATCCTCAAGGAGTATTGACCTAAGATGCTTACCCAATCCTCTATACACCATTCTCTCCTCATGGATTTCACTAAGACTTACAGTTTTTAGTCCTGGTCTAATGCATGACAAATGAAGTAGAGAACCATATCTACCACTCTCTCTTAATCAGGGAGGGGTTTCCATCATCAACTACTATGATAGAAGATCTCAGGGCTCTATCATTATCATCACACATTTGAGTTTTGACCTTCAAGATCCCTTTTAAATACAACATCATCATCAATACAAGGTACACCATCACTTTCCATATTATCAATCTACATCAATTTCATGTTCACAAGCCAATCACCATAGAGCTTGAACATGGCTCCCTCTAAACATCAAGAAAATTATCCACCAAGACATGGTCATCGAACCATCTATGACCTACTATCATATCCGTCATCATGGTATACACTAGCTCCTCAGACCAAGTACCAAGGCAACATGTTGGTTTGAGGGGTCTTGACCTAGGTTCAGAAACCCTCAAATATTGGATCTTTTGGCAATGACCTGCAAGCATATTGCAATCTCACTCGAAGCAGTTATGGGAGGTTGCAGAACCAGGTTTCTGCAACTGATGGGATACCCGCACAGTGGCATCGTGTATTTACTTCTACTTTATATTGATCTTATAACTTCTCATGCATAAGAACTTCGCGTAGATGATTAATTTAACAGATTCACATTGAACCCATAAACTCTAACAAATAACAATATATCTTACAGTTCTTCGCATAATTCAGTGAAAAGTATGCATAACCAGATACATAACAACAGGCAATAAACACATGAAGTGATGCAACACTTCGCCAAAACTTTCTTCTTTATTAAAATGATATTCAACTACATGCACTTCTATGACCTATGCATCCCACTGCAAGAGGTCTACACACTCAGCTATAGACTCTTCAAGGTCTCCATGCACTCAGTTGTGCAACCTTCTCCAAAATACAGAAGATAGAAAAATACAATAATCGAATGATCACTTCTATTATGTTCTACTTCCATTCGCTAAGGTATTACACATCCTTAAATAAATTTCATATTTACAAAAACCATGGTCCACATACCATGGATCCACAGAAAAAGGACTAATACCTGATACCTGTTACAAAATAAGGGCTTTGTCCCATCCCTGAAGCCCTAAAAGACTGCATGATGAATATATCTTTGCCAACTCCCCGTGGTCCGTCTTATCACTTAGATTTTCCTTAGAAGTTATTGGAAAGAAGGAAAGGATCCAAGGTAACTACAAACCAATCTTTTAGACTCAGGTTCTAGCCAACCTAAGTCCAGAGAGGGCTCTCTCTTTATGATTTATCGTTGTTTTGATATGATATTAGGCTAGTCATGAAAGTTCAGGTGTGTTTTTATTTTGATTAGGTGGTGGAATTCTGGGAATAGATGGGTAGAGCAAGTCTTCATTCAATTGGGCTATGGAGTCAAACAAAGAGTAGCTTAATCGGATCAGGTCAATTGCTAAAGGAAGAATTCACAGGGCAAGCTAGTACAACAGAAAACAAATCTGTGGGTTGAAATGGATGAGGTAAACCTAGTCAAGGTAGAAGGGCAATGAAGAATCCTTAAACCAGGATCAAGATGAGGAAAAGAGGGAGGTCAAAGGTAAAGGGAAATTAAGAATCCTTCACTTTTGACCTAAGGGAAAAACTATGGAAGTAGGGGAGCAACTAAGATTTCCCAAACCAAGGTAATTCAGTAGAAAACAGTGAGAATGTAAACATGTCAAAACAGAGAGCTTAAAGCTAATTCTGAAATATTTTTCTTTGTTTACTATTCAGATTTTATAAAGAAAACATGTGAATATTTATAACATGATGAGAAAACAATAATAACATGAAGAGATAATACTTAGTTGGTTTCCATCGTGCACAAGAATCCTGTGAAATGTATTTAACTTTATTTCATGATCCAGCAGCCAATCCAGACTTGATTACAACAGCTCACTAGCTTGATATGAAATGTATACCAGAAATGTCTTTGAATCCACCCTAATGACTTCAATTTCTGAAGTATTTATACAAAAATTACACAAAAATATCTCATAACCATATGAGATTTATTCCAGGAAATACAAAATATCTTTTACATAAAGATAGAGACAGATGGAAAACAGAATGTTGTTGTCCCTTTATTTGTGAACGAGCTGGAGGTTGGAATTCGAATTTGTCTCTTGCAGTTTCTCTGGTAACTGTGTGCTGGATCTCCTTCTTACTTTGACCTACTGATACTCTTTACCTGTATTCTGATACTCTTTACCTATGTCACCAGACTTTACCTTAGTAAATATTTTATTCTTCACATATTTACTACAGTAACTTATAGTATCTGTGTCATATCAGTCCACCAGTCATCATTTGGTATTTTTACTCTGATCAATTTCCTGTACCCTTCGTCATCTTCAGTGTACTTTGCAAAGTTGGGCTAGACAGTGAACAGGTGTTTCACTTCATGTTCAATATAAAAAATATTTTCTAAACCATCATAAAGCACCTTTCCTATAAGCAGTGCTTTTGTTGTAGAAGAGCTGGCTTGACTTCTGGATTGTTTGTGCAGTTTCTCAATGTAATCGTCATGAGTCATTAACTTGTCATTTATGACCAGTGGGCTTGGAAGGCCTTTGTCTCTTAGAATGCCATATTTTAACATAAAATCATCTATGTCCTCTTGAATACTTTGACATCTTTTTTCCAAATTAAGCATCAAGTTCTTTTTAGTAAGAACTTTCTTAATTTCCAGGATGGTGGCAGTTCTATCTTCAATTTCCAATTCCTCCAGCTAGTGCCTGTTTCTTCTATTCAAAAAGTTAATCAATTGGGTTGCCTCTTCAGGTTTCTCTCCCAATTCTTCTCTGGTTTTCTGTATGGCCTCCACAGCTATTTTAACTAGCTCAGTTTGTTCAAAAATGATTTGGATAGAAGGCCAAATATCATTGATGGAATCAATGATATTGGTCCTTAAGATATCTTTAATATCTTTCAAAGGTTTTTCAAATGTTAAGTCCTTCTCCAGGACTTTGATTCTTTCTTCCATCCTTTTATTTTTCCTTTCCTCTTCCTTGTTTTGAATTTGAGCAAGCTCATAATGGGTCTCTAAGCTTGCCATTTGTTCTTTAAGTTTCTTCAACTTTGTTGCCTGGATACTCATTTGTTCCATGGCTTTGATCATTTCATCTGACTTTTTTGATGCTAACTCTGTGCTGGCTAGTGTGCCTATAGTCGAAGTGGTCCATGTTACTGGCAGTCTTGTGACTAATGGAAGTGTTGGTGCTAAAGCAGTTGCCAGAGTGGAAGGCACAACTGTAGAAACTATTGGAATAACAGTCTGAGAAGTGGTCAACTCACTTTGTTTAGACTGTATTGATTTTTCTAATTCATCCTCAGTTTCCTTTAGCTAGTCATTTAGTCTTAGGACAAAGTCCATAAGTTCCTCCTACTTTTTCCTTTCTATAATTTCTGTAGTTTGAGGATGGTGGAGTGGAGGGATTTTAAGAGGCTTTTTTAAGGCAGCAATGTCATCATTCTTATTTTTAATTAACCGTTCAGTAGCCTTCACATCTTTGGGATCATGTCCCAATTCTATTATCAGATCCTCTAAAGTTTTTATTCTAGTGTCCTTAGCCTGAGAGGAAGCTTTTTCTAATTGCAGTTGTGTAGAGGTGTTATGCAATGAATTTTGTAGTTGATGGGTTGCAATGGCTTTGCTAGATAAAGTAGAATAAACCATTTCCCCAGTTTGCTTATGTAGTTCTATTTGGTCAATAGGATGAATATCCTTTGCCAATACTTCAAAATCAGTTTTAAAATAATCTTCCATGGATGTTGGCTATTGTACAGTGGGCTTAAGGAAAATCATTTGCATTTTCCCTTCCATTATGCTGACATAAGTCTGGTCTGGTTGATTGGGGTCATTTTGAGGTAATGGGCATAAGTTTGTGCTTTCAATTTCTCATTCCTCGCTTTTATTTCTTTATGCTTACCCTTGATATCCAGGCCTTGTTTAGAAGAAGCCCTAAAGGATGACACCTCTATGCTCTGTTGTCTCTCCAATACTGGCATATGTGAAGTGGAAGGGATCCCACCTGTTGGGATAGTTTGCATGCTCTCTGTCCTTCCTGCCACTGTGTTTCCTATGGTCTCCTCACTGAACTCTTCTTCTGCATAGGGATTCAACCTTTGCCTTTTAGCAAAGGTTTGATCAGTAGGCCTGCTAGAAGGAGTGGCCTCGTCCGAGTCACTTTTAGGATTCCTTTCCTCATTGAGAGGAGTTTGTAAAACTGGAGGGTTGCTCATGATTTTTTGAGGTTGAGCCAACTCCTTTGAAATTTCGGGCTGCTCTGACTCTTCTTGTTGTCTTGAATGTCCTGCTTGGTCTAATGTATCTTGATGCTCTGATGGTTAAGTGCTGGGCTCTTGTGACTTTTTTGGTGATGAAGTCTCTCCTGGCACCTGTACAAAGGAATTTTCATCAATCTTTCTTTCCAAATCTACCCATACATTGTCAACTTCAACTTGTGTGCTATCCCAGTCTATTAGAGTTCCTTCCACCCATTCAGACTGATTTGCATATTGCTCAATCTCTAGGATCCTATGGTGGATGTAGGGGGATAGCTTATTCTTTTGTCTTCTGTCACAGATGAAGCTATGAGGGTCATAGGGCCAGATGAAGCTCTTTTTCAATCTTAATCTCTCAAGGATTTCCTCTGCCTCTTGCCCTGCTCTTCTGTTGTTGCAAATAAATGGGCCTAGGTGATCCTTTATCCTTAGCTGAGCTTTCTTCTTAGTCTTTACAAAGTGGATTTCATTAGAATTGATCATTTTCCTGTAGTACTCTAGGGAAAATAATCGCATGGGGAGATATTTGGATAGTTTATATGGAGGCAGCTCACACCCATAAATTATGATCTCGGTATGGTTCTGGTACAAGTATGAATCCCAAACCTTGTACTACTTGGATAACTAAAGAACTCTTTTAATATATGCACTAACCCTGGGAGGATGATTTCCCAATAACATAGTAGTTACTGGATGTACAAATAAGTCAATGAAATCTATGTAAGGATGAGGAGAAGACCTAGAATAGTGGAAAATTGAGGTCCAAAAGATAACAGACCTAGGATTCCCTTTAGTATCAAGCTTTTGGACAGAGAAAGGGAATTTATCAATTTGGTAGTAGAGAAAACATGATATAAGACTGAAGAATATTTAAATACTCTCTCTTGTTCTAATCTCATGAATTGATCATGCATCTTATCTGCAATGAATGTAGCATAGTCAAATTTGGCTGCAGGAGGTCGACTAGGGGTAAAAATAGACATGTAGGCTAAGGTCATCTCATCTACATACTCATTAGTATTAAAACCCAAAATGCAAGAAATCATGGTGATGATATCCCTGCCTAGATTAGTAAAGAAGGATGACATGTAAGGTGGGGGGTCCTTTGGGCTATATTTTTCTTCCATGAAAGTCTGACAGATTTGGGTAATTTTGGAACTGGACAGCTTTGAAGATTTTTCAAGTAAATCGGCAATGGAAAGGGGAGTGAGGTCCTGACCAGGCTGCAACTGTAACATCTCATTTATGGATTCAGCTGTAATGGTGAATAGGATTTTCTGGTCTGGGGACATTACAGCTCTCATATTAGGGTTGTAGTTTGCATGGCATTAGTGGAAAATATTTGGAAAAATATGGACAATGGGGAATTGATACTTAGGTAGGTTTGATTACCAAAGACCTTTTTTATCAACATGGTTCAGATAATTGTCCCGGTACTTACAGTATAATTTCAAGGGGGTTTCATCAAAAGTAAGGTCCTTTATTTGAAAATCTCTATCGGCCAAGGGAAGGTGGTCCAAATCCCTGTGGGGAGTATTAAGTGGCATGACATTTAGGGTGACGGGAACTTCCATCCTTGGTTTTTTTGTATTCAAGGACGTCGGGAGTGAAATTCGGGGATCTTATGGAGAACCAGGTTGTTCTAGGGAGTATTCGGAGTATCGGACCATTTAAATTTTGACAAAAACACTCAATTTCGAAAGTAATTCAGTCTTGGTTTGATATAAACATAGGGTTTTCCAGTAGAAGTGGGTAAACACCTGGTTATGGTGATATGGGAAACGTAATGGGACTGGTGTGTACTCTGGATGGGGTGTGTTGGTCTGCAGCAGCGACTGGGATTTCAGCAACTTCTTGGAGTTGGTGGTTTGAATGCAAGGTGGCATCATGAATGTGCTTCTGTGTGCATGGAGAACAAGAGGTTCTATTGTTTCGATAAAACAAAAATAATGAGTATTTTTGTTTTTATTCACAAAGTCAAAATGTTTGGCGGGTATGGTGAAAGGGACAGATGGCACCAGTTAATGGATGGGACACTTTTTCATTTAGTGATGGTGGTAAGCAAAAGCAGTAATAGTTTTCATCGCATAGCTTTTGAGCACTAGGTAGCATTTGGGGAGGTCCACTCGATGCCATTCAATGGGTGACACATAGCGGTGGGCAAATAGTAAAACCGCTCACATCGGGCGGGTAAAGTTCAGTATCGGAGGCCGCCCGATATGAGCGTCGACCGTCAGATCTGAAAGGGCCAGATCATGAGGTGATCGAAGCATGGATATGATCGGGAGTTAATTGAGGGGCCTGACGGGAACTAATTGCAGATTTAGGGAAATTAATAACATTGGGGGTGATGTGATTGGGCAAGGATAGATTATTAATTAACCACAGATTGTTTAATTAATCTATGTTATTTGGTGGGAGTCCTAGGTTATTAATTAACTGCAAGTTGATTAATTAATCCCTTATTTTAACTATTCATTATTAAGGTTTATGTTTCAAACCTTGGGGACGGGATTATTAATATATGGGGTTTTTAATAAAATATACAGGAAAGGGATGATTTTTGGGGATTTAATACATAAGTTAAATCAGATGTTAATATGAGATGAAAATAAAAGTGCGCTAAGCATAATGCATTTAACATTAATTTGTTTTTCATATTAAAACATTATAACTTAGGCTAAAGGGATTTTGTGGGGTAACCACTTTTCCTTAGCAAATAGTGAATTTACTTAGGGAAAAAGGAGTTTTAGAGTGGGTGTATAAATGATGATGGGGTGAATGTTGATGAGGGGTTTTTAGCACCTTTGACCTTATAAGTTATTGGGCTGAGGGTCCGGTCCCTCCAGAAGTCAGAGAAATGCTCTGAGCCCCTTTAACTTAAGGTTTTTGGAACTTTTACTTGTGGGAAATTAGTTACAATAAGGGGTAAAATGAATGAGGAAATTAATCATGTAACCTTGTAAATGTGTCTTTGTCATCCATGCTTTGCCAAAGTAATGTAATGATGAAAGCAAATGATTTGAGCTTTTAACTTAACCATTCATCATACATAATTCTGCAACCAATCATCTACTTACCCACCTACACATCCTACCATTTTTACTTCTTTTATTAGGGTGCACTTAAATTGGCAAACCCTTATCAAACTTTTCTTTTCTTTTACAATGGAAATCTATCTAAGTCTATCCTTATTACATCCAAGGGCTCAAATTAAACTGTTGAGCTCCTTTTATTCACTCTACTTATCTACTTATCTGCCAAGATTAAACAGTTTGGTCAGATTTTATTCTCTATCTCTAAGCATAATATTCAAAACATGGAATAACAAAGATTAAACTATTTGGTTACCATGGATTGTGGCATGAGTAACAAGTTGCACACAATCTTTTTATTTTTCACCAAAGTAAATGGTAGTGGTATTTTAACTTGCACACTTTCATGGTCTTTTCATTTTTCTTGGGGTTCATTGTTCATCTTTTTTGACCTTTTTCATTCTTTTTATCCTTTGATTTTTCTTTTAGGATATACCCTCTTTACATTTTTTTTTTATTTTTTACAAATATGGAAAACATTTGCAGAAAGCAAAGGTATGTACATATTACAAAGATAAAATAATTCGATCATAAATTATGACACCTATTGGTATAGGAACATAACAGTGGCTCCACTTGGGGATGGCTTTCCCTGGTGGAAAGTCAAAAACTGTAAATCAATGGCCTTCTGAGAGACTATGATTTTACTCTGCAATTTCCCTTTTACTTTGTTGCTTTCTTGATTTTTATGACAGTAAAACTTTTGAAGCTTAGGGCCTTCCCTTCAGGCTTCAACTCCAAAATCACCATCCAATCAACACTGGACATTATGAAGGATATAGTATGTACAACTGAACTGGTAAATTTAGTAAATTGGGTCAACATAATGCTTCAACATCTGAGCATTGATAGGTCCTCCTTCTATCTCTGCACCATCAAATTCTTTGAGGAAGTAAGCATTATTACCTCTGAAGGCATATATATTGTATGGGCCTTTCCACAGGAAGTCAAATTTCCCATGTTTCCCTTTGTCTTCTCTTTTGGAATCCCACTTCAAAATTTTGTCACCAAGATAGAAGTCTTCTGCCTTGGTTCTTTTATCAAAAACTTTCTTAAGTTTTTCTTGCAGTACTTGGGCTCTAAGGTATACTTCTTCCCTAGTTTACTACAGGTGAATAGTTTGATTGATTCTTCTCTGAATATCATTTTCTTCAACTTGAGATTCCTGGAGCAGTTTCATAACTGGAACTCCTAATGATGAGGGGAAAATTGCCTCCATCCCATAGACTAACTGATAGGGATTGGTACCAATAGATTTCTTAGTTGTAAGCCTGTCTACCCATAAAGCATTGATCAGTTTCTTGTTCCATGTTTTCTTATTGTCTTCCAGCAATTTTTTAATAATATTAATTAAGCTTTTGTTGGAGGATTCGGCAAGTCCATTTCCTTGGGGATAGTAGGCTGTGGAGTGACCAAGGGTTATATGGTATTTATGACAGAAATCAATCATTCTTTTTTATTTAAATGTTGTAGCATTGTCTGTGATAATTTTGTTGGGGCAACCAAATCTGGACAGAATATTAGCCTCTAGAAAACCTATGATAACAATGTCAGTGGCTTGTCTGGAGGGAATGGCTTCTATCCACTTGGTGAAGTAATCTGTGGCAGTCAGTATCCATTTATGTTGAGCAGAAGAGGGGGGATGAATTTCACCAATGAAATCTAGACCCCATTGTTGAAATGGTTTTTCAGTAGAAATGGGTTTCAAAGGTAAAGGCAGAAGCTTTCTTTTTCCTTCAAAGATTTGACACTTGTGGCAGGAGGTTACAAACTTTCTTACATCAAAAAACAAGGTTGGCCAGTAGAACCCAACTCTTAGGATTTTATCAGCTGTTGTCTTCCAGTAGAGGTGTCCTCCACAATCACTGATGAGCCCCAATTTTTGGTACAATTTGGGCTCATATTGGCCTACTTACCTTGCTCAACCATTAATCTTTTACCACTTATGCATTCATTTCTTAGTATATTTGTGTTGTTTGTAGGAAGAAGGGCAGGCATTATATCTATGTGACTAATACATGATGATTTCAGGTTTGTGGCATTAAAGAGAGCAAAAGACCACGTAAATGGAGACAAGGAGACAGCAAAGGTGACATTGCGGATTCATAGGGAGGTTGTCCACAGTCTTGATGACCTTCCTCGTGATTTTCACCTTAACTCCGAGCTCCAACAGCTCTCCCCACCGAGCTTAAAGGCAGCCAACACGTTCTACAGGATCAGCAGTTTACAGCAGTTTTGACTTTCAGTTGGACAGCCAAGCTCCACGAATGGAGGAAGCCAGCTTGATCTTCATTGTGTATAAATATGAAGGCCGTAGCCTTTGTTAGGAGCTTTTTGACCTTTTGAATTACTATTGTAATTTCTGAGCACGAGTTACAGCTCGGTGTTTGTTTGTTTTGTAAGCCAGTTTTGGCATGACATTAGACTTTTGATTATGAATAAAGGCAAGCAGATTTGGATCTAATTCTGAGCTTTTAAGGGAGCTATAGCTCTCAGGTTAGGGCCCAACCTGAGAGCAATAGATCTCCTCTTCTTGTAGTGTTATTTGCCTTTCTTTCCAGCACTTTGTTTCTTTGTTTGATATGCATTTCAAGAACACAGTCTGCTGATTTGATTTCGTTAATAAGATTGAGTAGGATTAGCTTATGGTTAAATCCCTTTCAGTTGCTTAGATCAGAATAAGAGGTTTGTAATTCACTGGAGCTCCAAGAAAAAGGTTGATAGTGCCTACACTGCCATCTCTGTTTAGGGATTGGGGTGCAGTCTATACCAACCACCAAAAAAACGCAGTCTTTTTCTACTTTTATGCAAGCTGCAACACAGTCGTTTTAATCGTGGATCCTTCCATGCATTTTGCTCTTGAGCCATACTTCTTCATTACAATTCCATGCACGACTTTTCTTCATGATTTACATTGTTGTTCATTGGTTTAATAGCACAAGTAGCACAGGTTAAGGGATTCTCGTTTTTTGTGCAAGACATAAGTAATTTGTTTTATTTACACTGCTCAATATCATTCCACTTCCTTCTTCTTCTTCTCAACCACGCCTAAATCCACCTATTCGACCTCTATTCAGCTCGTTTACCTTCCAACTCTTCCATTGTCCACGTAGCTCCATTTTCTTGACCTTTCGTTGCTTCCATCCTTCTATCCACCAACCAACTTCATGCACTCTTTCTCCATCCTATTTCTCTGCCCCTGAGCCATCACAAGTTCCATCTCCACCTTACCTATCCACCCATACCATTCCATCACTTCACCATCACCCAAAACTTCCACTTACAGCACATCCTGTAGAAGTTAGCAGACTTCCTGTAGAATTCCTTAGTTTCCTGTAGGATCCCCTGCAGACATCCTGTAGAAGCCTGCAAACTTGGTTTCCGAGCACCTGAACGTTGTAGACTTCTGTGGACTGATGCTAGGGACCCTCTGGGACCTCTCCTAGCCCTCCTGACCTTTCCCAAGTTTTCTCTCCTTCCGCACCACCTCTGCACAACCAAACCCTAATAAGAAACAACATCATAATCACTCCAACCACTTAAGCAAAAATACAAAAACAATGTTCTTTTCAATAGAAGTAGTTTAAGTTCATGCATTTCATATCACTAGAGGTAATGGCATCATTCTTAGACATTTTCACTCCCACCATGGCATCATAGAGATTAAGCTAGTCAGATTAGGGTTTACTAGGGTTTCCATGTTTTGGTTGGCTTTCAGTTCATTTTTGCAAAGTAGATTAATTTCCTTTGAGATAGCCTTCATCCATCATTTAGAAAGCTTCTTCTGAGAGCATATAGAAGTTGGCTTGAGCCCTAGCGGACTTGTGCCAGCTAACCAAGTGACAGTTGCGACAAGAGCTAGTACTTGTGCATACAGCGCAGTCGCTTCCAAGTTTGTACGAACTACCGGGTTGATAAAATTAGAGATAGGAAGCCCCAGGAGTTGTAGCATTATTGCTACAATACTGGAGCCCACCATCTTTTTGGCAACGTTGCCGGGGAAGCGTCAGAGTATTAGTAATTGTTGCTTTTCTTCCATTTTCTTACTCTTACCTTCTGCTCAGTAGTTTACTTCATTTCCATTCTGCAAAAGTAGTATAGACATTTCCTACTTTCATAGATTAGCATTTCCTGCTTTCCTAGATTAGCATTTCCTGCTTTCATAGATTAGCATTTCCTGCTTTCATAGATTAGCCTTTCAATTCTGCAATTTCAATTCTGCAAGCGTAGATTAGCATTTCCACTCCTGCAATTTCATTTGAGCAAAGTAGACTAGTTCTTTCCTGCTTTTAATTCAATTCTGCATCTTTATTTTAGTAAGATAGTTAGTTGTAGATCAATTTGTTTCAGTTTTGCAGGTACCAAGAAAAAGCAAAAGCAATCAAAAAGAAGTTTTCTCCATTTCATGCCTCGTAGGAACCGAGATAAATCAGGCAAATTCCTACCCAACACCCCCACCACATCACTGAATCACCCTTCTCTCTTCTTTGGTGACAGTGACCTAGAAGAACCTATAGGCGAACATCCTGAGATAGACAAAGATCCTATAGAAGAAGAAGAGTTAGAGACCACTCCATCTGAAGCTATGGCTGACAATAGAAGAGAAGATGAGAGAATAGAAGGTGCCTTCCCCATCCGAGAGACCAATGGAGAGATGAAAATGAAGAACATTAGCCCCTCCGCCTTACCTCACTTCCATGGACTGACTACTGAAGATCCTGATACCTTCCTATTTGAGTTTGTTGTCCTCTGTAGAACCTATGACTATACTGAAGATGAGCAAAAGCTGAAACTCTTCCCTTCAACTCTTAAGGATGCAGCATTACGCTGGTTCATGGGCTTACCTGGGAATAGTATCACCACTTGGGCTCAGATGCAGCAAGCTTTCAATACCAAGTACAGGGATTACTGTAGGTCCAAGGAAACCAAGGGAGAAATCTTTCGGATGACCATGGGAAATGATGAGTCCTTAGAAGATTATGAGGAGAGGTTCCAACTTAGCTATAAGCGGGCCAGGTGCACACTTGACCCTGAATCCCTCAAGTTGGTCCTGCTCCGAGGAGTCCCTGAAGACCTCTTAGATACCCTTCACATGTTAGCTGGGGGGGACATTTACCAACTGCCTTATGAGGACATCAAGACTGTGTTTAGAAACCACTCCAGGGCAGCTCGGAAATGAGGTAGAGGAAACCTCCTCTCAACTAGTGTCCCTTTCTCCAAACATGAGCTTGCAAATCAATTAGAAGATCTCAAGAGTGAGGTGAGATAGACCATTGCCATGCAGCTAGACACATTCAAGATCCAGCAGAAGAAAGAAGAAGCTGAGAGAGCCTTGGCTGTCTTCTGCCCTAGGTGCACAAGGAGACACCCTAAGAATGAATGCCCATTGCATTCGGTCGAAGTGTGTTTCGTTTGTGAGGAGGACCATCCCACAAATCAGTGTCCAACCTTACCTGGGTTTAAAGCCATGTACCAAGGGACAGAAACCCCCACCGAACCTCTCTATTTCATCAACCAAAGGAGGCCACAAGGATCTAGACCTTATCAGCAGGGAATGCAAGGGGCACCTCAATCTTATTACAGCCCCAACCAATCGACTCCTATGCCTTCCTGGGGTCCCCCTGCTCATCCTTCCTGGTCCATGCCTCCTCCAAGGTCTTATCCACCTCAGTACCCTACGCAACCTACTTCTCATTCATATCATTCACATGCCCAGCCACAGCCTTAGTGGAATGCACCTCAGTCGGGGTGGAGGCCCCAATACAACACTCCTCCTGCCATTTTGCCTCCACCACTAGTTCAACCTCAGCCTTTGCCTCCTGCTCCTCCAAGGCAACCTCAAATGCCTGCTCAACCAAACCCGAACCCCAACAATAGACAGGATCAGCAGGTATACACTGGGGAAACCTCATGCCCTACCTATGCTGTGGAGATCTAGGAGATCAATCTTCGATCTGGAAAGACTCTTCCAGATCGCCAACCTCCTCCCCCAGAGGATGAGGAAGATAAACAGGAAAGTGAACCAAAGGCTATTCCACCCTTTCCTGAGAGACTAACAGCCACCACACAACCCAACCCAGAGGAGGATGAGCTTTTGGGTGAGCTCAAGCAGTTGTGTGTGAAAATACCACTTCTCCAAGCCATCAAGGATGTGTCAATATACAACAAACTGGTTAAGGAAAAGTGCTTCAAACACCCAGGCAGGCGGAAGAAAGATGCTTCAACCATTAATGTCATAGGACAGCTGTCTGACCTTATGCTAGGACAAGTCATCTGCCCAAAGTACTTAGATCCTGGAAGTCCTGTAGTAGATGTCCACATCAATGGCACCATCATACCTCACACCTTGATTGATCTGGGGGCTACCATTAATGTGATGACCAGGGATACCATGCTCAAACTCAATCTTCAGGGTTCCTTGAGGAAGACCTCGACAGTACTGCAACTAGCAGATCGCTCCACCATGACTCCTGAAGGGATTGTGGAGGATGTCTTGGTCTCTATTGACTCTTGGGAATACCCTGCAGACTTCCTGGTTCTGCAACCAAAGGAAAAGCTTACTGGATATCCTCTCATTTTGGGAAGGCCTTGGTTAGCTACTACAGATGCTTACATAAGTTGTCGTGCAGGAAATATGACCATCAAAAATGGTCCTATGTCCAAGCAGCTAGTCCTATACCCTCCTGCCCAACCCTCCTTAGAGCATGACTTACCACTCTGGTTGGAGGAAGGAGAGGAAGACGAGGTGTACTCAGCACCTCTGTGCACCCTAGATACCACTAGAAGAGACCCCCCAACCGAGGATGACTTGATCGAGACCTTGATCCAGAATCCACCTTCCAGTGCACTACCCTTAGAGAAATTGGTGGAGGATGCCCAAGCTAGCACCTTAGTGGATCTTTGTACAACCAACCCTGTTACTCCCAGAGTCAAGAATGTGGAGTTCGGCCCTGAGAGAGCATTGAAGATCAGCTCCTCCCTATCTCCTTCCCAGGAAAAGGAGCTGTGTAGCCTGTTGGCCAGTCACCTAGATGCTTTTGCTTGGAGCTATAAGGAGATGAAAGGAGTCCATCCTTCGGTCTGTACCCATCACATATACATCAAAGAGGATTGTAAGCCGGTTAGGCAACCCCAGAGGAGAATGAATCCAGCCCTTAAGGACATTGTCAAGGAAGAATTGCAAAAACTGTTGGATGCCGGATTCATCTACCCCATCTCAGATAGTGAATGGGTGTCCCCTCTGGTGTTGATTCCCAAGAAAAATGGGAAATGGAGAATCTGTGTGGACTACCGAGAACTGAACAAAGCTACCAAGAAAGACCATTTCCCTCTACCTTTCATAGATCAAGTGTTGGATGGACTGGCAGGAAAGAAGTTCTTCTCTTTCCTGGATGGGTTTAGCGGGTACAACCAAATCCAAATCAACCCGGAAGACCAAGATAAGACCACCTTCACTTGTCCTTGGGGAACCTTTGCCTACCGAGTCCTTCCCTTTGGGCTATGCAATGCTCCTGCTACCTTCCAGAGAGCTGTTTTGAGCATCTTCTCAGAGCTGGTCCATGATGCAGTGGAAATCTATATGGATGACTTCACTCCTTATGGGGCCAACTTTTAGGAAGCATTGTCCAATCTGGGAAAAGTCCTAACCAAATGCATTGAGATGAACTTGTCCCTTAGTCCTGAAAAATGTGAATTCCTAATGACTGAAGGGACCGTGCTAGGCCATACCATTTCTTGCCAAGGGTTGCAGGTGGATCCTAACAAAATTGCTCTCATCAAGAAGGTTCCACCTCCTCAAAAGGTAAGGGATGTTCGGAGTTTCTTGGGATTAGCAGGATATTACCGGAGATTCATTAAAGACTTCAGCAAGCTAGCCTCGCCATTGTTTGGCCTGTTGGCAAAAGATGTGGAGTTCAAATGGACTGACGATTGTCAGGGGGCTTTAAATGAATTGAAGGACAAGTTGGTGTCAGCTCCAATCCTGAGAGGTCCAAACTGGGCCCTACCTTTCCACATCCACACTGATGCCTCGAACAAAGCCATAGGTGCAGCTTTAGGACAAGTTGAGCAAAAACTTCCATATGCCATTTACTTTGTTAGCAAAAACTTGTCCAAAGCTGAGCTGAATTACACTGTAACCGAGAAAGAATTCTTGGCTGTGGTCCATGCACTGAACAAGTTCTGACATTATATCACTGGCTATCAAACATTTGTACATACTGACCATGCTGCAATTAGATATTTAATGAATAAACCAGATGTGAATGCTTGTATTATTAGATGGTTACTTTTATTGCAGCAGTTTGATTTGACCATTGTTGACAAACCAGGTAGAGAAAATGTTGTTGCTGACTTTTTATCTAGATTGGATTTGTCTGCAGATGAGGATGGAACAGTGGATGACCAGATGCCCGATGAACATCTGTTTGCTATTTCAGTACTCTCTCCATGGTTTGCTGATATAGCAAACTACCTTGTTTCAGCACAGTTCCCTCCGCACCTATCTTCAAGAGAGAAGAGCAGAATCATCAGAAAAAGTGCCTCATTTACTTGGATCGGGGGCAATCTGTTCAACCTTGGCCCCGATCAGATCTTAAGGCGTTGTGTAAGGGAGGAGGAAGTCTTTGATATCCTCCTCACTTGTCATGATGGGCCTTGTGGAGGACATTTTGCAGCAAAGAGAACTGCTTTCAAAATCCTGCAGGTAGGCTTCTATTGGCCCACACTTCATCAAGATGTCAGAAGATCTGTCAGCCAGTGTGACCAATGCCAAAGAATGGGGAAACTGACCCAAAGGGATGAGATGCCTCTCCAACCTCAAGTGACTCTTGAGCCATTTGAGAAGTGGGGTATGGACTTTGTGGGCCCAATCAACCCTCCTTCGAGGCAAAGGTCTTACATCATTGTGTGTACTAACTACTTGACAAAGTGGGCAGTGACTAAAGCAATCAAAGCAGCAACAGAAGAAAAGGTGGCCGAGTTCCTAAGAGAAAACATCTTCTATAAGTTTGGCTATCCAAGAGAGCTGGTCACCGATCAAGGGAGCCAGTTCACACCCAACCTGGTGGAAGATCTACTAGCTCATCACAAGATCAAGCATAGGACTTCCACCCCCTATCACCCTCAAGCAAATGGGCAGGTGGAAGTCACCAATCGAGCATTAGAAGGGATCTTGACTAAGGTGGTGAGCAGCAACAGAAAGGACTGGGCAGATCGCCTGGTTGAAGCCACATGGGCTTACAACACAACTTGGAAGACCACCAACAGCTTCACACCTTATGAGCTGGTCTATGGGAAGAAAGCTTTGCTGTCCATTGAGTTTGAATACAACACTTTGAGGATGGCAGCTCAGCTGGACCTAGATCTCAGCCATGCACAACAAGAAAGGTTATTGCAGCTGAATGGACTGGATGAGCACGGAATGCAGGCCCTCCTTCACTCAGAAGTGGTTCAACTTCAGAGAAAGGTGTGGCATGACCAACATCTCCATGACAAGCAATTTCAGATTGGGCTTTGTTGTATGACTCCAGATACAAAGATTTCAAGGGAAAGCTGAGAACCAGATGGCTAGGGCCATATTCAGTGGAAAAATGTCATGACAATGGATCTGTTCTTATTCGGACCATTGATGAGGAAGCCATCCCCATGCTTGTCAATGGGCATCGATTGAAGATCTACAGGAAGCCCCTCTCAAGACAAGAGTTCATCAAGACTATGGAGAAGGCAGTGTTGGTCATAGAGAAGGGTTCTGCCCCTGCTTTGGGCATACCCTGAAAAATCTAAAAAAAAAATCTAAAAAAAAAAATAATAAAATAATAAAGATCCTTGGGTGAAAACCTTTCTGAGGCGCCCAAGGCAGGTGGTAGGGGTGAAAACCTCATTGAGGCACCCCTATTGTCTTTTCAAAAAAAAAAGTGAGATGGGAAAAATATCCTTGAGTGAAAACCTCTTTGAGGCACTTAAGGCAGATGGCAGGGGTGAAAACCTCAATGAGGCGCCCCTGTTATCTTTCAAAAAAAAAAAGAAAAAAGAAAAAGAAGAAAAAAAACACACAAAAAAACAAGGTCAGCAAATTCATTATGTAAAATTGCATGCAGGTGTTCTATGGAGGAGAGGAAGCCTCTCAACTCAAAGCCAAGGGTCCTCATCATGCAGTCAGGACACCTCACCAGCACCCCCTCCAAGAATACTCATTTTTTCCAAGGTATGTGCAATTTTATTACAGCTTGAGTCTTCTACAGGAAGACGCAGATTTTCTACAGGAAGATGCAGAGTTTCTACAGGAAGATGCAGATTTTCTACAGGAAGCTCTGTATTTCTACAGGAAACTTCCTGTAGAAGCCCAGAACGGCCCAGAATTCATTTCATGAAGAGATCTAATGGCTAGGGATCGGTTTGGACGCATGCAAGCCACTGTTGTCACCCTTGCACATTGTTGTTATCTTGTTCCACCATCCTTGTCGACATGCAACAAAGTTACCTGCACCAGCAAAGCAGATCGATGAGTTCTCAAGAAAAAGCAAATTGTAAATAAATAAAAACGCTAGAGATCTCACACCATATTCATCACAGTCACCCAGAAGCTCCGGGAGCGTGATCGTGAGGCCATCCATCATCGTGCAGCATGCACCCAAGGAGGAAGAATTGTTCCAAGACATCCCGTGGGAGTCCTGTAACAGTTAAGCCTGCTAGAGTGGATACCATTCACAGCGCAGGCCATATGCAATGAAATGGGGGCGCATGCAACTAAAGCATGCCATCCATCGTCGGCAGCCTGTGAACATGGATCTCCGGGCCTGTGTAAGTTCGCCAGCAACATGAAAATCGACTCATCAGCGTCCAAAGAACCGAAACATCGTGTGCAGCCGCGCAGGTAAGTGTCTCGACCCTTCCTTCCATCAGATTGCATGAATGTTACTTTGATTGATTGCTAAGTGTAAAGGTGAATGGGTTGAGCGGCTGTATGGCCATTTGGTCAGCCACGTCGGCCAGTTAATGGTCTAGTTGGATGTGTGGGTGGCGGCCATGACAAAAAGAATGGCCAGCACGCACGTGAGGGTAATCCCGTCGAAAAACGAGTTTAACCGAAGAGGCGGTGGCAGATCTGCGGGAATTGATGCGGCAGCAAGTGAACGCGCAGTTGAATGATGGGATGACGTCACCCAATGGTCTGGCGGGGATAGCTCACCCCCCGCGCCACAGATTCCGCCGAATTCAAAATCTAATCGGCTAGATTGCACTCATGCATTTATCAACCACCGTTTTGAACTCGAGCGGCTATCCTGATCCTTCTGCAGTTCGATACGCCGAGCCTTTGGCTATCAGAACGATTGAGAAGCACACCCAAGGCGCAGACCGACTGCAGTCTCTCCCGAAAATCGCGCGCTGCATTCTACAGGAACGCTGTCATTCTACAGGAACGCTGTCATCCTACAGGAACGCAGTTTCTACAGGAAAGCGGGTGCCTCACGTAAAAAGGTGGCCAATTAAAAAGGTAACCCTGAACTCTTCATGCAACTGGTTATTAAAGGTGGCAGAATTGTCGTCCACAGTCTGGTCATAGAAAAATGGTGAAATTGTTGTCTGCTGTGCCTATACTGTCATTCTACAGGATGTCAGGGTAATTAAACTGTGTTAAGTTCCTCAGGGATAAGTTTGTGGATTATGTGCATGACATTCTACACTCTGTCTCAGTAAACCAAATTTCTTCCACAATCACCACCTCTGGTCAAGGAAACCGTTTTATCATGCCGGGTGGGTTTATTAGACGAGAACCCACTGATTCAACCAAGTTAAGGGAAAACCAGGAAGTGGTGGAGCTCTTCACACGGGTTCAATGGATATCTTTCTGTGATAAGCTGCAGGGTTACGACGATGAAGTGGCCGAAGAATTTTTGCAGGCTCTGAAGCCGAAATCCAAGACACTGGCCACAGTGAACTTCAGGGGTCTAAGCCTCAAGCTCACCCCGCAATATATCAGTCAAATTACTGAACTTCCGATGGGTTTGCCATGGGATAAGGAAGAAAGGAAGTTGAGCCAGCAGGCCAAGAAAGAATTCTTTCCACCTGAGGAGGAATTCTCGGAGGACAAAAATGGGGTGCGAAGAACAAGTTTGTTGCCACCATGGAACGAAGTTAGCCTGCAAATCATGAAGTATATAACCTGTGAAGGTCGTTATAGCATCGTGTACGGGTATCACTTTCGGTTGCTCACTGAATTGAGGCACCGGATTGATCTTCCTGTAGAACAGAAACTGAGCATTCCTTATTTCCTGCTACAGTCCCTAATTGAGTGTGCCACAAAGTTAAAAGAAGGCATACCAGATCAGGTAGCCCACCATGGGTTGATCAAACTGCTTGTGGAGGATGCGCTTCATTCATATAAGGTTCCCCTCTCATGGGAATCATTCAGGAATTTGACAAGAGATGGAGACATAAAAATGTTGATTGAAGAAACGGGTTCCTCCAGCAGTGAGGAAAAAGGATCAGTGGCCGAGGGAAAGAGAGAAACAGGCCAGAAGACCCCGACCACAGTGCAGAGGAAAGAACAAAAGAAGAAGCATGAGAAAAAGGACGACAAAGAAGAGGACACACCCATCTTGTCAGCAAGAGAAAAGAGGTTGAAGAGCAGAACGGACAAAGCTGAGGTGGTCCACGTCAGCCCAAGTACCTCATCAGCACCTGCAACCAAACCAAAAAGCAAAACCCATGCAGCAAAGCAAGCAAAGGTGGTGACACCCGTGTCTACAGGAAAGCAGAAACAGGCTTCTACAGGAAGCCCGAAAACAGAGACAGGGGCTTCTACAGGAAGCCCGAAATTGGCAAAAGGGGCTTCTACAGGAAGCCCGAAGATCATTAAAACAGGGGCTTCTACAGGAAGCCCGAGAGTGGCTAAAACAGGGTCTTCTACAGGAAGCCCAAAATTGGTAAAGAAAGGATCTTCTACAGAAGGCCCGGAAGTGGGTAAAGCAGGGTCTTCTACAGGAAGCCCGAAATCAGAAAAGAAGGGGCCCTCTACAGGGAGCCCTGAGAAAGCAAAACGCAAGAAAGAGAAGGCTGGCATTCTCGAAAAGGAGGCAGCAGCTGCGCTAGCCGCCCTCAGTACACCTCCAAAGCCGAAAGAGAAGAGAGAGAGGAAGATCCCTCTACCTTTTGAAGCCAGGAGAAGTAAAAGAATAAACACGGGCAAGCCGCAGCCTCCACCCAGCAGCCAAACCATTTTAGGGGGTGTCCCTACTTCACCCAGTGAAAGATCCCCCTCTAAAACATCGGCCACCCCCGAGAGGGGAAGCCCAAAAATAACTTCCTGGACACAAAGGATAGGCCAATCGGCTTCCGAAGCCCGGCTCAAAGAAACAGGAAAGGGGGAGAACGCGCCACCCTCGTCACCGCCAGGAGCAGAAGAGGCAGGGCCACCAAGAACAGGAAAGGAAAAGCATGCTCCAGGCCCTAGTTCTCGGCCAAGGACAAGGAGCTGGAGCAAAGTTGCTCAAGGATGAGCAAATATTTTAGCTGGGGGGTGATGATGAGCCCCAATTTTTGGTACAATTTGGGCTCATATTGGCCTACTTACCTTGCTCAACCATTCATCTTTTACCACTTATGCATTCATTTCTTAGTATATTCGTGTTGTTTGTAGGAAGAAGGGCAGGCATTATATCTATGTGACTAATACATGATGATTTCAGGTTTGTGGCATTAAAGAGAGCAAAAGACCACGTAAATGGAGACAAGGAGACAGCAAAGGTGACATTGCGGATTCATAGGGAGGTTGTCCACAGTCTTGATGACCTTCCTCATGATTTTCACCTTAACTCCGAGCTCCAACAGCTCTCCCCACCGAGCTTAAAGGCAGCCAACACGTTCTACAGGATCAGCAGTTTACAGCAGTTTTGACTTTCAATTGGACAGCCAAGCTCCACGAATGGAGGAAGCCAGCTTGATCTTCATTGTGTATAAATATGAAGGCCGTAGCCTTTGTTAGGGGCTTTTTGACCTTTTGAATTACTATTGTAATTTCTGAGCACGAGTTACAGCTCGGTGTTTGTTTGTTTTGTAAGCCAGTTTTGGCATGACATTAGACTTTTGATTATGAATAAAAGCAAGCAGATTTGGATCTAATTCTGAGCTTTTAAGGGAGATATAGCTCTCAGGTTAGGGCCCAACCTGAGAGCAATAGATCTCCTCTACTTGTAGTGTTATTTTCCTTTCTTTCCAGCACTTTGTTTCTTTGTTTGATATGCATTTCAAGAACACAGTCTGCTGATTTGATTTCGTTAATAAGATTGAGTAGGATTAGCTTATGGTTAAATCCCTTTCAGTTGCTTAGATCAGAATAGGAGGTTTGTAATTCACTGGAGCTCCAAGAAAAAGGTTGATAGTGCCTACACTGCCATCTCTGTTTAGGGATTGGGGTGCAGTCTATACCAACCACCAAAAAAACACAGTCTTTTTCTACTTTTATGCAAGCTGCAACACAGTCATTTTAATCGTGGATCCTTCCATGCATTTTGCTCTTGAGCCATACTTCTTCATTACAATTCCATGCACGACTTTTCTTCATGATTTACATTGCTGTTCATTGGTTTAATAGCACAGGTAGCACAGGTTAAGGGATTCTCGTTTTTGGTGCAAGACATAAGTAATTTGTTTTATTTACACTGCTCAATATCATTCCACTTCCTTCTTCTTCTTCTCAACCATGCCTAAAGCCACCTATTCGACCTCTGTTCAGCTCGTTTACCTTCCAACTCTTCCATTGTCCACGTAGCTCCATTTTCTTGACCTTTCGTTGCTTCCATCCTTCTATCCACCAACCAACTTCATGCACTCTTTCTCCATCCTATTTCTCTGCCCCTGAGCCATCACAAGTTCCATCTCCACCTTACCTATCCACCCATACCGTTCCATCACTTCACCATCACCCAAAACTTCCACTTACAGCACATCCTGTAGAAGTTAGCAGACTTCCTGTAGAATTCCTTAGTTTCCTGTAGGATCCCCTGCAGACATCCTGTAGAAGCCTGCAAACTTGGTTGCCGAGCACCTGAACATTGTAGACTTCTGTGGACTGATGCTAGGGACCCTCTGGGACCTCTCCTAGCCCTCCTGACCTTTCCCAAGTTTTCTCTCCTTCCGCACCACCTCTGCACAACCAAACCCTAATAAGAAACAACATCATAATCACTCCAACCACTTAAGCAAAAATACAAAAACAATGTTCTTTTCAATAGAAGTAGTTTAAGTTCATGCATTTCATATCACTAGAGGTAATGGCATGATTCTTAGACATTTGCACCCCCACCATGGCATCATAGAGATTAAGCTAGTCAGATTAGGGTTTACTAGGGTTTCCATGTTTTGGTTGGCTTTCAGTTCATTTTTGCAAAGTAGATTAATTTCCTTTGAGATAGCCTTCATCCATCATTTAGAAAGCTTCTTCTGAGAGCATATAGAAGTTGGCTTGAGCCCTATCGGACTTGTGCCAGCTGACCAAGTGACAGCTGCGACAAGAGCTAGTACTTGTGCATACAGCACCGTCGCTTCCAAGTTTGTACGAACTACCGGGTTGATAAAATTAGAGATAGGAAGCCCCAGGAGTTGTAGCATTATTGCTACAATACTGGAGCCCACCAATCACCTACATGAAATTCTTGGAGTACTTTGTCAGATTCTTCCTTTAATAAACAATTTAACAGAATGCCTTCATGATTTTTCCAAAATAAAGTATTATCCATTATGCAGAATTTTAAAGATTTCATTTTCAAAAACCTACTTTTAGTTCTGGACAACCCTGGAGGAGCTTGTAGATTTCGTAAGACATACTATATCAGCATACCAAGGTGAGTCTAAAAAGGCCTGGTTGATCTGTGGAGTCACCATCTCCTCTCCATTGTCCAGTTCTGCAATAAAATTTATACCTAGGGCTTGGCAATTAGTTTCAGCCATGAGTTTAGCCAGCCCTTGGCCTTTGATTAATTTTGTAGGTTTAATCTCTATGTCATACTCCAATATGGTAGCTATCCACTTTCCCCTTTTGCCATCAACTCCATTCTGGGTGAGAATGTCTTTGACTACAGCATTGGGAACATAAGCTACAATGTGAGAATACAAGATATAGACTCGGAAATCTTTGATGGCTTGTACCAAAGAAAAAGCCTGTTTTTCCATTATATTATACTTTAAGGATGCATCTCTTAGAGCTTTACTAAAGAAAGCTATTGGTTGTTCAAATCCTTGATCATTTTTCTGTAGTAAAACTGTAGCAATACTATGTTCAGATGCAAAAGAGAAAATAATAAATTCTCTGTCAAACATTGGACTTATGAGGACTGGTGTTCGAGTTAAGGCTAATTTTATTTCTTCAAATGATTTTTTAGCCTCTACTGTCCACTTAATAGCCGAATCTTTTTTCAACATGTTATTCAATAATCTAATTAGTTCAGCTAGATTAGAGATGAATCTTCTTAAAAAAATTATTTTTCCTAAAAATGCCTGAAGTTCTTTAATGTTTCTTGGGTGAGGTATTTGCAAGATAGCTTCAATCCTGGTTGGATCAATCCTGATTCCATCTTTAGAGATAATGTGGCCTAACATTTTTCCTTCTTCCAAACCAAATAAAGACTTCTTTGGGTTCAGAGAAATGCCATATTTCCTGCATTTAAGAAAAACTTGCCTGAGATGATCTAGGTGTTGTTGATCTGACTTAGAAAACATTGTGATATCATCAAGGTATATAACCAGGAAGTCATGGATTTCCTTTGCAAAGGAAATATCCATTGCCCTTTGAAAGGTGGCCCCTGCATTTTTCAATCCAAAAGGCATTTTAACATACATGAAGGTGCCCCATGGGGTTGTGAATGCAGTTTTTGCTTGGTCATCAGGATGGACTAAAATTTGGTTGTAACCCGAGAATCCATCTAAAAGTGAAATCCTTGTGGAACCTACTACCCTTTGCAATATGTGGTCCAATTTAGGTAAGTGATAATTGTCTTTGAGTAAGACTTTTTTCAAGTTTCTAAGGTCAACACACAGTTTGATTTCTCTTGTTTTCTTTCTTGCAGGGACAATATTGAATACCCAATCTGAAAACCTAATGGGGGCAATGATTCCTACTTCATACATTCTTTTGATCTCTTTTTCAATGGAAGGTAATAAAACAGGATTGATTCTTCTTAACGTTTTCCTAAAAGTTTTCTGATCTTCTTTCAAAGGGATAATGTGTTGTATAATGCTAGTATCATAGGATTTTAAGTCTTCATAACTCCAGGCGAAAACATCCTAGAATTCTTTCATTAGCTCAATATATTTCAAATTTTCATTAGGGGGTAATGATTTAGAAAATTTTATCAGCTTAGGATTCTCTTGAGTTCCTATGTTGCATTCTTTAATGTTTGCTTTCAATGGCTTCATCTTAGGCTTTTTAGGAATATCATTAGAGTCAAATAAGTCCTCCAAAGGAATTAATCCCTTGGGTAATTGGTTATCTTTGAGATTTATGACTTCAATTTCATCATCAATTATTTCATCAATATCCATTTGTTTTAAGTCTTTAATATCTATGAATTTAGTAGGGTGAAGCATGTTTATTGAGTTTTTTTCTAATTTGTTAATGTCTATCTCATTAGCGTGATCAAAATATGAAATCATGTCTACATCTTTATTAATGCTAGAAAATTCTTCATCTAGTGTTAGAAAGTGATTAATCTGCTTATCATTTTCAAAAACTTGCCAGTTCTCAAGATTATCACGTATAGCTCGCCTGTGGCTAACCTCAGCAGTATACTGGTGATTGGGTTGAAAAGGAAATTTGCAGGTGCTGGCAAACATAGCTAGGCTATGAGCTTGCATGTTATGTTTTCTAGGAATGGTTGCAAGCTTGGTTTCTAAAAAAGTGTTAAGGATTTCTACAACTGTACCTCTGTAAAGTCCTAATCTAGGGTCTCTAGTTAGGTAAGCACCATTAATCTATTTAACTATCAATTCAGAATCTCCCATAATTGACACCCTTATGGCTCCTAAGCTTTTAACCAATTTAAGACCTAATAGGAGGGCTTCATATTTTGCCATGTTGTTTGTGCATTTGAAATTTAACCTATAGGCATGTCCCTCTGCATGATCATTTTCTAAGTTATAAATCCATACTCCTGCCCCTGCACCTAATTTGTTTACTGAACCATCAAACTCCAAATGCCATAAGATTTCATGTTCATAGTTTTCATCCAGGGTAGTGGAATCTTTCCTAGCTAAGGCATCTGGATTTTCTTTGTCATCTGATATCTATTGAATTTGGACAGTTGGTTTTTATTTTGCAATTTCTTTTCGTTTTGTTGCTATATCGTTTGGAGTATCTTTTGGATTAGTTTCTTCATTATAGAGAATAAAGGAATCCATATCAGAATGCACTGAGTAAATAGGAAAGTTTTGAGGTCTCTCCTGACTACTCACTACATACTTCATTAAAGTTTCTCTATATAGCTTCTTTGGTTGTCCAAAAACAGATATGGTGGCGTATGACATGTCTAATTGTAGAGACCCTTGAAGTTTGGCCCCCCAAGATCTGGACAACAGCATGCCATACTTAGGTGGGATATCTGCCACAACAATGTCCATGAGTATAGTTTTGGTAGGGTATTGAACCAAAGAAACACACAAATCCTTTATAAGTCCTAAACACCTCACTTGACTCGAATCAAAGGAAAATAAATCCCTATAGGGTCTAGTGATGTCTAAGTTAAGTTTCTCCATAACAGACTTGGGCATGAGATTGTGCGAGGCACCAGAGTCAAACATGGCATTATGCAAAATCTTGTCATGGATATTAAGACTGACATAGAAGGGTGGTATCCCTCCTTCCATTGGTTTCCCATTTACCTCAGGGCCAAAAATTAACTCGGGCTGGTCATCAAAGAGATTTACAGAATCTTCATTTTCAATGATATTTAATGATTTGTTTATCTGAGACCTGTAAGTATCATGTTTTACCAGTTCTGTCAAAGGAACAGAAATTTTAAGCTTGGCCACCTCTGCTCCAAGGTTAAATGGCAAAGGTGCTTTGTCTGTTTGAACATTTGGAGTTCTGGCAGCAGTGTTTTCATCTTTTTCAGGGCTTGGAGCATTTTTTGCTGATTTTTCTAATACAATTTTTGGAGACTCTTCCACTATTTCCTTGGGGGGAAGTGAAGTGGAAGGTTGTTCATTATTGGGCTGACTATCAGATACATCTTCTATGGTGGGGCTGGGAGGATTTTGATTTGTTTTAGAAAGGATCTGAAGTGTTTTTGTCATTGGAACTATTTTACCCTTTTTAGGTTGATTAGGGCCTGTGTTCTTGCTTGTTTTCGAGGCATCAGTATTTTTTCTACTTCTTAAATTATACTGCTTATGTACCTCAAAAATAGCAGAATCATATCCCTGCCTGAAATCAAATGATTCCCCTGTTTGGGTCTGGAATTGTTGGAGCACATGGGACTCCTGGTCGTCCTGAGTTAGGAAAACTCCTTCCTCATCATCTAGACCCATTAAATTGATCTGAGTGTCTTGTTCAGGGTCTTCTGAGTGGGAGGCCTCTACATAGTTTTCTTGGAAAGGTGGTCTGATATTCTGGTCAGGAATATTCTTTCCAGCATTTTGGTTCTGATTTTTTCTAAAGTTAGGATTTCTCCCTGAATTAGCCTGTTGGCCATCCCAGGGAGATTTCCTTTCAATAGTTTCAACTCTATCCAACAATCTATCCATTCCTTTGACTATAGCATCAATATTTTGTTCAAAGGGCATATTTTCTTCTTTTACAGGTGTTCTTCTCTCATTCCTAGCTTTGGCTCTTTTGGAAAGTAGGTTAGCCTCAACACTTACTGCTACACTCTGCATTTCTTCCAGAGTGGGGGGGTTCCTTTCTCTTAACTGGAAAGCCATATCTAAATCAAATCCATCAGGAAATTTGATCAGGGCTAAACCAGGTGGGGGTCTAAGGTCAAGTGGAATGGCACTATAAACACTATTAAACCTAGTGCAATAGTCCTGAACGGTTTCATGAGGTCCCCTTCTAAGGTTCTCATATTCAGATAAAATCTATAGGGGGTCCTTCTTTTTCTCCCACCTATTCAAGAATTGCTGGTAAAGGACTCTTAGACTATCTATGCTCTGAGGGGCCAAGGATCTAAACCATGTTCTCACTTCCCCAGCTAGACTTTGAACAAAAATTCTCATTTGAACATCAACTATGTCAATTTCATATATCTCAAAATAGTCTGTCATTTTCTTAGTGTGTTGCTGAGCTGTGTAGGTTCCAGTTCCATCAAAAGTAGTAATTTTACTCTGATATTCCTGAGGCATGGCACCTAGGTGAGCAGGCATCACAAGGGGATCATATCTATTGGCCATGATTCTAGGTTGGGTAGTAGCGTGAACGGGAGTTGGGGTAACAGGAGGTGTTTGGGTTGTGGAGGAAGAACTGGAGGTAGTGATGGAATTTAGGGTGATGATTGACTGAAGAGGAAGTGAAGGGATGAAGGGAGGGGTGGAATGGATTTTAGAAGGGTGAGGGAAAAATGATGAACTAGCAAAAAGAGAGGTAGATTCAGAAAGTTCAGGTGTTCTATCGGTGGTAAGAGATGACTGAGTGGAGTTCTGCAGGTATCGATCAATTGACAAATTGGCTCGTTGGGTTTCAAGTTCTCTGAGGAATTCTGGATCCTGGACTAGGTCCAATAGTTCACTATCAGATGTGGTTCTAAACAGAGATAGTTCAAAATGTTTGTCAAAAGGAAGATCTTCTAGGAAAAGCCACTCAACAGGACATGATTGTGATCTGAACAAATGTTTGGGACTAACTGAACTCTCTTGTCTTCTAATGATTCTCGGAATCAGGTTGGAATTTTCAAACACATGGGGAGGATTTGGATCAGGGTTAGCCCTGGTGTAATTATTTCTTCCTAAAGCCAGATTTTGAGCTTTTCAATGCTATTCTTTTATGGATTTTTCAAAATAACTTCTATCACTCCTTTAAGATATTTCAAATTAAGCTTTTTAGGTTTCTTAAATGTTTGTTTCAACTGAAGACTTGTTGGTCCCCAGTATGGTTGCCACTATGTTACCACTTAGATTTTCCTCCAAAGTTATTGGAAAGAAGGAAAGGATCTAAGGTAACTACAAACCAATCTTTTAGACTCAGGTGCTAGCCAGCCTAAGTCCAGAGAGGGCTCTCTCTTTATGATTTATCGTTGTTTTGGGATGATTTTAGGCTAGTTATGAAAGTTTAAGTGTGTTTTGATTTTGATTGGGTGGTGGAATTCTGGAACAGATGGGTAGAGCAAGCCTTCAGTCCATTGGGCTATGGAGTCAAACAAAGAGTTGCTTAACTGGATCAAATCAATTGCTAAAGGAAGAGTTCACAGGGCAAGCTAGCACAACAGAAAGCAAATTTGTGGGTTGAAATGGATGAGGTAATCCTAGTCAAGGTAGAAGGGTAATGAAGAATCCTTAAACCGGGATCAGGATGAGGAAAAGAGGGAGGTCAAAGGTAAAGGGCAATTAAGAATCCTTCACTTTTGACCTAAGGGAAAAACTACGGAAGTAGGGGAGCAACTAAGATTTGCCAAACCAAGGTAATTCAGTAGAAAATAGTGAGAATGCAAACATGTCAAAACAGAGAGCTTAAAGCTAATTCTGAAATATTTTCCTTTGTTTACTATTCAGATTTTATAAAAAAAACATGTGAATATTTATAACATGATGAGAAAACAATAATAACATGAAGAGATACTACTTATTTGGTTTCCATCATGCATAAGAATCCTGTGAAATGTCTTTAACTTTATTTCATGATCCAATAGCCAATCAAGACTTGATTACAACAACTCACTAGCTTGATATGAAATGCATACCATAAATGTCTTTGAATCCACCCTAATGACTTCAATTTCTGAAGTATTTATACAAAAATTACACAAAAATATCTCATAACCATATGATATTTATTATAGGAAATACAAAATATGTTTTACATAAAGATAGTGATAGATGGAAAACAGATTGTTGCTGTCCCTTTATTTAAGAACGAGCAGGGTGTTGGAACTCGGATTTGTCTCTTGCAGTTTCTTTTGTAATTGTGTGTTGGATCTTCTTCTTACTTTCACCTGCTGATACTTTTTACCTATGTTCTGATACTCTTTACCTGTGTTACCAGACCTTAGCTTAGTAAATATTTTATACTTTATAGATTTACTACAGTAACTTATAGTATCTGTGTCATATCAGTCCACCATTCACCATTTGGTATTTTCATTCTGATTAATTTCCTGTACACTTCGTCAGCTTTAGTGTACTTTGCAAAGTTGGGTTGGACCGTGAACAGGTGTTTCACTTCATGTTCAATATAAAAAAGATTTTTTAAACCATCATAAAGCACCTTTCCTGTAGGTAGTGCTTTTGTTGTAGAAGAGCTGGCTTGACTTCTGGATTGTTTGTGCAGTTTCTCAATGTAATCGTCATGAGTCATTAACTTGTCATTTATGACCATTGGGCTTGGAAGGCCTTTTTTCTCTTAGAATGCCATATTTTAACATAAAATCACATATGTCCTCTTGAATACTTTGACATCTTTTTTCCAAATTAAGCATCAAGTTATTTTTACTAAGAAATTTCTTAATTTCCAGGATGGTGGCAGTTCTATCTTCAATTTCCAATTCCTCCGGCTAGTGCCTGTTTCCGCTATTCAAAAAGTTAATCAATTGGGTTGCCTCTTCAGGTTTCTCTCCCAATTCTTCTTTGCTTTTCTGTATGGCATCCATGGCTATTTTAACTAGCTCAGTCTATTCAAAAATGATTTGGATAGAAGGCCAAATATCTTTGATAGAATCAATGATATTGGTCCATAAGATATCTTTAATATCTCTTAAAGGTTTTTCTAATGTTAAGTCCTTTTCCAGGACTTTGATTCTTTCTTCCATCCTTCTATTTTTCCTTTCTTCCTCTTTGTTCTGAATCTATGCAAGCTCATAATTGGTTTCTAAGCTTGACATTTTTTCTTTAAGTCTCTTCAACTCAGTTTCCTGGATGCTCATTTGTTCCATGGCTTTGATCATTTCATCTGTCTTTCCTGATTCTGACTTTGTGTTGGCTGGTGTACCTATAGTCAAAGTGGTCCCTGTTACTGGCATTGTTGTGACTGGTGGAAGCATTGGTGCCAAGGTAGTTTCCAAAGTGGAAGTAGCTATAGAAACTATGGGAATAACAGTCTGAGAAGTGGTCGACTCACTTTGTTTAGACTGTATTGCTTTTTCTAATTCGTCCTTAGTTTCCTTTAGCTGGTCATTTAGTCTTAGGACCAGGTCCATAAGTTCTTCCTCCTTTTTCCTTTCTATAATTTCTGCAGTTTGAGGATGGTGGAGTGGAGGGATTTTAAGCTGCTTTTTCAAGGCAGCAATGTCATCATTCTTCTTTTTAATTAACTGTTCAGTTGCCTTCACATATTTGGGATCATGTCCCAATTCTATTATCAGATACTCTAAAGTTTTTATTCTGGCATCCTTAGCCTGAGAGGAAGCTTTTTCTAATTGCAGTTGTGTAGAGGTGTTATGCAATGAATTTTGTAGTTGATGGGCTGCAATGGCTTTGCTAGTTAAAGTAGAATAAACCATTTCCTTGGTTTTCTTATGTAGTTCTATTTGTTCAATAAGATCAATATCCTTTGCCAATACTTCAGAATCAGTTTTAAAATAATCTGCCATGGATTTTGGCTACTGTACAGTGGGCTTAAGAAAACTCATCTGCATTTTCCCTTCCTTTATGTCAAAAGCTGACATAAGTCTGGTCTGGTTGGTTGGGGCCATTTTGAGGTAATGGGCATAAGTTTGTGTTTTCAATTTCTCATTCCTCGCTTTTATTTATTTATGCTTACCCTTGATATCCAGGCCCTGTTCAGAAGAAGCCCTAAAGGATGACACCTCTATGCTCTGTTGTCTTTCCAATACTGGCATATGTGAAGTGGATGGGGTCCCACCTGTTGGGATAGTTTGCATGCTCTCTATCCTTCCTACCACTATGTTGCCTGTGGTCTCCTCAATGAACTCTTCTTCTGCATAGGGATTCAACCTTTGCCTTTTAGCAAAGGTTTGATCAGTAGGCCTACTGGAAGGAGTGGCCTCTTCCTTGTCTCTTTTAGGATTTCTTTCCTCATTGAGAGGAGTTTGTAAAACTGGAGGGTTGCTCATGATTTGCTGAGGTTGAGCCAACTCCTCTGAAATTTCAGGATGCTCTGACTCTTCTTGTTGTCCTGAATGTCCTGCTTGGTCTGATGTATCTTGATGCTCTGATGGTTGAGTGCTGGGTTCTTGTGACTTTTTTGGTGATGAAGTCTCTCCTGGCACCTGTACAAAGAAATTTTCATCAATCTTTCTTTCCAAATCTACCCATACATTGTCAACTTCAACTTGTGTGCTATCACGGTCTATTAGAGTTCCTTCCACCCATTCAGACTGATTTGCATATTGCTCAATCTCTAGGATCCTATGGTGGATGTAGGGGGATAGCTTATGCTTTTGCCTTCTGTCACAGATGAAGCTATGAGGGTCATAGGGCCAGATGAAGCTCTTTTTCAATCTCAATCTCTCAAGGATTTCCTCTGCCTCTTGCCCTGCTCTTCTGTTGTTGCAAATAAATGGGCTTAGGTGATCCTTTATCCTTAGCTGAGCTTTCTCATTAGTCTTTACAAAGTGGATTTCATCAGAATTTATCATTTTCCTATAGTACTCCAAGGCAAATAATCGCATGGGGAGATATTTGGAGATTTTATAGGGAGGCAGCTCACACCCATAAATTCTAATCTCGGTATGGTTCTGGTACAAGTACTAATCCCCAACCTTGTACTGCTTGGATAACTGAAGAACTCTTTTAATATCTGCACTAACCCTGGGAGGAGGATTTCCCAATAACATAGTAGTTACTGGATGTACAAATAAGTCAATGAAATCTATATAAGGATGAGGAGAAGAGCTAGAATAGTGGAAAGTTGAGGTCCAAAAGATAACAGACCTAGGATTCCCTTTAGTATCAAGCTTTTGGACAGAGAAAGGGAATTTATTAGTTTGTTAGTAGAGAAAAAGATGATATAAGACTGAAGAATATTTAAATACTCTCTCTTGTTCTAATCTCATGAATTGGTCATGCATCTTATCTGCAACAAATGTAGCATAGTCAAATTTGGCTGCAGGAGGTCGACGAGGGGTAAAAATAGACATGTAGGCTGAGGTCATCTCATCTACATACTCATTAGTAGTAAAACCTAAAATGCAAGCAATCATGGTGATGATATCCTTGCCCAAATTAGTAAAGAAGGATGACATGTAAGGTTGGGGGTCCTTTGGCCTATATTTTTCTTCCATGAAAGTCTGACAGATTTGGGTAATTTCGGAATTGGATAGCTTTGAAGATTTTTCAAGTAAATCAGTAATGGAAAGTGGAGTGAGGTCCTAACCAAGCTGCAACTGTAACATCTCATTTATGGATTTAGTTGTATTGGTGAATAGTATTTTCTGGTCTGAGGACATTACAACGCTCATATTAGGGTCATAGTTTGCATGGAATTGGTGGACAATATCTGGAAAAATATGGATAGTGGGGAATTGATACTTAGGTAGGTTTGATTCCCAAAGACCTATTTCATCAGCATGGTTCAGATAATTGTCCCGGTACTTACAGTATAATTTCAAGGGGGTTTCATCAAAAGTAAGGTCCTTTATTTGAAAATCTTTATTAGCCAAGGGAAGGTGCTCCAAATTATTGTGGGGAGTAGTAAGTGGCATGAAATTCAGGGTGACGGGAACTTCCATCCTTGGTTCTTGTGTATTCAAGGATGTCCGGAGGGAAATTCATGGATCTTATGGAGAACCAGGTTGTTCTAGGGAGTATTCAGAGTATCAGACCATTTAAGTTTTGACAAAAACACTCAATTTCTAAAGTAATTCAGTCCTGGTTTGATATAAACATAGGGTTTTCTAGTAGAAGTGGGTAAATACCTAGTTATGGTGGTACGGGAAACGTAATGGGACTGGTGTGTAGTCTGGATGGGGCGTGTTGGTCTGCAGTGGCGACTGGGAGTTCAGCAGCTTCGTGCAGTTGATGGTTTGAATGCAGGGTGACAGCATGAACGTGCTTCTGTGTGCATGGAGAACAGGAGGTTCTATTGTTTCGGTAAAACAAAAATAATGAGTATTTTTGTTTTTATTCACAAAGTCAAAATGTTTGGCAGGTATGGTGAAAGGGAAAGATGGCGCCAGTTAATGGATGGGACACTTTGTCATTTAGTGATGGTGGTAAGCGGAAGCGGTAATGGTTTTCATCACACAGCTTTTGAGCGCTAGGCGGTATTTGGAGAGGTCCGCCCGATGCCATTCATTGAGCGACACGTAGCAGCGGGCAAATAGTAAAACTGCTCACATCAGGTGGGTAAAGTTCGATATCGGAGGCTGCTCGATATGAGCGTCGACCGTCAGATCTGAAAGGGCTAGATCGTGAGGTGATCGGAACATGGATATGATCGAGAGTTAATTGAGGGGCCCAACAAGAACTAATTGCAGATTTAGGGAAATTAATAACATCGGGGGTGATGTGATTAGGCGAGGATAGATTATTAATTAACCACAAATTGTTTAATTAATCTTTGTTATTTGGCGAGAGTCTTAGGTTATTAATTAACCGCAAGTCGATTAATTAATCCCTTATTTTAATTGTTCATTATTAAGGTTTATGTTTCAAACCTTGGGTATGGGATTATTAATATATGGGGTTTTTAATAAAATATATGGGAAAGGGATGATTTTTGGGGATTTAATACATAAGTAAAATCAGATGTTAATATGAGATGAAAATAAAAGTGCGCTAAGCATAATGCGTTTAACACTAATTTGTTTTTCATATTAAAATATTATAACTTAGGCTAAAGGGATTTTGTGGGGTAACCACTTTTCCTTAGCAAATAGTGAATTTACTTAGGGAAAAAGGAGTTTTTAGAGTGGGTGTATAAATGATGATGGGGTGAATGTTGATGAGGGTTTTTTAGCACTTTTGACCTTATAAGTTATTGGGCCAAGGGTCTAGTCCCTCCAGAAGTCAGAGAAATCTCTGAGCCCCTTTAACTTAAGGTTTTTGGAACTTTTGCTTGTGGGAAATTAGTTACAATAAGGGGTAAAACGAATGACGAAATTAATCATGTAACCTTGTAAATGTGTCTATGTCATCCATGCTTTGCCAAAGTAATTTAATGATGAAAGAAAATGATTCGAGCTTTTAACTTAACCATTCATCATACATAATTATGCAACCAATCATCTACTTACCCACCTACACAACCTACCATTTTTACTTCTTTTATTAGGGTGCACCTAAACTAGCAAACCCTTATCAAACTTTTCTTTTCTTTTACAATGGAAATCTATCTAAGTCTATCCTTATTACATCCAAGGGCTTAGATTAAATTGTTGAGCTCCTTTTATTCAATCTACCTATCTACTTATCTGCCAAGATTAAACAGTTTGTTCAGATTTTATTCTCTATCTCTAAGCATAAAATTCAAAACATGGAATAGCCAAGATTAGACTATTTGGTTACCATGGATTGTGGCATGATTAACAAGTTGCACACAATCTTTTTATTTTTCACCAAGTAAATGGTAGTGGTATTTTGACTTGCACACTTTCATGGTCTTTTCATTTTTCTTGGGGTTCATTTTTCATCTTTTTTGACCTTTTTAATTCTTTTTATCCTTTGATTTTTCTTTTAGGATATACCCTCTTTACATTTTTTATTTTTTTATTTTTTATTTTTTACAAATATGGAAAACATTTGCAGAAAGCAAAGGTATGTACATATTATAGTGATAAACTAAGTCGATCATAAATTATGACACCTATTGGCATAGGAACATAATAGTTCGCTCCTTCTTCTGCAGGGTCTTTTACCCAAAACTTGGACCAAGTTTGGCCATGCCCAATAGGCCCCCAACACTCACCCATGACTCGTCCTGAGTCACTCACCTTCGACACCCTTGATTTTTGTTGCAATCAGGTTGTACACTGAGTTGTACTGAAGGACCATTTTTGCCTTCAATTTTTCATCCTGATGCGCTTCCTTCATCAAAGCTTTTGTAGTAGGGCCAATAGTCTTTTGCAATATTTAAGTTTCCTTTCTCTTCAATTCCATCGGCTTCTTGTCCACTTCCTGGGAAAGTTGCAGGGCTTCCTCCTTCCATGGCTGTGTCCTCTCTTATAAGATTTGTGTTGTCCTTCGAAGCTCATCGATTTGTGCCTGGAGGTTCTTTCCTTCAGTAATTCTAGCAAGCCTCTGCAAGACTAGTAAGTTCTTCATAGGTGCCAAGGTCTCATCACGATGCTTCTTCTTGGCCTACAATTCTTCCTCGATATTTAATACATTTGGATCCTCTTGTAGTGAAGTCCAAATCTACATCGTATCATCAATTAGTTTTCCACAATCTTCCACTGTATCAGATCAATGTTATACTGAGGTCCCTTTGTCTTTGATCCTGAACCTATCGTGGCGTAATTGACTAAAACCTTATTCACAGCTCTGATAGCTACACTTCATATTCATATTTCAACTCAGCCATAGTATCCTTTGAGTCCTTGATTGTGAGGGTGAGCTCATGACCATTTATGCTGGTGCTTCATCCTCATGGACCTACACGTTTGGAACTATGTTGCATGTCTCATCAATGACCTTCTCCAAATGTTCTCATTCTTACCTTGCTTCCTCCCTATCCTTGGCCAATTTCTCCAATTCCTTCTTCATCGATGCTTTTTCTGACTCCACCTTTTATTTTAACAATGACATACGCTGCTCTCATTCTTGTAATTCTACAGTGATACCTTGGTGAAATTCATGCAGCATATTGTGCCATGCTTTGGCTCACTCTTTATTTTCTACTACTTCAAACTTCAGTGCCCGAACTAGCACCTATAACATCCTAACTCTGAAAGTTATTTCCAGTATTTTTTCTAGTTTCATTGGTTGGGTTACCTGCTCTGGCTGCCTCACTGCCTGTGGAAACACCTTCACCTCTGTGATGCCCTATTGCACCTCAGCGAAAATCACTTTGTAGTGATCATCAATATTGTCCCAGGTGTTAGAGTCAGTCTTTTCATCCCTCCGTTAGCGATCAAAATCTCTTTTGTTGCATTTCATTTTTAGGTGTCTCATTCAGTCTAGTCATTTGCATTCCATTAGGAGAATCGGTTTTCTGACGGACGGGTCTTGTCACTCATCTCCCTCATGTCATGTACCTGCTGGTCCATGTCTGCTCATCAAAGTCAATTTTAAAGTCATGTACAGTCTTGTTTGGTCTCGTGGTCAGCAAAGAGTCATTTTAGTCATTAGGTCTAGGGTTTCATCTTCAAAGTGTTTAATAATGTCCGCAGGCACATGAGGGAGGCTCACAATAAGTTTTCATCGCAAATTTCATCATCGCAATCTTTGATCATGACTTTTCTTCAAAACTCTGTTTTGAAGAAAAATCGTCAAATTTCGTCTTTTGTAATAAATACCATGTGATTTTCAAAGTTGTTTCAGTTGTAAAGTCCTTCAGGTGCAACCCTAGTCACCTTTGCCAAACACCATGCCATCCATCCCTGCAGAACAGATAAAGAGATTCATCATCAGCTCAAAAATCAAAAGGAAACAAGCAAAACAGAGTTCTCTTGTAAAAGTGTTAAAGTCTTCAAACAGTGGGTTTTTAAATCAAAAATCAAATTCCATGATGTATAAGACATTTTGGTGTTTAAACAATCCAATTGCGCACCAAAGACATCAGTGGAGCCAAGAGAAATCATGGAAAAATCAGTTGGAGGGCGAAACAGAGTTTTGAAGGGCCGGTTGTTGGTGAAATTGCAGGTGCGGCGCACTGGATGGAAGTTGCGGTGCACATGGTCATCGCGGCGCATAGAGCCATTCTACGCAGTGTAAATTTTCAACGTGCGTGGTGCATACAGTGTGCACGGCGCACAGGGCCGACACATAAAAAACTTTGCCACTATTCCATAAATTCAAAATAACTCAATCTCTTTTGCTCCGTGTAAGTCAAATCATCTTGCAAATGCCATTGAATAGTGTTTGGTGTGGTTTCAAAGGTTGGTTTGGAGAATTTGAATGTCAAACCTTAAATTTTAATCTCTTATTAAAGATTGCTCCTTAAAGGTTTTGTGTTGAAGTTTTTAAACATTTTTGTGCCACATATCCCATCCTCTGTTATCTCATTATCCCATTATATCCTCAATACACCATTCTCTTACATACCAAGGTCATTCACTCCTAAGTCCTATTTTCCCTATCCCTAAACCCTATCATTCCCTATCACTCTTCCTCTCTCATATCACTTATAAAATCCCAAATTCCCAAACACAGTCAAGTGACTATCCTCACACTTTAAATTCACTTGACAAAACCACATTATTCTCACTACCTTATTTCCCATAATCCCTTATTGACTTTGAAACACTTGGAAATTGGAGACAAAGACATCAAACTCTTCATATTCACCTCAGGCAACTGTTATAGACATTTTTGTGCCTTACAGCTTTGAGCATGAAATGTCCATAATCCAAGGGATCCAAAGTCCCTAAAAGTGTTGTTCCTACCCCTAAAGGAACAAGGTCAACCAATGACAGCTTCTCCCAGAAGTTCTCCACCAAAAACCACTCAGAATCAGTCAATTCAGGATCAATTCAGATGCTCTACTAGCTGCCTGCATTGCAATGCACCCCAGTACACTAGCTAGGTGCGTTGCAACGCACCTAAATGCACTACCAGGGTGCGCTGAGCGAGAAATGCCAAATGGCAGTGTCATTCCGCGAGGTGTACAGACACTGGAAGCTTCCAGAATCTTCTCCAATGACACTTGCCTCAATGAATTCGACCAGTGATGAGTAAGAGGCTCTCAGCCTCCAAGTGGAAGCAAGAACTGACAGAGAGAAGCCACAAGTCAAAACATAAGCTGACTCATTCTCTCTGCTTACATCTATATATGGATCCCTCATCCCAGAGATCTAGGGGCTGGAATTTTGTACTTTGCAGAGAATTGTTGTTGGTTTGAGATTGAGATTAGTACATTGGGTGATTTATGCTTTGTTGGAGGAGAGGAAGGGATTCCTTTGGTGGGAGGTAAATGTTGGATCGGGACTCACTTGGTTGTATCTCCTCTTGGACTTTCTTATCATATCAATAAAATTATTTGAGTTTCTCCTACATGCTGTGTATCAATGATGTTTTGTTATATTTGCATGTTTAGCTTAATCTGATCCTAAGCTTTTTATGAATGTAAATCTATATCTTTGTGTAGTTTCTCTCTTCTGTGATCTTGCAGGAATTCGGTGAAGTTGGGCCGGTAAGGGAGCAGGAAGCTGGGAGCTATTGAAGAGAGGAGCGATTGGATCAACAAACTAGCGAAAGACACAGGTTAGTTACATCCTTCCTCTTCATTTACATTTCATAAAGAAGAATACTCAAGTAGTTTTTCCTTGTTTGTTGCTAAGGCACTATCACACCTTAGAGTGGGATAGGGGCATTCTGAATAGATACTTTCCCAACAACAAATTGGCGACTCCGCTGGGGAACGTATCTAGTTAGTTTATTTGTGTTTCTATTGTTGTTCTTCTCATAAACTTAGGGGTGGCGAATCGAACTGCATTTGCCATTTACAAATGCAAAGTAGAGATCTGCTACTCTAGTCCATTCACTGGGCCTGTTTATGATCTGAACAAGCTGATCCACAAATGCTCTAACTGCCCTTTGTGATAGCTCTTAGTCCTCCTTTAAATCATCCTTCTAATTGTACCTTATTGATAGCTTTTATCCAGCCAAAAACCATAGATCAGACTGCAAACCGTGACCCAGAACCCAGAGACAATTCTCGTTTCTGCTTCAGCGCAGGCTCTGTGAAGAGGTTCTGCATTTCAATGCAGGTCCCGAGAGGGCTACCTGCGCTGCAATTCAGTTTCTCTGTGCAACAGGTGCGCTGATCAGCCTTTGCCCTGTGCAGCTGTGGTTCTTTGCCTCCTTGTGTTCAGTTTTATCTCTGATTTTTGCAGCTTGTTATCAGTGAGTGTACCTATCTGAAAACCCCTTTTCTTTGCCTTAATTCCGCCTCAGTTGTATAAAAGAAACTGTATTTGTTTTTGTGTATTTGTTACATCATTTGTAGTTTCCCATTACAAAAGTAAACTAGTCATACTGTCGCCCTTAGATCTAGACCTGTCGTAAGTGTCGTTTTGATCTTAGGAGTAAGTTTGTTTGCTTTTGACAGTTGATTGCGCTTTTACTTTTGTCTTTTGGTTTGAATTTGTGAATTTCTAGTGTCGAAACAAGTGTTTACTTCAAAATCATAAAGTGTCGTAATCGTCTTTTTGATTTCAAAAAGAAACTTGTTTGTGTTTTCACTTGAAATCGAATTCAAATCTGTACAACAACTTTCTTTTTAGGCATCAATATTAAGAAAGTGAAAACAATACATGCATTTGTGCATTTTCATATTGATAGTTTGTATGGTTTGATTTAGGAAAAGTGCATTTACAGTGTGCTCTATGCTCTTTGAGAAAAGTTTGTGTCTTTCTTTTCCCCTTGTAGCTAGGATTTTCATTGTTGAAAAGAGATAAAAGCTTGCTTATCATCTTTAGACTACATTTAGGAATTGTATCTACATCTCGTGGTGATCCAAAAAGGCAAACTTCTAAGAAAGATCAACCTAAAATAAATTGAATGAACTTAACAACGCTTTGTAACTTAACGCACAACATAGAGGTATAGGCTAGAGACGTGTTCCGGCGTCGTAAAACCTGGTGACTGTCGGTCTCGCTGATGGTTGGGTGATTCCTCCTGAGAGACGATAAGTGCCAGTACGGATTTTGCTCCCACGTACCATCGAGTATATATTGGGAGACCCCTATAGGCATAAAACCTTTATCCATAGGAAGCCGTGTCGGCCGCCCTACTGATCGCAATGCACTGAACACAGCATTCGGGAAGATTGACCGCCCGTACCTTAAAAAGTATTCTGCGGTTTTGCGATTGGTTTGGCACACCCTCTACCTAGAACTCCAGAGTAGTCCCTTTCATTCCTTTTCAGACTCCTTAACGGAAAAGGTCCATCTGAGCACTTGTCACTTCAGGCTCATTAAAAATCGAAGGTGACTAGAGTCATCTTTTGCTTTTTCTCGACTCTTTAAAATTGAAAAAGCAAGTTGTGTCTAAGCGTCATTAAAATTAATTTTAAACGGAATATTCATACCCTTTTTCCCGCGTTGATCTTTAGGTTGAGAAAATGGAGCCTACCAACCAAGGAATTCCCCTTGGTGGAAATCCTAGTCCCTTCTCCTCTTGGGGAGATGTTGGTGCGCCCCATATGGCCACATTGTCGCTTCCAGGACTGGCAATTGGCCTGCCGGTCTGGCTCTTCTCAACCAATGTCGTTCAGAACACCAGTATTCCTGAACAGTCGAATCAGCAATTAGACGAGTCCAGAATTTCCCACCAACCTTCTACTTCCTCTAATTCTTCTTCTCTTCCTTCCTCTTCGCGTGACGGGACTGGTAAAGCTAAAAACCAAGTTCCTAAGGAGAAGAATGAAAAGAAGAAGAAGGAGAAAAAGAAGAAGGAGCCAAAGGTGACTGGGGGCAAACGAGTGTCGTCTAACGAAAATCCACACACTGCACTGACCAGGCCTAAATCGCCATGTATCATTTGCAAGGGAGACCAATTTCATAGAGATTGTCCCTGTATCCCTTGGATACTAAGGGACTGGTCTCCCCGTTTGCACAATCTGGTGGCGTCAACCTCTGATAGCCATGTTGAAAGCACACCATCAACTAGCGAAAGTGAAGTTCCAGGACAAAAAGGGAGGGCTAGACCTCCCTGTAGACTGTGCGAAGGCAACCATGCCCTCCACCATTGTCCCTTCTTAGACGAGGCTAAAAGAGTCTTGGAAGATCGTCCAGTTTCACCGTTACAACTTCCTCCTGGATATAAAAAACTCTTGCCAAGTCCTTCGTTAGTTGAGAATCCAGCTGGCCCGCTCAAGTGGTCAGCTGAAGCGTCTATCATTGAAGATAAACCAACTAAATCCATACCAGACGAAAGTCAAAAGGTCGAGGCGGCAGTTGACCCGGTCTTGCCTTCAGAGGTTTTTTCTTCGAATGATACAGTCACTGAAGAGGATAAAGATGACACCATCCAAATTCTCTTCATCAACACAGACTCTGACGAACACGGGGGCAATCCACCTATTCCTTTATCGCAAGAAGGAAATTCGTCAGAGCGATACCCGGCCGTCTACTCGGTCCCACCACCAAGCAACCTAGTTGTATCCTTCGACTGGAACCAACTAGGCAGACCCCGTTTGCCAGCAAGCATACCATTCCGAATTATCGTTCAAATATACAGAATGGTCATGGCTAGCACCATCATTGATGAGGGGGCATCTGTGAGTATCCTTTCCTCTATTGCTTGGAAAGCGCTTGGTTCACCATCGCTTTTGCCTGAAATGAGAAATCTGACAGGCTTTGATAAAGGAACCAGTCGACCTTTAGGGATCCTCCCCAATGTGCCCATAACATTGAAAGGGAAGACCGTTCAAATGAACGTGATGGTCGTTCAAGGACCCTTGGATTATAACCTACTCCTTGGACGAGACTATATTTATTGCATGGGAGCCATCCTCTCCTCACTCTTTAGAGTAATGTGTTTTCCGCACAAAGGAAGAGTAGTCAAGCTCGTGGACCAGCTTTCATTTCCCGGATCACGCATCGCAAATAGTCATATACCATCCCTAAATGGTCTCTTCACACAAGAAATGTCTCAACCCATGGTCCGTCCTCCCGATGAGCGCGAGTAATTCGAAGGGATATGATTGGAACCCAGGGGGCATGCGTCCTGGTCTGCTTCAGCAGGAAAACTTTGGGTATAGGGTAGGTTTCCGCGGGAGAATATGACTAGTCTGTACCCCGTCCGTGATTAAGATAGGGGTTATTCTAGAATAAGATTCTTTTGTCAAAGTTATGTGAGTTGGCGGGTATTGTCACTCACCTTTGTTTATCTCGGTAGACATCGCCGAAGAAGTGTTTTGTTTGAAAGATTAATAGAACAATCTTTGGGTAACCTGAAAGAGGTAGGCCTCTCTCGGTAAAACAATTGTTTTGGCGGAAGTGAAGTAGAGGTAACCTTGAAACTCTGTTTTATACCTGGGGGCATGCAAACCTTTTGGAGTGCAAGCAAGGGGCGGCTATTTATTTTTTAAATTTTTAGGTCCTCCCTTTAAACCTGTAGGTCTAACCCTTTAAACTCGTAGGATTAGTCGTTTCCGAACTTGCATAACGAAAGGATCCGGAGCAAAGCTTTGTAAGGCGCAAGCTCCATAAAAAATGGAATCTTAAATGAGACATTCTTATCATATGACTGGAATCGAGCAGTTTTAGCACATAGTTCATGCTCGTTAAAAAATAAACATAAGATCGAGCAGTTTTAGCACATAGTTCATGCTCGTTAAAAAATAAACATAAGATCGAGCAAGTGTTTCAACCCGCATTTAAGCTCGTTAAAAAATGAACTATCCTCCGGTAAATAACCACCGTGAATGTAATATTATCAGCCATTAAAGCCTTGGTCGTGTTTGCACCATCACCTCCACTTTTCCATTGGCCGATCATTCACCTCCATTTGATTGTTTACCCATTTTGAGGAACAGCTACGAAGAGTGATTTCACTAGCCATCCTTGTGACACTGCCGTGATTGGAAAATTCCAACCCTTACCTGGAATCAGCTGCTACCCGTTTTATCACTTGTTCCTCAAAAGACGAGTCTTCTTTAAGCTCTTTTCATCTGACTCGTAAAATATGAAAAGATTGTCGAGTTTTGGCCTTCCAGCTCGTTAAAGTGACCGGAAGTGCTATCCCTCCTCTAGATTTTAATCTTTTTGGACCTGAGGGATTATTGCACAAAAAGATCGAGCGCTTGCTTTGTTCGGCTCGTTAAAACTATCGAAAATTCATCCCTTCTGTATTGTTTTATACTTTTTCGGACTTAAGGGATTAGATGACGAAAAAGGACTTTTGGACTTATCTTTACGTACCTTTTTAGACTCTCTAAAAATGAAAAGGACCGAGTTATCTTTGTCGTTAGACTCGTTAAAAAGATTAATAGCGACAAACTTGTCTTTAGACGAGAACGAGTTTCACTATCGCTAGGCTCGTTAAAACATAGCGATGGGTTTGCCCGAAGGGAAAATTATAGAACAAGCATATGTTATCCTCCTCAAGCTTGACAAAAATAAAGAGGTACTGGTCAGCAATGACTGGGGAAAAATTGGGAAGAAACTCAAAGAACTTTTATTGGTAGCAAGTCGCTCTTGAACATGACACTTCTGCTCCATGCCTGAGTCGGGTTGGGTTGTTTCATTCACCGGTCACATCACCATGGTCTCGCCATACCATCCATCTTCGGGGTAAATGCTACCAATCCATCATATAAGTGTCGCCGATATGTTCAAGAGAAGTCAACCGTGTCCCATCCACTACCATACATTATACTTCATTCTTTCATGACCGCCACCCTGAACCATATATCATCAGATCGTTTTCACCTCCGTCAACATCATTTGCTCCGTTCCGTGTCACTGATGTGGGATACATTAAGGCCCTCCTTTGACGGATCGCTTCTTGTCGACATCAGCTCATTATCCAAGAAGTTGATCTAGGAACACCCCTTCAGTACTTTGAAGCTTGCATGCCTCAATGGCAAGTTTCTCACTTCCAGCGACAGGTATACATCAATGACCTTCGACCGAAAGATTTTGCGTGGTGTTCGACGCCAAGTCCTTTATTCACACCACGTGAATTGTACTACAGTACCTTGAGGGTCATTATCATTATCGGTGATTCCTCTCGTGCTTGTTAACAGTTTACATCATTGACTGGTAATCAAGCGATGTCTTTCCATGTTCGACTTCAAAACATTTCTCACATGGATCGACTTGTACTTAGAGTGAAGATCGGACAAGATTGAAGACCCCGGATCTAGTTTCATCCATCCGGGCTGCGATATATATTCAGGAAAAATAAAGACATTGACATGTACAACATTGCAGCACAGATAATCATCCTACCAAAAGGATGATGATTCCATCAAGATCATCAGTCTACCATCTGACGATTGTCTGTCCTATGTACATAAAAATGAATTTATAAAGCTGAGGATGGGAATGCATGCCTCAGCTAGATCATGAAAACAGTATGAAAAATAATGTATTGTATTGTATCTTATTACAGGTCTCCTCCCAGCATTGAAAGAACTTTGGATCCTCCTAATAAAGCATTTCACCCGATAAATGGCCTCATACTTTAGGGGGCAACTGTTATAGACATTTTTGTGCCTTACAGCTTTGAGCATGAAATGTCTATAATCCAAGGGATCCAAAGTCCCTAAAAATGTTGTTCCTGCCCCTAAAGGAACAAGGTCAACCAATGACAGCTTCTCCCAGAAGTTCTCCACCAAAAACCACTCAGAATCAGTCAATTCAGGATCAATTCAGATGCTCTACTAGCTGCCTGCATTGCAATGCACCCCAGTACACTAGCTAGGTGCGTTGCAATGCACCTAAATGCACTACCAGGGTGCGCTGAGCGAGAAATGCCAAATGGCAGTGTCATTCCGCGAGGTGTACAGACACTGGAAGCTTCCAGAATCTTCTCCAATGACACTTGCCTCAATGAATTCGACCAGTGATGAGTAAGAGGCTCTCAGCCTCCAAGTGGAAGCAAGAACTGACAGAGAGAAGCCACAAGTCAAAACATAAGCTGACTCATTCTCTCTGCTTACATCTATATATGGATCCCTCATCCCAGAGATCCAGGGGCTGGAATTTTGTACTTTGCAGAGAATTGATGTTGGTTTGAGATTGAGATTAGTACATTAGGTGATTTATGCTTTGTTGGAGGAGAGGAAGGGATTCCTTTGCTGGGAGGTAGATGCTGGATCGGGACTCACTTGGTTGTATCTCCTCTTGGACTTTCTTATCATATCAATAAAATTATTTGAGTTTCTCCTACATGCTGTGTATCAATGATGTTTTGTTATATTTGCATATTTAGCTTAATCTAATCCTAAGCTTTTTATGAATGTAAATCTATATCTTTGTGTAGTTTCGCTCTTCTGTGATCTTGCAGGAATTCGGTGAAGCTGGGCCGGTAAGGGAGCAGGAAGCTAGGAGCTATTGAAGAGAGGAGCATTTGGATCAACAAACTAGCGAAAGACACAGGTTAGTTACATCCTTCCTCTTCATTTACATTTCATAAAGAAGAATACTCAAGTAGTTTTTCCTTGTTTGTTGCTAAGGCACTATCACACCTTAGAGTGGGATAGGGGCGTTCTGAATAGATACTTTTCCCAACAACAGCAACGTAGATGAAGAAGGCATCAAGGAGGCGTGAAGGGACATGATCTTGGTCGAAGCTTCGTTGGCTGAGCATGATACTCAATGATGGACCTTCAGTCCAGATTTCAGCAAATTTGGAGAAAATTTTGTCAATTTTGAATTTTTTTTTTACTTCCAAACAAATTTTCCTGCCCAATGCGTAGCACCACTTGGTGCGCGCTTATAATTGGGAGATCCTCTGGAGGAAAACTTTGCATTTCTAGATTTTTTATGAAAAATTATGCATTCTCATGAATTACCTAAGGATTTCATCAAGTTTTGGGTTGCCTAAAGGGTCAAAAACACACAAAAAATGACCTTTCTGCCACCTTTTGCACCCACAGGAAGCACTGTTGGGATATTGGATTTTTGGAGGCGAAAATGGACACCAAATCCAGAAATTACACTTGGGTTGGAAAGTAGACAGGCAGGGATTTCCAACGAGCTATCATGAGCTCAATTTGGACTTTGGGAAGTGCCTCAAAATCAGCTCTAAAGTTGTGCTACGCATACAGATTTTGGGTGTGGCGCATAGAGAATTTTGGCCTATTTTTCACTCTCTAGCTCAGAATTTCACCTAGTTTTGACTAGTTTCACTTTTTCATGTAACTCTTGATCTACCTTTATGTAATTTCATGAACATGATGTAATTTTGGCACATATTTAATTTTTTAGTAGATTCATTCACTAAAAAGTGAAAAACAACTGAATGAATCAGTTTACTAACATATAGAGGAAAGTTGTTTCATTGCCTATTTTTCAGATCCTTGTTTAGATATGGTTGAAATAGCTCCTAGAATGATGAGCTCGACCCCTAGAGGCATGGGAAGGAGTTAGGCTTGTCTATATCATGTAATTTCTCAATCATTTTCAGGGTTGGACACTTGGGATTGCTTGGCACTCCATTGTACATTTGATTTTTGCATTTTTGGCAAAGAAAAGACCAGGGTTTTGCAGCACTTGTTGGGATCCTTGTGGCTCTGTGTTTTGATGGTATTTTTCTTCATGTAATTGTAAGTTCATTGATGTTTTATGTATGCCATTTCCCTTCTCTTTGCTTCTGAAATTAAACAAATTGAGTGACAAAGGTAGAATTCATGAGTTTGTTGTGCTCTGCCTTAAACTTTGTTTAGTTTTACATGTTTTCATCTGTTTGGAGAGGATTCTTGCAGCCTCTTGCCCTCTTCAGCTCCTCAGTGGTCTTTTCTATCCATTCATTTAATCTAAAGCATCAAAACTACTGCCTACCTTGCCCCAACCGGAACTCTGCAAAAATTTGGCCTCATCCCCGGACCCAAATTTGCCTTTCCCTTTTTCCAACAAAACCCCCAAAAAATCAAATCAAATCCTTGTACTTCATACCTAGCCTAAAATTAGTTTTATTACAGTCATCTCAAGCCCCAAAGATCATATTTGTTGGAAATAATACTGAGAGGGGGGGTGAATCAGTATTATCAGATCAATCAAACCTTTTCAATGCTCAGAAACATATACGCTACTTCAGTTAAGTAAAACAGCGTGTACACGCTACTGTGACTAAATAAAACAGCGTATAAGCAGAAAACTCATAACTTAGTTAGCTTATTCTTCAGTTAAGTTCATCAGGACATTATTCAGCACATTAACAGTAAGCAGATGCAGTATAACAGAACGGATCAAAAGTCACACACATGAACACCAAGATATAAGGTGGAAACCCAATGTGGGTGAAAACCACCTGCTGCAAGTTATCTCTATCTTTCTTTAAGAAACTTCAGTTTACAATCTTTTGTACTGGTGCAGCCTTATACCAGTACGCAGGCTACAACCTGCAGAAGGCTACAACCTTCTCTCGTTCTCCAAACTTCCTTGGAAGGGAGCTCCAACCCCCTTTGTTCTTGTACTAGCCAAGATACTAGTACGTAGGTGCTGACCTACAATCTTCTTTTCTTCAGGTATCACCTTTCATACATTTTCAGACTTGAATATTCCTGAAGCACAACATTACAATCTGAAGACCACAATTCATTCAATTTCCACAACAGATCATTGAAGCATAAAACAACCAAACTCTGAATCACTGAACCACTGAACCCTGTCAATCACCAGTTATCAGAACACAGAGCAGACTACAGAACTCTGCAATAACTGTCAGACCCCACTGTAAACCCAAAAACAAGCTTCAAAAGATATACGCTACTTCAAGGAGCCAAACCCGCGTATACACGCTCTTTTACCGAAGCCAACCTGCGTACAGATCTAAAAATAAACTTTCTCAATTTGCAGCTGTACCAGACATTAGTTAGACCCAGAACATAGCATTGCGACAATATGCAGATCTAGAAATAAGCATAATCAACCATATCATGATAGTGCATTTCAAACCATTAGATCCCGATCTATCCTTAGATCTAGTCTTCCATCAACCAATGTGATCTCTCCTTGGCTTAGATCAAGCAACCCAGCACCTGCAAATCAGATCTCTTTCACTCTTAGATATTCAAGCCCTTGTCGAAAGATGATTTTGCCTAATGATCTTCTTCTCCTTATATAGTCTTAGGCCTAGCTCAATACCAAGAGCCAAAACCATAGTAACACAATACCATCAACTTCAAAACTAGGGATCGACACGCCCGTCGAGACACAATGGTCCGAAATCATAGGCACAACTTCCAAGGACTAACCACCATGGACCAAAGGAACCTTTCCACATACACGCGCTTTTTATGAATCGAACTAGCGTGTACACGCGACTTGGGCTTAACGAAACGGCGTGTATGAGCTTCCTTGGCATGCTGTACTGAGATCTGTCTTCTGATTAAGATGCCATCACTTGTACCAACCTCTGAGCACTTGTACCATCCTCTGAGTGAGTTGCCATCAAGGACAACACTTGAATCATAATGCCAACAATCTCCCCCTTTGGACTTGATGGCAACCACCACACCAAGTCACTCTCCCCCTTTGACATCAAGAGCAAAGGGCTGTGCTCCCCCTGAGGACATGCTGATACCTCTGCTTGGCTGTGCTGACTCGTGCTCCCCCTGACAGTAGGCCAGATCTGAAAAAGATGTTCTTCAACAAGAGCCAAGATTTATACACCATAAGGGACCTTCCTATCACCAAAAGACTCAATACATACATCCATACTCCCTACCAAGAGGGGACATATCAGAAACAACCAATTATATTACAGCATTCATCCCAGGCATAGTGGGGAAACCAACATAGGCCGTTACATGACCTTGACACCATAAAAGAGATATGACAAGAGAGATACATGACATAGAGACAACAGATCTAGACCAAGACTTAGGAAAGACACCAGCAACATCTGATAAACATCTTGTTAGATCAGCAACCAGAATTTCTTTCTGAGCTCCTTCTCCTGAAACCAACAACCAAAACATCTGAATGCCAACAATGCTTTATGAGACTTTTGAGCTGCTCCCCCTGAACCTGTGCCTGAAGAATTCTGACATTCCTATTGCTTTTCAGAACTTCAGAGTTTTCCCTTGCTGTTCAGAACTTCATATACGCGTTTTATCCTATATAAAACAGCGTATGTACGCGGATATTCTTTCTGCAACAAGCGTCCAGCATACACGCGACTTACCCACCATAAATCCGCGTGTATACGCTCATATCCCTTCCGTAACCTGCGTATACCAACTTTTCTGTAGGACAAACAATCTTCAACAACAGGATGAAGCATCAACTACTCCCAGCTTTTGTCTGAGATATTCAAAAGTTTCCCTGGGCAGTGGTTTTGTGAGAATATCAGCAACTTGCTCCTTAGAAGGAACATACTCCAACTTGACCTTCTGCTCAAGCACTTGTTCCCGAAGAAAATGGTACTTGATTGGTATGTGCTTGGTCTTTGAGTGCATGACAGGATTCTTTGAAATGCTGATTGCACTTGTATTATCACATAAGATAGAGACAGGTGGAGTGCAAGTGATTTGAAAGTCCTGCAAGGTCTGCATCATCCAAAGAAGTTGTGTGCAACAAGATGCTGCAGCCACATATTCTGCTTCAGCTGTAGATAAGGCAATCGAACTTTGTTTCTTGCTGAACCAAGATACTAATCTAGAACCCATGAAGAAAGCACCTCCACTTGTGCTTTTCCTATCATCCACACTTCCAGCCCAATCTGCATCTGTGTAAGCATGAAGAGTGAGATCAGTATTTCTAGGATACCATAAGCCATAGTTTTGGGTCCCTTGAAGATATTTGAAGATTCTTTTGACTGCCTGAAGATGAGTTTCCTTTGGGTTGGCTTGAAATCTTCCAACCATTCCTACTGCATGTGTAATATCTGGTCGAGTACCTGTCAAATAAAGCAAACTCCCAATCATGGATCTATAAGTGGGTTGGTGAACTGCTGCTGATTCATCATTTGCACTGAGGCTGCATCCTGTAACCATGGGTGTACATACTGGTTTTGACTCTTCCATGCCATACTTCTTCAAGATCTGCTTGAGGTATTTGGTTTGAGACAAGAAGATACCTCCTTCATTTTGTTGGATTTGCAATCCAAGAAAATATGTCAATTCTCCAAGAAGTGACATTTCGAATTCTTTCTGCATAACCAAGGCAAAGTTTTGACTCATGGTCTCTTCATTGCTGCCAAAAATAATATCATCTACATAAACAACAAGGATTAGCAATTTGTTATTTTCAACTTTTATATAGAGATTGCTATCTGCTGATCCTTTTGAAAAGCCTTGTTGGTGAAGATATTTGTCCAAGCGATAGTACCAAGCCCTTGGAGCTTGTTTGAGCCCATAGAGTGCCTTTTTCAATCTGCATACAAGGTTTGGATCATTTCCAAGAATGAACCCATCTGGCTGCTCAATATATACTTCTTCTTCTAAGTCTCCATTTAGGAAGGCTGATTTCACGTCCATTTGAAATACCTTGAAGTTTTGAAAGCTTGAGAGAGCAAGGAACATTCGGATGGCCTCTAGTCTTGCCACAGGAGCAAAGGTCTCTTCAAAATCTATTCCTTCTTGCTGTGCATACCCTTTACAAACAAGTCTGGCCTTGTTTCTAATTACTTCTCCATTTTCATTTAACTTATTCTTGAAGACCCATTTTGTTCCTATTACATTCTTATCTTTTGGTCTAGGAACTAATTCCCAAGTGTTGTTCCTTTCGATTTGCTCAAGTTCTTCATCCATTGCTTTGACCCAACATTCATCTTTGCATGCTTCTTTCACATTTTGTGGTTCAATGGAGGAGAGTAGAGCCAAGTAGCTTGAAGCTTCTGCAAGTGTCCTTCTTGTTTGTACTCCTGCTTCTTTCTGCCCCACAATCTGAGTTTCTGGATGATTCTTTTGGACATATCTGGATGGAGTCTTCTCTTCTATTCTTGTCTGCTCCTCTGGTTCTTCTTGAGATTCTTCTTCTTCATCATTTCGCCTTTGAGAGTAACCTTCATCTTCTTCAATGTCTTCATGATGAACTTGCCTAGGAATATATCCCTTCTCATCAACCACTATATCAATACTGTCAACAATTCTGCCAAGTCTTTTATTGTAGCACTTGTATGCTTTGCTATGTGGAGAATAACCAAGAAGAATGCCCTCATCTGCTCTAGGTTCAAGTTTGCCAAGTTGCTCATCAGTATTCTTAATATAACATTTGCTCCCAAAGATTTTGAAATGCTTCACGGAAGGAGTTTTACCACTCCAAAGCTCATGAGGTGTTTGAGTGCTGTTTACTCGGACATTTGTTTTGTTAAGAATGATAACAGCAGCATGTGCAGCTTCACCCCAGAAGGTTGCAGGAGTACCTGATTCATCGAGCATAGCACGAGCCATTTGTTGGATAGTTCTGTTCATTCTTTCCACAACCCCATTTTGCTGAGGAGTTCTAGCTGTAGAGAATTCTCTTCTTATCCCATGTTCATCGCAGAAATCGAAAAATTCATTTGATGTGAACTCCCCACCTCTGTCAGATCTGAGGCACTTAATTTTGTGTCCTGATTCATTTTCAGCCAATGCTTTGAAGGATTTGAATTTTTCGAATGCTTCATCTTTGTGCTTCATAAGCCCTAACCAAACAAACCTTGAGAAATCATCAATGAATAATATCAGATATTCTTCTCCTCGAGGTGTCCTTTTCCTAAATGGACCACATACATCTGTATGGACTAGCTCAAGAGGCAAGCTAGCTGATCCTTCCTTTTCTGGAAAGTTAGTTCTGGTTTGCTTTCCAAACTGACAAGATTTGCATATAGTGTTGTCTGGAATTTTGATATCTGGAAGATCGCGAACTGCCTGATATTTGCATGCTTTTCTTATTTGTGAGAAGCTTAGATGTCCCAACCTTCGATGCCATAGCCAGTGCTCTTCATCCTTGCTAAGATAGCATTGTTGTTGTCCTTCTTCAAATATGTACAGATTATTTGGAGTTCTTTTGCCTTTGAGAACTGTTTTACCTGTATCAAGATCACGAACAAGACATCCATTCGATCTGAAAATAACCTCGGTTTTTTGATCACACATCTGACTGACACTTAGAAGATTATGCTTCAATCCATCAACATACAAAACATTTCCAGCCTTGACCTTTTCTTTCAAAGGAGCAATACCTTTTCCTTTTATAGTTGCAGGAGTATCATTTCCAAAAGAAACTTTCTTTCCCTTTTCTAAAGTAGAATAAGATTCAAGTTTTTCTTTATCACCTGTCATATGTTTCGAACATCCACTGTCAATGTACCATAGATTTTCCTGTCCTTCTGCATAAAACGCTATCCCACATCTTTCTGTCTGAGGTTCTTTTATTTTCCATTTTTTGGTGCTCGTGGCTTGTTCCTTTTTCTCCTGAAACCTGCTCCTGCATTCAGATTCTTTATGACCAAAATTATTGCAAATAGAACATTCAACTTCATTTTCAAGAACCGAAAAGTTGTTATAGGTCCTCTTTGTAATCCCTGTCATACTTCTTTGTTTTTGAGCTTCCCTAGTCATGATTGTTTTATATGCAACACATTGAGCTGCTTTGTGACCAAAGTTATGGCAAGAAAAGCATTGTCCATTGAAGAAGCTTCTGCGGTTATTGAATCTACCAGCCAACTGATTGTAATTTCTATTTTCATCTATTCTTGTGCCAAACTGAGAAGATTTTACCTGTGGTTGGTTGTAGCTTTTGTTCACCCTTAAGAAGGATTGTCCCTGATAGTTTCTGTTTGTAATTCGTCCCTGCTTTACCTGATTATCTTCATTGTTCTTCTGCTCATTTCTTCTTGCTGCATCAAGATAATTCTTTGAGGTGGATGCTTTAGAGGTTTCTCCATTATAGCCCAAACCTGTCTTGTTTAGAGGAGACCGCTGCACATTGATAATCTCATCCAAAGTTTCAGATCCTTTGACAAACTTAAGATTAATAGCTTTTGTTTTCTCAATTTCTTTTCTGAGACCAACAATTTCACCTTCTAGTTTTTCAAGATGTTTTTCCTTTTCATCAATTTGAAATTGCAAAGTATCAATGATCACACTCTTTTCTTCTATGCATCTCTTGAGTCTAGTAATTTCATTATAGAGATTATCCACATCTACAGCATCCTCATAATCATCATCTTCAAATGCCATTAATAGCTTATATTTATTACCTTGTTCATCTTCATCACTGTTTGATAAGCCATCACTATCTTCATGGGTGTAGTAGCTTTTCTTATTTGCACTTTGTTTCTTATTCCATCTAGCAGGTTCTTTTCCTTTATCTTTATTAGGACATTTTGCAGCATAATGACCTACTCTTCCACAAGCAAAGCATTTGAAAGGTAGCTTACCTCTGAACCTTCCAGCACCCCTTTGAAGATTTCTAACAAAATTTGATTCTTCTTCCTCTTCTTCTGGAACATGGCTTGCCTCATAGTAATCTTCTTTTCCTGATGCCTTAAAAGCAGCTTCCCTTCTGTCTGATGGACCTCCCTTTCTCATTTCATAAGCAGTTAGAATTCCATGTAACTGAGACATAGTGAGAACTTTGAGATTTTCCTTTTCTTCTATTGCAGATACTTTAGATTCAAACTTGGGGGATAATGATCTTAGAATCTTTGAAACTACTATAGTCTCTTTTATTTCTTCACCCAAATTTTTCATACAATTAACAATCTCGTCTACCCGAAGAAAATAATTTGCCACACTTTCATCATTATACATCTTGAGAGTCTCATATTGAATCCTGAGAGTTTGAAGTTTAGCTTCCTTTACCTGTTCATCTCCTTCATAGCTAGTGATCATTTTGTCCCATATCTCTTTTGCTGATTTGAAGTGCATGACCTTCATGAATTCTGTTTGGGATATACTTCCTAATAGAGTACTGACTGCTTTTGCATTTGTTTCATATGTCTTTTTCTCAGCTGGATCTGTAGGAGTAACTGAAGGAAAAGCATAGCCTGTTTCTACAATGTTCCAAACTTCTGTACCAAGAGATTGAAGATATGCAGTAACTCTTACCTTCCAATAATTGAAATTTGTTCCATCAAAAACCGGTGGCCTGATTGATGCTTCTTTCTCGTAGTTGCTCATGATGAATGATCTACCTTCAAGCGATCAAGCTTCCCTGAAGGACCTGCTCTGATACCAATTGTTGGAAATAATACTGAGAGGGGGGTGAATCAGTATTATCAGATCAATCAAACCTTTTCAATGCTCAGAAACATATACGCTACTTCAGTTAAGTAAAACAGCGTGTACACGCTACTGTGACTAAATAAAACAGCGTATAAGCAGAAAACTCATAACTTAGTTAGCTTATTCTTCAGTTAAGTTCATCAGGACATTATTCAGCACATTAACAGTAAGCAGATGCAGTATAACAGAACGGATCAAAAGTCACACACATGAACACCAAGATATAAGGTGGAAACCCAATGTGGGTGAAAACCACCTGCTGCAAGTTATCTCTATCTTTCTTTAAGAAACTTCAGTTTACAATCTTTTGTACTGGTGCAGCCTTATACCAGTACGCAGGCTACAACCTGCAGAAGGCTACAACCTTCTCTCGTTCTCCAAACTTCCTTGGAAGGGAGCTCCAACCCCCTTTGTTCTTGTACTAGCCAAGATACTAGTACGTAGGTGCTGACCTACAATCTTCTTTTCTTCAGGTATCACCTTTCATACATTTTCAGACTTGAATATTCCTGAAGCACAACATTACAATCTGAAGACCACAATTCATTCAATTTCCACAACAGATCATTGAAGCATAAAACAACCAAACTCTGAATCACTGAACCACTGAACCCTGTCAATCACCAGTTATCAGAACACAGAGCAGACTACAGAACTCTGCAATAACTGTCAGACCCCACTGTAAACCCAAAAACAAGCTTCAAAAGATATACGCTACTTCAAGGAGCCAAACCCGCGTATACACGCTCTTTTACCGAAGCCAACCTGCGTACAGATCTAAAAATAAACTTTCTCAATTTGCAGCTGTACCAGACATTAGTTAGACCCAGAACATAGCATTGCGACAATATGCAGATCTAGAAATAAGCATAATCAACCATATCATGATAGTGCATTTCAAACCATTAGATCCCGATCTATCCTTAGATCTAGTCTTCCATCAACCAATGTGATCTCTCCTTGGCTTAGATCAAGCAACCCAGCACCTGCAAATCAGATCTCTTTCACTCTTAGATATTCAAGCCCTTGTCGAAAGATGATTTTGCCTAATGATCTTCTTCTCCTTATATAGTCTTAGGCCTAGCTCAATACCAAGAGCCAAAACCATAGTAACACAATACCATCAACTTCAAAACTAGGGATCGACACGCCCGTCGAGACACAATGGTCCGAAATCATAGGCACAACTTCCAAGGACTAACCACCATGGACCAAAGGAACCTTTCCACATACACGCGCTTTTTATGAATCGAACTAGCGTGTACACGCGACTTGGGCTTAACGAAACGGCGTGTATGAGCTTCCTTGGCATGCTGTACTGAGATCTGTCTTCTGATTAAGATGCCATCACTTGTACCAACCTCTGAGCACTTGTACCATCCTCTGAGTGAGTTGCCATCAAGGACAACACTTGAATCATAATGCCAACAATATTTTGCTGAGATTGACCCAGAGAGAGCCCTCTCCTGTCCTCGTAGGGCTAGCTATGAGGCTGAGCGTGGTTTGATGTTGGCCCTGGATCCTACCTTTTCAGCCTGAGGTAAATCTAGGTGCTAACACCAGGTTTCTGTGTTGATCTCCTAGATCCCTTTCGCTATCTCATCGATGTCCCCATCAGTGAGGACAAGCAACACCGCTCCCTTACCCTTATCCCCTTTTTCTTCTTTGCTAGTCCCATTTTTATGACAAAAGGTGAGTCTTCAGATACCCCTACATCGCTAAGGCGTTCTTCGTGTTCCTGCCCTCACCCTATTTCTTATGTATCTACATCAACATCCTTCCTACTTGTACCTACACCCTACGAGGTACCCTTCCCTGTTCCAACTGCTCCAACCGCTCAACTGGGTGGAGTCATCCATTCCTCCAGCCAATCCTGCACTACCGCGAGGAGATCATCTTCTGTTACCACGTATGGCAATGGATGACATGTCTTCGTTGGGTCCTTCATTACTTTCACATACGCCCTGTGAAATTCTTCCTTGAACTCCACAATATGAAAGTACTTTTTATACAATATTGGTGAAAGTATGGCATATTGGTTCACCACCATATGCAAATCCATCGCCATCACTACAAATAAGATATTATTTTTTGTTGCACGCATCGGCTCCTTTTGTAAACTAGAGGGAGGCATACTTTGCTGCCTCACAAACACCCACCTCAACAAATGGAAATTGCAAGTCTTCTAGTTCTTTCCATGAAAAAGATGAAATGAGATGATCAACCAGTCATAATGGAATGTCTTTCCCTCTTCTTGTGCTTCCCTACAATCTGTCAAAAATTCCATGCAAAGATAGGCAACCCAATTGAACTGGACCCCTGCGCTGCACTACGCATCCAAAGATACTACATATGCAGGCACCTCATTCACCTTGCATTTCCTCATTATCTTTCCTGCCAATATTTGCGTGGCAAAACACACCCCTTGGTCATCAATAGATTTGATGTCATATCCCGGAGACTTCTTCACTAAGCCGAAATTTTCTTCATCAATTGTGTTATTTCCTTGTCTTTATTTTTTCCCATCAATTCTTCCACGTGGTTGTTTCCTTGATGAGGCAACATCGTGATTCTCCTTATTAGCATCTCATCAATCGAGATCCTGGTTCCTAGCCAAATGCAACCATCATATACTAGTGCGAGGAGCTTCCACACACAGATTGTACTTAATTGGCTTTGACCAAAGTGTGGCACATTCATCATGTTGAAAAGCCCTTCTCTTTGCACTCCCGCAACGCATTATTACGGTTCCAAACTTATTACTCCGCTTTCTGGGTACCGAACCATCTTTCGATATCTACTCGGTTCAAACTGCGGGTCCTTACTCCGATCATTAAAATCTCAATCTTCCATCTTTAGCTGGGGGGGTCTTCCCCAACACTTCGCCATCAAACGGTACTTCATTCAACCCTCCTTTTGTTCTTTTACTGGTTTTGAATCTGGTTTTCTTGGTGGCATGCATGTGGGAGCACAACAGGAATTCCTTACTCCTCTGTCTCTATGTGGTGAAATTCGGCCTCCTCTTCACTATCATTAATCTACTGAGACTCCTTCTATATTGGCTTCTTTCCTTTCTCCATGGGCTTTTTCCCTTTATCCTCCACATTCTTCATCTATACTTCCTTCTAAATATTTTTCATGGCGATGTTCTCAATTCTACTATAGAGACCTCAACTGGTCTCTTCTCCTTCGTCTTATGTGGTTGCGATTGTGGTTGCGCCTGTAGCTATATAGGTACATTTCTTGGTGATCTTAAGCACATTGGGGACACGGGTACATTCGCCCCTACGGTCTTTCCTACTTGTGATTTCACGATACCAGCTAGCCCTTTCTTTGCAAATATCGTAACCAACTCTTCCCATCTCCTCTCTGACATGTAATATCTCTTCTACACTTAGGCACGATTAATGATCTCTCTATGTAGCAAAGCATAAAATGTGGTGCAGGATGTGGTTTTTATAATAATTTTAAATTCCTAGGCTCATGATTGGCTTAGATTTGGCTCATTTAATGCAGGTATGGGCTATATATAGCTAACTATGCTTCATAAATGATTTTCTCTTGCGCCCCTCAATGGTAATTTCCTTTTAACAGTGCCCTTTTTCCTTCCAACAATCATAATTCTGACTAACTTCGTCTGATTTCCCCTTTGGCGTAGTCACCTCTTCTTTGTCACAACTCCCTCAGACTTCTTCATACACCTGAGTATCACGCAGTAATATTCCTTTGGCCAAGTCCCTTCCTACAAAGTAGTGTATAGTCTCATACCCACTTTCAACTGCAGGTTCCACTAAGACATCCTCCCCTTCATTTTTTAGTGTGAAGCTCTAGGGACATAGTCATCCCTATATATCTTCAATCTACTACGATTCGCTTGTCCTTGAATCATCTGACCATTAACCATCGCGCATTGAACAATGATGGGCCTCCAAATTAGACATAAACTAAGGCTCATATGAATATCCTTTAGCACATTAAACCTTTCTTTTTTTCATTAAATAATGTATTTTTAACTTTAATATGTTCATTAGGAAGGTTTATGGATAATTGCATATTTGTGCGTAATATTATTTACTTTTGTGGAATATTGGGCAGGTTATGAAGATTTGGAGGAGGAGATAACTTAGAGACTTGCTCCCTACTACAGAAGAATCAATATTAAATAATAAATCAATAATATATTATGAAATTATTTCACAAATTCTAGAGCTCCAATGATTGAGAAAATCTAGGAATGTGTTCTGTGTCATTCAATGCAGATTCTTAGTATTGGGAACCAGATCCCCTATTTGAGGGATTTTGGTGGGGAAAACTTCCTCCTTTCATGGAGAATTCTACCTAATCATTTTTTATAAGTACCAAGTCAAATTTTCCTCTAGGGGTTGATTTTTCTTAGTCTTCTCGTGGAGAGAATTCATATTTTTGCAACTCCACTTTCATTTCTTGCAGGGATGTAATTGTATTGATGGAAATAATGAGGATTGATGCCATGTTCAGCTTCTAAATATTGGTCTCCTTTATAGGACTCTGATTTTCCTTGGTCTTGGCCATCCCAAGAGCCTCAGAGACTTTTTTTATCATTTATTTTTCTTCCTTTCACTTCTTATTCACTTGCATCTCTTGTTCTTGTCTTTTTTCTATTTCTGCATTTAGTATTAATTGTTTCTTGTTCTAGGATTGAGTTAAATGTTTGAAGTAAGTTATTTTTTAGGAACGCAAGCATAATTTCATCATTGGAACATTTTTCGAAGGTCATAATAATCATTGAGTTACTTGGATTAGTTTGCGTATTCCCATATCTAGATTTTTGGAAGTCCCTTGTGGAAAATAACAGTAAATTTGTACTATTTTTTAGAGCATGCTAATGAGCTTCAATCAAGTTGATTCCACTTTAATTAGATCAAAAAAACATTCTAGTTAATAAAAAAATTACCCCGTTTCATTTTCACTTTATTATTTTAGGCATTTGATAGATTTACTAGCTCACTAGTTCTTGAATTTCTAGATTTTAGACTAGTAATTTTATGCTATTTTTTACCATGGGTTAACAAAGGTATTTTTAAGTGATTCCACTTGGAATGAATAAAAAATATATCCTAGTCAATAAAAAAATTTGTCCCATCCGATTTGGATTTGATTTTCTTTGTCATTCGATGAATTATAACGTCCTGTAGTAAATATGTAACATCCTGTAGTTTCTTGTAGTACTCTTCCAACGTTTATATACTTACCCAGATTGGCTCAAAAAGATTGGTTTTGGACCCTTAGGGTTGAATCATGACCCCTAGGCTCTAAATCAATGTTTGAGGAAGAATAAACACCAATTAGGACATGCCTTTTTACAATGTAGATGAGGCATATTTATTTGAATTCATGCTCTTAGGATTTCAATTACAATTTGTTGTTCTTACCTAGGATTAATTTCTTTTCCATTTCGAGCATTTCCATTTCTGCAATTAGTTTAGGATCTGATTTTATTACATTCACTCCATTACATCATGACAGTGAAGGAAGGACACATTGTATGCTACACATATAGTGTCGATACCTCTTAAGTTTGTACGAACCCTGGGTTGATAATTAAAGTTGGTAGCCTTGGGAGTTCCAGTGTTCTTGTTGCAATACTGAGGCTCATCACTTTTTTTCGTTGTTGTTTGGGAGGTGTAAAAGTATGCATTTTTTTCTTCCCTAGTTGATTCATTTCTTTTACTTTCTGCATAAACAAAAAAATTGCATTAGGCATATTTCTTTTCAAAAAGAAAAAATTACATTGCATTAGCATTCTTATTCAAAAAAAAGGATTAAAAATACTTCTCCAGCACCAACCCCCCCCCCTCTCCCCATTTGATCATGTGGTGTAGTAAGAGCCACATCACCATTCATTTTTGCAGGTAGAAGAAGAAGAGGTGGAAGAGAAGGAAGAAGAAATGGATGGAAATGATGACAATTAAGAAGATCCTCTTGGATTTCCCATTAAAGATACTGATGTTAGTGTGCATATGAATAACATCCCTCCATATTTTCTTCCAAACTTTCATGTTCCAAGTTCAGAGGATCCAAAAACCTTTCTCTTTGAATTTCAAATCCTTTGTAGATTTTATGGTTACTTATTAGAGAGTCAAAAACTGAGATTGTTTCCTACAACATTGAAGGATAGAGCTCTTAAATAGTTCATGAGTTTAGGGAATAATTCAATAAGGCCATGGAATTATATGAAAAAAATATTTCTAGAAAAATATGAAGATCATGATCTTAAAGAAGAAATCTTAAGAATGAATCAAAAAGAAGATGAGAGCCTTGAGGATCTAATAGAGAGGTTCATGTATAATGTTAAGAGGGAAAAACTACTTCGTTTAGGATTTGACACACAAAAAACCCTCTTACTTGGAACAATTAGGGATGAATGGATTGATCTCCTTGATCTCATGAGTAGAGGTGATGTATACCAATTATGATTTGAAGAAATTTGTGAAACATGAAAACACATATCAAGAAGAAGGGCAAGCGTAAGTCAATCAACATCAGGATCAGTATGTCAAGCTAAACTTGGAAATTTGCTTAATAACTTTAAAAGAGAAATTCTTAGCAATCTAAGTGAACAAGTAGAAATGTTAAATACAAAATGAGAAAAAATAAGATGTTGATATTTTTGTTTTCCATGCAAAATCACATGATGTTAAATATTGCCCCTCATTACCAAGGTAGAAGGAATTTTTGCAAAAGGACAATGGAGAAATTCAATTTCCAATGAAGCTATGTTATGTAGCTCCAAGAGGACCATGGAAGCATATTTAACCTGATATGATGCAAGAACCTAATTACAATTTCAATCTTATGCACATCCATCTCAAAGTAATTGGAACACACCATTTCCTTGGAAACCTTGGCCATCTCAACCCCAAAACCAATCTTGGCTATAAGGTTGGCAAGGAACTTATGGGAGCCATCCATAATATCCTGAATATTTTGCTCAATATCCTCCATACCCAACTCCATATTATCCCTACTATTCACCTCCACCACAAACACAACTCCAACCACATCCATCTCAAATATCCACTCCCACTTAACTACCTATACCACAATTTCTGAACCCACACAATGAAGTAGCTCAACCCACTTACAATTTTCAAGTACAACACTTCCAAATATCTCCTCTTCATCCAAATGGTATTCATCTTGGCTCAGATATAGTATCATAAAAACGAGATTCTCTTGATATCATTGAAGGAAAACATGCAGAAAAAGAAGATTCAAATGAGAAGACCAAAGAATCATGGGTTGCACTTGACAAAGAAAAAACATTAAAATCAGAGACTATGAAAGTGCCCTCATGTTTACCATCAGATCCTCTATATGTTCAAGATAATAATAAAAAAAAAGAAGAAGATATGAATTTCATGGAAGAATAATACATCCAAGATTATCCAAATCAGCAAGTGGACCAGGGGAATCACAACTATATTGAAATATGGTTCCAGACAGTCACTAAGTTGCAGCAATAGTCTCTTCTTCAACAATTCCTGATATTATCGCAATCAAAGAATTGGTCAAAGCATGTATTTCAAGCCTACACATCAGTTTATCTGTCATCTTGATGTGCACATGACTCCATTGGAAGTATTCTTATACTTGAAAGATATTTTGTTTTTCAAGTAGAGTAGGGTAGAAAAATTAAAAATTGAAAAATAAGAGGAAAAAAATAAAATCTGAGGTGAAAACCTCCTTTCAAGCACCTGATATTGACTCATTGATTGAAAACCTACATGAGGCCAATGGGTTGGTAAAAAATAAAAAACGAAAAAAATAAAATATCAATGGGTTGGTAAAAAAAAAAAGATCCTAGGTGGAAACCTTGTTTGAGGGGCCTAGGAAGACCTAATAGTTGAAAACCTCATTGAGGCATCTAGTAGACCTAAAAAAAAAAACTTTGCTCCATGTATCTCTCTCTAATGAATGCAGGTGTTCTCCAACCTCTACAAGCAACAAAAAAAAGTTAGCCACCAAAAGAAAAGTTGATCAAAAGCCTAGTCAATGGAAGTCAAACTTTGACTTTCTCCTCCTTTGCTCAGATGCTCCAGCAAGACCAAGGCCATGTCAATCGATTAACCTCATCTATATCCACCCTCCATTCATCATTCCCAAGATTTTACCACTCATTTTCCTTGCTTTCCTAAAATTCTACAGGAAGATCTTGTACTTACTACAGGAAACAAAAAGTACATAGAGCAGAAATTTATTGTGTCATATCTTGAAAACCATGCATCTGTTTTTCAAGTTGTTTCAGGGGGGGGAGATGAATATGGATGATAGTAACATGACTACGCAATTTCATCATATTTCGATGCACACTTTTCGAGAAATATACTTCCATCACTTACGACCATTTTTGAATTTTCTCAATATTATTGCATCCATTTGCAAAGTTGTTTCATGGGAGGATGCATAGGGATGATGGTAACATGCCCAAGAAATTTCAACAAATTACAGTGCACAGTTTTCGAGAAATGACCTCCATCACCTACAACCATTTTTAACTTTTTTCATGATTCATGCAACCATTGGCCAGTATTTTTTATGGGGAGGTGCATAAGGATGATGGAAACAGGCTAAAAAAATTTCAAGTCAATCCATTCTACCATTTAAGAGATATGGACAAAACACGTATGCTATAGGAGGTTGTCCTAAATTGCTACAGGAAGATCCTATAGTACTATAGGACGGCTGAGAAGCAGCTATGGGAGGCATAAGAATTGGAGAAAGGTGTCAAAAGGTCATGTATTCTTTAGGAAAGATTGATATAGGTCCCCCAACACTAGTTTCATCACTCATCTACTCCATCTAACCAAAATCCATCTTCAAATTCCACTTTGCCTTACATGAAAAATTAGAAAAAGATGGTCATCAACATTTCCAACACCTACACCACCTCTTGATTATTTTAACCCCATCCTTATACCTCCTATGACTTTCCATCAATCCCACATGCATCAATGAGGTCTCGAAGAGGAATTAAATGACTGCTGCACGAAGAAGATTCCTCCTATAAGCAGCCTGCGCAGTTACAATAGAACTTAGCATCAATTCTATTTTCACTCACACAGTAGGAGTTCTAGCCACCTTGAGCATCATGAAGTGAGTTTTAAAGATTGAAAAGGGGGCACATCCTCCTTAGGAAGCAGTCCATCCACTCCACCAGCAGAATATTGAACTTTGGAAAGAAAATTCCACACAGCAACCTTATCAATCAAAGAATCAACAAGCTATGAAGACCTATGCAGAAGAAAGAAAAGAAAATTATCACCTCTAGGGAAGCATGGATCGATCATTAGTTCAGCAGCTCTAATAACCATCAGGTAGGTACATGTATGCAATATTATTGACCTCTTCTCTTGAGCATATTATAGTTAGAAATTTGTTATCAATGCATGAGAGATGGGATTTTATAAAGCTAAGGATGGGTCAACAGTCTCAACCACCCTCAAATAGTTAATTGAATCTCACTCCTTCACTCATGCAATGTGGAAAAACCAAATTAGGAAAGGTGATGATTTCGAGGAATGGGGACAACAGTTAAAAGAAGAAATTTCTGCAAAGGCCAAGTCACCACAACACTCCAAGCCCTCCATCCACTTCATATCCAATATCTATCCATCCCATTTCATAAGAAACAAATTAATATTTTTCAAGGACAAACCCTACACTCCATCTCATCCTTAGAATTTCTTGAAAAAATACATAGAGTGTATCCTCTCCATTTTCACAAACCTACACTACTCCCTCTAAGCCCTAGCATCATCCTCCAAACCCTCTGCATCATTTCTCATCAATCCCATACAGTTACAAGACCCTGAATGAGAAGGAGTGACTGTTACAAGAAGACAAAATGTTGCTACAAGAAGGAAGAAAGGAACAAATTGTGCTAAAACCAAAAATGAAGCGACTAAGAGAGACCTAATAAAAACAAAGAACTCCAAATCCCATTAGGAAATCATCTAGGCCACAAAAGAGAATAATAAGGAAACAAAAGGCAAGAAGGAATTCAACATCAAATTAGAACTCAAATTGCAATGATGAATAGAGGCTTTCCAAAGGGTCTCTAATCTCTTTATAGATTTTGTCGAAGGCCTAAAGGATGTTATAGAAAGGGGAGAAAGGCATGGAAAAGCTGGTCCAAAATGGAATTGAGGGGCATGAAAGTTAAGTTGAGGGCCTACACTAGGCTCAGACTATCATTTTTGCTCAAAATAGGTTTAAACAGGCTTCTACATGGTTTCCCATAGTTACTACAAGATGTCCTAGTTTACTATAGGATCTCATCTAAGGGCATTTTGAGGGTTCCATAGGTGTTAAAATGGTGGAAAAAGGTAGCAAGAGATTGGAAAAGGATGTTGAAGACCTTGCCAAACTGAAAAATCTTAAAGAACCGACCTTGCATAAGGGGAAAATGGCAGGAATGTACAAATCAGAGAGGGCACCAAGGCCATGAATAAGGCACAATGAGGTCATTAAGTTGCTCATAGGATGAGCAACACTTTTAGCAGGGGGGTATGATGGGCCTCCAAATTAGACATAAATTAAGGCCCATCTGACCATCCTTCAGCACATTAAACCTCTCTTTTTGCATTAGATAATGTATTTTTAACTTTAATATGTTCATTAGGAAGGTTTATGGATAATTACAAATTTGTGCCTAACATTATTTATTTTTCTGAAATATTGTGAGAATATTGGGAAGATTATGAAGATTTGGAGGAGGAGATAATTTAGGTATTTCTCCCTACTACAGGAGGATCAATATTAGATAATAAATCAAGAAGATATTATGAAATTATTGCACAGATTCTGGAACTCCAATGATTGAGAAAATCTAGGAATGTGTTCCCTATCATTCAATGCAGATTCCTATTATTGGGAACCAAATCCACTATTTGAGGGATTTTGGTGGGGAAATATTCCTCCTTTCATGGGGAATGCTTCCTAATCATTTTTCTAAGTACCAAGTTGAATTTTCCTCAAGGGGTTGATTTTTCTTAGTCTTCTTGTGGAGAAAACTCATATTTTTGCAGCTCCACTTTCATTTTTTGCAAGGATGTAATTGTATTGATGGAAATAATGAAGATTGGTGCCATGTTCAGCTTCTAAATCTTGGTCTCCTTCATAGGAATCTATGTTTACTTGGGCTTGGCCATCCCAAGAACCTTAGAGCCCTTTTGTATCATTTAATTTTCTTCCTTTCACTTCTTATTCACGTGCATCTCTTGTTCTTTTCTTTTTTCTATTTCTGCATTTAGTATTAATGATTTATTGTTGTAGGATTGGGTTAAATTGTTGAAGTAAGTTATTTTGCAGGATCACAAGAATCATTTCATCATTTGAACAACTTTGGAAGGTCGTAGTAATCATTGAGCTCCTTGGATTAGTTTTCTTATTCCCAAATCTAGATTTTGGAAGTCCCTTGTGGAAAATAACAATAAATTTCTGTTATTTTTTAGAGAATGCTAACGTGCTTTAATCAATTTGATTCCACTTGCATTAGATCACAAAAACATTCTAGTTAATAACAAAATTTACCCCATTGCATTTTCACTTGATTATGTTACCATTTGATAGATTTACTAGCTCACGCGTTCTTGAATTTCTATATTTTAGACTAGTTATTTTCTGCTATTTTTTAAAATGGGTTAACAGAGGTATTTTTGAATGATTCCAATTGGAATGGAGACCTAATATATCCTAGTCAATAAAAAAATTTGTCCCATCCAATTTTGATTTGATTTTCTTAGTCATTCGATGAATTATAACTTCCTGTAGTAAATCTGTAACATCTTGTAGTTTCTTGTAGTACTCTTCCAACGTGTATATACTTGCCCAGACTTGCTCAAAAAGATTGGTTTTGGTCCCTTAGGGTTGAATCATAACCCCTAGGCTCTAAATCACTGGTTGAGGAATAATAAACACCAATTAGGAAATGTCTTTTTACAATGTAGATGAGACTTATTTATTTGAATTCATGCTCTTAGAATTTCAATTACAATTTGTTGTTCTTACCTAGGATTAGTTTTTTTCCATTGCAATAATTCCCATTTCTGCAATCAGTTTAGGATATGCTTTTATTACATTCACTCCATTACATCATGACAGAGAAGGAAGGACACATCGTATGTTGAACATATAGTGTTGATACCTCTTAATTTTGTACGAACCCCGGGTTGATAATTAATGTTGGTAGCCTTGGGGTTGCAACATTCTTGTTGCAATATTGAGGCTCATCAAACAACACCACCATATGAAATGTTCTTAACGATATATGGCCCAACCAATGTGTTTTGAATTTTCCTGGGAACTTCATGAACTTACTGTCATATAATAATATAAGATTCCCTTCCCGAAATATTTTCTTCTTGATATGCATGTCATGCCAGGCTTTCTCTCTTTCTTTCTTCACCTGCTAATGGAATCCTGCTATGAATCTATCTTCTTCTAAAGCTAATATCTGCAACATTCTTTCCTTCATCATGTTGGGGTTTTCCATACTTTTGAAAGCTGCAATTCTCAGACTCAACACAATGTATTCCATAGTCATAACTGCCTCATTTCCATATACCAACCTAAAGGGTGTCTTCCTTGCCAGTTTCTTGCATGTTGTCCTATATTCCAAGAACACTGCTGGAATCTTCACATCCCAGTCATATATGTTCACATTAAATACCTTGGTCAATGCATTTTCCAGAATCTTATTAAAATATTCCATTGTCCCATTTAATTGAGGGTGATAGGGAGTTCTCTTCTGGTGGTAAACTTTAAATTCCTCAGTTAGTGCTTCAATCATCTTATTCAAAAAATGTGTCCTCTGGTCACTCATTAAGATCTTCGGACAACCAAATGTGGAAAATATATATTCAAATATGAACTTCGTAGTGATTTATGTATTGCAATACTTTATTGGCTTTGCCTCGGCCCATCTTGTCAAATAATCAGTTGTGGTAATGATATATCTTGCACCAGACTTTTTCCTTGGCAAACTGATAGGTCCAACAAATTCAATTTCCCATTTATCAAAAGCCTACAAAGTCACATGTGGTACTAGTGTCATTTCATCTTTTCTAGATGGTTTTCCTGTCCTTTAACATACATCACATGCTTGACAATAGTCTTTTGCATCCTTATGCACTGTTGGCCACCATAACCTAACACTCACAATCTTTTGTGCAGTGACTTTTCATGCATAATGCCCACCTGCGACTCCTCTATGACCTTCTGTCAGAATGCTCTGTCTTTCATGTTTAGGGACGTATCTGCACAGTACTTCACCCGGTCCCATTTTATACAAGTGTCCTACAATTAGCGAGAAATCATCTTCTTGAACCACCAATTCGTTATTTTTCTTTATAGTGTACTCCGCAGGTGCCATTCCTGTGGAAAAAAACTAAATAATATCCGTGAAGTGATCATTTGCAACTTTAATTGCAAAAATCTATGCATCGGGAAGGTTATCTTCAATACTTGTAGGTTCTTCTCCTGTCTCTATCCTGGATAGATGATCAAGCCCAAAATTCAATATTCCTGGCTTCACTATAACTTTGAAGTCATATTCTTGGAATAATAACAACCATCGATAGATATTCCCTCCTAAAATAGCCTTATTCACCAAGTACTTCAGCGTGGAATGATCTGTGAACATCTTAAAGTGTGCTCCCAACAAGTAATGTATGAACTTTTGTAGTGCATACACCATAGCTAACCCCTCCCTTTCTGTCGTGTTGTAATTTTTTTTCCTTAGACAGTTTCCTACTTGGAAATGTTATGGAATGATCAATATCCCCTGCTCCCGATTACGCTAGTACTACTCCCAAAGCTATGCAAGATGCATCAACATGCACATGAAACTCTTTCTTCCAATCTAGGAAAACTAGAATCGACGCAGTTACCATCTTTTATTTTAGCACATCCAAGCTCTTATGGCATTATCCATCCCACTGAAAGGTGACATCCTTCTTCAGAAACTTCTCCATTAGCGTAGTTATTTGCACATATCCTTTTATAAACTTCTTTTAGTAACCAATGTGTCCTAGTGTAGTACGTAGTTGTCTTACTATTTTCGGTGTTGGCAAGTTCACAATGACTGCGATCTTCACTAGATCCACCATCAATCCTTGTTTACAAACCACATGTCCCAACAATATTCCAAATGGCGCACAAAATATGTACTTCTTCAGGTTCAATGATATTTTATCTGCATACAGGTATCCATCATCAATCTTAAGCTCACCACATGCTTCTTTAATAGCCCAAATATTATCCAATCGTCGAAATAAACTTCCAGAAATTCGTGTATGTACTCCTTGAAAGCTGCAATTAAAACTCTAGAAAAAAATAGCAGGTGCATTCTTCAACCCAAAAAGCATCACTATATATTGATAGGAGCCCCATTCTGTGCAAAATGTTGTCTTATTTCTATCTTCTGGTGCAATTCTGATCTGATGATACCGTGAGAAAGCATCTGTAAAAGATTAAGCCTCATGTCCTCCTACATTATCCAACACTTCGTTTGTAAATGGTGTAGGAAAATGGTCATGCAGGCATGCATCATTCAACTTCCTCAAGTCCACAGATTCTAATTTCCCCTTTCACCTTCTTCTCCTAAACTACCATGGGACTTACCCATTCAGACTCTTTGACAGGTTCAATTATTCCCACTTTTAACTGATGGGCCTCTAAATTAGACATAAATTAAGGCCCATCTGACTATCTTTCAGCACATTAAGGCTCTCTTTTTTCATTAGATAATGTATTTTTAACTTTAATATGTTCATTAGGAAGGTTTATGGATAATTGCATATTTGTGCCTAACATTATTTATTTTTGTGGAATATTATGAGAATATTGGCCAAATTATGGAGATTTCGAGGAGGAGATAATCTAGGAGCCTACTCCCTCCTACAGGAGGATCTGTTATGAAACTAGCTCAAGAAAAGAAAGAAAAGATAGATCAACGCCTCAGAATTCAGCCTCTTCGAGGGGGCAACCTCCTTTACATTACATGAATGAACAATTCTTGGATGATACAAATGACAAAACCTCCTTTCTATATATAGGAGTCTAGGGAGTCACAATATAATCCAGCCGACCTAACAATAATAATATAAAGCCACAAAAATAACAATAGAGGGATTCTATGGGGCACAGAAATAACAATATGGGGGTAATAGGGGCACAACAATATAAATAAGGGGTATAACTACGGTAATCACTAGTATTATAGGGACCCAACATGCCCCTCTCCTTCAAAAAAGTGTTGTCCTCAACGCTTGAGTAGTTCTGGATACTTCTGCATAAAATTCTCATCCTCCCATGTGGAATCTTCAGCGGATAAGTTCTTCCACTTGATAAGATACTCTGAAATTGATCGATTTCGTAGCTGTCGAGTTCTTGTTTCTGTGACTGCTTCCGGTTCCAATATAATTTTTCCTTCCTCATCAAGTTCTGGCAATATTGTTTGAATTGGGAGCTTGTCACCTATAACCTTCTTTAAACATGAAACATGGAAAACTGGGTGCAATCGAGAAGCTGCAGGAAGCTCCAATTTGTATGCCATAGTACCAATCTTTTGCAACACCTTGTACGGACCATAATACTTTGGTGATAATTTATTATCCTTCTTAGCTTGCTTTAGGGACATTTGCTTATATGGTTGTAGCCGTAGGAATACCCAATCACCTACATCAAAACTTCTTTCACTGCGATGTTGATCTGCCTGTTGTTTCATTCTATTTTGTGCCAACACGAGGTTATCCTTTAAGAGTTGGAGGACTTGTTGTTGATGTTCGATGTGATGTTCCACTGCCTGAACCTTAGAATTTTCTCTTAAATATGATGTGATGGATGGTGGTTGATACCCATAAAGTGCCATAAATGGGGTCATTTTTGTTGCTGTATGGAAGGAAGTGTTATACCACCATTCAGCCAGAGGCAACCATTTGACCCATTGTGTCTGTTTATCAGATACAAAGCAACGAAGATATCCTTCCAAACATTTGTTTACTATCTCAGTTTGCCCATCAGATTGAGGATGATAAGATGAGCTATGAGCTAACTGAGTACCAAGACAAGAAAATAATTCTGTCCAAAAATTTCCAGTGAAAATGGGATCTCTGTCACTTACAATAATCTTTGGGTTTCCATGTAGCTTTTGAACTGTTTCCATAAATGCAGTAGAAACTGTACTGGCTTTAAATGGATGTGATAATGCACAAAAGTGTGCATACTTGGTAAGTCTGTCAACTACCACCATGATGACACTCTTTCCCTCAGACTTGGGTAAACCTGTGATAAAATCCATTGAAACCTCCTCCCAACGTTGGCTTGGAATGGATAAAGGTTGTAATAGACCCGGTGTCTTAATTGTTTCAACTTTATTTTGCTGGCAAACCAAACATTCCGCCACAAACTTTTGAATATCTGATTTAAGGCCATCCCAAAAAAATTCCTTCTTAACCCTGTGGTAAGTTTTTAAAAATCCTGAGTGCCCTCCTAAGGGAGAAGTGTGCAATTCCATAAGAATCTTTTGTTTTAGCTGGGAATTCTTACAGAGGTATAAGCGATCTTTGTACCATAACGAATCATTTTGCCAGCTAAATGTATCAGAAGTACTGGAATCTTGTTGTAGCTTTCGAATAAGTGCCCACACTTCTTCGTCATTCTTCCATTCCTCCCTTGCTTCGTTTATCCAATCTGGTTGGATAATAGAAATGGCACACAACAATGCTTCCACATCCTCATCCTTTCTTGAGAGTGCATCTGCCACCACATTTTGCTTCCCTTTTTTGTAGATGATTTCAAAGTCATAACCCAACATCTTTGTGACCCACTTTTGTTGCTCTTCAGAGGATAATCTTTGTTCTAAAAAGTATTTAAGGCTATCATGATCCGTTTTTACCTTGAAGTGTCTTCCCATTAGGTAGGGTCGCCATTTCTTAAGTGCATGGAGTATTGCCAACATTTCCTTCTCATAAATAGCTTTGCTTAAAAACTTTCCCTTGATTGGACGACTTTCAAAAGCAATGGGTCTTTCATCTTGCATTAGAACAGCACCAATTCCATTTCCTGAAGCATCACATTCCACAATAAAGGTTTTTGTGAAGTCCGGTGTAGCTAAGACCGGTGCTTGGCACATTGCCTCTTTAAGATTTTCAAAGGCCTTTGTTGCTTCCGGAGTCCATGAAAATGAATCTTTCTTCAATAATGTTGTTAGAGGTGCTGCTATTCTCCCATAATTCTTAACAAACTTGCGATAATACCCTGTCAACCCAAGAAATCCTCGCAGATGCTTTATGGATGTGGGGATTTTCCATTCCTTAATGGCTTTAATTTTGCTAGGGTCTACCTTAACTCCTTCATGAGATACAATATGACCCAAATATTCCACCTCCTGGACTCCAAAGAAACATTTGGATCTTTTTGCATATAATTGTTTCTCCTCCAATAGTTGTAGCACCCTGTCAACATGTTCAACATGATCCTTCCAAGACTTGCTGTAGATTAGTATATCATCAAAAAATACTAACACAAATTTTCTAAGGAATGGTTTGAAAATTGAATTCATCAAACCTTGAAATGTTGAAGGTGCATTGGTAAGGCCAAAAGGCATGACCAAAAATTCATAATGACCCTCATGAGTTCTAAATGTCGTTTTCGGAATGTCTTCAATCTTCATTCTGATTTGATGATATCCCGAACGAAGATCCAACTTGGTGAAGTAAATTGATCCATGCAATTCATCCAGTAATTCATCAATAACAGGAATGGGGAACTTATCTTTAATAGTGAGCTTGTTGAGCTCCCTATAATCCGGACACATGCGCCATGATCCATCCTTCTTGTGCACCAATACTACTGGAGCTGAGAAAGAACTTTGACTCGGTTGAATTATACCAGCCTCTAGCATTTCTGCAACCATACGTTCAATTTCACTTTTTTGGACATAGGGATATCTGTACGGCCTGATGTTTGGAGGAACACTTCCTGGAATCAGATGAATAGCATGATCATGATCACGCATAGGTGGGAGACCTTTGGGAGTCTCAAATACCTTGGAATGATTGTCCAGGACTTTTTGGAGATCTGGAGAAATAGATGATTCCAATGTGGAAACATCTAGCGAACATAATTGTGCAATTACACCTCTTTGCTCCTTTTTTAGAAGCTTTGTCATACCATTAGAGCTGATTATCTTTCCTGGTTTCCCTGCAATACCCCTTAATTCAACTTCCTTTCCTTCCGTAGAAAATTTGATGAAAAGTTCTTGAAAATTAAAAGCTATTGTACCCAAGGATTGTAGCCATTGGACTCCTAGTACAACATCAGCACCTCCCATTGGAATGGAAAGCATTGGGCTAGTCAATACATATTCTCCCATGGATAGCTTGATATTATGGCACTTTCCAGAGCAATTTATTGTTCCTCCATTTGCAATCATCACTTGACACTCTGGTGCTGGATATAGGAAGCAATTCAATTCTTTTGCTACCCTACAATGAATAAAATTGTGGGTGCTTCCTGAATCAATCAACACTATTACCTTTTTCTTCTTGATTTGTCCTTCTATCTTGATGGTTTGAGGAGTGGTAATTCCCGCCAATGCATTACAAGATATGGTCGGATTTATTTGTTCTTCATCTAGGCTTTGTTCCTGGAGTATATCTTCTTCTTTTGACCTTTCTTGCTCCTTTTCTTCTTCCTCTTCACAATCTATGTAGAATAATTTCTTCTCAGCACACTTATGACCTTTAGTGTATTTGCTATCACAACTGTAACAAAGCCCTTTTGCTCTTTTTTCTTCCAATTTTTGTGGTGTCAACCTTATAGGTTGTGGAAGACTAGGGGCAACAACACTTCCATCTTTATAGTTGTGAGTGGTATGCTTCCTGGTTGCCATAATTTTGCTTTCCATTTTTCTTGCTAACCTGAATGCCTTCTCTAATGAATCAGGTTCCCAAAGGCGAACATCATGTTGGATATTATCCTTTAAAGACCCTATGAACACATCAATCCTATGCTCCTCTGGAATATCTTTTACCCTTATGTTCAATTTTTGGAACTCCTCAATGTGCTCCATTACTGAACCCTTTTGTTTGAGACTTATCAATTGGCTAAAAAAAGTGTTGCTTTTTGTATCTCCATAATGTGCTATCAATTCATTCGTAAAAATTGCCCAAGTGATAAATTGTTTACAAGAGCAAAGCCATTGATACCATACAAACTGATTTGGTTCCAAATATACAGTTGCCATACGTACCTTTTGTGCGTTTTGCACATTATTGAGATCGAAGAATTGCTCCATCTGTAATATCCATGTGGCGGGATCCTTGCCATCAAACTTCCTCATATCGATTTTTGGAATATGGTGATTCTTCGATCCAACATTAGTGTCTATGGAATCATGATTAACATTTCTTTTGTTCTCATCATGAGTTTCCTTTACTACCTTTTCACCATTAGTGACCCTTTCTTGTAGCAACTTCTTCAATTCTTCCATGTCTGTCTTCAAATCTATCTTCAAATCTGCCATGTTTCTCTTCAAATCTGTCTTCGAATCATCCATCTTAGCTTCCATGCCCTTCATCTTAGATTCCATGCCATTTATCTTAGATTCCACGCCATTTATCTTAGATTCCACGCCACTTATCTTAGCTTCTGTTAGCTTTTGTGAGCGTGACATTTGTTGCACTTGTTCTTGTAATTTTGATATATCATGTAGCATTTCTTCCTCTTCTTCATGAGTCATGCTAGAGCTTTTAGGTTCCTTACTAGGTGTTTTCATTTTCTTTCCTCGGGGCATCAGTTACCAATAATAATGCTTTACTATGCCCTTTGAATTCCGTTAAACCAAGCTTACACAAAAATTAAAAAAAAACTACACACCTTTTTTCACTTTATAGAAGCCTGATATTGAATCTGATGTATCTCTTTAATTTCGGATCATCCAGTTCTGAAATTGATACCTGTAGTAGCCTTCTGCGTCCTCTTTCCAATGCCACAAGTCTGAGCCAAATTGGATTCTCCAAGGAAGAGTTATGTGAACTCTCCCACAGTGATTTTCTTTTAGACTAGTTCAGTAGAGCGAACTTGTACGACGTGCCACGAGTCACTGTTTCAACCTTTGAATCTGAAACACACATACAAGAAACTACAGTCCATCCTCTTTCTGTACCTTCTTACAAAATTTCAATCTGATCCCCAGAGAGAAAGTTATGATGATTTTCCCCAGGTCACCTGTTTTGAATGTAATTCAGGAGTCTGCAAAAAGACCAACTTCCTTAGATCATATCTCCGCAAATATCACGTGAAAATCTCTGAAATTCGGAACCAAGGTTCAGCGCGATTTCTTCTCAAATGGGTTTTTTTTACGACTTCTGAAACATCATAGAAAAAAAGTTATAGCGAAAATTCCATGATGACCTGTTTGGAGCAGCGAAACCCTAGAATCCAAAGCTCTGATACCAAATGTTATGAAACTAGCTCAAGAAAAGATAGAAAAGATAGATCAACGCCTTAGAATTCATCCTCTTCGAGGGGGCAACCTCCTTTAAATTACATGAATGAACAATTCTTGGATGATACAAATGAAAAACCTCCTTTCTATATATAGGAGTCTAGGGAGTCACAATATAATCCAGCCGACCTAACAATAATAATATAAAGCCACAAAAATAACAATAGAGGGATTCTATGGGGCACAGAAATAACAATATGGGGGTAATAGGGGCACAACAATATAAATAAGGGGTATAACTACAATAGTAATGGGGTAATCACTAGTATTATAGGGACCCAACAGGATCAATATTAAATAATAAATCAACAATATATTTTGGAATTATGGCACAGATTGTGGAGCTTCAATGATTGAGAAAATCTAAGAATGTGTTCCCTGCCATTTAATGTAGCTTCCTAGTATTGGGAACCAAATACACTAATCAAGGGGTTTTGGTGGGGAAATATTCCTCCTTTCATCGGGAATGACTCCTAATCATTTTTTGTAATTACCAAGTCTAGTTTACCTCTAGGGGTAGACTTTTATTAGTCTTCTTTTGGAGAGAACTCATATCTTTGCAACTCCACTTTCATTTTCTGCAGGGATGTAATTGTATTGATGGAATAATGAAGATTTGTGTCATGTTCAGCTTCTAAATCTTGGTATCCTTCTGTTGATGCCTCGAAAATCGCTGCAACAACATCGAGGAAAACCACCTGGTCCGGACCTTAAAGGCAGCTCCTTTTCTGTTTGGTGTGGTGGCTCCGACTGGAAATAATGGGACCAGTTTCGCAATAATTGGTAAATAGGATGGATAAGTGGTTGATTTTCTAATATATAATGATAGTGGATGAATGATTTAATCTAAAAAGTAAAATTATAAACAACTATCCTATCCCGGAAAATTTTTGCTTTAGTATAATGTTTGATGATCTTTATCTACAAATAGGCATATAGATAACTCTATTGGTAAACAAAGACATTTATTCATATGATAATTACTTTGTTCAAATAGTTGAACAAAGTAATCATGAAAACATTATTACATTATTCTTCATATATCATTGACATAAATATGATTGAAAGAATAACACTCTTTCGACATTCAATAGTGATAAGTATAAGGACTATTGTTAAAACACATACATATATCCAATGATAGCCAGATTAAATAAATGCTGATTCACATGAAAGAATGAAGCAAGAGCATAGATAATAGTACCATATGTTATTTGGATCACTCCCGATATCAATCGCATTCAGATTCCTTCTTCTAACTTAGAAACACTTCCATAACAAAGCAATAGTGCATATCTCATCAAAGCTTTCTTCATTAAAATTCAGAATATTGGCCCAGTCTTCATAAAAAATATATCAGAAGCACAATAGTGTGACTTACTGATTTGAGTTTATACAAAAACTAAGGACCCTTTCTAAAGACAATGAAAGGGTCTATAAATACTATCTAAGCTAACTAATTATGAAATAAAAATGCTATTAGGTGGTATAACTAAATCATGATAATCTCCTCGAAATAGGCCTGTTGACAATCCACAACATGATTCACTATTTCGGATGATCTTCCATTGGCTTGAGCTGGCAGATAGCAAGAATTTGTTGCAATTCTGGAGGGTGACTTAGACGAGAATGTAGTTGGGCTGAATATGTGGCATCATGGATTTCGAGAATCATGTAACCGTTTACATCGGTTAAACATTTGAGTGATGCCCTTTGACTGTAAGGTTTAACTAGGAAAAACCAAAAGTTATCCCAGATTAAACTTTGGATGCCGGCGATCAATCTTCCGCTCTTCTCCAATTCTTTATTGCATGTTTGTTCCAATACTTTAGCTGATGGCAATTTACTTGGAGTGCACTGTGTAATCAAGTTAGACAAATAAAGAGTATCATTGATTAACTCAATTAAATTACTGGTTGATAATCTGCATCTTGAGGTTTCTCTTTCTGCTTTCATCAATTGTGACTGCCATTCTAGGAAAAGGATTTCTTTGTGTGACTCTAGAATTTTAGGCAGATTTGCAGCTTTCCCTTCACTAGTTTCTTGCGAAGCAAGAAAGTTGGTTAAAGTCTCATCGGCCTGTTCCAAATCTTGCCTAGCATCGACTGATTTGTCAATTATTGATGAAGTAATCTCACAGAGGGGCTCAACCAGGGAAATATTATGACATAGCAATTTTAGTTGTTTAATCAATGCTTTATTGATCTGGAGAGCTTCGGACCTGAAGTCTGCTGGTTGAGGAAGACTCTTGAACTTTTCTACTTGGTGTGACAGTTGAGCGATTTGCTCATCTTTTGTCTTACTCATTTGTTCATTCATTGTCTTCAGCTTGGCCAATGCTTCGGATAATTCTTTTTGTTTCTGTACTGCGCTTTGGTCTATCCTCTGCTTCTCCTTGAGCAATTGCTCATTTAATTGGTTGTTTATCTACTGCTGTGTTGATAGTTTCTGTTCTAACTATTCTATTTTTTGCTGTCTTTCGGATACCTGTGACTGTAATGAAACAATTGTTTGGTCTTTTTCCTTAAGTAGATTGCTTACTTCCGATGCTTTATCCATAGTAGCTGCCGAATAGGCTCCGGCATACTGAGAAAGTTTTGTGAGGTCATCGGAAGGATTAAATTCTTCTTTCCATACCACATTAGCCATCTCTGTTTGTGCTGGTAAAAGGGAAGATTGATAAAGTCTTCTCCTTTTCCTTTGTCTTTTCACTACAGCCCTATGTTTGGGACTGTAAAAGACATCTAATGGTGGTATGTCTTCTATTTGCAAAACAATTTTATCGGATGGATCCTTAGGAATTATTTCTACATCTTTGTTGGTGGGTAGGCCGCTGGTCCCTTCAATTGGAACCGTAGTTGTTGCTATCTCCTGACCAACTGTTACTTGAGGTGTGCTGAAACCTTGTGAACTTTCAGGATTGCTTATAATGGAATCAAATTGTTGCCATTCTTTAAGGAGTTTGGGATCAATCCGAGTATCTATATCGATATGTTCACTGTCCTATTCCCTTTCTTTTTCATGTTCTTTCTCCTGTTCTTTCTCTTTTCCTTTCTCAGGAATCTTCTCCATAGCAGGAGTTTTGTCAACAATTTGCTGTTCAAACTCGCTTGACTGGGTTGTTGAGGTAGTAGCTAATAAGTCCAGAGGCAGAGTTTGCAACCTCTGTTCTCTGAGCCTATTGAATTCTACTAGCCCTTCATCTTTATATCTCATTTTGGCCAATGTTTTTACTTGAAATAATGATTCTACTGAAGAAAACAAGTCATCAAATTCATCTTTTTCATGATCAAACTTTGTGATTTTGGCTTGTTCAAAAACATTATAGGAAACTTTCCTTGGATCGTATTGCCTGTTAGGAATGGTTGCAAGATTGAGCATGTTTATTTTTCCTGCCTCCTTTTTTGCATGTTTGTAATCATGTAGAGTGTAAACACCGCATCTCAAAGGAAATGTAGGCCACGCCTGCTTTTTAGAATTCCTAAGAGTTTTGGATGTTCCTGCTATTGTTATCTGGTAGGCCAATTCTCGAGCTAACAGCTTATCAGGTACATACAGAGGAAGGACATGGGGTCTTGCAAGGCTACCATAAACCCTTATATATGTGAACTTCTCTTCTTCGAACCAATTCCCTACAGCAGTCAAGTCAATCCGTGATTTCTCGGAAATCCTTGGGGCAGGCTTATCAAAAATGGCATAATAGATAGGCAACATGAAATCGTTACAGATTTGGTACAAGTGGTCTTTATAGTGTGCCTTCCATAACATTTGATGATAAATGTGGATTGGCTTAGGGTCTTGGGAATTCCATCTCCACCCGAGTACCGGATATTCATAATTAAAGCAAAGAATATCCATAATATAAGCACTGTAATAAAAATGGGGAATGGTCCTGGTGGTTTTGCGTGAATTTGATCTAAATTCAAGAATTGCAGTGGCTAATTTATTGGACAATATGTTTGCCCAATCCATCACATAACTATTGATTGTTGCTTCCATTAAAGGAACCATTTCAATAGTGAACTTTGTAGAGTCATGCATTCCCCACATTCTACACATCATTGCCCCAGCATAACAGTAAGGAGATGACAATGATTCCACAGAGTACTTACTCGATGATTCATGTTTGTGCTTTGCGGGATTCTGTCTCCACTGCTTGATTGGGGCCGATTCAGTCTCGTTCTCCTCTGCGAACTTTTCAAGGAAGACTTTGTTGTATTTCTTTTCAGGTTCGGATAAGTGATACATCTTCCTTATGTCATCAGGTTGAAATGAGCCAAAAATCATTCCGTCAACTGTTCAAAACGTTCTATTTGAAACTAGAATTTCTTCTACCCCCCATCTCACTACATCAGTGTATGGAAGAATTTTCTCACGTGCTGCTATCCTGTACAAATATGAATCAGCTAAATCTTTAAGGAAAGCTTCCGATTTATTAGTTGAGTCTGCAGTAGCTTCTTCCGATACTTCCTTAGGCTCCTCTGCTTCAATTAAATTGTAGATGCTTTGCCAACTAGTATTTCCAAGGCCGAGACACGTAGTGTCTGAGATTAACCCTTTTTTACTTGGTCTTGGATCATTGGTTGGCTGCACTGTTGCTGTAGCAGTCGCTACTACTACAGATTTCTTGGATTTCTTTCCCATTTGTTTCGAATTCGTTATTTCGGTGGAGTTCTGCACAAGCAATGAAACCAATGTGATATAGAGAATAGGTAGTATGAACTAATATAAAAGAATTATGTCAATTAGCGGATAATAATGGATTATAGTGAAACTGCCGCAGATACAATCTAAAGGAAAATCTCGCCATAACTTCTTCATTAATTAGCCGTTTAACCTGTCAATAATGGTAAAAGAGTTTTTAAATACCCATTATATCGTTTATATGATGAATGATCCACAAGGATAATTTTAGGGGCGAATGTTCGCCCTTTGGCGAAATTAAGGGGTTTTAAATTTTTAGTGGGCGAATATTTTGTATCATAGTACATTTTTACAAATCACCTCAAATAGCCCACCTTATTTTAAGGGAGAGGGTAAAAAAGGTAAATTTAGCCCTTGAAATTAGGACTTACAACCTTCCATTCGCCCATTTTCAAGAATAGGTTTTATTTAAGTGAATCCATTCGCCCATTTTCAAGAATAGGTTTTATTTAAGTGAATCCTATGGGCCAAATACCATATTTATAAAATAGGTATGGTAAATTAATAAAAATATAAATAAATGAGAGGTATGGTAAATAAATAAAACATTTTTTATATTTACTCCATAAGTCACCTTATATACATGTAAGGGTGTAAACATATAAAAATATAAGTAAAGTGGAGGTATGGTAAATAAATAAAACGTCTTTTTATACTTACTCAAAAGGTATGGTAAATAAATAAAAATATAATAAACTAGACGTATCATAAATAAATAAAACCTCTTTTTATATTTAGTCCATAACCCTCGTTCTATTTATGAAGGCTCAAGAAAGAGGCTTTATTTAAGTGAATCCTATGGGCCAAATACCATATTTGTAAAAGAGGTATGGTAAATTAATAAAAATATAAATAAACGAGAGGTATGGTAAACAAATAAAACATTTTTTTTATATTTACTCCATAAGTCACCTTATATTTACGAACACTCAAAAAATGGGTTATATTTAGGTGAAACCTATGGCCAAAATACTATGGGACAAATACCATGGACTAGATTGTTATTAATACCATGCAAAAAACCATTATTAACCCTAATATTAGAATTAATAAAGATAAAAATGGCACATGGTATTGACCCATGGTATTCACCAAAATGGCACATGGTATTGACCCATGGTATTCACCTGGAATGTAGCCTATTTAAATGGGGGAATTAAACCAACATGTAGCCTATGCTTAAAATTCACTAGGACTTTACAAAGTTTTATTATCTAGTGAAAGACTCGCCAAGGTCTTACAAGATTTTATAATTGAGTAAAATATTCGCCATGCCTGGTGAGAGATTCGCCAAAAAATTATATATACATATTATATTATTGATAAAATCGCCTTCCATTTTTCCTATATACCATGGAGATTCGCCCATTTATTATATTTATAAATTTAGGGGGGGTTCTTAAAATTTTCCCTGATGATCCATTTGAGCGTGGCTTAGATTCTTTGGCGGATAATCAGAAGTAAATCGCAATCAGCGATTGGTAATGTGAATAGAAATGCTTCAATATTTGTCCAAAATATCTTTCGATTGCCGAAAGGTGATACAATGCATGCAAGCCTTTTAATTACGTTTTTCGAAACACGTGCCTTGATTTAACGCATTGCAATTGGAGGTGGATTCGGGTCTTATTACTTACGCTATTGTAACTTCACTGATTGCCGATTGTGATATGCCTTATCGCATCGGAGGATTTGAATGTTCCATTAAACATGCGTTTGGTTGTTACCCCCGATTTCCGATAACGATATTGCATCGGAGAAATGAAAGAGGGTCTTTCATTATACTTTATGATCTGCCTTTCCCGATATCCGATATTTGTTTGCTTTTTGGATCAGAGTAAGTCAATGGGTCTTTATATATGTTTTCCTTATCATTGCGATATGCGATCTTGCGATCGCTTTATCACAATAACAAAGAAATGTATATTTATTTACAAGACTGAATTTATTTCTATTCAAAAAGGTTTATTTTAAAATATATCATTTCCATTGAACCTTTTGATAAGGGTTTTTCTAATGATGAGTTAATACCAATTTATTCACACATCTAAGTTTAGAAGGGACCCATTTCATATTATGATTTTTTTTTAAGTAAAAATATATAAAATGGGGGGTTGTTGTACATCACAACAATTGGTGATTCACTGGGAGAAACAGTTATCTCTGAGAAATTAATTAAAATACTTAAACTTTCTTAATCTAGAAATCTCATCTAATAGAAGAATTCTAATATAACTAGGTAATCATAAATCCTGAATATAATAAAACTATTTCTGCTATTTTCTTCTTTTCTTAAAATTAAATACATTCTAAGTTTTAAATTAGCCTTAATTGGTTTATAATGATAAAATAAAAGACTTTTCCAGCTTAGCTTTATAATGACTCCTTTGTCATAGGTAAAGCCTCTGCTGCCAGCAAACGTTTATAGTCTCGACAGGGATACCTTTTAACCATTTTATCATTCATTATTGCATCCATTTTAGAGTATAATAAAAAAGAATGAATCCAAAGATATGTCTCCATATTTTACATCACTTTTCCTTTTTTCTTATTTTGTAAGATAAAAATCCATTGTCCTGGTTTGGTGGCCAGCTGTTTAGACAATGCCATTCAATGGTTGTAATTTAACTGAGCAAGCTGGCTCGTGATGAGACCCCTTGTCTTATAATTATAAGCTATTACCCTGTTTTGGTATGCAGTATTGGTAATATCAGTTGAACTATTCCCCTTATTATCATAGTAAGCAGGCTTGTAATAAGACCTTTTATCTTTTATATCATACATATTTTAGAATTACACTCTGAGTAATTATAAACTTTGATGAATGGGATGAACAATTTTCTCCTTAAGAGAACATGGATGACAGGGTAAGAGTTGAAGATGCTAAGATTGAATCAGTTTCTATTTTGTATTGATAACCATTTTCAGGCTGCTTGAAAACATTAAAATGATTTACAGTACTTCTAAATCTTGAGAAGATTTCACAAAAATAAAATGGGGTTTTCAGAATCTAAATATACCTAATTCCATAGAAATTTTCCTTTCGTTTAAGGCTTCCATTTCTCAAAAGTAAATACCAAAACTATTTCTTTTGAGTAACTTTTCAATATAGCAAAAACCAATGGGAGGCTTCATACAACTTTATTTTCCTAAGATTCTAAAAAATAAACTATGTACACAAATTTGCTGAAAATTGAATATTTACAAGGGAGAAGGGGTTACCTCCTTAATTGAAGAATTTTTTCAAGATAAGGCCGTTAACAGGAAGAGAATCTCTCTTTCCTGATAGATCTTGCAATATGAATGTGGAAGGGCCTATCTTCTCACTGATTTGAAATGGTCCAAGCCACATTTTCTGGAACTTAGTGTGTTTCCCTTTATCTTCATGGGCTTTGTCCCATTTCAAAACTAGATCACCAACTTGTAATTATTTTGAACTGGTCGAAATTGTATCGAACGATGAATTGATAATTTGCTGATGTTTTGCATGTATGATTCTGGCTTTTTACCTTTGTTCTTCTAATTTCAAGATTTGATCATGTCTTACTTGAATAGAAGATGAGGGACTTTCTTCAATAAACTGCACTAAAGCTAGGGATGGAAGTAGTAAATTTGCTGGTATGACAACATCCTTTCCATATACTAGATTAAATGGAGAAGTGCCTATGGATACCTTCTGTGTTATTCTGTCAGCCCATAGTGCAAATATCAAATATTTATGCCAGTTTTTATGATTCTCCTTAATAGTCCTCTTAATAATTTTGATCAGATTTTTATTGGTGGATTATACTAAACCATTACCCTGAGGGTAGTACTTTGCATAATAATTCAATTTAAATCCCTTTTTAATAACAAACTCAAATATAGAATTTCCAGAGAAATAAGATGCATTATCAAAAACAAAAGCATTTGGGACACCAACCTTGGTAATAATGAATTGATCTATGAATTCCATGATTGCCTCAGAGTTTGCTGTCTTCAAAGGAATTTCTTCAACCCACTTAGTGAAGTAATTAGTGGCGGTAAGGATATAATTATGCTGTTTGGATGAATGTGGAGTGATTTCTCCAATGATGTCCAATCCCCATTTCTCAAAAGGTTGTTCAATGTTTACTGGTTGCAAAGGTAAAGCTGGCTTTCTTTGTCTTCCACTAGTGGTTTGACAACTTTGGAATTTCCTTACGTATTCATGAGTATCTCTTAACAGGGTGGGCCAATAATATCCATCATGAATGATTTTGTGAGCTGTTGTATCAGCTCCAAAATGTCCTCCTACTGGTCTGTCATGTAGCTCCTGCAAAACCTTTTGTGCTTCAGGTTTTTCTAAACATCTTAATAAAATTGAATCATAATTTCGCCTAAACAATACATCATTTACAATTATGAAGTTTTTTGCTTTCAATCTAATGGCACGTTTGTTTTTATAGGAAAGATTAGGAGGAGCATATCCATTTTTTAAATAGAAAATCAGATTTGCATATTGTGATTCAGGATCTGTGATACTTATCTGATTGATTTCTTCAGTATCTTTTGTACCTTCAGGTTCTTGAATATTGGATGCTCCTGCTAACAACTTGCAAAAACCTTGGCCTTTGACAATCTTTGCTGGCTTGATTTCTAAGTCATATTCTTGTAATGCTGTGACCCAATTTGCTCTCTTTTCTCCTAATTCCCTTTGAACTAGTAATTGTCTTATTGCTGAAAAAGGAACTATAACTTTTTTGTGAGCTTTTAAGAGAAAGGGTCTGTAGTGTTTAATGGCTTTGTACATAGCAAAGGCTTGTTTTTCAACTTCCGAGTAATTAAGTTCAGCACCTTGAAGATTTTAGCTATAAAATGAGATTTGTGCTTCCAAGTTTTGATCATTAATTCGAGTCAACACTGCTGCATAAGACGAAACGGATGTGAGGGTATATAGCATGAAATGACTTGAAAAAATGGGAGTGCTTAAAGCAAGGGCATTAATGATTGATTGTTTGATGGAATCAAATGCCTCTTTCTTTGCAGGTCCCCGTTTAAACACCGAATTTTTCTTAATCATCGTTGGCAATGGTAAAATAATCTAGGAAAAATCTGGAACAAATCTTTTAACAAAGTTAATTTGACCCAAAAATGACTGCATGGATTTTTTATTATGAGGGAATGGAATATCAGAAATCTCTTTAATTATATATGGATCAATATAAATACCATCCTTTGAAATAAAGAAGCCCAGAAGCTTTCCTTGATTAAGAGCAAAAAAGGACTTCTTTGGATTAAGCGAGATACCATACCTTCTACATCGTTCAAATATTTGTTTCAAATCATGTAAATGATTAAATCTTTTCTTGGAAAATACAGTAATATCATTTAAATAGACTACTACTGATTTATTGATCAATCCTTTGAATGCTATGTCCATTGCTCTCTGGAATGTAGCTCTAGCATTGATAAGTCCAAAAGGCATTTTTTGGTAAGCATAAGTTCCCCACTTAGTTCTAAAGGTAGTTTTAAGCCTGTCATCAAGATGGACCAAAATTTGGTTATATCCGGAAAAACCATCTAAAAAGGACATTAACTCAAAACCAGCTACCAAATAGAGTGTCTACTCCATGGTAGGTAAAGGGAAGTTATCCTTTTGGCTTGCCTTGTTAAGATTTTTGAAATCGATACAAATCCTAATGTCGCCATTTTTCTTTCTTACTGGCACCATATTGGACACCCAGTTTGAATGTCTGACAGGAAAAATTATCTTAGCCTTCAAGAGTTTATTTAGTTCAGCCTTTATTTGACTCTCTAGGTTAGGATGAATCTTCCTTAATTTCTGTTGCACTGGCTTTTGTTCGAAAAGCATTGGAATAGTATGTTGAATGATCGATGCATCGTATGTTTTCAAATCATCATATTTCCAAGCAAAGACATATTTATTTTTCCGCAATAATCTAATGAATGTTGTTCTTTCTTCTGAAGAAAGTCCTAATCCCAAATTGATGTTTTGAGGGTTTTCCTCAGTACCTAGGTTTATCAATTCAAATCTTAAAGTTGAACTCTGGAGCTTTGAATTGGTCACTTGTTTAAACCTGTCTTTAATATCATAAAGATCTTCGAGCTTGACCACTAGTTTAGGTATTGAGTTTTCTTCTTGCTTTTCCTTCATTTGAAGGTCATGATCACTTTCATCAATAATTTGATCATCGTAGGACTTGTTAGAAGTCAAGAAATTTAAAATGTCTTCATCGTGATTGAACACTTGCCAATTGGTGACATTATCGGGAATTGATGGTCTAAAAATTAATTCTACTGAAAATCTGTTTGGGCTGTAATCTTCGGATGGAAGGAGTTTGGAAGCAACATTAGCTAGTAGGTCTGCTGCTACATTCTGGGACCTAGGGATGGGAGAAATATTGAATGCTAAAAATTGAGATATGAGTTCCTGCACCAAAGACTGGTAGTGTTTGAGATGACTAGAAAGGCAATGAATTGTATTTCTAACTTGTTTTATAACAATTTCTGAATCACCGAACACTTTCAAAAATTGAACTTTAAGACCAATTGCTTTGTAGAGTCCTTGAACTAATGCCTCATATTCAGCTATATTGTTTGTGCATTCAAATTCCAATCTGCATGATAACATAGTCTTTTCTTCCTCGGGACTAAATAAAATACATCCTGCTCCTCCACTTTCACTAGATTTAGACCCATCAAAGTATAGTGACCAAAATAAAGAATTATCAACAATTTTATTTACAGTTTCTTCAGTAATATTAACACATCTTGATCTATCTGTTTGTGAAAAAATTTCGATTTGAGATGTGAAATTATTAACTGAGAAAGGAGATGGTTGGGCAGTGAAATTGCCAAAGAATGATTCAGATGAGTAATTCCCCAAAATATTGTTATTGAATGCTATTGGTTGATTTTCTTGTTCGAATTCAGTAACAGTATGGGTCATGTGTTTCTCCCGATCGATCTTGATCTGATTTGGCTTTCCTTTATAAGGAAGCCACATATGGGACCAATCGGTGGAAATATAACCATGGAGTTTCTCAGACCAATCTCTACTCAAAATCAAACCATAGAATTCAGGTATATCAGCGATTAAAATATCAATTCTCTGAACCACTCTTGGATCAGCTGATAACCTGATAGTCACTGAGTTGATTTCCCCTAAAACCTGGACCTTAGTTCTATCCAACTGTACAATATGAATTGCAGACTTTTGGGGTTCAATGTTTAGTTTTGAACAAACTGAAGCTGGCATTATATTAGAGGAAGCCCCTGAGTCAATCAAACAGTTGTGTAGATTTCTATTATAGATCTCATAGGTTAAGAGGAAAGGAGGAGTATGAGAATTTGATCTATCCCCAATTAAAACAGCATCAGTAGCTTCTACTCTACTAGGAGGTGGTTGGCCTGAGTCATTAGTAGCTTTGGACAATAAAGCATTAGGAAGAGGAGAAGAAGGTACAACATTTAACTCCTTAAGAAGTAGTTTCTGTTGATGTTTGAGTTTACTAAGCTCAAACATAGTAATATTTGCCTTTGTCTTCTTCATGTCTTCGATAATATTGTAGTCCATAGAATCTGTAACTACTAATGTCTTAGATGTTGAAGGTAGATTTGAAGATGATGGTTGATTTTGGGATGGTATCGCTGCAGCTTTCTTTGTGGGAACCTTTTCTTTGGTAGTAGTGGTACCTGCATTCCTTTTCTTCGAAGTTGCCTGAACAGGTTTAGGAGTACCCTTACTCCTGGTAGTCACAGGGAAAGCTTCTTGTTCATTTTCTGTATCGGAGTTAGGTAAAATAAAGTCCCACATCCCATGGCATTCAACAATCTCCTCTTCTTCGGGTTCCTCGGATGACAAGACTGTTTCATCCTCTTCTTCCTCTTCAGGATCTGAGTCTGCATTGGATATAGCATTTCGTGGTTTTGATTCAGGTTTCTTAAAAATTTTAAATGGCCTTTTGTTGAAGTCTCAGCTACTTGCTTCTTGATTTCTACCATTTCATTTGACATAGTCTTGAGAACCTTTTGTAGACCCTCCATATCATATGGATCTTTAGGGGTTTTCTTCTTTGAATCATCCTTAAAAGAAACTTTTTTGGATTTTCTATCTTCAAGAGCAGCTTTCTTTTCTAAAGCAATAATGCGTTTCTCTACAGCAAGCACCTCTTTCATGTTTTCAGCTAAAGTTGGTTTTGCAGCTCTATCTACAAAAATAGCTATATTTGAAGGTAGGGCTGTTATATACCATTTGCTTCTGATTTGCTCACTTGGTTTAGAGGCGGTTGGAATCTTATTCAAGAGTTTATTAAATCGTGAGTTGAACTCCTTTATAGGTTCTTTAGATTCTATCCTAAGATTCGAGAGATCATTAATTAACATTGCTAAAGATCTGTCATCGCCATACTTAGTCAGAAACTGTTCTTGAAAAATGTTCCAACTAGTAATGGATCCAGAGGGCAGGGAAAAATACCAAGACCCAGCTGATCCTTGTAAAGTATAAGGGAAAAGCCTAACAACAACGTCTTCCTCTGTCACTCCTTTTAAATTAACTGATAACATGAAATTGTTAATATGTTCGTCGGCTTGTATTCCTGCATCTGGATTAAATTTCGGCAACCATTTTTCAGGGTGTGCTGGCAATGGATGTAATGGTGTAGGCATAGTGACCACACCAGGATTGTTCCATGGATTCTGAGCCATTGTAAAATTAATAGTAGATGATATTGCCGATGAAATTCCAGATGTTTGGGAAGGAGTTGATATTGAGGTTTGAGGTGGTGAAGTTCCTGATCCCTGTTGAACAACAATGTGTAATGGAGGAGTGGATGGTTGACTTCACACTGGAGAAGATGAAATGGAGGATGATGATGAGAAAGTCTCACTGTCAGATCCTTCAGTAGTCTTTTTTGCCCTTTTCCTTTTGGGTAAAGGCAACTTAGTAGGTTCAATACCGAGCTTTCCGCTTTGAAGTATGGTGAGAGGGTGAGGTGTATTGAATTTTGAAGTTTCACTGCCTTGAGATACCTCAAATTTCTATGGTGATATCGAAAAGCCTTAAAGTTTACGGATGAGAGACTGAACTTCAGGGGACTCAGGACTTAATTGTTCTAAAGTATGGTGGGTTTGAGCAGTGGTAGTTGACTCCTCTTCTTCTCATTTGAATATTGGTGTTCCAGCATGCAAACGGGAGGTCTGAGGTGAGGTGGAGGGAGATTTACTCTCAGAATGGGTTATAGGTTTGGGTTGGCTCGCCATTCACAGTTCATGCCCTCCTTCTAGCACCAAAAATGTTGATGCCTCGAAAATCGCTGCAACAACATCGAGGAAAACCACCCGGTCTGAACCTTAAAGGCAGCTCCTTTTCCGTTTGGTGTGGTGGCTCCGACTGGAAATAATGGGACCAGTTTCCCAATAATTGGTAAATAGGATGGATAAGTGGTTGATTTTCTAATATATAATGATAATGGATGAATGATTTAATCTAAAAAGTAAAATTATAAACAACTATCCTATCCCGGGAAATTTCTGTTTTAGTGTAACGTTTGATGATCTTTATCTACAAACAGGCATATAGATGACTCTATTGGTAAACAAAAACATTTATTCATATGATAATTACTTCGTTCAAGTAGTTGAACAAAGTAATCATGAAAACATTATTACACTATTCTTCATATATCATTGACATAAATATGATTGAAAGAATAACACTCCTTAGACATTCAATATTGATAAGTATAAGGACTGCTGTTAAAACACATACATATATCCAATGATAGCCAGATTAAATAAATGTTGATTCCCATGAAAGAATGAAGCAAGAGCATAGATAATAGTACCATATTTTATTTGGATCACTCCCGATATCAATCGCATTCAGATTCCTTCTTCTAACTTAGAAACACTTCCATAACAAAGCAATAGTGCATATCTCATCAAAACTTTCTTCGTTAAAATTCAGAATATTGGCCGAGTCTTCATAAAAAATATATCAGAAGCACAATAGTGTGACTTACTGATCTGAGTTTATACAAAAACTAAGGACCCTTTCATACCCTTTCTAAAGACAATGAAAGGGTCTATAAATACTATCTAAGCTAAATAATTATGAAATAAAAATGCTATTAGGTGGTATAACTAAATCATGATAATCTCCTTGAAATAGGCATGTTGGCAGTCCATAGCATGATTCACTATTTCGGATGATCTTCCTTTGGCTTTAGCTGGCAGATAGCAAGCATTGGTTGCAATTCTGGAGGGTGACTCAGACGAGAATGCAATTGGGCTGAATATGTGGCATCATGGATTTCGGGAATCACGTAACCGATTGTATTGGTTAAACATTTGAGTGCTGCCCTTTGATTGTAAGGTTTAACTAGGAAAAACCAAAAGGTATCCTAGGTTAAACTTTGGATTCCGGCGATTAATCTTCCGCTCTTCTCCAATTCTTGATTGCATGTTTGTTCCAATACTTTGGCTGACGGCAATTTACCTGGAGTGCATTATGAAATCAAGTTAGACAGATAAAGAGTATCATTGATTAACTCAATTAGATTACTAGTTGATAATTTGCATCTTAAGGTTTCTCTTTCTGCTTTCACCAATTCTGACTGCCATTCAAGGAAAAGGATTTCTTTGTGTGACTCTAGAATTTTAGGCAGATTTGTGGCTTGCCCTTCACTGGTTTCTTGCCAAGCAAGAAAGTTGGTTAAATTATCATCCGCCTATTCCAAATCTTGCCTGGGATCGACTGATTTGTCAATTGTTGATGAAGTAATCTCACAGAGGGGCTCAACCAGGGAAATATTATGACATAGCAATCTTAGTTATTTAATCAATGCTTTATTGATCTGGAGAGCTTCGGACCTGAAGTCTGCTGGTTGAGGAAGACTCTTGAACTTTTCTACTTTGTGTGACAGTTGAGAGATTTGCTCATCTTTTGTCTTACTTATTTGTTCATTCATTGTCTTCAACTTGGCCAATGCTTCGGATAATTCTTTTTGTTTCTGTACTGCACTTTGGTCTATCCTCTGCTTCTCCCTGAGCAATTGCTCATTTAATTGATTGTTTATCTACTGTTGTATTGATAGTTGTTGTTTTAACAGTTCTATTTTTTGTTGTCTTTCGGATACCTGTGACTGTAATGAAATAATTGTTTGGTCTTTTTCTTTAAGTAGATTACTTACTTCTGATGCTTTATCCATAGTAGCTACCGAATAGGCTCCGGTATACTGAGAAAGTTTTGTGAAGTCAACGGAAGGATTAAATTCTTCTTTCCATACTACATTAGCCATCTCTATTTGTGCTGGTAAAAGGGAAGATTGATCAAGTCTTCTCCTTTTCCTTTGTCTTTTCACTAAAACCCTATGTTTGGGACTATAAAAGACATCTAATGGTGGTATGTCTTCTATCTGCAAAAAAATTTGACCGGATGGATCCTTAGGAATTATTTCTACATCTTTGTTGGTGGGTAGGCTGCTGGTCCCTTCAATTGGAACCGTAGTTGTCACTATCTCCTGACCAACTGTTACTTGAGGTGTGATGAAACCTTGTGAACTTTCAGGATTGCTTATAATGGAATCAAATTGTTTCCATTCTTTAAGTAGTTTGGGATCAATCTGAGTATCTATATCGATGTGTTCACTGTCCTGTTCCTATTCTTTTTCATGTTCTTTCTCCTATTCTGGCTCTTTTCCTTTCTTGAGAATCTTCTCCATAGCAGGAGGTTTGTCAACAATTTGCTGTTCAAGCTCGCTTGACTGGGTTGTTGGGGTAGTAGCTAATAAGTCCAGAGGCAGAGTTTGCAACCTCTGTTCTCTGAGCCTATTGAATTCTCCCAGCACTTCATCTTTATATCTCATTTTGGCCAATGTTTTTACTTGAAATAATGATTCTGTTGAAGAAAACAGATCATCAAATTCATCTTTTTCATGATCAAACTTTGTGAGTTTGGCTTGTTCAAGAACATTATAGGCAACTTTCCTTAGATCGTATTTCCTGTTAGGAATGGTTGCAAGATTGAGCATGTTTATTTTTCCTGCCTCCTTTTCTGCATGTTTGTAATCATGTAGAGTGTAAACACCGCATCTCAAAGGAAATGTAGGCCACACCTGCTTTTTAGAATTCCTAAGAGTTTTGGATGTTCCTGCTGTTGTTATCTGGTAGGCCAATTCTCAAGCTAACAGCTTATCAGGTACATACAGAGGAAGGACATGGGGTCTTGCAAGGCTACCATAAACCCTTATATATGTTAACTTGTCTTCCCCGACCCAATTCCCTACAGCAGTGAAGTCAATCCCTGCTTCCTCGGAAATCCTTGGGGCAGGCTTATCAAAAATGGCATAATAGATATGCAACATGAAACCATTACAGATTTGGTACAAGTGGTCTTTATAGTGCACCTTCCATAACATCTGATGATAAATGTGGATTGGCTTAGGGTCTTGGGAAGTCCATCTCCACCCGAGTACCGGATATTCAGAATTAAAGCAAAGAATATCCATAATATAAGCACTGTAATAAAAAGGGGGAATGGTCCTGGTGGTTTTGCGTGAATTTGATCTAAATTCAAGAATTGCAGTGGCTAATTTATCGGACAATATGTTTGCCCAATCCATCACATAACTATTGACCGTTGCTTCCATTAAAGGAACCATTTCAATAGTGAACTTTGCAGAGTCATGCATTCCCCACATTCTACACATCATTGCCCCAGCATAACAGTAAGGAGATGACAATGATTCCACAAAGTACTTACCTGATGATTCATGTTTGTGCTTTGCGGGATTCTGTCTCCACTGCTTAATTGGGGCCGATTCAGTCTCGTTCTCCTCTGCGAACTTTTCAAGGAAGGCTTTGTTGTATTTCTTTTCAGGTTCAGGTAAGTGATACATCTTCCTTAAGTCATCAGGTTGAAATGAGCCAAAAATCCTTCCGTCAACTGTGCAAAACGTTCTATTTGAAACTGGAATTTCTTCTACCACCCATCTCACTACATCAGTGTATGGAAGAATTTTCTCACGTGCTGCTATCCTGTGCAAATATGAATCGGCTAAATCTTTAAGGGAAGCTTCCAATTTATTAGTTGAGTCTGCAGTAGCTTCTTCCGATACTTCCTCAGGCTCCTCTGCTTCAATTAAATTGTAGATGCTTTTCCAACTAGTATTTCCAAGGCCGAGACACGTAGTGTCTGAGATTAACCCTTTTTTACTTGGTCCTAGATCATTGGTTGGTTGCACTGTTGTTGTAGGAGCTGCTGCTGCTACGGATTTCTTGGATTTCTTTCCCATTTGTTTCAAATTCGTTATTTCGGCGGAGTTCTACACAAGCAATGAAACCAAAGTGATACAGAGAATAGGTAGTATGAACCAATATGAAATAATTATGTCAATTAGCAGATAATAATGGATTATAGTGAAACTGCCGCAGATACAATTGAAAGGAAAAGCTCGCCATAACTGCTTCATTAATTAGCCGTTTAACCTGTCAATCATGGTAAAGGAGTTTTTAAATGCCCATTATATCGTTTATATGATGAATGATCCATTCGAGTGTGGCTTAGATTCTTTGGCGGATAATCAGAAGTAAATCCAAGTCGGTGATTGGTAATGTGAATAGAAATGCTTCAATATTTGTCCAAAATATCTTTCGATTGCCGAAAGGTGACACAACGCATGCAAGCCTTTTAATTACATTTTTCGAAACACACGCCTTGATTTAACACATCGCAATCAGAGATCAATTTGGGTCTTATTACTTATGCTATTGTAACTTCGCCGATCGCCGATTGCGATATGCCTTATCGCATTGGAGGATTTGAATGTGCCATTAAACATGCGTTGGGTTGTTACCCCCGATTGCCGATAGCGATATCACATCGGAGAAATGAGGGAGGGTCTTTCATTATACTTTATGATTTGCCTTTCCCGATATCCGATATTTGTTTGCTTTTCGGATCGGAGTAAGTCAATGGGTCTTTATATATGTTTTCCTTATCATTGCGATATGCGATCTTGCGATCGCTTTATCGCAATAACAAAGAACTTTATATTTATTTACAAGACCGACTTTATTTCTATTCAAAAAGGTTTATTTTAAAATATATCATTTCCATTGAACCTTTTGATGAGGGTTTTTCTAATGATGGGTTAATACCAATTTATTCACACATCTAAGTTTAGAAGGGACCCATTTCATATTATGATTTTTTTTAAGTAAAATTTTATGAAATGGGGGGTTGTTGTACAGCACAACACCTTCATAGGACTCTTACTTTCCTTGGGCTTGGTGATCGCAAGGGCCTCAGAGTCCTTTTGTATCATTTACTTTTCTTCTTTTCACTTCTTATTCACATGCATCTCTTATTCTTGTTTTTTATATTTCTGCATTTAGTATTAATGATTTCTTGTAGGATTGGGTTAAATGGTTTAAATAATTTATTTTTTAGGATCACAAACATCATTTCATCATTATAACATCTTTTTAAGGTCATAGTAATCATTGAGTTGCTTGGATTAGTTTGCTTATTCCCAAATCTAGATTTCTGGAAGTCCTTTGTGGTAAATAACAATAAATTTCTGCTATCTTTTAGATCATTGTAACAAGCTTCAATAAAGTTGATTACACTTGAATTATATCACAAAAACATTCTAGTTAATAACAAAAATTACCCCATTTCATTTGCACTTGATTAGGTTAGGCATTTGATAGATTTACTAGCTCACTAGTTCTTGAATTTCTAGATTTTAGACTACTAATTTTCTGTCATTTTTTAGCGTGGATTAACAGAGGTATTTTTGAGTGATTCCACTTGGAATGGATACCTAAGCCATCCAAGTCAATAAAAAAAATTATCCCATCCAATTTTGATTTTATTTGGTTAGTCATTCGGTGAATTATAACTCCTTATAGAAAATATGTTGTTTCCTGTAGTAAACTACAGGAAACCCTGTAGAAGCCTTCCAACGTGTATATACTTGCCCAGATTCACTCAGTAAGATTAGTTATGATCCCTTAGGGTTGGATCAAGACCCCTAGGCTTTAAATAAATTATTAGGGAAGACTAAATACCACTTAGGGCTTGCCTCTTTACCCATGCAAAACATTTCAGCGATTTGGGTTAATGGCCAAATTTATGAATTGGATAATCCAATAATGATTTTTTTATTTCCACATCCAATGAACTTTGTTAATGGATCTAAACTCTTTGAAATGTAATGATTGACATTTAGTTCATGATCTTTACTTTATGCAATTAGAACAGGTTTCCTACCTTGTATTTTCTTTCTTGCAATAGGTTAAGGTTTCCATTTCGAACATTTCATTTTTTGCAATTAGTTTTGTATTTGATTTCATTACATGCACTCCATTACATCATGACAACAAAGGAAGGAAACATTGTATTCTATACATATAGTGTTGATACCTCTTAAGTTTGTACGAATCCTAGGTTGATAATTAAAGGTGGTAGACTTAGGAGTTGCAGCATTCTTGTTGCAATACCGAGGCTCATCACTTTTTGGTGTCGTTGTTGGGGAGGTGTCAAAGAATGCATTATTTTCTTCCCTAGTTGATTCGTTTCTTTTTACTTTTTGCAAAAAAAAAATTGCAATAAGCATATTTCGTTTCAAAAATAGAAAAGTGCATTGCATTAGCATTTTAATTCAATCATAAAAACAAAAACAAAAGTTTCCAACACCAGCCCACCCCCCCATTTGATCACGTGGTGCAATAAGATCCACATCACCATCCACTTTTGCAAGTAGAAGAAGAAGAGATGAAAAATATTGTAGAAGAAATGCATGGAGATGATGACAATTAGGAAGATCCTCTCGGATTTCCCATTCAAGATAGTGTGCATATGAAGAACATCCCTCCATCCTTTCTTCCAAACTTCCATGGTATGAGGTCAAAGGATACGGAAACCTTTCTCTTTGAATTTGAAATTGTTTGTAGATCTTATGGTTACCTATTAAATAATCAAAAATTGAGATTGTTTCCAGTGACATTGAAGGATAGAGGTCTTAAATGGTTCATGAGTTTATGGACTAATTCAATAAGTATGCAAAAGATATTTCTAGAAAAATATAAATATCATGATCTTAAAGAATAAATCTTTAGAATGAATCAAAAAGAAGATGAGAGCCTTAAGGATTTAATAGATAGGTTCATGTATAATGTTAAGAGGGCAAAACTACATCATTTAGAATCTGACACACTAAAAACCCTCTTACTTAGAACAATTAGGGATGAGTGGATTGATCTCCTTTATCTCATGAGTAGAGGTAATGTCTACCAATTATCATTTGAAGAAATTTGTAAAAAATGTAAACACATATCAAGAGGAAGGGCAAGAGTAAGTCAATCAGCATCAATATCGGTAAGTCAAGCTAAACTTGGAAATTTGTTTGATAACTTAAAAACAAAAATTATTGGCAAACTAAGTGAACACGTAGAAATGTTAAGAATGCAAAATGAGTAAAAATAAGATGTTGATATTTGCGTTGTCCATGAAGAATCACATGATGTTAAATATTTCCCCTCATTACCAAGGTTGAATGAAGTTTACCAAGAGGACAATGGAGTAAGTCAATTGTCAATGCAACTATGTTATGTAGATCCAAGAGGACCATGGAAACCTATTCAACCTGATATGATGCAAGAGCCTAATTCATAATTTCAAGCTTATGCAGATCAATATCAAAGTAATTGGAACACACCCTTTCCTTGGAAAATTTGGCCATCTCAACCCCAAAACCAATCTTGGAAACAAGGTTGGCAAGGAACTTATGGGAGCCATCCACAATATCCTGAATATTTTTCTCAATATCCTCCATACCCAACTCCATGTTATCCCTACCATCCACCAACACCACAACCACAAACCCAACCACATCCATCTCTAATATCCACTCCCACTCAACTACCTATACCACCATTTCCAAACCCACACAATCTAGTAGCTCAGCCCACTTACAATTTTGAGGTACAACACTTCCAAATATCTCATCTTGATCTCAATGGTATTCATCTTAGCTTAGGAATAATATTACAAAAAATAGATTATATTGATGCCATTGAAGGACAACATGCAGAAAAAGAAGATTCAAAAGAGAAGACAAAAGAATAATAGGTTGGATTTGATGAAGAACAGACATAAAAAATTAGAGATTGAGAAAACTCCCTCATGGTTACCACCAAATCCTCCATGTATTCAAGAAAACAATCAACAAAGAAAGGAATATTTGAAGGTCATGGTAGAAGAGGATATGAAGAATGATCCAGATAAGCAAGCAAACCAAGGGCATCAAAGTTATATTGAGGTTTGGTTCTAGAAAACCAACAAGACGGAGCATCACTCTCTTCTTCAACTGTGCTTGATATTTCCAAAGTCATATCATTTGGTCTCTAAAATTTAAGCACATGTCAAATCATATATTGCAAGCCTACACATTAGTTTATTTGTCATCTTCATGTGCACATGGCTCCATTGGAAGTATTCCTACACTTGAAAATGATTTTGTTTTTTTCAAGTAGAATAGGATAGGAAAAGAAATAAAAAATGAAAAATAAGAGAAAAAATAAAAGTCTCAAGTGAAAACTGATGAGCCCCAGAAATGGGTAATTATATGGGCTCATTTAGCCTCCTAATTCGACTTAATCCACCATTCTCATTAGTTTATTGCATGTTTTTAATTATATTTATGCTAATAGAGTGAATTAGGTTAATCATTATGCCAAAAAGTCTAATGTGTGCTTTATGCAGATTTTTGGTCAATTTTGAGATAAAATCAAAGGTTTAATGAGCACTTAGCAGCCAAATTCGTGAAAGAACCAAGGAGAGGATTTGTAGGAAGGTGTCCCCTTCATTTATGAGCCCTTACCTCAAATTCTCCATCAAAAACTCGAAGCACAAGGGGCAGCCAAGCAAGTCAAGTAGGACTGTTGTTAACTGCAAGCTTTGGCAGCTGAGTTCCTGAAGTTTAGGAGGACTGTTGGGGTCCTCAATTTGTATAAATAAGAAGGCTTAGGACCTCAGTTCAATTAGTCAGTTTTTAGTCAGATGTTAGTTAGATTTTAGTTAGATTTTAGTCATTTTTTTAGTCTATTTTTTGCACTCTAGTGTAGCCCTGCATCAGCACATTTTCGAGCTTTTTCTTGTAGACAGTTTTTGGGATGTAACTATTATTTTTTGATCAATAAAGATGAATCCAGCTTTGCACCAGCTCTAATCTTTCTTAGGAGGCTGTAGCTCTTGGGGTTGGGCCCAACCCAAGTGCCAGTACCTCCTTTGTGTAGTTTTATGTGTCTTTGCTGCATTCAAAGAATAATTCCTATTATTTAGGTTAAAATCTTGCTTTGTTACTTAGGTTGTTTTGATGATTAAAGTAGCTTTTCATACTTCAGGTTAATTTGACAGTTTAGTAGAGGAAAATATCTACAAAAAGGTCATCAAGCAATCCTTGATCTCATCTCTCCCTCCTTGGGACCATGAGCTGAGACCAAGGCATACTTGCTGCCACAAAAACATTGTTTTTGCCTCTTCATGCAATTGCTAGTGTTAGATTTTTAGTTAGAAAAGTTGATACCAGTTGTACTTGAATGTTCAAGATCTATTCTTGCTTAGTTTCCATAGTTATCTTGCATGATTTCCTGTCTATAAACTTTTGTTTATCATGTTTTTGGTTTCTAGGTCAGATTAGGTCAAAGTAGATAGATCTCTGGTTTTTCTAGTCTTTGTTCTATCAGTTTTGGAAAATAGTGTGCAGAGTACCTGTAATACATTCCTACCTACCCTTCCTCCATCATCCAACCCTTAATCCACGATTCCTTCCCTCCATTCGCTACACTTTCCCGATTTGACCTAATTTCTATATTTTTGTGCAACATTGCTTTCTCCATCCTTGAGCAAATCCAACTACCTTCATCACTCCTGGCCTTCATTTACCAGGTCTCAAACCTCTTAAAAACCTTATCCACCCTTCATTTCCTTTTTCCCACCATTTTTCCTCCGCCAAACCTTCAAAAATAACTTTCGGCCTGTTCTTGTAGAACTTCGTGTAGAACATCGTGTAGAACCCTTGCAGACTTCCTGTAGAAGTTCACGTGAGTATTTTTTCGAGATCTGATCACTGTGGAACTCTCTAGAAGGGTGCTAGGGAACCCTTAGGCCATCTTCTCACCTTCCCAACCTCTTGCATGTGCCCAATCCATCTCCTTTCACCAATCGACCTCTGCACAGTCAAAAAATAGTTAAAGCACATGCGTAATAATTCTGCAAGATTACTCAAAAATACAAAAAGATGCTTTTTCCATATTTTCCTTCAGAAGAAGCTTAGTCACATGCATTTTTCCTTTCCAAGATTCAATGGCATCCATTTCAGCAGCTTTCATCTCTTTTCTTGCACCAGTAGGGTTAGTCGGTAAAACTAGGGTTTGCTAGGGTTTGCATTTCCTTTCAGCTTTCAGCTTCTTTCTGCAAGTAGACTAGCCTCTTTTGAGTTAGATTTCATCCATCACAGTTGAAAGCTTCTTCTAAGAGCTCATAGAAGTTGGCTTAAGCTCCTAGCGAACTTGTGCCAGCTGATCAAGTGACAGCCTACAGTAAGAGCTAGTACTTGTGCATATAGCACCGTCCCTTCCAAGTTTGTTACGAACAACCGGGTTGATAAAAGTAAAGAAGGGAGTCCCAAGAGTTGCAGCATCATTGCTGCAGTATTGGAGCTCACCAAAAACCTCCTTTGAGGCGCTTTAGATTGGCTCATTGATTGAAAACCTCCATGAGGCAGTCAATGGGTTGGGAAAAAATAAAAAAGAGACTAAAAAGGATCCTAGGTGAAAACCTCCTTTTAGGCGTCTAGGCAGACCTACTAGTTGAAAACCTAATTGAGGCGACTAGTAGGCCTAGAAGAGAAAAAAAATAAAAAATGAAAAAATATATATATTCTCCACGTATCTCTCTGATGAATGCAGGTGCTCTCCAACGTATGCAAGCAACAAAAACAGGTTGGCACCAAAAAAAAAAAAAATTGGACAAAATTCTAGTTAAAGGAAGTCAAACTTGGACTTTCTCCTCCTTTCCTCAGATGCTCCAGAGGGCCAAGGCCATGTCAATCCATCACCCTCATCTATTTCCACCATCCACCCATCATTCCCAAGATTTTCCCATTTATTTTACTTTCTGTCCTAAAATACTACAAGAATTCTCTGTTATACTATAGGAAACAGAAATGCATAGAGAAGAAATTTATTCCTTATCATATCTTGAAAACCATGCATTCGTTTGCCAAGTTGTTCTAGCTAGAGATGCATATGGATGATGGTAACGTGCTTAAGCAATTTCAACAAATTCCAGTGCACAGTTTTCGAGAAATCAACCTCCATCACCTACAACCATTTTTTAATTTTATCGATATTTGTGCATCCATTTAAAACATTGTTTCATGGGGACATGCATACGGATGATGGTAACATGCCCAAGCAATCTCAACAAATTCCAATTCACGGTTTCCAAGAATCGGCCTTCATAAACTTCATCCATTTTTAATTTTTCTTGAGATTCATCCATCCATTGGCCAAATTCTTTTTTATGGGGAGGTGAATAAGGATAATTGCAACATGCTCAAAAAATTACAGGTCAATCCATTCTACCGTTTGGGAGATATGGACAAAACGAGGCTGCTACATGGTTTCCTGTAGTACTATGTTCTAATTTACTACAGGAAATAGTATGAAAGCTATAAGAAGGTATGAAAGGTGAAATAAAGCGTGGGAAAGATCCTTAATAGTGGAATAAAGCATAGGGAAGGTGAACATCACCCATGGCCAAGCCCAGCACTCCAAGAAGGCAAAATTTGACTAAGATAGCTTGCTCATAGTAACTAGAAGATAGAGGTTTAGAATCACCAAGTTATGAAAACCTGTGCAGAAGAAAACAAAGGAAATTATCACATCTAGAGGACCATGGATCGATCATCAACTCAGTAGCAGGATGCATGTCTCTCCAAAAACCATCATGTAGGTACATGCATTCAATATTCTTGACCTCTTCTCTTGAGCATATTATAGTTAGAAATTTCTTGTAAATGCATAAGAGATGCGGTTTATAAGCTAAGGATGGGTCAACAGTCTCGGTTGCCTTCAACTAGTTCATTACATCTCACTCCTTCACTCATGCAATGTGGAAAAGCCAAATTAGGAAGGGTGATGATTTCGAGGAATCGGGACAACAATTAAAAGAACTTCTCTGCAAAGGCCAAGTCACCACAACACTCCAAGCCCTCCATCAACTTCATATCCAATATCTATCTATCATTCATCCATCCCATTTCATAAGAAAAAAATTAATATTTTTCAAGAACAAACCCTACACTCTGTTTCATCCTGAGAACTTCCTGAAAAAATACATAGAGCACATCCTCTCCATTTTCACAAACCTACACTACTCCCTCTGAGCCCTAGCATCATCCTCCAAACCCTCTACATCATTTCTCATCACTCCCATATAGTTAGAAGGCCCTAAATGCGAAGGAATGACTGCTATAGGAAAGCAGAATGTTGCTATGAGAAGGAAGAATGGAACAAATTATGCTAAAACCAAAAATGGCAGTGCCTAAGAGATACCTAATCAAAAGAGAGAACTCTAAGGCCATTAGGCAATCATCTAGGCCAAAAAAATAGAAGAAGAAGGCAACAAAAGGGTTTCCTGTAGTTAATACAGGAATTACTAAAGGATATCCTCGTTCTCATCCAAAGGAATTTTGAAGGTTCTAGAGGTGTCCAAATGGTGGAAAAAGGTAGCAGAAGGTTGTAAAAGGATGTGGAAGACCTTGCCAAACTGAAAAATATTCAAGAACCCATATTGAATAAGGGGAAGAAGGTAGGCTAATGGTCTCAAGAAACACTATCATTTTTTCTATGCACAAACATTTTTGAAAAATGAGTGAAAATGGAATGAATGTTTCAAGGGAGAGGATATGAATGAAATGGATCTACAAGCCAATAGAGTTCACTTGCAAAGAGGAAAGTATGTTTTTTTCTTGAGAAACTGTTAAACAATCATGAAAAGAACAACTACATTTTTGTGATTTTCCTTGCAGAACTTACAGCCAGGATTCTTAAGAGAATGGACTGAGGAATGCATAAGAGAGAGGCCACCAGGGCCATGAATGAGTCAAAATGAGGTCACTAAGTTTCTCAGAGGATGAGAAACACTTTTAGCAGCGGGGTATGATGGGCCTCTAAATTAAACATAAATTAAGGCCTATGCCTCTAAATTAGACATAAATTAAGGCCCATCTGATTGTCCTTCAGCACATTAAACCTCTCTTTTTGCATTAGATAATGTATTTTTAACTTTAATATGTTCATTGGGAAGGTTTATGGATAATTGCATATTTGTGCCTAATATTATTCATTATTGTGGAATATTATGAGAATATTGGCCAAATGATGGAGATTTGGAGGAGGAGATAATATAGGGACATGCTCCCTAGTACAAGATGATCAATATTAAATAATAAATCAACAAGATATTCTGGAATTATGGTACAGATTGTGGAGCTCAAATGTTTGAGAAAATCTAGGAATGTGTTCCTTGTCATTTAATGTAGATCCCTAGTATTGGGAAATAGATCAACTAATCAAGGGATTTTGGTGGGGAAAGATTCCTCCTTTCATGGGAAATGATTCTTAATCAATTTTTCTAAGTACCAAGTCGAATTTTTATCTAGGAGTAGATTTTTATTAGTCTTCTTGTGGAGAGAACTCATATTTTTGCAGATCCACTTTCATTTTCTGTAGGGATGTAATTATATTGATGGAAATAATGAAGATTGGTGTCATGTTAAGATTCTAAATATTGGTATCCTTCATAGGACTATGATTTTCCTTGGGCTTGGCCACCCCAGGAGCCTCAGAGCCCTTTTGTATCATTTACTTTTCTTCTTTTCACTTCTTATTCACATGCATCTCTTCTTCTTGTTTTCTTCTATTTTTGCATTTAGTATTAATGATTTCTTATTGTAGGATTGGGTTAAATGGTTGAATTAACTTATTTTTTAGGATAACAAGCATCATTTCATCATTGGCACAGCTTTGGATGGTCATAGTAATCATTGAGTTACTTGGATTAGTTTCCTTATTCCCAAATCTAGATTTCTAGAAGTTCTTTGTGGCAAATAACAATAAATTTCTATTATTTTTTAGAGCATGCTAATGACATTAAATTGAGTTGATTATACTTTCATTAGATCATAAAAAAATTCTAGTTAATAACAAAAATTATCCCATTGCATTTGCACTTGATTAGGTTAGGCATTTGATAGATTTACTCGCTCACTAGTTCTTGAGTTTCTAGATTTTAGACTAGTAATTTTCTGCCATTTTTTACCATGGATTAACAGAGGTATTTTTGAGTGATTCCACTTGGAATGGAGACCTAAGACATCCTAGTCAATAAAAAAAAATTCCCATCCAATTTCTATTTTATTTGGTTTTCCATTAGGTGAATTATAACTCCCTATAGCAAATCTGTTGTTTCTTGTAGTAAACTACAGGAAACCATGTAGAAGCCTTCCAATGTGTATATACTTGCCTAGATTCACTCAATAAACTTTGTTATGATCCCTTAGGGTTGAATCAATACCCATTTAAATCAATTATTAGAGAAGACTAAATACCACTTAGGACTTGCCTCTTTACCCATGCAAAACATTTCAGCGATTTGTGTTAATGGGCAAATTTATGAATTGGATAATACAATGATGATTTTCTTGATTTCCACATCCAGTGAACTTCGTTAATGGATATAAACTCTTTTAAATGTAATGGTTGTCATTTATTTCATGATATTTACTTTATTAAATTAGAATAGGTTTCTTTCCTTGCATTTTCTATCTTGCAATAGGTTAAGGTTTCCATTTCAAGAATTTCATTTTCTGCAATTAGTTTAGGATTTGATTTGATTACATGAAATCCATTACATCATGACAACAAAGGAAGGACACATTGCATGTTGCACATATAGTGTCGATACCTCTTAATTTTGTACGAACCCCGAGTTGATAATTAAATTTGGTAGCCTTGGGAGTTGCAACATTCTTGTTGCAATATCGAGGCTCATCACTAACATCTTATCTAATTCTTCTTTTACCTTCTCCTTATACTTCAGATTTAGTATATAAGGCCTCTACTCAACAGGGTTCGCATCAGGCTTCAAAGGAATCCTCGTAACTCCCAAATCCCCTATGATGCCTTTCATGTCTGAAAATTTAGTGGGAAACAACTCCTGGTATTCATGTAAGAGATTTGTTATCTTGTTGACAGTGTCTTCATCCTAGTAATCTCCTATGGTCACATACTTCAGTTCAGCTTTTGTCCCTATATTTACCTTCTTCATTTTTAGTGGCTACATTATATCTAGCATCTCTATCTCAGGTCCATTCACTTCATGATGTCCCTCTGACTCTTTGATATCAATGTTGTGAGGATCTTTGTCCTCTTCTGCAGTGAGATTATAGCATTCTATTACATTTTGTACTTCCGTAGCCCAATCAAATTTCCAGATACATGGAACTTTGTTTTTAGAATTTTTTCTCTTAAATACCTACAAGGCTACATCTATATATGGATAGTGATCTTCAAATCTGAATGTCATCACAAATCCATCCACAATCTCCATCAAGCTAGTAGTGCCATGTCGAAGTTCAGTTTCCAAATACCAGTTCTGAGGAATTGTCTCCAGGGTATGGATGAAGTTATGCACCATTCTTCTCGTGGAATTTCTCCCCAAGCTGGTTTACAGTGTTGTATATCATCTTTAGGATCATTCTAGTCATCAAACTTGTTCACGAGCTCTGTTTCTACTTGCCCAAATCTTACCCACATCAACCTCCTACATTTTTGTCAATCTCCTATATTCTTCTGATGAGTAACCCACCATATAGCAGGAGTATCTCTTAATGCTTGATCTAGAGCTAACAATCTCTGATTTTCTAGTACCTATATTTCATAATCTCTAAAGAAAGTATTTATATCACTTAATTCCTTATATAAAGGTAAATCACATACCTCAGTTGTCATACAACGTACTGCCCTGGTGATTCTTTCACATTGCCTTGTCGACACTTCATGCAATATGTTCTGTCAGTTATCCAATTGCTCTTCTGAATCTGAAGTGCAGGAACTATATTTCTCCCAAGTGGTATTTCCATCTGCAGTGGGATTTATCCATTTTTCTTCCTTCGTTTTGATCTGATCGATATTATCAACGACATCTGCATTATATTCTTCTTTGAAAGGCTCTATATACCTCGCCCCTTCTAATGCATCCAATGGAACAATAACCCTCATATTATTGCTTTTGAATATCATTTTCCTTTTCTTCATATTAATTATAGCCATGTTAGCAAATGCCCAATCCAATCCAAGCAATGTGAGGTAAGGATTACTATCATCCACTATCTCAATCACTTCGAAGTCAGTGGTAGTGCGCACTCCGTCGATGTCCACTATGACATTAGACAACCTTCTTAGGGGTAAGATTTTCTGTTGATTTTCCATCTTCAGCTGAATAGTAGACCATTGCAGCTTCGACTTACTCATCAATTCCAAAGTCTACCTTGGCAAGCCATTGGCATTAGATCCCAGATCCAAGATTACCTAGTCTATGTCATACTCTCCAATCTGCGTTGTAAGTCTCATTTCTTTTCCAGATCTCTTCTTGTGTCTATGCAGATTATTCACTATGCACATCTCGCTTTGAGGTATCTATTTAGAAGCACAAGAGTCTATCATTTCCTATAATCCCTCCACAACATTCTGATTCCTCAACAGCTTCATGCAGGTCTGTAGAAAAGACTTCAAGATATTCGAATCCAGCTCCTGTGTCGCAACTGGTACTATCTTGTGGATATCCTTCTGAGTCAGCTGCAAGGTAGAGGTTGAGGCCCCATCATCCATAAAAATTCACCTCGCCTCCATGAATGCTTGCTTTTCCTTTAGGATATCAAATGTAGGAGCTTTTTCAGTAGTTTTCCTTACCCATGTAGCTTCAGCTTCCTTTTTCCCATCAGCCTTATCATTCTCAGTTGCAATTTTGCTTCTTCTTATAATGTTGATGCATGGTTGATCTTCTCTTGGCTCAATGGCCGTCATTTGAACATTTACTATAGGCTACTGGTTTCTTTTCTCTTGCATATTTGCAATAAGGATGGGACATTCTTCTATCACATGATCAAAAGACTTACAGTAATTATAGGTTGTCATGAGGTTCTGACAATCTCTCACGAAGTGTCTTGCTTGTCCACAGTTATAATAGGTGATCTAGCCATGTCCTCAACCAGCTCCTCCTCCTCATCCTTGGAATCCTCCTCAAACAATGTGTTGGACTTTATCCTTGTGTATATGTACTTCAGCTTGCAGTCTATAACTATTAGTAGTGTGCTCCATCATTAAGGCATAACTTTGGAAAATTTTATCACCATGGCCTACTGATCTACAAAAGTTACAAAACAGTTGCTTCGAGGTTTGTACATAGTTCTATAATAGGTAGAATTCTTTAGAGTGATGCAGGCCTCTTGTTATAGAAATATTGCACCATGGACCTAGGTTTACTGGATTAGGTGCTCCACTTGCAATATAATCTCTGAAGACGGGGCATTGATCCTTATAATGACCCTCTTCCTTGCATTTTGTACACCATGCTTCTGATCTGGTTTGCTTACCTTTCTTGAGGTCTTGGAATTCCAAGGTCAGATTGGCTAGTTGGCTCTGTATCTGCTATACTCCTGTATGTGTAGCTCCAATTGGTGAAGCTTCCAACTTCATCGTAATCTCCAATGCTTCATTTTGCATCACGATCTTCTGATGCGTCAATGGTAACCTAATATGTGGGAGTAGTGTGACTATGAACCACTTGTTATGTTGTAGTGGGGATATATCAAAGCTTACTAGACCCATCAACACGTTGAATCATTGATCCAACTCCCACACAAATTCAGTCACTGCCTATTTGATTTCTTTTATCTTTGTGATGCACTGCGATTCTAATTTTGGCTTCTTGAACTCTGTTACTAATTCTTGCTTAATTTCATTAAACATAACATTCAGCTTACTTGTAGAGTATTTCATATACCATGTCAGCACTCTCTCCCGCAACGAAGTGACGAGTTGGGCCTTCTTTACATCATCATTATTAATTTGTCTCATTGTACATACTGCATTAGGTATGAAACAAAACTAGTCAAGGTCCTATGATCCCAGTCCTTTAAAGACAGGTAGCTTAATGTCATCAGCCATTCTTCTTCTTCTTGACAGGATAGGTGGAGGTGGAGGTGGAGGGGAAATATGGGGAGGGAGATGGGGTGCAAGGGGGGTAGATGGATGGGGGATTCCAAAGACACCCTGATTCTTATCAACTCCTAACTTTGACACACCTTCAAGATGAGTGGGGGAATATCACGGGTTGTAGATTTACTTCTTTCTAATTCACTCTCATATCCTAACAAAGGGCTATATTCAGTCTTAATATAGTTCTTTGGTTATGTTCTATATTGCTTCCCATTTCGCGTAGCTCTTAGTTCCAACTTATTTCTTCTTTTCCCAAACATTAATCCGACTGCATCTGCAAAATCCCCTTTTCACACAATAACATCTTAATCCAGAGCTTCAAAGAATTTAAGAACTCTTATCATGGTCCTTTGAAGAATCTTTTTTCAGCTTCGCTATAGGACACAATCTCGTCGATCGCGAACTCAATGATAAATCCTCCCAAAATGTTATCGATCTAGAAATCAACATCCCTTGAGATACTGTTATCGATTCTCTTGAGCCACTATATCAAATTACGATTCCACTCCTTAGGTTCATCACCTTTGAAATAGGTCTTATGATCCATTAACTTAGATATGCACTAAAGCAATTCAATGTGGAAAGAACCAAAGAAAATCTCGTATTAATCTTTGAAGATATATCTCTGCAACCAAGCTTTAGTTGATAAACACAGGTTTCTGTTCTCTTTTTCAGCGAATTATCTTTCTTTCTGTTCGACCCACTCCTAGAGTTCTTTCTTTGATGGATGCCAAATGATATCCCTTTAAGAAGATCCCAGTCCCAACAACAGAACCATTTTTTGAGGGGGCTTGACCTAGGTTTAGAATGTGTTGTCCACCAACAAAACCCTCAACTACTATCCCTTTCAACAACGACCTGCAAGCAGATCGCAATCTCACTCGAAGAAGTTATGGGAGGTTTCAAAATTAGGTTTCTACATCCGAATGGATACCCATGCAGTGGCATCATGTATTTACATCTACGTTATATTGATATTATAACTTCGCATGCAAAAGAACTTCATGCAGATGATTAATTTAATAGATTCACATTAAACCCATAAACTCTAACAAATAACAGTATATATTATAGTTCTTCACATAATTCAGTGAAAAGCATGCATAACTAGATACATAACAATAGGCAATAAACACATGAGGAGATGCAACACTTTGCCAAAAATTTATTCTTTATTAAAAGGATCTTCAATTACATGTACTTCTCTTACCTGCGCACCCAGCTGCAAGTGGTCTACGCACTCAGTTGCAGAAGCTTAAAGGATGGAATCCTAGGGTTTTCAAGTTCTAACCCTAGATAAAGGGATCCATATACAATTCATCAACCTCATCTATACATATTTTTCATGAGCCCTAGATTATACACAACTCCTGAAAGACCAAGAGTTAGGGTTTTTATGAGGGAACAAGGTTAGGGTTTCCATATGGCTAGGGATTTACTTATGCCGACAAAGGTTTTAGATATCAATACCAATATCAAAAAGTTTAACAACAAACCCTATAACCATACACTCAACCTACAACATTTCATGTTGGATCCTTAATAAAATATGCCATACATACCTCAAGGTTACATACCTTTGTCGTAGTGACCTGTTATTCTAGATGCCATGGTCTTTTTATTGATTTTCTTTAAGGTGTGAATCAGCTCAAGATATTCTTTAATATATCTATCTACTGACCTTTCTTGCTTTAGGATCAGTATACTACTGATCTACTACTTGCTAATTAGGGATGCATAGATCTAGAGAATTGTCTACAATGATATCCCTTTTACCCAATAATTTCTTGAAATGATTGTCAACAAAACTATCTTATACTGATTCTTGTTATTATTGTCAACTAATAATGCAATGATAAATATTTCCCATGATGGAACATAATTAAATATTTCTTGATCTTTAGTGATAGGTTGAGAAAAAATAGAACCTTCCTTCAAAGAGATGACTGTCACAATGACCCTACTTACTACCTATGGACTGTTATCTCTTCAAAATCAATAAAATGTTGCTTCTTTGATTGCAACTTTGTGATGCTAAAGTCTCACAGAGCTTACTGCTGCTGGTGCAACAATATTCCTTATACCCGAAAATTTCTTCCAAATGTCTACTTGAGTATTATAATGACTAAACAAAAAATTATCTTGCACTAAATGTTGTGACATTACCACTTCTTGTAGCTTTATTCTTTCCAACGTGACCAATTAGACTATTATACCCTTGAATTAGGGCTTTCAAACATAGACCCTTATTCCTTTTTACAAATTTATAAAGTTACACTCAAAAAACTATTCCAAAAATAATGCCACTGTAAATTCAAATACATGTACCTTTCAATGAAGGTCGACTCACTGATTTGCATAGGCTTGGAATGTGTATTTTTATATGTTAATATCATGACAAAACCTACACACATATTCTTGTCTTCTTATGCCACTTACATAGGCCAGTGAATTCTATCTTGATCATTGGTGAATATAGCTTTGAATATAAATTGGATATGCCTTTAAGAGATTTGATCTAGGTCTCTTTTTTCTCAAAATTAGAATAGGAGGCTTGAATTCCTTTTCAAGATGATTAATGCTTCAATTTATGTCATTTTGAAGTGTGTTTATAACCAAAACAGGAGGATATCTAGACTTGTTTCTTTATAATACTGAAGTTAATCCTTCTAGATTTCCAATTAGGCCATTATCCCATATTTGATTTGAGACCAATGAGAGAATTGTGTTAGAAATTTATATATTACATAGAAATGGAACACATAAAATATTGCAGAAACACAAATATAGAAAATGCATAAACAAGAGGAAGAGAGACATATATAAGTGGTTCACCCAATTTGGGCTATGTCCACGGAGAAACAACCAGTCCTTCCTTTTATATTATCCAACAAAATGAAGAGATACAACCTACAACCAATCCACTGTAATTTTCTCTTCACTCTCACATAGTCTCCGCTCTCTTTCTCACTCGGAATACACATAAACCTAGCCACAATACAATTCCCTCATATATAACGTAGGGTTTCCTTCTAGGGAAAAAATCCCTAAATTAAACATAACTTCTACCTTCAGATCATCTACCTAATGAATGGCTCAGATTAACTAGGAAATTACAACATTTTACAAGGCAAATTTACATATATTTTTAGCTTTGGGTACGCTACCCCCAAACCCTTGCCATGGGGGGCTCATCAAAATCATCGTCTCCACCCCCATGGACCCTCCTGGTGGCAAACAAATAGATGGCGTTTCCGCCCCATTACGAACTAGGGTCCAATGTGGTGATACCTCTAAATAAAGAAGATAATTAGACTCCACACCCAACAAACTGATCCACACTTGAAATATGACAATATAAAATGGGAACTTGCTCAAAATTTTGATGTCTTAATGCACAGGTGTAGAGTATGGCTTTTGGAATTTTTCAACAGGACTTTAGCTTAGAATGATGTCATCAATACCCTTTATCTTGGATATCGTTTATGCACAGGTGTATCCTCTTTCAATAGTGCTTTCGGCTCCCTTTGAAAAGATGAGAATGACAAGCCTTCTAGGGCTTCCAAAAGAGACTCATGCACATGCCTTTCAACTTGAGACTATGATCAGTGAAAACTTGTCCAGAACAGAGGCTTGATAGATGAATTTAGGATCCTTTCATATGTAGGTGAAATTTATATGCCTTGTCTTGTAACAATACTAATGCTCAAAATGAAGCTCGACCTTAAATTTCTATGCATAGGCATAAAGAGAGGATCTTGGTCATCTTGAATAAGAAAGGATTACTTTCTTCTAGGATTTACAATAAAGGTTTATGCTAGGAATTTTTTAATAACACTTAGAACCTTTTGAGGAATATTTGACATCTTTCCAAGATGATAGATAATAATTAGACCATATGACGTCTTGTCTTTACTACAGTGGCATGAAATTTTGAAGGCTTCATATCTTGTAAAATTACCTCATGTAGAATTTCCTATAGATTCACAAGCTCATGCAATGTACTAAAGCGTTGGACAAGAATCTACTTCTACTTTCAACTAGTGGAAGCCAATAGATCGATCAAAACAATATGAACACGAAGAAGATAAATCAATGGCACATAACACAAGATGTATATGGGGAAAGCCATTTCTCAAAACCCCACTATCTATATTGCATATATCAGAAATATGAGTGAAGATACAAAGCTTGTTCTCACTAGAACAATTCCGCACAAGTATGCTCAACTCTCTCAGCTCACAAGCAAGCTCTTGGCCAACACTTAGCCAATTTTGTAGCTCTCCAAGCCCCTAATCTCTTGTGTAATTCCTAGGATGAATAGCTCGTATTTAAAGGGAATTCATGCTTCCAAAACTGCGCAATCCAAACATAGGTCCTTCTCTGATTGCATGCATGATCTATACAACTCAATAAATCATACAACTGATAGTACACTATCCCTACACTCTAGTCTCAACTAGGTCTTTCTCAGAATTGACATGCATGAGATTTTGATAAGGAAATCTTCAATTAACTAGAGTGACACTTGTGGATGCACTAGCACACCAACTGACTGTTAACTCTCTATTAGTTCCACAAACTGTTAGAACTAATTTAATTGAACATAACTCAATAAACTGAGTTATCTAATTAAAAACTCAATTTAAACTCATACTTGACCCCTAAAATTTAGGGAGAACATATACATAACTTCAGAAAGACTTCTAGCTCAAAATTCCTAAGCTAATTAAGTTAATTAAACTTAATTAACTATTTACAAGTTGCTATAAGAATAGAATTCAATTTAAATTCTCAGTTTAATTCAAAGACAAATTAAACTGGAATTTCTTGTTTCCATTTCTCAACACTCCCTCTCAACAAGAAAGGGGTTATCAGCTACCCTGATCATGTCTCTGTGAAACTCGAATTTACGTATTGAAAATGCCTTTTTCAAAATGTCAGCATCTTGCTCCTCCATGTGAATGTACTCTAACAACATAATCCACCTCAATACACAATCCCTAAGATGATGATATTAGATATTAATATGCTTAGACCGATCATGAAAAACTGGATTTTCAGAGAGTCTGATACAACTCTAATTATCATAGTAAATCACTGTCGAATCCATCTGCTGACCAAATAGACCAACTAGGATATTTCTCATCCAGATGGACTCACATGCTACCTGACTTGCAGCCATGTACTCTGCCTCTACCAAACTAAGTGCAACCGATCTCCGTTTCGTGTTGTACCAAGAAACTATCACTAACCCAATATTGAAGATCCCTCCTTGTGTGATATTCCAGTAAGATGGACTCCCTACCCAATATTCATTGGTGAATCCTTGAAGCTTCACTCCCTCTGTCTGTTTGTACCATAATCCATACTTACAAGTGCCCCTGAGGTATCTCAACACATGCTTTGTCGCCTTCCAATACAGCTTGGTAGGCTGAACCATCGCTTGACTAAGATGGTCAACTGCATAGCACATATCTGGTCATGTGTTCACCAAGTACATGAGTGGACCCACAAGCTACCTATAAACAGTAGATTCCACTACTTCCCTTGAAGTAGCATCCTCCTTCCTCCATTTACCTGCTAGAGGAGTCGACATGGGTTTGCTTCTCTCCATGAGGAATCTCCTAAGTATCTCGTTGGCATACTTTCCCCAAGAAACAAATAACTCCACATCTCCTTGCCATACCTCCATGCCAAGAAAGTAATTCATGAGCCCCATGTCCTTCATCTCAAACTCTCTTTCAAGGTCCTCCTTGCAAGACTTGATTAGCTGATCATCACCTGTCAGTATGAGATCATCAACATAAAGTATAATGGTCAACATTTTACCTTCCACCACTATGTGGTACAAGTTTTCATCTGCTTCACTCTTCGTGAATCCTAACTCAGTGAAGTAGATATCTATCCTGGTGTACCAAACATGGGGTACTTGCTTCAGCCCATACAACACTCTCTTGAGTCGGCACACATGCAACTCATGGTTGAAGGTCTCAAAACCTTTAGTTTCTTCTATGTACACCTCTTCCTCAATCATGCCATTAAGGAAGGTTGTATTTACATCCATCTGATGTATCTTCCAACCCATCTGTGCTGATAGTGCCAATATAGATCTGATTGACAAGTACCTTGCAATAGGAGAAAATGTCTTACCATAGTCAATCCCCTCTACCTATGAAAATCCATGGGCCACAAATCTAGCCTTATGCTTCTCCATACTACCATCTGCAACTTGCTTTACCTTGTAAATCCAATGGGAGCTCACCACTGATTTGTCCTCTGGTCTCAAGACCACATCCCAAACACTGTTACGAACTATGGAGTCATACTCCTCCACCATGGCATCAACCCAAACTGGCTACTGCACTACTTCCTTAAAGGAATATGGCTATGTCACAACATATTCACCCATAACAACCATGTATCCAGTGTACCTCTCAAGTAACCTCCTCTACCTGTGCTAAGAAGTGGGTGCTCCCACATTCTCCCATGCATCATCCAACAATCTGTCAACCTCTCTGGTGTGTTTTCTTCCCTCTCTGGAAGACTCTTCCTGAGTGGATGTCTCCACTCCCGAATCCTCTACATGTGGCTTCTACACATCAATTTGAGGCCCCTCAACCTTAGGAGCTAAAATTTTCTCATCCGCATGTAGCTCAAGATCCCTATCAAGGGAAACTTGCATGGCCTTCTCCTCATCAAATCTGACATCCCTGCAAACCATTGTCATCCTGCTATTCGACAATTATACCTGATAGTTGTGAGGTGTATCATTTTACCCCACAAATATCCCCAAATTTGTTATCAGTTAAAGCTTCTTTCATGCATCTTTGGTCACATGGAAATATATCAATGACCCAAAAATCCTGAAGTGACCAACATCTGGCCTCTTACTGGAATAAGACTCCTCTTGTCTCTTAATATCAAATATCTAATGTGGGCTTCGGTTCTGAACATAAACGGTTGTGTTGCATGCCTTAGCCCCAAGTGTAGTGGTAGGCCATGATCATGAAACATTTCCCTCACTGCCCCTACTATGCTTTTGTTCTTCCTCTCGGTGACCCCATTCTGTTGAGGGTTATGGGGTGCCATCAACTCCTGTTTAATCCCTTCCATAGCATAGAAGTTCTTAAAATCATTATAGGCATACTCACCACCATTATCACTCCATAGAGATTTAACCTTCTTTCCTGAATCTTTCTCCACCAATGCTTTAAACTCACAAAACTTTGTGAAAGTTTGATCTTGAAAATCATGTGTCGCGTTTGCCTCACCAGATCACTTTTCTCATCCAGGTTGTTATTAACTCAAAGACTATTCAACGTACAGTGATCGATGAAGGAGCCTCGATTTGCATCATGTCTATTTCTTGTTGGATAGCCATTGGTTCTCCATCTTTGAGTCAATCTCTGAATACCTTGGAGGCATTTGATGGAAGATATTCTCATCCATTTGGTATTCTCCCGTGCTTGCCTATCACCTTGGAAGGCAAGACGGTCAACGTCAAAGTAGAGGTTGTTGATGCCCATCTGACTTACAACCTTCTGCTGGGTCGAAGTTGGACGTATGTTATGCATGTCGTTGCTTCTTCGTTGTTCTGCGTACTCCGTTTTCCTCATCAGGGGAAAATTGTTACGGTCGATCAGTTGTCCTTCTTTGCTTCCTCTTCCTTGGAAGGCAATGTTCCATATGTGGAGCATACCAGTATTCCTTATGAGAGTGTGGGTGTCGGGCTCTTTAAAGCTCCTGCCCTCATGGGCATTTTTCTGCTCCCACCTCCTCATGTCGCCTTCGTCGATATGATCTCTGTTAACCCTGATCCTTGGGTGATTCCTCCCCTTGATCAGGTAGAATCTTGGGGTGATGTTATGTCGTTAAGCCCTACTAAGCTTAACTATGTTGAAATCATCTCAGTTTCGGCTTCTTCTTCTTACTCTACTCCTTCGAGTAGATCTCTTGACATGTATGTGCAATCCCCTTGGCTTGGAGATATTGATTCTCTTGATCCTTTGCAAGAGACGTTTCCTTCTGATGAGGCTATTCTTGAAACTTTTTCTTTTCAGGATCCTCCTTGGGTCAATAGTCATCATCGTTCCTTGTTTCTTCCTAGCTTTGGGGCAATGACTACCTGTCTCGATAATTTTTCTTCCCATGTTCCTTCTCAACTGCTTCAGATGCCCATCTTAACTCATGAGGTCTTTTCTGAAGGGAATATGGGAAATATCACGCCTAATCACAACAATTTGTTATTATGATGACAATCTAAGTACATATGTGTGTAATCTCCATGATGGGATGTATTAATTGTCCTCCCCATATTGCCCGTCAATGATTATAACCTTGAATGGTCTAGCACTGGTCTATCTCATCATCTAAAAATAACCAAGTAGATGAAAATTTACAATGTTTGTCATCATCATTTCACACTATATCATAGATGACCTTTTCTACATATTATATGCATGGATTTATGGAAGGCCACTCCCTCTACCTATCCTATGATTTATTGTGACAACAAGTGAACAAAGGAAAATTGAAGGATCTTTGTTGACGAGATCCCCTACTTATAAATTATCCTTTCTTAACCTGTTGTCACAATCAATCATAGGCTAGGTAGAGGGGATGACCTACCAGAAATTCATGCATATAATTTGTAGAAGGGGTCATCTATGATGCAGTGTGAAGTGATGATGACAAAAATGGTAAATTTTCATCTGTCGGGTCATTTTGAGATGATGATGATAGACCAATGCTATCCCATTCAAGGTTATAACTATTGATGGGAAATGTGGGGAGGAAAATTCATACATCCCATCATGGACATTACACTCATATGTTCTTAAATTGTCATCATAATCAAAAATTGTTTTAAATTGACAACTAATATATGTTAGAATTTTTTTATACTAATATAGATTAGAAAATGCAACCAATATATAGATTAGTTACAAGAATTGGATGTGTGAGCATTGAATCCTCCCATTGCACTAGCTAGTGTAGATCCAGTTATGCTCTTGAGCATGTTCAGCTTCAAAAGATACTGGAAAAATTGTCTTCAAAACCTTTCTAACAACTTCCCTGGGGATGATAGCATCACACACCATTGATTTCCCATGCCCTTCAATCCAGTTCATAGTTGTGGGTTTCTTATCTGCATAGAAATTTCTAGAAACAATCATTAACATCCATGTCATGAAACTCATTTTGAAAGAAACCAAAACATTCTTCACACTCTTGGATACCATATTCATCCCCATAGCATCCTTAGTAAAGCAAGAAAACCTCATGTAAATACGTCAATTTTTTTTAATGCACAGAATCTCGTCAGATATTTGATGATACGTGGAAACTATCACCTATCCGACTCTTATCTAACGGTACTACTATCAAATATTTGATGCACAAATGATGGAATGAAGCGTCAAACATATAGAAATCTCATTTGACAAAATTGTCCTATCATTGATTATCCAACGCTAAAATGTCATACATGCTACTCCATACTAATGGAATAACGCATCAAAGATATAAAACTCCCATCACACTAACTTAATTTAATGTCGATTATCACACGCTTCCCCGTCGGACTTGCTATTCCATACCAACTTAACAAAGTGTCAGAGATATAACACTCCCCTCACACAAACTTATTATATTATCACTTATTCGATGCTACACCATCAGAAGTACCTGTCGGACTAGATTAATAAATCGTTGAATATATGACAGAAAAGTGTCACACTTTGTTATATCTAGGGCGATGGAATGAACCATAGGTCCCATCGAATATGCACTGCATGTGCACATTGCAAGACTAACTTCAAAGCATCAAATTTTTAATGAAATTTTCGACCATTCTTAGCGTCAGATATTTGATGACAATCTCGTCAAATATCCAATGCTTAATAAAGTGTCAACTATTAGACACAACGTTAGCAACAAGTTTCTCGGCTCCAATGTGTCGAATACTAGATGCTAATAAGTCGCATATCTGACGAATAGTCATTGAATTTTGGCCCCATTTATACTAGTGTTTTATTAATCAAAATATGCTTAACATGGTTTTATAAATATTTCTAAAGTTTTCATGGGATGCATATCACTTAATCAAACCTCATCATTCAACCAAATTAGAAGAGTCTTGAATCCTGCTAATATCATAGACACAAAACCCTAGACTACATTAGAGCCAAGGTTGGATTTGGCCTGCAACATTACCGAACATACCCACACAAAGAAAGCATACATATTTCCAAAAATAAACCATCAAAAACAACAGTCATTGCACAAGGGAAACACAAAATTCATGAAACTAGACATAATTATCAAACCCTAATTACAAAATAACTAAACCAAGGTAATCATCGAGGACTTAAGAACTGTAATTGGCCAAAGAACATACATCAAATGAAATAGAGAACCTACCACATACCCACCATATTGGGCCAAGACCTACCTCGCAAACCAAAATGCAACAAGGAAGTTATAAGAAATTCCATGCATCCATCTAAACGAGTTAGGAGTCGACGCAAAAAACCATCGAATTGCACCTCAACCCATTGTGTGCTCTAATCATTGTCGAAAGAGAAGATGTTTTCGGGATCTCTCACACTAGAACTAGGAGGATCCATCAAGTCCCCCTTATATGATTCATATGCTATGTGGCTTTCTACATGATCTAGACGCGAGTCAATTCTATCTAAACAAAACTACAGATGTGAAAATATTGTGCTTCTCCACCAGGGAAAATTTTAAGGATGTAAATTTATTTTAAAGTTTAGAAACCTTGGCAAATCTTATTAATCCCTAATATGAAAATTGTAACATGTTTGGTGAAAAACATTAAAATTTCTAATGATTTTATATAGCCTTTATAAAGTTTTGGTGATAGTCTCTATAAAATCTTGGCGATTTTTAATGTAAAATAATTTTATCCTTTAAATTTTGGGCGAATCGATTTTAGGAAAAATGAAAATTGGTGATCTTTGTTTTTGGAAAAAACATGGAAAATTGGCCCATCTACGAATATTAGCCACTAAAATTTTCCATGTTCTCCACTTTTTTTTCCCTTAGAACCAAGCCTAGAAGGATCTTCATTTTCCAATGAAGAGCCACTAAGTTATGGTATTGTTTTTTCCTATCACTAATGTGCCCAAGATCAGGAACCCAAGTTGGCATATCCTCCATGATTTTTGAATCTGAAAGAGATTGTCTTTCGATCCCCACCCATTTCTCAAGGTTGCATGTTTCTAGTGAAACAACATTGAAAAATGTGGCAGTTAAGTCGTTGAGAAAAAAATGAGCTTCATGTTGCCCTTGCTAGGGTTGACTACCAACCCCCTCTTTCTCCTCCCCCTTTATCTCAGTGACATAACTGAATTAGGGTTAGAGTTCCAACAATTTCAATGAGTCCCTCTACCTGAAAAGGAATAAAATACCAAACTAGACCCAACACCAACACGAATATGGGACCAAGTCATCACAATAAATCGAGGCACTTGACCCAAACTCTACACATGACCTGACAATTTAAATAGAAGGAGTGATTACCTCCTCCACAAGATTTTCCCCATTAACCATTGAACCCAAGAATGCCAAAGAAATGACCATCAAAATATAGAGCCTAAAGTAGCACAACCACCCAAAAACTTTAATAAAATAGACCTTAGCCCCCCAAAACTATACTAAACACCACGAAGCACCAAAGATTTTCTTCAAACAAGACTCGCAATCCTAGATTTGAGACTTGAATGAGGACCACCATCCAAAATTCTAGAGCGAATTGACCCCATACCTTGAACTAATACTAACACCCAAGACTTAATGGAACATAGAGCTTCATAACCTGAGACTCTCAAATCAAACCCAAATAACCACCAAAATAAATAGACCAAGTGAAATTGATAATGAACATAATAATTCGCTCCACGAAAAGGTTGAGCACCATCAAAGGCCCTCTTGCAAATCAAGCCTCTAGTAGTCGAGCACCAGGCTGAATGTCTAAGAACTCTAATGCCTTCAGAATTAACTTGCATAAACATGCACAACCTCCTCCTAGGTTTTCAAAACCATACACCAACCACAATGCGATGGGGATTACACAATCTCTCTTTGTTGAGAAGTAGAACTAGGGGGTCAAGGCCCATTCCTTGGCTCCTCTCCATTCACCATTAACTAATGTCTTGCCCATCCTATCCATTTCTTAGACACGCTCTTCCATAAGATAACCTACATGTGTATGCATGCAAAGGAAGGTCACGACTGGCCCCTATTAATGCTTGGTGGAACTATGGGGTGGTGGGCACAACCTCCAAGGGCCCCATTAAATCAGTGTTAACACTCCCATCAGGGGATTGTTATAATGATTATAACTTTTGTTTTTTATATTTATTTTATATAAAGTTAATTTAATGTTAAATTTTAATTTCAAATTATATATATATGTGTGTGAGAGAGAGAGAAAGAGAATTATTATATATATATATATATATATATATATATATATATATATATATATATATATATATATATATATAGATATATAATTATTTTAAATTATATATATGTGTGTGTGTGTGAGAGAGAGAGAATTATATAGATCTATCTATCTATATATATATATATATATATATATATATATATATATATATATATATATATATATATATATAGATAGATATATATATATATATATATAATTATTTTAATGCTAAAATTATTATATATTTGAAGGAATCAAATTTTTGAAATTGAAAATTTGAGAAATATTTAAAGAAGAATGTACTCAAAAAAATTGTCCTTTTTATTAATATCATTTTGTAATTTTTCATATCAATTTCATGTTAAACATTGAAATAATTATAAATATTCTTTATACTCATAAGTAAAAACATACTAAAATTGCTTTTAACTAACTGCTACCTTTGACTCAAGCAAGGTTGGCATAAGGATGCTCAATCTTGGCTAAACCATTGGTGCGTAAAAGGAGATCATCTTGAAGAATACTGATAGTATTAAAATTATTTTTACTTCCAAATTTAAGGATAAGTTGTGGGATGATAGAGTTAGAGGGAAAAAGGAATCTAAGGTATTATAAGGAGGTGATCAACCCCAATATCGAAACCAAAATTATTTTTTTTCCTTAACCAGTGTTGAGAAGAAAATGAACATTTCCAAGATAGAAACTAATTCCCATGGGCTTCAAAGTGAAATTGGTCATTCCCAAAATCCCTTGGTATGAAAGAGTTTGTCACCTTTGAGATATTAAGAGGTTTGAAGATGAAAAGCATTTTCCCTTGGATTTCCCAACACTTATTCACATTCATTCTAATTTTAATCATTTTTGCCACACTACCAACCTTCTTCACATGTAAAGTCAACAAAATTACGGGGATCTAGAAATGCTTTTCTCCCTTCTTTTTTATGATAGAAATAAAATGTTAAAGAATCTCAATTAATCTCTTACTTTCTTAATGTCCAATAGACCATATTATTCTTTTCCATGGGTTCTTAGATAGAGAGTCATCAAGTGCATTGTTAAGGCACTCCTATATGTTAAAGTCACAAGTTCAATCCCCCGCCCTATTCAATCTCACCCTTCTCGCCTTTTTGTGGGTTTCATGCTCTTGCTTATAACCAAATGGCACAAGGTCGTGAGGATAAAGTTGATGTCATGTGATGAGAAGAGGAGTGAAGTTTTATTGATCAAAAGGAGGATCTAGGCACTCGAGGACAAGAAGCAACAAAAGGAAGCGACATGCGGACCTGAAGCAAAAATAGCATTCTTTCGTCCATATGCACAACCTTCCGAATGTTAGCCATGGAGTTGGGGCAATGTCCTCGAGCTAGTAGGAAAAAGAAAACCCTAATATGCAAGTAGATGAAAATATTGAACCCTACCTAAGTCCTTATAAACCCGAACCATAGTTAATTGCAAAGACAATGGGGTGGGATGGAGGAGAAAATGAGGGAGGGAAAGGGAATGGGAAAGAAAGGGTTTTTTAAGATTATTTTAAAATTGAGGTAACAAGTGTGAAGCATGTTATCAATTCCACATCCCTAAGTGTTTTGGTTTGTTTTGTTGTCCCCCATATATATACAGTGCAATACTACATATTCCATATGAGGAACATAGGTATATTGTTGTCAACATTCATCATGTCACTTTGGGAATTGAGCCTAGGCGGAGAAGATTCCTTTCTTTCCTACTAACAACCTACTATAACTCCAATTAATTTTTTCATTATAAATAATAATGATATCAAATTATTATTATTATTATTATTATTATTGACCCATTTAACATAATATTTTATTACAGTCTATTACACAAATTTTTGTGCTATCACTACAATATTAGAGCATGGGCCTTTAAATACAATTATATAGAAAGAATATAAAAACCGATGTTATTATTTTCCTCATTTTTCAATCTATAAAAATGTTTTTTTTTTAATAATTAATTTTATTTTATTTATTTATTATTATTATATAAAAACAAAACAACTTAAACTTTTAAAATATATAATTATTTTTATTATAACTATTAAATATATATTTATATATATATATATATATATATATATATAGATATATATATATATATATTATAACACATATGTGTTTAAATATATATATATATATATATATATATATATATATATAGATATAGATATAAATTAAAACATTAAATTAATGGTTTAGATATACTATATTTTAATGAGGGAAATTTTTAAGGATTTAAATATTATATTTATATAGAATATTATAGGTAATTATTTGGGTGTGAAAATTATGTATATAGAATGTAGAAAATATTGAATAAAAAAATATGTAATTTATTATTAAAACTAGTCAATTTATGTTGAATATTAATAATTTAATTATATATAGATTAAAAATAGGTATTTTTTAATTCAATAAATAAAAAAATAATAATAGAAAATGTCCAAGAAGAAAGGCCAATTAACAATATTTTACTTCTCTAATTCTTTGACTTTAATGGATTAAACACTTCAAAATATAAATATAATATAAAATATATTATAACAATTTTTTTTCCAATAACACTTACAAAGCTTTGAGGAGATTGTTTACATATCATAAGGTAATTATCCCTTCAAAGCTCTAACATAATTCTATCCTAAATTGGTTAGACACTTAGAAATATTTAATACAACTTAACATACATTATAATAATTTTGTTTTCTTCTTTATTGGGGTTGATTTTTTAAGGCAACTTTGGTGTGGGAGCAGATGTTTGTTGACGAAATGATATGGCAAGTATATATGAAGAGGGTGGCATGGTCAATTCATGCATGCTTGAGCCCTTAATTCCATCATGGTTCTTAACTTTAGAAGGAAGAAATCTCTAATATAGAACTCCAGAGAGGCAAAGTGCTGGTAGAGAAAATCCAGTCACCCTTACTACAGAGGCGTTGTCTAGTCCGAAGTTTTCTGAGTCCATGAACGCAACTACTCGTGCACTACGTGGTGGGATATAAATTAGTGTCTAGGCTTGGAAGAGTTGGCTTCTCTGTGAATCCGTAACCCGAGATTGAATTTAGGAAGGATGTTTTGTAGGTGGAAAATTAATTGTTGCATGCTTGGAGATAGTAGGATAGACGAAGGGGTTACCTGGAAAGGATTTGCAGCTAGTTGTGGGGTTGGGAGTACGCAATTTTTGTTTTCATTGGTGAGAGAATTGATGGAGCACCCTTGTCTTTGGAAGGCCTGCAACAATTTGGTAATCTCAAATGTCCTTCCCTCTTTTTATTTTGAGAAATACATTGTGTTAGAGGCATGGTTCTAGTCTTATAGCTCTCTACTGTGGAGGTATGTAGTTTATGGGACTCTGATTTTATTTGTGTTATCTTATCCTCGAACACACTGGAATTTGGATGTGCCACCTTGGCCGGAGCGTAACTAGTGGTGGTTAGGGTACTATATTTTTTACCGATGAATTCATTTTTGGATGGTATGTCACCTCTATTTGTTTGAATCTCGTGACCAGAAACAAGATGATTTCTTAGTTTTGTTTTCTTTGTTTTCTTTATTGTGCAACAACTTGCTCGCTTTCTCTAACCCCCTTGGCCGCTCAGATTTGAGTTTGAGAGTGTTGAAGTGGAGCAAGTGGCTTTTCTTTCATAACCACCATCGCTTCACCCTACTTGAATGTACGTTTTTCTAATCATAACAGTATGCAAAATGTTTATAGAGTAGTAGATCATGGTAGATCTATATTTTTTGCTATTGATTTGGGGTTTTAATCTTAGTTCCATTTTCCTTGACTCATTGTTGGCTTGACTAAAATATTTTCTCATATTGCTCCATGTGAGTGTAGTCCATTGGGATTTTTCGATGCTAGTGTTCATGATTTAGTGGTGTATGATACATTTTTCCTAATTGAAATAAGATGTTTTTTGTGGTTGTGAATATAGAGTTTTCCCTTGATCCCGAGTCATTGAGTTTGTTACTTGTTCAATGGGTGGTCTTCCAACCCTATCATGGACGATCATGGCTCTCTGGCCATGTTTCAATGGGTCTCCCAAGCATGTTTGTAAAAAGATAAGATACAATTCCTTCTCTTGATTTTGGGTTTTCTTCTTTTGTGAAGAAGAACATTCATACCCTTAAGGAAAGAGGGTTGATTGGTAAGTTCACCAACCTTTAGCCTAGTTATAACTATGTTTTAGAATGAACCTCTAACATTTGGAAAGACCATCAATATGCTCACAATTTTAATTGTGGAAATGGATTTTTCTTTTATTTGTAAAAAAGGGAGGATAGGGATATGATCTACAAATATGGCCCTTATTTCATAAGCACTAGGGAATGTTTCTCACCTACCAGTCTTTATATTTTAATTCCAACATGGAAATTTCTTCTACTCCTGTTTGGATTAGATTGTTGTATCTTCCCCTTCTTTGTTGGGGTGATGGTATTTTTAAATCCATATAAGCCAATTTCGGTTGCTCTATTACTAGTTCTCAGCCCAAGGGAAATAAATTCTCATGTGCAAGAATTTTTGTGTTGAAATGGATTTTGCCAAAGGAGTTCCTAAGGAAACTTTCCTTGGCATGGAAACCTGGTCCCATATTCATGCCCTCAATTATGAATAAGTTGCTTTCAAATGAATTTTTTTACATGAGAATAGGAACTTTAGAAAAAGGTTTCCAAATAATCCAACATATTAGCCTCCTTCCAGACTTCCACTATCTCCTCAAAGTAATGATGAGAAAATAGTGTTTAAACCCATTTCAAGGAAACAAAAGACTCATGTCTAAGAGGCCTCATTCCAAAAGGCTTGAATCTCGATAGCATCCTCCCTCTAGTAATAAATATAATTTTTTGATGATAGCTATGATTTTTAAGGGGCATAAGTCATGGTTGTACAAGCTCAAGTTGATCAAGAAACTCCAAATCAAGTTCCTCTAGAGAACCTTAATCCACCAACTAGAGAAGATACTTCATTTGTCTCCTCATGGGGTGACCAAGTTGTTCACACAATGGGATGTTATACCGTCTATCTGGTTTCGAATCCCACAAGGGGACATCTTTAGCTTATTGTGGTAAGGCTCAAGGAATAGGATCCCCCACCCTCGTGGAGTCTCAAATCGACCTTACACAAATTATTCCAATGAGTTATCTATTCACCATGGTTAAAAAAAGAAGGAAGAGTCTCCAAATTACTCCAATGAGTTATCAATTCACCATGGTTAAAAAAAGAAAAGGAAGAGTCTTCATCTACGAATAATGACAAGAAGGAAGAAGAGGCTAGAATGGAGGAAGAGGAGGAGGTTAATGTCTACTCTTGTTCTCCTTCATATTTTAAGTTGTTCCTCCATCCATTAACAAGAAGTATATATGGTCGAAGCAAGAAATCCCTAAAATCTAGTGCTCAACATTCTTTGCCTCCATGGATCTAGAGTGGGGCCAAGTTCTGTGACATATTATAAATGTTTTTTTTTTAATCATTTTGTGAAAGCAATTTGTAGAATCTACTCATGTTCTCATGAAATAGTAGATTCAAATCTTAGAAGGTCTAGTATTGGACCCCCCGTCCTTCTTTTATTGGGAGGAGGAGGGTTGTTTGCCCTCTTCTTTTTGGAATCATCAAAGAAATTTTCTTTCAAAAATTTTTGTTCCACTTAAAAAAGAAAAAAGAAAAAAAAGAGACTTAATATCCATAAAAGTAATTTTGACACCATGGTATTTGAGAGTGGAACTAGGTTCAAACTCTACAATGAATAACCTAACCACCATTCATGTGCTTCAATTCTTCTTAAGTTGTCCCCAGTCAAATAATATTATACTCAAATATTATAATAGTGTAACTAAAAAATTTATAAATATTATTTGATCTAATGTTCAAAAAATTTGTCATACTACCATCATTTTTAGCTTTTTAAGTAAACAAAACTATGGTGATTTTTGAAAGTTTCACTTAATACTTAGCATAGATTTAAAACAATAAAGAATTATGAAGAATCTCTTAACCTCTTATAAACCATATCAATTTTAGTAAACATTAATCATCAATATCATGTCATCATTTTATTTTTTCTAATGAAAAAAGATAAAATAAATAAATTTAATTCAAAATTGTTTAATAAAAACTATTATTATCACTTATTATTTTTAATTTTAAACCTGGATTAACTCATTACCATTATTTATAAAAACTATGATATCTCAAATAATTGGTCCATAATGATAAGGTAAACTTTAAAATTTATTATGATTTAGTTGAAAATCGTTAATGAAAACTATTATTATTACTTATTATTTTTAAGCCTGGATTAACTCATTATCATTATTTATAAAAGCTATGATATCTCAAATAACTAATCCATGATTGTAGGGGTAGACTTTTACTCTTCTAAAAAAGTGTTTGAGTTTTAAATCATTAACCTATATTCTTATATTTTAATTTAATTCTTATTTGGAAATCAAAGTACATTGATATCTCAAATAACTAATCCATGATTGTAGGGGTAGACTTTTACTCTTCTAAAAAAGTGTTTGAGTTTTAAATCATTAACCTATATTCTTATATTTTAATTTAATTCTTATTTGGAAATCAAAGTACATTTTTAAGTTAAATATTATTGTAAAATAAACACTCTTATAATCTAATCATATTTTGAAGGTTAGATCTCTGAACAAAAAATAAAGGCTAGATCTCTAACTAAAAAATAAAAACAAATGACATTGCTTTATCATTAAAAGAATATTATTTATGTCATTTATTTTGTCGTTTTGTAGTGTATAACATTAAACAAACTTGGAATTTGACTGTGTGCCATCACCTTTATAATTATTCAACTTTGGGGCACCTTTTTGATCATGTGTCTAAATTAAATATGCTTAAACAGTTGAGTTATAATGATGCGATGTCAAGCTTCCAAAAAGAAACGCCCATCCATCATCGTGGGATTTATTAAAGAAAATTAATGGAACTTTCGCAAATCATTTATTAACGATTAAGCATGATACATTTTCAGATTGAATGATTTTGTGATTAGTGATATAATAATTAAGATTTTCAAAAAAACTCATATAAAAATTGATTAGTGGACATGTTTCGAATCTCAGTTGTTGTAAAAGAATTTAGTGGTTTTGGATTCCTAATATTTTACCGCTTAAAATAAAAAAAGTGTGTTACTTTGTTTAAGAACCTTCGACTTAACGCAACATCGAAAACAATGAAAAGTGCTCCATAAAAGAATGATATAAAAAATATGATAATACAAATGTTTAATTTACATGAAACGCATTACTCGGGAAAATTTATTATGAATACTATTTATAATTAAGAAAATATTTTTTTTTATTTTTTTTATTCTACGTAATCTGTTTTTAACGTGGTATTAATAATACAATGACCACCTAATCAAAACTTTGTAATAACAGGTATATGTCCGCTTACAAATAATTGTAAGATTTGGTATATGTCCCAATTCCTAATATAGGAATCTTTGTGAAGTAAGGAGGGCACGGATGCTAAAGACAAAAAGGTCACGTACATACAGATGCCAAATAATATCGTAATACCACTAACGCGGATCGTGCCAAAATTAATATTATATTATGACCCCTAAATATCATCAGATGATTCATGACAATTAAGGTTGACTGATTGGCGTAAATTATCACACTCAAGAGTATTTTATTTTAAATATATTATTTTTTCCTCATAAATCTTTATTTTTTGAGTTTTTTTTTCAAAATTTAATAAAAAATATAAGTTTAAGTTGTTTAATTTGTAAAAATTTAGTGGTTTTTGAGTGTTTTAAGGTGTTAAATTTATTTATACATCCAAAAATATATTTTAAAGAACAAAAAATTACACTCACTAAAAATTGTATTTCCAAAAACTCATTTCATTTATTAGTTAGACTACTCCTATCTTTAACGCATCTATGGAGTGTAATAACTACATTGTTAATTTGCGTGATTGTTATTGACTAGCGTAGATCCATCTTAACCCGGGATCTATCAAGCACCCATAGGGATCCAATCTCTTGAGGTGCAAACATTCTTTGAGTGCAAAACTTGAGGAAAGGTTTGCACCTCGAGAGATTGGATCCTTCTGGGTAATTGATAGATATGGATTAAGATGGATCTATGTTGGTTATTTAATACTATATAATATATATATTTGTATCTATGTGTCTCTTTCTTAGTCCCTCTCTCTCTCTCACCCCCCAAACACACACACACTCTCTCTCTCCCTCTTCCTCTTCCCCTTCTCTCTCTCTCACCCCCCAAACACACACACACTCTCTCTCTCCCTCTTCCTCTTCCCCTTCTCTCTCTCTCTCTCTCTCTCCCCTTCTCTCCTTCTCTCTCTCCTCCCTCCCACACTCCTCTGTCCTTCACTCTCTTTCCATTGCTCCCCTATCATTCACCCTCTCTCTCCCCCTCCAACTCCATCTCTCTCTCCAGTCTTCTCTCTCCCTTTCTCGGCGCACCCCCCCGATCTCTCTCTCCAGTCTTCTCTCTCCCTTTCTCGGGCCACCCCCCCCCCCCCCCCATCTCTCTCTCTTCCCTCCAACTCTATCACTATCTCCCTCCCTTTCCCCTTATCTCTCTCCCCTCCATCTTTGTGCCCCCCTCTATCTCTCTTGCCCTTCTCTCCCTATCTCTCTCCCCACCTCTTCTCTCTCTTCCCTCCTCTCCTCTCTCCATTACTCTCTCTCCATATTTCCTTCGTCACTCCCTTTCTCTCTCCACCTCTATCTCTCTATGTCTTTGTTCTTTCCTCCCCCCCCTCTCTCTCTCCATCTTTGTCACTATCTCCCTCCCTCTCTACCCCTCCCCCTCTCTTCCCTTCATTTTGCTTGCTTTCATCCCTTGGATCCTTAGTTAAGATGGATCTATATTGGTTCTTAGTGATACTATTTGTATTATATAAATTTCACATCTTTAAATATAAAAGTATTCTCATTTTTAATTTTATTAAAACCTTAATTAATTTATGTGGAAATATTTGTAGTAGTGGTGAGGATATAGTGTTTAGATATCTCTCAAAAATAATTATAACCTTTTTCCTTTTAGCTTCAATTAAAAAAATGCTATGAAATTAAATTAAAATAAAATACATTTATAATGAAATAATTTATGGTTTTTGGGCATCTGTATTAATAAGCCATGGTATTGTCCCATGGTAATATAACAAAGTCCATTTACAAGTTAATAATATCCACGGTAAAGTGGGGGTCAATTTCCATGGTTAAGAATCTTGTCATATTCTTATAAAATATTTTGATTGTGAAATAAGTTATCATTTTTTGGCATGTTGTATTGATAAGCCATGGTATTAGCCGATGCTATTGTAACAAAGCCTATTCACAAGTTAGTGGAGGTGAATATTCATGATTAAGAATCTTGTTATGTTGTTATAAAATATTTTGATTGTGAAATAAGTTATGTTTTTTGGGATATGGTAATTAAAGCCATGGTATTGTAACAAAGCCTAGTTTTTACAAGTTAATAATATGCATGGTAAAGTGGGGATGAATATCCATGGTTAATAATCTTGTGATATTGTTATAAAATATTTGGGTTGTAAAATAAATTATGGTTTTCGGACATGTGGTATTGATTAGCCATGGTATTGGCCCATGATATTGTAATAAAGCCTAATTTTTACAAGTTAATAATATGCATGGTAACTTGTGGGTGAATATCCATGGTTAATAATCTTTTCATATTGTTATAAAATATTTAGGTTGTGAAATAAGTTATTGTTTGATAAGCCATGGTATTGGCCCATACTATTGTAACAAACCCTATTCACAAGTTAATAAAAAAAATCAAAATATAACAAATTGAATTTTATTACTTTAATTTTTTATTATTAATTAAGCCAACTTATAAATTTTTGCACTCATACCAATCACTTCTAACTTATTTTTTTATTTTTTAATTATGCGACTTTTAGAGTTGTTTACATACTTACATTACAGGTACACATTTAGTCTCGAGATATGATCTTCTTACCCATCGAATTTCTAATTAGAAATTATAGTAATAGTAATGGGAATTGATTTGTATAAATAAGAAGTTTGTACATAATTATGGTTGCTCTTATTACAAAAAAATGTATACATCTTTTATTTTAAATCATAATTATATTTTATTTTTCAATATTAATGTTAATGATAAGTTAAAAAATAGATAAATCAATTATGTTGGATTTTTTTGAAATAAAATAAAAATTTCTTTATTTTGCTCATTTTTTAAATTCCGGAAAATCATCTAAATGAAAGTTTTACAATCAAATATTTTATTAATATTTTTTTTAATTAAAAAAAATTCAACTTCCTTTTCAATGTGAGGTTGCTGTACTGACTCAACATTCATTCAAGGGTTCACAAAACTTGTATTCACAGAACAATATTTATCCAAAAAATTATAACTCATCTTACATTAATAAAAATTTAAACTTAAAAAATCGTTTTCTCCTTTCCACTTGCTAAGTCAAAATGCTCTGTGGGAGAATATGTTATAGAATATGAAAGGCACGGGGAGGGGGTCACAAGCGTCTGTATCGTCAAATTGATTTTCAGCGGAATAAAGAACATATACCAGGAGAAATTGTAACCATAGAATACGACCCCAATAGAAGTGCATACATTTGCTTTTCCCAATGAAGTTATATTAAGCTCGACTAGCCACTTGCCCACTTTAAATAAGGAGAACTTTAGAGCCTGTCTCATGGAAACCTCGGGAACAAGGCGTGTCTTTCCCATTCTGCCCAATTCTAGACAACCACTAAATTTATAACTTCAAACGAATTCTTTATAAAATTTAAAAATCATAATAAAAATAATTAAATTTACTGCCTTTTCAAACTCATTGTTAAATTTAACTTATCAAATAAATTATAAAACCATCTTTAAAATTCTTTCAAAATCATAATTCTGTTCACTTTTAGTGAATAACATAAGAAAAAATATAAACTCCTCAAGTTAAGACACTGTGAATTGGATTTAACTCCATCGAAACTAATATCATTATCTTGTCTTATTATTTCAAAGAAGGACACGCCATGCTAGCTCTACATTCTTAGGTTTTGATCTTCTTTAAGAATATGTCTTATTATCTAAAAATAACATCTCATAAGTTTTACACTATGAGCTTTAGTTTAATTGGTGTACTCATAATTTAAGTTTTCTCTATGGTATTGTATTTGGAAAAAATGGGATACATTATATATTTCATTGCTATAATTATTAAAAAAAAATATTTATTTTATGTAAGTTAATTTAACTTTAAATTTTTATGTAAAAATTTATTGAATTTATAATAATTTATGTAAAATTAAAATTAATTTATCTTAATTTTAAATTTATTATGTATGTAAAAAGATGAAGTTTTTGAAAATATATATATATATTTTAAATTATCGATGTTGATTTTTTTATTATTATTAATATCATTTTGTAATTTCTCATATCAATTCTGGTTAAGCATGGAAATAATTACACATCTTTTTCATATTCATAAGTAGAAAATACTATAGTATCTAAGAAAGCTCTTTTATTAGATATTGGATTAGCTTTTAGCTTAGAGGTGTCTAATAAGAATGTGGTCATTTTTTTCCTTTGATATGTTTAAAGTCTAAGATATATCTAGAATTTTATTCTCAACCTAATTTTTTAAGTTATCAAATGTGCTACTATACAACCAACAGATTGTACTTTTTAATTTCTTATGCAACATAAAAAATATACATTCTTTAAAAACAAAATAAAAGAATCTTTGTAAGTTGTTTATGTTTTTCCATTCCATCAGAATTATCATTTTGAAATTCAAGAATATAAACTAAATTTTAATATGATGGTCTCATGATATATTTTTTTATGTGATAATCTCATCACCATATATCACTATGAGTTGATTTTTTTTAAATTTATCATTTTAATTTTTTTTTTAAAGTTAATTAACAAAATTCTTTCATTCCATCACAATTATCAATTTGAAATTCAAAAATGTAATACAAAATTCATTATCTCAAATGATTTTTTTTAATTACAATTATAATAAAAAAATTATAAAATTTCAAACCTAATTTAAAGTTTTCTTATACTTAAAATCAATCCTAATCTAAAATTTTCCCAATACTGGAATCAATCATAATAAAAAAATGTCCAATACATAAATCAATCATATATATAATTTATATAATTCAACTTATATCATTAAAATTGGCCTAAAGTTTAAAACCAATCAAAGACTTTCACTTCCCATGTCTCTTTATTTCATCAAAACCCAAACTATAAAAAATCACTTCAAATATCTGTTTATTCAGTCAAAACCGACAATTGAAAATTTGCTTAAGACTAAATCATTGAATGGCTGAACGTTGCAAATTACCAGACTCGAAATGAGTTCGTCAATTCTCGGCGCCCCCCCTTTTTGGTTGTTTTAGCGTGCATGGCTTCCCTTCTGGAAAACATTAAAGATAAATTAAATTCTATACTTGTTTGACGCACACCCTCAAATACTTTGACAGCTGCCATCAATAAACATATCTAGTCACCTACGACATATGGATGACATAATGCTACGATAGACAGGAGCATTCTCGCCACGTCAGCGACGTGCGCCGATCCAATGGTCTTCCTTGTTTTCGAGTTACGTAGTCAAGACGTCTCGTGCTACATGGTTGTTGTAGGGTTATTTCAATATTTTCTTACCTGCCATGGCCCTTGTTAAAGCCAAGGTCTGATTTCAATATTTTCTTATCTGCCATGGCCATTGTTAAAGCCAAGGTCTGATTGCCTTATAACGAGCAAAAAATTTCATCTTGTTTCAGAGCCCTGGAATTCCCATAATTGTTCAGATCTCTGCAGAGGAATAAAAATCTGCAAGGCATCCTATTCTTGTTCCTGATTCTGCACGGGTTCAGATGGCGAATGTAAGCCCTGATGTGTTCAAATTTTAGGGTTGGATTATCTGTTTTATTCCTGTTGTGAGCTGACACTTGATTGCTCTGCAGAAAACTGTGATGTCGTTGGATCTGTGCTGCGATAAATGCAAGAAGGTCGCCTTGCATTCTGTCACTAAAATCGATGGTAAGAATTCTTGCACGTCACTCTCTTGTTCGCTGAAAACAGATTTAATTTACTTTTTTTCTGCCGATGTTCTTGAATGTTTGGGTGATTACGGGAATCGATTCGCCGTCAAAGATTTAATTTTTCGCTGAAAACAGATTTAATTTACCTTTTTCTGCGGATGCTCTTGAATGTATGGGTGATTACGGGATTCGATTCGCGGTCAAAGATTTAATTTACTTTTTCTGCGAATGTTCTTGAATGTTTGGATGATTACAGGAATCGATTCGCGGTCGACGATTTAATTTACTTTTTCTGCGAATGTTCTTGAATGTTTGGGTGTTTGCAGGAATCGATTCGTTGTCGATCGATATGAAGGAGAGGACGCTGACGGTGATCGGAGATGCAGATCCCGTGGGCGTCGCCAATTTGCTGAGAAGGAAGTTTAGGTGCGCTAAATTGATGTCCGCCGGGCCCGTGCCGCCTCCTCCGCCTCCTGAGAAAAAAGAAGACAAAAAGGAAGAAAAGAAAGAGGAGAAGAAAGAAGAGAAAAAGGAAGAAAAGAAAGAGGAGAAAAAAGAAGAAAAGAAAGAGAAGAAAGAAATTGTAGCGCCACCCGCAATGTGGTATCCAGTGTGCGAGGCACGGTGCTATCCTCCATGTCATGCTTGTTCAAACAGGCCAGATATACTGTGGCCACGCTACCAACATCCGCGTGCCCCCAATGAGGTGTTTTATGTCTGGAATGAAGAGAAACAAGATTCTTGCACAATCATGTAATAATCACAGTAGGGAATCCCTCTGTTGATAAATAAGTAGGGAATCCCTCTGTTGATAAAATAAGTATTCTAAGTTTCTCTGTTTGAATATTTCAGTAGTATAAAGAATCATGCTTTGGCAGTTACTGTTGCCTGGAGAGGCAGATCTGCTGTTTTCACTGTGTGTCCTGATTAATATTGAGAAAAGGGCAGATTTCTGTCTGCACTGTTGTTATTGATTAATATTTAGCAGAAAGGCAACTTTCTTTGTAAGCTTTGGTTACTACCGACCCAATTGCGACATTTTTAGTATGAGAGCGATGGATTTCTTCTATTTTCTTTGTGTGAATCAGTTTTCTATCAATTCATAAAAGGTTAGGCACAAACTTTTCAATAGCTGAGCGTTGAAAATACTGAGCCTGGGTCGAATCTGCCGAAATAAACAATTTGGCTTCAAACATCTGGTGCAGACGTGAAGTCCAAGTATCTTTTCCCAGACATAATAATATAATGTGGAAGACAGCTTCTCATCCATCCATATGTGAAAAGTTGTTTATTTGTTGTTGAGAAACTTGTCCTGTGTGTTTTGTTTATTGAAGAATCTGGTCAAAAAAGATTTATTTGGGGACATGTTCACTTGATTATAGAATATTTACAAAAGTACCTGCGTCAGTATTTTAGTAAAATCTGACTGGAATTGTCTAAGTGGGCGAAGATTTCGCTCCACAGTGAGAGAAGAACTTCAGTGAGTTATTTAAAAAAAAATGAAATAAAAAATATTTAATATTTTTCTAAGGGTAGAAATAGATTTAGCATTTTTAAAATCTGTGAAACATCAAAAATTCTAAAATTTGACACTAGTAATCTGGATTTCCAAAAATCCCTTATTTTCAAGATATGTTATCTTGATTTTATAAAAAAAAAAAAACTTTATTTCAAATAAAATTGTCGCCAGTTTAGACTACGTTATTCGAATCTATTTGAGGCGATTTGCGCAGTATACGGAGATAATGGAATATATGCGTACAGATTTCCCATGACGTATATGTTGCAGTATTGCAGTAAATAGTTTGTAACTCAAGATTTACTGATCGGTTAAGGTCAACGCCAAAGAATTAAAAATATTATAACCACAGCAGCGTCATCCTGGTGGTCCCGTTACAGGATTTAAACGAAGATAAGTTACAGGATTCCAGCTCAAATTTAATATACAATACTTTTTTTTCCCAGTGTACTATCCTGATGTTGCCTAACGCCCACTAAATTGTCAGAATTTCCCAATATTAGGACTTTATTCCTTGCTAGGGATCGCCTTTCTACGGATTTATTAAAAGCGGTGGGTATGGTATCTCTTATTTCCACCTCTATCATTATAGATGCCCTTTGACATGAATAGCGCTCGCCTTTTGAGTGATAGCACGTAAATAAATGAATAGAATGTGGAGAGAGAAAATCAGTGCTATTTCCCTCACGTGTCAGAGAGCATTATAGAAGTGAAAATAAAAATTTACATTTGTAAGCTCTCTCTACATTTGTTGCATATTCCAAATTAGTAATTACCATGGTGCTGTAATATACTTATATTAAAGTTCATTGTGGAAAAAGAAAAAAGACCACACAATTTACTTTTAACAAATATGGAATTCAAAAACATTGGAAGATATTGAAAGATGGGGAATAAAATGGCAGGGAAATATTGAAAATGGGATGTATTTTGAGGGCTTAGGGTTTGATTCAATTTCGTATATTCTTAGTGATATCATTTTATTAAGCAAAAAAATTATTTTCCGTTAGGCAAAATCTAAACTCAATTTGAAAAACTAAAATAAAATTTATAAAGTTAAAAACTGACCACGGAATCAGTACTCTCGATACAATCCCAACTTTAGATTGCAGCTGCAACGTGTTTTATGAGACACCTAGGCCTATTATTAAACTTTATGAGGTTTATGTCCTTCAGCAATTTAATTTAGAATGATGACCCTAAAAAGGACTTTAACCAGGATATGAAAAAACATACTTTTAAATGTGTTTTGTCCAATTAAAAGTGCACCATAACATTGAAAAGAAAGGGAGGCCACTTTGATTCCCAAAATGAAATTAATGTCCACAATATGTATTAATATCTATTATAAATATAAATATAGCAATTATATATTAATATATATCAGGAATGTCACATACACTAATAAGTAAAACTAAAGGATAAAGTTTTAAGGTTTTTCTATCTTTTATATATAATTATTATGAAATATGAATTTAAAAAAATTATGAAATAAATAAATTTATAAATAATAACACAAATATTTATATTTTATAAATAAAAATAAAAATATGTATTATATATATAAATATATGCATTCAAGATTATTGTAATTAAATAATATAAATTAATATTTAAAATAATATGAAATAATGCCAAGGATGAATTCTAAATTAAGATAAAAATTTGATTGGTTAAATATAATGAGTATAAAAAGTATAAATATTTATTTTTAATATCTCAAAATACTTATTTTTAATATCTCAACTCACTTATGGTAAGACTCTTTAATATCATAACTTTAAACTATTGTAACATTTTTTAGTAAGTTGTAAATATTTTATCACACCGACATAAACTTAAACTATTGTAAGACACTTTAATATCTTAACTTTAAAGTATTGTAACACTCTTTAAACTATTGTAACATTTTTTTAGTAAGTTGCAAATATTTTATCGCACCGACATAAACTTATCATGTAGATATCACCTAACCCGAGTATGGGGTAGATCTCAAGTAAAAACGTAAAATTAAACTTAACATAAGCTTAATGTTATTTGAAAATTTAATAGAATGAAATGGGTAGATCTCATAAACATGTAAATGTAAATGTAAATAAATATAAAATGTAAATGTAATGTGAAAATTTAATCTAATTAATCTAATATCAACCCTAATAAAAAACACGGCTCTCCCTAACTATATTAATAACACAAAAATAAAGTGTCCAATTCTATTTATGAGGAAACGATTTTAGGATCTGTGCAAAATGGGAAACGATTTCGGTGTGAGAAAGAACTGCGATTTCGATGTCAGAAGGATTTCTAGGTTTGATTTATTCCTCTATGCATTTCATTTCTAGGTCTTTATATTTTATTTTTTTCATAATGAATTTCGGCTCACAATAAAAATTTTGGTTGTTTTATATTTTATCTTTTTCATAATGAATTTCAGCTCACCATAAAAATTTTGGTTGTCTTTATATTTTATTTTTTTCATAATGAATTTCGGTTCACAATAAATATTTTGCCCCAAGGCCGCAAATTTGTTTGTTCAAAATGCATGAATTTTAAAAGTAATATTGGAGAGAAAGAGAGACAAGGTATGATGTTTACTACAATATCTCGAGCTAACGATTTAAATGGTTTACAATTTAACCTATCCTTTTCATATAATCAATATGAAAAGACAACAAAAGTAACAAGGGTTACAATAAGAATAGTAGAAGAAAATAGTTTGATATTAATCACAATGAAGACTATTTGTAATTTACTATATTCTTATTATTCACATTTTCTCTCATTCGACACTATTACATTGTCACTTTACATTCAAAATTTTTATTTCATCATTTTTCATCATTAAAGTTATTCACAATAATTATCATCTCAGCAAATTGAGGTAACTAAGCAAATTTAAAATTAAAATGACCAGATTAATTTGAGACATTTAACATATTTAAAATGATTATATTATATTTAGCATATTTAAAATGATTATATTAATATTAGATGATTTTACATATTATTGATAAAATCAATCATTTGTTAGATTTTCTTTGGCCACACATGACTGAAACCAGCCTAGATCCATCTTAACTCCAGATCTATCAAGCACCGAGAGGGATCAAATCTCTCGAGGTGCAAACCTTTCCTCAAGTTTTGCACTCAAAAAAGAGGTTTGCATCTCGAGAGATTTGATCCCTCTCGGTGCTTGATAGATCTGGAGTTAAGATGGATCTAGGCTAGTTTACTTTTAGTTCAAATGGCTTTGTAACTATTGGCCATGTGGAAAGCCTAGCAAATGCTTATTTTATTTTATATAAATAACATTAACCCATAAAATCATGGGGAAAGTGCTAAATGGGAGTTTCACTTACCAGACTATATAGTTATTCCTCTCCCTACAAATAAATTGGGGAAAACAAAGCCAAGAGAGTGAGAGGGAAGAAAACTTGAGGCAACGTTCAGAACTTGGTACCTGGTTGGAGGAGGACCAAGAGAGGATAATGAAGTTTTAAGTTTCTAAACCTCAAACAGGACATTTTGAGGGGAGGCAGGATGCTGCCAAGAGAAGAATTCTTGAGTTGGTTGGCCAGTGGAATCCTAAACTATAGCCTGGTGCTTAGTGAGTTGTTTGCCCAATGAATACCATACTCATTGGTTGAGTGGAGAACTCCCTTTCTCAGTGATCCCTTTCTTGGTGATTTTGTTGATGGTTGAGATATTTGACAAAAATATAAGTATTTTGTTTTGTTGTACATTATTTATTCTATATAATGAGTATATGTTTTTCTCTTTTTTTCTGTTGATGAATATGTTTTTAAGAAAAAAGAAATTTTGTTCAATATTTATCAGTTGTAATTTCTATATCAGATAATTTACAGAAATTTGAACCCAGGTTAGTTACCTAGCCGAGTTGCTAACCAGAAGCCTAGGATAACAATCATGAGTTTAGAAAGAATGTTGGAATAATTAGGGCAGGTCCAGGGGTTAGGTCTCGCCCAGAACTTCTAGAATAGTAAGACAAAAAATCATAAAGGGATAAGAAACAACAGATACTAGTTACTATAAATTAAATATTGTAAATTGAATATGTAAGTTGAACTCTGTAAATAAACAAACCGTATGTAATAGACCAATAGCAATATTCATCTCTTCTAACACTAACATATTATAGTAGTCACTATATTCCAAATTAACACAACCCAAAACAAGTACAATGTGTAACTATAAATTGAATACTATAAATTGAGTATGTAAATAGACCAATAGCCTTATTCATCTCTTCTAACACTAACATATTATAGTATTGACTATATTCCAAATTTACACAACCCAAAACAAGTACAATGTGTAACTATAAATTGATTATGTAAATTGAACTCTGTAAATAAAAAAACTATATGTAATAAACCAATACCAATATTCATCTCTTCTAACACTAAAATATTATAGTAGTGACTATATTCCAAATTAACACAACCCAAAACAAGTACAATGTGTAAAATTACTATAGTAATAACAACAACATAATGTTGTATAATTTCTAGAGTTAGACAGTGTTAAAAAGGCAGAGGAGCTTAAACACAAAATTCATACACAAAACACATGAGCTGTGGCTCTTTTATTGATCACACAAAACTTGATTCTTACAATGAACCCGATGAAGGGTATTTAAGCCTTTTCGACTAGCCACTCGCCTAAAATATCTTGACATGCAACCACACACTTAATTCGAGTATGAATTAACTCGACTTGACTTAATGATTAAATACTCAATACTCAACATTCAGTTAACTAAATCTCTAATTTTAGGTAACTCCTCATGCGGAAGTAATTAGCTTATTTTAACACTCCCCCTTAATTATGAATGCTAAAGTAAAGCTGACTCATAACAAATCAAACATGCTTACTGATCTATGTCTTAGCTATGCTTACAACACCCAAATTTCTTCTATGAAACTCAAACACATATTTTTTTAATGACTTAGTAAATATATCAACCAATTGATCACTAGATTTACAAGGCTTCAAGTGAACTTCTCCATTGCTCACAAGTTCTTTATGAAAGTGATATCTATCACTATGCTTTCTCTTTTGATGAAACACACTATTCTTGGATAGTGCAATCGTTGAGGTGTTGTCACAATATATTTTTGTTGATCCTTCTTGTTTCTTCTTAAGTCCATCAAATACTCTTCTTAACCAGACTTCTTGACATGTTGTTGATATTGCTGCTACATATTTTACTTTTTCTTACGAAAGTGTCACAATAGGTTGCTTCCTAGATGCCCATGAAATCACACCTGAACCAATATGGAACACATAACGAAAAGTGCTCTTCCTATCATCCAAACTACTAGCAAAATCACTATCTTTATATCTAATCAGATCCTTCTTTTATGTGTTTTCATACATTATGCCACAATCTTTAGTTCATGCTATGTATCTCATAATTCCTTTTCCTGGACTCCAATGTGTGCCTTTTGGAGTCTCCATAAATCTGTAAGTCAAACTCACTCCTTGCATAATATCTGGTCTTGTAGCTGTGAGATACATGAAGCTGCCAACCAATATTTTGAATAGAGTTGGATTGACATCTAGTCCTTCATCGTTCTTGCTTAACTTTGTACCTGTTACAACTGGTGTAGGTACATGTTTGCAATTCTCCATCCTAAAGCTTTTCAGCAAATCTTTGACATATTTATTTTGACAAATCAAAATTTCATTTTCAGATTCCTCAACTTCTATGCTAAGAAAATATTTCATGAAACCAAGATCTTTCATCTCAACTTCTTTCATCATGGTTGCTTTAAATTCATCTAACTCAAATTCACTTGTAAAAATCATGTCATCAACATATAAGAAGACAATCAAAATTTGTCCATTCTCATTTACCTTTGTGTACAAGGTAGGCTCGATGTTGCTTCTGCAAAATCCATTCTTAATCATGTAGATGTTGATTCTAATATACCAAGCTCTAGGCACTTGCTTGAGTCCATAGAGTGCTTTCTTCAGCTTCTAAACTTTATCTTTGTTACCTTTAACATCATATCTCGGAGACTATTGCACATAAATTTCTTCTTCTAAAATTCCATTCAAGAAGGATAATTTCACATCCATCTAATATAATTTCCACTTGTTCTGAGCTGTTGTGGCTAGAACTGCTCTTACAATATCAAATCTGGCTATCGGAGCAAACATTTCTCCAAAATATATTCCTGGTTCTTGTGAGAATCCTTTTGCTACAAGTTTAGTTTTAAATCTTTCAATTTTACCTTTCTCATTCAACTTTGTCTTGTACACCCACTTTACACCAATGAGATTTTTGTCCTTTGGTAAATGAATCAAATCCCATGTATCATTATTTTCAATAGCTTCAATTTCTTCATCCATGGCTTGCACCCAATTTTCATCTCTGATTGCTTCTTCAAACGAAGTAGGTTGGAATGACAACAATGCCAAATTTGAAATAGTATCCAAATCATCATAAATATCTCTCATACTTCTCATCTTTCTCTTACCATTGCCTCATTCATCACCTAGTTGATTGTTATGAGAATCTCAATCTATTGATCTGTTTGAAGATCCATGTTTCTCAAAAAAATCTTGGAGTCCTTGTTGGTGTCCTTGTTTGGTGTCTTCACCTGTGATTCTTGCTGCTTCTTTTCTGCTACATCATCTTCTTCCATCAGTGACACTTGTGCATCAACTACTTTGTCTGCACTCCCATTCCATTACTCTTGTCCTTTGAACATAACATCTCTGCTAATTATGGTCTTTTTGGTGACACGGTTATACAATTTGTAAGCTTTTGATTGCTCATTATAACTAATATATATGCATTTTTCACTATTATCATCCAATTTGCCTATTTGCTCTTTAGGCGCATGTGCATAAGCTACACATCCAAATACTATGAGATGAGATACACTTCAAGATATACCTGGCCATGCTTATTCTGGTACACTGCTCATCACACTCTTTATAGGATATCTGTTCATCACATTGATAGCACATGAAACTGCTTCTGCCCAATACTCATTAGATAAGTTTTCGCCTTTCAACATGCTTCTTGCCATGTTCATAATTGTCCTGTTCTTTCTCTCTGCTACACCATTCTTTTGCAATGTGTACCTGGTTGTAAATTGTCTTATGATTCCATGTTGTTTGCAGTAATCATGGAATACCTTTGAATCATATTCTCTACCACGATCTGACATCAATACCTTGATCTGTCGATCACTTTGGTTCTTTTATAAGGCTTTGAATTCTTTAAACCTTGCAAAAGTTTCAGACTTCTACTTCAAGAAGTAAACCCAAGTTTTTCTGCTATAGTCATCAATGAAAGTAAGGAAGTAACTACTTCCACCAATCGACTGTGTACTTATACGTCCACACAAGTTTGTATGCACTAGCTCAAGCGGTTTCTTTGCTTGGTATGCAACTCCCTTGGGAAAACTTTCACGGTGTTTCTTTTCCTAGATGAAACACTCACAAGTACTAGAAGGTTCTTTGATGGGAGGTAATCATCTGACCATCTGTTTCTGCTAAAGCAATCTTAAACCAGAAAAGTGCAAGTGTCCAAATTGAAATTGCCATAACCAATAATAATTAGAAGATGAAACTATAAAAGAATTGACCTAATCATTGTAATTCATAACTAGAGGAAAGAGTATGTTCCTTGTCATCTTCACCTTTTCTATCAACTGCTTACCTGGAGGCTTGTCATATATAACACACTCTTGTCCTTGAAAGATAAATCTATATCTTTTCCATGTCAATTGACCAACACTTATCAAATTATATTTGAGACTAGGAACATAATATACCTCTGCGATTGTCTCTAGCTCCCCCTACTTGGTCAGAATGTTGACCACTCCTTTGCCATCTACATCCACAGTCTTGTCAGTCCCTAAATTTACCTTTGTTTTCACATATTGATCCAAATTTGCAACCAAATTCTTTTTTTCTGTCATGTGGTTACTTCAACTAATGTCCAATAGCAACACATTATCAAAAGGTTCATGCATGGTATGGAAAGATAGGAACATGGAGTTAGTACTCTCTATAGTGACATTAGCTCTCTGGTTCCCTTGATCAACTATCCTCTTCCTGCAATCACGGGCATAGTGACCAAATTTATTGCAATAATAACATTTCACCTTTGATTTGTCAACTCTTTGATTATTACTGAAGCTTCAATTGGTGCTTCCACTTTCATGTTCATGCTCTTCTCAGCCATCTCTCTGACCACCATATCTTCTGCTTCGTCCTCTTCCTCTCGATCTACTTTTGCCTTGACCTTTGTCTCTTGAAATAGAAACCTAACTTTTGAAAGCGGTTTCTAAAGTGGAATCCTGATTTCTACTTATCCTTTCCTCATGCAATAGAAGTGATCCCATCAACTCATCAACTGTTAATGATTCCAAATCCTTGGCTTCTTCTATGGCTGCTACCACAACATCAAATTTGGTAGACAAAGATCTGAGGACCTTCTCAACCACTGTTTGATATTTAATTTCATCACCATAAATTTTTAACCGATTTATGACAATCATGACCCGATTCATGAATGAATCGATGTCCTTTGTCTCCTTCATCTGCAGACTTTCAAAATCTCTCCTATTTTTATGCAACTTAAATATATTGACTTTGGTCATACCTTTATAACTTGTCGCAAAAGTATCCCATGCTTCCTTTGCTGAAGACGTGATCATAATCTTCTAGAACACTGCTCGATCCACTCCTTGCTAGATAAGTTGCAATGCTTATGCATTCTTCTTCTTGTCTTTCTTCCATTGTTCCTTCTCTTCATTAGTCAGAGATCATTCTTCTGCTTCATCCTTAGGTTCTGAAAACCCAAACTAGACATAATCCAAAACATCATGATCCTTCAACGTGGTCGCCATCTTAATGGCCCACACATCATAATCCTTCCCTATAAACAGTGGAAACTGGGTCAGGAAATTTTAGAAAGCCATCTTTATTCAAAATTTATCATTAAAAAAAACTTTAAATTTCTCCTTTTTATAAACTTACAAAGCTCCTCTAAAAAAATCCTTATAAATAAACCCTTAATTACTTTTAATATAAAAATTATTTTATATAAAAAAATATTTATAAAAAAACCATTTTATAATCACTCTTAAAAAAAATTATTATCATATATATCGCTTTTCAAAAAATCCTTTGAAAAACCCACGTGAGGATATAAATCATGTGTAAAAACAATTGCCTTGTAATCATTGTTAAACGATATTTGTGAGGTTCTTACACTAACAAAGTGTGCACCCTTTAATAGTTCGACAAATTTTCAATGAAAATTTAAAAAAAAATTGTTCGTCTTCTTCTCTTGGCCCTCTTTTCACTGGCTTTGCAGGCACCACGAACCTTATGGTCCTTCCTCAGCTCTGATACCAATTTGTTGGAAAGGAAGAGGAGCTTGAACACAAAATTCATTCACAAAACACACGAGCTGCAACTCTTCTACTAATCACACAAAACATGATTCTTACAATGAACCTGGTGAAGAGTATTTAAACCTTTTCGACTAGCAACTCACCTAAAATATCTTGACATGCAACCACACACTTAATTCGACTATGACTTAACTCGACTTGACTTAATTCTTCAACACTCAACACTCAACACTCAGTTAACTAACTCTCTAATTTTAGTGAATTCCTCATGCAAGAGTAATTAGCTTATTTTAACAGACAGTAGGTCGTGAAGCCGCCTCCTCCTGCAAAAAAAAGAACGAAAAGAAAACATACTAGATATACTGTGGCCACAATGCCAACATCCATGTGCCCCAAATGAGGTGTTTTATGTATGGAATGAAGAGAAGCGTGTGCCCCAAATGAGGTATTTTATGTCTGGAATGAAGAGAAACAAGATTCCTGCATAATCATGTAATAATCACATGAGGGAAACTCTCTGTTGATAAAATAAGAATTCTAAGTTTCTCTATTGGAATATTTCAGTAGCATAAAGAATCATGTTTTGGTAGTTACTATTGTTGGCATTATGATTCAAGTGTTGTCCTTGATGGCAACTCACTCAGAGGTTGGTATAGATGCTCAGAAGTTGGTACAGGTAATGGCAACTTAATCAGAAGAGAGATCCTAGTACAGCTTACCAAGGAAGTTCATACACGCAGGTTTGTTAAGCCCAAGTCGCGTGTACACGCAGGTTGGCTTCATAAAAAGCGCGTGTATGTGGAAAAGTACCTTTGGTCCATGGCGGTTAGTCCTTGGAAGTTGTGCCTATGGTTTCGGACCATTGTGTCTCGATGGGCGTGTCGATCCCTAGTTTTGAAGTTGATGGTATTGTGTTTCTATGGTTTTGGCTCTTGGTATTGAACAAGGCCTAAGGCTATATAAGGAGAAGATCACTAGGCAAAGATAGGTGTGTGGGTGTCTGACGCAGTGAGAGGATCTGGTATTGCTGGTTATCTGTTCGGGACGCTTGGCAAGGGTCGGATCTGACAGCAAAGGCAGAAGTAATCATTTCTAGATCTGCACGCGGGTTGCCTTTGGAGAAAGCGCGTATACACGCGGTTTTGGTACAGTGAAGTAGCGTATGCATGATAAGGGTTGATATTTCAGGTTGTTGCTGATTCTGGTGGTTGTTGCAGAGTTCTAGATTCTGGTTTGGGTTCTGTGTTCTTGATGACAGGGTTTCAGTGATTCGGTATTGGGTTGTTTAATGAATTATGATGCAAGTATAAGTTGATGATTGTATTGCGGTAATGTTTGCTTTGTACTCTTGGATCCAGTCTGAAAATTGATGAAACGTGGTCCCTGAAGGTTGTAGGGTCAGCACCTACGTACTAGTAAATGGATCAGCTAGTACAAGAGCTGAGGGAGTTGTAGCTCCCTTCCAGAAGTAGTTGGAAAACGAAAGAGAGGGTTGTAGCCCTCTGCAGGTTGTAGCCTGCATACTGGTAAAGGACTGCACCAGTATATTGTAAAAGAAGTTTCTCATTAAAGAAGAAAGAGACGAATTGCAGCAGGTGGTTTTCACCCACATTGGGTTTCCACCTTATATCATGGTGTTCATGTGTGTGGCTCTTGTGTGATGTTCTGTTCTGTTATACTGCACCTGTTTACTGTTAAATTGCTTAATAATGTTCTGATGCATTTACTGAAGATAAGATTAACTGAATCATAAGATATCTGCATATACGCTAGTTTCTTTAGACACAGTCGCGTGTACACGCGGATTCACTTAACTGAAGTCGCGTATATGTTTCTGAGTATGAAATTGAAAAGGTTTTATTGATCTGATAATACTGATTCACCCCCCCTCTCAGTATTATTTCCAACAATTGGTATCGGAGCAGGTCCTTTAGAGGAAGCTTGATCGCTTGAAGGAAAAGATCCATCAAAATGGCTAATCCAGAAAGAGAGGCACACATCAGGCCACCAGTCTTTGATGGGAACAATTTTACTCACTGGAAGATAAGAACCACTGCATATCTACAGTCTCTTGGAGCAGAAGTTTGGGGACTCGTAGAAGGAGGATACAAATTCCCATCAGCAACTCCTACAGATCCAGCAGAGAAAAAGCAATATGAGCTCAATGCCAAAGTAGTTAATGTCCTATTAAGTACTTTGACTCAATCAGAATTTATGAAGATCATGCATCTCAAATCAGCTAAGGAAATATGGGACAAAATCGTTACAAGCTACGAAGGAGATGATCAGGTAAAAATAACGAAGCTTCAAACTCTCAGAATCCGGTATGAAACTCTTAAGATGCGAAGTAATGAAAGCGTAGCTAATTATTTCCTGCGTATGGATGAGATTGTGAATTGTATGAGGGATCTGGGTGAAGAATTTGAGGAAGTTGTCTTAGTTCAAAAGGTTTTGAGATCTCTGTCTACTAAATTTGATTCTAAAGTATCTGCCATAGAAGAAAAGGAGAATGTGCGGAAAATTACCATGTCACAGCTTCACGGGATCTTAACTGCTTTTGAAATGCGACAAGAGGTACCACCAGAGGCCGCATTCGAAGTGTCAGAGGAAGAAGATGAGGTAAATTTTGTCAAGAATCTTGAACGGGGAACTGGACGGTTCAAAGATAAGCTGCCTTTCAAATGTTTTCTATGTGGTAGAGTTGGTCACTATGCTGCTAGATGTCCTCATAACAGAGAAAGGATATATGAAGAAGATGGTAGAAGCTATTATTCCCATATTAAAAGTTCATTAAATGATAGTGAAGATATTAGAAGTCTCATGGCGCACAAGAAGAAGAATGCTTCATCCAATAATAGCGAGGATATTAAAAGTCTCATGGCACATGAAGAGAAGAATGCAGAAACTGAAGAAGCTGCCAAATTAAAAGAACTATTGGAAACAGAAACCAGGGTAAGGGAGAGATTGCAGGATATAGCAAAAGATCAGAGCACAACTATTCAGAGACTTGAATCAAAGATCCTCTCTCTAAAAGAAGATCTTGAAGATCAAGAACATGAAGTGATCAAACTAAAGCGACAAGTGGAAGAAGGGAGAAAAGTTGAAGAAGACCTAAGGAAGCAGTATCTGAAAAAGGAAGAACAACATCAGGTTGAGGTAAATATCTTGAAAGGTAAACTAGAAGAAAAGGATAAGCTCTTACGATTTCAAGATAGTTCTAAAGTCTTGGATGATATTCTTAATAGTCAAAGATCTCCTGCTATCAAGACTGGTCTTGGTTTTCATGAATATGGTGAAGGTGAATCTAGTTCACAAGGTGAGGCAAGAAACTCTAATGAGAAATCTGAAATGCTCAAGGAACAACCAAGGAAAGAAATTCCTCAAGGAAGATCCTTTACTCCTAACTATGGACGTGATAGACGATTATTTCCTCCGCTGAATAATGTTGAATGTTATGTATGTCATAATCTTGGACATGTTGCAGCCAGATGCAGAAGTAGAATGGTTCAAGAAAGATCATCGCATCCCAAGTATTTCAGAGGGTATTGCTTTGCCTGCAATGCATATGGACACAAAGCAATTGATTGTGATAGAAGGAACATGAAAAATATAAGGTGTTATACATGCAACAACTATGGGCATAAAGCAAGGGAATGCAGGAGCAGATTTCAAAATTCAAGACAAGGGGACCATGCATCATCACAGTTGCAGGAATTGAAGAAGACAGAGACAGAAAGGTGTGGGACAACTCAGTCAGCTGACATAACAGACACAGGGGAATCTGAAAGTGATGAGATTCAGTATTCCATCCTGCATACGCTGAAATAATGAAGACAAGTCGCGTATATACGCTAGTTACAGGCTGCAAAGTCGCGTATATGGAGAAAGGGCAGCAGAACAGACCCAGGTTCAGTCATGGTTGGCTCAGGCTCAGGGGGAGCAGAACAGACTCAGGAAATGGTTCAGACATGGTTGGCTCACACTCAGGGGGAGAATATTCTTCAAATAATGCATTGTTGGCATTATGGTTAGAAGTTGTTGATAAAGTCTATGAAGCTAAATGATACATCTTACTGTTTAGGAATGGGATTGCAGGCTGATGCTTATGGTACAGATCATGATGCTGTTGGTGGCTTTCATAAGTCTTGGTCTAGATATTTCGTCTCTATGTCATGTATCTCTTGTGATATCTCTTTTATGGTGTCAAGGTCATGTAACGGCCTATGTTGGTTTCCCCACTATGCCTGGGATGAATGATGAATGTATGTTTAGTCTTTTGGTGATAGGAAGGTCTTCTATGATGTATAAGTCCTTGTTCTTCTTGAAGAACATCTTTTGCAGATCTTGCCTACAGTCAAGGGGAGCATGAACAGCACAATTCAGCAAGAGCAGGATGGATAGATTGGTACACTTTGGCATACACAAAGGGGGAGCACAGTTGGAGATTTCAGCAAGTACTCAGGGGGAGTATGGACAGCAGAAGGTATACCAAAGAAGAGAATATCTTGGTCCGCCCTTTGCCCTTGATGTCAAAGGGGAGAGTGACTTGGTGTAGTGGTTGCCATCAAGTCCAAAGGGGGAGATTGTTGGCATTATGATTCAAGTGTTGTCCTTGATGGCAACTCACTCAGAGGTTGGTATAGATGCTCAGAAGTTGGTACAGGTAATGGCAACTTAATCAGAAGAGAGATCCTAGTACAGCTTACCAAGGAAGTTCATACACGCAGGTTTGTTAAGCCCAAGTCGCGTGTACACGCAGGTTGGCTTCATAAAAAGCGCGTGTATGTGGAAAAGTACCTTTGGTCCATGGCGGTTAGTCCTTGGAAGTTGTGCCTATGGTTTCGGACCATTGTGTCTCGATGGGCGTGTCGATCCCTAGTTTTGAAGTTGATGGTATTGTGTTTCTATGGTTTTGGCTCTTGGTATTGAACAAGGCCTAAGGCTATATAAGGAGAAGATCACTAGGCAAAGATAGGTGTGTGGGTGTCTGACGCAGTGAGAGGATCTGGTATTGCTGGTTATCTGTTCGGGACGCTTGGCAAGGGTCGGATCTGACAGCAAAGGCAGAAGTAATCATTTCTAGATCTGCACGCGGGTTGCCTTTGGAGAAAGCGCGTATACACGCGGTTTTGGTACAGTGAAGTAGCGTATGCATGATAAGGGTTGATATTTCAGGTTGTTGCTGATTCTGGTGGTTGTTGCAGAGTTCTAGATTCTGGTTTGGGTTCTGTGTTCTTGATGACAGGGTTTCAGTGATTCGGTATTGGGTTGTTTAATGAATTATGATGCAAGTATAAGTTGATGATTGTATTGCGGTAATGTTTGCTTTGTACTCTTGGATCCAGTCTGAAAATTGATGAAACGTGGTCCCTGAAGGTTGTAGGGTCAGCACCTACGTACTAGTAAATGGATCAGCTAGTACAAGAGCTGAGGGAGTTGTAGCTCCCTTCCAGAAGTAGTTGGAAAACGAAAGAGAGGGTTGTAGCCCTCTGCAGGTTGTAGCCTGCATACTGGTAAAGGACTGCACCAGTATATTGTAAAAGAAGTTTCTCATTAAAGAAGAAAGAGACGAATTGCAGCAGGTGGTTTTCACCCACATTGGGTTTCCACCTTATATCATGGTGTTCATGTGTGTGGCTCTTGTGTGATGTTCTGTTCTGTTATACTGCACCTGTTTACTATTAAATTGCTTAATAATGTTCTGATGCATTTACTGAAGATAAGATTAACTGAATCATAAGATATCTGCATATACGCTAGTTTCTTTAGACACAGTCGCGTGTACACGCGGATTCACTTAACTGAAGTCGCGTATATGTTTCTGAGTATGAAATTGAAAAGGTTTTATTGATCTGATAATACTGATTCACCCCCCCTCTCAGTATTATTTCCAACAACTATTTCCTAGAGAAGCAGATCTGTTGTTTTCACTATGTGTCCTGATTAATATTGAGAAAAAAGTAGATTTATGTCTGCACTATTGTTATTGATTAATATTTAGCATAAAGGCAAAATTCTTTGTAATCTTTAGTTACTACCGACCCAATTGTGACATTTCTAGTCTGAGTGCGATGAATTTCTTCTATTTTACTTGTGTGAATCAGTTTTCTATCAATTCATAAAATGCCAAGCACAAACTTTTCAATAGGTGAGTGTTGAAAAAACTGAGTTTGTGTCGAATCTGTGAAAGGAAATAATTTGGCTTCAAACATCTGGTGCAGGCGTGAAGTTGAAGTATCTATCCCCAACATAATAATATAATGTGGAAGAGAGCTTCTCATCCATCCATATGTGAATTATTTTTTTTATTTGTGGTTGAGAAATGCATGTCCTTCTGTTTGTTTATTTAGGAATTGTTGACAATATTGTCATTGATTGCAAGGGAGTAGCAGGCAAAGGAGCATAATAGGAACAACAAGCAAAGGTGCAACAAATACCTTCATGGCATGTTGATGGCTTGATGCTTAGATAATGGTGCAAGGATTGTTTAATGAAGAATTTGTGATGTGAAATTGTTGATTAATCTTAATTATTGTGATGCAAAGGAAAGACTCCAAGGCAAAGGCAAAGATTGTTGTGATGCATTAATGAGAGATATTGGTATTTGATGTTGGCATTAGGTTGATTCATTTAATGATTACATGTGTCTGAAATTAATATTGGATGAACTATTTTTGTTTTAATATTCAAGATATGAATATTTTGGAAACGAATGAGTGGAAGGCAAAGAGTCAAGCCTATTCACTTCATATTCCTATGTGGGATACAAACTACTAGAAAACCATCTCTATAAAATATGTGATTTTGGAAGGCATAAGGGATGTTAGAGAATGGATGAATGTGGGGGAGTTGATTGAACTATTATGCATTAGTTACTTGGCACTTATGAAGCTGATGTGAATTAGATTTGAAGGGAAGAATATGCAGAAATGAAGATGGAGACATGTAAAGTGTATGACCGGGTAAACCAGTACATTGTTATTTCGTGTTTGAATAAGGGGATGATAGTCTCCTTTCAAGTCGAAGCTTGAAAAATATCTAGTTGGATTTGGTTGAGGTATGAGCCTCCTGTGGGTTGTAGCCTACAAAAAACATATCGGAGTTGGAGCTTCCGCGCATGTTGCAGCTTGAATAAAATGGAGGTAGTAGCCTCTTGTAGGTTGGGGCCTACAAAAAATCAGATGTAATAAGGAGTAGGAGTTTGCCTTTGTATCACAACAATAATAAAACCATGGTTTTCTCCCTTTATGGGTTTCCACATATATCTGATGTCAATGTGTGCTGTTATTATGTGTTCATGTATCTGGTTTGGTTTTCTTATTACTTGCTGGTCACATATTCATATGTTGGTTATTATTTGTTAAGATTCTCATGTTATGTATTAGTTAATGATATTATTGAAAAGAAAATTAATGTCCATGTATATAATAAATTGATTCACCCCCCCCCCCTCTTAGTTTAGTCAAGTTTTCAACAATTGGTATCAGAGCAGGTTCCTTCTGTATAAGCCTAACAACTTGAAGGTAGATCTGGTTGAGTCATGGACTATCAAAATGTACCTGTGTTGAGTGCAACAAAATTTCATGAGTGGAGAGATAAGGTGAAAACCGAATTGATAGCTTATGGACCTGGTGTATGGAAGCTTGTATGCAAAGGTTACTGTAAAAACTCTCCCTCTGTGCAAGAAAAACAATGGAATGCTAAGGAAAAATGTGTTATATACAACAATCTTCATAACAAGGATCTTGATGCAATAATATATTTAACGTCTGCAAACGAATTTTGGGATATATTGTAGCTCATGTATGAAGAGGCTAGCAACAACCATGAAGAGAAGGGAAAGAGAAAGAAGAAGGAGGAAAAAAATTGCCAAAGGGAAAGTGTTCAGTTAAATGAAATCTTTACCTATGTGAATGTACCTAACTCTTTTGAAGAAAAGGAAAATGAAAATCAAGCCAGACTTGGCTTATCATTGGCTAGTATAGAACGATTGAAGAATGAAAACAAAGATTTGAAGAAACTCGTGCAAATATGTGATGTGAGAGAGCATGAGTACAAGGAGGAAATTGTTAGCCTGAAGACATAACTTGAAGAAGCAAGGAGGCTAGAAGAAGTGATGTGTAGTAAACTCAAGGAGAGATACCTACAATGTAAAATATTAGAATATGAGGTTGATTCAGCTAGAAGAGATTTAGATGAAAAGAACAAGTTTTGTAAGCAACTAGAAGAAGAGATAACATTCATGAAGGACTCATAAGAAAAGAGTAGTAGCTCAAAAGAATCCATAAAGGATAATGAAGCGGTCCTAAAAAGACCACTAGAGGAAGGTACCAAGCAACAACAACAAGAGCCAAAGAGTGAGTCATGGAAATTGATTTTTGCAAAAAGGTCATTTCCTCTTAGAGATGAGTTGAACAAATTCGGAAGATCTCAAAGGAGATTCTTTTCACCTGGAAAAGATATCAAGTGTTTTTCTTTCCATGAACTTGGACATGTAGCAGCAGAATGTAAGAGAAAGAAAGTCAAGATTAATCAACATAACTTACAACAAGAAAGAAGATATCCTCAAACAAACAATCAAAGGAGAACATCAACCACTAGGTACATAAACTCTTTCTATGGTTACTGTTATCTATGCAATGAATTTGGACATAGAGATATTGAATGAAAAAAGGATGTAAAGAGAAATATAAATGCCTCAAGGAAACACACATCATTTGTTCCTTTTCTCGGCCATATAAGGTGATATCTATGTAGTAATCCTAGACACAAGGCCAAAAAATACAAGCTGCCATATATCCTAAAGAATCCTAAGTAAATGATGAAATAAAATCAAATCAGACCTAACTCTGAATAAAAGAAGAAATGAAGATAGTATAAAACAACCTGGAAAAGTATGGAAGAGGAGGAAAAATGAACATCCTATGATTTCAATAACATAATGAATCTGTCATGATATCAGGGGGAGAGCAGTTCCATTAATGTTCATTTGAGGACATGAAAATCAAGCGGATATTAATAGAAAATCAATGAAGAAAATCTGAGTAGAGATACAAGTCGTTCCATAGTTGATGAAAGGGTATTGCTCTACCAGGAAAATATGAGTTGAATAAATCTAATATGAGGACTCAAAAGTTACCAATGAAAAAAGAGGGGAAATTAATAGCCAAACATCTGTGAGATAAAGAAAAACAACTCTCTGATGTACAGAAATAGCTTCAACCAGGATAGAGGAGAAAAAGAACATGTTAACATAAGAGGAAGAGAAATAACTAATTGATTCAATATAGAGTCAACAAATTAGAAACGACTCAAGATATTCTTAGCAGGTGTATTAATTGCAAAAATTATTGTCTACGACAACTCGATTTAGAGTAGAAACCTCTGCAAGAAAAGCAAACTATGCATGTAAATGGAAAAAGAAAAGCTCAAGCATAATGGCATTGTTCAATAAAATGGAAAACTATGTGCCACTTGTGTGCAAAGATGATGATATTGTCAAGAAGATAGATCCATCAAAACATCATCCCAATTCATGGAATAAAATGATTTGTTCATAGCAACCTTCCAATGAAGATATCATTTAATTACTATGAAATGAAAGAAATTGACACATGCTAGCATACAATACACTCTTTGTAATGTTTATTATCATCAGCATTAGAACTAGAAATTGAAGATGATTTACAGGTGTTTGCCGACAAACAAATATGACAACATCGATGATGAGAATTTGGATGATGACAAATTCACGAGTTACATGGTGTTGATTCACTCGTGGGTTGTAACAAATGAATTACCTAGATGGGATCATGCTCAGTCCAGGTGCAAGCTAGGGAACAATAAGGATATAAATAGCTTGAATGAAACTGTCAACTGGAAGAAAGCACATAAATAATTATTGTAGAACTAAAATAGTGAGGCACATAAGTGGCATTAATCCGAGAAGACCAAGTGTAGGAAATTTTTGACATCATCAAGATATTCGCTTTTGGCCTTCTTGAATGTCATAAGATATCGAGGGTTCCAATGAAGATATTGTCACGCAATTTAAGGCAGATAAAGAATGTGGTAAAGGTAAAAATCAACATTTTAAGTTGGTCTTCAAGAACACTTGTTCCAAGATTTTTATGAATTAATTATAGAGCCTATGTTTGTACAACTCAAAATGACTACCTATTTGGTAATTATCCCATTGGAAGTAATAATGGGATACAACTAGCAGAACTGCAAATTATGGCCGAAGTTGATCATGTCGAGCAACATGAATCATCTCGAGATTTTCCTGTGTAGTTTGATCGATACTTTCCAAGATAGTTGAAATTAGCAAGGGTAAAGAAGGAATGGGAAGCATACGTTTTGGGGCACCACTGTTTTGTGCCACATTTATCTAAATATGATCAGGGTAGTGGGTGTTGTGTATTCTTTGTACCTTTCCATGTGGAGATTCCAGGACTAAAAATGTGCCAAATCTCTGTGGATATGCTAGGTCATAAGACCGTTATAAATAATAAGATGCCTTACATATGTTGGGCCAGTCGACAGAGCGTTATTACAGTGGGAGAATTATTGCAGTGGGAGTGTTATTACACAACAATGTTCTTATCTCAAAGGAGTGTTATTATAGTAGGAGCGTTATTACAGTGGCAATGTTATTACATGACAATGTTCTTATCTCAAAGGAGTGTTATTACAGTGGAAGTGTTATTACATGGCAGTGTTCTTATCTCAAAGGAGCGTTATTACAGTGGAAGCATTCTTTACATGGTAGTGTTCTTATATCAAAGGAGTGTTATTACATTGGGAACATTATTACAGTGGGAGAATTCTTTACATGGCAGTGTTCTTATCTCAAAGGATTGTTTGGAAACCATAGACGCTATAAATACACACATTATGTATGCATTATGCACCCATCACGTTAATTATTACAAGTTAATACTGGCGAATTCAGTGTATTGAGGATGGCTACATAGTCAGTGCCACCTATAGAGCCAATGCGTTATCGCCCAAGGGAATTTGTTATAATTGCAGGCCAAGGGAATGCATTACTGTGGCATCAATTGTAATTAGTGGAATTATATATCAGAGGTGAAATGGAGATACAAACCTAAATCTCAACCGTCGGTTTAAGCAACTCTGAGTGAGTTTCTCAATTTTTTTTTCTTCCCAAAAAATGTTGTAGCAGGAGAATCAGTCTCGTCTAGCATTGACAATGGTGGGAACTAGGGTGTTGGTGTGGTGAGTGTGGAGGAAGAGAAGAAACCCACAGACCAGAGTGCACACATTATTCTCAATTTCAAGGGCCAGGTTGGAAATGAAGTATTTTACAAAATCAAGCATAATACTCAACTGAGGAAGTTAATGATGGTTTATTGTGATAAGAAATCTGTTGATTTGAACTCCATAGTTTTTCTGTTTGATGGGAGGCATTTACGAGGGGAGAAAAATATTGAAGAACTTGAAATGGAAGATGGGATGGATTGATGGCATGCTTCATCAAATAGGAGGAAGGCGTTCAAGTGGGCTGTCAACTGGATGGAAACCTCTTGTCACAACGGTTTGAACCTAGAAATTGTTAAAACCTTTGTTTTAACTTAGTCTTGGCATGTAATATAATTTTTTATAGGCTTAAATAATATGCGTCGTGTTGGAGTTTTTAATATACAAGTTTGGAATGTACTAGCATTGGAATTAATGCTATATACGCCTTGGAGATTTTAATGTGCACTAGAGTGTTTTTTCTATCATGTTATTTGGTGAAACATGTTCGCTTACGAGGTTGTTGTTCAGAAAATTTACTCATGATGTTGCGTAGCTTCTATTATTGTTTGCAACTTCATTAGGGTTGCACTCAAGATCAATATCGGTCATTGTGTGACCGTTTTATCCATCATATAACATAACTTCACTCTAAACATCATGTGTTGGGGTGATACTCCTATCATTTTTACCTACTACTACTTGGTTACTAGGACTATTTCATTGATAAGGATGTTAGCTATTGACTTTTATAGACAATATATATTTGGTTCTCAAAGATCTTACATGTTTCTAACTCAAACATAGGGCATGTGTATGAAAATAGTATAATATTATGCCTACCTGACTCACTCCACGAGCTAACACTTGAGTGTCAACTATATATTCTATTCAGACCATAGTTGTAAGGATACAATTTACATATGTTGATGTGTTTGACTTTACTATGCTGATATGCAACACGTTCTACAACAGGTTGTCTTATCAAACACGTGGTTACTCATGGTTATTCATTTGGATGTGTTGAATGCATCATTCTTCAATCATTTTATATGCTATGTAAAGTATTTGAAAGAAACGTGGTACAAGATCGATGAAAACAAGGTAATTCCAGTTGGCCTTGATGTGGTGATGTCGATAGGAGCATTTTTATTATTCTTGTATTACTTCGGTGGAGCGTTTTTATTATTGAAGAGCGTGTTTAATATTGGAACACTCCATATGGCTTCATGGAGAGTGTATATATATATTGGAATGACTTATTATCACTAATGAGTTGAGAGAAAGACTCCAAATTCATGCATGTTTGGCTTGGCTTGCTTGCGCATATCTTGCCTAAGTGCTACAACTTCTATATTTATTTAACGCCTGCCTGAAACTATGTATACAAACAAAAATATGGTCCAGAAAAGGGTGAAGAGAGAGGAGTGGAAACCACCAAAAGGTTATCTTCGGACTGTTGTGCTTGCCTTAGATACTACACAATATCATATGGATGTCAATGCTATTGCAGAGGAAGAAGTTGGAGTTGTTGGCAGAATTCGAGAGGCTTGCAAAAACATTGCATCTACTAGAAGATGTGGGATATACATGTGAAACTGCATGATACTTCCGGCTTTTTCATGTTTATTCTTGGTAGGAACAATTTCTTGCTACTTTTGAAAGTAATCAAGATAAAGCTAGTTTTGCGAAAGACATATTTCCGTATAATAAGTTCTTCTCAAACACACCTCAACCAATATTCACAGGCTTGTCCTTTGAACGAGACATGTGTGCAACAAAAGGTTTCTCCTGCCATCTTACTACCATTCAAATGCTCCAAATGTATATTTCTCGAGCGGTATGCTCCAATGATACCGTGCACTTCTAACCACTAGAATGCATTGTTCATCACAATATTACTACGTCCATTAGACCATTATATATCAGCACTAATTTGATAATCACCCTATGAGTGACCTCAGTTAAAGATTTAGTAAACAAAAGGTATTACAGACTCATGTGATGGTGTGTGTTCTGTGTTATTTAAGCAACGGATCGATCAGATTGCCAATACACAGAAAGTAATTGGAAAGACAGCAGAGAAATACAGTAAGCAACACAAAGACACAAACAGTTTTAATAAGGAGTTCACCCTATTCTCCAGGGCTATGTCTCCAGTCCAGCTTCAGTGATGGCCTTGTTTTATTGTGTCTTACAGCAACGAAACTACAATACAGGGACTCAATGTGAGTTCTCCTAAAGCAGATTTTGCTTGGTAGGGTGGTTCTTCGATTCCCCAAGCCACTCGAAGTTCACAGACTCTATTTCTTCCTACCAGCTCTGTGACCCTTGGTTTACAGTGGAAAGAGCCAAATGTGATTCTTAGTTCGGACAGATTCCTCTAGGGAAAGGCTTGAATCTTCAAGCTCTCTGGTGCTCAACGCTGCCTGTGGTCAGCTCGGCCCTCTGTCTCCTCTGCTTGGCTTTACTATTCTCTATGTTCAGTCCTTCTCTCAGGGTTCACTGTTCACTGTCTCTCTTAGTCGCTTGGACTCCTCTCTATTCCTCCTCTCTGAATCTCTATTCGACTGTCTCTGTTCATGGCTTTAGCCATTTGATCTATTATAGATCTAACCCAAAAATATATGATAATAGAAATAAACCCAAGAATAATAAGATTGAAATAGATAGAAATGATTATGTTTATTGATCAAACCCTTAAGGTAGGGCAACACCATACATTCACTCCTTAAGGAAGGAGAACGCTCCACAAGCCATATGCCTATTCATTCAATAATCCTTGACACAATTCCTTGACATTATTCCTTGACATCCCTCCATGTGGAGTCTCTAGCCTCTATATAAGCCTCATACATACAATACCATGGGTCATTACCATGGTTCCCTCATACCATCAAACTAATACCATGGGCCCATTACCTTATTACTAACTACTTGTGGTACCTTACATGATATGGGTTAACCACCTTATTTATTACTATGGCCCATTCCATTATTACATTATTACCTTGGGTACCTCCCTTGGTACCCCATATTATCCCCCCTAGGTATCTAACATTCCACCCCCTTTAGCATGTTTTGTCCCTGAAACATGGGAAGAACACAAATAATAAGATCTACTCAAAAGAGTAGTCCACTGGTACTATGCTCGTGCATCTAGCCATCCAAGAGAAAGGTGAACCCTCGATCTCGCTGGTGCCTCGCTCGCTTGAGATGGAAGTTGACCGTGGTAGCTCTTCTGTGTTGATGTGTAGTAGGTGGACCTTCGCTCTTCTCTATATGTCCTGCGGGGGTTGTTGTCCTTGTGGCTAATTTGTTGCCATCTTGTTGGTTGCTTTCTTGCTGGGTGGTGTGGGTGGTGATATGCTAACGATGTATCTTTATTTAATTCACCACCTAATGGAGCCTGATTGGTATCTGGTACATGTTGTGGTGCCTGCTGTTGTTTCTTATCTTCCAATATTACCTCAACCACTGAGTTCTCATCCGATGTAACATTTTCTGCTTCAATCTCTATGGACTCTACCTATTTTTCTGATACCTGATTTGATGCTTGTGTTTGGTTTTCGACCATCAATGGTTCATCATCTGATATGTCAATCCCTGGAACATCTTCTGCTTCCACGTTCGTGGACTTTACCTGTTTATTGATGGAAATATCCTGTAATGTAATTTTCTTCTTTTTATACCAGAGCTTTAGGAATTTCTTCTACACATTAATATTGATAGTACCCACCTCTTCCATCCAAGGGTATCCCAAAACAACATCTACATTAGCCATATCTGAAGCATAAAAATTAGAATGCAATACATACTTGTCCATAGAAATCTTCAAATCTTTATAAACTTGAACATCCTCATTATCCATCTGTGCGGTTTCAATGTGTTTTGCTGGAACTTGCAATCTTTTTGCCAAATTAACATTGATAAAATTATGCTTGCAATCAGGATTTATAGAAACCATGATCTTCTCCTTTTGAATCAATCCATGAACTTGTAATAAGGAGATACCAGCAGAAAATAACCCTTTAGGTTCCTTAGTTTCCTTCTTTCCTGTAAAAATAAAATCTTTGCTACGTTGTGTGTCTGTCTACGTGAGCTTATCCACAAGATTAGCTTTACGGTCAAAGTGGTCCATAAGAGCTTTTGTGAATGTGTCCCAAGTCAAGGGCCTTCGATAGCAACGTTGATGCCCTTGCCACCATTGCCTTCTTTCATTGTCTAAGTACATTTTTCCCATACTCAGTTGAGTCTCATCATCCATGATGTATTGCAATCTAAAAAATTTCTCCATTCGTGCTAGCCATTTGGCTGGATGAGAGCCATCAAATTTATACAAGTCCCTCAAATTCTGAGCTAGGCCTGCCATCACAAAAAAAATTGGCGAAAATTTGAAATGGTCACAATTTCGTCAATATTGCTCAGAATCCCTATTATGACCTGTTTTCGGAAATGGAACAACCATTCTGAATTTTCCCATGTGATAGAAATCTTGATCCAGGTGCTCAAATTTCAGATCTATGATGCAACTCTCCCGCCGTCACCAAAATTTCTAAAAAAAAAAGCATATTTTAAATCAGCGATATCTCCCTCATCCGGACTTCGATTCGACTGATTTTTTTTTTGAAATCGGGTATTTTTCACAAAAAATCTAGATCTACAATTATGTTTTGCAGATATTGCACCAAGACATCCAGATCTATGCCGCAAATTCGCTGCCCCGAAAAATTGTCTCCAACCCCACTGATCTTTAAATCAGCGATATCTCCTTCATTCGGACTCCGATTCGACCGATTTTTTTTTTTAAATCAGGTATTTTTTCACATAGAATCCATATATGCAATTAAATTTTGTAGATCTTGCACCAAAATGTACAGATCTGATCTGAAAACTTACCGCCCCCGAAATTCTACAAAAAGTAAAAAAAAATTCTCCACTTTTTTGCCCAAGAAAGTGCTCTGATACCACTTGTTATAGATCTAACCCAAAAATATATGATAATAGAAATAAACCCAAGAATAACAAGATTGAAATGGATAGAAATGATTCTCTTTATTGATCAAACCCTTAAGGTAGGGCAACACCATACATTCACTCATAAAGGAAGGAGAACACTCCACAATACCTATTTCTATTTCTATTTCTATATTCAGATCTTATTATTTCTAGGTTTATTTGTAGTGTCTTATATGTACATATCAGATCTATAATATTTCCGGGTTAGATCTATAACAAGTGGTATCAGAGCACTTTCTTGGGCAAAAAAGTGGAGATTTTTTTTTTTTACTTTTTGCAGAATTTCGGGGGCGGCGAGTTTGCAGATCAGATTTGTACATTTTGGTGCAAGATATGAAAAATCTAATTGCATATCTAGATTCTATGTGAAGAAATACCCGATTTCAAAAAAAAAAAATCGGTTGAATCGGAGTCCGGATGAAGGAGATATCGTTGATTTAAAAATTAGTGGGGTTGCAGACAATTTTTCAGGACAACGAATTTGCGGCGTAGATCTGGATGCCTTGGTGCAAGGTCTGCAAAATCTAATTGTAGATATGGATTCTTTGTGAAAAAATACCCTATTTCAAAAAAAATCAGTCGAATCGGAGTCCGGATGAGGGAGATATCGTTGATTTATAATCAGCTCTTTTTTTTTAGAAAATTTGGTGTTGGCGGGAGAGTTGTAGTGAAAATATGAAATTCGAGCACCTGGATCAAGATTTCTATCACATGGGCAGATGCAGAATGGTTGTTCCATTTCCGAAAACAGGTCATAATAGGGATTCTAAGCAATATTTACGGAATTGTGACTATTTCAAATTTTCGCCAATTTTTTTTGTGATGGCATATTCTCCACTTTTTTGCCCAAGAAAGTGCTCTGATTCCACTTGTTATAGATCTAACCCAAAAATATATGATAATAGAAATAAACCAAAGAATAATAAGATTGAAATAGATAGAAATGATTCTCTTTATTGATCAAACCCTTAAGGTAGGGCAACACCATACATTCACTCCTTAAGGAAGGAGAACACTCCACAAGCCATATGCCTGTTCATACAATAATCCTTGACATTATTCCTTGACATCCCTCCATGTGGAGTCTCTAGCCTCTATAGAGGCCTCATACATACAATAACATGGATCATTACCATGGTTCCCTCATACCATCAAACTAATACCATGGGCCCATTACCTTATTACTAACTACTTGTGGTCCCTTACATGATATGGATTAACCACCTTATTTATTACTATGGCCCATCCCATTATTACATTATTACCTTGGGTACCTCCCTTGGTACCCCATATTATCCCCCCTAGGTATATAACACGATCTCTATGCCTGTTCAGCTTCTCTCCCACCTACGTCGATTCACCTACCGCTTGCGTGCTTGGAGTTCCCTGTTCGACGTCAGCATTAATGCTTGAGAAGTAGCCACGTGTCCCCATTGGAACAGCGTCATCCTACTCGTTGATTCGTTTCTTCGGTTATGTCATGGATACGTTCTTTCTCCATCGTGGCGGTGAAATGGATTCCAAATCCCCTTAAATCGCGACTTAATTCCTTGTTGATTCCGCTTCTTTCTATCGGGCGCAATCTCAGCCGTTCGATCTGGGCTCCTCAAGATACGACGTCATACACACGTCGAGCATGGTTGACTTGCACTACCGATAGCGCGCGATCATGATGGTTTTTCTCTCACCTCCGCTGCCACGCGTTGATCGCTGAGTGGGATCGCTCCGCTCTCTTCCAAAACCTCTTACCGTTCAAGGGTGCCCCGATCAATACCGTCGGTTTTCTAGAGCGTGGGTCCTACTTTTGTCCTTTAGCACTTTTTGTTTCTCCGCCTGCGGTCCTCTGGTTCCCCCCATGTGACCTGGTGCTCAGGCTTTCCCATTTTGGCCATGTTTGCCCAGCGATGAGCGATTAGCGTGCGCCTCGAAAATCAACTCCTTTTCCCAATCCGGGGCTCCTAGGGGCTATTTTGGCATCTCGCGTAGTCTCCATGGGCCTCGGTCAGCGCACTTTGACCAAGGTCCTCGTCGTTCCATGTCGACTGCCATGGCCACTGGTTCAGGGTGTTTTCGATCGCTGTTTTGGAATTTTCAAGGATTTGTTCAACTTGATACAGTCAAGGTTCTTGATAGTCTTTTGTGGATCCGATTCGGATCACGACCTCCTTATTGAAAAAGCTTTTGTACCACCAAAAGTTGGTTTTCTTCAAGCATCGACTAAGTGAGGAAATTGTTATCTCACTTGTCCAATCTGAATCCACTTCGCATTGCTCGGCTTCGAACCCTTAAGCCCAATCCTGAGGTATTCCACTTGTCCACTACGCGTCGTCCTTGCCTTCCTGTCCAGCACTGTGTCTTCCTGCAACTCATTAATATATTTAGGTAGTAGGTCGTCAACAGAAGGTAATTGACTCTGCTCTTTGGGGTCCTTGATCATTGAAGGTTAAAACAACCTCAAGCAATCTGCGTTCATGACTGAGTAGATGTGCATGTAAGCTGGCAGATCAAGGTGAAAAGCATTTTCACCAATCTTCTCAAGTATCCTGAAGGGTCCATACCTGATAGGTTTTAGCTTTTTACCTTCACCTTGCATCCTGTCCTTGCTGATATACAGCTAGACTTGGTCTCCAACTTGAAAACTATGCTCCATCCAATGCTTATCATGCCTAGCCTTGTACTTGACCTGGCACTTTTCCAGTTGTTCCTGTACTACCTTATGGATCTCCTAGATCTTTTCAATGAACCTAGTTGCCTTGTCCACATCACTGTGTCTATCAACCATGGTATCTTTACCAAAGACAAAATCCAAAGGAGACCTTGGTATGAAACCAAAACAGGTCTCAAAAGGAGATCTCTGTGTAGAAGAGTGTTTGGCTCTATTGTAAGCATGCTGCACATAACACAAGTGTTCATCCCAAAGCTTAGGGTGTTTGCTGCAATATCCTCTCACTAACTGGATCACCGTCCTGTTAACTACTTCTGTCTGGCCATCTAATTGTGGATGAAAAGTTGTGCTCTTCTTTAACTTGGTGTCCATTAGTTCCCACAAACTTGACCAAAACTTCCCCACAAATTAAGGTCTCAATCAGATACAATAGAAGTAGGTAATCCGAAATGAACCCATACATGTTCAAAGAATAATTTTGCAGTTTGTTCAGCTGTAATCTGTTTACTACAGGGTATCAAAACACACATTTTGCTGAATCTATCCACAACAACATATAGATAATCATGACCTTTCCTATATTTAGGCAATCCTCCAACAAAATCCATGGAAATGCTTTCCCAAGGGTGAGAAGGAACTGACAATGGAGTGTACAAGCCTAGTTTTCTATTTCCGGGCTTGCTTTTAGCACACATAACACATCCCTTTACATATCTAGAAACTGTCTCATTCATTTTCGGCCAATAGCAAAACCTTTGCAGCTGTGCAACTGTTTTACTTACCCCAAAGTGACATGATATTAGAGAAGTGTGTGCTTCCCTAATTATCTTTACTCTCTCAGTTTGTGGAATGCAGAGTTTCCCACAATGATATAAGAGTCGGTCATTCACATGATAGTCCAATTCTTCTACTCTTTTGCCTTGACTCAAAGTTGCATATACATCCTTAAAGTCCATATCCTGAGCATACTATTCTATGTAGCTTTCATGCAGCACAGAATTATGCTTAAGTATGGTAGATGCATTTATAATGGGTCTCGATAACATATTTGCAACCTTGTTATGCATGCCCTTTTTTATATCTGATGACCAAATGAAACTGTTGTAGAAAACCCATCCATTTGTAATGTCTTGATTGTTGCAACTTAGTTTGGGAGTGTAGATATTGAAGTGGCTGATGATAAGTGTGTATTACTGTTTCTTTGCCTATTAAGTAATGTTTCCACTTTTTCACACTCTGAACTAATGCATACAGTTCTTTATCATATGTCAGATAGTTAACTACTGTAGGATTAAAAGTCTCAGAATGATAACATATGGGTTTACCGTGTTGTGTCAACACTGCTCCCATGGCATAGTCACTGGCATCAGTTTGGATCTCAAATGGTCTTTGTAGATCTGGCAGTGCTAGTACAGGTGTTGTACTAATCTTGTCTTTCAAGGTGTCGAAGGCTTTCTACTGTTTGCCTCCCCACTGAAACACCTTGTTCAATCCTATCAAAGCATGTAAGGGAGTTGCAATTGAGGAAAATTTTTAAATGAACTTCCTCCAATACTGTGCTACTCCTAAGAAGCTTCTCACTTCTGTAGCAGACTTGGGTTTAGGCCAGTTTATGATGGCTGCCACTTTAGAGGGATCTATTTTCAATTCACCTCCCCCTACTATACGACCCAAATAATTTAGAGAGGTTTTGCCAAATTCACATTTGGAGAGTTTAACATAAAGTTTTTCTCTTTTCAAAACATCTAATGTCTGCTTAACATGCTTTAAATGTTCTTCCCACATTTTACTAAAAATCAGAATGTCATCGAGATACACAATAAAAAAATCATCAAGAAAAGGTCTGAGTACGTCATTCATTAATCTCATGAAAGTAGCAGGGGCATTGTTCAAGCCAAAAGGCATAACTAGCCATTCATACAATCCCTACTTTGTTTTGAAAGCAGTCTTCCATGCATCTTGCTCTGCAACTCTGACCTGATGGTATCCACTGTACAAATCCAACTTGGTGAAATAAACAGCTTTCTTCAATTGATCTAAAATATCATCTATGCGAGGAAGGGGATAACGATTTTTGATTGTTATCTTATTTAGTGCTCGGTAGTCAATGCACATTCTCCACGAGCCATCTTTCTTTCTCACCAAAACGATTGGTGACCCACATGGTGATGTGCTAGGCCTGATGAACCCTTTCTCGAGCAACTCCTGCACCTGCTTCTTGATTTCAACATTCTCTAAAGCAGATAACCTGTACATCCCAATGTTAGGCAAAGGAACATCTTGCTGCAAAATAATATCATGTACTATCCCCTTTTTGGGTGGCAGACCTTGAGGTTCTTGAAACAAGACATCATACTCGGAAACAATCTTTTCTATATCAGCTTGCTGATCAAAATTACAGCCCCCAAATACATTGGTTTTATCAGTTTTCCTTTCCTTTACAACCATTAGTAAGAACTGTTTGCAGGAATTTATCATTCTTTTCATCTGTCCTAAGTTTATAAGAGTATAATTATTCTTGAGCTTATGAGCTCTTACAAAGTATTTGATTCCTTCTTCAACAAGTAGATACTTGTTCTCAGCTCTATAGAAAATAACTTTTCTATCATACAAGTAGGGACTTCCTAAAACAATTCCACATATATTTAAAGGAATTACATCTAATTCAACCTCATCTACAAATGCTGACCCAAAAGAAAACTTGAGTTTGCACTGTCTAGTCACTTGTAGTTGCGCTTTATCATTCAACCATCCTAATGGGTATGGCTTCTTATGAGGTGTAGTTGGTAATCCAATTTCTTTACAATTGCTTCAGAAATCAGATTTACTTGTGAGCCACTATCAAACAAAGTATCAATCTTTTGATTTTTGGAAACAACTCGAATATGGAAAAGCTCATGTCTTTTTCTCTCATGTTCTTCATCAATAACAGATTGAGCAAAATTACTAGTAGATGCTTCAGAATTCTTACCTTTTATACCTGTGGCTGCAATGATTGTTTCATCTCCTGAGTCTGACCCCAAATCTTTCTGAATAGCTACAACAGTCTTCTTCTTCTTGCCCTCAGACTTCTTAGGTCTCAGCTTTGGATGCAGAATCCAATAGTGCTCATCATCATGCCCCTCCCTTTTATAGTGAGTGCATGAAGCTTTTCCTTTTTGTGCAGTGTTAGCCTTCCTTGCTTTCCACTTCTACTTCCTTTTCTCCTTGCTCTTGCTTACAGTGGGTTGGGATGGTCCCCCAACTTCTGGATTTCCATTCTTTCCTCTAGCTTCTATATGAGTAGCTTGTACAGATACCTCATCTATACTAGTGGGATTAAACATGAGGAGGGTATGCCTCATGTAGCTGTGAAGACCACCAATGTACTTCAAAAGAGTCCTTGGTGAGTCTAATGAGATACCCAACATCAATGCTCTCTTTCTGAATTCTTGAGTATACCCTTGTACACTTTTCCCTTTCAACTTCTGAAGAGTTTGCCAACTCATCATGGCTTGTTGCATGTAGGCCAATGGATAGAACTACTTTTTGATTGCAGCAAAAAATTCACTCCAGACAGAGATGGTCTTACCATGCTTGTTCATATCAGCTTGGGTTCTGCCTTTCCACCAAACCAAGGCAGTGCCTCCTAGGCGTAGGGTTGCCAGCTGAATCTTACTCTTGTCTGAGTCTATGCTTTGTACCCTGCAATACACATCAATTTGTCTAATCCAATTGTGCAACTTTTCAGCATTTAGCTCTCCATCATATATAGACAAATCAAATTTAACATCTAACTTATTCAAAGATGCTTTCTTATTATGCACAGGGCTATTAGGAGGTGTGAGAAAGCTTTCCTCTTTCCCCTTTCCTTTGGAGTGGTCATGGGAATGAGATTCATCTTCTTCTTTATCTTGTTTAGAACCTGATGAATTTTCATCCCTATGCTTTCTAAAGTCTCTATACATTTCCTCTACCATAGACTTTATAGCTAGGAAACTTTCTATGAATTGAGGGTCTGGCCCTATAGAACCTTCCTCTGACATTGTCTTCTGAGAATAGACTCTCCCAATTTCAGGATTAGTTTCCACCAACTCTCCTTCTCCTAATTTGAGCTTTGATCTAGTGAGCATTCACAGCTAAACCAACACAAGCTTGTCTAACCTTACAGCCTAGAGCTCTGATACCACTTGATCTGATAATCACCCTATGAGTGACCTCAGTTAAAGATTTATTAAACAAAAGGTATTATAGACTCATGTGATGGTGTGTGTTCTGTGTTATTTAAGCAACAGATCGATCAGATTGCCAATACACAGAAAATAAGTGGAAAGATAGCAAAGAAATACAGTAAGCAACACAAAGACACAAACAGTTTTAATAAGGAGTTCACCCTATTCTCCAGGGCTATGTCTCCAGTCCAGCTTCAGTGGTGGCCTTGTTTTATTGTGTCTTACAGTAGAGAAATTACAATACAGGGACTCAATGTGAGTTCTCCTGAAGCAGATTTTGCTTGGTAGGGTGGTTCTTGGATTCCCCAAGCCACTCGAAGTTCACAGACTCTTTTTCTTCCTACCAGTTCTGTGACCCTTAGTCTACAGTGGAAAGAGCCAAATGTGATGCTCAGGCTAGACAGATTCCTCTAGGGAAAGGCTTGAATATTCAAGCTCTCTAGTGCTCGACGCTGCCAGTGGTCAGCTCGGCCCTCTGTCTCCTCTGCTTGGCTTTACTGTTCTTTGTGTTCAGTCCTCCTCTCAGGGTTCACTGTTCACTGTCTCTCTTGGTTGCTTGGAATCCTCTCTATTCCTCCTCTCTGAATCTCTATTCGACTGTCTCTGTTCATGGATTTAGCCATTCGATCTCTATGCATGTTCGGTTCCTCTCCTGCCTACGTCAATTTGCCTACCGCCTGCATACTTGGAGTTCCCTGTTCGGCGTCAGCATGAATGCTTGGAAAGTAGCAATGCATCCCCATTGGAATAGTGCCAGCCTGCTCGTCGATTCGTTTCTTCGGTTATGTCGTGGATACGTTCTTTCTCCATCGTGGTGGTCAAACGGATTCCAAATTCCCTTAAATTGCGGCTTAATTCCCTGTCAATTCCACTTCTTTCTATCGGGCACAATCTCAGCCGTCTGATCTGGGCTCCTCAAGATCCGACGTCATACGCATGTCAAGTGTGGTTGACTTGCTCGAACGATACCACGTGATCACAGCGGTTTTTCTCTCACCTCCGTTGCCACGTGTCGATCGCTGAGTGGGATCACTCCGCTCTCTTCCAAAACCTCTTACCGTTCAAGGGTGCCCCGATCAATACTGCCGGTTTTCCAGAGCGCGGGTCTCGCTTTTGTCCTTTAGCACTTTTTGTTTCTTTGACTGTGGTCCTCTGGTTCCCCCCACGTGACCAGGTGCTCAGGCTTTCCCATTTTGGCCCTGTTCTCCCAGCGATGTGCGATTAATCGTGCATCGAAAATCAACTCCTTTTCCCGATCTGGGGCTCCCAGGGGCTATTTTGGCATCTCGCGCAGTCTCCATGGGCCTCGGTCAGTGTGCTTTGACCGAGGTCCTCGTCGTTCCACGACGGCTGCCATGGCCACTAGTTCAGGGTGTTTTCAATCGTTGTTTTGGAATTTTCAAGGATTTGTTAAACTAGATACAGTCAAGGTTCTTGACATTTTTTTGTGGATCCGATTCAGATCAAGCATTCTCAATATATCGGGGATTCCATATTACTTCCCACGATTGTTTTGTCAAATGAACAATAACTACAATTTCTGTGGTTATCAATGCTAGGGCGCTTCTTAGAATCAATGAAGCATTGTATATTTTTCTTAAACATATGTGTTTTTCTTTTAATTATTGCTTCAAAATTAGAGAGTTTCGGTCTATATTTCTTCCTTCTGAATTCGAGAAAAATTTTAATGCTCTTGTAACCATTGAAGGAAAAACTTCCTTGGGTTAAAGAAATAAAAAATATAAATGCTTTAGATGAAACACCCCCTATGGAGGCTTCAAAATGCATGATGCAGATGAAATGGATGCTGGAGGTTGCTGCAATGGTTCAAGTGAGAGACATGTCATGTTTCTAGTTCAGAACTTGAAAACCTTTTTGAAAATTATTTTGCCTACTTCTTAATAAGTTAGATTGAGCTTTGCATTGAAGTTATTATCAATTGGAATCTTCAAGCATTGAACAATATCTTCAACAACATCGACTTGGGATGAAACAACATTGGAAGTGGTTTAAACAACATATACATTGATTTATGTACATTGGAGCAGTGTTCATTCTTACAGATTTATTGCCTATTACATACAGGGTTATGGAGTTACATGTTGATCCTCAAATACTTGCCTCACATATTCAATGTCTCATGTACTTAATGATCTATGTGTTCATATCCTCTCACAACAGTGTGCAATGCACTTATTATTTGGTGAGTATAATTCAGAACTTATGTTTTTATCTATATGAAATTGCAATATCTTACAAAGTGTTCTCTCAACAGTATTCTTACAATATTTTTCAGTGTTCTCACAACAATATCTTACTATATTAAAAAATTTTGAAGCTCATTTGGAGCGATGTTTATGGAGCAACATTCATTCTGGAGCACTATTCATTCAATATGGAGCAGCCATAATAAGCCATCTAGAGTGGCATTCATTCAATGATAGTGTCAACATTGTTTATACAGAACAATACATTGTAGGTTTAAGTCATTAAAGCAATGATGACAGGTTTTACAGGGTACAAGACATCTATAACCCCTTTCCATTGATGTCAAAGGAGGAGGTAAGCAGAGGCTATGGGAAGCAATGAGAAATATGTTTGAGAATGAAAAGGGGGAGGACTAATGTGTTCCCATCAATGCCAAAGAGGGATATTGTTAATAATATTCTCATTGATGGCAAGGGAGTAGCAAGCAACGAAGCATAATAGGAACAACAAGATAAAGAGCAACAAAACAAGGGATAAAGGAGAAACAAATACCCTGATGGCATGTTGATGGCTTGACGCTTGGATAATGGTGCAAGAATTGTTTAATGGAGAATTTGTGATGAGAAATTGTTAATTAAACTTAATTGTTGTGATGCAGAGGCAAGACTCCAAGGCAAATGAAAAGATTGTTGTGATGCATTAATGAGAAAGATTGGTATCTAATGTTGGCATTAGGTTGATTCATTTAATGATTACATGTGGCAGAAATTAATATTGGATGAGCTATTTTTTCTAACATTCAAGATATGAAGAGTTTGGAAACAAATGAGTGGAAGACAAAGAGTTAAGTCTATTCACTTCATATTCCTATGTGGGATACGAACAACCAGAAAACTATCTTTATAAAATATGTGATTTTGGAAGGCATAAGGGATGTTAGAGAATGGATGAATGTGGAGGATCTGATTGCACTATTATGCATTAGTTACCTGGCACTTATGAAGCTAATGTGAAGTAGATTTGAAGGGAAAAAGATGCAAAATGAAGATGGATATATGTAAAGTGTATGACTAGTAAACCAATACATTGTTATTTCGTGTTTGCATAAGGGGATGCTAGCATGCTTTCAAGTTGAAGCTTGAAAAATATCCAGTTGGCGTTGGTTGAGGTAGGAGCCTCCTATGGGTTGTAGCCTACAAAAAACATATGGGAGTTGGAGCTTCCATGCATGTTGCAGCTTGCAGAAAATGGAGGTAGCAACCTCCTGTAGGTTGGGGCCTAAGAAAATTAGATGTAATAAGGAGTAGAAGCTTGCCTTTGCATCACAACAATAATAAAACCGTGGTTTTCTCCTTTTATGGGTTTCCACATATATTTGGTGTCAATGTGTGCAGTTATTATGTGTTCATGTATCTGGTTTGGTTTGCTTATTACTTGTTGATCACATATTCATATGCTAATTATTATTTGTTAAGTTGCTCATGTTATGTATCAGTTAATGAGATTATTGAAAAGAAAATTAATGTCCATGTATATACTACACTGATTCAGCCCTCTCAGTTTAGTCAAGTTTTCAACAGGTTTCGGGTTAAAAAAGTTTTATTTGGGACTACAAAATATTTACAAAAGTACATGCATCATTCCTATTGTATTATAGTAAATTACAAGCACATTTGTCTAACTGGGTGAAGATTTCACCCTAATAGTGATTTTTCTTCTTATTTAAAATAAAATAACAATTAGAAGTGTTTTGAATAGTTTTTGTTTAAGGTTGGAAATAGATTTAGCACTTCCCAGAATCTTGAAGCACCTAAAATTCTAAAACTTTCGCTTGTAGCCCGGATTTCCAAAAATTCCATATTTTCAAAAACAATTATCTTAAAAAGCATACTTTTCTAGTGAAATTGTCGCTAGTATAGACTATGCTATTCGAATCTACTTGAGGCGACTTTCTCAGTATATAAATGATAATGGGATATATGCGTACAGATTTCCCATGATGTATATGTTATGGTATTGCAGTAAATAGTTTCTGACTCAATATTTATTGATTGATTAAAATCAATGCCAAAGAAATAAAATCATTATAACCATGACAGTGTCATCCTGGAGGTCCCATTACAGGATTTAAGCGAAGATAATTTACAGGATTCCGACGCCATTTAGTTACTAAAGCGTCATCCTATTATTAAGCAATAACCTTAGAAATCAAAGGTTATGTTGGTATATCAGTCTGCATATTCCTAAAAGAAGTATTCTGGTGCAATCACATTGCCTGGAAATGGAACGGGCATGGGTCATATAGGGGCCTGTGATGTAATTTTAGTATGAATAATAGAAAAGCGAAACTATGGTAACACTCTTTAATAACTCAACTTTAGATTATTGTAACAGTCCTTAGAAAGTTGTAAATATTTTATTTACTTTTAGTTCAAATGACTTCGTAACTATTGGCCATGTGGAAGGCCTAACAAATGTTTATTTTATTTTTATATAAATAACATTAATCTATAAAATCATGTGGAAAGTACTAAATAAGAGTTTCACTTACCAGAATGAGAGTTATTCCTCTCCATAGAGATAAATTGGGGAAAAAAGAGCCAAGAGAGTGAGAGGGAAGAAAATTTGAGGCAACCCTGAGAACTTGGTACCTGGTTGGAGGAGGACCAAGAGAGAATAATGAAGTTGAAAGTTTCTAAAACTCAAACAGGACGTTGTTGAGTGGAGGCAAGATGCCACCAAGAGAAGGATTCATGAGTTGGTTGGCGAGTGGAATCCTAAACTATAGCCTAGTGCTGAGTGAGTTGGTTGGCAAGTGGAATCCTAAACTATAGTTGGGTGCTCAGTGAGTTGGTTGGCCAGTGAATACCATGCTCATTGGTTGGGTGGAGAACTCCCTTTCCTGGCGATCCCTTAACCTGGGTGGAGAACCCATGTTAGTTACCCAACCAACCTAGCCGAGTTGGCTAACCAACAACCCAGGAGAACAATCATGAGTTTTGAAATAATGTTGGAATAATTACGGCAAACCTGGGGTTAGGTCTCACCTAGAATAAGCTAGCCGACCTAGCTGAGTTGACTAACCAACAGCCTAGGAGAAAAATCATGAGTTTAGAAATAATGTTGGAATAATTAGGGCAGGTCCTGGGGTTAGGTCTTTCCTAGAAATTCTAGACTAGTAACACAAAAAATCATAAAGGGATAAGAAACAAAAAATACTAGTTACTATAAATTGAATACTGGAGTATGTAAATTGAACTCTGTAAATAAACAAACCGTATGTAATAGAACAATACCAATATTAATCTCTTCTAACACTAAAATATTATAGTAATGACTATATTCCAAATTAATACAACCCAAAACAAGTACATTGTGTAAAACTGCTACGGTAATAACTATAAATTGAATATTGTAAATTGAACTCTATAAATAAACAAACCGTATGTAATAGACCACTATTAGTATTCATATGTTCTAACACTACAATATTATAGTAGTGACTATATTCGAAATTAACACAACCCAAAACAAGTACAATGTCTAAAATTCCTACAGTAATAACAACAACACAATATTGTATAATTTCTAGAGTTGGACAGTGTTGAAAAGGCATAGGAGCTTAAACATAAAATTCATACACAAAACACGTGAGTTACAACTCTTTTATTGATTACACAAAACTTGATTCTTACAATGAACCTGGTGAAGGGAATTTAAACCTTTTCAACTAGCCACTCACATAAAATATCTTGACATGCAAGCACACACTTAATTCAACTATGACTTAACTCGACTTGACGTAATGCTTCAATACTCGACATTCAACACTCAACACTCAGTTAACTAACTCTCTAAGTTTAGTCAACTCCTCATGCGAGAGTAATTAGCTTATTTTGACACTCCCCCTTAATTACGAATGCTAAAGTAAAACTCACTCATAAAAACTCAAACATGCTTGTTGATATATGTCTTAGCTAGGCTTACAACACCCAAGTTTCTTCTATGAAACCCAAACACATCTTTAGCTAATGACTTAGTACATATATCATCCAATTGATCACTAAGTTTACAAGGCTTCAACTAAACTTCTCCATTGCTCACAAGTTCTATAATAAAGTGATATCTAATATCAATATGCTTTCTCTTTTGATGAAACACACTATCCTTGGATATTACAATCGTTGAGGTGTTATCACAATATATTGTTGTTGATCCTTCTTGTTTCTTCTTGAGTCCATCAAATACTCTTCTTAACTAGACTGCTTGACATGCTGTTGATGTTGCTGGTACATAGTATGCTTCTGCTAACGAAATTATCACAATAGGCTATTTTCTAGATGCCCATGAAATCACACCTAAACCAATATGGAACACATAACCAGAAGTTCTCTTCTTATCATCAAAACTGCCAACAAAATCACTATCTGTATATCCAATCAGATCCGTATTTTATGTGCTTGCATACATTATGCCACAATCTTTAGTTCCTGCTATGTATTTCATAATTCTTTTTCCTGCACTCCAATGTGTGTCTTTTGGAGTTTCCATAAATATGGAAATCAAACTCACTCCTTGCATAATATCTAGTCTTGTAGTGTGATATACATGAGGCTGCCAACCAATCTTTTGAATAGAGTTGGATTGACATCTGATCCTTCATCATCCTTGTTGAACTCTATACATGTTACAACTGGTGTAGGGACAAGTTTGAAATTCTCCATCTTGAATCTTTTCAGCAAATCTTTGACATATTTAGTTTAACAAATAAAATTTCTTTTTTCAGATTGCTCAACTCCTATGCCAAGAAAATATTTCATGAGACTAAGATCTGTCATCTCAAATTATTTCATCATGGCTGCTTTAAATTCATCTAACTCAAAATCACCTGTAAAAATCATGTCATCAACATATAAGAAGGCAATCAACATCTGTCCATGCTCATTTACCTTTGTGTAGAAGGTAGGCTCAATGTTTCTTCTGTAAAATCCATTCTTAATCATGTAGCTGTCGATTTTGCTATGCCAAGCTCTAGGCGCTTTCTTGAGTCCATATAGTGCTTTCTTCAACTTGTAAACTTTATCTTTGTTGCCTTCAACTTGATATCTTGGAGGCTGCTGCACATAAATTTATTCTTCTAGAATTCCATTCAAGAAGGTTGATTTCACACCCATCTGATATACTTTCCACTTGTTCTAAGTTTTTTTGGCTAGAACTGCTCTTACAGTATCCAATCTAGCTACTAGAACAAACTTTTCTCCAAAATCTATTCATGGTTGCTGCGAGAATCCTTTTGCTACAAGTCTAGCTTTAAAGCTGTCAATTTTACCTTTCTCATTCAACTTTATTCTGTACACCCACTTTACACCAATGATATTTTTGTCCTTCGATAAATCAATCAAATCCCATGTATCATTATTTTCAATAGCTTCAATTTCTTCATCCATGGCTTGCACCCAATTTTCATCTCTAATTGCTTCTTCAAACGAAGAAGGTTGGAATGACAACAATGCAAATTTTGAACTAACATCCAAATCATCATAAATATCTTTCAGACTTGTCATCTTTCTCTTACCATTGCTTGATTCATCAACTAATTGATTGTTAGGAGAATCTCGATCTGTTGATCTGCTTGAAGATCCATGTTGGTCAGAAAATCTAGGAGTCCTTGTTGGTGTGTCTCTATTTAGTGTCTTCATCTGTGATTCTTGCTGCTACTTTTGTGCTACATCATCTTCGTCCATCATTGGCACTTGTGCATCAACTGTTTTGTCTACAATCCAATTCCATGACTCTTGTTCTTTGAACACAACATCTCTGCTAATTATGGTCTTCTTGGTGACAGGGTTATACAATTTGTAAGCTTTTGATTGCTCACTATAACCAGTAAATATGAATTTTTCACTTTTATCATCCAATTTGCCTCTTCGCTCTTTAGGCACATGTGCATAAGATACACATCCAAATACTCTGAGATGAGATATGCTGCAAGACATACCTGACCATGCTTGTTCTAGTACTTTGTTCATCACATTATTTGTAGGAGATCTGTTGATCACATAAATAGCACATGCAACTGCTTCTGTCCAATACTGATTAGACAAGTTTCTTCCTTTCAACATGCTTCTTGCCATGTTCATAATTGTCTTGTTCTTTCTCTCTGCTACACCATTCTGCTGCGGTGTGTACCTAGTTGTAAATTGTCTTCTGATTCCATGTTGTTTGCAGTAATCATGGAATGCCTTTGAATCATATTCTCCACCACGATCTGACATCAATACCTTGATCTGTCAATCACTTTGGTTCTCTGCTAAGGCTTTGAATTCTTTAAACCTTGCAAAAGTTTCAGACTTCTACTTCAAGAAGTAAACCCAAGTCTTTCTGCTATAGTCATCAATGAAAGTAAGGAAGTAACTACTTCCACCAACCGACTGTGTACTTATACGTCCACACAAGTTTGTATGCACTAGCTCAAGAGGTTTCTTTGCTCGGTATGCAACTCGCTTGGGAAAACTTTCATGGTGTTGCTTTCCTAAGATGAAACACTCACAAGTAATAGTAGGTTCTTTGATGGGAGGTAATCCTCTAACAATCTGTTTTTGTTGCAACAATCTTAAACCAAAAAAGTGCAAGTGTCCAAATCAAAAGTGCCATAACCAATAGTCATTAGAACATGCAACTGTAAAAGAACTAACAAGATCAATGTAATTCATAATTAGAGGAAAGATTTTGTTCCTCGTCATCTGCACCTTTGCTATCAGCTGCTTGCTTGGGGGCTTGTAATATATAACACATTCTTGTCCTTGAAAGATAACTCTGTATCCTTTCTGTGTTAATTGACCAACACTTATCAAATTATATTTGAGACTAGGAACATAATATACCTCTGAGATTGTCTTCGGCTCCCCCTACTTGGGCAGAATGTTGACCACTCCTTTTCCATCTACATCCATACTCTTGTTAGTCCCCAACTTTACCTCTGTTTTCACATATTGATCCAAATTTTCAACCAAATTCTTGTTGCCTATCATGTGGTTACTTCAACTAATGTCCAATAGCCACACATTATCAAAAGGCTCATGCATGATATGGCAAGCTAGGAACATGAGTTAGTACTATCTGTAGTGACATTAGCTCTTTGGTTCCCTTGATCAACTATCCTCTTCCTACAATCACGGGCATAGTGACCAAATCTATTGCAATAATAACATCTCACCTTTGATTTGTCAACTCTTTCATTATTGTTGAAGCTTCTGCTAGTGCTTCCACTTTCATGTTCATGCTCTTCTCAGCCATCTCTCTGACCAGCATATCTTCCGCTTCATCCTCTGCCTCTCGATATACTTCTGCCTCGACCTTTGTCTCTTGAAATAGAAACTTGAGTTTTGAAAGCAGTCTCTAAAGTGGAATCCTTATTTCTGTCTATACTTGCCTCATGTGATATAAGTGATCACATCGACTCATCAACTGTTAATGATGCCAAATCCTTGGCTTCTTCTATGGCTGCTACCACAACATGACATTTGGTAGACAACGATTTGAGGACCTTCTCAACCACTATTTGATTTTTAATTTCATCACATTAAATTTTTAACTGATTTATGACAGTGATGACCCAATTCATGAAAGAATTGACGTCCTCTATCTCCTTCATTTGCAGACTTTCAAAATCTCTCCTAGTATTCTATAACTTAACAATATTGACTTTGGTCATACCTTTATAACTTGTCGCCAAAGTATCCCATGCTTCCTTTGCTGAAGATGTGATCATAATCTTCTCAAACACTTCTTGGTCAACTCCTTGTTGGATAAGCTGCAATGCTTGTGCATTCTTCTTCTTGTCTTTCTTCCATTGTTCCCTCTCTGCATTAGTGAGAGCTCATTCTTCTGCTTCATCCTTAGGTTCTGAAAACCCAAACTGGACATAATCCCAAACATCATGACCGTGCAATGTGGTTGCCATCTTAATGGCCCACACATCATTCATAGTCCTTCCTTGTAAATAATGGATTGGAAATTTGAGAAATTTAATATAGTTAGATTGCTAAAAAATAAATAAAAAATTAGTCATACATTTATCTAACTAATTAGGTGATCTCTTTAATAAACTTTTATGATTTTTCTTACTATTTCATATAATACTAATAATATAAGTTTTTATTATATTAAATGGAATTAATTAAAACTAATTATCTCCATATATCTTTAAAAATATAAATAAAGTAGTTTAATAAGGGATTTAACAAACTAATTGACTTTAATTTATTTGCCAAATGGGTTAGTCAAACATTTATCTAACTAATTATGTTATCCACTTATTAAACATTTATTACTTTTTCTTGTTATTTCATTTAATAGTAATAGTCTATATAGTTTATAGAGTCTATATAGTTTTAAAGAATAAAAAGGTCTACTAATTAATAATTGATTTATAGGTTACATTTAATCCAGTAATGGAAATAAATATAACAATAATCAATTAATTAACTAATTAATTTTCCGTGTCCCTATCTCTTGGTCTAGTCCAATTACTCGGTCCAATATAGTCATTTTGTGGTCAAATCAAATATAGCTGTTGAACGATTGGCTCTCTCTATTTAACATGTAGCCATCATCTAGTTCTTCAAATTGTCCTCACAATGAACCACACTTATTAGTTCGAAACACACTTGTTAGTTCGAAACGCGTCCACAAATGAATTACGATGTGATTTTCACCAAAAAGCCTTCTCTATAAACTTGATATAAGTCACAGAAACCTAAATTCAACAAAACCATCTTTCTCCAAAATTTCTCAGAAAAAAAATAAATTTAAATTTCTCTTTTCTATACATTTACAAAACTCTTAATATCCCTTATAAATAAACCCTTAATTATTTTTTAATATAATTTTTTTTTTTTTTTTAATCTAAAAAACCCTTTTATAATCACTCTTAAGAACTTATTATCATATATCCCTTTTTTCAAAAATATCCTTTGAAAAAACCACGTGAACCATGTGAAAAAACATACGCCTTGTCATGAGCCACTTCAAAAAAATCATATAACCTTTGAATTCGTGATACGCCTTGTCATGAGCCACTTCAAAAAAATCATATAACCTTTAAATTCGTGATAGTTTCGAACTTGAATAAAACAAACGTTGCATGGCTTGCGTTTCCCCAATATTTTGCAGAATTATAGATAAAAGATATTTGTGCAGTTTTTACACTAATAAATTGTGCCCTCTATAATAGTTCGACAATAATAATTTGACAAATTTGCAATGTAAATTTATAAAAAAAAATTATTGTTTTTTTTCTCTGGGTCTTCTTTTCTGTAGGCACGGAGGATCTTGTGATTTTGATACTAATTTGTTGGAAAAGTAGATGAGTTAAACACAAAATTTATATACAAAATATATAATTGTTATTTTGTATTTGATTATACAAAATTTGATTTTTACAATGAACGCCGTGAAAAGTATTTAAACCTTCTTAAAATATCTCGACATGCAACCACAACTTCACTTAATACTTCAAACTCTAGATGCTCTTTTAACTAACTCTTTAATTTTAACTAATTCCTCAACTCTCTAATTCCTCGTGCAATAATAATTAACTTATTTTACATCTCCCAAAACAACCAAAGACAGAAAAGACCAAAACAAACCAGGCCAGATATACAGTGGCCACGATACCAGCATCTGCGTGCCCCGAATCTTTCTGTTGACACAATAAGAATTCTCAGTCTCTGTTGGAATATTTCACTAGTATAAAGAATCATGTTTTGGCAGTTACTGTTGCTTGGAGATGCAGATCAGCTGTTTTCACTGTGTCCTGATTAATATTGAGAAAAAGGCAGATTTGTGTCTGCACTGTTGTTATTGATTAATATTTAGCAGAAAGGCAACTTTCTTTGTAAGCTTTGGTTACTACCGACCCAATTGCGACATTTTTAGTGTGAAAGCGATGCATTTCTTCCATTTTCTTTGCGTGAATCAGTTTTCTATCCATGTTAGGCAAAAACTTTTCAATAGGCGAGCGTTGAAAAAAACTGTGTCTGGGTCGAATCTGCGAAAAGAAATAATTTGGCTTCAAACATCTGGTGCAGGCGCAAAGTCCAAGTATCTTTTTCCAAACATAATAATATAACGTGGAAGCGAGCTTCTCATCCATCCATATTTGCAAAGCTGTTTGTTTGTGGTTGAGAAAGCTGTGTCTTTCTGTCAGGAATTCGGTCAAAAAAGTTCAACCCCTCTACCATACTGATTTTTAAAACTTTTTTACTTCAACTCTAACTCTTTCATACAAACAAATTTCGTAAACAACGCCTTCTCTTTTTTTTTTTCAGTGTACAACGCCTTTTTTTTTCACTGTACTATCCTTGATGTTGCCTAACGGCCACCCAGTTGTCAGAATTTCCCAATATGAGAACTCTATTCCTCGCTAGGGATCGCTTTTCTATGGATTCATTAAAGAAAAGAGTTAACCAACCTATTATTGGGCATTAAGTGTCTGGCTACATCCGTCTCGGATAGCTGTTTAACACACTCGTCAACGGTGATAGATAAATTAAAAGCTGTTTAACACACTCGCCAACTGTGATAAATAAATAAAAAATAATAACGTGTGTGTTAAACAGCTATCGGGGCGCATGTAGCGGGCATTTGATAAGAACACTACACTGTCATCAAAGAAGAATATTCTAGAGAAAACTCTGAGTCACAAGAAATCAAGGAAGAAGGAAACAACTCTCAAAGCAAGCAAGGAGAAAGCCCGCCCCAACAAATCAACACTTATGAGGATTTGAATACCGCAGAAAATAAATCTTCATTTAACAGCAAATCAGATCTCCTAAACCAAACTTCTCCGACTATAGATCCCGAAGCTAAGACACCAATGTCCCAAGAACCAGAAGAGATGAAGGAGATGCAAGACGAAGGAAGTTGGAAGACTAGAGAAAAGAAAGAAAGCTACAACACCAATCTCGCCAAGAAAGACGAGGAGCGAGACAAGTAAAAATTAAGAAAATTGTAGGTCCGATAGACCAATTTGGTCTCATTGGACGTTAACCATCATCATCATCATCATCAATAGTATGCTCGTTAGCTCTTTCCTTCATTAAAAGCTTAAGATATGCACCAAAATGCCACCGATGCATGGAAGAAAATACATACTGAGCTCTCTCTTCATGCATATTCCAAATTACCCTGAGATTAACTCGATTGCTGATTCTCAGAAATGGGATGGACATGGCGCGGTCAATCCATGTCCATGTTCACTAGGGAAAAAGAAAAAGGACCACACGCTTTTAACAAACAGTGAATTCAAAAACATTGGAAAGATATGGAAAGATAGGGAATAATGAAAATTGGATGTATTTTGAGGGCATAGGGTTTGATTCAATTTCGTACAATCTTAGTGATACCATTTTATGAAGGGAAAATTATTTTTCCGTTAACCAAAATCTGATAAAATAAAATTTATAAAGTTAAAAACTGACCCAGGAATGAGTACATTCGATACGATCTCAACATTGATTGCAGCTGGAACGTGTTTTATCAAACACCTAACTAGGCCTGTTATTAAAGTTTATGAGATTTATGTGATTTAGGATGATGACACCAAAAAGGACTTTAACCTGGATATGAAACAAGAGACTTTGAAATTTGTTATTTATCATGTCCAACCTACTTTGAAATTTGTTATTTAATTGTACAATTAAAAGTGCACCATAACGTTCTAAAGAAAGTAAGGTGACTTTGATTCTCAAAATGAAATTAATGTGAGGGTTTTTATATTTTAGTGGGTAGATGGAGAATTGTTTCATGTTTGTTATATGTCATTTTCTTGACACTGATTTCAATGTCTTTTTTTGCTTTTTATCACTATGCTTGTTTTTACATATGAGATTTTTGGGAACATGTTTTTCTTGTTATTTGGTCGCTTTCATGGAATGTTTTTTATAATGAGCTCTACTTATATCTATGTTTTGGATTATGTTTTACTCTGATGTTTACATGTAATGGATTCTTTCATGACACATTATATTTATGTATCTTTCCTCAGGTTTATGTTGCATCCTCATGGACCGAGATGTACTAATTTTACTACATAAATAAAATCAGCATTTTTTTTTAAAAAAGATATGTATTAAAATAAGTAAAAATAAAAGATAAAACTTTGTCAAGTTTCCTCTATCTTTTATATATATATAATTATTATGAAGTATGAATTTAAAAATGTTAATTTCTTTTATAAAATAAATAAACTTATAAAAGATTTTTAAATAATAATAAAAATATTTATAATTTATAAATATAAATAATATATATATATATATATATATATAAAAGCACAAGATTATGGAAACTCATAGTAAAATAATATAAAATAATATTTAAATCAATATGAAATAATGTCACTTTATGTTTCCTTATTAGGGTTAAAGCTCTGGGCAAAGTTAGGGTTTTTGAAATTTGCCAGAGTTCTGCAGGGTGTTCTAAGGCCGACAACTAGCTAGCCAGGCAATGACGAATCTCACTTACTCTAGGAGTTGTTTTCTCTCTACAGTGCAAAGTGGTTGGCTCATAAGTGGCCCCTCACAGGGGAAGGGGGAGGGGGCGCGAGGCTCCTTGTTTCATGATGTGGTTAATCGAGCTAGTGCTAGCACCTTGTAGCCAAGGCGCCAGGGTCCTGGTTTGAATCGGCCAACGTCAGAAAAAACCTTTGTTATGGGAGCACAATGGCAGATCTGAGCCTAGGGGTCGCCGCCTTCCAAAGGCTGGTAAGAATATGAAGTTTGTTATCCCAAATAATCTCTCCAATATATGAAAGATCATGCCCTAATCTATAAGTTTATGGCCATCCAACCAAGGGAACAAGAATTCGTCCAATGGATCCAGTCGAAATGGAACCCTAGAGGTCCTATAAAACTGTGATTGAGAGAAAAAGGATTTTTCATAGTTAGTTTTGCAGATATGGAAGATTGGAAGTGAATATTCGAAAATGGACCTTACTTTATGAACAATGTTGGGCCATTCATCAGGTATTGGGAGGAATGTTACAATCCTGAGAAGGAACAATTCCAGGTAGCCCCTATCTCGGTCCACTTGTACTCTCTTCCAGAAGATTTCTGGGAACCTGTTGTGCTCTACAACAACCCCCCATTTCATACCATTTTATTCATAAAACTATAATATGAAATGGGTCCCTTTTTATTTTTTGGTATCAACTTTGTATTAATCAAAAAGGTCCGAAAAACAAAATGAAAGCATTTTAAAAAACCTTCTTAAAAAAACCAATTATTTGGTCTTATAATATAAATAATTAATCTTTTATCATTGCGATAAAGCGATCACAAGATCGCATATCGCAATGACAAAGGAGGCATAACTTAAAGGCCCATTGGTTTTCTCCGATGCGATGACATGCAGTAGGCTATCGGCTATCGGCAATAATAAGTTCCCATAACAAAAGTGTCTCCCGCTCCGATGCGATGCGATAAGATGATTTTCGCTCCGATGCGATGCGATCAAATGCTTTTCGCTCCGATGCGATGCGATCATGTCCCTTTCGCTCCGATGCGATGCCATATCGTTATCGGCGATCAGGGATATACCATGCATGCTTTTTAAAGTGCCCATTCTCCCGATGTGATGCGATGCGATATCGCTATCAGCGATCAGGGATTCCGAAAGGTGTCAATATAAAGATTTAAGTTTTCCCCGACACCCGATTGCAATAAAGCCAAAAGCGCAAACTTAAAAAAACCGTTAAAGCAGAGGTATTACGATTAATTCGTATTTAAGGCCTTATCTTTTAAACAGTGATTCTCCTACTCTCAACCGCCAAAATGTCCAAGGCACGCTTAAACAAATCATGCGGCTGATAAGAGATATGATGAGCATTTAAAGGATTGGCAGGTTTTAATGGCCATTTAATGAAATAGTAAGCTTAAAAAATCTTCTCATAGATTGTATCCGCGGCCACTTTAAGTTAATCCCTCATCATGCATTGATCAATATATCTCACTCGTATTTGGTTTTCGCTACCAATTCTCTGTGTTACGCTTATTTCCACTACTGTGCAGAATTCTTCCGAAGTAATAGATTCAAGCAGAATGGGGAAGAAGTCTAAGAAAACCACAGTCGCTTCCACTGCACCAGCCACAGGACAAGCCGTCGCTGATCCAGCAACTAAAAAGAAAGGATTAATATCTGATACTACATGTTCAGGACTTGCCAAGACCACTTGGCAAAGTACCTATAATTTGATCGAAGCTGAAGAACCAAAGGTGACGGCAGTACAAGGTATAGCAGGTTCCAATAGAAAATCTGATGGTACTTTGAAAGACTTGGCCGACTCTTTCCTTCATCGGATAGCGGCTCGGGAACAAATTCTCCCATACACGGATATAGTAAAGTGGGCAATTGAGGAAATCCCAATCACAGACAAAACTTTCTGCACCAGAGATGGGAGAATATTCGGTTCATTCAACGCTGATGATTTGAGGCAAATGTATCATTTGCCTAAGCCAGAGAAGAAGTACAACAAGGCATTTCTAGAGAAATTCCGAAATGAGAATGAAACTGAATCCGAACTCATTCGGGAATGGAGGAAAAATCCGGCAAAACATAAGCATGAAACTTCTGGTAAGTAATCTGATGATTCTCTATCTTCTCTGTATTGTTATGCTGGGATAATGATATGTAGATTGTGGGGGTTGCACGATTCCACTAATTTCACTATAGAAATGGTTCCCTTGATGGAGGCGGCATGTAATAGTGAGATAATGGATTGGGCAACCATACTGTCAGATAAGATAGCGACAACAGTTCTTAGTTTTAGAACTAAAACTTCCGTCTCAGAAAGGCTTATTCCCCCATTCTACTACAGTGCTTATATACTAGATACCCTGTGTTTTAATTCTGAGTTTCCTGTACTCGGCTAGAGGTGGACTCCACAAGACCCCACGCCTATTCACATATACCATCAGAAATTGTGGAAGACTTCCTATAAGCACCATTTGTACCAAGTATGCAACGGCTTCATGTTACCCATTCATTATTCTATTTTTAATAAACCTGCTCCCAAAATTTCTTACCAAGCAGGGATTGATTTAACATCAATAGGAGGATGGTTCGGAGAGGAGAAATTTACTTATGTAAGAATTTTCGGCAGCCAAGCTGAACCTCATGTCCTTCCTTTGTACATACCTGACAAACTGCTGGCAAGGGAGATAGCTTATTAGATTATTGCCGATGGAGTTACACAAACTCTAAAGAAAAATAAGAAGCAGGTCTGGCCCTCCTTTCCTCTGAGATGTGGTGTCTACAACTTGCATGATTTTAAACATGCGGAAAAAGAAGCTACGAAGATGAAATCATTAACTCTAGCGACTCTCCCTAACAGGCGATTTGATCCCAACAAAGTCGCCTATAATGCTCTTGAACAGGCCAAATTGACAAAGTTTGATCATATAGAAGATAAGTTTGATGAGCTGTTCTCCTCAGCTGAATCAATGTATCAAGTTAGATTGTTGGCCATAATGGAAAACAAAGATGAAGGGTTAGTTGAATTCAACAAACATAGAGAACAGAGGTTGCAAACTTTGCCTCTAGATCTGTTAGCAACAACCCCAGCAACAAGACCAAGCGAGCCTGAACAACAACATTCAAAGGAACCGCCGGTTACAACAGAAAAATAGGAGAAAGTGCAAGAGGAAACCCAGACTAAAGAGCAGAAACAGAGCAACATAGAGGTGAATGTGGATACTCAAATTGATCCCAAATTGCTCCAGGAATGGCAACAAATTGATTCAATTATCAGTAGTCTTGAATGTTCAAAGGACACTGAAACTTCGAAAGCGGCAGATACATAGGAAACCACTTCACAACAGGTTCCAAGTGGAACCAGTGGCCTACCTAGTTCAAAGGAAGTAGAAATAATCCCAAAGGACCCCTCCGATCAAATTATTTTGTAGATAGAAGAAATTCCTCCCTTGGATGTCTTCTATAGCCCAAGGCACAAAGCTGTGGTAAAACGACAGAGGAAGAGAAGAAGGACTGATCAACCTTCCCATTTCCCAGAACAAATGGTCACATGTAATGTGGTTTGGAAGGAGGAATTTGACCCCTCTGATGACCTAACAAAACTATCACAATATGCTGGAGCCTATTCGGCAGCAACAATAGACAAGGCATCAGAGGTGAGTCTTTTATTAAAAACAAAAGACTAGGAAATCTTTTTATTGCAGGCACAGCTAACAGAAGCACAGTAGAAAGCAGAGCAGGTAGAACAACAATTGTTAACACAACAACAAATAAATAATCAATTAACTCAACAATTGCGGGAAGAGAAACAGAGGATTGATCACAACGCAATCCAGAAGCAAAAAGAGTTATCTGAGGCCTTGGCACAACTGAGGGCAGCAAATGAACAAATGCTGAAGTCAAAAGATGAGCAGATTGCTCAATTATCAGCACAGCTTGAGAAGACAAAGGGTCTTCCACAGATATCCAAATTCAAATTAGAAGCATTACAAATAAATAAGGCATTAATAACACAAATCAAGCTTCTATGTCAACAAATCGCCCAGGCAGAACCACTATGCGATTTGACGGCATCAATAAGTAAAAAAACAGAAAAGGCTAGAACAAACTTGGATCAAGCTGAAGAAACATTAACTGAATTTCTTGACTGGCAAGATACCGATCAGGGACAAGCGGCAAATTTACCAAGAATTTTAGAATCACATAAAGAAATATTGTTTACAGAATGGCAGTCCCAGTTAATGAAAGCAGAGAGGGCAATTTCAAGATGCAAATCAACCACAAATAATTTGGTTAATAATACTCTCTGCTTGTCAAACATGATTTTCCAATGCACTCCAGGTAAATTGAAAGCGGTGAAAACATTGGAGCAGTCATGTTATCCAGATCTAGAGGAAAATGGGAGATTAATTGCTGGAATTAACAGTTTAACATGGGACACCTATTGGTTCTTCTTGGTAAAACCACACAGTCAAAGAGCCGCCCTCAAATGCCTTACAGATGCAATCAGGTATATTATCCCTGATATTCAGGATGCCACCTATGCCGCCCAGCTTAACTCTCGCCTCAACAGACCGCCCGAAGTGGAGCCAATGCTTGCGATAAGTCAGCTCAAGTTTAAAGGAAAACAACCTACTTGATGATTCATGCCGCCGACGGCTAGGTTGCTGAGAAGGAGATATTCAAGATCATTTGATACCAATTAAGTAGGATTTCAGTTTCATAGATAGTTAGTTTAGTTTAGTATTTATAGACCCTTTCATGTTTTTAGAAAGGGTCGTAAAGTTTTGTACATGACTTAAAGCCTGAAGTTGCACTACTGTACTTCAGGCATATTCTTTTATAAAATTGGACCAATCATTCTGATTTTGGCAAAGAAGCTTTTATGCAAATGTGCGCTACTGTAGTGACTCGCAGCTCATATGGTACTATTATCTATGTCTGAATCCATTCTTTTTATATGAATTGTTATTTGATCGCCTTTGCTATTATCAAATATATGTATGTGTTTTAATAGAATTTCTTTATTCCCTCCACTATTGGATGTTTAGGGTAATGCTTTTCTTTTGATCATATATGTATTGATGATATAAATGATGAGTGTAGCAATATTGCGTTAATCACCTTGTTTAACTATTTAAGCAAAGTAATCCTTGAATGAATAAATGTCCATGTTTATTAGATGGAGTCATCTATATGCCTATTAATAAACATATATCATCAAGCGCTACACTTCAAAGTACAATAGTTCCTAGGATTAGTAGTAATTCTTTTATTTCGCTGATAAATTAAGTTATTCGCCTATCATTAGATTAGTCAATCAATCATTCATTCATCCTGTTTATTCATTGCTGGGAAACTGGTCCCATTATCCCAGTCGGAGCCACCATTCCAAACGGAAAAGGAGTTGTATTAAGGTCTGGACCGGGTGGTTATCCCCCAATGTTGATACAACGATTTTCGGGGCATCAACAGAACCAAATATTCTTGAAGGGATTGGGAATGCAATTAGAGAATTTGTCAAAATATTTGAAATAACAAAGATAAGGTGTCATATATTATATACCTGAATCTATGTCCACATGAATATTTACAACCACTTCTGTAATCTATAGATCTGGAATACCATCACTCCATTTGGACATAGTTGCTCGGTTATGAGCATTTTACCTTTAAATGTCGCATATGCCATGAATATGGGCATCTGTTTCGAGATTGTACAATCACTCTAGTGGAAGAAGCTCAGTTCACTTACAAGAACAAGGACGAAGATAAATTTCAATTGGTGGGAGGACAACAAAACCTCCAGACCCACAATCCATCGCCTCAATCGAGGGCACACCAGATCCCCATGCAGTAAGAATCTGCTGCAATGCCCCAATCATAGGCACAACCTTTGAAAGTTGGGGATGGTAATCCTTTCGTAGTCCTAGAGAACTTGGAGACTGAGGAACCAATAATAGAACGATCAGCTGAATTGGCCATTCAAGCAATGGAGGCAGGCAACCAACGCCTTAATAACCAAGACAAATTGACTCCTAAAAGGAAATCCATAGAAGACCTTGAGGAAGACAGGGTACTGAAGGACATACTTATCGACACAAGTAATATCTTAGAGGTAGAGGAGAAAAACAATAGACTAGGACTTGATGAGCACACAAAGCTTGAATTCTTCAGGGTTTGGATCAAAGTATATATTAAAGGTATTCCATCTAACCAGCTCATCCATTTTAGAATTTTTTTCAGGCAATGGTGTGCACGATTAACCAAACCAGAGGTTGAACCTAAAGCTTAGGGCACATGCAAGGAAGGGGGCATATTGTCCATCACACCTCCAGATTAGGGAACAATGGAGAAATGGAAAAAGGGTAGGAAATTGACAAAAGAATCAATCCGTGAAGCGGGAGAATTTCTGCTCATTTCTAGGAAGATGGGGAAATTAACGAATTACGTTCCTCATATTTTAACCCTTCCCCAATGAAAGTAGTCTCATGGAATATACAAGGCTTAAAAAACAAAGGTAACCTCAATTCATTGAAGAATAAAATTAATAATTTGAAACCATACATTGTATTAATGTCGAAAACTAAGATAGTTGCAGCAAAATCTATAGGAGGTAAGTCAGATATATTGGAGAGGAAGTGAAGCTATGATGGTGGATGCGGTAGGGGTGTCAGGAGGTATTGCAGTGTTATGGAACCCAAATCAAATTGTTTTCCAAGAATGGGTAGGGGCGTGGCATAACCTCTCACGCAGGTTACGATTTATAGGGTCAGACTTCTGGATAGGATTGAAAACAGTTTATGGTCCCTTGACTCCACAGGAAAAAGAGCTCTTCCTTCACGAGTTGGTGGGACTTAGATCATGCTTCGATGATCTAGCACAAATCATTGTTAGCGATTTCAATGTGACCTTTTATGTAGGTCAATCTTCTCTACGGACAGAGACAGTCCCTCTAGCCTAATGAGTGGGTCTAGCAACAAATGAGACAATCTACAAGACACTTTCCTAGATTACAATCGAAATAAGAGAAGAGGAAGAAGACCTACCTCTCTATAATGCTATAATGCACTCTTTTGTTGAATATCTTGATCACTTGCTCCTCAGGGTCAGTCGTTGTTGCTCATAGCATTTGAATACCTGCACAAGTGGCGAAAGACACAACGAAGCATAAAAGTGCAACAAGCATAATAAAATGTAATTCACTTAACAGATCAAGGAGAATTAAGATAAATGAAGCATTGACACAAGAATTTATGGAAAATGAACCAACAATTATATATATTAATAAACAAAAGAGGAAGCATACAACCCAGGCCTTGATGTTAGTAGCCCTCCTTGATTGAATGTCCAAGTCCAAGCTCAAGCTCTCCAAGCACTCCTTCTCCAAGCCAAAGTGAATAACATGTAGGAACTATCTCAACATAAGGATGCAAATAATCATAGACCAACCATTTGGGAATGGAGGGGAATGAATTTATAGGCAGGGAGAGGGAGTTAGGATCTCACTAAAGATAGGGGAAGGTCCTCATCTCAAGGAGGAAGCTCATAGGGATAAGATCAAAGGGTAATATTAGAATAATTCGACCACATCCACAACGAACATCCTCCAGCTCACCATTCTGGAAGCCTCTAGATCACGAAGCTTCTCCTCCACTTTGGGATAACTTTCCTTTTAGGGTTCAGTACGAGTATCCAGGCAAAAGTCGTGCTGGTAGCACGAGGCTCATATGGTGCAACTTGCCATCAACACGAGAGGGTAGTGTCATAGTGGTGCTGACCCAAAAAATAGGGTTTTGATCCCATTTTCCTCACGAAAGGCTCAAGGCAACTTTTCATTAGTTCTTCAAGGAGGACCTGAACTGCATATTAGGATGGGTACACTGCATAATTATCAAGTTTTTGGCACTACGGGGTATGACATAGAGAAGTGCAGGAGGCGTGACAAAATATTGTGTAACAAATGCCCCCTAAATCATGAAGGAAGAACAGGGAGTTATGGCTAAGATGCTTTGTCAGCTATTGCAAGGATTAGAACAAACACCATTAGGGGACCTGCAAATCAAGGATGCATATACATATACATATCTGATACCTCTTTAATATATATCAAAACATGAATCCACGGTATGGACACAACCATCCGAATAGAAAGGACCATGTGAAAAGATCCATGGTGTGGGTGCAACCGTCCGAATGAAAAGGATCGTCTAGAAGTCTAAGATCCACGATATGGACACAACCACCTGATATAGAAGGATCATCATCATCATAGATATAGGGTCCCATGGTACTGTCACAACCATCCGTATAAAGGAAACACATATACAATCATGAATAAGACATAACTCCATGCAGCTTGAGTTATATCAGACAAAACTGAGGGTCTTGCACTCCATCCCGACCCAATAAAAATATGAATTATAACATGCAAATGAATGTGTCGAAGTCGAACATGCGAGAAAACCACTTGATTACCAGCCAATGATGTGAACCATTAACAAGCATGAGAGAAACCGCCAATAATGACAATGGCTCTCAAGGTATGAAAATACAATCCGTGAATGTGAAAATGAAGTTGAAGTCGAACAGTCATTGAATCATCCAATCGGAGACCAATGATGAAAACCTGTTGTCAAATGCGAAGAACTTGCCATTAAGACATGCAAGATCTAAGGTACTGAAAGGGAGTTTCTAAGTCATCTTCCTAGATAATGAGCTGAAGTCAACATGAAGTGACCCGTCGAAGCAGGGCCATAATGATTCCCTCATCATCGACACGAAACAAGGAATAAAGTGGAATAAATGAGAATGATCGAGGACTATGGGAAAATCTCAGATAATGTATAGGTAGTAAACTGCAGATAGGAGTTCTCTTGAACATATCGGCAACACGACTCTAGAGTGTGGCAACATTTGACTCAACATAGGACCAAGGGTCATGACGACAAAGTGAAATGGTTAGATGAGAGGTAAAATGGATCACCTAAACCTGGAAGGAAAAGTGACTGCATGAGGATATTCGAAACCTGATACGAGGAATAGATGAGTGTCATGTTCAAGAGCGACATGCTACCTATACAAGAGATGTTTCACTTTCACTTTTTCCCCTATATTTGTAGTGAATACCCCAATTATTTTTAATCAAAAGCTTGAAGGGGATAGCATATGCTTGTCGTGGAAGTTCATTCTTTGATTGAATCCATCCTAGTAAGTCTTATGAGCCTTAGGAAGGAGAAACTCAGTATTTTCATCGTGACAAGTCTTTCGTCGCTTAATTTTTATGAGCCCAATGGAAGAGTATCTCGATGTCTTTTTCATATTTAGAGAGTCTAGAAAATATATGAAAAATAAAAATCCATTAGGTTTTCTAAATTTGTCTCTCAAACTTGAAAAGGTAGAAAACAATATTCGAGAGAACCTCTTGACCATGTCGACCAAGGTGTTCCTTTTTCGTAAATAGTCAATCCCAGCCCGAAAAAGGGGTAAATGTATACTGAAATGATGTCAATTCATTTAATTTAACGAGTTCAAAAAGACAAGTACTTGACGATCTTTTCATCTTTCGAGATTTAGAAAAGAGCTTAAAGATGACTCCAAGGGGGTTCCTTTTTCATTTATTTTTAATGAGTCCGAAAAAGAGATAAAACAAAACTTGTTGAATTGGTCAAGAATGATCACTGTTACCACCAAAAGATCCTGTAACTACACAAAGACAACCACACATCACCGATATTGAGATTAATAATAAATTATTGGTAAAAATATATTTGAAAACTTATAAATAGAAAAAAAGTAAAAAGATTTTACCATTTCACTTCGGGTAATTTGGAGGGTGCATTTTATGCTATTTTTCCTGATTCTTCAGGCAAGTGGTGTGGTAGATCCGACACACCATTTCATGAATTGTCAGTTGTAGGTAAGAGTTCTTCCATTTCTCTTGTATTTCATACCATTTTTACTTCATTTCATAGAAGTTTTGATTGTTTAAGAGGAGGTTTTTCATTTTTATTATCGGGGGTGATCAACGCGAGTTTGATCATTACATCTACACTAATCACCCCATAGCCCAAAGGAGCATCGTGTTGCCAGCGTGAAAAAAATTCGAACAACCGCATTGGGCGCAGAGCGAAAAATAAAACGAGAAATACTCTATCTTAATCAATTTTTCCAAAGTTTTAATCCATTGAAAGACTTATAAATATGATTTATGGATTATTTGCAGGAGATTTCAATGAATATGGCCATCGAATGGAAAGAGAGAGGACACTAGGCAGAACACCATCAAGCTGCTCAAAGTAGCATGTATTAATGCTTTTAGGGACTATGAATTGCTTAATTTGTTTCAGACCCTGAGACTCAAAGCTCAAAATGAATTTCTAGAGTATCTCATAGGATTATGGGATGTTGGTCGTAAGATCTTCATTATTGGAGATCAAGAACTTGAAATAGAGGTATGTGACATCTATTTCATCACTGGACTATCCAGGAGAGGAGAGAGGATCCAACTCTTTAGAGCTCGTACTAGAGGAGAGAGCACTAGTACACTAATCAACAGGCATTACGCGGATGTAGAAACAACCATGAGTGGAAAGGTTAAGATTGCAACCATCGAAAACGAAGCCTTAAGGACTATTCTACATATCATGGCTTGTATAGATGGGGCTTGAGCATTACATGAGGAAATGAAATCTCAATTCCAATAAACAGTAGACTATCTCACTCCAATTATATTTAATTGGTGTGAAGGGTTGCTAGTTAACATGAAAATACAGTTGACCAAGTGCCTAACAGGTCGTTTGAAGTAGTTTGGGTTTGGATTGATCTTAGCCACATTCTTCTTGAAGCGCGTTCCTTTGTTTCATTACCAATGGATATAGGTGGATGAACTAGCTTTGAAAGACATGAGGCTACTCAGATGGAGTGACATTATGCCTCGAGCTAGAGGAGGTTAATGGATGCACTTCCCTCCAACGTTCTTTGGTTGGTTACACCAATAGATGATCGTAGTATATGAATGTGCCTATGTGGGCAAAAAATTAAGAGGAGACTGATATATTCCTTTACCACATCGTGCACAATGGATCGATGTAGGTAAAAACTTATTTTTTGGAATTTTTCAAGTTTTATGATTTTTTTGAAGTGTATTTGAGAGTTTACCTATGATAATTTTGCATATGTAGGACTGGAAAGACCTCCTAGAATGTCTTTGATAGCTCGGCGAGTAGCACCCAAAATAGAGGAAGAAGATCCATACGAGGAAGGAGCAGATCCTATAGTGGAGATGGAGTGAAACCTGGAATTTCTTACTCGGGGTATTCCATAGTACACTACCATAGTTGATGTGCAGCTGTAATGCTAGAGGCACATAGTGGGAGTACCCGCAAGACTTTGTCATTTGTTAGGCCAAGTGATTAGAGTTGTCTCATGCTATCATGAGCATAATGTGGACGAATAGCCTATTCCTAGTCGTACTATCTGCACTGTTGTAGGGTTTTAAATCCATGTGTCGCAGAACACAATTTTTGGAGATTTTGACATAGCAAACTTTGACAGACTTGATATATATATATATATATATATATATATATATATATATATATATATATATAGATAGATATGCATGTTTCTATTGTTTACTTACGTGGTCATATATCATGATGATGTGTTCGGTTTCTTACAAGTAACGCAAATGTCTATCTAAAACATAATTTTCTAATGCATATGTTAATGTATTCAAATTTTGTGCAATGTGTTGATATGTAATGTAATTGAAGTTTCTTTCCAGTAATCGAACACGTAGATACATGCACAAAATTTATGGATTTATTATTAAATAATGACTGTTTAATTGTAGCACAATGAGTTGTAAATCGAGCTTAAAAACCAAATTTTTGATTCTAAGAGCAACTGCTTCTGATAACAGTTCGATAATTGCACTGTACTTGTAAGTATTATTAGTTTTTCGTCCTAGGAAAATACGTTGTAAATTGATCAACTCACCATTAGGGTCAAAGAGTATCCAAGCTATGGAAGATAAGTTCAGTGTGCTATGAAAAGCACCATCAGCAAAACCAACATAATGTTTTGACGACATCTATGAACCGAGTGGAACACAAGGTAAGCAAAGGAAACATGTCTGCAAAGTAAACAATCACACCAAAAAATCAAAATACACACTAATGAATTCAAACATTAATGTACAAAAGTAATTATATGGAAATCAGGCATAACACCTTTTCAGATAAAGCCTGTTGCAGGGCTGTGTTAACGCATTACATTTGTAGTCAACCAACTCATATGCAGCATTTTGCAAAACATGTTTAACAATGTATGGCCGATGCCACATAGGTTCGAACTTCCTAGCTCCCAACTTATCATTGGCTTGGTCATATAACAAGACCAACTCACCTTCATCGAAAACTCGTGGAGAAACAGTTTGATCATAAGGAGATTTAACTCATTTTTTCTGTGATTTGATAACCATCGCAACAATATGATGAGTTTCATCAAGCCTCTCGAGGTAAAGTAAACACTCCTCTTTAGGTGAGGTATCGGGGAGAAATTCGATAGCTAGTTTTAACGAAGGAATCTCACAATTGATAGGGAGTGTCACCTCTAAAGCATATACCAACTTAAAAGGGGTGAAACTAGTGGTTGTATTATCCGAGGTTGAGTAAGCCTAAAGAGCCAAAAACAACATGAGAGGCCAGTATTTTTATGCTTCCCAATGGTATGTTGAAGCATAGTAACTAAGGCTTTATTAACCGCTTCAACTTAGCCATTGACCTGTGCGTAATAAGGAGTTGAGATGTCGTGACGTAGACCCAACTAAGCAGTAAGCTTTGCCATAATGTACTGACAAAAATGGGATCTGTGATCAGTGAAAATGGCTTGAGGGACACCAAAATAGGATATGACATGGTTAAAGAGGAATTGAGCAGCAGTTGTACCGTCAACAGTATATGTGGGCATCACCTCGGGCCACTTAGTAAAATAGCCAATGACGGCGATGATATAGTCATGGCCCCTAATCAAGTGAGGTTTACAAGTCATGAAATAAATTCCCCAATTAGCAAATGGGCCGATGGTAACAATCAGGTGTAAGGGTGTTAGCCAGGCGTCTTGCTTACGTTTATATATCTAACATTCATGGCACTTTTGAATTGAAAAAATGAAATATTTGAAGATAGAAGGCCAAAAATAACCAGCACGAAGGATTTTCTTAGCAGTGGAATAGCCTAACATGTGACCACCACATGCCCTGGAGTGGTAGTCATTTAGGGCTCGTTCAGCCTCTTCAAGCGTTAAACATCTGCGAAGAAGAGAATCGACACCGACTCGGTACAATGTATCACCAATAATCTGATAAGGTTGAGACTAGGTCGAGATAACTTGGATCAAAACGTTTGGGTCTGAAGATAAACAATAATATCTTCATACCATGGGTCAAGAGTATTGATGAGAAACAAGGTTTCATCAGGAATATGCTTAGTAAAATCATTGGAGGTGTCTGTAGAAGGAAGGGCATACATCAATTCAGAAAAAAAACTAGTGATTTCTTTGATTTCATGGTAGTAAACTCCAAATCAAACTCTTATAGGATAATGATCCATTTAGAGTATTTTCCCCCAAGTAGCTGACGGGTTAGAATATAAGTCATGGGGTTATAGTCAGAAATCACTGTGGTGTTTTGTAGAATATTATAATGGTGAAATCGTTGGACAATATGGACTACTGCCAAGGTGAGTTTCTCGACGTGAGAATATCGAGTTTCTACGTCAATAAGATTTCATATCAAATAACAAACCACGTGTTCATTACCCTCATCATTGTCTTGGTCTAGTGCCATGGAAATGGTACTGTTAGTCGTGGCCAAGTACAAGAAATAATCATGGTGGTAATCGGGGGGATGCAATAAAGGAGCACTAGTGAGTGTTTATTTAGAGCATCGAAAGATTGTTGACCGATTTCATCCCAAATGATTGGGATCCCCTTCTTAAGTAAGTAAGTAATCCCTTGGAAATCTTAGCATAATTAGGGAAAAAATGACGAAGAAAATTGGCCTTCCCTTGCAAACTCTGCAATTGGTGCAGGGATGAAGGAGGGGGTAGATTTACAATAACCTCTACTTTAGAGGATCTATTCAGATGCCTTATTTAGACACGAAAAACTCAAGAGACAACAAAATTCGATGCAAAAGACACATTTATGCAGATTGAGACAAATATTATAGTGTCGACAACATAGAAAGATTGCTCGAAGGTGGTCTAGATGGTCATAACGCTTAGCAGAATGAGTTGGTAATTCATCCAAATAAGGTTGAATGATGTGTTTAATATCATGAAAGGCATATGACATCTCTCTCTGGAAGGTAGCACTAACATTTTTGAGACCGAAAGGGAGATTTTTATAAGCAAAAGTCCCCCATGGACAGATGAAAGCAATTTTGTGTTGATTAGCGGGTAATATGTTAATCTGGTTATAACAAGAAAAACCATCCATAAAATAGAAGATCTCACTCCCAGCACACTCATCAGTGATATGATTAATAAAGGGAGTGGGATAATTGTCTTTAGGGCATGCATGGTTGATATCGCGGTAATCAACAAAAACTTGAATTGTTCCCTACTTTCTAGTGATGAGTACGATATTGGAAACCCATTTTGTCAATGGGATGTGGTAAATAAAACCATCCTTTAGAAGTTTTTCAACTTCTCCCTTAATAGCAGCGGCCTTTCTAGGATGCACTCGATAGAGTCGTTGATGAATGGGCTTCACATTAGGGTAAGTTTGTATTTCATGCACCACTATAGCTGAATCGATACCAGGTATTTCTTCATACGACCAAGCGAAGACATCATGAAACTCTTTAAAAAGGTCAGTGTAAACCCTGATCTCTTCTGGAGAACAGGAAACCTCGATGTGGATGTTCTTGAAAATCCCAGGTTTAATGAAAATGTCGATTGGCATCATAGCATTAATATTTCCCATATTAACTTTGGATAGAACTTTGTGCACCAAAATAGGTGTTTGAAGTGGATGCATCAGGTTATGAGAAACAAAAGTCTCTAGACATGAAGAAATCTCTTTAAGACTTGGAGGAAATGAGGAATGATGATGAGCATCATTCCAGGGAGTTTCATCAAGAGACATAACCTCAAAAATACTATCTTCAGTGGGAAATATCTCATTCAACAGATCTTGAGAATCCCAAGAACCAAGCCAAGGAGATTACGAAGAGGACTTAGCGGCATAACATCATTGAAAGAATTAGCGTGATCTGTAGTAGGGATGCTCCATTGATCACTTGAGGTTGAGATCATGTTGATAGAGGCGACATGCGAAGGTGGGAGAGAAAAAGTTCCCATTAAAATAAAATATTTGAAAAGACATGCCCCCACACTCTCATAAGGATTATCGATATTTCCCACATATGGGACATTTCCATTTGAAGAACCAGAAGAGAAAAATGCCAATTGATTGATGGTGACGATTTTCACTTCATGGGGAAACTGGAGCGCATGGAACAAAGAGGAAACCACAAAAAACATGGCATGAGTCCAACTTCGTCCAAGTAGAAGGTTTTAATTCATATTTTCATCTATGATTTCTACTTCTAATTCAAAAATTTTCCCTTCCAAGGTGATGGGTAAACTTGTGAGAATACAATAAGGACGAGATCCTTTGCCATCAAAGGCTTCTAAGGTGTTCAAAGACTGATTGAGAGGTGGACATATGATGTCTTTCCAACATGAAACAAACATGATGCAAGTGGAAGCTCATCAATGAAAGTTTGATGAATTGTCTTCCCTTTTATAATGACTTGGATTAAAAAAACGATTTTATGGGAAAAATGAGGAACATGGTTTTCTAGATCAAAAGTGATCAAATTCCAATCTACAGGATCAATTCCTACTATAGTAGATAATAATGATTTCCATTGCATTGGACACGTTTGGAGAACTTCCAAGGAAGACATCGCCAAACGAGCTTGAGCCCAATCGTCGAGAATACTGTAATGTTGAGTAGCTCTAGCGTTCAGATTATAAGATGACTTCCGAAGCACACCTTTAGGAGGCAATCAGATCACATATTCATTATTAGGTCTCTCGATATGAAGAAGACTAGAACTGGGTGGAGCAGAGGTAGAAGGTGTATCAATGGCTTCCTTTTCCATTGTCTACTTTTGAGGAGTTTGATAATCTTTTGACCAGGTGGCAATAGAAATAGCCACTGTTCCACTCATGTAAACCTAAGAACCTGAAGAGGCAAAGGATTGTGGTTGATCTACCAATTGGGTCTGCTGTGATGGAAATGGCTCTTTCAGTACACTTGGTGTCCCTTCCAATAAGTGACTAACTTCCTCATGATGGGGACAATTCTTGGTATAATGATCTTCCTCACAAATGAGGCAAGGATGCTTAGGCTTACATTTGGAGACATCATCAACAGATGACTTAGGAGGATCTATTTTTGGGGTATCAGATTTTTCTTTTCCTTTACCCTTATTTTTACCTTTTGAGGCTTTGTCTACCGCAATAGACTAAATGACATTAACCTCAAAGGTTTTACTAGGATTCGAAGAGGTTTTGAAGGAGGATTGGATGCAGTATTCAAAACGGATTTTTTTCTTCAAAGAAGCTTTATTGGAAGTTTGAGACACTGATCCAATAATACCATCGATAGGTGGTACGTCCAAAGATTTATAAGATATTGGATCTGTAGATGGCCTCAGAGCATCAGGAAAGAGATCATATAACATGCTAGATTGGGAATATACAAAATCTAAATATTGGGCACAGGCAATGGCTTGATCTTCAGTAACACAACCTCCCATTGCTATGTCTGCAACAATTTTGTTGACGAATGATTTGGTAAACCATTCAGTTAACAACTCATCAAGTATTTCAAACTTGATGAGGAGATGTCGACGTCTGAATGAGATGTGGGTAGCAATATGTTGGGCATGGAATCCCCCCCAAGTCACTTTTTGGGGCTTAAAGCCCAAGTTTTGACCAAATCTTGTTGTAAAAGCTCCGCGAATTATGGGTGTGGGGCGCGAAAGCATAATAGAGTCACAGGGTTGTCCACCCTAGTTTTGTAATTTAATGTCGACTAGATAGACCTAGCCATGCTCCATGGACCATGGGATTTTATAAATAGAGCGAGGCCCTAAGTGTAAATGGATAACTAATAACAAAGAGAATAGAAGAATGAGAAGTATAAGTGATTGAGTCGAAGTGTAAAGTGTGTCTATGGGTTATAGAGTAGGAGAAGGATCTACAGTTGTGTGCGCAAAGGCCTAGTAGTCCGCAGCTGAGTGCGCAGACCCATGCAACTGAGTGTGCAGGGCAGGTTGAGTCTGTAATCGTTCGAAGAATCAATAAAGAGAAGTTTTGCTATAATTTTGTATATCTTTCTCTAGTTTAATGCATGATTGAATATAATTTATGAGTATATTGTTTATTTAATGCGTGAACCTGTATGAATGTTTTATATTGTTAAGTATAACTTGAGACATTTAAATAGGTGAAAGTGCTTAATTGATACTGAAAGAAAAATAAGATCTCGAGTAATAGTGCAAAATGCGGCACAACCCCCTGGTTAGGGCTGCACGAAGGCTAGGTATCAGGCTGCAAGGAACGGAAGGTGTGTGAAGCCACCTGCGCACAGGGACAAACAATGGACCAGTCAAACTCATCGGACATCTACAGGGTGCAGAAACCTGGTTCTAGCACCCTCCCATACTACTTTAGGTGAGACTTCAGTCTGTTCTCCACAGATTGTTTCCAAAAGGGCCAGTAGTATAGGGATTTTTTTGGCTAATTAACTCTGAACCTGGGTCAAGCCCCAGCAAGCCAACAAATTGTTCCATTGCCAGGACCGAGATCTGCATAGAGATGTTTGATGTTGTATCACTAGAATCCGACAAAGAAATGAATTGAAGATTGGTTGGACAGGAAGATTCATGAGTTCGCGGTGTAGGAAAATAAGAATCTGCGACTATCAAAGGAAGAGTGGTTATACTGCTACTTATATACATAGATCCACGAATTTTTCTTTGCATCCTTCCCCACTGAGTTGTACGAGTGGATCATGAAGCTAGTAGATAGCCAAGGAAGGTGTAAACTCGACAAACCTATTGTGTGGACTCTAGAATTGGTGCGCAGACTAGAAGCATCGGAAGATCATATTGCACGCACTGTTGATCACTGGCTTGATCGAATCATAAGAGGATTCATCACTGAATTCATGCTAGATACTTCAATTAGCTATAGCGATTTAGAATGATGCTTCCTCAAGGGACCATGAGGTAAGTATGTTAAATCTTTGAACACTTGGATTAAAATAATACTGTGTGAAAAGCGGGTTATGTGAATAAATTGATGTTTGGGGCTACGCAAAGTGGGAGAATCTACAGAAACAAAGGTAGCACAGAACTAGTGACTAGCCCCTTGATTTCACCTTTGCGAGGAGTTGAAGAAGAGCTTACAAAGGTCTCGCCAAGAAGTGCGATCAATCTGATAAAGCAGAGAATTCTGTGCATACCACCCCCAGGCACACCACCACCGGTTTCACCATCTTCACCCCCGACTTCGCCCATCCCACCTCTGCCACCACCGTGAAGCAGTATGTCCAGTGCAATAAAGCTACCAATGTTCAAGGGAGTAGGGAATGAAGATCTGGACTAGTTTTGGTTCGTGATAAAAGTTGTATGGGAAGCATAGGGTGTCATGGAAGAAAATATAAAGAAGGCAATGTTGGTCAGCACTCTGCAAGATCACGCGCTGACCCAGTACATTAAGCATTCCAATGACAATCTGAATGCGGGGATAGCAGATTTCCAAGCTGCGCTAAACAAGGAATTTAGCAGGCCAAATAAGAGGCACAATCGATCATTGGATTCAAGGAAATCACAATGCTACCAGGAAAAACCCCGTGGGAGTTGGATCAAAGAATGAAATGCACAATTCACAAAGTGAACATGACATTAACAGATGGCAAACACCACGAATGGTTTGTATCATCGTTAATGCCGCATCTACAGAACGCGTTGTCACCACTCAGGCTGAGGCTTTGGAGGTCGCGATGAGATTGCACTAGACTCCAATACAAGATCCTAACTTGGGAGTCCAACAGATTCACGCACAGTTGAAAAACTTGTGCCTTGAGATCCAGAGTTTAAAACAAGACAGGAGGGCTTGTCCAGAAGTGTGTGACGAGGTATGGTGCGTAAAATGCAAGGGCCAGGGGCATGACAATGACCACTACCCGATGTTTGTGAATTACCTTGCAGGAGGAGTACTAATGCCATTGAGACTGAAGGTACAAGTAGGACCAAGTGTGGCACTTGCATTATGGTGTGTGATTTTTCGGATAGGAGGAAAGCATGCTATAAATAACTGACATTTATTACAGAAGTATACATAGAATTCCCAGTAGTTGTTTTGTAATTTTTGTAGGTCAGTAGGTCATGATGAGTGCACATGTAGAAGTTATGAACTGATGATGGATCAAACTCCTACCTACAGAGTTCAGGCTGAAACATAACCCCTTGAATAGAACGCAGGGATGCCGTGAACCAGATTTCAGGGGCACAGACGAGGTTGAGGTGGAATGGGACCAGGAAGAGGTCGCAGACAACTGATATGTTACAATTGCAGAGGGTTGGGGCATTATGCCGCGATTGTACAAATCCAATGAGACCATATGCTTATATTGTACGTATTTTGATCATGAGTTGGAGGACCGTACCACACTGATAGCGAGGTTGCGCGATAAAGGAGAACTCGAGCTTCCCCCGACTCAGAACGTACAAATGATGAGGTCTAAGCTACACGAGGAGGAACCTAATGTAAATATTGTGCTCCGAAGTGGTATTACAACAGGGGATGATAAGGGCAAGCAGCCTGAAGAAAGTACCTAGGTCCGCAAGGCTCCAATGAAGGAACCGTAATTTGATTTGGAGCGCACTAAGGAGACCTTCATGGAAGCTAAGAGGAGCTTCATGGATGCCTCCACTTTAGGAAGTAAATACAGACTAGAGCCAAAAATGGACCCATCGATGCTCACTACATTCTTAGAAACTTGCATGAAGCTATTGTGCGATAGCAAGGCTATAAAGGGGCTGTAAGAACTCATAACGAGATGCTCTGGGACCATGCTAGGAGAAGCACACGTAGTCTGGAAGCTTGAGAAGCACACGACGTGAACAGGAAGGGAGATGAGATTGACCATCCATATCGGGGAATATGAGATGGAACAAGTGATTATGGACCTAGGATCAGACGTTAACGTCCTGCCAAAATAGACATGGGAGCGCATGGGCAAGCCTGCGTTACAATGGTCTCCTATCCAACTATGAATGAAAAACCAACAAAAGATCCTACCTATGGGGAGACTGCAATGAATCACAGTAGATATCGAAGGAGCAAGCGTGCTAGAAGATTTTGAAGTGATAGACATTGTTGATGACAGCAATCCCTACCCCATGCTATTGGGAATAGATTGGGCCACTGACATGAATGGAGTGATAAATATAAAGAAGCGCAAGATGTTTTTGAGAAAAGGTCAGTATGCGTAGTGGTACCTTTAGACCCTGTTGAAGGATTGCGCTACACAGAGCTAGTTCATGACTACGACAACAACGACGATCTAGATTGTATCTATAAGATAATCTCGCGAGAGAAAGATTGGGTGAATCCAACTGCGGATGGCCAAATCTCGTGGGAGCGCAAAAGATCCTGCACATTAGATTCTGATGAGGAGTAGAATGATGGTAGTACTAGATTACACGAGGTAACTACGCTCAACAGTAACATGATGACAAGGTTGCTGCACTGCGTAGCATTAGAGGTGATAGATCTGCCTAAGTATGATGGGTTGAGTGAGGTGGATGATTTCCTAAACAAATTTGAAAGAGAAGTACATGAATAGCAGTGGTTCGACGCTCTAAAATGGGTACTGCGAGCTACACCTGCAAGATGGTGGGGTACGCACCAAAGGATTTTTTGAGGATTGGCGCAAATGTAGAAGGATGATGCGCATGTGGTTTGGGAAGTCTCAGATGTGGTTAAAAGACAAGTATGATGGACAGGATGATCCACGTGCACACCTCGTGAAATGGACATAGGTCTATGGAGAAGAGCCCCAACCTGAGTGGGTGCACCTATTCTGTCACACCCTGGATATTATACCAATGAATTGGTATATAGAAACGAAGCTTCGCCATGGCACAAATGAATGGGATATCTTGCACGAAGGATTCCTGTTAACCTTCACGTTTGAGGATCGTTGGTGGGATACTATTGATGATGCGCTACAAGTAGTAAAAGCAGCTATCTTTAAAATACCCCAGGAGCCAATGGAAGTGCTTCAACATGAATGGGCGACCCAGCTGAGCTGCATGCTGGAGTGTTACAACGTAAAAATTGAAGAAGATGATGGAGATCTGCACAAAGTTAACATTCTAGAAACTAAAGGGTATCATGAGGTTTACGGGCCATTGATTGAATACCCTGACATTATCACGTCAGTAAAAACAAAGTAGGTAAAAATTGGTACGGAGAATGAACCGAAGTATGCAACGCTTGACGACTATTGGGATGCTGCCACGGTGGATAAGGTCGCTGAGTTACTCTGCGAGTACCAAGACCTATTCCCGACCAAGATCACGGACTTAAAGGGGATCGTTGGCAATTTAGGGATGATGAATATCACCCTAAAATTTGATGTGAAGCTGGTTAAGAAGAGGCCTTATTGCTTGAATCCGAAGTACAAGGAAACAGTTCGCATAAAATTAGACAAAATGCTTGCAGCTGGAATTATTGAGCTGGTGGAAGAATTCAACTGGGTAAGCCCTATGGTGGTGCAGGAGAAGAATTAGAAGGGTGAGATAAGAATATGTGTGGACCTTAGAAAATTGAATGACACCTGTGTGCATGACCCATTCCCGACTCCGTTCACAGATGAAGTATTGGAAAATGTCAATGGGAAAGAAGCATATTCGTTTATTGATGGGTTCTCACGATACCACCAGATCAAAATCACGATGGAAGATAGGAGCAAGACCACCTTCGTGACTGAGTGGGGCTTCTTTCAATACACTGCTATGCCATTTGGGTTAAAGAATGCGTCGACCATCTTTTCATGCATAGTTGTTGCAACATTCAAAGAGTATATCCACAAATTCCTGGAGGTCTATCTGGATGATTGGACTGTATTTTGATTGGTTAAGCACCATGTAGTGAGGTTGCTCTTGATGTTGGATACTTGTCGATGACACCAAATTGCACTGAACCTCAAAAAGTGTATGTTCCTCATCCCCTTTGGGAACCTGTTGGGACATGTGGTCTGCAAATAGGGACTAATGGTAGACCTTGCGAAGATTGTAGTAACTCTATATGTGGAAGCACCACGAAGTGTTAAACAATTGCACGCTACCCTGGGACATACGGGGTACTACAGGAAGTTCATCAAAAGCTATGCCCAGATCACCGTGCCAATGGAGAAACTGTTGAAAAAGGAGGTCACGTTCTACTAGAGTGATGATTGCATGAAGAGACTGGATGTACTAAAAGAGAAACTAGCCTCTGCCCCAATCTTGGTCTTCCCAAAATGGGATGTGGAGTTTCACGTCCATGTGGATGCGTCATGTATAGCGTTGGGAGTGGTGCTCACACAGGAAGGCAGAGAGGGCTTGGATCACCCTATCAACCAAGCACGAAGGGTTGGCTATGGTGTATGCGCTCAAAAAATACTGGCACTATTTTCTAGGAGGACACTTCAAGATGTATACAAACCATTCCACCCTTTCTAGCACCCTCCCATACTACTTCGGGTGAGACCTCAGTCATCGCTCCGCAGACTGTTGCCAAAAGGGCTAGTAGTACAGGGATATTTTTACATGGTCAATAAGCTTGTGTTGGGGGGGCACAGATGTAGGTGGCTCTTATTGTTCCAAGAGTATGACTTTGAGATCATGGTAAAGCCTGGACACCTGAACGTAGGACCGGATCACTTGTCGCGCATTGAGACGGGCGAAGAACCTACTTGTTTGGAGGAAGGATTACCTAAAGCACTACTCTTTGTTGTGTGCGTCACGAATAGACACTTTGAAGATATAATCCACCTTCTAACAATAGGGACTGTGTCGAAGGAATACTCCATTTAGCAGAAGAAGGAACTGGTGGTGTGCGTGGTTGATTTTTATGTCATTGTGGGGCACCTATACAAAATGGGAAATGATGAGATACTCTCTAGGTACGTACCTAAATTTGAACGAAGTCAGATCCTTGTGGAAGCACATGGGGGCAATGCAGGAGGACACTATGCAGGACAAGCGATCGCGCAAAAGATTCTCCACATAGGGTTGTGGTGGCCAACCCTTCACTAGGATTCAAAAGAACACTGCAAGGCCTATGATATATGTCAAAGGATAGGTAAACCATCATGGAGGGATGAGATGCCTTTCAATTTGTAAATGACGCTGCAGCCCTTTGAAAAGTGGGCAATCAGGTTTGTAGGACCTATCAAACCTTAGGGAAAAACGGGTGTGCGATACATCATCATTGTGATGGAGTACTTGACTCGTTGGGCAGAAGCACAGCCGGTCAAAGACTGTACGACTGCTGTGGCTACATAGTTTTTGTTTAAACACGTGCTAACTCGATTTGGCTATCCGAAAATCTTAATGAGTGATCGCGGTACGCATTTCCTGAATGAAACCACCAACGCACTAACAAAAGTGTTCTAGGTGTATCATCAAAAAATCACACCGTATCACCCACAAGCCAATGGGATAGTAGAAGCATTCAACAAAATATTGGATACTGCGCTAACCAAAGTATGCAATGCGCAGCAGAGTGATTGGGACCTATGCATACGTGCAGTACTATGGGCTTATAGGACAACATGCAAGAAACTGATGGGATAGACACCTTTCTGGTTAGTTTATGGCATGGAAGCTATCATGCCAATGGATTATATTGTCCCTAGTCTATGCATAACAGTGCTCATAGGTATGACAGACCATGAAGCCCTAGAAGAAAGACTTATGCAGTTGGAAGAACTCGAGGAGGAATGGTTCTTGGCTGGCTTTCATCAACAGGTGCAAAACTAGCATGAGAAGGCCTAGCATGATCGCCATATTAAGTTGTGCACCTTCAAGGTGAATGATTTAGTGCTGTTGTATGATAGTAAGTTTGATAAATTCTTGAGGAATCTACGAATGCATTGGCTGAGACCATACGTTGTTAAGGAGGTCACAGATGGAGGCGCCGTACAACTAGTCAAACTAAATGGAGAGCCTTTCCAAGGCAAAGTGAATGGCAGTCGCTTAAAGCTCTACACGGGTGGCTCGATTATCTGACTAACCGACATAAGCACAGTCTTCATGCACCAAGGATCCAGAAAAAAGCATGGGACTATAAACAAATGTAGGGGATACCGACATAGATGTAGAGAAACTGTTATGACACAGAGGTCTCAGAACAACGTATGCAGTAGATCCAGCAAGCAGTAGCTCAATGTGTTGTTGACATTGCCGCAGTTCGAGAACAATTGGCGGGAATCTGCTCAAAGATCTCCGCACCAACAAAGTGACTCGAGGGCGAGTCACGATGTTTGTGTTGGGGGCTTGTTGGGCATGGAATCCCCCCCAAGTGATGCTTTGGGGCTTAAAGCCCAAGTTTTAACCAAATCTTGTTGTAAAAACCTGTGAATTTTTGGTGTGGGGCGCGAAAGCATAATAGAGTCACAGGGTTGTCTGCCCTAGATTTGTAATGTAATGTCGGCTGGATAGACCTATTCATGGTTCGCGGACCATGGGATTGTATAAATAGAGTGAGGTTCTAAGTGTAAATGAATACTAATAACGAAGAGAATAGAAGAATGAGAAGTCTAAGTGATTATGTTAAAGAGTAAAGTGTGTCTATGAGTCGTAGAGTAGGAGAAGGCTTTGCAGCTATGTGCGCAGAGGCCTAGTAGTCCACAGTTGAGTGCGCGTACCCCTTCAGATGAGTGCGCAGGGCAGGTCGAGTCTGTACTCGTTGGAAGAATCAATAAGGAGAAGTTTTGCTATAATTTCATGTATCTTTCTCCGGTTTAATGCATGATTGAATATAATTTACGAATATACTGTTTATTTACTACATGAACCTATATGAATGTTTTATATTATTAAGTATAACTTGAGACATTTAAATAAGCGAAGGTGCTTAATTGATACTAAAAGATAAATAAGATCTCCAGTAATAGTGAAAAACGCGGCAAAACCCCCTGGTTAGGGCTACGCGAAGGCTAGGTATCAAGTCGCAAGGAACAAAAGGTGCGCGAAGCCACTTGCGTGTAGGGACAAATAGTGGACCAAATCGAACTCATCAGACATCTCCACGGTGTGAAAACTTGGTTCTAGCACCCTCCCATACTAAATCGGGTGAGACTTCAGTCAATGCTCTACGGACTATTGCCGAAAGGGCCAGTAGTACAGGGATTTGTTTGGCTAATTAATTCCGAACCTGGGTCAAACCCCAACAAGCCAACACAATATCCTCTTTCAGAGATGTAAGAAAATGGGTACTAGTTTCACAATGAATCGGTAAATGGGAGTGAGTGAGGAAGGCTATGTCCAAATGATTGAAGTCTGAATAGGCACCTCGAGGTAACTTGATGTACCATTTCACGACAACACCCATCAAGGTTTGTTGAAAGAGACGTAGACAAATAGAGCCGTCAACCCAGGAGTTGGATGACCACCATAAGTGGTAAGTCATAACATGGGCCTTGAGGTCTTCTCTATATTTTCCTTCGAACTTTAGGCAATCGCTAGGAATCTTAGTGGGAATTGGAGGCTAATAAGGTGAATGAAGTATTGGAAAATTACTAAGCCTTGACACATTTGGTAGTTCCAATATCACTAGAAATAGAAATTGCAGTTTGAAAGGCATGTAAGACCTTTGATAAGGTCAAATTTGTAGATTCCATCCTTGTTGGTATGGGTTTTGTCCCCAAAGTGGTAGATTTTGACCATAAGGAGCTTGATTTTCCCCCCACTGAGGCGTACCTTTACCATAAGGTGGATTCTGCCCCCACAAAGGTGGGTTTTGACCATGATAAGGTTGATACTGACCTGCCATAGGTCGTTGAGAACCGTAATGTGGATAAACATTTTGTGCGACATATGGATTATAAGGTTGTTGTTGCAACTGATGACCCTGGTGATAAAACTATTGGCCTTGCTGCTGTAGGGGTTCACCTTGTGGCTACAAGGTTTGACCTTGTTGATATAAAGGTTAGTTTTTTTGTTGCAAGGGCTAACCTTGTTGCTGCAACGGTTGACCTTGCAGATACAAGGGTTGATTTGGTTGTTGGACAAACTGACCTTGCTACTGCAAAGGTTGTTGAAAATACTGCAAAAGGTTGCCCCTGCTGTTGCAAAGGTTACCCTTCCTACTGTAAAGGTTGTTGTTGAACATTCCCTTGAGGAATTCCTTGTTGGTACTAATAAGTTCCAGCTGGGAATTGACCATATGCATTAGAAACAGGATTTTGACCAGGCTGCATATGAGGACCTACTTGTGGACTATAAGGTGGACTTTGAAGTGCTTGTGAACCATATGGAACATTAGACTATTGGTGGGGTATCTGGGCTGAATAAGGTTGTTGATATTGGAGGTTATTTGCTCCAGCTGGAATAAATGATCTAGTGGGATTAGGAATACCACTAACATGTTGACTCACTCCAATCATGTGAGATTGTGATCCACTCACATGGGTTACACTTGAGACAAGAGGGATATTTGGAAATTTCCCCCCATGCTGTGAATGAGGTGGTGGCACATTTTTTCCACTTGACGGGGGGAATTGAGGAACTTTTAAAAGTATTAACTGAAACTGTGTTTGGCCAAGATTCTAGGTTGGAACAAAAGTAATAGTTGTGTTGGAAGATTCGGTTGAATCGGAACTGAAGTAACGACAATTTGCATAAGGATATGAGAGGTCACGTTAGGAATAAATGGACCAGAAGTAGGAATAACATTCGATGACCAAATTGGATTTTGGTATAATGAAGAAGCATTGGGAGTTCCTAAAACTAGTTGAGCCAAGGTTGTATAACCATGGAAGCATAGGCCTACTGTTTTTAGGAGGTAGTTGAGAAGGAACTCTTCCTACATAAGGAAATCCTTCCATGGGAAAGTCGTATTCAGAATCATTATCAACAATAAGAGTGTGAGTAAGAGAGACTTTTGGAGGACTTTGATGAGAGGCTGGAAACTCACCTTTTGATGCCATAGGTGGAAACAGTTGGTGACGGGGAATTCGAGATGATCATGGAGATAACTCCAAAGGAACACCAGGTTGATCATATGGACTATAAGGTTGTTGAGGAGATATCACCAACAGATCAAAAGGTGGAATTGGAGGGAATAAAACAAACCTTTATGGACTCTTAGGGGTTTTTGGATCAGAATCCTGGGACAAGGATGAGTCTCAAGGTGGGGAATGAGAAGCAAGGGTTGGATACTTGGGACTATTCCAAGTTCAAATCCTTTAGCTTCAAGTGAATGTGAAAGTTAAGAACGAGCTCCTTGTGATGACCCTTCAGCATCAAATAATGAAGGGGAATGGTGAGGTGAACACAATGGTTCAACCACGATGATTCTCTCTCAAAATAAAAAGGAGAGGAGATGATTTGGTTGAGGGCTTTAAAATTAAAATTTACAAGGAATTACACAATATGAGGTCAAGAAGCAACTGCATGGGTTCGAAATATTATAGTTGGTTGTTAATTTTATAGCTTAAAAAAACAAATAAATAAAAAAGGGTTATACTAGGCAAGAGGGTTTACCAAGTATCCATGAACCACTATATACACCTTAGACGAAACCAAGGACTTGATGTACAACAACCAATCTCCTCGAATTTTGTGTTTAGTGTATCATGTTTACAAGGCGGAAGACTCGATTACCTACGGCTAAAAGATAGAACCCTAGTGGGGTCTCCCAATATATACTCAACGGTACAGGTAGCACAAGTCCATGTTAGCGTTGTCTAATGCCTAACCGTTTGGTGAGAGCATTCTGATATACTTGCCAAAGTGAAGTGCCTCCTCTATACCTAAAAGTACTGGAAAACCTTCGATATACTTTTTTATTGGTACAAGATTTCACCCCCGGGATACAATGTAGGTAGTTAACAGAAACTGCTATGTCTAAAGACGTCAAACACATCTCTAGCCTAGACCTTTAGATATTTGCGTTAGGTTATAAATTCTCTTTAGGTTATTGAGGTAAATTTTAAGTTATCTTGAATTAGGTTTCAATTTTATGGCTCAACAATGTCACCTGAATTCCTATGATGCAACTAAAAGAGAAAAATGAAAGCTAAACTAATAAGGGAAGAGAGACAACCAAACGATGCATCAATCAAGAAAAATGCATCAAAACATATCTCCCTAACTTTTCTAATGCAAGATGTAAAAAATGAAAACTATTCTTTCACTTTCACCAATGAATGCAATGCCAAAATGCAATCTTATGAGAAACAAAATCACTTTCTTTCACTAAGATGAACTAATATTTTTGTTGTTTTCATTTACTTTGATTCAAAATTCAAACTAATGCATACAAAAAGGAAAAATGGATTTCAAAACAACTAAAATGAATATTTCATTCACTTTGGTTTCAAATAAAACAAAAATCATTTCAAAAATACTTAAATGAGGAGATCCTTTCACTTTTCTTTTCGAAACAAGGAAATCAACCCAAGAATATACTTTCGGTTTCATGAGAGAAAACAACTGTAATCTATGTTTGACAATGGAGAAAAAGTAATTTTCGGAGTACAAATATGATCCAATACTAATGAAAACAACTTCGCAAATATGAAAGAGACTTGAAAATGGTGTACTGATCGCAGTGAAACTCCTAAATGGAGGCAACCACATTGGAAATAATCTTGAGAGGGGGGTTGAATCAGTATTATCAGATCAAGAAATTTTTTTCTTTCATAATCGTATTTATATACGCTACTTTAGAGAGGGGAACTAGCATGTACACACAACTGTCTTTAAGGCAACCATCGTTTGTGCAGTAAACTTATGATTCAGTTAATTCATCATATGTTGATCTTTAATCAGTGCATCAATGCTTCATTAATCATTACACAGTAACCATGTGCAGTATAAACATAATAAACCATTACACATAAGCAACACACATGAACATCAAGATTTAAGGTGGAAACCCAAAGTCGGTGAAAACCACCAGCTATTGTCGTCTTTGTCTTCTTTTAATAATAAGAAACTCTGTTTACAATCTTGTACTGGTGCAGACTCATACCACTACATAGGCTTCTACCTACAGAAGGTTACAACTTTCTCTCATTCTCCAGCTTCTACTGGAAGGGAGCTACCCCTTAGCTCTTGTACTAGCCAATATGTTTACTAGTACGTAGGTGCCAGCCTACAAAAAACTCCACTCTTCCACTAGGGACCACGTTTCATGAATTTTCAGAATGGATGCCCTTGGCACATATCAAGAGATATGAAGACCTTGACTCATCAATAACCCATCAGCAATTTAGAAACTCAAACTTCATGAACCAACAAGTAGTTAATCTAAAACAATCAGATCATTGTCATCAGAACACTGTGTTGAACCCAGAAACCTGTATCAACATTCAGAACCAACTGAAACCTTAAAAATTCATGTATCAGATTGTATACACTACTTCAATGAAGAAAACCTATGTGTATACACTACTTGCTTCAACCCAACTTGCATATACCTCTAAAGATTTTGAATCATAAAATCTCGGATTCACAAACTGTACCAAATAGCATTGTACTGAACATCTATTATCAACTTACAAAACTTTACATATGTAGGCAGCAGAAAAAAATTCTACTCACTTATACAATCAATCAAATATCAACCTCCTTATGTATTCATATTTAAATTCAGATCTAAGAAGACTTCATTGACGGACAACAATAAAATAGCAGTAGAAATAAATCCACAATACTAATCTGATAGATTAGTCATCTCTGAACATCAAGCCTTTATTTTGTATACGCTACTTGAAAGAACAGAACTTGTGTGTATACACTCTTTTGCTGAGACGAACCTGCGTACATATCTACAAATATTGACTCAGAACTTTCCTGAAATTCCAAACTTCTGACAAACCCAGATCATGATAGATAATGAATAAAATAGATGCAAATCATCAGATCTAGCCTCAACCAATATCAGATCATTTTTTAGGTCTCGTGATCCTGATCCAATATTGAACTCAAGGTGCACGTAAATATTTCAAATCTAGTCCCAAACATAACCTTGAAACATAAAATATACTTCAGATAAAAGTATTCCTTAGAATCTTATTCACTTGCGCATCTGAACTTATGATCCTTTCTTCTTTATATAGTTTTTGGCCTTTCTCAATACCATGGACTGAATCCACTTAGGACCAATACCTTGGATCAAATAACATAGACCGAATACCTCAGACTAAATACATAGGGTCAATATCATGGTCCAAAGATACCTTGGACCAAATACCCTGGACTAGAACCATGGTTTTCAACATGTACATGCTTTGACTTCTGTGGGAGTGCGTGTGTATGTTATACGCCATTTCTATTCTGAGTACTTGCGTGTATACGTTGCTTGGACTAAGTGAACCTGTGTGTATCTCTTAAACTACTCTTACATCATCTTCTTCCTTCAAATTCTTTATTCTAATCAATAGACCTTAGTTCCATCTTCCCAATCCTCTGTACCACTACCCTATTGCCTCTAAATATTCTTGTTAGCCTCTTATCAAAATTAAGTTGACCTGTAGAGTTGTCATCAAGGACAAGACTTGTATCATAATGCCAACAATATCCCCCTTTAGACTTGATGGGAACCATGATGATGTTGACTACTGCAAGCTGTAAAGACTGTTAGAGATACCATATAACACCAAAATACCAAAATACTCTCCCCCTTTGACATCAAGGGCAAAGGGCAGACCACTCTACTCTCCTCCTTTGCATGATGTTATCCATACTCCCCCTAAGTACATGTCGAGTCTGCAGAGAGATGATTCAATATAATAACATGACACTATAACTCGACAAAGTGAGTATGACCTCCCTATGACTAGAACTCATGCATACATCAATCACCCAACCAAGTGGGGATACACCATATTTGACTCATTTGCCCAACCATGTGGGGATGTACCAAAGTTTATACATGATATAAATACAACAATTATTACATCATTCATCCCAAGGATATTGGGGAAATAAATTACATCATATGACCAATAGAACTCATTGAAATATAGACCATGACAGAAGAAGTTATATCATACTAATGACTGATGCAACTAAGAAATAACTGAGTTCAGCAACCATAATGCCAACAATGTGGAATGTGAATGTTCCACCTGAACCTATGCTACCACTATTTTTTTTATTAGAAAAACATATACACACTTTCAACCAAGGCAACTCGCATGTACTTGCGCATATACTTCATGAAACCAGTGTGTAGTAAACCTCCTCGGAAAAACTAGATTTAACATTAGGATGATGCAGAAATAATTCCCAGCTTTTGTATGATATATTCAAATGTTTCTCTAGGCAGTGGTTTAGTGAGTATATCAACAACCTGTTCTTTGGAGGGGACATACTCCAATTTGACCTTTTGTTCAAGAACTTGTTCTCATAGAAAATGGTACTTGATGGGTATGTGCTTGGTCTTGGAGTGCATGACTGGATTCTTTGAAATACTGATGGCACTTGTATTATCACATAGAATGGAGATGGGTGGAGTACATGTGATCTGAATGTCTTCCAATGTAGTTTTGTGCAGCAAGATGCAGTAGCCACATATTCTGCTTCAGCTGTAGATAAAGCAATTGAACATTGTTTCTTGTTGAACCAAGACATTAACCTAGAGCCCATACACAATGCACCAACACTAGTGCTTTTTCTCTCACCAACACTTAATGCCCAATCTGCCTTTGTATATGCATGAAGAGTAAGATCTGCATCTCTAGTATACTATAGTCCAAAGTCCTGAGTTCCTTGAAGATATTTGAAAATTCTTTTGACTACCTAAAGGTGTGATTCCTTTGGATTTGCTTGGAATCTTCCAACTATTCCTACTGCATGCATGATGTCAGGTCGGGTACTTGTTAGATAAAGTAGACTACCAATCATGGATCTGTAAGTTGGTTGATGTACTGCTTCTGATTCATCATTTGAGCTAAGACTGCGTCCTGTTACCATTTGAGTACATACAGGTTTAGAATCTTCCATTTCGTACTTTTTAAAGATCTGCTTGAGATATTTGGTTTGTGAAAGAAAAATTCCATCTTTAGTTTGCTGAACTTGTAGACCAAGAAAACAGGTAAGTTCACCAAGCAAGGATATTTCAAATTCTTGCTGCATTACTAAAGCAAAATTCTGACTCATGGATTCTTCATTGCTACCAAAAATGATATCATCAACATAAACAATAATAATTAGCAATTTATAATTTTCAATCTTTGTATATAAATTTCTATCTGTAGAACCTTTTATAAAACCTTGTTGGTGTAGATATTTTTCAAGGTGGTAATACCAAGCCCTTGGAGTATGTTTTAGACAACAGAGAGCCTTTTTGAGTCTGCATACAAGTTTTGTATCATTTCCAAGAATGAATCCTTCCAGTTGTTCAATATACACTTCTTCTTCTAAATCTCCATTAAGGAAGGCTGATTTTACATCCATTTGGTATACTTTTCAAGTTTGGCAACAGGTGCAAAAGTATCTTCAAAATCTATACCTTCTTGTTGAGCATACCCTTTACAAACAAGTGTGGCCTTGTTTCTAATGACTTCTCCATTTTCATTCAGCTTGTTCTTGAATATCCATTTAGTTCCTATAATATTTTTATCATGAGGTCTAGGAACTAATTCCCAAGTGTCATTTTTTTCAATTTTCTCAAGTTCTTCTTCCATGGCCTTGACCCAATATTCATATTTGCGTGCTCCATTTACATTTTGAGGTTCGGTGGAGGACAGTAATGCTAGATAGCTTGAGGTCCCTGTAATAGTTCTTCTTGCCTGTACACCAGCCTCCCTTTCTCCTAAAATTAAAGTTTCTGGATGCTTTTTTTTAACATACCTTAACGAAGTCTTTTCTTCTACCATTATATCTTCTTCTGGTGCTTCATTGGTTTCTTCTTCAATATAATTTTGATTTGATGTGGGGAAGTAATCCCCATCTTCCTCATTTCATAATATTCTATTGATTTTATCTATTTTGGATTTCTGCATGCTTCATCAACTACAACATCAATGCTTTCAACAATTTGTTGCCATTATGATACAGGTGATATAGGTATTGTCCTTGATGGCAACTCACTCAGAGAAAGATTTAATGATCAGAGAAAGGTATACACAGGTTCACCTTGAAAAAGGAGCGTATACACATGGGTTAATAGACCAAAAGGTGCGTATAACATACACACATAGTTTCAGAGAAGGAAAGGTGCGTACATGTTGGAAAATTAAGTTTTGGTCCATGATATTTGGTCCATGGTATTTTGATCCATGGTATTGGTCCAAGGTATTTGGTCCAAAGTATTGACCCCAGGTATTTGGTCCAAGGTATTGGTCCTAAGTGGTTTTCGACCATGGTATTGAGAAAGGCCTAAAACTATTAAAGGAGGAGAAAGATCATTAGACCAAACTACTCAAGTATTGAATATCTAATGAAGAGCAAGATCTAGTGTACAAGTTATTGGGTTATGGTGCAAGCCGGATCTGAGCCAAGGATGAACCTTAGCACTTGATGAAGGATAAGATCTAATGATGGGTCTAGATCTTAAGGCTTGAAGTGAAATATCTTTATGTGGTTTGATCATTTATCTGAATAACTGGTGCATGTTGTAGTCTGTAAATATGATGATCTAGGTATAACTGAAGTCTGGAATTATTTTAATGTTTAAATCATCATTTATAGATTTGTACGCAGGTTCACTTTAGAAAACACGCGTATACACGCTGGTTCTGCATATCAAAACAATGTATGCATCTTAAGTTTGATTTGCAGATCTGTACGCAGGCTCACCTTGAGAAAAGAGCCTATGCACGCAGGTTCAACACATGGAAGTAGTGTATACCTTATAAGATATGTTTTAGCTACTTCTGTTTGCTATTGTAGTGTTTTGGGTTCTGGCTTGGGTTCTGGTTAGTGTATTTTGTTTATAACATTATGAAAGATTAGATTGAAGGGTTGTCAAAGTGGTTGATTGATTCAGTTGTGGTTGGTAGGAGATTGGTTGATGTAGATATATTTGATGATTGAATGATGCTATTAATGGATCCAGTCTGAAAATTTATGAAACGTGGTCCCTGGAAGAAAAGAGAAGGTTGTAGCCTTCTGTAGGCCAGCACCTACGTACTAGTAAACATATCTGCTAGTACAAGAGCTAGGTGGTTGTAGCTCCCTTCCAGGAGAAGCTGGAGAATGAGAGAAGGTTGTAGCCTTCTGCAGGTAGAAGCTTGTGTACTGGTATAAGTCTGCACCGGTACAAAAATTGTAAAAATAAGTTTCTTATTATTAAAAACATAGAGACGATTACTGTTTATATGATTCTGATGCACCGATTAAAGATCAACATATGATGAATTAACTGAATCATAATTTTGCAGGATATATGCTAGTTGCCTTAATCATAGTTGCATATACATGCGAGTTCCATTAACTGAAGTAGTGTATATGAATCTAATTACGAAAATGAAAAATTATTGACTTGATAATACTGATTCACCCCCCCTCTTAGTATTATTTCCAACAATTGGTATTAGAGCAGGTACTTCAGAAGAAGCTTGATCGCTTGAAGGAAGATCCATCATTATGAGTAATCAAGAAGGAGAGGGATCCATCAAACCACCAACTTTTGATGGAAGCAACTTCGTTTATTGGAAGGTAAGAACCACAACCTATCTTCAATCTCTTGGAACAGATGTCTGGCAAATCATGGAAGGAGGATATACATTTCCATCATCAATTCCTACAGATGTGGCAAGTAGAAAACAATCTGAAATCAATGCCAAGGCCATCACTACATTATTGGGATGTTTGTCAAAATCAAAATTTGTCAAAGTTATGCAGCTCAAATCCACCAAAGAAATATGGGACAAAATCGTTCTAAGCTATGAAGGAGACTCTCAGGTAAAACGTGCAAAACTGCAAACTCTCAGAATTCAATATGAAACTCTCAAAATGCACAATGATGAAAGTATAACTAGTTACTTCTTACATATAAATGAGATTGTTAATTGCATGAAGAATTTGGGTGAAGAGATAAAAGAAGTTATGTTAGTAGAAAAGGTTTTAAGATCCTTGTTTGCTAAGTTTGAATCAAAAGTATATACATAGAATAAAATCATGATCTTCAAACTATTATTATGACACAACTACACGAAATCTTAACTGATTTTGAGATGAGAAAAGGAGGTCCATCAGATATGAAATAAGCCACATTCAAAGCTTCAAGAAAATAAGAACTCAATGAATTAGAAGCAGAAGAAGAATCAAACTTTGTCAAGAACCTTCAACGGGGCTCTGGAAGATTCAGAGGTAAACTACCTTTCAAATGTTTTTCTTGTGGAAGAGTCGGTCATTATGCTACCAAATGTCCTCATAAAGATAAGGTTGACAAAGGTAAGGAATCTGCAAAATGGAATAGAAAACAAAGTGTAAGTAAGAAGAGCTACTATACACATGAAGATAGTGATGGTTTATCAAATAGTGATGAAGATGAAAATAGTAATGACTATAGACTTCTGATGGATTTTGAAGATGATTATTTCTTGGATGCTTTAGATGAAGATGACCCTTATGAAGAAATATCTAAACTCAAAATCTGTTTAGAAGAAAAGAATAGGATTAGAAAAACACAATGAAAAACGAGAATGTGAAATTGTGGGTCTAAGAAAGGATATTAAGAAAACAAAAGCTCTCAATATTAGGTTTGGTAAAGAATCAGAAACCTTAAATGAAATTATCAAAGTGCAACATTCTCCTCTGATAAAGACAGTTCTTGGATATACTGAAGAAGCATCTCAAGCACAGAAGCTGTCAACCTCCACTAAAAGCTATCTTGATGTAGCAAAGAGCAGTGAACAGTTTGACAATCATCAGCAAAGGCATACAATAGATCACTAGGTAAATCAGGTTCAATCTACTTCAAGGATGAACAGAAGCTACAACCAACATCAGGTAAATCATACTCAATCTGCTTCAAGAATGAATATCAATAGAAACTACAATCATTAAGTTAGTAGATTAGATAATTGCAGGAGCTTCTTTAATGGCCAATGTTTTTCATGTCATAACTTTCGACACAAAGCTGCTCAATGTGTTGCTTACAAGACCATCATGACTAGAGAATCATGAAATCAAAGGAATGTGATAGGGATCATGAAAAGGACCTACAATAAATTTTCTCTTCTTGAAAATGAAATAGAATACTCTATCTGTAACAACTTTGGTCATGAAGAATCTGAATACAGGAGTAAATTTTGGAAAACATCTTAGAAGTAACAAACTTCATTAAGTCCCAAAATATGGAAAAAGAAAGAACCAAAAACAGAAAGATGTGGTATAGCCTTGTATGCAGAAGGACAAGAAAATTAGTGGTACATTAACAGTGGATTCTCAAAACACATGACAGGTGACAAAGAAAAACTTCATTCATATAATGCCTTAGAAAAGGAAAAGAAGGTCTCATTTGGAAATGAAACTCCTACTGTCATAAATGGTAAAGGTTTTGTTCTCTTAAAAGAAAATGTTAAAGTTGGGAATGTTATGTATGTTGATGGTCTAAATCATAACCTATTGAGTGTCAGTCAAATGTGTGATCAAGGAAATGAAGTAGTATTCGATCAAATGGATGTGTTGTTTGTGAGCTTGATATAGGAGAAGTGGTTATCAAAGGTATAAGAACTCCAAACAACTTATACATACTCAAGGGAGGACAACAACAATGCTATCTAAGCAAAAATGATGAACACTGGCTATGGCATAGAAGATTGGGGCATCTAAGCTTCTCTTAAATAAGAAAAGCATGAAAATTCCAAGCTATTCGTGATCTTCCTGATATCAAAATTCCAGAAAATATAATATGCAAATCATGTCAATTTGGTAAGCAAACTAGAGCACATTTCCCTGAAAAGGAAGGATCAACTAGTAAGCCTCTTGAACTTGTCCATATTGATTTATGTGGACCATCAAGGAAAAATTCACCTCGTGGAGAAGAATAATTTATATTGTTCATTGACGATTTTTCCAAATGTGTTGGATAGGACTTCTAAATCATAAAGATGAAGCATTTGAAAAGTTAAAAGCCTTCAAATATTTGGTTGAAAATGAATCAGATCGCAAAATCAAATGCTTCAGATCTGATCGAGGAGGGGAATTTACCTCGGATGAATTCTTTGACTTTTGTGAAGAACATGGAATAAAAAGGCAATTCTCCACCACAAGGACTCCTCAACAAAATGGAGTGGTAGAAAGGATGAACATAACTGTTCAATGAATGGCTCATGCTATGCTATATGAGTTTGGAACTCCTGCAACCTTCTGGGGTGAAGTTGTGTTCATTGCCGTCACTATTCTCAACAAAGAAAATGTTTGGGTAAACAACACTCAAACTCCACATGAACTTTGGTATGGTAAGACTCCTACTGTAAAATACTTCAAAGTTTTTGGAAGCAAATGTTACATCAAAATAACTGATGAAAAACTTGGTAAGTTTGAACCCAGAGCAGATGAAGGTATTCTCCTTGGTTACTCTTCCCGAAGTAAAGGATATAAATGTTATAATAAAAGACTTGGGAAAATAATTGAAAGTATTGATGTTGTGGTTGATGAAGCATGCAAAAATCCAAAAAAAATTAAAACTGAATATTATCAAGAAGATGAGGATTATCCTCTCACATCAAATCATACTAATTTTGAAGAAGAAACCAATGAAGCACCAGAAGAAGAGATAACGGTAGAAGAAAATACTCCATCCAGGTATGTTCAGAAAAATCATACAGAAGCTCAAATCTTAGGAGAAAAAGGGGCAGGTGTGCAAACTAGAAGAACCATTGCTGAAGCTTCAAGCTATCTAGCATTAATATCTTCCACTGAACCTCAAAATGTAAATGAAGCATGCAGGGATGAATGTTGGGTCAAGGAAATGAATGAATAACTTGAGAAAATTGAAAACAATAATACTTGGGAATTAGTTCCTAGACCTCATGATAAGAATATCATAGGAACTAAATGGATATTCAAAAACAAGCTGAATGAAAATGGAGAAGTTATTAGAAACAAGGCTAGACTTGTTTGTAAAGGATATTCTCAACAAGAAGGTATACACTTTGAAGAAACTTTTGCACCTTTTGCTAGACTTGAAGCCATCAGAATGTTCCTTACTCTTTCTAGTTTTCAGAAATTCAAAATATACCAAATGGATGTAAAATCTACCTTTCTTAATGGAGACTTAGAAGAAGAAGTCTATATTGAGCAACCAAACAGATTCATTCTTGGAAATGATGCAAAACTTGTATGTAGACTCAGAAAGGCTCTCTATGGTCTAAAAAAATCTCCAAGGGCCCGGTATTACTGTCTTGAAAAATATCTCCATCAACAAGGTTTTTCAAAGGGATCAGTTGATAGCAATTTATACACAAAGATTGACAATAATAAATTGCTAATACTTGTTGTGTATGTTGATGATATCATTTTTGGTAGCAATGAAGAAGTCATGAGTCCAAATTTTTCTTCGGTAATGCATCAAGAATTTGAAATTTCCCTGCTTGGTGAGCTTACATATTTTCTTGGTCTACAAGTTCAACAAAACAAAGATGGTATTTTTCTGTTACAAACCAAATATCTCAAACAGATCGTGAAAAAGTATGGCATGGAAGATTCTAAAAAAGTGTGTACTCCAATGGTAATAGGATGCAATCTCAGCTCAAATGATGAATCAACAATAGTGCATCAACCAACTTACAGATCCATGATTGGCAGCTTGCTTTATCTAATAGGTACCCGACCGGACATCATGCATGCAGTGGGAATAGTTGGAAGATTCCAAGCAAATCCAAAGGAATCACACCTTCAGGCAGTCAAAAGGATATTCAAATATCTTCAAGGAACACAAAATTTTGGTTTATGGTATCCTAGAGATACAGATCTTACACTTCATGCATATACAGATGAAGATTGGGTAGGAAGCGTTGATGACAAAAAAAGCACTAGTGGTGGTGCATTCTATATGGGTTCCAGATTAGTGTCTTGGTTCCACAAGAAACAAAGCTCAGTTGCATTATCTACAACTGAAGCAGAATATGTGGTTGCTGCATCTTGCTACACACAAATCCTTTGGATGATGCAAACATTGCAAGATATTTAGATCACATGTACTCCACCCATCTCCATTCTATGTGATAATACAGGTGCCATTAGTATTTCAAAGAATCCAGTCATGCATTCCAAGACCAAGAACATACCCATCAAATATCATTTTCTACACGAACAAGTGCTTGAACAAAAGGTCAAATTGGAGTATGTTCCCTCCAAAGAATAGCTTGCTGATATATTCACTAAACCACTGCCCAAAGAGACATTTGAATATCTCAAATAGAAGCTGGGAGTATTTTATGCATCATCCTACTATTAAATCCTATCTGTTTTAGAGAAAGGTAGTTATATGGGAGTTTCATGGAGCATAGTCACATACATACACTAGTTTCTGTGGATACAGTCGTGTATATGTTGGTTTGAAGAAAAGCAGTGGGCCAGACTCAGGAAGAAAGGGGTCTAATATGGTTTAGCTCAGGGGGAGCATATTCTTCCAATAATGCATTGTTGGGATTATCTTAGAAGATCTTGGTACAAATTAACATAGTTGTTTTTTATTCAGGTGGAACAGGTTCAGGGGGAGAACATGGTTGCTGGTTGACAAATGCTACTGATGACTATCATGGTCTTGCTTAAGATATTTTGTCTCTATTATATATATATATATATATATATGTCACATGTAAAGGTCATAAAAAGTCCTAATTTGTAACCCCTCTATGCATGGCATGGATGATGTAATGTTTGTGTTTTGACATGTATAAACAATTGTATATCCCCACTTGGGTAAGTGGATGAGTCAAATTTGGTATATCCCCAGTTGATTGGGAGATGGATGTATGTATGAGTCTTTGGTGATGTATGTATAGAGTCATGTTATCTTTTTGCAGACCTTTCTTATGCTCTGGGAGAGCATGGACTCAATCATAGGAGCTCAATCAACACTTCAACATATCAGAGAATTCAGCCGGTACTCAGGGGGAGCATGACCCTTTGCCCTTAATGAAAAAGGGGGAGAGTGATTGGTGTTGTTGTTTCCATCAAGTCCAAAGGGGGAGATTGTTGCCATTATGATACAAGTGATACAGGTGTTGTCCTTGATGGCAACTCACTCAAAGAAAGATTTAATGATCAGAGAAAGGTATACGCAAGTTCACCTTGACAAAGGAGCGTATACACGTGGGTTAGTAGACCAAAAGGTGCATATAACGTACATACGTAGTTTCATAGAAGGAAAGGTGCGTACATGTTGGAAAATTAAGTTTTTGTTTGTGGTATTTGGTCCATGGTATTGGTCCAAGGTATTGGTCCAAGGTATCTAGTCTGAAGTATTGACCCCAGGTATTTGGTCCAAGGTATTGGTCCTAAGTGGTTTTCGACCATGGTATTGAGAAAGGCCTAAAACTATAAAAGGAGGAGAAAGATCATTAGACCAAACTACTCAAGTATTGAATATTTGATGAAAAGCAAGATCTAGTGTATAGGTTATTGGGCTATGGTGCATAGCCGGATTTGAACCAAGGATGAACCTTAACACTTGATGAAGGATGAGACCTAATGATGGGTCTAGATCTTAAGGCTTGAAGTGAAATACCTTTATGTGGTTTGATCATTTATCTGAATAACTACTGCATGTTGTAGTCCATAGATATGATGATCTGGGTATAACTAAAGTCTGGAATTATTGTAATGTTTAAATCATCATTTAAAGATTTGTACACAGGTTCACTTTAGAAAATGCACATATACACGTTGGTTCTACATATAAAAAAAACGTATACATCTTAAGTTTGATTTGCAGATATGTATGCAGGTTTGCCTTGAGAAAAGAGCGTATGCATGCAGGTTTGACTCATGGAAGTAGCGTATACTTTATAAAATATGTTTTAGCTGCTTTTGTTTGTTGTTGTAGTGTTCTAGGTTCTGGCTTGGGTTCTGGTCACTGTATTCTGTTTATAGCATTCTGAAAGATCAGATTGAAGGGTTGTCAAAGTGGTTGATTGATTCAGTTGTGGTTGGTACAAAGGAGATTGGTTGATGTAGATATATTTGATGATTGAATGATGTTATTGATGGATCTAGTCTGAAAATTTATGAAACGTGGTCCCTAGAAGAAAAGAGAAGGTTGTAGGCTCTGTAGGTCGGCACCTACATACTAGTAAACATATCAGCTAGTACAAGAGCTAGGGGGTTGTGGCTCCCTTCCAAAAGAAGCTGGAGAACGAGATAAGGTTGTAGCTTTTTGCAGGTAGAAGCCTGTGTACTGGTATAAGTCTACACTAGTACAAAAATTGTAAAAATAAGTTTCTTATTATTAAAAATATAGAGATGATTGCAGCAGGTGGTTTACACCCACATTGGGTTTCCACCTTATATCTTGTGTTCATATGTGTGATTGTCTGTTCTATTTTTACTGCACCTAGTTATTGTTTATATGATTCTGATGCACTGATTAAAGATCAAAATATGATGAATTAACTGAATCATAAGTTTGTAGGATATACGCTAGTTTCCTTAATCATAGTTGCGTATACATGCAAGTTCCATTAACTTAAGTAGCGTTTATGAATCTGATTATGAAAATGAAAAATTATTGACTTGATAATACTGATTCACCTCCCCTCTCAGTATTATTTCCAACACAAATTTTCCAAGTTTTTTATTATAACATTTATATCCTTTAATTCTGGAAGAATAACCAAGAAGAATCCCTTCATCTGCTCTGGGTTCAAAATTACCAAGTTTTTCATCAGTCCTTTTGATAAAACATTTGCTTCCAAAAACTTTACAGTATTTTGCAGTAGGAGTCTTACCATACCAAAGTTCATGTGGAGTTTGAGTGCTATTTACCTGAACATTTCCTTTATTGAGAATAGTCCCAACAACGAATGCAGCTTCACCCCAGAAGGTTGCAAGAGTTCCAGATTCATTTAGCATGTCTCGAGCCATTTGTTGAACTGTTCTGTTCATCCTTTCTACTGCACCATTTTTCTAAGTTTTTCTTGTAGTGGAGAATTCCCTTCTTATTCCATGTTGTTCACAAAAGTCAAATAATTCATTCGATATAAATTTCCCTCCTCGATCAGATCTTAGGCATTTGATTTTTTGATCTGATTCATTTTCAACCAGAGCTTTGAAGGCTTGGAACTTTTCAAATGCTTATTCTTTATGCTTTAGAAGACCTATCCAACACATTCTGGAAAAATCATCAATGAACAAAATAAAATATTCTTCTCCATGAGGTGACTTTTTCCTTGTTGGTCCACATAAATCAGTATGGATAGCTTCAAGAGGCTTACTAGCTGACCCTTCTTTTTCCATGAAGTGAAATCTGGTTTGCTTACTGATTTGACATGGTTTGCGTATTATATTTATGGGATGCTGATATCTGTAAGATCACGAATAGCCTTGATTCTGCATGCTTTTCTTATTTAAGAAAAGCTTAGATTTCCCAATCTTCTATTCCAGAAACAGTTTTCATCATTTTTGCTTAGATAACACTGTTATTGTCCTCCTTTGAGTATGTATAAGTTGTTTGGAGTTCTTGTACCTTTGATCACGGTCTCTCTTGTATCAAGCTCACGAACAACACATCTGTTTGATTGAAACACCACTTCATTTCCTTGATAACACATTTGACTGACACTCAATAGGTTATGCTTTAAACCATCTACATACATAAAATTTCCATATTTAACCTTTTCTTTCAAGAAAACAAAATCTTTACCTTTTATGACAGCTGGAGTGTCATTTCCAAATGAGACATTCTTTTCCTTTTCTAAGGCACTATATGAGTGAAGTTTCTCTTTGTCACCTGTCATATGTTTGGAGCATCCACTGTCAATGTACCACTGATTTTCTTGTCCTTCTGCATACAAGGCTATACCAAATCTTTCTTTTTGACATTCTTTCCTTCTCCATATCATGGGATTTAATGGCGTTTGCTCCTTTAGAGGTGTTTGCCAAAATTTTCTCCGCATTTAGATTCTTCATGACCAAAACTATTACAAATTGAGCATTCTATTTCATTTTCAAGAGGAGAAAGGTTATTATAGGAACTTCTCTTGATCCTTGTTACATTCCTTTTCTTTGGTGCTTCTTTAGTCATGATGGTTTTGTAAGCAATGCATTGGGCAGCTTAGTGTCCAAAATTATGACATGAAAAAAATTGCCCATTAAAGAAGTTTCTGCGACTATCGAATCTATTTACATGTTGATTGTTGTTTTTATTGATATTCATCTTTGGAGCAAATTGAGTATGATTTGCCTGAGATCAGTCGTGGCTTCTATTGATATTCATCCTTGGAGAAAATTGAGTATGATTTACCTGGTGATTAGCTTTATGCCTTTGCTGACGATTGTCATACTGTTCACTAGTACTTGCTACATCAAGATATCTTTTGGTGGAGGTTAATGAATTTTGTGATTGAGATGCTTCTTCAGTATATCCAAGACATGTTTTTATCAGGGGAGGATGCTGAACTTTGATAATTTCATTTAAAGTTTTTGATCCTTTAGCAAATCTAAGATTGAGAGACTTTGTTTTCTCAAGGTCTTTTCTTAGACTCACAATTTCACATTATAGTTTTTCATTGTGTTTTTCTTTTTCAACAAGTTGGTATGTCAAGGTATCTATGATCATATTCTTTTTTGCTAAATAGATTTTGAATTTAGAGATTTCTTCATGAAAGTTTTCCTCTTCTAAAGCATCCCAAAAATCATCATTGTCATAAGCCATGAGAAGTCTATAATCATCACTATTAGATAAACCATCACTATCCTCTTCTAAACTATCCCAAAAATCACCACTATCATAAACCATGAGAAGCCTATAATCTTGACCAGTTTCATCTTCATCACTATTAGATAAACCATTGCTATCTTCATGAGTATAGTAACTCTTCCTATTCACAACTTGTTTCCTTTTCCATTTTTCATATTCCTTTCCTTTTTCATATTTATCTTTATGAGGACATCTGGTAGCATAATGATCGACTCTACCCCAAGCAAAGCATTTGAAAGGTAGCTTACCTCTGAACCTTCCAGAACCCTGTTGAAGCTTCTTGAAAATTTTTACCTCATCTTCTTCTTCTTCTTCTGAAATGTGTCCTGATTCATTTTGTTCTTCCTTTTCTTTTCCTTTTGCTGAAACTTTAAATGCAACTTCTCTCATAACTGATGGACCTCCTTTTCTCATCTAAAAAGTAGTTAGGATTATGTGAAGCTGTGTCATAGTGATATTCTATAAATCCTGTTTTTCTTCTATGGCAGACAATTTTGATTCAAATTTAGCAGACAAGGATCTCAAAATTTTCTCAGATAAGGTAACTTCCTTTATTTCTTCACCTAGATTCTTCATACAATTAACAACCTCATCTATGTGTAAGAAGTAACTAGCTATACTCTCATCACTATGCATCTTAAGAGTTTCATACTGAATTTTGAGAGTTTGAAGCTTAGCACATTTTACCTAAGAGTCTCCTTCGTAGCTCTGAGCGATTTTGTCCCACATCTGTTTGGCTGATTTGAGTTGCATGACTTTGACAAACTTTGATTGTGACAAACTTCCCAATAAAGTATTGACAGCTTTAGAATTGGTTTCATATTTCTTTTTACCCGCTGTGTCTATAGGAATTGTTGTTGGAAATTTATATCCTCCTTCCACAATTTCCCAGATATTTGTTCCAAGATATTGTAGATAGGTTGTGGTTCTTATTTTCCAATAAACAAAGTTGCTCCCATCGAAGATTGGCGGTCTGATGGATCCCATGCTTTTGTGATTATTCATCTTGATGGATCTTCCTTCAAGCGATCAAGATTCTTCTGAAGGACCTGCTCTAATATCAATTGTTGGAAATAATACTGAAATGGGGCTGAATAAGTATTATTAGATCAAGAATTTTTATTTTTCATAATCAAATTTATATACGTTACTTCAAAGAGGGGAACTAGTGTGTACACACAACTGTCTTTAAGGCAACCAATGTTTATGCACTAAACTTATGGTTCAATTAATTCATCATATGTTGATCTTTAATCAGTGCATCAATACTTCATTAATCATTAAACAGTAACCATGTGCAGTATAACCATAATAAACCATTACACATAAGAAACACACATGAACACCAATATTTAAGGTGGAAACCCAATGTGGGTGAAAACCACATATTGCTGTCATCTATGTCTTCTTTTAATAATAAGAAAACCTGTTTACAATCTTGTACTGGTGCAGACTCATACTAGTACGCAAGCTTCTACCTGCAGAAGGTTACAACCTTCTCTCATTCTCCAGCTTCTACTAGAAGGGAGATACAATCCCCTAGCTCTTGTACTAGCCAAGATGTTTACTAGTACATAGGTGCCAGCCTACAGAAAACTCCACTCTTCCACTGGGGACCACGTTTCATGAACTTTCAGACTGCTCCTGGCAAATATCAAGACATATGAAGACCTTGACTCATCAATAACCCATTAGAAATTTAGAAACTCAAACTTCATCAACCAACATGTAGTTAATCTGAAACAATTAGATCATTGTCATAAGAACACTGTGTTGAACCCAAAAACCTGTATCAACATTTAGAACCAACTGAAAACTAAAAAATTCATGTGTCAGACTGTATACGCTACTTCAATGAAGAAAACCTACATGTACACGCTACTTCCTTTAGCCCAACCTGTGTATACCTATAAATATTTTGAATCATAAAATATCTGAATCACAAACTGTACCAACCAGCGGTGTACTGAACATCTACTGTCAACTTACAGAACTTTACACAAGCAGGAAACATAAAACACTTCTTCTCACTTATATAATCAATCAAATATCAACCTCCTTATGCATTCATATTTACATTCAGATCTAAGAAGACTTCATTGACGGACAACAGTAAATAACAGCAACAATAAATCCGCAATATTGATCTGATAGATCAGTCATCTCTGAACATCAAGCCTTTGTTTTGTATACGATACTTGAAAGAACAGAACCTGTGTGTATACGCTCTTTTGTTGAGATGAACTTGTGTACATATCCGCAAATATTGACTTAGAACTTTGTTGCAATTCCAGACCTCAGACAAACCCAAATCATGATAGATAACGAATAAAACAGACGCAAAACATCAGATCTAGCCTCAACCAATATCAGATCATTCAAGAATAAGTCATTTCAGGTGTCATGATCGTGATCCAATATTGAACTCAAGGTGCACATAAATATTTCAAATCTAGTCCCAAACATAACCTTGCAACATAAAATATACTTCAGATAGAAGTGTTCCTTAGAATCTTATTTAGTTGCCCATCTAACCTTATGATCCTCTCTTTTTTATATAGTGTTTGGCCTTTCTCAATACCATGGACCGAATTCACTTAGGACCAATACCTTGGATCAAATACCACAGACCGAATACCTCAAACTAAATACCTAGGGTCGATATCATGGTCTGAAGATACCTTGGACCAAAACCATGGTTTTCAACATGTATGCCCTTTGCCTTCTGTGGGAGTGTGTGTACGTTATATGCCATTTCTTTTCTAAGTACTTGCATGTATATGCTGCTTGGACTAAATGAACTTGCATGTATCTATTAAACTACTCTTACATCATATTCTTCCTTCAACTTTATTCTGATCAATAGACCTTAGTTACATCTTCCTGATCCTCTATACCACTGCTCTATTGCCTCTAAATATTCCTGTTAGCCTCTTATCAAAACTGAGTTGTCCTGTAGATTCTCCATCAAGGAAAATACTTGTATCATAATTCCAACAAAACGATCTCACAAAGACAAGCCAAGTGATGAGTGAAGGGTAACTTACACCTAAAAACCCTAGAAGACAATCTAACTTCAATCGCACACCAATAGAAGCAAAGAGACAATTGAAACCATGAAAGGAAAAAAATTAAGACAAACACAATGAGGTCGCACTAGAAAAACACTCATAGAGGTTGAGGCACATTGAAAATGAGAAGAAACCCTATTTTTTTCCTATCCTTTGGGATTAGCGCACTTGTGAAAGGAAAAGTAGCGCTAAAAGGAAAAGAAACATGACGGTTAATCCAAAATTGGTGCTGGCAACACTTCTATAATACCTGAAAATGCATTAGGAAAGGAAAAGAAGCAAAAAACAAAAAGTTTCAAAAATGAGACCAGACTCAACACTCTCAAGCAAAACCAATGATTGTATAAACCTACAGTGATGCACACAAGCCGATAAATAGACGATTGGTCAAACTAATCAAAGGATCAAATTGAAGAAAGTGATGGAATATTATATCTTCCTTAGTGGAGTCGCCATGATTTTGTGTAGGTAAATCCTCTCTACAAACATAGATAATCCCTCTAGCCCAATGAGTGGGTCTAGCAACAAACGAGACAATCTACAAGACACTTTTCTATATTACAATTGAAATAAGAGAAGAGGAAGAAGAGCTACCTTGCTCTGATGCTATAATGCACTCTTTTATTGAAGATCTTGATCACTTGCTCCTCAAGACCAGTCCTCACTGCTCATAGCATTTGAATACCTACGCAAGAGGCCAAAGAAAGGACAAAGCATAAAAGTGCAACAAGCATAACAAAATTTAATCCACTTAACAGATCAAGGAGAATTAAGATAAAATAGGCATTGACACAAGAATTTATGGAAAGTGAACCAACAATTGTATATATTAATAAATAAAAAAGGAAACATACAACCCATGACTTGATGTTAGTAGCCCTCCTTGAGTGAATGTCCAAGTCCAAGCTCAAGCTCTCCAAGCACTCCTTCTCTAACCAAGTTGAATAGCATGTATACACTATCTCAGCATATAGGTGCAAATAATCACAGACCAACCATTTGGTAATGGAGGGGAATGAATTTATAGGCAGGGAGAGGGAGTTAGAATCTCACCAAACATTGGGGAAGGTCCTCATCTCAAGGAGGAAATTCATAGGGATAAGATCAAAGGGTAATATTGGGAGAATTTGACCACATTCACAATGTACAACATCCAATTTGCCATGATGGAAGCCTCTAGATCACGAAGATTCTCCTCCTATTTGGGAAAACTTTCCTTTTATGGTTCAACACAAGTATATAGGCAAAAGTCACATTGGTAGCGCAAGGATCATATGGTGCAACCTGCCATTAGAATGAGAGGGCAGTGTCACAGTCGTGCTGACCTAGAAATTAGGGTTTTGAGCTCATTTTTCTCAGGGAAGGCTCAAGGAAAATTTTCATTAGTTATTCAGGGAGGATCTGGACTACATATTAGGATGGGTACATTGCATAGTTTTCAAGGTTTTGGCACTCCAAGGTATGACACAAGGAAGTGCAGGAGGTGTGAAAAAATACTTTGTAATGTGACCCAAAATCCAAAAGAGAAGGGGGTGGGCGGGGGGTTATAAGACTAGATACTATATTTGAGGTTTTCAATGAGATGATTGTTGATCTTAAACTTATAGATTTGGATACCAAGAATGGGATCCATACTTGGAACAATAGAATGGGCTGACAACATTAGGTGGCGTGTCGTCTAGACAAATTCCTCATCTTTGAGGATCTACTCCTAGGTGACTCATTTATCAAAGCATCTATATTTCCCATTCTAGGCTCAGACCACTTGCAATATGTCTAGATATCACTATCCACTCCCCTCCTAAAAATCACCTTCTTCAGTTTGAAGTCTTTTGGCTATGTCACCTAGGATTCATAGAGAAATTAGAGCGGTGGGAGTGCTTGGAAGTGCCACAGGGCTAAAAAATGCAAACCTTCCAATGAAAGCTCAAGGTCCCATTGTAGTGGTTACAATCACCCTCCAAAATTTTGACATGCACCCAATTTCGGAGCCTCCCTTGAAAGTTTCACTTGATGACTGCACATGCTCATGTTCACTGCATGAGCTCATGTGAGTTTTTCCATCTACCTTTCTTGTTCATTTCATTCAAGTTTTTACATGTTGGTGTCTAAGTCATGCTTGCGACCATGTTTTGGTTATGCTCAATGTCTCCGCTTCGTATGTGCTTGCTTTGTTCGATATGAAAGCATCTATCGCACTCACACATGAAGTCATATTCACTGTTGCACAAGCGTCATCTCGATCAATGAATGGTTAATCATGAGTCTTCTGCTTGTCACTTGTACCGTCAGTCAATCATGTTGAACATGTGTGTCCGGATGGGTTGAGTTGTTTCATCGTTGAGTCATGTGAGTGTGTGTTTGTATGATCACCTATGCATCTTTTGGTTGTTCAAACACTTCGTTATTTTTACTAAAGTTTTGACGACCAAAATCCCCTCTAATAGCTAGACCATCACCTCGCCATCCACTCGATTGATTGTCAACTAGAACACTGTAGAAGCACCAAGCTAGTCTTTTCAAGTTGCGTTGCCGAGAAGCAATTCAATCAACTCTTCTGCTGGCCACCGGGACAGTCGGACCCAACAGTCACCCCAAGGTTGACTCCCCTAAAAAATTGTGCAGAGGTCACTGACCTTACTCGCTCAGCTGTCTGAGGAAATTGCGTAGATAGGCCAGATAGAAGCCAAGTTTCCATCCCTGTCTCCCTTAGAAAATTGCATAGTTTTCCTAGTCAGTCATCCCGACAGTCGACATAATTCTCATCTCAGAAATTAGGCAATTTTCATGAGCAGTCCTTCTACTGCTCAGTAGTCTGCTCAGCTCAGAAATTGTATAGAGATGATCACCAGGCTGGCCTCCCGGTCTCAATGTAGTTTCCTCTGCCAGCAACTCCTAGCAGCAAACTGCCAGTTCCCTCCAGGAATTTCGCAGTTTCTACTCCCTGTGACCAGGCAACCAACTGCCAGTTCCCTTTGGGAATTCTATAGTTTTGGTTGCTAGTGACCCAAGTAGCCAACTACCAGCTCCCTCTGGGAATTTCACAGTTTTGGCTTCCAATCTCCTGGGCAGTTTGTCCCAAAAACTACAAAATCCTTGCTTTCTGACCCTCCTTATAGCTGTTGGCATTATGACATAGGTTTTGTCATTGATGGCAACTCACTCAGATGACAGATCACAATTCAGGCTCTCAGAATGAAGGAAAAAGAGATATACACAGGTTCCACTTAACCAAGTTGTGTATACACGTAAGATAGCTGATCAAAAGGCGCGTATGCGTATGCACGCACTTTCATGCAAGGAAAAGTGCATACATGTGGGAAAACGTGTTTTTAGTCCATGGTATTTGGACCTATGGTTTTGGACAATGGTATCTTGTCCAAAGTGTTGAACCCAGGTATTGGGTCCCAAGTATTGGTTCTAAGAGGTTTTGGACCACGGTATTGAGTAAGGCCTAAGACTATAAAAGGGGAAGAAGATCATTAGGCAAAGGCACTCAAGCATTGAATATATTATGAAGAGCAAGATCTAGAATACTGGTCATTGGGGTTATGGTGCATAGTTGGATCTGAACCAAGGAGGAACCTAAGCGCTAGAAGAAGAATAAGTTCTATTGATGGTTCAAGACCTTAAGTCTTGAATAGAAGTATCTTTGTGTGATTTTGATCTGTTATATTTGGCGCATGACTTGATCTATAAATTTGAAAATTTGGGTATAACTGATGTCTAAATAATTGAAAAGGATAAATTGTCTTTTATAGATCTGTACACAGGTTCGACACAACAAAGGAGAATATACACGCTGGTTCAGTAATTCAAAACAGTGTATACACTAGTTTTCCTTAATACAGAAGTGTATGCACGCAGGTTCTTCATCTTGAAGTAGCATACGTCTCATAAAATATGTTTTAGGTACTTCTATTTATTGATGCAGTATTCTAGGCTCAGGATTGGTGTCTTGTTACTGTTACTATATTCTGAGAAGTGATTGATTGATTCAGTTTTGGTTGGTACAAAGGGGGGTTGGTTGATGCAGATACATTTGATGTTATTTATGGATCCAGTCTGAAAATTTATGAAACATGGTCCCTGGAAGAAAAGAGAATGTTGTAGCCTTCTGTAGGTCAGCACCTACGTACTAGTACATCAGCTAGTACAAGAGCTAAGGGGGTTGTAGCTCCCTTCCAAGAGAAGCTGGAGAATGAGAGAAGGTTGTAGCCTTTTGCAAGTAGAAGCCTGTGTACTGGTATAAGACTGCACTAGTACAAAAATATTATAAAAAGAAGTTTCTTATTAACATGAAGATAGAGAAGCATTGCAGCAGGTGATTTTCACCCACATTAGGTTTCCACCTTATATCTTGTGTTCATATGTGTGATGATCTATTCTGTTTCCTGTTCTTATGGTTAATGAAGTTTTGACGCATTGACTAAAGATCAAATGGATTAATTAAATCTTAAGTTTACTGGTTATACGCTAGTTGCTGTAGACACATTTGCATGTATACGCTGGTTTCAATATCTGAAGTAGCGTATATCTAAGTTTGAAAATGAAAAATTATTTGACTTGATAATACTGATTCACACCCCCTCTCAGTATTATTTCCAACAACAACCCTACCTGTTCCTCTAGAAAATTGTGCAAATTTTTCCTTCCAACCCCTTCTTCCCACTCGTTTCGGAAACTGTGCAGACCGTGCTTACCTTGCCTTCCTTCAGCCCAAACTGTCCCTCACAAAATTTGCATAATTTTTCCTTCTAGCTGAGCCAAACCTTGTAGACAGTCACTGTCGACTTAGATTTCCCATCTCCATCACTCAGTGGCTCTTACGCAATTTTCATCAGTAGTGCCCGTAGCCATCATATCGCTTCACAACCCTGCTGCCTCTCCGAGTCCCCTGCATTTGAAATGATCATGTGTCATGGTAGAATAGGAGGATTTGGATTTGATGTAATCTCGTTATGAGTGACTACAGGTACAGGTACACCAACAAACATGACAAGACAACGAATGTGATGAATGAAGGGAGCACATGTAGAAGGAAGTGCTCACCAATGGAAAAATGAATGAATATGCACCTTTGCGAAAAAATGAGCCTGTCAAGCCTTCCAACATGCAAGCAAGGGGAAAAATCTCAAAGCTTCATCAAGTCAACCAAAGACCATCGAAGACTCCACACACTTCACCATGTGGAGCTGAAGCTGTGATACACCATGAAGACATCCATCACCCAACATCACTGTAGTTCGACATGCATTCTAGCAGCAGCATGAATGTACCAACACTGTCATGTTGAGTCATGTCCATAGTCATGTTTCCCACATCTATACTATGGGCTATGTTGTTAATCAATGTGATGTAACATGGAAGTCCAGGAGACCCACTTGTTGAAAAAAGAGTCATGTAAGTCGAAAAGTCATGGAAGTCAAATGGTCATGAGGATAGTCAAATAGCCACAAGGGTTAGTTTCACCCTTGGCAATAAATACCCCTCATTTGTACATGAAAATGACTTTTTCACCTCAGCCCCTTCCACATATCCAAGAGAGTTAGTAATTTTTTCTTTGAGGAGTAAGTAGTGGCTCCAACGCCCCGCACTCATGGTTAGTGATGTATGGTGTAGCGATGTGTCTTGGAACTTTCACCTAATTCAGAAGTCTGCTAATAGGCCAACATGTTTTCACACATGTATTTTAATTTTTGTAAGACTAATCTTTAACACTTGTGATGCATGTTGCTTTAACTTGTGTTCTACATTTGAGTTATTTCACTTGTTGTAAGACATTATCTATTAATGGAAATGTGTTACATATGTTGTTAACGCTGTCTCACCCATGTAGATGACTCTCTCGGACACCAGACATACCTTTCACATAAAAATTGTTGTAACAACCATTGCACTCTTTCAGAGTTATCCATTGAGTATTGTCCATGTTATCTTAGCTTGTGTTTTGTGACTGCTACATCCGTGTAGACTGCTCCTCTGGAAGCTATGCATGTCTTGTTGTGTTGTGTGTTCCTAGACAAGTTGGAACTTCATCCCAACCAACTTGGGACTCACTCCCACCCTCTCCCTCAACAATGAAAGAACCATTGACACAAGTGACACTCACACTCACTAGGCACACGAACCTCACTTCTCGGAGACAAAGCAGACCACTTTCCTCTGCTGATAAGCAAGAGTTGGGGCAAGTCCTTAAGACAATGAAAACCAGGCCATCATGCCGGATGGGACTCCCACACAAAATGGTGTGATGTTTAATTGGGACTTCATACCGGGGTGATCCCATAAATGTTGGTGGGTCCAACACCATCAACAGGTCCTCAAACTAAAACTCAAACTCAAAATGTGGAATACAGAAGAGTTTGGGAATATCTTTGAAGAAATACATAAACTAGAGGAATAGATGGAGCAGATCTAGGCTCAGATTATTCAAGAAGGAAGATTTGAAACCCCGGTGATGGAAGAAGGCATCTTAATAAACTAGCTTGAGGAGAGGCATCAGCAAGAAGAAGTTTTGAGGTGGCATAAATCTAGAATCCAATGGCTAAGAGAGGGAGAATGAAACACCAAGTTCTTCCACTGTTCTATGATTAGCCATCGCCTAAATAATCATATCACCTCTCTCATATCCAGGGATGGTAATCGTCTTGAAATCCACCAAGACATGGAGAAAAATTTGATCTCTTTCTTCTTGAACTTACTAACATAGGATGTGAAATACCACCCAGAGGGCATAGAAAGGGTAAATTAATGAATCCTCACTTAGTGACTGAATAGCACAATGCGCCCCTAATTCATCTAATATAAGCCTGAGAAGTGGAAGCAGTCGTTAAAGAAATGCTTGGGAAAAAATCCCCTAGCCTAGATGGGTTCACTTCTGAATTCTTCAATGGGTGCTGATCCTTTATGGGTACTGAAGTAGTAAATCTGGTTGAATAATCTTGATGTACATATGGTAAGGTTTTAGTGCTACATTTCTTACTCTTATTCCTATATCCAATGCTGTCAGTGACCCTAGTGGCTATCATCCCATAGCTTTATGTAACGTGATGTACAAGATTCTATCTTCTATTCTTGTTCGTCATTAGAAACCCATTCTAGATCAAATTATTATCCAATAACTATTCGGCTTCGTAGAGGGATGACATATCCTAGAGGAGGTAGTATCCACCCTTGAAGTCATCCACTCCCTTAGACATAGTAATCATCCTGGCAGGTTGATGAAGCTGACCTCTTTAAAGCCTAAAACCGTCTCATTTGGCAGTTCTTTCTCTCCGTTTTTTCGGAAATTTGGATTCGCAGATGAATGGATTCATTAGATCCACTCTATGATCTCCATAACATTTTTTTTCAATTATTATTAATGTGTGCCTATGACTACCTTTATCCTCACGAGTGCTTTGGCAGGGAAACCCTATCTACTCATTTCTGTTCATCATTGTTGCAGAAGGATTGGGACGTTTAATAAGTAAAGTAATGCACATAAATTATATATCAAGCCTCCACAACCTAGGAACATATATAACCATGTATCATAAGCATTTTTTCGATGACAATTTGTTGTATGGCGAATTCTCTATCCAGGAAGTAGTGGAATTTGATGGCATTCTTTTGGAATTCCAAGAAACTTCAAGTATGCTCCTTAAAAAGGATAAGTCTCATCTTTATTTCTTTCACACTCTAAAACCTATGCAACAAAACCTTACATGCATTCTAGGAATATCTATAGATTCTCTCCCTTCGAAATATCTAGGCATCTCCCTAGTGTAAAATGCCCTACATATAGCTTGCTGGAGGGACATATGTAACAAGCTCTTGAAAAATTTATCAAATTGTTCTGGGTGCTAAACCTAGTCGATCATGCTACCCTTCCCAAAGCAGTCCTTCTAGTCATCCATGTATACCATATTTCATTCCTTCTATCTCCTAAAAGCATCTATAAGGACCTAGTTTTAATTTTTTGTAAGTTCCTATGGAAAGGGGCTAAATTGGAAAAACAAAAATGGTCATTAGTGGCATGGGATAAGATCTATCTCTTGGAGACTCATGGTGTTCTAGGGCTTCGGGATCCACAGGAACTAAATGTGGGGATGAGTGCTAAGATCTGGTGGAGAGGGGTATAAGGTGGCACTGAGTAATGGAAGAATATATGGAGCCAAAAATATGGACAAGGCATATCTCAAGCCTCTCATTTGTGGGATCCCTCTGTGCCTACTAGATCAACCATTATGAACTTAGCCATTCGAAACATCTATCTCATCCATGACAATTTCTTTTGGGAGATTAGAAATGGCTCCACCGCAGTCTTGGCAGCGATTTCCACACTTAAACCAGAATATCTCCTTGTAAGGATTGAAAGAGACTCTGGAACAACATAATATTAGGATAGTGGCATATTTTTTTTCCAGAGGATCCTTCCTAATTAGAATGACATGTCTCGGAAATAGACCCAGATTGGTAGGTAGAAGGTCTTTTGGAATGCTAGGAAACTATGAATCAAAGACTTTTGTAGTGTCATATCCCTATTTCCCAAGAGATGGATATGATTTTATGGGGTTACAACTCATGGGGCTTGTTCTCTACTAAATAGGCCTATCTTCTTATGACCAAGATTCATGACTTGTAAATTGGAAATCTTTGGGAAAATTTTTGGAGATGAAAGCTATGGCCAAAAGTCTCACATTTCCCATGTATAGTGGGAAGCAAACACATTCTAACTTGGGATTGGTTTCTCAAAAAAAGTTTTGTCGCTTCATCCTAATGTCCAATGTGTAAACAACATGAGGAGACAATGAATCATCTATTGAGCACCTGGCCAATTGTGGAAACAATGTGGACATAGACGGGTAATATGTTTAGTCCATTGGATCAGGAGAGTGAGGATATACTTACTACAATTGTTAATTGGCAGAGAGCACACTTCAAAAATCCTATAGTAAACAAAGCTTGGATCATAGTCTTGGGCCTACTTCCTTGGAATACTTGGAAGGAACATAATCATGTCATTTTCCACAATCAGACTCCCTCAAGTTATTCCATAAGGAAAAAGGTAAAAGAAAATTTACAGGAAACTATCCCGGTGGAAAAACGGGACGATGAGGATTAGAAGGCAGAGTCGTTTGAAGCAGTGGTTCTTTCCTCTCTCAATTCCCCCCCTAGATGAAGTTTCAGTCATCCTCATTTTGGGCATGAAATCCTCCCAAGGCATGTTTTGGGGCTTAAAGCCCAAGTTTTGACTAAGTCCAATGTAAAGACTCCGCGAATTGTGGGCACGAAGCTGTAATAGAGCCATAGGGTTGTCTGACCTTGTTTTTGCAATGTAATGTTGGTTTGTAATGTCATTTTTCAAGTAAGAGAGATAGAATCTAAGAATGAATCTAAGGAATCGATGAAGTATTGAGTCGAAGTGTATGTCGTGTCGTTGGGTCGTAGAGTAGGAGAAGGCTTTGTAGTTGAGTGTGCAGAGGCCTAGTAGTCCGTAGCTAAGTGCAGGGTGTTATTACTATGATAATTATTTTGAAGTAAAAAGAAAGAAAAACTAAAGGTAACCACAAAACCACTTTTGGATATCAGGACCTAGCCTTTCCTGATGCTCAGAGAGGGCTCTCTCTTTAAAATTTAACTTTGTTTTAGTTAAGATGTTTTTAGGCTAGTTATGATTGTTCAAGGGGTTTTTGATTTGTATTTGAGATTGGGTGGTGGGATCTCTTAGACAGATGGATAGAATGATGTATTTTAAACCATTTCGCTATGGATTCAAACAGTAAGGAAGAAAAACTGGACTAACTCACTAAAGGGAATGTTCCAAGGGCAAGATAGCAGAGTGTTTTTCAGATCTTTGAGACAGAGGAGTGAAAGGTTTTCACTAGGGGTGAGAGAGAAGTTAAGGGTTCTCAGACCCAGATAATGAATGAGGAATGAAGGGATAATAAAGCTCAAAGGGAAATTAAGAATCCTTTAACCTGGATATTCAAGAAATCAATATAAACCAAAGATAAATAAGAATTCTTTAATTTAGATATCAACATAAAACATTTAGATGTATAACTCTTAAAACAAAGTATAATTAAACAAGTTCTGAAGTATTATTCTCGTTATAACATTTAGATTGAGAAACACATTAAATATTATGAAGAAATTTGAGAGAAATAACAATAACACATGAAAATACTTGTATGAAATTCGCTCAATGCATGAATCCTTGGAAATAAATGATTTTTATTTATCGATCTAGATTGCAACAAATGATACAATAACCTTCTGGGTCTTCTGATAAAAAAGTATATAGAAATGTCTAATAGAATCCACCCTACATACTTTGAATTTTGAAGTATTTATACAAATGGGTTTACAAAATATCTGAAACAGTATCCAGAACTAATCTAGGAAAAATTAAATATCTTCATGCAAGAAGATAGAGACAACTATTGAACTGTTTCATGCTGTCCCTTTTATTTTGGTTCTGCTAGCTTTGATCTTTTACGTTGGATGCTTCATTTACTTTAGCCTTTCATTTGATACACTTTGACTCTTCTGATATTTCAACATCCTTTTACCGTGTTGTTTTACTTTTACTATACATTAACCTTTTTACTGCATATTTCTATAGTAAATCAATAAATTTCTCCCATGTTTCAGCATCAGGTAATTGGATTTTTAGTATATTTCTATATGGTTCATCTGCCTCCGTGTATTTGGAAAAAATAGGCTTATTGATAATCAAGTGTTTTACCTCATGCTAGAGGCAAAACAAGTTTTCAAATGTTTGGTAGAGTACTTTTCCTGTTGGCAATGCCTTCATTGATGATGTATTTACTTGATCTTTTGCTACCTCTTTTATTTTCTTATTGTAATCGTCCTATGTCATCATCTTATCATTTATCACTAAGGGATTGGGTAATCCCTTTTCTCTCAAAATCTAGAGCTTATCCATAAATCTGTCAATGGCTAGCTGCATATTTTGACGCTTATCCTCCAAGTTTTGCTTCAAGTTCCTCTTGGAGAGGACCTTTTTGACCTCCAAAATTGACTCTGTTCTATCCTCTATTTCCAATTCCTGCAGCTCATACTTATTCTTGGTGTTAAGGAATTGGATAATTGTGACAACCTCCTCTGGAATTTGTCCTAATTTTGCTTTCACTTTCTGGATGGCCTCTGTAGCCAGCTTTATGAAATCTGTTTGCTTGAAAATCACCTGAATAGATGGCCAAAGATCATTGACAGAGTAAATGATATTATACCACAACTGTTCCTTAGACTGCCCAAGGGATTATTTCAGTGTTAAGTCATTTTTCAAGGCTTTCAATCTTTCACTCATCCTCATAGCCTTTTGCACTTCTTCTTTTTGCATGATTTTGGAAAGCTTGTAATCAATTTCCAAGCTTGTCACTTTCTCTTTGATCTTATTCATCTATGTGGTTTGTATGGACATTTATTCCATATATTTAACCAATTTTCCTGCTTCTTCACCTCATATACCTATTTTTGATGTATATGTTGTAGAAATCGGTAGTGTTTTGGCCATTGGAGCCATGGGAGCCAATGAGGCTGCCAATGTGGAAGGGAACAACCGTGGTAATTGTTTGGATGAAATTTACCAAGGCAGTGTCAAGATCAATTTGTTTTAATTGGATTAAGCTATCCAATTCCTTTTATGTCTCCCTCAACTGATCATTTAGTTTAAGGACTAAGTCCATCAACTCTTCATGCTTAGTTTAGCTTTCCAAGGCTTCCTATGGCTAGGGGTGCTGTAGTTGAGGTATCTTTACCTGTTTCTTGAGGGGTGCAATGTCATCATTTTTGTTTTTGATTAATTGTTCAATAGCCTTGATATATTTGGGATCATTTCCCAATTCAATTACCAAGTCTTCCAAAGACTTGATTATAGTGTCTTTGGACTGTGATGAGGCCTTTTCCAACTGATACTAGGCCTAATGTTATTTCATGAATTCTGCAACTGATGCGCATCAATGGCCTTTCCTGTAAGGGTGGAGTGAATCATTTCTCCAGCCTGCTTTTGAAATTCAATCTAGTCAATGGGATGGATATCCCTTGCCAATACTTCAAAGTCTATCTTCTTGAAATCTGTTGATGTTCTCGGTTATCGTACAGTTGGCTTCATGAAGGACATTTGCATCTTTCCTTCCTTGATGTCAAAAGCTGACATCAACCTACTTTGATTAGGTGGTTTGAGCTTGTAATATCGTTCATACGATTCCACCTTCAGTTTCTCATTTCTCATTTTAATCTCCTTGAAGCTATCCTTAATGCTCCTATCTCTATCAGTAGGCTTATTGAATGAGGAGACTTTTACACTGCGTTGGCTTTCTAAAATTTGAGTTTTTGATGTAGATGGCTCCTATGTTTCTCCAGATGGAGTTGTGCCTTTGCTCATTTCTAACTTAGTATAAATTATTTCTACTGAACCTTCTATGTCTTCCTGTTCTGAAATAGGATTGAGCCTAGGCCTTTTGCTCTGGCTAGCTTCATACTATACATTGGAAGTGTCCATACCTAAGCTGGAGCCTTCCTCTCTGTTCCTTTTGGGATTCTTGTCCTCATTCTGAGGAGTTTGTAAAATAGGATGGGTACTCATGGTTCCTTCTTGCTCTAGTACCTGCAGGAATGAGCTTTCATCAAGCTGTTTCTCTAAATCAAACAAGGTATTTTCAACATCTACCTTTGTACTATCCCTGTCTATGAGAGTGTTTTCCAACCACTCATTGATTGGCATATCTCTCTATTACTAGTATAGGGTGATGAATATAAGGTCCCAACTTGACCTTTTTCCTTATTTTGGTTATAAACCCTTGAGGGTCATACCTCCACATGAAACTATTCTTAAACTTCATTTGTTGCGGAATTTGATCTGCTTCCTCTCCTACCTCTCTTGTATTACAAATAAATGGGCCTAACTGGTTTTTGATCTTGAACTGAGTCTTTTTCTTATATGAAACAAAGTTGATATCATCAGAGTTCATTATCTACCTATAATATTCCAGAGAAAATAACCTCATGGGGAGGTATTTGGGCAGTTTGTATGAGGTAAGCTAGCAACAATAGATTCTTATATCGATGTGATTTTGGTAAAGGTGCCAATCTACCACCTTACTTTGTTTGGACAGTTCGAGAACTCTTTTGGTTTCTTGGCTAATTATGGGTGGAGGGCTTCCTGTTAGCATGGTCATGACTGGATGGAAAAAAGAGTCAATGAAGTCTATGTAGGTGTATGATGATGAATACCTGTGGAATAGTGGTGTCCAAAATATAACAGACCTGGGCTGGGATTTAGTATCCAACTTCTCGATGGTGAAGGGAAATATGTATGACTGATAATACAAAAACATGTGGTAAAGTGCATATGAGTACTTGAATACTCTCTCATTGTGCATTCTAGTAAATTTTTCATGCATCCTTTCAGCTATGAACTGGGCATAATTATACAAAGTAGCAGGAGCCTTTCCTGGGGTGAAACTGGACATGAAGGCTAGGATGAGCTCATCAATGTATTGATCTATGGTATAGCCCAAAATATATGATATCATGTTTACAATTTGATTGCCTCTTTCAGAGAAAATGGTAGAAACATATGGAGGGACATTTGTAGGAATGTGTTGCTCCTATATAATGAAAGTTTGGAATAATTGGGCCAGTCTAGACAAGCTCAATTTTGTATACTGGTCTAACGAATCCCAAATGGAGAGTGGGGTCAGGTTTGGACTTGCAACATTTAATTGATTGGCTCAACTGTAATAGTGAACAAGACTTTTTGGTCTGGGGAGACTATAGCTTTCTCATTGGGAATGTAATAAGAATGGCACAAGTGCACAATCTTGGGAAAAACATGTACTTGTGGAAACTAGTATTTGGGCAAACTGGACTCCCAAAGGCCAATGTCATTAGTATGGTTTGGATATCTTTCCTTACTCCAACAATGAATTTTGAGTAGGAGTGTATAAGCAACAATGTCTTTGATTTGAAAATCCATGTCTGCCAGGGGAAGGTGGTCAAGGTCCAAATCGGGGGTTGACACTGGTCTGACATAAATGGTGATGAGGGCATCCATAATTTAGTTCTTGTGGATTTCAATTTGACTTTCGCGGGTTTATATCAGAGGTTTGAAGGTAATTTGGAAGATTTTAGAAGGGTTTTGGGTATTTAAGTCTAGTACACTCTTCAATTTTAAAGTAATTTCAATTAATTTTACTCAATTAAAACACTTTAAAGACTAAATGTTTTCAAATTGAAAGGTTGTCTAGTAATTTCTCTTCAAATACTTGGAATTCGGGTGAAATAACCTCAAATTTGTGTTATTGGCAACTGTAGAAGGTTGAATGGGCTTTGGTATGGAATGAGAGCTTGATTGGGGTCTCTGCAACTTCTTCAGGAGTGAAATTGAGGTCAACTAGTAATTTCAAGGTTTGAAGGTGTCACAATGGCTTGCAGAGGTTCACAAAGAAATTGATCAAAAAAGGCCAAATATGGCTTCTCAGCCTTTTTATTGAACAACAGTCATTTTTTGGTGGGTGAATTACGAATGAATAGTGGGTAGTTTTTAGGGTTGGGTGGGGAGGTGGTTTCCCAAGCCATCGCACTGCGTTATCAAGGAGGTTGTATTTTGGTGAGGTCACCCGATCTACCTTAATGCTTGGCACGTAGTAGACAGGGGTCTTGGAAATACCACTTTATTGGGTGGGTAAAGGTCAGATATAGGGTGAACCCGATATGGATGTGAATCGTTAGATTTGAGTGTTGATGATAGGACGATAGTCGGGTGACAAATTAGCACGGATGAAATGGGAAAAGGTTTTGGGGGGCCTGGGGATTTAATTAATGGTGGTTTATGATTATTATGGAGCTAAACATGGGATTAAATGGTCGGAAGAGGTTAATGGAGGAATTATCTTAACTTTATGGAGAATTGCTGACTTAATAGGGGTTTGTTAAGGGGATGGGGGAAAATATAGTTTATAGTTAAACTAAGGGTAGGGGTAATGTATATGGGGATTTATTTATATATGAGGAAAAACGGTATATCGGGAACTATATTATTAAGTTAGAAATTAATATGAACTGAAATGAGCAGAATGAAAATAATACTAAGTATAATGTAATATTTGCGCCTTTCCTTTACATACACTTATTCTTGAGATAAAATATTTTTGTGGGTATTTTGAGTGAAATGGAATTTAACATGGGGTTTTTTTACTTTTCATAGGCAAATGGAGTTTAACCTTAGGAAAAGGGGTTGTATTAGGGTAATGAAGGGAAATGAATTGTATGAAGGGAATTCTAACACTTGATGTCCATAAGTCATTAAGTCGAGGGTCTAGTCCAACCAAATGTCAGAGAAATGCTCTGAGCCTTTATGACTTGAAGGATTTTTAGTACTAGAACATACTTGTGGATGAGGAAATTAGTAAGTATAGGGATGAAATGAATGAGGGGGAGTCAATTAAATGAACTTGTAAACCTCTATTTTTGCTTTCTTAATTGCTCATGCAAATTGAAACATATGATTAAGCATGATAAATGTGCTTTTGTCCAATCAACCTTATACTTTAGCAACCTTTCTTCTACTTACCTATTACTTACCCTAACATTTTTTTATTCACTTATTTGGGTGCATTTAGGTTAGCAAACCATTTTCTTTCCTTTTCTTTTATAAAGCAAACTATCTAGTTCTAACCTTATATTTTCCAAGGGATCAGATTAAGCTGATAAGGCCCTTTTATTTTCTCTACCTATCTAATGATCTGTGAAGATTAAGATGTTTGGTCATATTGTATTCTGTAATTGTATACATAAAATTCAAAGCATGAAATAGTCAAGGTTAAGAAGTTTCACTACCATGGGTTGTGGCATGTATGACAAGCTACACACAACCATTATTTGTAGAAGAAGTAAAATAGTAGTGGCATTTAGACTTACACACTTTCATGATCCGTTTTTGTGTTTGGGGTTCATATAATTTCATTTTTTGAGCTTTTCTTATTGTTTTTGTGTTATAGACATTTTTGGGCACTGCAACGCCAATCATAAATTTCCATAAACCAAGGGCTCTTAAGTCCCTAAAAGTGTTGTTCCAACCCCTAAAAGAACAAGGTCAACTGATTACATCATCTCCCAGAAGTTCTCCATGAAAAACTACTCAGAACTGGTCAAAACTAGACCATCTCACCTGCTCCATGGTCAAAGTGCGCTGCATCCCACCTAAATGCACATGGGAGGTGCGATGCATACTGAAAAGCCCTTCTATGGGGTGCGATCGGCAAGAGTGGACAAATGGCAAAGTCAATTTGCGAGGTGGAAGATCATGGAATCTTCCAGAAACTTCTCCTGTGACACTTGCCTCTCTGCATTCGCCCAAGGATGAGTAAGAGATCATCAATCTCCAAGTGGAATCAAGAACTATCAGAGAGAGGACACTAATAAAATCTCAGAAGCTGACTCACCCCCCTTGCAAACATCTATATATGGATCCCTCATCCCAGACATCTAGGAGGCTGGAATTTTGTATCTTGTAAGGAAGTGCTACTGGTTTCTTGGTGCAACATCATAGTGTTGGGTGATCTAAGCTTTTCATGAGGTGAAGAAGGGATTTCTTACTAAGAGGATGACGCTGGGTCAGAACAATTGGTTGTAATCCTCTTTTCTATTCTTGATTATTAATAAAGCTATTCAAGCTTTCCTCCGCATTTTTGTATGATTGATGATATATGCATTTGTGTGGTCAATATATATCTGGCCCTATATTGTTTATGATAGTAGATCTCTGTTCTTGGATAGTATTATGCTGCTTTGATTCCACAGGTGCTCTTTGAAGCAGGGTAGACGAGGAAGCGAGTGGTAAATATCTATCAGAAGGGAGAGGAATCAAGCAAGGAACCAAGCGCAAGACAGAGGTTGGTCTCCTTTATTCCCCTCTTATCTACTTCTCATAAAGGAAAATGAAAGTGGTTTTAGTTTGTTTGTTTCTAAGGTAGCTACCAACCTTAATGGGACTAGCAGCTCTGTATAGACACTAGATTTCCCGATAACATTTTTTCCTTTAATATTTCGTTTAGGATACACCCTCTACATTTTTTAATTTTTAATATGGAAAACATTTGCAGAAAGCAAAGGTATGTACAATATTACAAGATTTACTCTCAGCCAATTAAAAATTATAAATCCTATCACCATAGGACTCTAATAGTGGCTCCACATGGGGATGACATTTCTTAGTGGAATGTCAAGAAATCTAAAGATCAGTAGCCTTTGAATTGTAGCTGAAGTTACCTTGCAAAGTGACATTCTGTGAATCTAAATTATTGATACTTATGACAGTGAATCTTTCAAAGCTCAGGGCCTTCTCTGGACTTCAACTTTGTAGGATTACTCTCCTATCCAATCTACACTCTGCAATGTTATGTCCAATAATCCAAAGTAAAGTGAAATATTCTAAGTTAGTGGAAAAGTAATGCTTCAACATCCTACCATTAACAGGGCCTTCTAGTAGATCTGATCCATCTATTTCTCTCAAGAAAAAGGCATTGTTGCCTCTAAAGCCATAAATGACATAAGGCCCTTGCCACATAAATCAAAATTTCCATGCTTTCCTTTGTCTTCTCTCCTTGAATCCCACTTAAGGACTTTGTCTCCTATGTGCAAATCATCTGATTTAGTATTTTTATCAAAGTCTTTCTTAATCTTTTCCTGGATTATCTGTCATTTTACATATACTTATTGTCTAGTCTGCTGTAGGTGTATGGTTTGATTTATTCTTCTCTAAATATCATTTGGTTCCACCTGTAATTCCTGGAGGAATTTCATGACTGGCACTCCCAAGAATGATGAGAAAACTAAATCCATCACATGAACTAGATGATAGGGTGATGTTCCAATAGACTTCGTAGTAGTCAGTCTATCTGCCCATAAGGCTTTGACTAACTTCTTGTTCCATGTCTTTTTGTTATCTTCCAGTAAATTTTTGATAATATTGACCATAATTTTGTTGGATGACTTTGCTAGACCATTACCTTGAGGGTAATAGGTTGCGGAATGAACAAGGGTGAGATGGTATTTGTTACAAAAATCTATCATTCTTTTGGATTTAAAGGATGCTGCATTATCAATAATGAGCTTCTGGGGATGTCCAAATCTTGAAAGGATATTAGTCTCTAGGAAGGTGATTATGACAGTGTCTATGGATTACCTAGATGGTATGGCCTCTATCCATTTGGTAAAAGAGTCTGTGGCTATCAGAATCCACTTGTGTTGAGCTGAGGAGGTTGGGTGTATTTCTCCAATGAAGTCTAACCCCCATTGTTGAAATGGCATCTCAGTGGAAATTAGTTTAAGAGGTAAGGGTAAAAGTTTTATCTTTCCCTCAAAAATCTGGCATTTATGATAGGAGGTCACATTTTTTTTAACGTCTACAAACAAAGTAGGCCAATAAAAACCATCCATCATAATCTTGTTAGCAGTACTCTTCCAGTACAAGTGTCCTCCACAATCCCCTGCATGAAACTCTCTTAAAATCTTGTTAGCTTCATCTTTTAATAAACATGTTAAAAGAATACCACTATTGTCTTTCCAAAGCAATGCATTATCTATAACAATATATCTCAATGACTTCATTTTTAAGATTCTAGCTTTATCTCTTGTCAATCCAGGAGGAGCTTGTAAGTTTATTAAAACAAATGTAATATCTGCATACCATGGTGAATCAGTAAAAGGTTCAATGATCTGTGGAGTCACCATCTCCTCTTGATCATCAAGGGCACTAATGAAGTTGATATCAAGGGCTTGACAGTTCGATTCAATCATGAGTTTGGCTAAACATTGGCCTTTGATGAGCTTGGTGGGTTTTATCTCTATGTCATATTCCAATATTGTGGCAATCCATTTGCCTCTTTTTCATTCAGGCCCATTTTGAGTCAAAAGCTCCTTAACTACAGAGTTTGGAACATAAGAAATAATGTGAGAGTAGGGAATGTATACTCTGAAATCTTTGATAGCCTTAACCAAAGCTAAAGCTTGTTTTTCCATGATATTGTATTTCAGTGTGGCATATCTTAAGGATTTACTAAAGAATGTTACTAGTTGTTCATATCCTTGATTGTTCTTGTGTAGCAAGACAGCTGCATTGGTGTGTTCTGAAGCAAAAAAAAAGTGATAAAATCTTTGTTAAAGTCAGGACTAATCAGGACTAGAGTCTTGATTAATGCTTCCTTAATAGCTTCAAAGGATTGTTTGGCCTCCAATGTCCATTTAGTTGCTGAGTCCTTTCTTAGCATGTTATTTAATTCCCTAATTAATTCTGCTAGATTTGAGATGAATCTCTTAAGAAAATAATCTTTCCTAGAAATGATTGTAGCTCTTTAATATTTCGTCGATGGGAAATGGTCAAAATGGCTTCTATTCTAGAAGGGTCTATCCTAATCCCTGTTACACTAAAAAATGTCACCTTGACTACTTACAGTTAGTATGGCTCAAATCAACAGTCATGCTACCCTTTTTAGGCAAGTCTTATGCCTCTGTTATCCATCTCAAACTCAAAGAAGAGAGAAAGTCTTGTAAAAACTATGTTTATCTCTGGGGTCGCAGGTTCTCTCTAGCCTTACCTGCGGGGACGCTGACCATGTTCACAAAAGCTGCGTCCATGGACGCTCTGTATGTTAAGGGACAGGTGCGTCCTTCTGTAAAAGGCAAAATGCGCGAGTTTTATCTTGAAAAAGTTACTTGTGGTTACTTCTAGAACCTTCTAGAGGTCGGTTTGATGAAATGGATGCGCCTCCAGTTGGTTCATGTATCTCTATTAAGGGGGAACTTATCCCATCAATAAGGGAGCTATCCCACCCAAAGAGGGGGATTATCCCATTGATGGTGGACCTGAATAACCTCTTTACAGCACTATAAATAAAGACATTGAGCCAGAGGGAGGGGAGGTTGGAGCTATACATTTTCTTTGGGTAAATGCTGCAGGATTTAGGTCTCCCATTTAGAGCCTTGTAAGGAGAGATTGTCTTTACTTGATTCTACTTGGAAGTGGGTGAGCTTTGTCAAAGTAGAGGAAAACCCTTGATGGACCCTGGGAGGAACTTGCACAACACCAAGGCCAGGTTGTAAGAGTTTCTTTGTTTCGTTATTAATACAAACTGGTTTATTTTTCTCAATAGCTTGTGTTAATGAGTTATTTCATGTGTTCCTTGGTCTGCATGTTGAATATATGTTTTATTATATGAAATGCAAGTGCTTGGTAATGGTTTGATTGTTTGTGGTTGCAGGAATTGATGTGAAGGAGGAGCTCATCCGGATCGGCAAGGACGGACTTCAACAATAGCATTTTGGAATAAGGTAAGCCTAAACACTTGTAGTTTTCATATTGTAAAAGGTATATTTAGAGAAAGATCACTCCATTTTGTCTTGTTTGTCGCTAGAGAGTTTAGACTCCTAGGGAGGTCAGTTGTGTCCGCACAAACGACTTTTTCCACCACGACAATCCCATATTTAGATATGATGTGTCCTAATAGTTTTCCCTCTTCTAGACTGAAAAGTGTATTTTTAGGATTTAAAGAAATCAAAAATTTCCTGCATTTGATAAATACTTTTATGAGGTGGTCTAAGTGTTCATTGTCGGATTTAGAGAATACTGTGACATCATCTTGGTATACTACTAGGAAATCATGGATTTCCTTGGAAAAAGCTATATCCGTAGCTCTTTGAAATGTGGCACCTACATTCATTAATCCAAAGGGCATCTTCAAATACATGAAGGTACCCCAAGGAGTAGAAACGCAGTTTTGGCTTAGTCCTCAGGTTGGACTAATATCTGGTTATACCCAGAGAATCCCTCTAACATTGAAATCCGAGATGAGCCCACTACCCTTTGCTATATATGGTCCATTTTCGGCAAGGGGTAGTTTTCTTTTAAAGAGACATTGTTTAAGTTTCTAAAATCTATACAAAGTCTAATTTCACGTGTCTTTTCCCTAGTTGTAACTAAGTTTGAAATCCAGTTTGAGTATCTAATGGGTGCTATTACTTGGGCATAAAACATTCTTTTAACCTCTTTCTCTATGGATGGAATAAGGACTGGATTTATCCTCCTAAGTTTCTGTTTGAAAGGTTTATGATGTTCTTTTAGAGGTATTTTATGTTGGATTATACTGGTGTCATAGGATTTTAAGTCTTGATAACTCTAGGAAAATACATCTTGGAACTCCTTTAAGATATTTATATATTTTAGCTTTTCCTCTAGTGGTAAGGATTTAGATATCTTAATGAGTTTTGGATTATATTCAGTTCTTATATTAACCTCTTCTATGTCAGCTCTTAGAAGTTCCATCCTGGGTTTCCTAGCTACATCATTAGAGTCAAACACATCATCTAATGGTACTAATCCCTTAGGAAAAATAATATTTTTTAAATGAAGAATCTCATGATCATCATTCATTATTTCATCTATCTCTACCTTTTCTAAACTATATATTTCTATTTTAGTAAATTTAGTTAGTTTATGTATGTTGGCTTGTTGGGGCTTGACGCAGGTTTAGAAGTGTTTTAGCCAAACAAATCTTGAAACTACCGGCCCTTTTAGCAGCAATTCGTGGAGCGCAAACTGAGGTCTCACCCAAGGTAGTATGGGAGGGTGTTGGAACCAGGTTTCCACACCCTAAGGATGTCTTGATGAGGTCTGGAGGGTTCGCGAACTGATCCTACACGATGCACTACTTCCGCATAGATGTATGTTCAGTGCAACTACCTTCGCGCAACTAGGATGATGAGCGCGAATGTTCTTTACCCTTTCCGTGCTTAGTATTATTATAGATCTTGAATTAAATTAAGTAGGCCCAATGAGCGCAATTATAAGCCATAAACAAATGCATAAACCGGAATATAGAAACAGATACGCAATATTCCAAAACCAACTTATCTTTTAATAATGCCATTTCCACTTACAATCCACTTCCTACCCTGTGCACATAGTGTTGTGGGGAAAAGTATCCGATGCGGATGACCCTATCCCTACTCTAAAGGTGACAGTCTTTAGCAACAACTGAAAGTAAAGCTTTGATGTTTTCCTTTATGAAAGTACAGAGAGAAGGAAAAGAAGGTCAACCAACCTGGTGTCTTTCGCTTAGTCGATCCTTGTCCTCTCTCTTTGTCTCTTGTTCCCAGCTCCTTGCTCTCTTAGCCGGTCCAGCTACACACAGATCCTGCACAAAACAAGAGAGGAAACTACAAGATACATGTACTCATAACTGAAGCATGGATTAGGGTGAATCACATATACATGTAAATACAATACATCAATGCAATACAAGTATATAGGAGAACATGCAAAACTTTATTGATAGAAGTAACAGGGTTCTGAGAAGGTTACAACCAATGATGGCTCCAATCCAGCAGCACCTCCCCAGCAGCAAGAACTCTCCTCTTCACCTCTAGTAAAACAATCACCCAATAGCTCTAACTGTAATCCAACAACACCTCCTTGCTTTACACAAAATTCCAGCCTCCTTAGACCTCATAGAAGAGCTCTATATATAGGAGAGAAGAAGAGAGGATGAGTTAGCTTGAGGCTGGCATAGAGCTGACTAGTGTCCTCTCCCTCTTCAGTTAATCTTCAGTTCTTGAGTCCACTTTGAGATCCTTGCTTACACATGGTGATCAAGTACCTCTTACTCATCACAGGGCGAATCTCATGAACCAAGTGTCAGTTTGGAAGCTTCCTGGGCAGTTGACAACTTGCAGGATGACTGTGCCACTTGGCCAATCTCGCCCAGCGCAGGTAGCCTTCATTAATATTGACTTCCAGCGCAGGTACAAGGAGGAACAGTTGCATTTCAGCGCAGAAGCTCAGTGGAGCAGCTGACATGATCCAAAATTAGCCTGTTTTGAAGTGTTTTCAGGTGGAGAACTGATTGGAAGTGCTGTTGTTTGATGACCTTGTTCTTTTAGGGGTAAGAACAACATGTTTAGGGACTGAGGATCCCTGTAATTATCGACATTTCATGCTCCATGATGCGAGGCACAAAAATGTCTATAACAGTTGCCCCCTAAAGTATGAGTCCGTTTATCGGGTGAAATGCTTTATCTAGAGGGTCCGAAGTTCATTCCAGTGCTGAGGAGGCGCCCTGTAATACAATACAATACAATACATTATTTTTCATTCTATTTTGATGATCTAGCTGAGGCGGGCATTCCCATGCTCAGCTTTTATAAATACATTTTGGTACATATGACAGACGATCGTCTGAAGGTAGACTGATAATTTTCCGCTGAAATTATCATCCTTTGAATAGGATGATCATCTGCTGCAATGATGTACATGGCAAATGCTTTTATATTTCCTGAATATATATCGCAGCCCGGATGGATGAAACTAGATCCGGGGTCTTCAAACTCGTTCGATCTTCACTCTAAGTACAAGTCGATCCATGTGAGAATTTCGCTGAAGTCGAACATGGAAAGACATCGCTTGATTACCGGTCAATAATGAAAACCGTTAACAAGCGTGAGAGGAATCACCAATAATGACGATGACCCTCAAGGTACTGCAGTACAATTCACGTGGCGTGAATACAGGACTTGGCGTCGAACGCCACGCAAAATCTTCTGGTCGAAGGTCATTGAGGTATACCTGTCGCCGGAAGTGAGAAACTTGCCATTGAGGCATGCAAGCTTCAAAGCACTGATGGGGGTGTTCCTAGATCAACTTCTTGGATAATGAGCTGAAGTCGACAAGAAGCGATCCGTCAAAGGAGGGCCTTAATGAATCCCACATCAATGACACGGAACGGAGCTAATGACTTTAGTGGAGGTGAAAACAAACTGTGACATATGATTCAGGGTGGCGATCATGAATGGATGAAGGATAATGTATGGCAGTGGATGGGACACGGTTGACACTTTCAGAATGACCCCTCTTGAACATATAACGACATTGATGCGATGGATCGGTAGCATTACCCCAAATGTGGATGGTTTGGCGAGGACCATGGCGGTGAGACCGGTGAATGAAACAACCCAACCCGATGTGGTACGGAGGAAAAGTGTCATGTTCAAGAGTGACTTGCTACCATTAAACTTTGATGTTCTCCCAATTTTTCCCCAGTCATTTATGACCAGTACCTCTTTATTTTTGTCAAGCTTGAGGAGGATAACATATGCTTGTTCTATAACCTGCCCTTCGGGCAAGCCTATCGCTATGATTTAACGAGCCTAGCGATAGGGAAACTCGTTCTCGTCTAAAGACAAGTTTGTCGCTATTTAATCATTTTAACGAGTCTAACGACAAGGAAAACTCGGTCCTTTTCATTTTTAGAGAGTCTAAAAAGGTACAGAAAGTTAACTCCATAATTCCTTTTTCGTCAGCTAATCCCTTAAGTCCGAAAAAGTATAAAACAATACAGAAGGGATGGCTGTTCGGTACTTTTAACGAGCCGAACAAGACAAGCGCTCGATCCTTTTGTGCAATAATCCCTCAGGTCCAAAAAGATTAAAATTTAGAGGAGGGATAGCGTTCCGGTCATTTAACGAGCTGGAAGGCCAAAACTCGGCAAACTTTTCATATTTTACGAGTCAGTGAAAAGAGCTCAAAGAAGACTCGTCTTTTGAGGAACGAGTGATAAAAAGGGATAGCAGCAGATTCCAGGTACAGGTTGGAATTTTCCAATCACGGCAGTGTCACGAGGATGGCTAGGTGAAATCACTCTTCGCAGCTGTTTCTCAAAAGAGGTAAACACACAAATGGAAGTGAATGATCGGCCAAATGAACAGTGGAGGTGATGGATGAAAACACGATCAAGGTTCTTATGGCTGATGAATTTACAATCTCAAAAGGTTATTTACCGGGATAGGTTCATTTTTTCCATGAGCTTGAACTCTGGGGGAAACTTTTGCTCACACTTTTCTATTTTTTAACGAGCATAAATTCAGTCATAAAACTGCTCGAATTTTGCGTTTATTTTTTAACGAGCATGAACTGTATGCTAAAACTGCTCGATATACCAGTCATAATAAGAACGCCTCCTATGAGATAACTATTTTTTAAGGAGCTTTATCTCACAAAGCTATGCTCCAATTTTGGCAAATTTTACTTTTGCCCCACAGGCTTCCTTCATGCAAGGTCGGAAACGGCTAATCCTACGAGTTTAACGGGTTAGACCTACAGGTTTAAAGGGAGGACCTAAAAATTTAAAAAAATAAATAGTCGTCCCTTGCTTGCATTCCAAAAGTTTGCATGCCCCCAGGTATAGGGTAGAATTTCGAGACTGCCCCTTTATCAACGAGGTTTGCCTCTTTCTTATTATCCGAAGACGGTTCTATTTGCTGCCGCAAATCAATCTCTTTCTTCGGCGGTGTCTATCATTGGGTTGTCCAAAGATGGTTACCCTCTGTCACAACAATATAGTCCCCTTATTTGTAGGCTGCCCCTGCTTATCCTTCAAAACATATGTTTTAATGGGCGAGGCTTGAATTCAAAGATGGTTACTATTCGTCGTGATAAGGGAATTCCTACTTGGGCATTGCCCACTTTTTTAGACAAAGGTGAATGACTCTTTTGCCAAACACATAACTTTAACAAAAGAACACTATTCCAGAACAACCCCACTTCCTTCCACGGACGGGGTACGGACTAGTCATATTCTTCTGCGGAAATTCTTCCTTATACCCGGAGTTTCTTCTGCCTGAAGCAGACCAGGGTGCATGCCCCCTGGGTCCTAGTCTTTCTTTCCGAATCACTCGCATTCATCGGGAAGGAGGACTGGGGGTGGAGGCGAATCTTGAGTGAACAGACCATTTAGGAATGGTATTTGACTATTTGCGATGCGAGATCCCGGAAATGAAAGTTGGTCTACGAGCTTGACCACCCTTCCTTCGTGTGGAAAACACATTACTCTAAAGAGTGAGGAGACTATCGCTCCCATGCAATAAATATAGTCGCGTCCAAGGAGTAGGTTATAATCCAAGGGTCCTTGGACGACCATCACGTTTATATTAACAGTCTTCCCTTTCAATGTAACAGGTACATTGGGGAGGATTCCTAATGGTCGACTGGTTCCTTTATCAAAACCTGAGAGATTTCTCAACTCAGGTAAAAGCGCTGGGGAACCCAGTGCTTTCCAAGCAATAGAGGAAAGGATACTCACAGACGCCCCTTCATAAATGATAGCACCAGCCATAATCATTCTATAGATCTGGACAATGATTCTGAATGGTGTACTGGCTGGTAACCGGGGTCTGCTTAGTTGATTCCAATCAAAGGATACAACCAGGTTGCTTGGCGGTGGTACCGAATATACGGCCGGATATGACTCTGATGATGTTCCTTCCTGCGATAAAGGAATGGGCGCATTGCCCTGACGCTCATCGGAGTCGGTGCTGATGAAAAGAACCTGGATGGTGCCATCCTTATTCTCTTCAGTGAGGGTGTCGCATGAAGATGACTCTTCGGCGACGGTGTCATTTGAAGACGGGTCTTCAATGACGGAGTCATTGGACGATAAAACCTCTGAAGGAAGAACCGGGCCAACTGCCGTATCGACCTTTAGACTTTCGTCTGGTCTGGATTCAGTAGGTTCATTCTCAACGACCGACACTTCAGATGACCACTTGAGCGGGTCAACTGGATTTTCAACTATCGAGGGATTAGGCGCGAGTTTTTGGTATCCAGGAGGAAGTTGCAACGGTGAAACCGGGCGATCTTCCAAAACTCTCTTTGCCTCATCTAAGAATGGACATTTGTGAATGGCATGATTGCCTTCACACAATAGACAGGGTGATCTTGGTCCCCTTCTTCGTCCTTCACTCTCGCTAGTTGACGGAATGCAATCAACATGACAATCAGAGGTTGATGCTACCGGATTGTGCAACCTTGGGGACCAGTCCCTTAGTATCCGGGGAATACAAGGACAATCACGATGGAAGTGGATCCCTTTGCAAATGACACATGGCGATTTAGGCCCGGTCGGTGCAGTGTGTGGGTTTTTGTCAGCTTTCTTCTGCTTGCCCCCAGTCGCCTTCGCCAGAGGCTCCTTCTGCTTCTTTTCTCTCTTCTTCTTTTCCTTCTTCTCCTTGGGAGGCTGACTTTTGCCAGCTCTACCTTGCGAAGATGAAGGATCAGAGGAAGTATCATAAGAAGTGGAAGGCTGGTGGGTAGTTCTAGATTGTTCTGACTGTTGATTCGACTGCTCAGGATTAGTGGTGATCTGGACTACATTAGTTGAAAAGAGCCATACAGGGAGGCCGATTGTCAATCCTGGAAGTGACAATGTAGCCATATGAGGCGCACCGACATCTCCCCAAGAGGAGAAGGGATTTGGACTTCCGCCAAGGTTACTTCCTTGGTTGGTGGGCTCCATACTTTTCAACCGAAAGATCAACGTGGGAATAACAGGTGATTTATGTTCCGCTTAAAATAAATTTTATTAACGACGCTTTTAGACACAAACTTGCTTTTTCATGTTTTAAGAGTCGAGAAAAAGCTAAAGATGACTCTAGTCGCCTTCGATGTATTAACGAGCCCGAAGTGACAAATGCTCGGTTGGACTTTTTCAGTTATAGAGTTTGAAAAAGGCCAAAAGAAATTGCTCTGGAGATCTAGGCAGAGGGTGTGCCAAACCTTTCGCGAAACCACAGAATACGTTTTACGGTACGGGTGGTCGATCTTCGTGAATGCTGTGTTCACTGCATCGCGATCAGTAGGGCGGCTGACACGGTTTCCTAAGGATAAAGGATAAAAGCCTATAGGGGTCTCCCAATATACGTGACGGTACGTGGGAGCACAAGTCCGTGTTAGTGCCACCGACTCTCAGGAGGAATCACCCACCTTCGTAGAGATCGACAGTCAGTATGTTTAACGACGCCGGAACACGTCTCTACCTAGACCTCTAGATGTTTGCGTTATGTTACAAAGCTTTGTTATGTAAATTGAGTTTATTTTAATGTTGATCTTGCTTAACAGTTTGCCTTTCAGGGTCGCCACGAGATGTATATATACAACTTCCTATATGCAATCTAAGATGAGAAGCAAATCTTTTCAATCTTTCAACTTTGAAAACCTTAATCTACTGAGGGAAAAGAAAGACACAACTTTTTCCACAGATCATAGAACACACACTAAAATGCACATTTTCCTAAATCGTCAAGCACACAGTCAAATGCAAAATGCACAATGCATGTATTTCTTTTCGTTATCCTTAATGTTGATGTAAGACAAAAAGGAAACTGTTGTATAATTTTGAATCTAATTTCAAGTAGAAATAAACAAGCTTGTCCAATAATAAAAAAGACACCTTATGATCGACTTGTTTAAACACAGGAAATGTATAGATCCAAACCATAAAAATGAAAAACAAACAAACTCAAACAGCCATGAACAGTAATAAAACTAGCTCTTCAGATCACAAAGACACTTTTACAGTTCAGGATCTAAGAGGCCACAACTATACTGGTTCGCTTTTCACAATGGGAAACTGTAACTGAAACAAGAAATACTGAAAGAACATTCACAGTTTCATCACACAACTGAGGTAGAATAATGTCAAGGAGAATGGTTTACAACAAGTACAATGACCAGCAAGCAATCAGCAAGAAAATCAGTGAAAACAGGGCCAAGACACAAAGGGAAAGCTGAGCTAGACAATGGCTAACTGGACCAGCGCAGGTTCTAGTCTGCCAGTTTGACTCTCAGCGCAGTTCCCGAAGGGAGCACCTGCGCTGTAATGCAGACTGCCTGTGGACAGCCTGCACTGACACACGAGAGTTGCGTCTGCAAAGTTTTCCAGGTCATAAAAAGCTCAAAAATGCACTGTTTTTGCTGAAATAAAAAGCTATAGGTCAAGTACAGGCTAAGGGATGATCAAGAGGATGAAGATCTATCACAAAGAGTAAAGAGTCTTTTGTAGATAAGCTCTTCAAATCTTGAATTTGCTCAGCAAATGAGCAAGAGTAGCAGTCCCTCTACTTCGCTTTTGATATAGTCAAAAGCTTTTCGATTTGGTACTCTTTTCTTCAAGAAATGAATAGCAAAATACTACAAACACCAACAAGATACTAGGCTCCCCAGCGGAGTCACCAGTTTGTTGTGGGGAAAAGTATCCGATGCGGATGACCCTATCCCTACTCTAAAGGTGACAGTCTTTAGCAACAACTGAAAGTAAAGCTTTGATGTTTTCCTTTATGAAAGTACAGAGAGAAGGAAAAGAAGGTCAACCAACCTGGTGTCTTTCGCTTAGTCGATCCTTGTCCTCTCTCTTTGTCTCTTGTTCCCAGCTCCTTGCTCTCTTAGCCGGTCCAGCTACACACAGATCCTGCACAAAACAAGAGAGGAAACTACAAGATACATGTACTCATAACTGAAGCATGGATTAGGGTGAATCAAATATACATGTAAATACAATACATCAATGCAATACAAGTATATAGGAGAACATGCAAAACTTTATTGATAGAAGTAACAGGGTTCTGAGAAGGTTACAACCAATGATGGCTCCAATCCAGCAGCACCTCCCCAGCAGCAAGAACTCTCCTCTTCACCTCTAGTAAAACAATCACCCAATAGCTCTAACTGTAATCCAACAACACCTCCTTGCTTTACACAAAATTCCAGCCTCCTTAGACCTCATAGAAGAGCTCTATATATAGGAGAGAAGAAGAGAGGATGAGTTAGCTTGAGGCTGGCATAGAGCTGACTAGTGTCCTCTCCCTCTTCAGTTAATCTTCAGTTCTTGAGTCCACTTGGAGATCCTTGCTTACACATGGTGATCAAGTACCTCTTACTCATCACAGGGCGAATCTCATGAACCAAGTGTCAGTTTGGAAGCTTCCTGGGCAGTTGACAACTTGCAGGATGACTGTGCCACTTGGCCAATCTCGCCCAGCGCAGGTAGCCTTCATTAATCTTGACTTCCAGCGCAGGTACAAGGAGGAACAGTTGCATTCCAGCGCAGAAGCTCAGTGGAGCAGCTGACATGATCCAAAATTAGCCTGTTTTGAAGTGTTTTCAGGTGGAGAACTGATTGGAAGTGCTGTTGTTTGATGACCTTGTTCTTTTAGGGGTAAGAACAACATGTTTAGGGACTGAGGATCCCTGTAATTATCGACATTTCATGCTCCATGATGCGAGGCACAAAAATGTCTATAACACATAGATGTAGGGGTCCGCGCACACAGCTGCAGGGCCTCTATCTCCTCTTACCACCCTAAACTTGGACTTGCCGACTCAAATTGAATACTGCATTTAGAAAACCATATCACTTCTGATCCGATCTAAAGACTGCCTTCTACACCTAGAGCCTTACTCTATTTATACATTCCCATGGTTTGCGGACCATGGGCAGGGCGATTTACATACTATTATTTTACCTTATTTTTAGGCGGACTACCCTTTGACTTGACTCATTACAACTCACGCTCCACGCACTTTGCGGAGCCTTTACAATATGAATATCCCAAAATTGTGGGCTTTAAAACCCAAAATCGTTATGTGGGGGATCTGCTGCCCAACAGGCCCCCAACACAAACATTGTGACTCGTTCTGAGTCACTTGGCCGGTGGGGTGATCTTTGCTCAGGGTCTATCCAACAACCTCTATGCTTCACGGATGTCTGCCACACATTCCTTCACTGTCTACTGTATCAATTATGTGCAACACTCTGATGCATCATTATCAGAGGCGTCCTCTTGCCTTTTCGCATATGTGTCATGCATCTAGACCAGTTTCCTTTCGATCGTGGTGGTGACCGTGAATGCTTCCTCAAGCCAAGGATGGATGCATGCTTTAAGCCTTTCTTCCTTCTAGCATGCGACGTCCACCCGTTCTTTCAGATCATGGGACTCCCTTATCTTGGTCAATCACTGGGTGAGGGCGACTGTCTGTGAGGTTCCTCGAACATCATCATAAGCCTACTATAATTCCCGCGCTTCTATCTCTAAATACTGTAGTGTTGGGTCCTCCTGGAGTGAGGTGAGTGTTAAGAGGGACTGGTCCACCAAGCCAATGTAGTCATGTACAACATGCTCTATCTCTTTCAACCCCGATTAAATGGCTTGGTGGCGCTGCTCTCTGACTTCCGAGGGTGTAGAGGACTACGCCTTTAGTCGTAGCTCTGCGATCTGCAAGTTCAGCTCCAACTAAACCTTCGCAGCCTCCTCCTGGGTTTTACAGATTCCAGCTGCCAGTTGATGAATCTTTTCTATGGTGGGGAGTGCTGCTAGCACGGCCAACTCCATAATACTGCTATAGGCCTCCTCAACTGCTTGTTCTAATCCCTGGTTTTGGGCGACCATGTTGTCTCATTACAGGCTGAGCTGTTATAAATTTACCTTATGCTCACTCAATAATTGGAGAGAGCGACCCTCCCTGGCATGAAGCTCCGCAGTTACCCCATCCTGCAGCTGGTATAGGGTTTCTCTGGGAAGGGTGGTCAAATTCAACCCCCAGCCCCTCATGTCACCTTCAGCTTCTGTTAAGATGACGCATTCTGGTAACACCAAAGTGTTCTTTGTGCATGTGTGCAGCATCTGTTCAGCTTCGGTTATACCTTCCGCAAGGTGTGGTGTCATCATTCCTAGCGGTCACACTTATAATGCCTATAACTGCACTTTGAGCACCCCCAAAACAGTTGTATGCTCCGTCATCAACTTTGCCAGAGCATCCTTAGTGACATCACGAATGGGTTTGCTACTATTAACAATGGTTCCTTCCCTAGTCTTGGTTGTCTTTGTCCTTCTGCATGTGGGTGGGTGCTCCTAGACTTGCAGCCTCTTGACTTGGGTCACATTTGTTGTAAGGTCCATGCATTCTTGTGTCTCCACCTCCCCCTGTATGTCCTACTCTGTGGAAATTTATTGGCCTTCCTTGGCCTCCTCAGTGGGCACAGTTGTCGTTTGTGTCATCTGCTCTAGTATTGTTGCCTCAGTGGCCTTCTGCTGCGTGGCCGCTTCCTGTTCCTGACGCTTTGTTTCCGCCAACTTCGCAATGTGCAGCTTGGTCTCCTTGTTCCTCTACTGTGCAGTGATCTTTTCCAGTTCTGCCAAGTCTGGGGTGTGCCACTCTGGAGACCATGACACCATTACTTTGAAGATTGCATCATTGACGGCAATGAATGACAGCTTTTCCCATGCTTAGGCTGGATCCTTACGCGCCCGGATATAAAAGTTATGCATATTCGCATTGAATTTTGCCACACTCTATAAAGTGTTATATACCGTCGGGGACAAGCGTGGCCTACGGTTGATCCACGTTTATAAACTCACCTCTACAAATGTCCAAAATACCTTTATCTCCCGAATCCTTGCCGCATCTTTTGTTGCCCTGAGTGAGGTGTACCTCACGACCTCGGGTAGGTTTTGCTCCACAACGGGAAACTAGCTGTCTGCTGGCAACTCCCAGGCAACCAAGAAGATGGATAAGAGCAACCACGCGTAGTGGAAGGTCTTACCCTAGTCTCAAGATTCCCTGTAATTTGTCAAAAATTCATCATAGAGAAACTGCACCTAATTGAATTGGACCCCTTCTGCACACTGCTCTGCCAACGCAATTACGGATGCTGGCACTTCGTCTGCCTGGTGTTTCCTCATGAGCTTGCTAGCCAGCAGCTGGGTGGCGATGCACACCCCTTGGTCCTTGATGCTTGCTATTACATACCCTCGCTTCCTTTTCTCTAGCTTATATTTGGCCTTCATAGCTTCCGCGAGGCCCAAGTCTCTACTTTTTCCTGCGATGTTTGCGAGATTGCTTCCTTTAATCGACAACCATGAAATTCGGTGAATTAAGTTGGCCATGATGGGAATCGGCTCTTCCAACCAAAGATACCCATCATGTACTAGACACAATAGTTGTTGGATGACAAAAATTGTGATAGACGTGTGGTGGTAGTGGGGTATCCATCGCAGATGGAGTAACCCTGCCTTCTCCACACCTCGCAGCCATTTCTACTATAGTAATTTCTCCGCAACCAACTGTGGGAACTTCTCACTATCTGCGAGGTCCCAGTCTTCAAATTTTATATTCGATTTCAATACCTGTCCCAGCCATGGACCATGAAACCTTATGCCATCCAGAAGAAGCGAGGTCTGGAGCGCACTCTCCGTGGCCTCCAAGTCCTTTGGTATCTTGGTTGTCCCTTTCCACAGGGGAATGTAGTGGGGTAACTCTATCACTGAAGGTACTTGGGAGACATTTTCCACCTCATCATCATGTGTCTCAATTTGGGCTATCAGGGCTTTCAAATCTTCCTCCTCCTCCTCTGTTTCAACTATGACATCTTTTCCCTTCTCTGTCATTGATACTTTACTAACTCTTGGGTTCCGTGTTAATACCTAGATTGGCCCCATTGGCTATTTATTTTTTTGTGGTCGTGGCGTATGTGGGGACTTCGATACCTCTTGTGTGCCTGCTACCTCTCTAGGCTCCTCTTGGGTCACCTGGGGTTCTGGGCTAACTCGCGTAACTCTCACTTTGGTTCTCGACATTGTGTTTACAATGGATTTGCTCAGTTGCATACTCGTGGGTGGCATGATAGCTTGGGGCTCGCTGCTTTGTACTAGCTCAAATCTCAAACAACCTAGGGTTTTTTCGAAAGTCCCCCGTGGAATTTTATAATAACATTCGTATTTGAATTCGGCCATTCCCTCCATTTTTGAGTCATTAGTACCTACTTAGCAGTAGATCTCCCCGAATCTAGCTCTTAATTCATGTCTTAATGGCCCACCACCCACTCCTTTCTGCATTAAATTAGCCTTTTTTTTCATGAATAGTGACATCAATGGTCACCCCTAGCTTATCCACACAACATCGCATCCTCTTAAGCGTGACCACAAGCCTTGTGACAGATGAGCCCTACGCAGAACCTCCTTTCCACACAGATTTCCTGCAACCTTGTTTATAGTCCTGCGCCTTCTTTCTACTGCCTAGAGCACTAAGACTGTGCCTTCTACAAATAGTCAAGTGGTCGCACCCCTGGTGCAAGGCTTCGATTTTCCTGCTAGCTCGGGCTGCTGGCACCTTTCACATGCCTTTGTGTCACATTCCTCTGTATATGGTACCTTCCCTTGTTTAGTAAGGTGTGGTTGCAACCATGATAGCAGGGTCGCAACTATTTCTAATGCAGTAGTAGGGTTGGCTGGACTCAGTCTCATCATACTTAGTTTCTCGTGGTTTGCTTGCACGACTTCAATGTCTAGTTTGTGGATTTCTTCATCGAATGTCATACTTCTCTTCCTCAGCCATGCCCACTCATCATCAATTTCACGAAGTTTCATGCTTTGTCGACGAAGGTCTTCTTGCAATTGCCTAATTCCTTTACCCAAGTCCTCATGTCTTGTCCCTATGGCAGGAGTCGTGGTCTGGGGATTCTTCTCTTTCCTCCTAGTTTCCTCTCTTCTTGTTACCATTGAGATCATTTCCACGCTTTGGTTTTTTCTTATGGTCCTATGGGCTCATCGAACCACTGGTGCGCATAAGTCCCAATCCGTTCATTCCACTTAGTAAAGTCTCTTCATGATCCCACCTAGCCTTGTTAATGCTCCACCGTTGGGTATTTTCGGTGTGCGTCGTTCTTTCTACTGCCATGTCAGGTCCTGATTTTTGATCCTTAGCTTGGGTTGTACCTGCCTAACACACGACTGCACCCATCGGCACAGGCGGGCGTGAAAATTGATTTTCCTTGGCTGCCCGACTCGCATTTGATGCTAGGGACTTCCAAACCGTAAGTACATCCTTCTTCTGCATTCGCACAAACTCCCAATATTCTTTTGGTACATTTGCCACCATTGTGCGGGCATTGTGCACAACGCCCAGTCCATTGCATCGTACCGCTGCTATTTTGGTACTGAGCTTCTGAATTTTTCTAATAATTCATCCACACGTATGTCCCTATCATATGTTGGCAGTTCCCTTGCTTCGGTTGTCACGTACCACAATGATCTAATCATCATGTTGCAATTTAGCTTTGTTACTTCATGCAACCGGTTCTGCCAGCGTTTTGTTTCTTCATCTGAATCCGAAGTACAAGAATTATCGCGCTCCCATGAGATTCTCCCATCTTCAGTTGGGTTCACCCTATCCTGGTCCTGCACTGTTGTCTGGTAAAGGCAATCTAGCTCATTGTCGCTATCATCCTCAAGCATAGGTTCAGTGTAGTATGCTCCTTTGCCTGCATCCAATGGACGTACTATGCATAGAAACCTTTTCTCAAAAGTCATTTTGCCACTTCTTCAAGTTGATGACTCCATTCATATCCATGGTCCAGTCTATCCCTAAGAATGCGGGGTAAGGGTTACTGTCATCCACAATCTCTATGACCTCAAAGTCCATCTGCATACTCGTACCTTCGATATCCACTGTTACCCCTTCCAATCTTCCCATGGGCACGATCTTTTGTTGGTTTGCCATTTGTAATTGAATAGGAGACCACTGTAACGCGGGCCTTCCCATGCGTCCCCAAGTTTTCTTTGGTAATATGTTCACGTCCGAACCCAGGTCGAGGATTACCTAATCCATCTCATATTTGCCAATTTGTGCCATCAGCCTCATTGCCCTCCTGGTGCACAAAGCATGCTTCCCCATATTTGGAACTACGCACAGTTCCCCTCACCTTGTGCACCAATTGATCAGCTCTTGTAGTCCTTTAACTACCTTATTGTCTCATAGCAGCTTCATGCATGTCTCAAAAAGGGTAGTAAGCATAGAAGGATCCATTCTCGGTGCTCGTTGATCCTTACTACTTGAAGTAGAGGCCTCCTTGAAGCTCTTCTTAGCTTCCATAAAATTTTCCCTTGCATATTACAAGTCAAACTCAGGTTCCTTCATAGGAGCCTTGTGAACCCATGTATCATCCTTAGGTTTCTTTCCCTTATCTTCCCCTATGGTCACATCACTTCTAAGCACCATATTCACGTTGGGCTCTTCTTCGTGTGGTTCAGACCTCATCATTTGGATTTTTTGAGTTGGAGTGGGTTGTAGTACCCCTTTCTTGCACATCTGTGCGATCAACGTCAGACAATCTACTACTTCATGATCAAACTGATAACAATACGAAAAACATATTTTGGTCAGATTCATACAGTCACGTGTGTAGTGCCTGGGTCCTCCGCAATTATAGCAGATTAATTGTCTGCGCCCTCGTCCGGGCCCCATTCCTCCTCGTCCTCGACCTCGCCCTTGAAATTCCCCCCTCATGATTGTTGCTGCTGGATCGTGGCTTCAATTTTTTGTCTACATTCAATAAGTTGGGGTACTATCCATCATTAACTCAAAGCTCTGACTATCCATCATTAACTCATAGCTCCGGCTGGATCGTGGCTTCACTTTTTTGTCTACATTCAATAAGTTGGGGTCCTATCCATCATTAACTCATAGCTTCGTCCAGGCCCACTGGTCTGCAAAAATTACAAAATAGTTGCTACAGAGTCTGGGTATACTTATGCAATAGGTGACAATTGTCCGTTGCGTGTTTTCCTACCACCCAACAAATTGTGCACCAGAGTGTAGGTGTTGCACTCGACCCTGATTGTGCCTCTGGTCTCAATGACATCGGTCCCCCTCCTACCAAATAGTTTGTGAATAATAGACAATGATCCTTATCGTGGCCCTGGACTTTACATTTTATACACCACACTTCTTCACATGCCTCTGGCCAGGGTGCCTTATCCTGCTTCAAATTATACATCTCCAGGCATAGGTTTTATAGCTGCGCATGGATTTGTTGGATTCCCAACCACAGATCCTATATCGGTGTTTCATGCAACCTCATCGCCATTTCCAATGCTTCTGCCTAGGTTGAGAGATTTTGTTGTGATAGTGTCGTCCTCAGGTGTGGTATCAAAGACGCCACAAACCACGTGTGGTGCTGCGCATCTGTCAATATCATATTAGCCTTGTGGATCGTACTTTTCATCCTCTAATCCATATCCCAGGGGGTTTTTCTTGGAAGCATCACAATCTCCTTAAATCCAATGAACGATTGCGTCTTTGATTTTGGCTAGCTAAATTCTTTGTTCAACGCAATCTCGACCTGTGCTATTCCAGCATTCGGGTGATCATTCAAGTACTTGATATACCATGTTAGTGTGTGATCTCGCAACACACTTACCAATGTGGCCTTCTTAATGTTATCATCCATAACCCCATGTGCTTCCCACACTGCTCTTACTACGAACCGAAACTTATTTGGATCTTCGTTCCCTACTCCTCTGAATACAGGTAGCTTGATCGCACTCGCCATGATAAATTGTTGGTTTGGTGGAGGTGGTGTGGCTGAAGATGGATGTGAAGGAGGTGACGCGAGTGGCTGTGTTAGCGGAGATGATAACTGCGGAATATGTTGCCTTATCAAAATGATTGCACTTTTCGGAGAAAACCAAGCGCACTCTTCCTCACTTGCTTGTGTAGGTGAAATTAAAGGACTACTTCCTAACCCTTCGATACCTTTGTAGACCTTTCCACTCCGTGTCGTTCCACTTATTAATGGATTCGTACCACCTGTTTTTCACATGACAGCATCTTAATCTAGGTATTCAAGGATATGATTTATTTACCTCGCGGTCCCTTGAGAAAATGTATTTTTTCTTTGCTATGGCTGATAGTCGTGTCTATTGAAAATTTAGTGATAAACCCTCCTATTATCTGATCCAGCCAATGTTCTATGGCCCATGTGATCTTATCTTTAGATGCCTCTAGCCTGCGCACCAATTTTGGAGTCCACACTAGTGGTTGATCGAGCTTGCACCTTCCCTGGTTATCTGCTAGCCTTGCGATCCAATCATACAACTTTGAAGAGAAGGTTGCGAAGAAGGTCTCACGGAATTCTATATATATGAAGCGATCCAACCACCTATTCTCAGATATCTACGGGGTTTTGTTTTCCTGTATTACGAACTCGTGAAGCTTCTGATCCAACCAATCTTCAATTTCCCTCTTCGTAGGGTTCCAGTGTTTCGACATCAGACATCCCTTAGGTAGATCGTAGTCCTGGCAGTGGAACCATTTGTTGGATTGTTGGGGCCTGACCTAGGTTCATAAGTGTTTTAGCCAAACAAATCCTGAAACTACCAGCCCTTTCGGCAATAGTCCGCGGAGCGCGGACTAAGGTCTCACCTGAGGTAGTATGGAAGGGTGTTGGAACCAGGTTTCTACACCCTAGGGATGTCTTGATGAGGTTTGGAGGGTTCGCAAACCAATCCTACATGCTGCGCTACTTCTGCACAGCCGTCTGTTCAGTGCAACTACCTTTGCATGGCTAGGATGATGAGCGCAAACGTTCTTTACCCATTTTGTGCTTAATATTATTGTAGATCTTGAATTAAATTAAGTAGGCCCAATGCGCGCAATTATAAACCATAAAAAGATGCATAAACCGGAATATAGAAATAGATATGTAATATTCCAAAGCCAAATTATCTTTTATTAATGCCTTTTCCGGTTACAATCCACTTCCTACCCTACACACACAACTTCAAGGATCCACACACATAGCTGCAGACTCTACTAGGCCTCTGCACACGCAACTGCAGAGCCTCTATCTCCTCTTACCACCCTAAACTCAAACATACTGACTCAGATTGAATACAACATTCACAAAGCCATATCACTTTTGATCAGATCTAAAGACTACCTTCTACACCTAGAACCTTACTCTATTTATACATTCCCATGGTTCGCGGACCATGGGCAGGCCGACTTACTTTCTATTATTTTACCTTATTTTGGGGCAGACTACCCTTTGACTTGACTCATTACAACTCGCGCTTCGTGCACTTCGCGCAACCTTTACAATACCAATATCCCAAAATTGTGGGCTTTAAGCCCCAAAACCATTACGCGGGGGATCCACTGCCCAACAATGTACATCGAAAATATTTACATCTAAGCTGCTTTCTATTTTATTGTCTATTGTATAGTTAGTATCCATCTTACAGTTCTAAAAATCACCTTCATTGTTCATGAAGTCATAGATCTAAGAGTCCTGGGAGAAAATATGCCAATACTTGAGGTTTTCTGGTATAACGGGCCTATTTTTGACTTTTGCAGTTTACTGGTGGTTTGGTTGAAATGGCAATTTACAAGTACTAGCAAAGGTAGCTAGACTGTGGGCATGCATATTTTGTTTTCTAGGAATGGTAGCAAATTTTGATTCCAGGAGGTCTTTGATCAAGTCTAAAATAGTATCCCTATATTGACCAAGCCTAGGGTTGTTGATAGAGTATTCACCACTAATTTGTTTAATAATCAGCTCTGAGTCTCCCATGATGGAAACTCTTTTGGCTCCCAATTTACTAACCAATTGTAACCCTAGAATCAGGGCTTCATATTCGGCCATGTTATTTGTACATTTGAAATTCAATCTGAAAGCATGTCCCTCAACATGATTATTATCCATATTATGGATCCACACTCCTCGACCAGCCCCTAACCTATTTATAGACCCATCAAAGTCTAAATTCCAAAGTGACTTATGGAATATGTTCTCACTGTGAGCTGTTCTGTACTTAAGGTCTTTGGCTGTGATTTCCTTTTTATCATTTTCTACATTTTATAAGATGAAAGAGTCCATATATGAATGCATGGAGTACATGGGAAAGTTTTGTCACTTTTCCTCACTACTAACCATGTACTTCATCAAGGTATCCCTATATAATTTTCTTGGTTGGCCAAAAACAGATATGGTGGCATAAGACGTATCCAATTGTAAAGATACCTGCAGTTTTGCTCCCCATGAGCAAGATAGTAGCATTCCATATTTTTGTTGAATGTCTGCAACTACAATGTCGATCAGAATTCTCTTTGCAGGGCACTAGACAAGAGTCACACATAAGTCTTTGATTAGACCAAGGCATTTAACCTGGATGGAGTAAAAAGAAAATAAATCTTTATAAGGCCTGGTAATGTCTAGGTTCATTCTTTCTATTATTGCCTTGGGCATGAGATTCTGGGATGCCCCCGAGTCTAACATAGCATTATGAAATTTTTTATCATGAATGTTTAGGCTGATGTAAAAAGGAGGAACTCCCCCTTGCTGATGAATTCCATTGGTCTCAGGGCTAAATAATAATTCAGGCTGGTCAGCATTCAAATTAACAGAATCCTCTCTGGTTGAAGGGAAATTACCCCTAGGGTCCTTTGGGCTAAGACTCTACCAGACTGAAAATTGCTTATACAAAGAAACACACACACACAGCCATCTTTTTACTTTTAAGCAAATCCTAATGTTTAGGGTACATACCTAAGGTCCTACGTTCGAGAAGACCGTTAGGGTGCAGACCCTTCTTGGAGTTCCCTTCTTCTTTCTTTGACCTGCAAGACAAACAAATCAAAGAACACAACAGTACATGTATAGAAGTTTATATATAAATCATCTTTATGCTATAAAGTTAGTTATAAAAAAAATCTTTAAGTAACCACTTTCATAAGAATTCAACACAAGAATCTCATAAGCATAAAGAAAGATTATTCGGGAACAAAGACGTGTTTCTTTATATATAAAGGCAAATAAAGTACAGATATCGGAAAGATATCACCTGAACACCTTCAGCAGGCTCCAAGCAAGCTTCCTCCCGGATTCGTTCCAGCCTCAAGCCTCCCAACAAGAGCTCCTTCCAAGTCTTACTCAATGATGATGTCAAGGATGAATGATCACCAATACACATGGAAACAAGGGTTTCCTATGCAAAATGGGGGAAGTGCAGAATGCACCAAGGACTTCAGACCTGGTCTAAGGGAAAAATCTCAGCATAATAATCTTGCTCTCCTTTCTCTCTTTTTGGCCTTCCCTTTGATGTCTTTTTATACCCTCTCCAAAGTAGTTTTTTAGTTAGGAGTTGGTTGGGAACAGTTGGGCCACGGGCACTAACAGGTGATCCAGCAGGTAAACCCGCGATCACCGCCCGAAAAAGAGGAAATTATATTTTTTTAAGTGTTTTAATAGATACACGCGGGTTGGGTATAAAATACCCGCGTGTACACGCGTTTAACACAGGGCAAAGTCGCGTATAGGGAATAAAACACTGTTTTTTAAATTTTGGACCAGGTCTGGAAGGAGGGGTTGCCCTAGGCCATAAGTGCAGCATCACAAACCATAAGAGTGAGATTTGGAGCTATAACAGATGCCCCCTAATGTATGAGGTCAGAAGGGGAACATGATGGCCGAAATACATTAAGTAAGTACAAGGAAAGGAACTCTGCCAAAAAACCGAGGAGGACTTCACCAGAATTCAGCCTGCCAAGCCACCGAAAGGAGATCAGAAAGAAACACTGTCTGAGGCGGGCATACCCATGCTCAGGAAAAGTAAAGCATGTCCGCATATCAAGTACAAGCGGATCCACTAAGTATACAAGTATAAATGACTGTAAAATACACAATGGATCATCTGATCATAATGAGTAAGTACATGTCTGAATATCACATATAAAACTGTCAATGATGCTGAAAGATGCAACGGATCACTGAAATCAACGACTGATCCCATAAGGTACCAACTGAACATGATGGAATAGGATGGTACTACACTGCAAACTCAGGTGCCAGCATATAGAATGTCGCCATGACTGACTGCAACATATAAGGTGGAGTGGTATCAACTAGCAGCAACAGGAGCAACTGCCAAGTGAACCAATGAATGCTGATACAACCTGAGGTCTTCACCGACCGCCGTGGTACATTTCTACACCATGGGAATAAATGATCTGAAGTCGACCATGTGAGAAATCGTTTGATTACCGGTCATTGATGTATACCGTTAACAAACGCGAGACTACTCACCGATAATGATAATGAGCGTCAAGGTACCCAGTACAATCTAACAAGTGTGAATAGATGAGCTGAAGTCGAACACTTGTAAGAATCTATCAATCAGGAGACAATGATGGTTTCCCACTGTCGATAGCGAGGAATCTGCCACTAATGACTGCAAACCCCAAGGTACTGCCAAATGGACTCTAGATCTTTGCCCCAGAGCAATGAGTCGGAGTCGATAGGGAAAGATCCGCTAGAAGGAAGGCATTAAGGCATCCTCCATCAATCTAGCGCGAGTGTAACCCGTAGGCCAATAATGTGGAAGGAATCGGACGAAAAAGATGTAGTAACCCAACCGAAGTACGTTTCCGGCGTACACAAGATGTGGCTAGCGCACGGCAGAAACCCTCTGAACCAACCAATAATGAAAGCTGACACAAAGGCGAGGTATCCACCAATAGGGTCAAATGGAAACCAAGGTACTGCACGAATCCCAATGTGTGATAATGTATGCTGATGTCGAACACAAGGGAAACCACTCAGTCAAAGACCCATGATACTGATCGATACTGAGCACAAGGTGACCTATCAATAATGAAAATAGGGCCAGGGTGCGGTCTCTAGGTCTGCCCTCAGAGCAATGTGTCGTCGTCGATAAGGACAAGACCCGCCAGCAAGAAGTCAATGGGGACCTTCTCAAACCGGCACGAGTGAAGGACCAATATAACTGATGTGATGATAGACATGACACTGACAACCAGGGATGGCCGACTGAAAAATGAGTCAAGAGACACCGCAGAAAGGCCGACTCAGGCTAACTTCCCTTGAACAAAAGCACGACTCAATGTGACTATGTGGCAGCATATAATGAATCTGTATAAGTTTGTCATGCAGGAGGCACGAACGAACCCTCCATATGATTGGAAGAGAGAACCAATCGGGGGAGAACTGACTCGATAACAAGGTTATGGCTTACCTAAGTCAAACTAAATCCCACCCATGCCGAGGAGACTTTGTTTTGAGTGCTTTGTTCAAGGGTGACACGACTGACTCTAGCTGCCAACAATAAATGGAAATAATGTCCCTGTTCCCGCTCTTTTTGGAATATTTAATTTTTTTGTCTTTTTCTGATAAACCGGAAAAAGAATAAAAGAATGCTATGGTACAGTGGAAAGAACGAGTGTCGGTGAAACAAATGATCTAGTTCCTGGGAAAGGAACGTTCCTATGCTCAATGCAGGGAGGTGAAAAACTGGTCAGTGACACTCAGAGGTATGTCCCTTCCACGGATCTGGGTATGTCAAGCTGCAGAGGTCAAGGGTATGCAAGGTTGATTTTTGCAGACGTCATGGTCAAAAGTGGGCTTAAACACGAGTCCAAGTGAAGCCGGCTATAGGCCAAAAGGTGCAAATGGTCAACATGCAATGCAGAAGTACAACTCAACACACATAGGAGCCTCTAGGGTATAAGGCCAGAACGAAGCGAAGAAGCAAAGAAGAATGAGTCTTCAACGCATAAGTCATGGCGGGACTACAGAGGGCTCCCGAGCCTAGGGATGAAAAATCTGCATGAGTGCCAAGCGACAATAAGGTACTAACTAGGGCACCCATGATAAGGTAGGCTCTACCACACAAGTCATGATACTTCTAAGCAATGAGAAGGTTCCGCACCATAACTTGGTGGGGTCGATCCTAAGGCAAAATGGTAAAGGAAACTGATAAGTGCACAATGCAGGCGGAAAAAACCTAACCTATATGCCAGTTTTGAGAACCAATACCTGTCAGAACGGACCAACCATAAACTTCCAAAGGAGAAATCTTCCAAGTTCTGTAAACATAAATAGGAACACTAGGCACAAAGTTAATACATCCCACATATAAACTTCATATAAGATCTTTGTGTTATAGAATACAAAACTTGAAAATGCGTACCTCATATATACAATATGGTACAGGGAACCACGCAACCTTTCGGCTTACGTATAATAGCTCTTCGGAATAAACCCCTTGCAGGGCTGAAACCAAGGACTCCTTTGGTAGTCATAACTCATGGCTTCAAAGAGTTCCTCCTGTGAAGGCAAAACAAGATCTGAGAAATCATGAGAACTACAAGGATCAAAAGAGGGAATTAAAGGGTCCCATGTCTCTATAGGAAGAATCTCTCGGTCAACTGCCGGGACCAAGTCCCAAGAAGGAGAATAATAAGTCAAAGGATCCTTCTCAGAAGCAATTGAACATTGAGGATTCAACGCCACATAATTCACCCGTGGCAGGGTAGAGTCTACTTGAACACTTGGAACAAACCAAGGGGCATTCTGCAGTAAAGTCGAATTAGGGTGATGATTATCAGATGCAAGCTGATCAATAGTGACAATATTCCCATTATGAGGAAAGCACAGTACTCGAAAGAGTGAAGACACCACAGCATTCATAGCATAGACATAATCACGCCCAAGTAGCATATTAAAGTCTAAAGGGCTATCAACCACCATCATATCGATTAAGACAGTCTTCCCACCTAAAGTGATAGGCACTTGAGGAAGAACACTCATAGATTCACCAGGTCTTCTATCATAGGCTAACAACTGACTCTGAGCTGTCAACAACTTTGGGGAACCCAAAGCTTTCCAAGTCAAAGAGGATATAATACTTGTAGAGGATCCTTCATCCACCATACATCGATAGACATTTGTGGAATTAACCCTGACCTTTATTTGGAAAGGTGCAGCGGAAGGAAGACGAGGCTCAACAAGACTATCCCAATCAAAGGAAACACTCTTAGCACTTGGAGGGGGAACCTTCGAAGAAACCGGAATGCCCCCTATACTAGAAGACTCTGTACTAGAGATCAAACAGACTCTTTTGTTAGGCACTTCACCCCCCAAAAGAGGAGTGTAATCGGCCAGCGATTGCACTGACTCTACCACATTTTCAACCGATGGTTGATGGGATTGATGAGAAACCATATCAGATCTAGGAGTAGAAGTACTTTCAGACTCGGACCATATCCTTTGAACCTCTGGAATACCAGGGCATAAATGAGTAAGATGGTCTCCCTTGCATATCTTACAAGGGAACTTAGGTTTAAAACTTCTACGTCTAGGTTTCTTATCAACCTCCATTCCGCCAACATGACTAGCAGTGGTTTGCGAAGAGTCCTGAACATGACTTGCAGAGGTCGGTGACTCTTTGCTAGTATGACTCGCATTGACTAGACTCATGCCCCCAGCATGACTCACAGCGGCTGAAGACTCATCTACAACATGACTCGCAGAGGTTGAAGATGAAGTGCTAGTATGACTTGCAGTGACTAGACTTGTGCCCCCAACATGACTCACAGCGGCTGAAGACTCATCTCCAACATGACTCGCAGAGGTTGAAGATGAAAGGATAGAATTATTCTTCTTCTTTGACTTCCTTTTTCTCCTCTTTTTAGATTTCTTGTTACAAGAAGGAGGAGAAGAAGGAATCCCAGATTTCTCTTTGACAGAAGATGAACAATTAGCACCCATGTGATGCCCTTGAAATAAAGCATTCAACTGAGAAGCTTCAAGAGCATTCGGAATATTCGGAGTGGACCACAGCCAAACGGGTAGTCCAACATTCAACCCAGGAATATTCAAAGTGGCCATCAAGGGAGTACCAACGTTTCCAAAGAAAGGAAAAGCACAAGGATCCCCTTTTGGAAGGGTACCTTGGTTGGTTTCCACAGGAATATTAGCCATATCTAAGTAATCCAAAGACCCTTTCCCTTGCGGGAATATAGAAATAACTCTTCAAAGAATATGGATAAGCAATCAAAACCTTTGCCCTTGAGGAGGCAACTCCACAACTTCTGAAAGAACAACCAAAAGCCTTTCAAGATCGGTAGAGTGGCAAGCTAGTCACTCAGAACACAAAGTCCAAACGTGACTAGACAAAAATACCTAAAGCCAACTATATACAAGGAGCAAAGAGCACTCACTATAAAGTCCCTAAAGAAACAGCCAGTCAAACAACTTTCAAGTATTTCCGCTCCGGGTGATTAGGACCGGACACCAAAATACGAGAAAGTGAATCAAAGGGCCTTCCGAAGATAGTCTGGGATGATGAGGGCCCAGTCCTATCAGCGAAGGTATCAGAGGAAGTTACGTTGACCTCCTAACAACAGCCTGCGCCGGTGCAAGCCCCCAAGCTTCGCAAGGGTGCCCTCCAGTAGGACTGTCGAGAGTGATACAACGTCGACCTCAGGTGCCACGGGATTCCCCTCCGCAGCCACCTATGCAGATCCCTAGGAGAGGCAACTATGGGTACCAACTCGTCGCAGAAGCCAGGCGGAACAGTCGTGAGGTGAGTTCGGACAAGTAGGAGAGGGGGTATCTCTCTTCCCTGTCTTCACAGACCCTCGTGCTTAACTCCCAGATCCGGAGCTTTCCTGGTCTTCCTAACGCTATTGGATTTACTCTCTTTAATCAGACTCTTATGTTTGACGTTTTGTGTGGCCTTGGAGAGTTAACTCTCCACTCGCCTAATCCAAGGCCCTAAAATCCTAAACTTGTTGGTGTAATAACGAAAACAAAAAGTTCTAGTGGATTTTAATTAAGCGCTTGATTTTATTAGGCTGTTCTTTAAGTCAAAGGTAACAGAAGTGAAACTTGTGGTGTTTTTAGGACGCAAAAAGAAACTATCCTAACTACATGCACATGCACTTTTTCGTTTCGATGAAGAGCAATTTCTATGAGGTTCAAATGTACTTCAAATTAAACAAAGTTTTTTTTTTGCTTTCTTTTCAAACTCCACACTCACAAAAGCTAACAAAACTATGCATGCCTAAAAGAGGATGCAAAGCTATGCTAATGCAAGAACTATATGTGAATGCAAGATTTTAAGACTACTCTGCAAACAAAGAAGGAAAGTTGCTGCTTTACCAAATTTTGTCTTGCCACTAAAATGCTTAGATAGAAGATGATTTGTTACTAATCATTTCGTCCAAACAATAAAAACAAGTTTTAAGATAAAAAACAAAGCACTTTCTCTTCGCAAAAAGGAAATCAAATGAAAAGCAAGTTTAAGAAAGCGAAACTCAAAACTTTCAAAAGATTTTCTTTCAAGCAAACCAAAAAGTCTTTTTCAAAGGAAAGCTCTCAAAAATACTGACACCAATGATTGATAAACAAGCAATCAAACACTTTTGTGAATTGACACCTTTCAAATGATGAGAACTCAACAAAAATAAAATGTGTTCGAAATCGCTTTTGACAATCAAAAGCAGCAATGAAAGTCCAAAATATCAAAAGACAAGTTTCAAGAAAATGGTAACAAACAAATTTCCCGAAACGAAGGAGCAAATGGTCATAAAAATGATTTCGTTAAGCAAACACAAATGTCATGAAAACAAAATGGACACAAAGATTTTAGGACAATCTTCTCACTCTGCCGAAACAGAGCGATCAAGATCCTTAAACAGAAATCTTGTGTGTCAAAAATCAATGACGCTTGCAATCAACGAAAAACAAGACTAGCACTCCTTATAACTAGAGAGAGTTCGAAACAAGATGCCCCCTGTTAACAGAGAACTGTCACTGGGAATTGACTGCTTTAAACTGACCCAAACCACCAGACAGACATTCAGCCAAAAGAAAAATTATAAATCTTGAAAATTATGGAATATACGCGCCTGCAATTACTTGCAGAATGCGTGTACACGCGACTGTAACTAAGGAAACCTGCGTATACGCGAGTTTACTTAGTGCAACTTGCGTATATACGCTTCTGTAATCCAGAAAAAGTGCGTATATGAAGTGTTTCAAGAAAAATAAAAAACACAAACTGAAAAACTGGAAAAGCTTGGAGTTCAAGAAAATATCAAACAGTCAGAACCAACAAACAGAGGGACTGAGCCTTGATTGGCTTGAGGACTACCCAAACTAGGAACAACAAGAGTGTTGTCCCCAGTGGAGTCGCCAATTCTGGTTGAAGGGAAATTACCCCTAGGGTCCTTTGGGCTAAGACTCTACCAGACTGAAAATTGCTTATACAAAGAAACACACACACACAGCCATCTTTTTACTTTTAAGCAAATCCTAATGTTTAGGGTACATACCTAAGGTCCTACGTTCGAGAAGACCGTTAGGGTGCAGACCCTTCTTGGAGTTCCCTTCTTCTTTCTTTGACCTGCAAGACAAACAAATCAAAGAACACAACAGTACATGTATAGAAGTTTATATATAAATCATCTTTATGCTATAAAGTTAGTTATAAAAAAAATCTTTAAGTAACCACTTTCATAAGAATTCAACACAAGAATCTCATAAGCATAAAGAAAGATTATTCGGGAACAAAGACGTGTTTCTTTATATATAAAGGCAAATAAAGTACAGATATCGGAAAGATATCACCTGAACACCTTCAGCAGGCTCCAAGCAAGCTTCCTCCCGGATTCGTTCCAGCCTCAAGCCTCCCAACAAGAGCTCCTTCCAAGTCTTACTCAATGATGATGTCAAGGATGAATGATCACCAATACACATGGAAACAAGGGTTTCCTATGCAAAATGGGGGAAGTGCAGAATGCACCAAGGACTTCAGACCTGGTCTAAGGGAAAAATCTCAGCATAATAATCTTGCTCTCCTTTCTCTCTTTTTGGCCTTCCCTTTGATGTCTTTTTATACCCTCTCCAAAGTAGTTTTTTAGTTAGGAGTTGGTTGGAACAGTTGGGCCACGGGCACTAACAGGTGATCCAGCAGGTAAACCCGCGATCACCGCCCGAAAAAGAGGAAATTATATTTTTTTAAGTGTTTTAATAGATACACGCGGGTTGGGTATAAAATACCCGCGTGTACACGCGTTTAACACAGGGCAAAGTCGCGTATAGGGAATAAAACACTGTTTTTTAAATTTTGGACCAGGTCTGGAAGGAGGGGTTGCCCTAGGCCATAAGTGCAGCATCACAAACCATAAGAGTGAGATTTGGAGCTATAACAGATGCTCTCCTATGTTCAAAGTCTCAGTTACTTGTGACCTATAATATTGATTCTTTACCATTTTGGTCAAAGAAACTGATATCTATAATTTAGCTATTTCATTTTAATATTGAAAGGGAGCTGAGGTTTGTTTGTTTGATTCAGATCTTCCTTAATGTGTGCAGTTTGAGTATCTTTATTATGTTTCATAGTGGTAGTCATTTTAGTTTGTGTTTTTATTGTCTTGGCTTGATTTCCTTTGGGTTTCGGTGGAAGTTATATCTACAATCCTAGGGGTTGAAATTTCAATTGTTCCCCTAGGGAGAATTGCAACACCTTGTTAACTGGATCTTCCTTTATTATCTTAGTCTAGGTTTGGATGGATCTTTTAATGGGAGTCTCGTTATTCTTCTTACTTCTCAAGCTATATTGTTTATCTACCTCATATATAGCTTACTCATATCCCTATTTAAAATCAAAAGATTCACCAGATTCTAATTGCAATTGCTAAAGCATATATAACTCCTGTTCTTCTTGAGTAAGAAAAACATTGTCTTCCTTTGTGGCTTCCATTAAGTTAATTTGGGTATCATCTTTTGCTTCTTGGTTCTGTGAATCCTCAACATAATTTTCATGGAAGGGGGGCCTAATCTGTTGGTCTAGTGTAGCATTTTTTGTAGTGTTAGGGTTCTTCCTAAAATTTGGGTTTCTTATTGGGGATTGTTGTTGTTGATTCTCCCATTGATTTTTCCTCTCCATGTTATCTAACCTATCCATGATTATTTCTAAACTTTTAGCTAAAACATCTACTTTTCCATCTAAAGTTGAAGATTCTTCTTTAAATACAACTTTCTTTTCATTCCTTATTTGTGCTTTCTTAGCTAACAGATTGGCCTCTACATTGACAACATTTCTCTCAATTTGTTCAAGTGTTTTAGGGTTTCTTTCCCTTAGCTGATATGACATGTCAGAATCAAAACCACCAGGGAACTTAATTAATGCTAGGTCAGGTGGAGGCTTAATGTTGGGTGGAATTGAGTTATAGATATTATTAAACCTAATCCAATAGTCCTGAAGAGACTCTTTGGGAGGTCTCCTAATATTGTAATATTCAGAAAGTATTTGCAATGGGTTCTTCTTTCTCTCCCATCTATCAATGAATAACCTTTGAAAATTGGCTAAGTCTGCAATATGGTTCGCAGGAAAGGCTTTGAACCACTTCTTGACCTCACCAGTTAAAGTTTGGGCAAACAATCTCATTTAGACATTTGCTTCATCTATTTCATGCAATTCAAAAATGTTAGTCATCTTGTTTACATGCTGTTGGGTAGTGTAATGACCAGTAGCATCAAACATGAAAAGCTTATTCTGATAATTTGTAGGCACGGGATGAAGTTGGGCAGGTAAAACAAGAGGAGGATATCTGTTTGCCATTGCTGTAATTCTTGTTTGATTGGGGTGTAAAGTTGTGGTGGTTGAAGAAGCGCTTGAAACTGATGGAAGTGAACTAGATGATGATGAAGATGATTGATTAATAAGTGGTTTAGGTGATTGGATTGTGGTAGATACAATTGATGAAGTTGTGGTAAAGGAAGGGGTACTCATAGTGAGTGAAGGCCATGTAGAAATTTGAGAGGCAGTAGCAGTAAGGGCAACTAGCTAAACAAATTATTGAAGGTAAAAACTATCTATATTGCTAATCAACGTAGAGGTCAAGGCTTCTAACTTGTCAAAAGTGTCTAAGACAAATTTATCTAAATCTGGATGGATAACCCTTTTTGATTCGATGAGTTGAGTAAACTCAAGGTCAAAAATATTTCATGGATATCATTCTCAGATTTGGTTCTAAATAGTGAGAGGTCAAATGATAAATCAAAAGGGACTTCCTCTAAAGTTGACAACTCCTTAGGGAGTGAATTGGCGATGTCTAGCTAGCTACTACTTGCCTGAGTTTCTTTGTTTTTTGGTTTCCTTAGAATTCTGTCTGGGTCATCCACTATAGTTGCAGGGTTTGGAACTGGGTTGGCCCTAGTATAATGAATCATCTTAGGAGCCAGAATTTTAAGTTTTTAAAACTTTTTTTTTGAATTTTTTTCAAAATTTACTTTGGATAGTGACCTTAAGGGGCTCAAGATTTAATTTAAGGTTTCCTTAAATTTTTATGAGACGGAGGATCAAAGTCTCTAGTATGGTCGCCAGAAATGTTATCACTCTAATAATTATTTTGAAGTAAAAAGAAAGAAAAACCAAAGGTAACCACAAAACCGCTTTTGGAGATCAGGACCTAGCCTTCTTGATGCTCAGAGAGGGCTCACCCTTTAAAATTTAACTTCGTTTTAGTTAAGATGTTTCTAGGATAGTTATGATTGTTCAAGGGGTTTTTGATTTGTATTTGAGATTGGGTGGTGGGATCTCTTAGACAGATGGATAGAATGATGTCTTTTAAACCATTGGGCTATGCAATCAAATAGTAAGGAAGCAAAACTGGATTAACTCACTAAAGGGAATGTTCCAAGGGAAAGATAGTAGAGTCTTTTTCAGATCTTTGAAACAGAGGGGTGAAAGGTTTTCACTAGGTGTGGGAGAGCAGTTAAGGGTTCTCAGACTCAGATAATGAATGAGGAATGAAGGGATAATTAACATCAAAGGGAAATTAAGAATCCTTTAACCTAGATATTCAATAAATCAATCTAAACCAAAGAGAAATTAATAATTCTTTAATTTAGATATCAGTAGAAAACATTTAAACGTATAATTGTTAAGACACAATGTAATTAAACAAGTTTTGAAGTGTTATTCTAGTTATAACATTTAGATTGATAAACACATTAAAGATTATGAATAAATTTGAGAAAAATAACAATAACACATGAAAATACTTGTCTGAAATTCCCTCAACACATGAATCCTTGGAAATATCTGATCATTATTTATCAATCCAGCTTGTTGGCTGAGGAAATGGTACAATAACCTTATGGGTCTTCTGATAAAAAGGTCTATAGAAATTTCTAATAGAATCCACCCTACATACTTCGAATTTTGAAGTATTTATACAAATGGAGTTACAAAATATTTGAAACTGTATCCAAAACTAATCTAGGAAAAGAGAAATATCTTCATGCAAGAAGATAGAGACAGCTATTGAACTGTTTCATATTGTCCCTTTTATTTTGGTTTTGCTAGCTTCGATCTTTTACGTTGGATGCTTCATTTAATTTAGACTTTCATCTAATACACTTTGACTCTGTTGATTTGTCAACATCCTTTTACCATGTTGTTTTACTTTTACTGTACATTAACCTTTTTACTGCATATTTCTATAGTAAATCAGTTAATTTCTGGCATGTTTCAGTATTAGGTAATTGGATTTTTAGCATCTTTATATATGTTTCATCTGCCTTTGCATATTTGGAAAAAGTATGCTTATTGATAAACAAGTGTTTTACCTCATGTTGGAGGTAAAACAAGTTTTCAAACATTTGGTAGAGTGCTTTGTCTATTGGAAATGCCTTCATTGATGATGTATGTACCTGATCTTTTGCTACCTCTCTGATTTTCGTGTTGTAATCCTCCTTTGTCATCAACTTATCATTTATCACTAAGGGATTGGGTAATCCCTTTTCTCTCAAAATGTGGAACTTAGCCATAAATCTATCAATGGCTAGCTGCATATTCTGACACTTATCCTCCAAGTTTTGCATCAAGTTCCTCTTGGAGAGGACCTTTTGGACCTCCAAAATTGTCTTTGTTTTGTCCTCTATTTCCAATTCTTGTAGCTCAAACTTATTCTTGGTGTTAAGGAATTGGATAATTCTAGCAGCCTCTTTTGGCATTTGTCCTAATTCTTGTTTTACTTTTTGGATGGCCTCTGTAGCCAGCTTTATCAAATCGGTTTGCTCAAAAATCACTTGAATAGATGGCCAAATATCATTGACAGAGTAAGTTATATTGGACCATTGCTATTCCTTAGCCTGCCTAAGAGGTTCTTTTAGTGTTAAGTCCTTTTCCAGGGCTTTCAACCTTTCACTCATCCTGGTAGCCTTTTTCGCTTCTTCATTGTGCCTGATTTTGGCAAGCTTGTAATCAGTTTCCAAGCTTGTCACTTTCTATTTGAGCTTATTCATCTCTGTGGTTTGCATCGACATTTCTTCCATAGCTTCAACCAATTTTCCTGCTTCTTCACTTGATGTACTTGTTGCTAATGTAGATGTTGTAGAAATCAGTAGTGCTATGGCCATTGGAGCTGTGGGAGCCAAGGAGGCTGCCAATGTGGAAAGAACAACCGTGGTAATTGTTGGGATGGCATTTACCGAGGTAGTGCGAAGATCAGTTTGTTTTAATTGGATTAAGCTATCCAATTCCTTTTCTGTCTCCCTCAAATGATCATTGAGTTTAAGGACTAAGTCCATCAACTCTTCATGCTTAGTTTAGCTTTCCAAGACTTCCTGTGTTTGGGGGTGCTGTAATTGAGGTATATTTAACTATTTTTTGAGGGCTGCAATGTCATCACTCTTATTTTTGATTAATTGTTTAGTAGCCTTGATGTCTTTGGGATCATGTCCCAATTCAATTACGAAGTCTTCCAAAGACTTGATTCTGGTGTCTTTGGCATGTGAGGAGGACTTTTCCAACTAATACTGGGCCGAAATTTTATTCAGTGAATTTTTCAATTGATGTGCAATAACAACCTATCCTATAAGGGTGGACTAAATCATTTCTCCAACCTGCTTGTGAAATTCAATCTGGTCAACGGGATGGATATTCCTTGCCAATACTTCAAAGTCTATCTTCTTGAAATCTTTTGATGTTCTCGGTTGTTGTACAGTAGGCTTCATGAAGGACATTTGCATCTTTCCTTCCTTGATGTCAAAAGCTGACATCAACCTACTTTGATTAGGTGGTGTGAGCTTGCAATATCGTGCATACGATTCCACCTTCAGTTTCCCATATCTCATTTTAATCTCCTTGAAGCTGTCCTTAATGCTCCCATCTCTATCAGTAGGCTTATTGAATGAGGAGACTTCTACACTGAGTTGGCATTCTAAAATTTGAGTTTTTGATGTAGATGGCTCCTATGTTTCTCTAGATGGAGTTGTGCCTTTGCTCATTTCTAACTCAATATCAGTTATTTCCTCTGAGCCTTCTGTGTCTTCCTTTTCTAAAACAAGATTGAGCCTCGGCCTTTTGGTTTGGCTCACTTCATACTGTACATTGGAAGTGTCCATACCTGAGTTGGAGCCTTCCTCTTTGTTCCTTTTGGGATTCTTTTCCACATTCTAAGGAGTTTGCAAAATAGGAGGGGTACTCATGGTTCCTTCTTGCTCTGGTACTTGCAGGAATGAGCTTTCATCAAGATGTTTCTCGAAATCAAACAAATTATTTTCAACATCTACCTTTGTACTATCCCTGTCTATGAGAGTGTTTTCCAACCACTCAGATTGGTTGGAATATCTCTTTATTTCAGGTATAGGGTGATGAATGTAAGGTCCCAATTTGACCTTTTGTCTTAGTTTGGTTATCAACCCTTGAGGGTCACACCTCCACATGAAACTATTCTTAAACTTCATTTGTTGCAAAATTTGATCTGCTTCCTCTCCTGCCTCTCTAGTATTGCAAATAAAAGGGCCTAACTGGTTTTTGATCTTGAACTGAGTCTTTTTCTTGGCTGAGACAAAGTTGATATCATCAGGTTCATTATCTGCCTATAATATTCCAGAGCAAATAACTTCATGGGGAGGTATTTGGGCAACTTGTATGGGGCTGACAACCATAGATTCTTATTTCAGTGTGATTTTGGTAAAGGTACTAATCTCCCACCTTACTTTGTTTGGAAAATTGGAGCACTCTCTTGATTTCTTGGCTTATTCTCAGTGGAGGGCTTCCTGTCAGCATGGTCATGACTGGATGGACAAAAGAGTCAATGAAGTCTGTGTAGGTGTATGATGATGAATACCTATGGAATAGTGGTGTCCAAAATATAACAGACATGGGCTGGGCTTTAGTATCCAACTTGTGGATGGTGAAGGGAAATTTGTTTGACTAATAATACAAAAACATGTGGTAAAGTATAGATGAGTACTTGAATACTCTCTCATTGTGCATTCTAGTAAATTTTTCATGCATCCTTTCAACTATGAACTGGGCATAATTGTACAAAGTAGCAGGAGGCTTTCCTGGGGTGAAAATGGACATGAAGGCCAGGATGAGCTCATCAATGTATTCATTTGTGGTATAGCCCAGAATACATGATATCATGGTTACAATTTGTTTTCCTCTTTCAGAGAAAATGGCAGAAACATATGGAGGGGCATTTGTAGGAATGTGCTACACCTCTACAATGAAAATTTGGAATATTTGGGCCAGTCTAAACAAGCTCAATTTTGTATACTAGTATAACAACTCCCCAGTGGAGAGTGGGGTCAGGTTTGGACATGGTTGGACTTGCAACATTTCATTGATTGAGTCAGTTGTAATAGTGAACAAGACCTTTTGGTCCAGGGACATTATAACTCTCTCACTTGGAATGTAACAAGCATGGCACAAGTGCACAATCTCAGGAAAAACATGCACTTGTGGAAACTGGTATTTGGGAAAATTGGACTCCCAAAGGCCAATGTCATCAGTATGGTTTAGATATTTGTCCTTACTCCAAAAATGAATTTTAAGCAGGAGTGTATAGGCAACTGTGTCTTTTATTTGAAAATCCTGTGTGCCAGGGGAAGGTGGTCAAGGTCCAAATGGGGGGTTGACACTGGTCTGACATCCATGGCAATGGGGGCAACCATAATTTAGTTATTATGGATTTGAATTTGACTTTTTCAGGTTTATATCAAAGGTTTGAAGGTAATTTGGAAGCTTTCGAAAGGGTTTTGGGTATTTAAGTCAGGTACACTCTTTAATTTTAAAGTAATTTCAATTAATTTTACTCAATTAAAACAATTTAAAGACTAAATGTTTTCAAATTGAAAGGATTTCTGGTAATTTCTCTTCAAATACCTGGAATTTTGGTGAAATAACTTCAAATTGGTGTTCTTGACAATTGCAGAGGGTTGAAAGGGTTCTAGTACGGACTGAGAGCTTGATTGGGGTCTCTGCAACTTTTTCAGGAGTGAAATTGAGGTCAACTGGTAATTTTAGGGTTTGAAGGTGTCGCAATAGATTGCAAAGGTTTACAAAGAAATTGATTGGAAAAGGCCAAATAGGGCTTCTCAGCCTTTTTATTGAACAACAATGATTTTTTGGTGGGCGAATTAAGAATGAATAGTGGGCGGTTTTTCAGGTTGGGCGGGGAGGTGGTTTCCCAAGCCATCGCACCGCTTTATCGAGGAGGTGGTATTTTGGCGAGGTCACCCGATCTACCTTAATGCTTGACACGTAGTAGACGGGGGTCTGGGAAATACTACTTTATCGCCCAGGTAAACATCAGATATAGGGTGAACCCGATATACCTGTGAATCATTAGATTCGGGTGTTGACGATCGGACAACAGTCGGGTGACAGATTAGCATGGATGAAATAGGCAAAGGTTTTGGGGGGTGTCTAGTCAATTTAACGTCTTAAATTGCTCTACATAAATTATCAATCCGGGTATCGTAAAATGATGAAGTGTGGTGCACTATATGTGCTTAGTTAACCTTTCTCTTACTTCGTTGTTTTATAGTTTATGTTTGTTTTTGGGGTTTTGTTCTTGTTGGTTTTCTAAAGTGTTTAATGCAAATGGAAATCCCATTCTAAGGTCTTAAGAATACTTTTAAAGGACAAGTATGGATAAAGATTTCCAGACAAGGCCTATGTCCCTAATGGTAACTTCCAAAACTTAGCACTTCAAAAGAACTTAAAACATGTTATTGATGGAGTTAGTATTTAAACAAAAGTGTAAATATACAACTAGTTCAATCAAAATAAAATGCAATAACCAAATAATGAGCTAATGACTATGAGACCCAGTATCCTTTCTGCTTCAGCAAAAGGACAAGATGATTCTATCACGTCATTAGTTCATTAAAAGGCTATGTGCATCACTAATCTACAATCAACTTGAAAGAAATTTATGTACAGCTAATATACATGAGAAAAATGTAAAACAACAGTAATAAAAAAGCTTTGTTATGTACAACTAATATACCTGGTGAAATAAAATGCAAAATTAAATGACAACTATACAAGGCAGGGGCCCTCTACCACCTATGAAATCAAAGCAAAATTAAACACACTTGTATGAATTAAAATTGCATGAATGAAAAATCTAATCTACCTTACATTCTACAAAGCAATATTTACAAAATGAAATCTACTCTACCTTACATTCTACAAAGAAATATTTACAAAATGAAATCTACTCTACCTTACATCCTAATATGCTCCATGACATCTACTTCACATCTCCTTCCATGTTGAGAACATCAAAGCTTTGTTCAATTTCTTCAAAAGTACAAAGTACAACAAAGTTCTCCAAGGCTTTCAAAAGCCATCAAGGAAGAACTACAAACTTAAGAACTAGGGACTAAAGACTAACAAATGAAGGAGAGAGATCTCCTATTTATACAAAACGATGAGAGCCATCTCATTAATGATAGTCCATGAATCTCTCCCTCTACCTCTATAGTCCTAATCAAAATAGGAACTGATAAGGAACATGTATTTTTAGAGTTACAATACAATTAGGAGATGTGACACATATCCTCATGATCCCATGATTCTTTCCAACCAAATTCGAATTTGGCCTTAGAGTGCCACATAAGGGTCTTCTAGAAGCCTCCTTTCAACCTACACATGTCAACAATCTCAACCCTTTTGTTAGGTATAAGCATATGCACATTATTTTCTAATGTTTAACCACAAATTCACTTAAAAGGCTTAGAAATAATAAAGATTGGAAAAACATAAAGGTGGCCCAATGATAATGAAAGTGGGATGAATGTGGTGACATAGTAGTGAAATGGAGGTGAAATGGAGGTGATATAATGGACATAATAGTGAAAGTGTAATGGAAATGAATGACATTTTCAAGACTCAACATACCCCCCAACTGAAGCTATTGCATGTCCTCATGCAATATATATTACATTAACTCTTTTGATCCTTGAGCTTTGGCTTAACTTTGCATGATATCATTTGATAATCTTCATATTTCTACAAAGTGTTTCACTTGAATTGCAACATGGTTGGTTCTTGTGTTACAACCATTTTTTTTTTTGGTTGTTGCCTTCTATTTTGATCATTGAACTTTGCATAATGATATTTTGATTATTGTTACAAAGTATATCTTTATTGGATTGCATGATGGTTGGTTCTTGTGTGACAACCATGATTTTGTTTGTATCCAATTTATCCTTTAAGCACTTTTTCAAAAGCCATTGTATGCTCATAATAGCAATGTAATAATTAATATATGTTGGAAGTATGTGAGCTCCTGAATATGATATGGACATGGCAAGATATGAATATGAATGTATTCCCCCCCCCCCCCCCAACTGATGGTATTGGCAATTTTATGAAATAAGGAAGAGAAATGTTTTTCCAACAATTATCATTCTAGCTTTTTATGGAATTCTATGGTCAAAAGTTAGAAAATGCCGTACCTTCACTTACCCTTTGGAATGGATGAGTTGTATGTGTAGTGGCTGAAAATTTCTGATCATATTCTTCTTCAAGTGGCTGAACAAGAGGAGTCATGGATAGAGAGATAAGATGACTTTTTATTGCTTCTACTAAAACTTGCTGAATCTGCTCCAAAATGCTAAAAATAATAGTCTTCATGTCTTCAAAACTCATTGGCACAATTCCTACTATGTGAAAAGATGTTCTGATGTCGAACATAGTAGGAAATTGTTGGCTTAGTGGCCATTAATGGATGCCACTAGTCAACACGAGAACTCTCACCATTGATGACAATGAGAGTCAAGATGCCCAAACACATCTTGCTAGGTACGAATGAATTTGCTGATGTCGAGTCACCTAGAAGATCTAACGAACAAGGGACATTAATGTATTCCCATTGTTTGTCAGCATGAGGACTTGCCATTAAGGCATGCAAGCCTCAAGGTGTTTTTACAAAGAATTTAGACTCAAAGGACTATGGACTCAATAATTTGCATTGAAGCAGGGCTTATTTGCGGAATGAAAATGACAAGGAATGGAAAATGAAAATGGAAGATGGCAATGGAGAGTAGAAATGGCAATGGGCAATAAGCATATGAATGAGCCTCTTGCTTTTATTTGTGGGTTATGAATGGACAAAAAGAGATGGAAAGTGTATGTGAATGTAAGTGGAAAGTATGGAGTGGAATAAGGTGAATGGTTTATTATGAAGTATGGATGTGATGGATGGATGTGATGGAGACAATAGTATCTGAAAGTTTTTCAAGTGTTTGGATCTGATTTTGCATCAGCATATTTCCTCTTTGTTGTTGATCATCCTCTTATGAAACAAATTGGTCTCTTAGAGAGACACCATTCTCTTGTAGTCATTTGTCCTTCCTCCTAGAACCTGGAAAAAAACTAATACTTCTTCTGCAATGGAATGTAAGATTATCAAAGGAGAGAGGTGATCAATCTCTCTAGTTATGATATTTACACACAAAACTAAGAATTTGTATTAATGAAACAAGTTCTCAAAGGAAAAATCAAAAGAATTTATACCTGCTTTGAAATTGGTGCCCAAGTTGAATGTTGCTTCTTTCCAGCAATTTATCATTATTTGCCATTTCAAACTCTAATGATAGATTTCTCATTGTATATATCTTGTTGAGATCTTTCCAATGCTAGTTAAATCATCAAAATCTGATTTTGTATGAGAAAGATAGGCTGATTTGAACAATGAGGTTTTTCTGGCTGCGGAATTGGAGAACAGCTGCGGAATGTGCACAGTTCTGTAGCTAAAAATCTTGAATACAAAGTTAGCCATTCATCTTTCATCATCAGTCCAAAATTAATCAATACCTTCAGAAAAGTGAGCAAATAACTTGTTCATTTCATTGATTCAAAATTATTATTTTTTTTTGACATGCAGCGACTCAGTGTGGCGACTCAGTGTGGCGACTTAGTGATAACACACAATTTGACTTCCCTTTGACCGGGGTCTTTTTCATCAAATTTGATCGAATGAATAGGACACCATCCATGTACCAACATTCCCCCAGCTACCCATGTGACTTGTTTTGCTTGATGACACCTGCAACCTAGAGTTTAACAAAACAGCTGCGGAAAGTTGGGCTAGCTGCGGAAAGTTGTGCTAGCTGCGGAAAGTGGCTGTGTGTGTGGAAGAGAAAAAAAAAATGTGGAGGAGTGAAGGTTGTAACAAATTGCTGGCCAACCTCAATAGATACTTCATATCCAACAAGAACATGCAATCTGAATGGACCTATTGGCATTCCAAAGCTTGTGATGACTTTGTCTAAAATATCTACACCAAGAATTGCCAACATATGAGCCGATTGAGTGTATGTAAAGAACATTCGACTGACAGCAAAGCCGATGAAATTTCCCACCACTATAGGGAGATCAATCGTAGATGTATTCGAGGCCAAGATGCTGTGAAGAGCGGATAGAAAAACAATGCAGAGTTTTTGGCTGAAAATAGGGTCAGATTGTCAAGCACGTCGTACACAAAACATGTTAATGAAGACAAGATCCCTGAGTATTAGCACTGTGCCGATATTTTAGCAAGAAAAACGTCGAGTCATAGGAATAGCTGTTGGAGAAGTGCCGTATCTGATTATGTTATTGTTAAATGGGCAGACGGGTGGCGGAAAACGTATTACTTCAAACAACCAAAACGTGTCGTGTTCAATTCAGACTGTTATTAAACATGTGTTGGATTGCAAACGGGTGATAGAAGGGCAGAAGACGTGGTGGAAAAGGGTGGAAGACATGGGAGAGGTAGAGTAGGTGCCAGCACAGAGCCGAATTAAATCACTGTCCGCTCATTTAATTGAAAGTTCTGTTTTTTTTCACGCGCGGCAGTCAAAAATGGGCTCCAAAGAACCGAAGATTTCTCCCAGACCGCCACAAATTTCTTCAAACGGTTTCTGGGTTATCTAATTAACCCAACTGGAAAAAAAACCCATGTTTTAGTTTTTTAAAATTCGTCTCCATTTGGGCAAATCGAACATTTAAAATATGACATTTTTCTGTTGTTTACGTTTGTCTGAGTTAACAATTCTATGTTATGCATTCTTTCTGAGTTGATGTTTTTATTGCTGCATTCGTTTTTCTTTTTTAATCTACTATTCTGCAGGTGTATTACACAGGTTCAAAAATTACAAGAATCATCATCAATTATTGCTTCCTGAATCTCAGGTTCAGCCACAACATATTGTTTCAATAACCGATTGCCAGATGCCCGAGATACAGCAAGAACACCTCCTACTCTCCATGTTCCAGCCCACATAACATTGCCCCCGGCTTGCTCAATACGTACCCGTTCATCAACCCTGTTAGGCTTGTGATCTTTAGACAGAGGGATAGAGTTGAAGAATTGGGGCGACTGATAGGAGGAGCAGGAAGAGGATTTATCTCTGCAACCGTCATAGGTCACCCGATCACTTACCCTCACAATTGGTATATGAATAATGAAATCCTTTTGAGATGAATGTAGTTGCTGATTTTAAGGCATTCATTGAAAAGGGAGGGTAGCTATAGAAATTTCCAATCCAACCATAGGAAACACACACTAATGAAGGATACATTATTTGAAGAATCGTGAAGCCATTTCATAAAGAAAAGTGGGAGTGCAGATATCTATAAGTTGAACTTGAAAAATAATCATGAGACCGTTTAAGGAGTAGATGTAAGGTTTATGGAGTAAGGTCGTCGAAATAATCATTGCATATGGTGAGCTTTAATGGTTTAATAACTATGCAAAATTGTGCCAGTTATTTGAAAGAATTTATGCCCATACCTTTAGAATCCTTGTCTTTGTTTGTCCATTAGCCCTTACTCAATTGCTCCTTATTGATGTTTGTAGATGCTCCATGTACATGTCTTCATAGCATATGCTTAGTCATACCTGCATTTTTATTTTATTGCACTAACATCTTGACTGTAAATTTGAAAAATAGAGTGGTGGCTGCGGAAACTGTTTCTGGCTGCGGAAACTGATTCTGGCTGCGGAAACTGATTCCAGCTGCAGAAACTTGGCACAACAACCACTTAGCTAAATAGAGATAGTTAGGCAATCTTAATGGAAATGATCATGGGGAAATAACTTTTATTGATGAAATGGATGGTATGGAGTGAAAATGGAAATGAAATGAAGTTTATTTTGTCTCTTCTTCTTCTTTTTTTCTTGAATCAATTGAAGTGATGAAGTTTATTTTGTCTCTTCTTCTTCTTTTTTTCTTGAATCAATTGAAGTGATGAAGTTTATTTTGTCTCCTATTTTTTTCTTTTCTTTTTTACATAACAATTCTTTTTTTGATCCTCCAGATCACACAGAGTGCAAGAGGAGAGCATACTCAAGAATTATTAATTTTTATTTTTATTTTTTACATAACAATCGTTTTTATGATCCTCCAGATCACACAAAGTGCAGGAGGAGAGCATACTCAAGAATTATTAATTTTTTTTAGATGTAAGAAATAAGGTCTCCTAATTACACTTCCCTGGCAATGGCGCCAAAATGTCTAGTCAATTTAACGTCTTAAATTGCTCTACATAAATTATCAATCCGGGTATCGTAAACTGATGAAGTGTGGTGCACTATATGTGCTTAGTTAACCTTTCTCTTACTTCGTTGTTTTATAGTTTATGTTTGTTTTTGGGGTTTTGTTCTTGTTGGTTTTCTAAAGTGTTTAATGCAAATGGAAATCCCATTCTAAGGTCTTAAGAATACTTTTAAAGGACAAGTATGGATAAAGATTTCAAGACAAGGCCTATGTCCCTAATGGTAACTTCCAAAACTTAGCACTTCAAAAGAACTTAAAACATGTTATTGATGGAGTTAGTATTTAAACAAAAGTGTAAATATACAACTAGTTCAATCAAAATAAAATGCAATAACCAAATAATGAGCTAATGACTATGAGACCCAGTATCCTTGCTGCTTCAGCAAAAGGACAAGATGATTCTATCACGTCATTAGTTCATTAAAAGGCTATGTGCATCACTAATCTACAATCAACTTGAAAGTAATTTATGTACATCTAATATACATGAGAAAAATGTAAAACAATAGTATTCAAAACAACTTGTTATGTAAAACTAATATACATGAGAAAAATGTAAAACAACAGTAATCAAAAAGCTTTGTTATGTACAACTAATATACATGGTGAAATAAAATGCAAAATTAAATGACAACTATACAAGGCAGGGGCCCTCTACCACCTATGAAATCAAAGCAAAATTAAACACACTTGCATGAATTAAAATTGCATGAATGAAAAATCTAATCTACCTTACATTCTACAAAGCAATATTTACAAAATGAAATCTACTCTACCTTACATTCTACAAAGCAATATTTACAAAATGAAATCTACTCTACCTTACATCCTAATATGCTCCATGACATCTACTTCACATCTCCTTCCATGTTGAGAACATCAAAGCTTTATTCAATTTCTTCAAAAGTACAAAGTACAACAAAGTTCTCCAAGGCTTTCAAAAGCCATCAAGGAAGAACTACAAACTTAAGAACTAGGGACTAAAGACTAACAAATGAAGGAGAGAGATCTCCTATTTATACAAAAATATGAGAGCCATCTCATTAATGATAGTCCATGAATCTCTCCCTCTACCTCTAGAGTCCTAATCAAAATAGGAACTGATAAGGCACATGTCTTTTTAGAGTTACAATACAATTAGGAGATGTGACACATATCCTCATGATCCCATGATTCTTTCCAACCAAATTCGAATTTGGCCTTATAGTGCCACATAAGGGTCTTCTAGAAGCCTCCTTTCAACCTACACATGTCAACAATCTCAACCCATTTGTTAGGTATAAACATATGCACATTATTTTCTAATGTTTAACCACAAATTCACTTAAAAGGCTTAGAAATAATAAAGATTGGAAAAACATAAAGGTGGCCCAATGATAATGAAAGTGGGACGAATGTGGTGACATAGTAGTGAAATGGAGGTGATATAATGGACATAATAGTGAAAGTGTAATGGAAATGAATGACATTTTCAAGACTCAAAAGGGGGCCTGGGGCTTTAATTAATGGTGGTTTGTGATTATTCTGGAGTTAAACATAGGATTAAATGATCGGACGGGGTTAATGGAGGGATTATCTTAACTTTACGGAGAATTGGTGACTTAAGAGGGTTTTGTCGAGGGGATAGGGTAAAAATACAGTTTATAGCTAAACTAAGGGTAGGGGTAATAGATACGAGGATTTGTTTATAAACAAGGAAAAAGGGTATATCGGGAACTATATTATTATGTTAGAAATTAATATGAACTGAAATGAGCGGAATGAAAATAATACTAAGTATAATGTAATATTTACGCCTTTCCTTTACATACACTTATACTTAGGATAAAACCTTTTTGTGGGTATTTCAAGTGAAATGGAATTTACATGGGGTTTTTTACTTTTCATAGGAAAATGGTGTTTAACCTTATGAAAAGGGGTTTCATTAGGGTAATGAAGGAAAATGACTTTTATGAAGGGAATTTTAACACTTGATGTCCATAAGTCATTAAGGCGAGGATCTGGTCCCACCAAAAGTCAGAGAAATTCTCTGAGCCTTTATGACTTGAAGGATTTTTAGTACTAGAACATACTTGTGGATGGGGAAATTAGTACGTATAGGGATGAAATGAATGAGGGGGAGTCAATTAAATCAACTTGTAAACCTCTGTTTCTGCTTTCTTCATTTCTCATGCACATTGAAACATATGATTAAGCATGATAAATGTGCTTTTGTCCAATCAACTTTATACTTTAGCAACTTTTCTTCTACTTACCCATTACTTACCCCAACATTTTTATTCTTCACTTATTTGGGTGAATTTAGGCCAGAAAACCCTTTTCTTTCCTTTTATTTTACAAAACAAACTATCTACTTCTAACCTTATATCTTCCAAGGGCTCAGATTAAGCTAATGACCCCTTTTATTTTCTCCTATCTAATGATCTGCCAAGATTAGGCTGTTTGGTCAGATTTTATTCTCTAACTATAAACATAAAATTCAAAGCATGAAATAGTCAAGATTAAGTAGTTTGATTACCATGGGTTGTGGCATGAATTACAAGCTGCACACAACCATTATTTGCAGAAGAATTAAAATAGTAGTGGCATTTAGACTTGCACACTTTCATGATATGTTTTTGTGTTTGGGGTTCATATGTTTTCATTTTTTGATCTTTTGTTATCCTTTTTTTCCTTTGATATTTCTTTTAGGACACACCCTCTTTACATTTTTTAACTTTAAATATGGAAAACATTTGCAAAAAGAAAAAGTATGTACAATATTACAAGAGTTACTCTCAGCTAATTGAAAATTATAAATCCTATCAATATAGGACTTTAACACAGGGACCCCTGCAGCTGAGTGCACAGAGTAAGTCGAGTCTGTAACCATGGGAAGAATTAATAAAAGAGAAGTTTTACCATATTTCTGTGTATCATTTCCTATTTTATGCATTATTGGGTATGAATAGTAAGTTTACTATTTATTTACTACGCAAACTCATATGAATGTGCTGAATAAGTAAATATAATATAAGGCATTTGTTTACGCGAAGATAACTAACTGTTATAAGAAGATAAGTAAGATCTTAGGTGTGACTTAGGGGAATAGTGCAAATCGTTGCTCTAGCAGCATGAAAGCCACATAGCCCCTGTCTAAGTTTTCACGAAGGCGAATATATCCGGGCACGAAGGCTAGGGAAGTGTGTGAAGTAACCTGTGTGAAGGGACTCATAGCTGGCCCAAATCAAACCCTCAGGCATCTCAAGGGTGTGGAAACCTAGTTCCAACACCGCCCATACTACTTCGGGTGAGACCTTAGTTTGTGCTCTGTAGACTATTGTCGAAAGGGCCAGTAGTACATGGATTTGTTTGGCTAATTAATTTGAACCTGTGTCAGGCCCCAACAAGCCAAAAAATGGTTTGTTGCTGGGACCGGGATCTGCATAGAGATGTTGATATCGTATCACTGTAATGCAACTAAGAAAGAAATTGAAGATTGGTTGGATAGGAAGATCCATGAGTTCACGGCGCAGGAGAACATGAATCCACAGTTATCAAAGGAGAAGTGGTTAGACCGCTACTTGTACACAGGGGTGTTACAGGGAAAAGTGTCTATATAGAATTGCTCTATCCCACTAAGGTGTGATAGCTGCCTTAGAAACAAACAGAGAAAAGCTACTTTCATTTTTCCTTTATGAATTATAGATAGAGAGGAACAGAAAGACCAACCTCTGTCTTGCACTAATCTCCCGATTCGATCCCTCTCTTCTTTGATAGTCCTCAGCTACCTGCTCCCTTGCACGCCCAGCTTCACAAAGTACCTGTAAGATCACAGACGCATAGCACTATACAAAGACATGGATCTATAATCATAAACAATCTAGGATCAGATGTAAATTGACCATACAAATGTAGCAAGCATCAATGACACAAAATCATGGAGGAAAACTCAAATAGCTTTTATTGATAAACAAGAAACGAGCCAAGAGGAGTTACAACCAGTTGTTCTAACCCAGCATCAACCTCCCAGCAAAGAAGCCCCTGTTCACCTCAAACAAAGCTTGGATCACCCAACAATCTAATGTTTGTCTCAAGAAACCAACAGCAATTCCTTACCATATGCAAAATTCCATCATCTGGATCTTTGGGATGAGGGATCCATATATAGATATCTGTAAGGGGGATGAGTCAGCTTGTGATTTGACTAGTGTCTTCTCTTTGATAGTTCTTGCTTCCACTTGGAGACTGATGGCCTCTTCCTCATCCTTGGTCGAATTCAGTGAGGCAGGTGTCACAGGAGAAGATTCTGGAAGCTTCCATTGCCTCTCCACCTCACGGAATGACACTTCCATTTGTCATTTCTCGCCCATCGCACCCCACAGAAGGGACTTTTGAAATGCAACACACCCTCACAGTGTATTTGGGTGAGATGCAACGCACTTAGCCAGTGGAGCAGCTGCAATGAACCTGTTTTGACCAATTCTGAGCAGTTTCTCATGGAGAACTTCTGGGAGAAGCTGTAATCTGTTGACCTTGTTCCTTTAGGGGTTAGAACAACACTTTTAAGGACTTAGGAGCCCTTGGTTTATGGACATTTCATTCTTGGGGTTGTAGGGCCCAAAATGTCTATAACAGTTGCCCCCTAAAGCATGAGGCCGTTAATCTTTTGATGTCGGGTGAAATGCTTTATTATGAGGATCTGAAGTTATTTAAATGCTGAGAGGAGACCTGTAATAAGATACAATACAATACATTATCTTCATAATATTTTCATGATCTAGCTGAGGCGGGCATTCCCATGCTCAACTTTATAAATTCATTTTCATGTACATAGGACAAACAATCGTCTGGGTGTAGACTGATGATTCTGATAGAGCCATCATCCTTTTGAGTGGATGATTATCTGTGCAGCAATGAAGTACATTTAATGTCTTTATTTCCCTGAATATATATCGTAGCCCGGATGGATGAAACTAGATCCAGGGTCTTCAATCTCGTCTGATCTTCACTCAAAGTACAAGTCGATCCATGTGAGAAATGTTCTGAAGTCGAACATGGAAAGACATCGCTTGATTACCAGTCAATGATGTAAACTGTTAACAAGCGCAAGAGGAATCATCGATAATGATAATGACCCTCAAGGTACTGCAGTACAATTCACGTGGTGTGAATAAAGGATTTGGCGTCGAACACCACGGAAAATCTTTCGGTCGAAGGCCATTGATGTAAACATGTCGCCGAAAGTGAGAAAGTTTCCATTGAGGTATGCAAGCTTCAAAGTACTGAATGGGGTGTTCTTAGATCAACTTCTTGGATAATGAGCTGATGTCGACAAGAAGTGATCCGTCACAGGAGGGCCTTAATGAATCCCAAATCAATGACACAGAATGGAGCAAATGATCTTTTGATGGAGTGAAAACGATCTGGTGATATAAGGTTCAGGGTGGCGGTCATGAAAGAATGGAGTATAATGTATGGTAGTGGGTGAGACACAGGTGAATTCTCTGAATGACTTCTCTTGAACATATCGGCGACACTGATGTGATGGATTGGTAGCATTAACCCCAAATGTGGATGGTATGGCGTGACCATGGTGATGTGACCGGTGAATGAAACAACCCAACCCGACTCGGACACGGAGTGGAAGTGTCATGTTCAAGAGCGACTTGCTACCAACAAAGTTTCTTCAAGTTTTCTTCCCAATTTTCCCCAGTCATTGCTGACCAGTACCTCTTTATTTTTGTCAAGCTTGAGGAGGATAACATGTGCTTGTTCTATAATTTTCCCTTCGGGCAAACCCATTGCTATGTTTTAACGGGCCTAGCGATAGTGAAACTCGTTCTTGTCCACATACAAGTTTGTCGCTATTAATCTTTTTAACGAGTTTAACGACAAATATAACGTCCTTTTCAATTTTAGAGAGTTTGAAAAGGAACGTAAAGGTAACTCCAAAATTCCTTTTTCGTCATCTAATCCCTTAAGTCCGAAAAATTATAAAACAATACAAAAGGGATGAATTTTCGATACTTTTAACGAGCCGAACAAAACAAGCGCTCGATCTTTTCGTGTAATAATCCCTTAGGTCCAAAAAGATTAAAATCTAGAGGAGGGATAGCACTTCTTGTCCCTTTAACGAGCTGGAGAGGCCAATGGCTCGGCAATCTTTTCGTATTTTACGAGTCAGTTGAAAAGAGCTTAAAGGAGACTCGTCTTTTGAGGAACGAGTGATAAAATGGGTAGCAGTTGATTCCAGGTAAGGTTTGGAATTTTCCAATCATGGCAGTGTCACAAGGATGCCTAGTGAGATCACTCTTCATAGCTGTTCCTCAAAATGGGTAAAAAATCAAATGGAGTTGAATGATCGGCCAATGAAAAAGTGGAGGTGACGGTGCAAACATGACCAAGGCTTTAATGGCTGAAGTACTACATTCACGATGGTTATTTACGGGGAATAGTTCATTTTTTAACGAGCTTAAACACGGGAGGAAACATTTGCTCATGTCTTCTGTTTATTTTTTAACGAGCTTGAACTATGTGCTAAAACTGCTTGATTGAATGGTCCCTTTTTTTATTTTTACCATAAATAGCTTTGTTCTTTCAAAGATTGTACTGTATCTTCAAATGCTTCATCAAACTAGTCAGAAATGAACAATATATGCTTGAAAAACGAGTTAGAACACTAATATTTTACTTTGAACTACGTAAAAAGCAATGAAAAAGTGTTTTTACCTCTCATTTTACCATTTCATTTGAACTTTGGTTTGTTGGAGCTTTGGAGGTGCTTTCCCCCTTTGATTTTCATTAGCTGATTTCGAGAGATTCTGTGGACGATTCACGGCGCCGTCTGAACCAAGTAGGAGCTAAACTTGAGCTCTTTCATTTCATGGTTTCCATTTTACATTCTGAGCTTGATTCCTAGTTTTTCTGAGCCTCTGGGGTTTGAAAAACTCGTTTTGGCCTTCAGTGCACCCTCTGTGTATCGAAAAGTGTGTTGAATGTTGGATTGTCTAAAGGCTACCTAACATGCAACACACCCAGAACACTACTATAGGTGCGTTGGGCGCAGAAAAGGAATTCTATGCATAATCTTTGATGGAAAATTTTCCTGTTTCTTACCAAAATCAGGATCTAACTCTTCTCTTGTTTGTTTTTCAGAGATATTTGGAGTAAGATGACCATTAAATGGCGAGAATGTGAGCATGAAGACGAGGACATGCTTGCCCTACATGATCCGGTTACAGTAAACGCACTGCGGAACTGTGGCTTGCTGAAGTTTTTTCGCATTTCTAGCATGAGACAACAGATCAACTTACTGTAGTATTTGCTCGATGCTTGGGATCCTACCAACCAGGTTTTCCAGATCAGGGGCAAATCTATCCCCTTGACTGTAGTAGACATCTATTTCTTGACTGGCTTATCGAGGTGGGGTGCCCCCATCTCTTTATCAGGTTCGGCCCGAGGAGGTGACTCTGTGAGAGATTATGTTCGCCGGTACTGCAGAGAGGGATGTCAACCGAGTAAAGACGACAAGATCATCATCCGTGATGTCACTGACAAGTCCCTCAAGACTATTTTGTTTACTTTTGGTAGGATGGCCTATGGTGCGGCTCTTCATGTAGCCAACCGATCTTATATGCAGTATGCCTTGGAATACCTCCAACCGAAGGTGCTCAACAGGTGCGACGCAGTACTTCTTGTGATGAAAGAACAATTGACCAAGATAAAGAGTGGGAGGTTGAACAACTTTGGGTATGGTTCTATTTTGACCGCCTTTGCATTGGAGAAGATACCACTGATGCAGCCACAGCATATTGCACTCGATTTACCTTCACCTACTGAACCACGTATGCAGAGATGGGTTGACCATATGTCTAGGCATGCTGGTCAGTCTCAGATTTACTTTTTTGATACCTTCTTCAAGTGGTTTGATCATTAGGAGATGGTTTATTCCGAGTATCCATATGCTGGTATGGACTTCCGGGGTGATCTAGATTTAGTACTGCCGGAGGACGAACAATGGGGCACCATTGGTAAAATCTTTGACCATATTCCTGTTTATCGTTTTTCATTTATAATGTCCTTGTGCTTTATTCTATCAAGAATTTAATCAAACTCATGTGTACATGCAGATGTTGGTCCTGTTCGTCCAGTAGCTCGCCTGAGAGTACCAGCTACCACCCCAATAGGAGAGGTTGTTGGAAGGGCTATCCTTCGTGACCTTTATGTGGCCGAGAATCTCACAACGTTATAGGAGCCGGTTGAGGGCCTCACTCTGGGTATTCCAGATTTGAGGACTAACGAGCTACCTTTGAGGCTACATCGGCATACTACTGGTGTGCCAAGACGATGGACTCGTCTCTTACACATGATCGCACACGCTGTGACTTGCTATCACGAGCATCATTAGACTAGGGTGCCCCCTAGCATTTTGAGTTTTTGGTCACTTGACCGATTTTGTCTTGGTTAGAGAACATTATGTGTAAACCATAAACAGTTATATATATTTTTGATTTTCGGAGTTTTATTTTGGTGAAGTTACATGATCCAAATGCAAACATTGATGGTATGTTTCTTTTTATAAATGTTGCAAATGTATATCTAACACATAATTTGCTAATGAGTCAGTTAATGTGTTTAAGTTTCTGGAAATGTGTTGATATTGAATAAAATCAAATTGTCTTTCCAAAATCTTAACCCTTAGGAACATGCGATAAATAGCTGGGTTTCGGACGGAATATATACCAGTGAGTTGTAGTATTACGAGTTGTGAGTCTAGCCTGACAATTAGTCGGCGTATACCATGTGTGATGGCATCATAGAGAAGTTCTATCAATGTGCTATACTCAGCGATGTTATTTGTTGATCGACCAATACATACCTCTCTGAAACTTACTAACTCGTCGCTTGGATCAAAAATAGCCCAGGCTGCGGAAGATAGGTTCCGCGAACTATGACTCACTCTGTCGGCATATCCAACACATGACTCCAATAGGTTTGACATATGAAACAAACGTAAAAAGTGGATTACTTGACCAAAATAAACACTTTAGCAAAAACAAAAACATAACAAAAGCATACAGGTTACCATTACGCATAGTAACGCTTGAGGTACAACCCATTACGAGGTTGTGCCGGTGGAATTCTGTCATAATCCATTAACTCATAGGCTCCTTTTGATAACACTCATTTAACAATATAGGGGCCCATCCATAAAGACTTAAATTTACCTGCCCCAAATTTATCGGATTCTTGGTCGTAAAGCAAGACCAAGTCACCTTCTGAGAAGACACGGGGTTTGACATTTTTGTCGAACTGCACCTTGACTCATTTCTTATGGGCTTCATTAGCCAAAGCGGCATCACGAAGGGTTTCATCCAATTGGATTAATTCCAAGAAACGAGCTTCTTCTTCTGAAGTTCCGAGGAGGAGATCAATTGCGAGTTTGAGAGACGAGATTTCGCACTGGATTGGTAAGACTACTTCCAGGCCATATACCAGTTGGAAAGGTGTAAACCCGGTTGCATTCCTTACCGATGTTCGGTAAGCCCACAAAGATGAGTACAAGATTAGGTGCCATCTTCTCTTGTGAACTCCAATCATCCTTTGCAACATGCATTTCAGGACCTTGTTGATTGCTTCAACTTATCCGTTGGCTTGTGGATAATATGGAGTAGAGCTGTCGTGAGACAACCCTAGTTTGGCAACTAATTCGACCATCATGTGATTGCGAAAATGCGATCCATGATCTGTGACTATAGCCTATGGTACGCCGAATCTGGCAACTACATGATTGAAAAAGAAGAGGGCAACTGTTTCACCAGTATTATCTAATGTAGGCATCGCCTCGGACCATTTGGTAAAATAATCAACTGCGACTATGATATACCCATGCCCCCCAGTCGAGGTGGGGTTACATGTCATGAAATCGATGCCCCATTTGGTGAATGGCCCAACTGCAACTATTGGCTGCAGAGGTGCGAGTGGTCTTCTGGTTTTGCTATCGAAAATTTGACAAGCATGGAAACTTCTGACTGCGGTTATGCAATCTCCAAACATTGTTGGCCAGAAGCATCCTGCTCGTAAGATTTTTTTCGTTGTAGCATATCCAGACTGATGCCCCCCCACACGCACTTGAATGACAATCATTCAGGACTTTTTCGGCCTCCTCATGGGTGAGGCACCTTCTCAGAACTATATCGATACCACGACAATAAAGTGTATCACCGACGATCATGTAGTCTTTTGCTTGGTATCGAATATGTTTTTGTTCGGAGTGGGAGGTGTTTGGCTGTATTTTTGGGTTTGGAGATAAATGATTATATCTCCATACCACTCATTGCTTGAAGATATCAGAAACAAACTTTCTTCCACGATTGTTTCTTCGGATGTTTCATCGTTGGACTACGATGGGAGATCGCACAATAATTCTGCGAAAACTAGAGCTTTTTTCGACTTGGATTTTACAAATTCCAGATCAAACTCTTGTAGGATTGCTATAAATTTTGAATATTTTCCCCCCAGCAACTGTTGCCACAATATATAAGTCATGGGGTTGCAATCTGACAGAATGGTAGTTTTCCGAAAGAGGACATAGTGTCGAAATCTTTGTATCGCTTGAACAGCTGCGAGTGCTAGCTTTTCAACGTAAGAATATTTGCTTTCTGTATCATTTAAGTTTTTACTCAAATAATATATAGGATGTTCAATTCCATCAACTTCTTGAACTAAAACCATTGCGATGGTCGTATCCGCTGCAGCCAGATACATGTTAAAATCGTTTTGATAATCAGGAGCATACATGAATGATGCTTTCATTAGTGATTCTTTTAAAGCATCAAAGGAAGCTTGTGCAACCTGATCCCAGACAAAGGGCACTTCCTTTTTCAAAAGACATGTATAACCCTTAGCAAGTTCGGCGTAATTTGGAATGAACCTCCTCAGAAAGTTCACTTTCCCTTGGAGTTTCTGAATCTGAAGCAAATTCGAAGGTGGAGGCAAATTTATGATTGCCTGGACCTTACATGGGTCGAGACGAATCCCGTCCTTCGAGACTACAAAGCCAAGTAAACGACCAGAACTGACACAAAATACACATATGTGTGTATTGAGTCGTATCTTGTTGTGTCGGCCACGTATAAATATCGCTCTTAAATGCTGCAGGTGATCAATACGCTTTCACGAATGAGCCAGAAGGTCGTCAAGGTATGGTTGAACGATGTTTTTGATGTCATGGAAGGCATAATTCATTTCCCTCTGAAACGTCACCCCTGGTAATTTTCGATATGCAAATGTGCCCCTCGGAAAAATAAATACAGTCTTAGACTGATCCTGTGGGCGGATATTTATTTGATTATACCGGAGAATCCATCCATGAATGAAAAGATTTTGCATCTGGTGCACTCATCAATTATCTGGTCGATGAAGGGTGTAGGGTAGTTGTCTTTTGGACAAGCTTGATTTACATCCCTATAATTGACGCACACTCTAATTGTTCCTTGTTTTTTCATAACAGGGACAATATTCGATACCCAATCGGTTAGAGGAACCGGGTAGATGAAACCAGCATGGAGAAGTTTTTCAACTTCTGCCTTAATGGCGGCGGGTTTCTTGGGGTGCACCTGCCGTAGCCGTTGTCGTACTGGTTTGACATCTGGATACATCTTAATTTCATGTTCAACGATACTCAAGTCAATGCCTAGCATTTCACTATATGACCAAGCAAAGACATCTCTGAATTCGCGAAAAAGAGCGTTATATATTTCCAGTTCTAAAGGAGAAAAACATTTGCCAACATAAATATTCTCTACAACATCTGTTTTCGTTGAGATATTTATGGCGATAGTCTCTTCAATGTTGGACAAGTTTCGCTCGGAATCCACCGTGTTTAGAGTATTTGATAGGAAATCAAAAACTGAAGGATGATAAAGGTCATCTTGAGTATCTTCTCCACAATCCGGAAGAAGGGAACGATGGTGGGAATCATTCCATGGTGCCCCTTCAATTACCATTGATTGGACAATTCCTTCATCGGTGACATGCACTCGCGACCAAGGATCTGAAGGGGTGTCATATTCTTTAGACTGATCTATCCAAATGCTTGAGCATTGATTTGGGTTTGCCTCCCATGCTAGGAACATTGATTGCTACAATATTTCCGTTGGGCTTAGGGGCAAAACCATTGCAAGATCCATGTCGATATCGTTTTCTGAGATCTTTTTAGAAGATATCATATTGCAGGTTCCTACCGATGCTACTTCCGCCAGGTTGATTGGAGGTGGAAGGGCGAAAGTTCCCATTAGTATAGGATCTTTTAGTAGGCCTACTCCGATATTTTGAAGCAAATGGGGGCTTCCATGGATCATGGGAATGCTTCTTGTAACTTGAGAACCATTGGGTAGGAAGTTTTGTTGATTGACGATTGTAATCCCTCCTTGAAAGGGAAATTCAATCTTCCTAAAATAGGTCGACACAACAGTAGCCATAGCATATATCCATGGTCTTCCTAGGAGGATGTTGTAATCAAGATTGCCATCGATTACTTCAACATCTATTTCTATTGTTTTCCCTCCTAGTTCAGCTTTCAAGTTACTTAGAATACCATATGGGGTATATGTCCTTCCGTCGAATTCTTTTAATGTCGTCGAAGATCGCGACAAGGTTGGAGATCCTAAAGTTTTCCAGCAACTCATCGACATAATGCATGTAGATGCCCCCTCATCAATAATTGTTCGATGAACAGTTTTGTTGAGGGGTTTCACTTGGACAAGGAAAGCTAGTTGAGCTGGTAATTTAGGATCGTATCCTTTATGGTTGAAGGATACAAGATTGGAATCCTTTGGGTCTATCCCACCAATGGTTGATAATAAAGCCTGCCTTTGGGATGGGCAATTCTGTAGTACTTCAAGAGTCGACATAGTGGATGGCGATTGGGCCAAATCTTCCACTATATTATAATGTTGTGCCGCTCTAGCGTGGGGATTAAACGTCAACTTGTGTACTACTCCCTTTGGCGGTTTTATTGTCAATTCAGGAATGATGGGTGGTGCAACTTCTGTCGAAGTTGTTGTCGAACTACTAGGTTGATCTTTATCCTTGTTTTTCGACAGCTGCGGATTCCCATAATCTTTGTTCCTTGTCGATATCAAAGCATAATTTTGTTGTTTTGAAACTGACAACATTAGCACTTGAGACGGGGAATCATTTCCACTTTCAACCAGATTTGTTCCTGGATTTGGAAACAGATCAGTTAACACTGCGGAGGTTTTTGAATTCTTCAAGAATTTCTTAAGCTCAGCTCTGTGTGGACAATTTGCGGTCCAATGATCCTCATCGCATATGAAGCATGGATTTTTTGGTTTCCTATCTCCAGGAGGGTTTGAAGAAGATTTTTCAGGTGATGATTCCTCTTGTTTCTTCTTCTTCCCTTTGTCTTTCTTCTTGCTCCCTGGTTGTTTGGTTTCTTTGCCTTTATCTGTCGATATGACATTTACTTCCGAGGCAAGAAGTTCGTCTTTTGCATTTTGACCTGAAATATTATGGGCCTTTTTGGATGTAGCCTTTGTTGATTTCATGTCTGTTGTGCCAATCAAGCCATCGCCGACATGAGAGTCATTGTTTGATTTAGGAGGAGGTGGACTTGAGAATTCTAGTCTAGGGGCGTCAGGTATTTTATCGTAGAGCGTGCCGAACTGAGTGTAAATCAAGTCCAAATATTGTGCACAAGCGATGACTTGCTCTTCTGTTACGACTCCCCCCTTTGCCACATCTTCTGTGATGGAAGGTAGTAATGACTTGATAAACCATTCAGCTAGGAGCTGATCGGGGACATACGTTTTTACCATTCTACGACGACGTCGCAACTCATGTATATGATCAAATATGTGAGTGGCCATTGTCTGTTTGAAATTGGTAAGAAGTTTTGTTCCCATTTCTTACCTTATTAGTAACTGAAAATGGGTTAAAAAGGTTGTGGCTAGGGTACTGAAGTTGTCGAACGAAGCTCTAGGTAATTCGATGTACCATTTTGCCGCTGGACCCGTTAATGTCCTCTGAAAGAGGCGAAGTCTTATCGAATCATCATTTAGGGTGTTTGATGAACACCATAGATGAAAGGTCATCACATGATTCGATGGATCTTCACCCGGATTCCCATTAAATTTAGGAATATCTGATGGAAGTTTATGCGGAATCGCTGGCCACCAAGGGGCGTAAGCGATTGGATCATTTGTTAACCAATTCAAATCAAGTAACTCTAAAGTTGCCACAAAGGGTAACTGCTGATTCAGGTTAGGCGAAGCATACCCAGGATAAGATGGGATTGCCTGAGCAGTTGGTCTTTGCATACCGGCATAATGCATTTGATGCTGGTAACTTTGGTAAGGTTGGTGGGCATGTCCATTGTAAAATGGTTGATTTTGACCATTTTGAATGTACGGTTGCCCACTATTTGCAAAGATTTGTTGCTCAGAACCTTGGTATACTTGTTGGAATTGCGGTTGTTGGTATTGTACTAACCATGGTTGTGAAACCATGTGCTGTTGACCGATACTAACAATTTGACCAAGATGAGGGGTAATTGTACCCGTCTGAACCTGTGTCATTCCACCAATCAGTGATTGTGGTTGAGTCGCAGGGTCAAGGGGCTGTTGCATTACAACCTGAGAAACCTCAAGTTGGCATACAACAGGCAGCGCTTGAACTTGCGACACCGTCACAATAGCTGGCGTAGTTGGTATATTTGACATAGGTAAGCATTGTTGCATCGAGTACACAACTCTTGGTTGTTGAGGTAGTATAGGTACCTAACCGCTTGAGGTAATTCCAGTATAACCTGAATGTTGTTGTGAACTCCCATATGGATATCCTCCCAAAGGGGATAATGAAAGGGTATACTGCCCCTGTTGTGGAGGTAAATCCTCTCTGCGGACAGAGACGATCCCTACTAGCCCAGACCAGGTCTAGTAAGAATCACACAATGCTATAACGCAAGTTCCTAATTGCAAATAAAAAGTGGATGGTGAGAACCTACTTGGATTCCAACGCTAGTGTTCGTAGAAGAGATGTCGCCCTTGTTCCTTTGCCTCGGCTGGTCATGATCCCCACGATCTCCGTGATTGGACACCTGCACATGCAAAGAAAAACACGAATACAAGCATAAAATCTAGTAGATGCAATTATATATCGGTCAGAAAAGATATAACTCAACATCAAACATAAGACAATGAGAGTGGAACCATAATGATAGTCATCTATTATTAATAAATAACAAAGAAGAATACAACCATTGTTCTGACGTCAAATCCTCCTTTGGCTGGGTAGTCAGCTACACAAGTCTTGCAAAGCTTGTTGGGATAGGAACAAGCCTCTCTCTCTTTGGGTGACAAGAATATCCTTACTTAGATTTGGCCTTATGGGTGCAAAGAAGGCTCTTGCAGCTTCAAACTCTCTATCTCTATACTAGAACTGGACCTACTGTAACTAGCTTGCTCAAGGCATAGAGACAAGCTTTTATAGATATAGAGGAAAGAGATAGGATCAACCACATTATTTATGGGATTAGCTTTATCACTTGGAAACTTCCATGAAAGGTGGAAAACCACTTTCCCTTCTATGGAGATTCGAAGCCAAACCATCCTAGCTCAACATAGATTCAGTTGGTGAATGGGTTGAAGAGAACCTTCGGGAGCTTGTTGGTTAAAAAGTTTACTCAATTCGGTTGGTGCGAGTGCGACTCTGAGACAGAGTGCCAATAGCGCGCTCTCTTTAGAGGATTTCCCTCATTAGCGCGGGCAGTGAATTGTGGACCCGTGCTAATGCAAAAAGAGTTGTTTTCATGGGTATTTTGCAGGAGATGTCTTCAGGGCACATAAAGCTCATACTTAGAGGAATATGATGCAAGTGGTTTCAGGTCATGTCACTTTTCACAGGTCCCAAAATGAGTCCTCCAGTGTGCGGGTGAGGGGTAACAAGGACGGTGACAGATTGCTGTGTAACAGATACCCCCTAAAGCATGAGGCCTGAGAGAGAGAGGGGTGAAATGCTTTACAAGAACATGCGTGACGGAAAACACGGCCGCCGGAGAACCTGCGTAAAGAAGTACAACTAATATCTCAAGTACATGATATATGTGGTATGGGCGCAACCATCCATAACAAAGTACATAATAATCGAGATCCAAGGCATGGACGCAGCCATCCAAAGAGGATCAATAAATAGACTTAGGCATGGTCGCAGCCATCTAGTGAATGAGTCATGTAGTGATCAGAATAATCCACAAATCGCAGCCTGGATTCCAACAGACAAAATCCAGGGTCTTGCACTCCATCTCGACCCGAACAGAGTACAAGTTCAGGAATGCGAATACATGAGTTGAATTCGAACATGCTTGAACATCGTCTGATTACTAGTCAATGATCAAAACTGTTAACAGACGTGAGCGGTACCACCAATAATGACAATGGCCCTCAAGGTACTATAGGTACAATCTACGGCGTGTGAATGAGTGAGCTGACGTCGAACACCCGTAGAATCATTCGATCAGAGGCCAATGATGAAAACCTCTCGTCGAACACGAAGAACCTGCCATTGAGGCATGCAGGCTCCAATGCACAAGAAGGGAGTCTCTAGATCAGCTTCCTGGATAATGAGCTGAAGTCGACAGGAAGTGACCTTGATCAAAGGTGGGCCATAGTGTTTCCCACATCAATGACATGAGATAGAGGAAGGATGTTGTGGTGAATCAAAATTATGTGAGGTATCAGAGGAGGTTGCATTGTTGCAGAGGTCAACTTCTCTTGAACATATCGGCGGCACGACAGTGGACTTGGCAGTATTTGACATCAAATGAGCAGAGGTCATGGTGACAAGGCAATGAGCAGAGGTCATAGTGACAAGGCAATGAGCAGATGAGAGGTCAAATAGGATAACCAAAACCCACAGAGTCAAGTGTAAAACAAGATGAGATGTCCCCACCCAGACATGAATGCAGACTAGTGCCATGTTCAAGAGCGACATACTACCGAAACGACAATAATTATGGGTCCATTTTCCCCACCATTGCTGGCGAGTAACCCAGTTATTTTTAACAAGCTTGACGGGGATAGCATATGCTTGTGAGCGTCATTTTGACGGAGTCCGATGTCATTAAGTTTTAACGAGTCTGACAAAGGAAGAAATCGACGTCTTTTCTTATTTAGAGAGTCTGAAAAGACAACAGAAAAGAAAACTTCAGGGGGGTCCTTTTTCGTAAATTTGTGTCTCTCGAGCCCGAAAAAGTATAAAACAATACTCGAAAGAACCGCCCAACCATTACGATCGAGGAGTACTTTTCATTTATAGTGACATCGATCTGAAAAAGTAAAAAAGCGATCAACATCACGTCGTTTCGTAACCATTAACGAACCTGAAACGACAAGGGTTCGACGATCTTTTCGTTTTTACACGGTTGGAAAAGGGTTTAAAGACGACCGCCTCTTATTTATGTTTAACGAGTCAAGAGGAATAACTCGGCGATCTTTTCATTTCTAGCAAGTCAGAAAAGAGCTGAAAGATGACTCCACAGTGACTTTTTCGTGTATTTACCGAGTCCGAAAAAGTATAAAATACAACTCGTTTCACCATCAAAGTTGCAAAAAAGACCTGTCATGGCACCAAAAGCAAGCGTAAAATTCATTTTCGACCAAAAATATATGAAAATATTCAAAAAACAACTTTTTAAACCTAATTACAAGTCAAAAAGTCTATAAATATGGTGAAAATGTAAAAAATAGAATTACTTTTACTTTTTACCTCTTGCATAGTAGTAGTGGTCTATTTGAGGAGCGAACTTCGAGCAGTGATTACCGCCAATCCGTGCAACCATTTGAGATTCCGCCAGTTCCAGGTAAGAGGCACTTCCCTTAGCTCCATTTTCATACTCTTTTTATGCATTTTGTTCCCTGATTGAGCCTCCACAAGGGGGATTTTAAAATTTAGGGTTGCGCCCCATTGGCGCGGGTATCCGGCACGGGTCCGCGCCAATGGGGTGATTTTCCCAAAGGTGTCGCGCCATTGGTGCGACTGTTTTAGAAACAGTTGTGCCAACCGCGCGACCTAACCTTTTAGTTGAATTTTCCCATCATTTTTTAAATTTTTCCGGTTTGTAAGCCTACCAGGGTTTCAATAATGATTTATTCATCCTTGTGGGTGCAGGAAAGAAGCAAAAATGGTGGTGGAATGGAAAGAACGGGAGCATGATGTCGTAGATGCCTTGGCCATAGCGGATGAGGGATATATGAATGCTTTGAGAGACTGTGGTCTCAAGAAGTTCTTCCTCACCTCTTATCTGCGAGCTCAATCAGAGCTATTACAGTTTAGAGTGGATGCTTGGGATGTTGATGACCAAGTATTTTGCTTATGAGATCAAACCTTAGAGTTGGATGTATCTGATGTGTACTTCATTACTGGGCTGTCACGGAGAGGGGCGAGCCCCATTTTGACCGGAAGCAGACCTTCCGGAGAAAAGATAGGTGAAGTGAAGGCCCGAGTGTGTCCAAAGGCACAATTTGGGAAAAACAGTGCCAAGGTGGATATTGCCACCATCCATGACTTGGTTCTTAAAGTGATACTGTTCACCATCACGCGTGCAGCTAGGGTACAGGCGCCCCATGAGGCGAGCAAGAATCATCTATTACTAGCGACAGAATGCCTCAACCCCACCATTTTTGACTGGGCTACAACGGTGACTACAAATATCAAAAGGCAGCTTACAAAGTGTAAGCACGGGGGAGTGAAACAGTTCGGGTATGGCTCGATTGTGATGTCGTTCTTCTTGGAACGATTACCCCTCTTCCAGTACCAGGGAGCTGTAGTGGCGGACCCATTGCCACGAGAGCCTAGGATGGTTCGCTGGGCAGCATTGATGCCCAGAGGAGGACGGGGCCAGCAGATGTCTTGGCGGCCCGAGTTCTTCATATGGCTTCGCCGTCAGCTGATCGTGGTAGAGGATTGGCCATACGCGGGAAACAACTTCATGGGGGACCCAGACCTCCCACTACCAGAGGGAGAGGAATGGGAAGAGGATTTAGGTACGACCTCCTTGTTTTTGGTGTTTTATGTATTTTCATTTTTTTTGTCAATACATGCATGTTCTGATGACAATTGTATGTATATGCAGATGTGGGCCCAGAGCGACGAGCCGGCTTGTCTCCTATAGCGCGGAGGGGCCAACCTACAGCTTGGTGAGATCCAGTATTGTAGCAATAATGCTACAACTCCTGGGGCTTCCTGTCTCTCATTTTATCAACCCAATAGTTCGTACAAACTTGGAAGCGACGGTGCTATATGCACAAGTACTAGCTCTTGTCGCAGCTATCACTTGGTCAGCTGGCACAAGTCCGCTAGGGCTCAAGCCAACTTCTATAGGCTCTCAGAAGAAGCTTGCTAATTGATGGACGAAAGCTAATCTCAAAGGAAAGCTACTTTACTTGACAAAAATGAACTGAAAGCAAATCAAAGCATGTAAACCTAGGAAACCCTAATTTAACTAGTCTGACCTCTACAATGCAAGGCATGTAAATGCAACTCCTACCAATGCTGTCACTACCTCTAATAAATAAAAATGCATGGATCTAAACTACTTGCATCATGAAAGTTATGTTTTTGTATTTTTCTTTTAAGTGTGTGGAATGATGGTGATCTTGTGCTAACTAGGGTTTGGTTGTGCAGATGGGATGGAGAAGGAAGGAAAGCGTGGGATAGGTTGGGAAGGCTAGGAGAGGTCCCTAGGGATCCTTAGCATCCATCCACAGAGGTTCCTCGCATTCAGATGCTCAGCAACCGAGAGAGTGGCCTCCTACAGGATGGCTGTGGAAGATCCTACAGGATACTCTGTTTTCTACAGGATGTCTACAAATGGCTACAGGATGACCTACCGTGAGTGTTTGGAGTGATGGAGGGATGATGAAATGGTAGAGGGAGATGTGTAAGGTAGGAATGAGGCTGGTGATGGCTGTAGAAGTGAAGGAATAGGATAGGAAATGAGTGTGGAGAGTAGGTTGGAAAACAAAGGGCTATGTCAACAAAAGGGCTAGGGAATGAAGTTACGTGAGGAGTGAAAGACTTTGGGAGATGACAGAGCGGAGCAGAGGTCAAAGATGTGTTTGCAGGTGTGATCAAGGTGGAGGACGAAGTGATGGAACGAGAGAAAGCAGTGTAGATGAAACAAATGCTTATGAGTGTCACCAAAACGAGAATGCTTCAACCTGAGCGACCTGTGACATAAAATCAATGAATAGCAATATAAATTGTGAAGGAAACTCATGCATGGCAGTGGAATGAAGAAGCAATGCTAAATATGAAAGTGCATGAATGGATCTAAGTAATGCCTCAACCTACTTCCAAACAACTACAACAGTTCTAACTGATAAAACCAATCTGTTTGACTTCTACAAGAAATCTAAATCAGCAGCTATACTCAAATGCATGTAAAGGAAAATGGAAACGAAATGCTAAAGGAACAATATTGATACAAAGGAAAGAGGCCTGAGCTCTCAGGTTGGGCCCAACCCTGAGAGCTTTACGCTCCTTTAAAAACTCAAAATCTGATCCAAAACTGCTTGCTTTTATTCATAATCAAAAGTCTAATGTCATGCCAAAACTGGCTTACAAAGAGCGAAAACCAAATTGGCTAACTAGCTGCTACGAAATGACTAACTACTAGCTACCAAAAATGACTACCAACTAGCTACAAAATGACTACCCACTAGCTACAAAATGACTACCCACTAGCTAACCAAAATGAGGCCCCAAGCCTTCTTATTTATACAATTTGAGGACCCAACAGTCCTCCTAAAAGTTAGGGACTTGGTTGTCCAAGACTTGGAGTTAACAGCAGTCCAACTTGACTTGCTTGGCTGCCCTTTTGCTCATTAATTTGGTGGCCTTTGAACTCCGAGCTGATGGTGGAGAATTCGAGGTAAGGGTCCATAAATGAGGGGGACACCTTCCTACAAATCCTCTAGCTTGTTCTCCACGAATTTGGCTGCCAAGTGCTCATTAAGACCTTCAATTTTGTCTCCAAGTTGACCAACAAGGCTACACAAAGCACCCATTAGACTTGTTGGCATAATGACTAACCAAATTCACTCTATTAACATAAAAATAATCAAAAACATGCAATAAACAAATGAGAATGGTGGACTAAGCCAAATTAGGAGGTTGAATGAGCCCAAATAATTGTACATTTTTGGGGCTCATCATCACCCCCCTACTGAAAGTGTTGCTCATCCTCTGAGCAACCAAATCTCTCCCCTTGTCCTTGATGCCCTGGTGGCTTCCTTGGCTAGCATCTCGGCCGATTCCTCCTTTGGCTTCCCGCTTTTCAAACTTTCCTGTAGAAACTGTTCGCTGGCTTCCTGTAGAAACAGTCTCTGTCTTCCTGTAGAAACAGTCTGCTAGCTTCCTGTAGAAACAGTCTGCTAGCTTCAATGAACTGCCCGAGAATAGATATTGCATGCCGAAGCTGGATGGGAATCACTGTTTTTCCATTGGTTAACCTTGATTTCTGTTCCTGACATGACAATACTTTCCGGCTGCGGCAGCTTTCTTTGCTTCATAAAATGCTTACTGCAATAGCAAATATAATAACAGATTTGTATCCCACAGCTAACCCAAATATAACATTAGTTGCTGCTTCCAGTCCTGCATGAATCGGCAACATCTTGGACAGGGCTGTAAGCATTACTAGTGCAGTATTCAGTGACAAAACCAATAACAAGGCCAGACCACAAATCAATAGCACCACAGAAGAAACGCTCCCAGTTCTTTACAACCTTCTAGGCACCAAAATTGAAGATAGTGAAGGATGAAGGCAATGCAACTAGGCTTACAGCAGCAGTGCCAATAGTCATCACTACTATGGAGATAATACGTTGCTTTTTCAATGCAGGCTCAATTTCCTTCACGACCTTGATCTCAAATATGTTCGTTGCAAACAGAGTTGTGATTAAGCAAGCAATGATACCCATTGAACTAATAAGCAAGGGATAACACATGGCAGTAAGATCATGAGAGTTTTCAAATGATGATATGGATGCAACAACCAGAGCTGCACAGGAAGATTCAGTGATAGGACCCAAATAGATCTGATCCCATACCAGCGATATCTCCAACATTGTCACCAACATTATCAACAATGACAGCTGGGTTGCGTGGATCGTCTTCAGGAATGTTCCTCTCAACCTTGCCAACAAGATCAGCACCTACATCTGCTGCTTTGGTGCAAATACCACCACCTACGCTGCCAAACAGAGCCATGGAAGAACCGCCAAGACCAAATTTGAAGATGTTGAAATAAGTTTTGCTAACCATTTCATATATTTTTCTTCAAGATGTTCTGCTAATTTTCGTTTATCTCCATCTTGAGACAAGACAAACAATAGTTCCACAGCATGAGCTCGCATTTCAGAGTACGTAACTTTGCAAAAAGGGAAGCAATACCTGAATTTGAATACACTTTGAGTGAATCACGTTGCAAGTGCAAGTTGACCAACAGCTGAGCGCTCAGACTTCTGCGTGATTTTTGGAGTGAGGTGGCAGAGACATGTGTTGGCCATGCAAACGGTTATCTCCACTGCAGTGTTTAACTATGAACTGTAGTCCTCTGCCTGTAATCACTTACCATCAAGCACGCTGAAGTTTAACTGTTCACCACTGCCCGTTTTCAATTTCCTTCCTGAGATGGCTGAGCGCACGTGTCTCATCCACCCACCAAGCGTTGTTGAACTAGATGAGGGTGGCCAGTTAGCTGGCCACCGATTTTTTAATCCTAACCATCTCATTCATTCATGCAATGTTCAGATTAGATTCATGCAAACAGAGGAATCAGTTTTGTCACGTACCTGAAAGTCAGTTGGCTGCCGTGAAGCTTTGTTGCATGCATGTGTTGATGTGGTTGCATGGTGGCTTGATTGATGATTCATGGCTGTTTTTTCTCTGTGCAGGTGTCCTCTGGATGGATCCAAGCTCCAGACAATCGTTTCCACGTTCAAATCTGCACGTCCAAGCTGCTGTTGCTGCATCTTCCCCGAACCAGAACTTGTTTTCGACATTTCTCCCAAACGCCAAAGCGGATCGATTTGAAACTTGGTGGGCATGTTCCTACCATCATGATGCATCTCCCATAGCAAATTCGTGATCAATGGATGCACGGATTTCGAGAAAATTGGAAAATGGCTGAAGATTTCAGAGCTCGATTTCTCGGAAACCGTGCATCGGAATTGGCTGAAACTGCTTGGGTAGGCTACTATCACCCACATGCATCTCCCCATGAAACAGGTTTTGAAACGGATGCACGGTTATGGAGAAAATGCAAAAATGGATGATGGTGATGGAGGCTGATTTCTTGGAAACCGTGCACCGGAATTGCATGAAACTACTCAGGCATGTTGTCATCGACCTTGTACAATCCCCCATAAAACGGTTTGTCAAAAGGATGCATGGTTTTCAAGTTATGGTAAAAACAAATTTGGTTCTATGGATTTTTGCCTCAAGGCTTTTTGCATGTGCTTGCATGGGATGACAAAATGAATTTTGTTTGTGATGTAGGTATGGAGATGATGGAGGAGGAGCTGGAAGATGGCATGAAGGCTTCTGAACACTTGAGGAAGCTACCATTCTCGCCAAACCACTTTTTGAAATGCATGCCTATTTTCCCACAATTTCTACAGGAAGATCCTGTAGAAGCACAATGAAAAGCACAAGGTGGTGAAAAAATGATGGATGAAGGCAAGGGATGGACACACAAGTACTTGTAGGCCTAATCAATAGATTCCCACCATTAGATTCATTTTTGAGATTGAATTTGGCTCGTCCAAAGGTTCTACAGGATGTTTCCTGTAGAAATATAGAGCATCCTGTAGAAAACAAAGTTTTGAGGAAGGAAGCATAATGACATGAAAAAAATGATGGAAAAGGGGTGAGGAATGGAAACATGGATGTGGGTAGGCCTCATGGACATATTCCAAGCCTTCAAGTCCTCCTCGGAGATCAATTTGGCTTTTTTGTAAGCTTCCTGCAGAGGATACGAAACTTCCTGTAGAAGGCACAAAAACTCCTTTGTCTTTGATTTGAGTGCTCCTCTTGTCATGAAACGTCCCTCTTGCAACCTGCAATGTCACTGCTGCAACATGAAATGGAGATTAGCTTTATTTTTCTTTTTCTTTTTTTCTCTTTTTTTTTGAAAAACAACTAGGGCGCCTCATGGAGGTTTTCACCCTAATTGCCTGCCTTGGGCGCCTCCAAGGGAGGTTTTCACCCAAAGATCTTTTTCTCTTTTCTCTTTTTTTTCAACCCATTGACCACCTCATGGAGGTTTTCAATCAATAAGCCAACCTAAGGCGCCTCCGAGGAGGTTTTCAATCAATAAGCCAACCTAAGGCGCCTCCGAGGAGGTTTTCACCTTAGATTTCTATTTTCCTTTTTTTCCTTTTTTTTTTTCTTTTTCTTTTTTTTCTTTTTTTTTTTTTTTTTTTTTTTTTTTTCTACCCTACCCTACTTGAAAAACAAAATCATTTTCAAGTATAAGCATACTTCCAATGGAGCCATGTGCACATCGAGATTAGAGAAAAAATGATGTGAAGGCTCAAAATGCATGCTTGGACAAGTATCCAGATCTCAGAGACCAAATGATCTGGCGTTGAAGGGATCAAACAAAACTGAGGAAGAAAGTACTGCTGCAACTTAGTGACCTTCTGAAACCATATCTCAATATAGCTTCGATATCCTCGGTTCTTTTGCTGCTTTGGATCATTCTTCATGTCACCTTCTAACATGACTTTCTCATCTTCCTCTTTTTGCTGATCTTTCTCTTGAATACATGGAAGATATGATGGTAACCATGAAGGAACTCTCTCGATCTCTGATTCTGATCTCTTTTCTTCATCAAGTGCAGCCCATGGTTCTTTGACATCCTCTTTTGAATATTCTTTTGCTTTTGGTCCTTCAATGTTGTCAATAGATTCTCTCTTTTGCAACACTCTTCCTGATCTTTGGTGAACATCATTGAGCTCAAAAGGAGTCATTTGCACATGTTGTGCCTCAGATTTGCAATTGGGTTGAGCTGCTCCATTGCATGGTTTTGGAAATGGAGGTGCGGGTAGCTGAGTGGAGGTGTGAAATTGGGATGGAGATGGATGGCATTGTGGTTGAGCAAGTGGTGGAGGAAAATGAGCGGGATGAGAGTTGTACTGAGGCCTCCACTCCTGATAAGGTGCATTCCACTGAGGCTGTGGCTGAGCATAAGAGTGAAATGAATGAGCAACTGGTTGGGCATAATATGGATCTGTGAAGGAACAAGGAGAATATGACCAAGGAGGAGGTGTAGACCAGGAAGGATGAGTAGGGGAATCCCAAGAAGGCATGAAAGTGGCTTGATAAGGGTCATAATAGGTCTCGGGTGTCCCTTGTAGTTCCTGCTGGTAGGGTATGGGTCCATGTGGCCTCCTTTGGTTCATATAATAGAGTGATTCAATGGCTCCCTTGGCTCTTTGATATGTAGCTTTGATTCTGGGCAAGGAAGGGAACTGATCTGTAGGATGGTATTCTTCACAGATGAAACACACTTCTAGGGAGTGCATTGGACATTCATTCCTAGGATGCTTTTTAAGGCACCTAGGACAAAAAATGACCAAAGCCCTCTTGGCTTCTTCTTGCTTCTTTTGGATCCGCAAGGTATCCAGTTGCATGGCAAGAAACTGCCTCATATCACTCTTGAAATCTTCGATCTGATTTGCAAATTCATCTTTGGACAAGGGATTGCTCCCAACATTTCTTCTTGTAGCCATTTGCTCCAGAGGAATGTTTTCTTCTTCTTCTCCCCTATAGGTTCTTCAGATATGTCTTGATGTCCACCCTGGGGTACTTCAATCACAGCCATTGAAGAAGAGAGAATCTTGGCTGTGTGAAGCAGTGGGGGTGTTGTGCAATCATTTTTCTAACTTATCTCTACTCCTACAAGGCATGAAATAGATTGAACTGCAACTAACTATCTTGCGAAATTGAAATGAAAGAAGGAAAGGACTAATCTATTTTGCTCAAATGAAATTGCAAGAATGAAATGCTAGGCTACGCTTGCGGAATTGAAATGCTAATCTACGCTTGCAGAATTGAAATGCGGAATTGAAAGGCTATTCTAAGAAAGCAGGAAATGCTAATCTATGAAAGCAGGAAATGTTAATCTATGAAAGCAAGAAATGCTAATCTACTTTTGCATAAATGAAATTGCATAATGGAAATGAAATAAACTACTTAGCAGAAGGTTGTAGTAGAAAATAGAAGAATAACAACAATCACCAATACTCTGTCGCTTCCCCGGCAACGGTGCCAAAAATATGGTGAGCTACAGTATTGTAGCAATAATGCTACAACTCCTGGGGTTTCCTGTCTCTCATTTTATCAACCTGGTAGTTCGTACAAACTTGGAAGCAACGGTGCTACATGCACAAGTACTAGCTCTTGTCGCAGCTGTCACTTGGTCAGCTGGCACAAGTCCGCTAGGGCTCAAGCCAACTTCTATAGGCTCTCAGAAGAAGCTTGCTAATTGATGGACGAAAGCTAATCTCAAAGGAAAGCTACTTTACTTGACAAAAATGAACTGAAAGCAAATCAAAGCATGTAAACCTAGGAAACCCTAATTTAACTAGTCTGACCTCTACAATGCAAGGCATGTAAATGCAACTCCTACCAATGCTGTCACTACCTCTAATAAATGAAAATGCATGGATCTAAACTACTTGCATCATGAAAGTTATGTTTTTGTATTTTTCTTTTAAGTGTGTGGAATGATGGTGATCTTGTGCTAACTAGGGTTTGGTTGTGCAGATGGGATGGAGAAGGAAGGAAAGCGTGGGATAGGTTGGGAAGGCTAGGAGAGGTCCCTAGGGATCCTTAGCATCCATCCACAGAGGTTCCTCGCATTCAGATGCTCAGCAACCGAGAGAGTGGCCTCCTACAGGATGGCTGTGGAAGATCCTACAGGATACTCTGTTTTCTACAGGATGTCTACAAATGGCTACAGGATGACCTACTGTGAGTGTTTGGAGTGATGATGAAATGGTAGAGGGAGATGTGTAAGGTAGGAATGAGGCTGGTGATGGCTGTAGAAGTGAAGGAATAGGATAGGAAATGAGTGTGGGGAGTAGGTTGGAAAACAAAGGGCTATGTCAACAAAAGGGCTAGGGAATGAAGTTACGTGAGGAGTGAAAGACTTTGGGAGATGACAGAGCGGATCAGAGGTCAAAGATGTGTTTGCAGGTGTGATCAAGGTGGAGGACGAAGTGATGGAATGAGAGAAAGCAGTTTAGATGAAACAAATGCTTATGAGTGTCACCAAAACGAGAATGCTTCAACCTGAGCGACCTGTGACATAAAATCAATGAACAACAATATAAATTGTGAAGGAAACTCATGCATGGCAGTGGAATGAAGAAGCAATGCTAAATATGAAAGTGCATGAATGGATCTAAGTAATGCCTCAGCCTACTTCCAAACAACTACAGCAGTTCTAACTGATAAAACCAATCTGTTTGACTTCTACAGGAAATCTAAATCAGCAGCTATACTCAAATGCATGTAAAGGAAAATGGAAACGAAATGCTAAAGGAACAATATTGATACAAAGGAAAGAGGCCTGAGCTCTCAGGTTGGGCCCAACCCCGAGAGCTTTAGGCTCCTTTAAAAACTCAAAATCTGATCCAAAACTGCTTGCTTTTATTCATAATCAAAAGTCTAATGTCATGCCAAAACTAGCTTACAAAGTGCGAAAACCAAATTGGCTAACTAGCTGCTACGAAATGACTAACTACTAGCTACCAAACATGACTACCAACTAGCTAAAAAATGACTACCCACTAGCTACAAAATGACTACCCACTAGCTAACCAAAATGAAGCCCCAAGCCTTCTTATTTATACAATTTGAGGACCCAACAGTCCTCCTAAAAGTTAGGGACTTGGCTATCCAAGACTTGGAGTTAATAGCAGTCCAACTTGACTTGCTTGGCTGCCCTTGTGCTCATTAATTTGGTGGCCTTTGAACTCCGAGCTGATGGTGGAGAATTCGAGGTAAGGGTCCATAAATGAGGGGGACACCTTCCTACAAATCCTCTAGCTTGTTCTCCCACGAATTTGGCTGCCAAGTGCTCATTAAGACCTTCAATTTTGTCTCCAAGTTGACCAACAAGGCTACACAAAGCACCCATTAGACTTGTTGGCATAATGACTAACCAAATTCACTCTATTAACATAAAAATAATCAAAAACATGCAATAAACAAATGAGAATGGTGGACTAAGCCAAATTAGGAGGTTGAATGAGCCCAAATAATTGTACATTTTTGGGGCTCATCACAGCTGATCCTCAGGCAAGGGGTGCCATGGGGGAGGAGCTGGTGCAGAATCTCGAGGGACTTACCCAAGGGATTCCAGGTTACGCTAGATTGGCAGATGTGCCTTTTGCATACCAGAGGCACACAGTGGGGCTGCTGACCCGCATCCATCGTCTGTTGAGACGCTTGGTGCACGCGGTGACATGCTATCATGAGCACCACCACGAGTAGACTTCTAGGCTTCTTTCATGCATATTTTTTGAGGGACATGTTGCCTGAGGATGTATCAGGATGAGCATGTATTATTTTTTGGACTTATGTAATGCACGCGGTGCAAAACTTTGCGACACACATATATATACATATGCCTATGGTTTATTATTGTGCTTTTATGTGCTTGCTTGTATAATGTTTTGATTATAAATTACGCAAATTTCTATCTAATACATGATTAGCCAATGCATCAGATAATGTGTTTAATCGTCTTGGAATATGCTGATATGTGATAAAGTCAAAATTCCTTTCTAACAATTTAACATGTAAGTACAACCTTAAATTGTGACGGTATTTGATGGAATATCGCCCATTGAGCTGATGGAAGACAAGTTGAGAGTCTAGGTTAACAAGCAATGTACGAATACCGAGATTAATTGCCTCAACTAATAATTCAATAACAGCGCTATATTCAACAACATTGTTTGTAGTACAGCCTAAACACACACCTTGAAGATCTGTCAACTCACTGTGAGGATCGTAGATCACCCACGCCGCAGAGGACAAATTACGAGTGCTGCGGCAGGCACCATCAGCGAAACCAATGTAAGGTGCACCCGACATCTACACAAGAAGCAAAAAGACACAATAAGGGGCAATCACGCTTTCACACCAAGCCGAAAACATGAAAAATCACACACACACACATGTACAAATCGAAGTGCATGAATTATGCTCGAGAATAAAGGAACGGGCATGCCCCCTAGCATGGTGTTTCAATTCAAGGTATATGCCCCCAAGCTTCAGTCCATTGAAAATGGAGTGAAGGTTGACATTTATTGCGCTCGAATGGCATCATATCGTCCCAAGATTCTATCTGATTGGCAGGAGGAAGGACCCACAGATTAGAAGGCACAGAAATCATATTAATAGGGGCGAGATTCGGAGGTGGAAGGGGAAAGATGCCCATTAGGGCGGGATCCTTAAAGAGCCCAGTTCCCACACTCTCGAATGATTTATAGGTATGCTCCACGAAAGGCACATTGCCTTCAGACGAGGAGGCGAAGAAGGAGAGCTGGTCCACCGTGACAATCTTCCCCTGATGAGGGAAACGAATGACACGGAAAAGGGAGGAAGCCATGGCTTGAATGGCGTATGTCCAGCTACATCCGAGGAGGAGGTTGTAGGTAAGATTAGCGTCGACAACTTCGACCTCCACTTCTACCGTCTTCCCTTCCAAGTAGATGGGCAAGCGTTGAAGGATACCATAAGAATGAGATTCTCTTCCATCAGAGGCTTCTAATGTCGTAGGAGACTGGCTTAGTGTTGGAGAACAAATAGCTTTCTAGTAGGCAACAGACATGATGCAAGTTGAGGCACCTTCATTAATGACTGTACGATGAATCTTTTTACCATTGATGATGACCTGTATAAGGAAAGCGATTTGGTGAGGCAGTCTCGGCGTATAGCCCTCGAGATCAAAAGAAATCAGATCCGAGTCAATTGGGTCTATGCCGTCGATGGCCGATAGCAAGGACTTCCTCTGGGAGGGGCAACTCTGGAGCACTTCTAAAGTGGACATAGCAGACGGAGCCTGAGTTAAGTCCTCAACGATGTTGTAGTGCTGGGCAGCACGAGCATTAGGGTTGTAAGAAGACTTCCGGAGTACACCTTTTGGAGGGGGTCAGATGGTCATCTCAGTGCTAGGTCTTTCGATGTGGAGTGGACCAGAACTGGACGGAGGAGCGCTGGAGGGGACCTCCGGCTCTTTCTTGGCATGAGATGGATATTCTTTTGCTCGAGTAGTGACATGGATGGGAATCGTCCCAGCCATGAATACTTGAGAGCCGAATGAAGAAGAGGGTTGCGATGGATCTACCACCATTTGAGTTTGCTGTGAAGGGAAAGGTTCTTTAAGCACAGCAGGAGTCCGAGGAGCACTTTTCAACAATCGACTAACTTCAGACCGCCTAAGGCAGTCTTTAGTGTAGTGATCCTCATCACAGATAAGACAAGGATACTTAGGTTTATGTTTGGCTCCTTCCTCGGGTGGAGGTTTAGGGGAGTCCTGTTTGGGCTGTTCGGATTTATTTTTGGCTTTCCCTTTCTTTTTCTCTTTCGAGGATTTATCCGCCATGGTGGACTGAACGGCGTTAACCTCGGAGGTACTTCCAGAATTATATTGACCCTGAGAAGTGTTTCCATTAGAAGAATTATGTTTTTGCTTCCCAGGGTTCGTGGATGATTTCTTTGAAGATGCGTTTACAGAGCCAATAACACCGTCAATAGATGGTTTTGGCGGAGCTTTGGATGTTCCGGGTCTCGGGGCGTCTAGAAAATAATCATATAAAGTACCTGACTGATAATATACTAAGTTGAGGTACTGAGCACGCGCGATAGCTTGCTCTTCAGTTACACAAGCTCCCATGGCGATGTCTCACGCGATTGCAGGGACAAAGGAAGTCGTGAACCAATCGGTCAGGAGCTAATCAGGAATCCAAAATTTGATCAAGCGATGATGCCATCTCCATTCATGTATATTATCAGATATATGTGTGGCCGTGTCCTATTTGAGAGACGTAAGGAGATGTGTCCCTATCTCATACCGAGTGGGTAATTGAAAATGAGTTAGGAATGCCATATCCAACGAGTTGAAATCTTGAAATGTTCCATGATTCAACTCAATATACAACTTAGCGGTTGAGCTGGTGAGGGTCCTTTGGAAGAGGCGGAGCCGGATGGAGTCATCAAGCCATGAGTTAGATGAGCACCAAAGGTGATAGGTCATGACATGAGCTTGAGGGTCCTCACCAGCTTTGCCATCAAATTTCGCGCAATCACCGGGTATCTTAGTTGGAACTGGTGGCCAATATGGATTATGAAGAATGGGGTCATTCATCAACTTGGACACATCTGGGAGTTCCAACGTCGCTAAGAAAGGCAACTGAGGATTAAAGGAAATTTGTGGCTGTGGAAGAGAGGTAGTACCAAGGTTCCAACCAGGTGGTGGTTGCCCCCATGGACTTTGTCCGGATGGGCCTGGCCCATAAGGGTTCTGCCCATAGGGATTTTTCCCATAGGGGTTCTATCCATATGGATTATACCCATAAGGATTCTGTCCATAAGGATTCTATCCATAAGCAGATAGTTGACCCTGAGACTGCCCCCCAGCACCCCATGGATTAGCAACTTGACCTGCAGGTGCAACATACTGTTGCTGATAATTCTGGTAAGGAGTGACCTGCATTTGTTGATAATTTTGATAAGGGGTAAATTGAGTTTTCCCCTGGGGTTGCTGGTAGCCATACGTTTGCTGAGCTCCATACTGAGCCTGATAAGAAGGCTGCACTTGGTAAGAAGTTTGGGGTTGTGGCCCACCTTGCATTTGATAACGAATTTGAGTTTGGCACCCAGAAGGATGTCCTTGAACAGGTTGAGCTTGGACCATCTGGCCGGAAGGTTGGCCTGTTTGGGTTTGGGACAGATCCGTTTGCCCAGAAGGATGTCCTTGCTGGGTACCAGGTTGTCCTTGAGCAGCCGAGGGTTGTCCTTGCAGAACAGATGGTTGAGCAGGCTGGACGGTCGGTTGACCTTGAGGTTGGCCAGCCTGTCCAGAGGAATGACTAGGCTGGGCAGTGGGTTGGTCTTGCTGTGCAGAAAGCTGACCCGCTTTCCCAGTAGGATGACTAGGCTGAGCAGTGGGTTGGCCCTACTGTACGTAAGGCTGCTCCCCTTGCCCATAAGGGTACCCATGTTGGACTACCGGTTGACCTTGTGGAATATAAGTTTGTCCAGCTTGTCCAGAGGGATAACCCTGCTGGATACCAGGTTGACCTTGTTGGATGTAAGGTTGTCCTGGTTGTCCAGACGGGTAACCAGAAGGTTGAGTCAGATAAGTAAAAGATGGACCACCAGCGGCCAAAGGTTGTCCCTGATAGGGTTGTCCTTGTAGGCCCCCAGGTTGTCTTAGGTGAGACTGGCCATAATATTACTTCCCTTGGGGGGTTTGCACATAAGATGGTTGGCCTTGGTTAGGCGGTCCCTGAAGCTGTGCAGGCCTTACTTGGCCCCCGTGGAAAGCGGTGGTGTTCCAAGTAATGGATAATGGTACCGAAACCTCAACAATAGGTTGAGTAGGAAAGGGTTGAGAAAGCTGAAGGTATTGACCAGCAGAATCGTAATAATAGAATGGACCTTGCACATTCGGATCCTGAACAGCTTGTACATAGGAATCATATGGCCCCCCTCCTGGGACAGGACCAGAAGAGGGTGGTGCACTTTGTGCAGGATGGATAACTTTAGGTGTGTGTGCCGGCTGGTCGCTACCCACTTGACCTTGAGGGGACCAGCACTAGTGTTCAAAGCTGAAGACGGTGTAACAGAACTAACAACCAGAGTTGAATGTGCTATACAAACAATTGGATTTGTCAGAACTGAAGTGACAGGTGTAGTGTGGACTTGTGAAACAAAAGATCCCATGGTGGGAGTGATGTGGGGGTCCCACATAGTCGAAGCAGGGATCCTGGCACTTACCCTATCCCTCAACAACTGGTAGCGTGGGGGGAGCGGAGAAGTAGCTGGGATGGGAGTGTCGATATTCGACAACACAGGTGTCTCGCTTACTCTAGGAGATGTCTCATCCATGTAAGAGATAGACATTGGAGACGAAACACCAGGGGGGTAACAGGAATATCGTCCTCATCAGGCTCCCACATAGGGTTCCAATTGATTTCATAATCCTTGTCGCCCGGGGCATGAGAGTTGATCGGTTGGATACTTGGGATAACAAGAAGAGTATCACTCACAACCGGTACCTTAGGAGCAACGGAAGACGGAGACCCTTGATCACTCGGAACGGGAGTTGATGGCTCAACCAGGATGATAAACTTCAAACAGGACCTAAGGGAATCTAACGATAAAGGACCCTACTCAAACTAACGCACACAAGATCTAACTAGGTAATGTTAATCGCGGCCAAATAAATTTTAAGACACAAGGACACAACTTGACCTTTTCATGTTTTAAGAGTCGAGAAAAGGGCAAAAAGGTGACTCTAGTTGCCTTCGAATGTTTTGTGAGCCCAAAGTGAAAAACTGCTCAAGTGAGCCTTTTCTTTTAAGGAGTCCAAAAAGGATCAAACGTGACTACTCTGGAGAGACTAGGCAAAGGGTTTACCAAAGAAATCCGTAAAACTACATATACACCTTGGCAGTCATATGAAAACCAAGGACTTCCCGTACGATAGTCAATCTTCCCGAATGCTGTGTTCAGTGCGTTACAGCTTGTAAGGCGGCATACATGGCTTCCTGTGGATAAAGGATGATAACCTAGTGGGGTCTCCCCTATATACGCGACGGTACGTGGGAGCTCAATTCCGTGCTAGACCATTATCGAGTCACAAAAGGAGGAATCACCCAACCGTAGTGTGAAACAACAATGACTAGGTTTAACGACACCAGAGCACATCTCTAGCCTAGACCTCTAATCAGTGAGCGTTATGTTCCAATGTGTTTTTAGGTTCATTCAGTTCATTTTATGGTTGAGCTTTAGTTAAGTTTCAATTTTCAGGTCCTACCGTATGTAATCTCTCACAATTCCCTAAATGCAAACTATATGCCAAAGAATATTATTTCGTTCGATGAATACTAACTACGAAAGAGTTGAGAATTTTTCAAACAAAATGACCACAAACAATCAAGAACCACTCTAATGCAGCTAATGACAAATAAACGCAGCTTTTTTTTTGTTTTAAATCACTAATCAATGAAAAGCTTCTAATTTCAATTAACTAATTCAACGCAAAAGAGATTGTTCGTTTTCTTTTCAATGGCAAAGTGCACTAAACAAATTTTGAGAGATAGTAACACCGAGTAAAAAGACAAATTTCACTCAATGAGAACACAATCGAATCCCCAAAACACCAAAACAATCCTTCAAACCAAGAAGAAAACACAAAGACCTCTACGAGCTATGTAATCTAAGCCCAAACGAAGTCAAGCGAAATCCAAGCGGAAAAGGAGCTAATCACTTGAATATCAATAAAAGGCTTTGACAACTACTGATCAAGCGCAAAAAGTAATCACAAAATTGACTGGACGATCAAAGAACTCAAGACTCCTACGGAAGGCTCGACGCACAAAGCCACTAGATGCCCTAGGGCTAAAATGTTAAATTGATAGAAAAAGGAAAACACCTAAAGGATGGAGGTCTAAAACCAGTCAAACAAGGATCAAACACACTCTAGTAATTGAAAAAGACGTGGCAAGATACAAATCCAAGCTTAGAGGGCTCGAAAACAAGCAAACTAGAAAAATTGACAAGCCTGGCGCGACTGTCAGGCTGCAACTCGCGCTTTTATGGGATTAGCGCGGGTTGTCTTTGAGCAACTTGCACCAATTGGCATGACTGTAAGGCTAAAAAGTGCGTTAATCAAGTTTGCTAAATCAAAACGAAAACAAGCAATCCAGGGCTTGAAAACAGTATCTAGGCAGACCAGGAAGCAAGAAACAGCAAGAAATCCAACCCAGAAAGCTATCTAAGCAATCAAATGAGAAACCAAAGAGACAAGACTCCCCAGCGGAGTCGCCAAATTGTTGTGGAGGTAAATCCTCTCTGTGGACACAGACGATCCCTACTAGCCCAGACCGGGTCTAGCAACAACCACATAATGCTATCACGCGAGTTCCTAATTGCAAATAAAAAGTGGATGGTGAGAACCTACTTGGATTCCAACGCTAGTGTTCGTAGAAGAGATGTCGCCCTCTTTCCTTTGCGTCGGCCAGTCACGATCCCCACGATCTCCGTGATTGGACACCTGCACATGCAAAGAACAACACAAATACAAGCATAAAATCTAGTAGATGCAATTATATATCGGTCAGAAAAGATATAACTCAACATCAAACATAAGACAATGAGAGTGGAACCATAATGATAGTCATCTATTATTAATAAATAACAAAGAAGAATACAACCATTGTTCTGACGTCAAATCCTCCTTTGGCTGGGTAGTCAGCTACACAAGTCTTGCAAAGCTTGTTGGGATAGGAACAAGCCTCTCTCTCTTTGGGTGACAAGAATATCCTTACTTAGATTTGGCCTTATGGGTGCAAAGAAGGCTCTTGCAGCTTCAAACTCTCTATCTCTATACTAGAACTGGACCTACTGTAACTAGCTTGCTCAATGCATAGAGACTAGCTTTTATAGATAGAGAGGAAAGAGATAGGATCAACCACATTATTCATGGGATTGGCTTTATCACTTGGAAACTTCCATGAAAGGTGGCAAACCACTTTCCCTTCTATGGAGATTCGAAGCCAAACCATCCTAGCTCAACATGGATTTAGTTGGTGAATGGGTTGAAGAGAACCTTCAGGAGCTTGTTGGTTAAAAACTTTACTCAATTCGGTTGGCGCGAGTGCGACTCTGAGACAGAGTGCCAATAGCGCGCTCTCTTTAGAGGATTTCCCTCATTGGCACGGGCAGTGAACTGTGGACCTGCGCTAATGCAAAAAGAGTTGTTTTCATGGGTATTTTGCAGGAGATGTCTTCAGGGCACATAAAGCTCATACTTAGAGGAATATGATGCAAGTGGTTTTAGGTCATGTCACTTTTCACAGGTCCTGGAATGAGTCCTCCAGTGTGCGGGTGAGGGGTAACAGGGACGGTGACAAACAGTGACAGATTGCTGTGTAACAGCCCCCCATGGTGGTAATCTAGAACTCAAGGGAATAGTTTTCCCTTGGGGGTCTGACTACCCAAATTGACCTCCAAATGGATCAATTTGTTGAGACTCAACATAAGAGTTTCTGGATATTATTCCGGATGAACAAACAGGAACAGACCATACTGTCGAAATGGCCCCTGAGTGGGCTCCTTCTAGCGGTTGAGAGCTAGTTGGGACAGATGGTATACCGACGAACATTGTCGGAGTGATAGCAGGGAGTTATGTCGTCACTGTGTCAGACGACACAGTCCTAGATGTTGATGGTTATTCAGACATTTGTAGTCTATCCAAAAGATTACCTAGCAATTCTACAGGAACTTCAGCTGGTGGTAGACTAACTTCTGATGAAGAAGGATATAAAGTGATCCCGACTCCAAATTGCGATGGAGTACTCGTTGGAGGATATTCTACAATCCCTTCTATGGAAATCAAACCAGGTGGAAGAGGAAGACCGTCAGGTCCGTAGAATATTTCTAGCGCCGAAGAAGGTATGGAATCGGCAGCGACAGATGTTTGAAGAGCAAGACTCTCCGAACTGGTTGAAAATGTAACTGGTTCGGTAACACAAGTGTTTACTCCTAGACTAGGATCAAGATCACTGTCCTTCTGTGGTTGCTGAACTTCTTTTCTAGAGGTAGCGATTCCAGAAATGTGTGTAGTAACCCGAGTCTCTGATGTTGTTGGAACACTTGTTCTAACTTTAGCAGGAGATTTGGAACCAGTTAAACGAGTTCGCTTTGTCCGTACTAGCTTCGATTCCGGAGACAAAGATAGCTAACTCGTAAGCCTCCACAAATGACGGGGTTTCAATTGACTTTCTTCCACGATTGCGGATTACTTGATCAACTAAAATAAAAGGGGAAGTATGTTTCCGAATTAAATGAATTTTAGACGCTTTGACACAACTTGTTTTTTCAATTTTTAAGAGTCGAGAAAAAACAAAAGATGACTCTAGTCTCCTTCAATTTTTAATGAGCCTGAAGTGACAAGTGCTCAGATGGACCTTTTCCGTTAAGGAGTCTGAAAAGGAATGAAAGGGACTGCTCTAGAAGTCTAGGTAGAGGGATTACCAAACCAATCGCAAAACTGCAGAATACTTTTTACGATATGGCAGTCAATCTTCCCGAATGCTGTGTTCAGTGCATTGCGATCAATAGGGTGGCAGACACAACTTCCTATGGATAAAGGATTAAGCCTATTGGGGTCTCCCAAAATATACTCGACGGTACGTGGGAGCACAAGTCCGTACTAGCACTTATCATCTCAAAGTGGAGGAATCACCCAACCATCAGTGAGAACAACAGTTACCACACTTTATGACGCCGGAATACATCTCTAGCCTAAACTTCTAAATGTTGTGCATTAAGTTCCAAAGCGTTGTTAGATTCATTGAATTTATTTTAAGTTGATCTTGTTTATGAAGTTTGCCTTTCGAGTTCACCACGAGATGTAGATGTAATTCCTAAAATGCAATCTAGGATGATAAACAAATTTTTATCTCCTTTATGCAATGAAAATCCTAGCTACTAGGGAAAATAAAGATAGAATCTTTTCACAAAGAGCAAAGAGCACACTCTAAATGCACTTTCCTAAATCAAGCCAATCAGACTGTCTATATGCAAATGCACATGCATATATTTGTTTTCAAATTTCTTAGTATATGAATGCTAAAAAGAAAGTTGATGCACAAATCTGAATTTCTTTTCAAGCGACAAATATCAACAAGTTTCCTTTCGAAATCAAAAATGGAGACAATCACAACACTTTACGATTTTGAAATGAATATTTATTCTTGACACTAGAAAATTACAAATTCAGACCAAAGGCAACAGTAACAGGGTAATCAACCATCAACAACAATCAAGCTCTTTCCTACGATTGAAATCGACACTTGCGACAGATTCAAATCAAAGGACGACAGTATTATTACGCTACTTTTGCAAAGGAGAACTGTAAATGACTCAACAAACACACAAAAACATCTATAGTTCTTTTGTACAAAGGAGGCAGAATAACAGCAAAGAAAAGGGGTTTCAAATAGACATATACTGATCACAGGCAGCAAAATTCAGGAATAGAACTGGAAAGAATGAACCACAGAAGCCACAACTGTACAGAGCTAGTCTGATCAGTGCACCTGTAACACAAAGAATCTGAAATGCAGCGCAGGTTTTCCACTCGGGAAGTGCGCTGAAACTCAGAATCTCTGAACAGTACCTGCGTTGGGCCAGAAACAAGACTCTATTCGGGTTCCGGGTCACAGTTTTCAGTTCAGTTCTTGGGTTTTGGCCGAGCAAAAAGCAATCAGTAATGCAACAATCAGGGGTAGATCTAAGGAGGATCTAAGAGCTATCACAAGGGCAATCAAATAGTTTGTGAATTAGTTTTTTAAATCATAAATAGATCCAATGGATGGATTGAAGCAGCAGTTATCTACTTTGCATTTGTTATGGAAAATGTAGTTCGAATGCTACTTGTAAGTTTATGAAACAAACAATAAAGAATGATAAACAAACAAACTAATTATCTCCCCAGCGGAGTCACCATTTTGTTACAGGGAAAAGTGTCTATATAGAACTTCTCTATCCCACTAAGGTGTGACAGCTGCCTTAGAAACAAACAGAGAAAAGCTACTTTCGTTTTTCCTTTATGAATTATAGATAGAGAGGAACAGAAAGACCAACCTCTGTCTTGCGCTAATCTCCTGATTTGATCCCTATCTTCTTTGATAGTCCTCAGCTACCTTCTCCCTTGCACGCCCAGCTTCACAAAGTACCTGTAAGATAATAGAAGCATAGCACTATACAAAGACATGGATCTATAATCATAAACAATCTGGGATCAGATGTAAATTGACCATACAAATGTAGCAAGCATCAATGACACAAAAGCATGGAGGAAAACTCAAATAGCTTTTATTGATAAACAAGAAAAGAGCCAAGAGGAGTTACAACCAGTTGTTCTGACCCAGCATCAACCTCCCAACAAAGAATCCCCTCTTCACCTCAAACAAAGCTTAGATCACCCAACAATCTGATGTTTGTCTCAAGAAACCAACAACAATTCCTTACCATATGCAAAATTCCAGCCTATGGATCTCTAGGATGAGGGATCCATATATAGATATCTGTAAGGGGGATGAGTTAGCTTGTGATTTGATTAGTGTCTTCTCTATGATAGTTCTTGCTTCCACTTGGAGACTGATGGCCTCTTACTCATCCTTGTTCGAATTCAATGAGGTAGGTGTCACAGGAGAAGATTCTGGAAGGTTCCATTGCCTCTCCACCTCACGGAATGACATTGCCATTTGTCATTTATTGCCCATCGCACCCCACAGAAGGGACTTTTGAAATGCAACGCACCCTCACAATGTATTTGGGTGAGATGCAATGCACTTAGCCAGTGGAGCAGCTGCAATGATCCTGTTTTGACCAATTCTGAGCAGTTTCTCATGGAGAACTTCTGGGAGAAGCTGTAATCTGTTGACCTTGTTCCTTTAGGGGTTATAACAACACTTTTAGGGACTTAGAAGCCCTTGGTTTATGGACATTTCATGCTTGGCGTTGTAGGGCCCAAAAATGTCTATAACAAGGGGTCCATGAAATTTTCTTCGCATCTTTCCCTACTAAGTTGTATGAGTAGATCATGAAGCTAGCAGATAACCAAGGAAGGTGGAAACTTGATAATCCTATTGTGTGGACTCTAGAATTGGTGCGCAGATTGGAAGCATTGGAGGATAATATCACGTGTGTTGTCGATCACTGGCTCGATCAAATTATAGGAGGATTCGTTACTGAGTTCGCAGTAGATACTTCAGTCAACTATAGCAAGGAAGAACACCGCTTCCTCAAAGGACCACGAGGTAATTATGTTAAGTCTCTGAATAATTGGATTAAAATGCTACTGTGTGGAAAGTGGATTATGCGAATACATTGATGTTCGGGGCTATGCAAAGTGGAAGAATTTACAGAAACGAAGGAAGTACAAAGCTAGAAAATAGCCACTTGATTTCACGTCCATGAGGGGGCGAGGAAGAGATCGCAAAGGTCTCACCAAGAAGTGTAATCAATTTGATAAGGTAGAAAATTCCATGCATACCACCCCCATCCACACCACCACCAGTGTCACCGTCTTCAACCCCATCTGTTGATATGACAAGCGCGATAAAATTGCAAGTATTCAAGGGAATAGGAAATGATGATCCAGACCAATTTTGGTTTGTGATAAGGGTTGTATGGGAAGCACAGGGAGTTACAAATGATAATATAAAGAAAGCGACGCTGGTTAGCGCTCTGCAGGATCACGCGCTGACCTGGTATATCAAGCATTCTAGTGACAATTTGAATGCAGAGGTCGCAGATATCAAAATTGCATTGAGCAAATAATTTAGTAGGCCGAAGTCGAAGGTGTAGTTAATCATCGGGTTCAAGGAGATCACAATGTTTCTAGGTGAGACTCCTTGGGAGTTAGATCAGAGAATGAAGTGCACAATTCACGAAGCTAATATGACTTTGATGGATGGACATCATCACGAATGGTTTGTAGCATCGCTAACGCTACATTTGAGGAACACGCTGGCATAACAGAGGTTAACGACTCAGGAAGAGGCCTTGGAGATCATGATGAGACTGCATGAGACCCCGATATAGGATCCTAACCTGGGACTTCAGCAGATCCACATGCAATTGGAAAACCTATGCCTTGAGATGCAGAGTCTGAAATAGGACAGGACAACTAGCCCAAAGGTGCCCGAATAGGTATGGTGTGTTAAATGTAAGGGTCAGGGTCATGACAAGGATCACTACGCGGTGTTCATGAATTACTCGTAGGAGGAGGGCCAATGCCATTAAGACTGGAGGCACAAGAAAAACCTAGCACAGTGCCTGCTTTGTGGTGTGCAATTTTTCAAATAGGAGGAAATCATATTACGAACAACTGTCATCTGTTGCAGAAGTACACATAGAAGTCGCAACAATTGTTCTGTAACTTTTGTAGATCAGTGGAACATGATGAGCACACCTATAGAATTTATGAGCTGATGATGGATAGGACTCCCACCTACAGAGTTCAGACCAAAACATGACCCCTTGAACAAAACACAGGGATGGCATGAACCAGATTTCAGGGGCACAGATGAGGCCGAGGTGGAGGAGGACCTGGAAAAGGTCGCAGACAACTGATATGTTACAATTGCGGAGGGCTAGGACATTATGCTCGTGATTGTATGAATCCAACGTGGCCATCATGTTTACATTGTACATTGTTTGATCATGAGACAGAGGATTGTCCCACACTTATAGCTAGGCTCTGCGACAAGGAAGCGCTCCATCCTCCCTCGACTCAGAACCTATAGATGATGAGGTCTGAGCCGCGTGAGGAAGATCCTAACGTGAACATTTTGCTCTGAAGTGGAATTACGACAGGGGATGATAAAGGCAAGAAGCTTGAAGATAGTACTTGGGTTCGCAAGGCTCTGATGAAAGAACCAAAGTTTGAATTGGAGTGTGTTAAGGAAACCTTCATTGAAGCAAGGAAGAGCTTTGTTGATGCCTCCACTTTAGGAAGAAAAGATAGCCCAGAGTTGGAAATGGACCCATCGATGCTCACGACGTTCCTATAAACATGCATGAAGCTGCTATGTGACAACAAGGCTATAAAGGGACTGCAGGAACTCATTAATAGATGTGTTGGGACTGTGCTAGGAGAACCACATGTTGATCGGAAGGTTGGAAAGCATGCGACAAGAATGAGAAGAGAAATGAGGTTGACCATGCAGATTGGAGAGTATGATATTGACCAAGTGATTCTAGATTTAGGATCAGATGTGAACATTCTGTCGAAGTAGACATGGGAGTGCATGGGGAGGCCTATGCTACAATGGTCTCCTATATAACTACGAATGGCAAACCAACAAAAGATCCTACCTATGGTAAGACTGCAGGGAATCACTGTGGATATTGAAGAAGCAAGTGTGTTGGAAGATTTTGAAGTGATAGAGATTTTTGATGACAACAACCCCTACCTTGTGCTATTAGGAATCAATTGGGCCATTGACATGAACGGGGTGATAAACCTAAAGAAGCACAAGATGATTTTTGAGAAAACGTCCCCGCGCGTAGTAGTACCTTTGGACCCTGTGGAAGGATCGCGCTACATGGAGCCAATGCACGACTATGAAAGTGACGACGACTTAGATTGCATCTACAAGATAACCACTCGAGAACAAGACTGGGTAAATCCCAACACGGATGAATGAATCTCATGGGAACGCGAAAGCTCCTATACATCGGATTTAGACGAAGATATAGAGAGATGGCAGAATCGGTTACACGAGGTAACCATTCTTAACTGCAACATGATGACAAGATCGTTGCACTGCTTATCAATGGAAGTAAGGGATCTTCTTACTTATGATGGGATAAGTGAGGTAGATGCTTTCTTGAATAGATTTGAATGAGAGGTGTTAGAACAGCAACATTTCGAGGCTTTGAAATGGGTACTACGCTACTCCCTCGAGGTGGTGGGGTGTGCACCAAGGAAGATTTGAGGACTGGCACGAATGTAGGAGAATGATGCACATATGGTTTTGGGAAACCTCATATGTGATTAGCTAATAAAATTGCTGGATGGAACACTCCGCGAGCACACCTGTCTAGATGGATACAGGAATATCATAAAAAACTTGCGCAGATGCACATAGACTTCATGTTCGGAGACACGACCAATAATCATGTGCGGGAAAGGCAATTACAAAAACAACCCCTCCGTTGGAAAAATAGAGTATGGAAAGAATGAGCGTGCAGAAGGTTATCCATGTAGAAGCCTTTAACAAAGTGTGCAAAGCGCTAAACGAGGTATATGATGCGCAACAGACTAATTGGGACCAACGCGTACCAGCGGTTCTGTGGGCTTATAGGACAACGTGCAAGAAAATGACGGAGTAGATGCCTCTGAGGCTGGAATATGGAGCAAACGTTGTAATCCCCATAGACTATAAGATGGCTAGCCCGCGCATAGCATCATCAGTAGATATGATAGCTCACAAAGCCTTGGAAGAAGGGATCGTGCAACTGAACGAAGTAGAATTCTTGGGACCTGAGGAAGAAATCCAATAGGGTGATCTTAGGCTCCAAGAACTTATGAAAGAAAGGGTGTGACTAAGGGAGAAAAGCGCTCTGGTGGAAGTGGAAGTCAAGAAGCTGGAGGACGAACTAAAGAAGGATTTTCTCGATAAGAAAACTAGGGTGACAAAACAAGGTACGCACGATTACATTGACAAATTTGGGGACTATGGCCGAGAGTTGATGAGCTTGATGCCTTGGATTAGACCGCATATTACTAAATGGGTCACCCATGGTAGTGTGCTATAGATGATAAAGTGCACGACGGAGATAGTAACAATAAAAGATGGATGCTTTCTAGGAAAAGTGATGGATAACTAGTTGAAACCCTATACAGGTGGCATGGCCACCTGACTAGCCATGGGAAGTAAAGTCTTAGTGGTCCAGGTACTTGAAAGGAGGCGGGGGACTATAAACTACTCTGCCCAAGAGCTAAGCGATGTTGGGGCTGTGCGTAGGAGCAAAGTGTCACAAGGTCTGTGACTGCGCAAGGGGGGCGACACTGTTGCAAAAGTGGGCTAGAAAGTGACCATTGTAATCACTACTCACGATGTGAACTTCATGGAGGAGAATCAGATTATGTTGGGGACCCTTTGAGCGCAAATTCAGGAGTTGCAGGTGTGCACTCCTTAGGCTGGTACCCTTTCGAATAGCCTCGTAGTAGGGATAGCTACAATCAAGAAAATGCTACGCGCTCAAACAACCAACACAATAATGCTGCCAGAAGGGGCACTAGTTACAGCCAATGAGGGTGATCGACCTATGGTTAGTGCACTAAAAGTGATAGGGATCAACATGGCTGCACTACCGTAGGAGACATTCTATGTTTTGCAGGATGAGATTACTACAGAACTACGGGCTAGGGAGAGCTGTGCATTGCAGGTGCTGAGTGAGCAGAAGATCAACATGGATCAGTTGAGCTTGCAGGACGACGAGGTCATGTCGTAGAACCAGAAGATGGTACAGGTACTGGAAAAAGCCTGCCAAATGGTCCCTAAGCTAGCCATACTAGGAGAGGCACTAGCAGAGGCGTGCATCCAAATATTAGCAGTAGGGGTGCGTAAGGCACATGATGAAAGGGAATAGCACGCTAGTGCTATTACATTGGGGATTGAGGAGATCAGCAGTGCAGTAAGGGACTGCACCAAAATGTTAGAAGAATCATTTGAGGTCCTCATCAAGCTGCAAGAGGACCCTAACATCAAGTGCTTAGAGACAGAGGCGCGTGAGCTCTAGCAATAGTATGATAGCATCAAAGGGACTACACAAATGGTGGCCCTCACTTAGAGGCTCGCATGAATGCAACATTCCAAAGCGGTAAAAGAGCAAGTGGACACAACGTGAAACAAAGAAGTAGTTTTGAAGGCGCATGTTCAACCTTGGATCGATGAGGCCTTCATAATCACAGTGACAATTGAAGGCAAGCTTGCACAAATGCAGGGGACGCAAGAATAGATGCAGGGGAGAAGTTCCAGCACCGCGATCTCGGAACAACGTGTATAAGAGATTAAACAGGCAGTTTCTTAGTGCACTGACGACTTGTAGCCGTCCGAGTAGAGTTAGAGGGTCTTCGCACGAATATCTCCGCACCGAAAAAGTGGTTTGAGGGTGAGTCACGATGTTTCTGTTGGGGGCCTGTTAGGCATGGAATCCCCCCAAGGCATGTTTTGGGGCTTAAAGCCCAAGTTTTGACTAATTCCATTGCAAAGACTCTGTGAATTGTGGGCGCAAAGTGCGATGCTATAATAGAGTCATATGGTTATCTACCCTTGTTTTTGTAATGTAAAGTTAGTTTGAGGGTTGTATAAATAGAGTGAGGTTTTAAGAGTAAGAGAGATAGAATCTAAGAATGAATCTAAGGAACCCATGAAGTATTGAGTCAAAGTGTAATTCGTGTTGTTGGGTCGTAGTGTAGGAGAAGGCTCTGCAACTGAGTGCGCATAGGCCTAGTAGTCTGCAGCCGAGTTCGTGGACCCCTGCAGCTGAGTGCATAGGGTAAGTTGAGTCTGTAACCATGGGAATAATTAATAAAGAGAATTTTTTACCATATTTATGTGTATCTTTTCCTCTTTTATGCATTATTGGTTATGAATAGCAAGTTTATTGTTTATTTACTACGCGAACTCATATGAATGTGTTGAATAAGTAAATATAATATAAGGCATCTATTTACGCGAAGATAGCTAATTATAATAAGAAGATAAGTAAGATATCAGGTGTGACTTAGGGGAATAGTGCAGATCACTACTCCAGCAGCGTGAAAGCCCCACAACCCCTATCTAGGGCTACGCAAAGGTGAATATATCCGGGTACAAAGGCCAGGGAAGTGCGCGAAGTAACCTATATGAAGGGACTCACAACTGGAAAACCTGGTTCCAACACTCCCCCATACTACTTCTGGTGAGACCTCAGTCCAGGCTTCACGGACTGTTGCCGAAAGGGCTAGTAGTACAGGGATTTGTTTGGCTAATTGTCTCCAAACCTAGGTTAGGCCCCAACAAGGCACCACCTCAACTGCGAGAGCCACCCAAGTATCTTCACCATATGTCTTCACAAAAATCCCCTATATTTTTCCAAGATCAAATTCGATGGGGCCTCTAAAAGCAACCCAGGCCCAACGAGATTTGGTGGGGTGATCCATGACTCCCAAAGCTCCCCCCATGGGAATATTTAATGGAGTCTGTTGGCATTATGGCTAAGGTGTTGTCCTTGATGGTAACCCATTCAAGTGATAGATCACAGTACTTCAAGTCAGCAACAGAGATTGATGATCAGCTATCAAATATTGAAGAAAATAATGGGTACGAAGGTACACCTTACATAAGGTGCGTACACGCAGTTCGGTGTTACATAAAGTGCGTACATACCCGCAGGTCAGCCGTTCAGGAGGTGCATACCCCCAGTGCACACATTTCAAGGAAAAGAAATTCACATGTGGGGTTTTCTTATGTTTTACTCTTGGTATTTAGCCGACGGTATTGTGTTATTATGGTGTCGGCTCATGGTATTGATCCATGATTTAAGGAAGAGCTTTCCTATATAAAGCAAAGGAGATCATTTGGCTTGAGCATGTCTTTGGTTGAATATCTTATGTGGGCTAGATCTGGTCTAGATCTAAAGAAGGCGAATCTACTGATGGACCGAGATCTCTTCGGCGCATGTTCAGATCTGTAGATCTGACTGTCTGGGTTATTTCTGAAGTCTTGAAATCATCTATGCCCGAAGGTACGCAGGTACAGTGAGAGAAAAGTGCGTACATACGCAGGAACGAAGAATTTCAAGTGCGCCGATACGCAGGCACAGAAGGGTTTCAGGTGCGCCGGTACGCAGGCACAGAAGGGTTGCAGGTGCGCCGGTACGCAGGCACAGAAGGGTTGCAGGTGCGCCGGTACGCAGGCACAGAAGGGTTGCAGGTGCAGAGGTCCGCAGGCAGTTCAATGGACTCAGAGCGAGGTACGTAGGCTAGCAGTTGAGCAGGGTGCGTACGGTACGCAGGCTAGCAGTTGAGCAGGGTGCGTACGGTACGCAGGTTAGCAGTTGAGCAGGGTGCGTACCGTAAGTAGGCAAGAAGTTGAGGAGGGTGAGTACAGTAAGCAGGCCAGCAGTTGAGCAGGGTGCTTACGTAAGCAGGCGAGCAGTTGAGCAGGGTGCTTACTTCTCTTAAAATCTTTGTTTATCATTGTTGTGCTCTGGGTTTGGTCCTATTATTGTTGATCTGGTTACTACAGTTGATTGGGTGATTCTCTTATACTTGATGATCATTTGATGCTTATGGATCCAGTTTGAAAATTTATGAAAAGTGGTCCTTGTAAGAAAAGAAGTAGGGGGTTGTAGCTCCCTTCCAGGAGAGACTGGAAAACGAGAGAGAGTTGTAGCTCTCTACAGGTTGCAGCCTGTGTACTGGTAAAGGACTGCACCAGTACAAAACCATTGTAAAAGGAGTTTCTAATTTGAAAGAAGATAGAGACATATTGCAGCAGGTGGTTTTCACCCACATTGGGTTTCCACCTTACATCTTGTGTTCTTTTGTGTGACTATCTATTTTCTTTGTTCATGCTCATTATTTTATGGTACTGACATGCAAAACTAATTCAAACAACAAATAAGGAAGATTTATTAAAAGAATTAGATAATACTGATTCACCCCCCCTCTCAGTATTATTTCCAACAATTGGTATCAGAGCAGGTCCTTCATAGAAGCTTGATCGCTTGAAGGTAGATCGTTCATCATGAGAAACTACGAGAGAGAAGCATCAATCAGCCACCAGTTTTTGATGGGACAAACTTCAATTATTGGAAGGTAAGAGTTACTGCCTATCTTCAATCTCTTGGTACAGAAGTTTGGGACATCGTAGAGACAGGCTATGCTTTTCCTTCAGCTACTCCTACAGATGCAGCCGAGAAAAAGAAGTATGAAACAAATGCGAAAGCAGTCAGTACTCTATTAGGATGTATATCTCAATCATAATTCATGAAGGTAATGCACTATAAATCCGCAAAAGAGATATGGGACAAAATTTTCACGAGCTATGAAGGAGATGAACAGGTAAAGCGTGCTAAACTTCAAACTCTCAGAATTTAGTATGAGACTCTCAAAATGTATAATGATGAAAGTGTGGCTAACTATTTTCTTCGGGTAGATGAGGTTGTTAATTGTATGAAAAATTTGGGTGAAGAAATAAAAGAGGCTATTGTGGTTGAAAAGGTTCTAAGATCATTGTCCCCCAAGTTTGAATCTAAAGTATCTGCAATAGAAGAAAAGGAAAATCTACGAATTCTTACTATGTCTCAGCTACATGGAATTCTAACTGCTTATGAAATGAGAAAGGGAGGTCCATCAGACAGAAGAGAAGCTGCTTTCAAGGCATCAGGCAAAGGAGATTATTATGAAGCAAGCCACGTCCCAGAAGAAGAGGAAGAAGAATCAAATTTTGTCAGAAATCTTCAAAGGGGTTCTGGAAGGTTCAGAGGTAAGTTACCTTTTAAATGCTTTGCTTGTGTAAGAGTAGGTGATTATGCTGCAAAATGTCCTTATAAGGATAAATGAAAGGAACCTGCTAGATGGAACAAGAAACAGAATGCAAATAAGAAAAGCTACTACACTCACGAAGATAGTGATGGTCTATCAAACAGTGATGAAGATGAACAAGGTAATGAATATAAGTTGTTAATGGCATTTGAAGATGATGATTATATGGATGCTATAGATGTGGATAACCTTTATGATGAAATTACTAGACTCAAGAGATGTATAGAAGAAAAGAACATGATCATTGATACTCTACAATTTCAAATTGATGAAAAAGAAAAACATCTTGAAAAATTAGAAGGTGAAATTGTTGGTCTTAGAAAAGAGATTGAGAAAACAAAAGCTATTAATCTCAAGTTTGTCAAAGGATCTGAAACTTTGGATGAGATTATCAATGTGCAGAGGTCTCCACTAAACAATACAGGTCTGGGCTATAATGGAGAAACTTCTCAAGCATCCACCTCAAAAAGTTATCTTGATGCAGCAAGAAGAAATGAGCAAAAGCACAATGAAGATCATCAGGTAAAACAGGGACAAATTACAAACAGAAACTATCAGGGGCAATCCATCTTAAGGGTGAACAAAAGCTACAACCAGCCATAGGCAAAATCTTCTCAATTTGGTTCAAGAATAGATGACAATAGAAATTACAATCAGTTGGCTGGTAGACTCGATAACCGCAGAAGTTTCTTCAATGGACAATGCTTTTCTTGCCATAACTTTGGTCACAAAGCAGCTCAATGTGTTGCATATAAAACAATCATGACTAGGGAAGCTCAAAAACAAAGAAGTATGACCGGGATTACAAAAAGGACCTATAACAACTTTTCGGTTCTTGAAAATGAAGTTGAATGTTCTATTTGCACTAACTTTGGTCATGAAGACTCTGAATGCAGGAGCAGGTTTCAGCAGAAAAAGGAACAAGCCTCAAGCATCAAAACATGGAGAATAAAGGAACCACAAACAGAAAGATGTGGGATAGCATTTTATGCAGAGGGATAGGAAAATCTATGGTACATTGACAGTGGATGTTCGAAGCATATGACAGGTGATAAAGAAAAACTTGAGTCATTTTCTGCTCTAGAAAAAGGAAAGAAAGTCTCTTTTGGAAATGATACTCAGTTAAAAGAAAAGGTCAAGGCTGGAAATGTTTTGTATGTTGATGGATTGAAGCATAATCTTCTAAGTGTCAGCCAGATGTGTGATCAAAGAACCGAGGTCATATTCAGATCAAACGGATGTCTTGTTCGTGATCTTGATACAGGTAAAACAGTGATCAAAGGCAAAAGAACTCCAAATAATCTATAGATATTTGAAGAAGGACAACAACAATGCTATATGAGCAAGGATGATGAGCACTAGTTATGGCATCGGAGGTTGGGACATCTAAGCTTTTCACAAATAAGGAAAGCATGCAAATATCAGGCAGTTCGCGATCTTCCAGATATCAAAATTCCTGACAACACCATATGCAAATCATGTCAGTTTGGAAAACAAACCAGAACTAACTTTCCAGAGAAAGAAGGTTCAGCTAGCATGCCTCTTGAGCTAGTACATACAGATACATGTGGTCCTTTCAGGAAAAGAACACCTCGAGGAGAAGAATACTTGATATTATTCATTGACGATTTCTCCAGGTTTGTCTGGTTAGGACTTATGAAGCACAAAGATGAAGCATTCGAAAAATTAAAATCCTTCAAAGCCTTGGTTGAAAATGAATCAGGTCACAAAATTAAGTGCCTCAGATCAGACAGAGGTGGGGAATTTACTTCAAATGAATTCTTCGATTTCTGTGAAGAACATGGGATAAGAAGAGAATTCTCTACAGCAAGAACCCCTCAGCAAAATGGAGTTGTGGAAAGAATGAACAGAACAGTCCAACAAATGGCTCGTGCTATGCTTGATGAGTCAGGAACTCCCGCAACTTTCTGGGGTGAAGCTGCACATGTTGCGGTTGTTATTCTTAACAAAACAAATGTCCGGGTGAACAGCACAAACTCCTCATGAGCTCTGGAGTGGTAGGACTCCTTCGGTAAAGCACTTCAAAATCTTTGGGAGCAAATGCTATATCAAGAATACTGATGAGAAGCTTGGCAAACTTGAACCTAGAGCAGATGAAGGCATTCTTCTTGGTTACTCTCCACATAGCAAAGCATACAAATGCTACAATAAAAGACTTGGCAGAATTGTTGACAGCATTGATGTAGTGGTTGATGAGAAGGGATACATTCCTAGGCAAGTACATCATGAAGAAGAAGATGAAGGCTACCCCCAATGACACAATGATGAAGAAGAAGAACCTCAAGAAGAACCAGAGGAGCAAACAAGGATAGAAGAAAAGACTCCATCCAGATATGTTCAGAAGAATCATCCAGAATCTCAGATTATGGGGCAGAAAGAAGCAGGTGTACAAACAAGAAGAACAGTTGCAGAAGCTTCAAGCTATTTGGCATTACTCTCCTCTACTGAACCACAAAATGTGAAAGAGGCATGCAAAGATGAATGTTGGGTGAAAGCAATGGATGAAGAACTTGAGCAGATCGAAAAGAACAACACTTGGGAGCTAGTTCCTAGACCAAAAGATAAGAATGTTATCGGGACAAAATGGGTCTTCAAAAACAAATTGAATGAAAATGGAGAAGTAATTAGAAACAAAGCCAGACTTGTTTGTAAAGGGTATGCGCAGCAAGAAGGAATAGACTTTGAAGAAACCTTTGCTCCTATTGCAAGACTTGAGGCCATCCGAATGTTCCTTGCTCTCTCAAGTTTTCAAAACTTCAAAGTATTTCAAATGGACGTGAAATCAGCCTTTCTGAATGGAGACTTGGAAGAAGAAGTGTACATTGAATAGCCAGATGGATTCATTCTTGGAAATGATCCAAATCTTGTATGCAGATTGAAAAAGGCTCTCTATGGTTTCAAACAAGCTCCAAGGGCTTGGTACTACCGTTTGGACAAATATCTTCATCAACAAGGCTTTTCAAAAGGATCGGCAGATAGCAATCTTTATATAAAAGTTGAAAATGACAAATTGCTAATACTTGTTGTGTATGTAGATGACATTGTTTTTGGGAGCAATGAAGAAGCTATGAGTCAAAACTTTGCCTTGGTCATGCAAAAAGAATTTGAAATGTCCTTGCTAGGAGAACTGACATATTTCCTTGGTTTGCAAATCCAACAAAAAGAAGGAGGAATCTTTTTATCTCAAACCAAGTATCTCAAACAGATTTTGAAGAAATATGGTATGGAAGATGCAAAACTAGTATGTACACCCATGGTCACAGGATGTAGCCTCAGTGCAAATGATGAATCTGCAGCAGTACATCAACCAACCTACAGATCTATGATTGGAAGTTTACTTTATTTGACAGGTACCCGCCCAGACATCATACATGCAGTTGGAATAGTTGGAAGATTTCAGGCAAATCCGAAGGAGACTCATCTTCAGGCAGTGAAGAGAATTTTCAAATATCTTCAAGGGACTCAAAATTATGGCTTATGGTATCCTAGAGATACAGATCTTACACTTCATGCTTATACAGATGCAGATTGGGCCGAAAGCGTGGATGACAGGAAAAGCACAAGTGGTGGTGCATTCTTTATGGGTTCCAGACTGGTATCTTGGTTCAGCAAGAAACAGAGTTCGATTGCCTTGTCTACAGCTGAAGCGGAATATGTTGCTGTTGCATCTTGTTGCACCCAACTCCTTTGGATGATGCAGACTTTGCAGGATTTTCAAATCACTTGTACACCACCAATCCCCATCTTATGTGATAACACAAGTGCAATCAGCATCTCAAAGAATCCTGTTATGCATTCAAAAACCAAGCACATACCAATCAAGTATCATTTTCTCCGGGAACAAGTGCTTGAACAGAAGGTCAAGTTGGAGTATGTTCCTTCTAAGGAACAAGTTGCTGATATTCTCACCAAACCATTGCCCAGGGACACTTTTGAATACCTCAGGCAAAAGCTGGGGGTTGTTGATGCATCATCTTATTGCTGAACCTCTTCTGATTGATGGTACAGGTTCAGGGGAAGCATATAATGCATTGTTGGCATTATGGAGGATGTGCAGAAGGAGATCTTGGAAGTAGCTGCAATATGTCTCTATCTCTTTCATGGTGGATTATGGTTCTTTGTTGCAGATCTTGTTCATATTCAGGGGGAGGATGTTCTTAGGGGGAGCATAACCCTTTGCCCTTGATGTCAAAGGGGGAGAATGAAGCTGAAGTTTGAGGTTGCCATCAAGTCCAAAGGGGGAGATTGTTGGCATTATGGCTAAAGTGTTGTCCTTGATGGCAACCCATTCAGATGATAGATCACAGTACTTCAAGTCAACAGCAGAGATTGATGATCAGCTATCAAATATTGAAGAAAATAAGGGGTACGCAGGTACACCTTACATAAGGTGCGTACACGCAGTTTGGTGTTACATAAAGTGCGTACATACCCGCAGGTCAGCTGTTCAGGAGGTGCGTACCCCCAGTGCACACATTTCAAGGAAACAAAATTCACATGTGGGGTTTTCTTATGTTTTACTCTTGGTATTTAGCCGACGGTATTGTGTTATTATGGTGTCGGCTCGTGGTATTGATCCATGATTTAAGGAAGAGCTTTCCTATATAAAGCAAAGGAGATCATTTGGCTTGAGCATGTCTTTGGTTGAATATCTTATGTGGGCTAGATCTGGTCTAGATCTAAAGAAGGCGAATCTACTGATGGACCGAGATCTCTTCGGCGCATGTTGAGATCTGTAGATCTGACTTTCTGGGTTATTTCTGAAGTCTTGAAATCATCTATGCCCGAAGGTACGCAGGTACAGTGAGAGAAAAGTGCGTACATACGCAGGAACGAAGCGTTTCAAGTGCGCTGGTACGCAGGCACAGAAGGGTTTCAGGTGCGCCGGTATGCAGGCACAGAAGGGTTGCAGGTGCGCCGGTACGCAGGCACAGAAGGGTTGCAGGTGCGGAGGTCCGCAGGCAGTTCAATGGACTCAGAGCGAGGTACGCAGGCTAGCAGTTGAGCAGGGTGCGTACGGTACGCAGGCTAGCAGTTGAGGAGGGTGCGTACGGTACATAAGCTAGCAGTTGAGCAGGGTGCGTACTGTAAGCAGGCAAGCAGTTGAGCAGGGTGAGTATAGTAAGCAGGCCAGCAGTTGAGCAGGGTGCTTACGTAAGCAGGCGAGCAGTTGAGCAGGGTGCTTACTTCTCTTAAAATCTTTGTTTATCATTGTTGTGCTCTGGGTTTGGTCCTATTATTGTTGATCTGGTTACTACAGTTGATTGGGTGATTCTCTTATACTTGATGATCATTTGATGCTTATGGATGCAGTTTGAAAATTTATGAAAAGTGGTCCTTGTAAGAAAAGAAGTAGGGGGTTGTAGCTCCCTTCCAGGAGAGACTGGAAATCGAGAGAGAGTTGTAGCTCTCTGCAGGTTGCAGCCTGCGTACTGGTAAAGGACTGCACCAGTACAAAACCATTGTAAAAGGAGTTTCTAATTTGAAAGAAGATAGAGACATATTGCAGCAGGTGGTTTTCACCCACATTGGGTTTCCACCTTACATCTTGTGTTCTTTTGTGTGACTATTTGTTTCTTTGTTCATGCTCATTATTTTATGGTACTGACATGCAAAACTAATTCAAAGAACAAATAAGGAATATTTATTAAAAGAATTAGATAATACTGATTCACCCCCCCTCTCAGTATTATTTCCAACAGAGTCACCATAAACAGTTTCACAAACATAATGGGCTCGGAGAAAGTAATCCTCCTTGCTCGAAGCCTAGGTTGCTCGAAGATCTAAACTGCAGGAGATTCGAAAATTATCATCCATATGGCTAAAATATTGTGGATGGATCACCCTCATATAATATGGTGTGTATATGGAGAATGGAGTCACAAGTAGACCAATTCAAGTCCCTCATAGACTAGTTTTCATATGTTATCACAACCCATTCACTGAGCTCTAGTAACAAGGTTGCAAACTGGCTATAAAAGTGGGGAGTAATGGCAGGATATCAAGATTTTACTCTCACTTGATGCTCAACTTGGAGTGCAACAACCCTGGACCCTCGAGAGAAGCACACCTTTTCCAAGATAATTGACGATGACAGATATTCCCCTGATGGGGGTGAACAAATAGTTGGCAATACGATCTCGGAGTTCACCCCGGGAGGCACACGACAAGTAAATTTATGATTGTCATGTACAGAGTTATGCGATGGGACAGGGATGGTTCGAACAATCCAAACCCTCCTGTGTTTGATATAATTAGGATAAACTTAAAAGGAATGAAATTCAACCCTTACATGATGAATTTGGGTTGCAGGGTGGTAGATATGAGCATTGGTGGGCAAGTGAGCTCACAAGGGCCATGGGATAATTGGTTTTATGTGGATGGACCGAGTATTGCCTTAGTGTCTTTTCAGGAGGGTTGTTATTCCTTCACTTTGGATCCTGGAATGAATGGATGCAACACTTCAATCTACCATCGTAATCCTAGCTTTGTGTGGGGGAGCCCGATTGTCATCGATGGTGGGTTGCTTTAGGTAGCTGGGAACGTGATGTTCTTCAGGTAATTTGGCTTGTTTGACTTTGGTATTTTTATGAAAGTTTTCTTCTGAGGGTGGTTGGTTTCGTGTCACTGATGGTTATCATATTGAGTGAGTGGTTTGGGATGTGGGTATGTTCTTAGGTGTGAGTTTATACTGGTGAGAATTTTATTGGGGACTGGTAGAGTTTGTGGCGGATTTCGTTGCTACCAAGCAACACAAAAAGAAAATTATAGGCTTGTAGTAGAGCTGCTGTTATAGACATATTTGGGCACTGCAACCCCAATCACATATGTCGATAAACCAAGGGACCCTAAAACCCTAAAATTGTTGTTCCACACCCTAAAATATCAAGGTCAACTGATTACATCATTTCCCAGAAGTTCTCCCTGAAATACCACTCAGAACTGGTCAAAACTAGACCATACAGACTGCTCAGTGATAAGGATGTGATGCATACTGATTGTAACACTAGCTAGGTGTGATGCATACTGAAATAGCCTTCTGTAGACAGAAATGGGTGAGAGTAGACAAATGGCAGAGACAATTTTCTAAGTGGAAACCCAGAGAATCTTCTAGAAACTGCTCATATGACACTTGCCTATCTGAATTCACCTAGGGATGAGTAAGAAATCATGAAATCTCCAAGTGGAACCAAGAACTATCAGTGAAATGACACTAATCAAAAACCCAGAAGCTGACTCACCCCTCTACAAATATCTATAAATGGATCCCTCATCCCAGAAATCCAGAGGCTGGAATTTTGTAATTTGTAAGGAAGTGTTGTTGGTTTCTCTTTAAGACATTTTGTTGTTGGGTGATCTTGCTTTTCATGAGGTGAAGAGGGCATTCATGCTAGGAGGATGATGCTGGATTAGACAGCTGGGTTGTAGTCCTCTCTTCTACTTCTACTATCAATAAAGTTATTTGAGTTTTCCTCCATATACTTGCATACTTGTAAATCTTGTAATGGTGAATGCAATTGTATGGTTAATGTACTTATGTTTCTACATTGTTTATGGTATTATAGATCTCTATGCTTTGTGGGTATTTTTTTGCTTTGCCTCTATAGGTGTTCTTTGAAGTGGGACAAGTGAGAAAGGAGTGGAAAGCTCTATCAAACGAGAGAGGAAACAAGCAAGGAGCCAAGAGAAATTAAGGTTGGTGCTTTCTGCTTCTCTCTTATCTATCATCCATAAAGGAAAACACAAGTTGCTTTGAATTGTTTGTTTCTAAGATAACTACCCATCTTAGTGGGACTAGCAGATAGAATAGCGACATTAGTTTTCCTGGAAACAAAATGGCGACTCCGCTGGGGAACGAATAGTTTGTTTGTTTGTTACTGTTGTTTTCTTTATAAACTATAGATGGAGTGTGAAGTTAAGCCAGCTAGCCTTCGAACTGCACTTTCTATGCAAGTGCAAAGTAGATCAACGTTGCTTTAGTCAATCTTCAGGTTAGTTTATGAACTGAACATCTGACTTGCAAACATCCTAAGTGCCCTGGTGGTAGCTCAATAATCTCATAAGATCATACCCCTATACTTTGTGTTTACTGTCTATCATAGATTGACTAAATCACTGAACTTAGCTGCAAATTTTGAACAAAAACCAAGCTCAGTTTCATTCTCTGGTCCATCGCACTGTATCTCATTGGCAATTTGGATGCATCGCACCTCTAGTGTGCTGCCGGTGAGATGCATCCCTATTTTCCTTAAGGAAAGATGTCATGATTGAATGAGACTGTTTCTCTCTCTGGAATTTGGTTTTTTCTTCATTGTTTTCAGCTCTATTCAGTAGTTTTGCTACTTATGATTAGTATATCATTGTTGAAGCCTTCTTCCTTTACATTATTCAGCCTCCATTGATAAGGAATTGTGAATGTTTTTTTTATGTATTTTTCATCATTTACAGTCTTCCTTTGCAAAAAGTAGCTTAATCGAATTGTCGTCTTTTGATTCGAAAGTGTCGTAACTGTCGTTTTGAGTCAAGAAAAAGAGTGTCGTAAAGTCTTCCTCTTTTAGATAGTCGATTGTACTTTTTCCATTGTATTTGATTTGAATTGTCAATATTTGAAGTGTCGAAAGCAGTTTTCCATTTGAAATTGAAAGTGTCATCTTAGTCTTCCTTTCGTTTTGAAAAAGAAATTGCTAAAGTGTCACTTTAAATAAAAGTAGTTCAGATTTGTACTTAGTTTTCTTTTTTGCATTCTCACATTAAGGAAATGGAAAAACAAATACATGCATGTGCATTTAGACTGCTTGCGAAGTTTAATATAGGAAAAGTGCATTTAGTGTGTGCTCTCTGCTCTCTGTTGAAAGAATCGTAATCCTCTTTCCTCAGTAGCTAGGATTTTCATTGCTAAAAGAAAATGAACAACTGTTTATCATTTTAGATTGCAAATTTAGGAATTTTACATCTACATCACGCGGTGAACCTTGAAAGGCAAACTTGTTAAAAAAGATCAACTATAAAATAAACCTTAATGAACATAAAAATGCTTTGGAACCTAACGCACAACATCTAGAAGTGTAGGCTAGAGACGTATTCCGGCGTCGTATATCCTGGTAACTATCGTTTTCATCTAAGGTTGGGTGATTCCTCCTCTTTGATACAACAAGTGCCAGTACGGGCTTGTGCTCCCCGTACCGTCCAATATATATTGGGAGACCATAATAGGATGATATCCTTTATCCTTAGGAAGTTGTGTCTGCTGCCCTGTCGATCACAATGCACTGAACATAACATTCGAGAAGATTTATTATCGTACATAAAGTCCTTGGTAATTTCTCTATTATTTACCACCAAGGTTTATATTGTAGTTTTTCTATTGGTTTGGTAATCCCTCTATCTAGATTTCTAGATTAGTCACTTTCGTTCCTTTTTGACTCCTTAAAAGAAAAGGTCCATCTGAGCACTTGTCACTTCAGGCTCATTAAAAATCAAAGGTGAATAGATTCACCTTTAGCTTTTTATTGAATCTTAAAAATTAAAAAAGAAAGTTGTGTCAAAGCATCATAAAATTTATTTAATTTGGAATAACATCCCTATTCCCTCGTTGATCTTAGGTTGAGGTAATGGAATCCACCAATCAAGGATTTTCCCTTGGGGGAATTCGAGTCCTTTCCCTTCTTGGGGAAATATTGGTGCTCCATACATGGCTACATTTTCCCTTCCACGAATCACAATTGGCCTATTGGTATGGCTATTCTCAACCTCTGTCGTTCAAAACACCGTAATTCCTTAGCAATAGAATCAGCCACCAGATGATACTAGAGTTGCTCCCTCACCTTCTACTTCGTTTGTTTCTCCCTCTCCTTCTTCCTCTTCGCTTGGTGAAGCTAGTGATACTAAAATCCAAGTAACTGAGAAGAAGAAGAAAGGGAAGGAGAAGAAGCACAAGAAGGCAGTCAAGCAAGGGGGCAACCAGACATCATCTAATGAAAATCCGCACACTGCACTTTCCAAACCCAAATCTCCATGCATAATTTGCAAAGGAAACCACTTTCATGAAGATTGCCCTTGCATTTTGCAGATCTTGAGAGACTGGTCTCCCCGCTTGCACCATCCAGTGTCATCAACCTCTGTCGATCATGTTGAGAGTACACCATCGACTAGTGAAAGTGAAGTCAATGGACAAAAATGAAGATCTGCATTTCCTTGTAGATTTTGTGAAGGTAACCATTTACTCCACCGTTTTCCTTTTCTGGACGAAGCTAAAAGTGTCTTGGATAATTGTCCTGCTTCACCACATCGACTTCCACTTGGATAGAAGAAACTCTTGCCAATTCCATTGCTAGTTGAAAATCAAACTGACACACCTCAGTTGTCGGTTGAAATTCCTATCATTGAAGATAAACCGTCTGAGTCCATACTAAACAAAAGTTAATAGGTCGAGATAGCAGTGGACCCAGTCTTACCTTTAGAGGGTCCACCTTCAGATGATACAGTCTCCAAAGAGAATGAGAATGACACCATTCAAATTATTTTTGTTAACATAGAGTCTGATGAACATGGGGGAAATCTACCCATTCCTTTACCACAGGAGGGAAATTCCCCATTTCAAGAGATTCATCCGGCCGTTTATTTGGTCCCTCCTCCAAGCAATCTAGTCATTTCCTTTGATTTGAATCTACTAGCGGAACCCCATCTTCCATCTAATTTACCATTCAGAATCATAGTAAAAGTTTACAGAATGATCATGGCTGGCACTATCATAGATGAAGGTGCTTCCGTGAGTATCCTTTCCTCAACTGCTTGGAAGGCGCTTGGTTTGCCACCGCTTCTGCCTAAGAATCGAAACTTGTCAGGCTTCAATAAAGGAACCAGTCGACCATTAGGGATCCTTCCAAGTTTTCCTATAACTTTGAGAAGGAAAAACATTCACTTGAACGTGCTGGTGGTCCAAGGGCCACTATATTACAATATACTCCTTGGGCGTGACTATATTTACAACATGGGAGCTATTGTTTCCTCACTCTTTTGGGTGATGTGTTTCCCGTAAAAAGGCAGAATGGTACAACTTGTTGAACAGCTTTCGTTTCTCGGTTAAAACATGGCTATGAGTCAAACACCATCCCTAAATGGTCTCTTTGCATAAGGAATGTCTCTTCAACCTCCAGTTCATCCACCTAATTACCGCAAGTAATTCGATGAATGTAACGAAGCTTAGGGGGCATACACCCTGGTGTGCTTCAACAGGCAAACCCGGATGAAAAAAAAGAGAAACAGATTTACTTGTAGGATATATGATTGGTCTGAAATGCCATTTCTTTGCAAGATATGGGATCAGTCAGAAATAAAATCTCCTCGTCGTAGGTTATATGATTGGTCTGAAACACCATTTCCGTGTAGGATATGGGATTAGTCCGAAATAGGTTCTCCTCGAAGGTTATGTGATTGGAAGTGTCAACCCATACCATTCACCTTTGTCTACTTCGATGGACAAAGCCAAGGAAGTGTTTTGTCTACTCCGCAGATGAAACAATCTTGCTTAAATGCAAGGACTTACATGGTAACCTGGAAACTCTACTTTTCTTCATACCTAGGGGCATGAAAACCTTTTTTGTGCAAGTGAAAAGCGACCAGCGTAGCTCTAACCCCATAGTATTTTACTAACTTCAACTGCTTAGGTTAGGTGAATGGTCGGATCCACCACCCACTTTTGTTGGAAGCCCTGACAAAGCAAAGGAAATGTTTTGTAGGAACCTATCCTACCTAACCTCATTAGTTCATTAACTCTTAGTTCCATAGTTGGTCGTTTCTAGCCTGCATATAAAAGGCAATGAGCAAAGTTTCGCATGGGGCAAGTTCATTAAAAAATGAACCGCAAATGATAAGAGACATATTTAAAAGACGACTGGAATGAGCAATGTTACCACAGGGTTGAAGCTTGTTAAAAATAAACCCACCACTGAGCATATTTTCTAAAGATTCAAGCTCATTAAAAGATGAATCCACCCTCCATAAATAACCTTTGTGATTGCATTGCTATCAACTTTCTAAGCCTTGTTCGTGTTCTTACCATCACCTCCACTCTTTTAGCCGATCATATGCCTCCACTTGATTGTTTACCCTTTTGAGGAACAATTGCGATGAGTGATTCTATTAGCCACCCTTGTTACACTGTCATGTTTGAGAAGTTCCAAAGTTACCTGGAACCAGTTGCTACTCAGATACATCACTCGTTCCTAAAAAACGAGTCTCTTTTAAGCTCTTTTTAGACTCATAAAATATGAAAATATTGTCGAGCTACTGGCCTTTCCATCTCGTTAAAGTAAAGGGAAGTGCCATCCCTCCTCTACATTTTAATCTTTTTGGGCCTGAGGGATCATTACACAAAAGGATCGAGCGCTTGTCTTTTTCGGCTCACTAAAACTATCGAAAAGTCATCCCTTTCATATTATTTTATACTTTTTCGGACTTAAGGGATTATACCATGAAAGGGACTATTGGAGTTTCATTTTTGTCCCTTTTCAAACTCTCTAAACATGAAAAGGACCGAGTTATCTTTTTCGTTAAACTCGTTAAAACATTAGCAACAGGCTTGTCCATCCGGATAAGAACGAGTTTCACTGTCGCTAGGCTTGCTAAAACATAGCGACAGGTTTGCTTGAAGGGAAAATTATAGGACAAGCATATGTTGTCCTCCTCAAGCTTGACAAAAATAAATAGGTACTGGTCAACAATGATTGGGGAAAAAGGGAAGAAAACTTGAAAAACTTCATTGGTACCAGGTCGCTCTTGAACATGACACTTTCACTCCATCACCATGATTGAGTCGAGTTGGGTTATTTCATTCACCGGTCACATCACCACTGGTCCTCCGTACCATCTATCTTTGGGGTTAATGCTACCAATCCATCGCAGTGTCGCTGATATGTTCAAGAGAAGTCATTCATAGAATTCACCAACCCAGCTAATGCCTCATCCACTGCAATACCTTCACTCTCCATTTTTCATGGCCACCATTCCTGAACCTTGTATCATCAAATCGTTTTCACCTCTAGAAAATAATTTGCTTCATTTCGTGTCGTAGATGTGGAATTCATTAAGGCCCTCCTACGATGGGTCACTTCTTGTCGACATCAGCTCATTATCCAAAAAGTGACTTAGGAACAACCCTTTGAGTACTTTGAAGCTTGCATGCCTCAATGGCAAGTTTCTCACTTCCGATGACAGGTTTACAACAATGGCCTTTGACCAAAATATTTTTCATGGTGTTAGACATCCGATCCTATATTCACACCACATGAATTGTACTATAGTACCTTGAGGGTCATTATCATTATCGGTGATTCCTCTCGCGCCTTTTAATAGCTTACATCATTGGATGGTTATCAGGAGATGTATTTCCATGTTTGACTTCAAAGCATCTTTTCACATGGATCGACTTGTACATAAGGTGAAGATTGAATGAGTTTTGAAGACCTCGGATCTAGTTTCATCCATCCAGGCTGCGATGTATTCAAGAAAATAAAGACATCAAATGTACACAGTAGCTGCACAGATGATCATCCAAGCTAAAAGATGATAGCTCAACCACCATTCTGCGACAATGGATGATTATCTGTCCTATATACATGAAGATTAATTTATAAAGTTGAGCATGGGAATACCCGCCTCAGCTAGATCATGAAAAATAACATGAAGATAATGTATTGTATTGTATTTTATATAGGTCACCTTCCAGTTTGAGAGACATCAGAAGATTTACGACCTGATGCTTTAGGGGGAAATTGTTATAGACATATTTGGGCACTGTAACCACAATCACATATGCCGATAAAACAAGGGCTCTTAAACCCCTAAAAGTGTTGTTCCAAACCCTAAAATATCAAGGTCAACTGATTACATAATTTCCCAGAAGTTCTCCCTAAAAAACCGCTCAGGACTGGTCAAAACTGGACCATATAGATTACTCAGTGCTAAGGGTGCGATGCATATTGACTGTAACACTGGCCAGGTGTGATGCATACTGAAAGAGCCTTTTGTATGGTGTGATGGGTAAGAATAGACAAATGATAAAGACAGTTTGCTAAGTGGAAACCCAGAAAATCTTCTAGAAACTTCTCATATGACACTTGCCTCTCTGAATTCGCCCAGGGATGAGTAAGAAATCATGAAATCTCCAAGTGGAACTAAGAACTATCAGTTAAATGACACTAATAAAAAATCCAAAAGCTGACTCACCCCTCTACAAATATCCATAAATGGATCCCTCATCCCAGAGATCGAGAGGCTGGAATTTTGTAATTTGTAAGGAAGTGTTGTTGCTTTCTCTTTGAGACATTGTATTGTTGGGTGATCTTGCTTTTTAAGAGGTGAAGAGGGAATTCATGATGGGAGGATGATGCTAGATCAAACAGCTGGGTTGTAATCCTCTCTTCTACTTCTACTATCAATAAAGTTATTTGAGTTTTCCTCCATATACTTACGTACTTGTAAATCTTGTAATGGTGAATGCAATAGTATGGTTAATGTACTTCTGATTATACATTGTTTATGGTATTATAGATCTCTATGATTTTATGGTATTTTGCTGCTTTGCCTCTGCAGGTGTTATTTGAAGCGAGACAAGTGGGAAAGGAGTGGAAAGCTCTATCAAAGGAGAGAGGAAACAAGCAAGGAGCCAAGCAAAATTAAGGTTGATGCTCTCTGCTTCTCTCTTATCTATCACCCATAAAGGAAAACACAAGTTGCTTTGAATTGTTTGTTTCTAAGATAGCTACTCGTCTCAGTGGGACTAGAAGATCAAATAACGACACTAGTTTTACCGGAAATAGCTGGTCACCATATGGCCATAGAAACTCATCTTAGCTTTAACCTGGTTCTGTTAGAAGTGGTGTTGGTTTTTCTGCCTTATAGTCTTTTCCTGAGATTCGTCATCCGCCTTCTCTAGTTCTGTTTGTGGGTTGCTGGTGCGGGTGATTCGTCTTGGGGATTTGAGAGGGCGAGGGTAAGACTTGACATGGCCTTGGTTATAGGGGAATTTTGTTGTGGTTGTGGCAAGATCCTAGTTTGTTTTGGCATGTTTTGGTAGGTAATTCCTCTTGGCTAGTTGGGGTCTCTTTTATATTCCTGGTCAGTGTTTCTTGGGGGTTGCCAGCTATGCATTGTCAAAGAGGTTCTCCTCATCAATGGAGGGGGTTAGCATGGGATTTTAGAGCATCAATCCAACTACTAGATCTTGGCTTCGAAGGAATCAAAAAGTGGGGAATGGGTGGGAGAGGTGGCTCATGAGCATGGTCACCCACATGATTTTGTCAAGGCACCGAATACACTAGAATCGATTGCTAAAAATATCCTAGGAGTTTAGTCCAACCAAGACATCCTCAAAGAGCATCTTTATGAAGATAGAAATGGATTGGTGGCATACATGAATGATATTCAATTCAGCCTTAGTGAAACTATGGAACAACAGGAGAGCATTCATCAAAACTAGCAACACATCAAAGACCATCTACGCGACTTGGAGGCTCAAGTAGAGCATATAAAATTCCACATGCATGAGAGAGATGACCTCCTTGTAGTACCTCCTAGGCTTCCTCCTCAACCACTTCTGTGACATTTTGGTTTTAGGTTCTTGTGGAGCACCTGGAAGGTATACTTTTTGATAAGTAATCTAGTGGTTTTTCAATACTATTTCTAATCTTTTCTGCATATTGAGCCTAAAAACATAAGGGTTTTGGTAAATTGTGTGAAAATGGACAAACGAAGCTCAATCACTAATAATCGATGTTTTCTATGCAGAAGGACGCGGAAATAGGGGATTATCGAGTAAAAACGAGAAGCGCAAGGAAAGTAACGCTGCCCCGTCGACAGGGAACCGGATGCGGACAAGATCAAGTAAAATTGGAGCCGAATAATTCAAGAAAAGAGCGCAGGATACCGTGACGGAGAACGCAAGAAGGAAAGAGGAAACATGAACGATTAGCGAATCCCTCAGGATCGAAGATCCTGAGGGATCGCTGCTTTAAAGCTTATCTTTTGTATCTAGACATCTCCGTCATTTATGTTATATAAAGGTACCACGCCATCGAGCGTGGGGGGATGACTGTTATTATAATTAAAAACTCAGAACGATTTTGATCACTGAGCTTTTGTAAGATCTGATTTTGTATACTTTTGTTAATGCAATCAATATAAAGGACTTGGTGTTCACTTCGTCTCTGTATCTGAAGTAACTCTAAGCAGTGTACCATCGTAGCCAAGGGCCCAGCTCCGACGGTCACTCGCTGTTGTATCATACGGTGATTTGTGTGGTTTGCTTATTTCTTTCATTACAGTAATACGATATCTCTTTGCTCTGATAGACTATGTTTCTTAATTAATATTTGAATTTGAATAAGTTCTTTAATTCACGTCTCTGTATTACACAAACTGAATCTATTGAAATTGCATCCATTTCTACAGCAAGTTATTGGTATGAATGTTATCATTATTGGATTCATATGAAATAAGTATTTGTGAGGCTTGAAGATAATATTATCTTGTTCAGAAACACAGTCACATCACACATTACTCTCGGATCACTGCAGTAGTATAGATCGTGTACATACTTCGGGGTTTGCTGTTCCATTTGGATTTTCTGTTCCATTTGGAGTTGTTGTTCCATCTGGATTTGCTGTTCCTTTTGGGTTTGATGTTCCATTTGGATTTGCTGTTCCGTTTGGGTTGCTGTTCCATTTGGGTTTGCTGTTCCATTTTATATGATTGACGTTTCCTGTTTATGATAGTTTGCGGTTCCATTTCATTACTGCTGTCCCATTTCATTACTGCTGTTCCATTTCATTACTGCTGTTCCATTTTAAGAATTGTTGTTCCGTTTTACTTCCGCTAGTTTTCCTTCATTGCTTTCGCGTGATAGCAGGCCTAAGGCTGTCGTGAGCCCAGCAAGACGCTGCTTAGCTCCCTGACCTATAAGCCATGCTTTGGTTTTCTTTCTTTATCAGTTTCTAAAGGGAAGGGTTATTGGTTCCGCACCCTTGACTGATCATTTGCCTTGTGTGATTTCATTTCCTGAATTGGTTTAGTTACAGCTTAGTGTTTGTTTCCTTTCAAGTCATTAGAACGCTATACTACCGAGCACTACTTGGACAGAACAGCCTCGGATTGAGTTACTCCTTGAAAGAACAAAACGATCCCGGATTGACTTAATAATGTGGAATAATTGGTGGTGTGAGAGACCCTAGTTATAGCTCTACATTTTGACGCCGTTGCCAGGGAAGGGGTAATAGCCATTTTTCCTTTATAGAGTAGTGCGCAAATCTGCTAGGAGGGAGTTGGATTTTAAAAACGGAAGGTAAGAACCTGCGTACGGAGCATGTAAAAGCCCTGCTCCACCGTCCGCTCTCTTAGTAGAATTGCTGGTTAAATAGGATTTAGCAGTTTAATTGGAGTGCATGACTAAGCAGAAAAAGTTAGAAAAAGATCAAAAGCCTCCATCCAAAGCCAAGGGGCCGGTGACCCTTGGACGAACGACCTTTATAGACGAAATCTACAAGAAAGCCGACTCTCAGCCATCAGTAGGATATAAGAAAGCTAATTCTAAACAGCCTACTAGTTCCCTTCAAGCCTCGGGATCACCATCCGAAGCTTTTGCTGAGGTGCACAGTCGAACAGAGGAGCATGATTTTCAAGAAATTGAAAATTTGACTCCTGGACCATTGCACGAAGGGACCCAAAGTAACCTTTGTGAAGGAGAAGGAGAAACAGGGGAAATTGAGGAACCTAGATCTCCTATTGAATTAAACCAGCCTTTGAATAGCCCAGACAAGGGAAGCGCTGCGAAAATCCTTGTTGAAGGAATTCATTCACCACAGACAGTTGGGGCCATTATCATCCCTGATCAAGGGAGTGGTGTCAAGACAATCCCTGTTAAGACTACCCCTCCTCAACCAAAGAACACTCTCTTGGAAATTCCTGAAGATTACTGGCATATATTTGATCCCATGGCGCAGAATCAGCCAAACACCCAGACCTCCACATTGCAATATCCGATAGTAGATTCTGCAGCAAATGCGCCCATGAAAGCCATCCCTCTCCAGCATATTCCCACATTTCATGGCCTCACATCAGAAGATCCGGACGCATTCTTGTTCGAATTTGATGTATTATGTAGAGGATACGATTACACCACCGATCCCCAGAAACTGAAACTATTCCCCTCTACATTAAAAGGGGTTGCGTTGAGATGGTTTATGGGCTTAGGTGGTGGGGTTATTAACAATTGGGATCAAATGAAAGAAGCCTTTTTAAAGAAATACCAAGATTACTGTAGGTCAAGGGAACTAAAAGATGAAATCTTTCAAATGTCAGCCAGACCAAACGAAACCTTAGAAGAATATGTGGAACGTTTCCAATATAACTTGCAAAGATCCCCTTATGCATCACTACCTCTGCCTGACAACGTGTTGAAAACTGCATTAATTAGAGGTATGAGAGAGAAATGGATCGAAACGTTAAACATCATGGGGAAAGGAGACATTTATCAGGAAAATTTTGCTGATATCATTGATCTGTGTATCAGGAGCTCAAGAGGCAGCACGAGGATAAAACTAGCGGAATATGATCGCTTCCCCAGAGATAACAGAACATTAACAGAGGGAGTAACACGGGTAGAACTTGAAAATTTGCTAGAAAATTTTAAAACTGATATCCTGGGAACACTAACTACACAACTTGACATTGTGCAGGCTAAACAAAAGCAAGCCGAGGCAGAGCAGAATCTAGCCATCTTTTGCCCACGATGCAGGAAGAAACACAGCCACAAAGAATGCCCGCTGGATACAGTCCAAATATGTGCTATCTGTAGCAAGGACCACCTGACCGAAAGCTGCCCTTCACTGCCTGGTTTGAAGGCAGTATACAAAGAAGCAGAAGAGGAGTCAGAACCAGCATATTTTGTTAACCAGCGTCATCAATGGCAGCCTAGGCAACCAGCTATGTTTTCAGACCCCTCCTCTTCTTTTTAACCCCCATAGTTCAATACTCAGCAACAGAACATGTGGCAAAATCAGTCCCAACCCCCGTTTTCAAATTGGTCACCTCAAATGTTTCCTACTCCAAATCCTTAGATGTCCCAATTTGGTTGGCCAAACTGCCCTTATCCTCCACCATATTGGCAGAATAGTTCCTATCCTCCACAGTGGACCCCTTCCACTTCACAAAGCTCATCCTGGCAGACAAGCTGGCCAAGACCGACATATCAGCCAGTAGGATCAATACCACTCCCTCAACCAACTCTGCCAGCTTTACCACAAAATCCCCAGTCTAATCTGAGACCGCAACTCCCAGCCCAACCCAATCCCAACCCTAATAATAGGCCAGTCCAATCTATTCAAATCATAGACACATCAGAGATTGAGTCTGACCTAAGGGAGTGCAACGATCTTCAGTTAAGATCGGGACGAATAGTAGAAACAGAGGGAGACAAAATGGTTCATATTGAAAATCAGTTACCTGTAGAACAACCCCCACAACGGGAGGATGAAAACAAAGAACAAAATAATAAACAAGCAAGCACATCCTCCCCTCCTTTCCCAGAACGATTAGTCATATCTCGACCTATACAACCTCCAGACTTTGACATTCTGGGAGAATTACAAAATCTGTATATAAAGATTCCATTCCTCCAAGCTATACAAGATATTCCTATATATGCGAAAACCATAAAGGAATTATGCATCAAAAAATCAAGGAGGAATACAAATACTAATCCTAGAGTCCAAGTAGTTGGTACTTTATCCGACCTATTATCAGGAAAGGAGACACCTATCAAATATGAAGATCCCGGGAACCCAATTGTGACCGTTCAAATCTATGGCCAAACCCTGACTAACGCTCTAGTCGACCTGGGAGCTGCAATCAACATTTTGACAACCTCCACCTGCCAAAAGCTTGGCATTACGTCAATAAAACCTACCTCTACTCTGTTAGAATTGGCAGATCGATCTGTAGTTCGACCAGAAGGTACTCTGAATGATGTCATGGTTTCCGTAGATTCATGGGAGTATCCCACAGATTTCCTGGTAATTAATCCTAAAAGCCGACTAGATGGACATCCGTTAATCCTAGGCAGACCCTGGCTTGCTACTGCCGATGCCTACATTTGCTGCCGGCAGGGAAACATGACTATAGCTAAAGGACCCGATGTCAAAAATTTAATTCTGTACCCTCCAGCTCAGCCAAGCCTGCCAATGATTAAAACTAACCCTTATCTTGTATCATATCTCGCTAACAACATCAGATCTCCATTAACCATACAGAAGGCGTTAGACTTCAAAGATCAAACAGAAGACGACGCCATTAACAATTTTATTAGTCAAACTGAAGCTAGAAAACATATGCAGTGTCTTATGATAGAGGCAACATTTGACAATGAGCTAGAAGAAGATCCCTTAAAAGATCAGCATGATCAGACAATACCAGTAACTGTTGTTGCTAATACTAAAGTAGTGGAAATTGAACCTGGTAAAACTCTGAATATTAACGCCAATCTTACACCAGATCAAGAGATAAAACTTGTTAATCTGTTACAAAAATACAAAGATGCATTTGCGTGGGATTACCCCGACATGAAGGGGATTGATCTTCAATTATGCACCCATCACATCTATATAGAGAAAGACGCAAGACCTGTCCGTTAGCCACAAAGGAGACTCAACCCGCACCTAAAAGAGATAGTGAAAGATGAACTTCAGAAGCTCTTAGATGTTAACTTTATTTACCCTATCTCTGACAGTAAATGGGTCTCTCCCCTTGTGGTGGTACCAAAGAAAAACGGAAAATGGAGGATCTGCGTCGATTACAGGGAGTTAAATAAGGCTACACAAAAGGATCACTTTCCCCTCCCATTTATAGATCAAGTATTGGACACGTTAGCAGGGAAGAAATTTTTCTCCATTTTGGATGGCTTCAGTGGATATAACCAAATTCAAATCCCCTGAAGACTAGGATAAAACTACCTAAACGTGCCCTTGGGGAACGTTTGCCGTATCGTGTATTACCCTTCGGCCTATGTAACGCCCCTGCTACATTTCAAAGGGCTATTCTCAGTATTTTTGCAGATCTAATAAATGATGGACTTGAGGTGTATATGGACGACTTCACACCGTATGGGGATGAATTTGATCCAGCTCTGGATACCCTGGAAAAAGTTTTACAACGCTGCATTGCTACCAGACTCTGCCTGAGCCACGAGAAGTGCTACATGATGATGACGGAAGGAATCATCCTAGGGCACTACATTTCAGCAGCTGGTATCCAGGTAGACCCTGCTAAAATTCAGATTCTTTTGCTCATCCCTACCCCCACTACTCAAACAGAGGTACGTAGTTTCCTTGGATTTTCCAGATATTACAGACGCTTTATAGAACATTATTCACGAATTGCAGCACCTCTATATGCTCTGACAGGTAATGTCGATTTTTTGTGGACAGATAAATGCGACCAGGCTTTTAGAGAATTGAAAAAGTTGTTGTCAATAGCGCCAGTCCTTCGAGGACCAAACTGGAATCTGCCATTCCAGATCTCATCGGACGCCTCGGATACAGCAATCGGTGCAGTCCTAGGACAAGAAGAGGATAAGAAGCCATACGCTATTTACTATATTAGCAAGAATTTATCCTCTGCCGAACTCAATTATACTGTTACTGAAAAGGAATTTCTGGCTGTAATTCATGCTGTTAATAAATTTAGGCATTATATTACAGGTTACCCTGTTGTGTTATATACAGATCATTCTGCTATTAAATATCTAGCAAACAAACCTGTCACGAATGCTAGAGTAACTCGATGGTTGATCCTGTTGCAGGAGTTTGACATCACAATTAAGGATCGACCCGACAAGGAGAACCCTGTAGCCGACTTCCTCTCAAGAATACCCAAATCAAGCGAAGCAGCAGCCGTGGAAGATCAATTCCCTGACGAACATCTGTTTGCCATTGCCGTTCGCACACCCTGGTATGCTGACGTCGCCAATTACCTTGCAGTGGGTAAGTTACCAAAACACCTAACCCCTCAGGAACGAAAACAAATTTTTCAAAAAAGCACACGATTTTCGTGGATTGGAGACCATTTATTCCATACAGGGGCAGACATGCAAATCAGACGGTGTATTCAAGAGGATGAGATCCTAGACATCTTAAAGGCTTGTCACAGTGGACCATGCGGGGGGCACTTTGCCGACAAGAGAATAGCATATAAGATACTACAGGCAGGGTACTATTGGCCTACAATCTTTAAGGATGCGAAAAAATTTGTGCAGGCCTGTGATAGCTGCGAGCGAGCAGGAAAACCTGGTCAAGCTGATGAAATGCCTCTGAGACCACAACTGGTTATTGAGCCATTTGAACGATGGGCTCTCGATTTCGTTGGACCCATTAATCCACCCTCAAACCAAAGGACATACATCTTGGTAGCAACAGACTATGTTACTAAATGGGTTGAGGCTGAATCATTAGCTAGGGCTACAGAAGATTCGGTAATACAATTTTTGTTCCATTTGTTTGCACGTTATGGACTTCCAAGAGAAGTGATTACAGATGGTGGACCACAATTTGTTGGAAACAAACTAGCTGCAACACTTAACAATTATCATATCCAACATAAGATTACTACCCCCTACCATCCGCAGGCAAATGGACAAGTAGAAAACAGTAACAAGATAATTGAGTCAATCTTAACAAAGACTATCGCATCACACAGGCGTGATTGGGCTACTCAGCTACCTGAAGCACTGTGGGCTTATAGAACCACATGGGGAAGTACGACAGGCTATTCACCTTATCAATTGGTGTTTGGGAAACAACCAATCTTTCCTATCGAATTTGAGATCCAAACACTACGAACTGCACAAGAGGTCGACCTAGATCTGAATGAGGCACAGATCAATCGACTATGAAAAATCAACGAATTGGATGAGATTAGGCTCTCTGCATTACAAAACACAGCATTAATCCAACAGCAGCGAGCTAAGTGGCACTATGCACTTATAAAGAATAAAGTCTTCCATGAAGGAGACTGGGCTCTGTTATACGATTCTCGATTCCAGGACTTCCCGGGGAAACTCCAGACTCGCTGGCTAGGACCATATGAGATCCAGAAGGTGCACGACAATGGGACCCTCACTCTGATCACGATTGACGGTTCTGGACATACGTTCAAAGTAAATGGCCACCGAGTTCGTCTCTATCGAAGACCCCTTACTCGGGAATCCTTTTGTCAACAGCTTCAGCAAGATACTGATTTGGAGATCCTAGGAGAGGAAGTGAAATCTTCCTCACCCATAACTTAAGCAATTTGTTTTTCGTAATTTGTACATAACATCCTGTACATATGTTCTTTTCATCTTTTGTTTGCAGTATTTTGATTACCTTATTTCGCACAGCACTGGTTTGATTTTGCTGTTCCTTTTTAAAAGGAACAACACCCGTTTGATTTTGTTGTTCCTTTTTAAAAGGAACAACACTTTTGGTGTTTTGTTGTTCCTTTGTAAAAAGGAACAGCACTTGTTGTTTTTGTTGTTCCTTTGCGAAAAGGAACAGCACTTTTTGCTTTGCTGTTCCTTTGCGAAAAGGAACAACACTTTTTATTTTGCTGTTCCTTTGCGAAAAGGAACAGCACGTTTGTCTTTTGGAATTTTTGTTGTTCCTTTGCGAAAAGGAACAGCACTTTGGCGTCTTGGAATTTTTGCTGTTCCTTTGCGAAAAGGAACAACACTTTTTGGTTCTGTTGTTCCTTTGCAAAAAGGGACAGCACTTTTTGTTCTGCTATTCCTTTGCGAAAAGGAACAACACTTTTTGGTTTTGCTGTTCCTTTACGAAAAGGAACAACACTTTTTGGGCTTTGCTGTTCCTTTGCGAAAAGGAACAGCCCGTGTGGATTTTTGCTGTTCCTTTGCAAAAAGGAACAACCCGTGTGGATTTTTGCTGTTCCTTTGCGAAAAGGAACAGCTCGTGTGGATTTTTGCTGTTCCTTTGCGAAAAGGAACAACCCGTGTGGATTTTTGCTGTTCCTTTGCGAAAAGGAATAGCCCGTGTGGATTTTTGCTGTTCCTTTGCGAAAAGGAACAGCCCGTGTGGATTTTTGCTGTTCCTTTGCGAAAAGGAACAGCCCGTGTGGATTTTTGTTGTTCCTTTGCGAAAAGGAACAACACTCTTTGTGCTTTGCTGTTCCTTTGCGAAAAGGAACAGCACTCGCATATTTCTTTTTTCAAGATGCAGAATGTGGTTAATTCCGCTATTTTCCGCAAGACGAGTCATCCACATGCTCAGTGTAGAGAAGACACCATCAGAACCTTTCTGCTTCTATTTGGACGTTTTGCGATTATGCTCTCCTAAATCCTTTAGATATAGCAATGACATTATGCAATGAACATAAAAGCATGTTATACCGAAACCTGCATATCATAAATCGCTATTGTTTTAAACAGTCAGCAGATATAAGAAGACAAGAGGAGCGACATTAACTTTCGTCTTTACTGTCATTATCTTGTTCCCGAACCATGGTTTGGCAATTTTTATCATGTCGATTTCCCTAAAAACTTCCTTGATCATCATTGAGGAATATGAGCAAACATTTATATCTGTCTGTTGGGATTGTAAGACTTCTTCCACCATTCCCCGCTCTTAAGGAGTGCGGAACCACCCTTATGTGTAATTGAACAAAGAAAAAAGAAGTGTGCTGCAAAAGAAGAACAAAAGAAAAAATAAAAATAAAGATATGAAATCGTCAAATGCAGGATAGGGGGTCTCATTCAGAGCCAGCCTACCATGATCATAAGGATGGAAGCGAAGTGGCATACCCATTACGGCCACCACACCAGGGATATGGTCCAAAGGTAAAATAACAAGCAAACCTTGGAATAGGAGGTCTCATCATGAGCCGGCCTGACCACGTTTCGTGCCTACATTGTGAATGGCATTATGGTTATCTGGTCACCAAGCCAGCATAATGGCCTGCATTTTGACAAAGCACTCTTCAGTAGATACACAAAGGATAATGGTTCCGGAGGGTGAGATAAACAACTTTGCCAAGGTTATGAACACCTGTTGGCAGCAGAGCTCTGTTAATGGCATTGGAGTCGTAATATTTACACCAACAGGTATGATATTAAGTCTGTTTGTCTTTTATTTCCTTCGCATGTATCATATGTCACACCCTGATATAATTATCGCATGAGCATTATCACCAATCATGGCAACGGAATTGACAATGACTACTGGAGACTTGGTACAGTTGACAGACGTCCAACTCTCGGTTCCTCATTATATCACACTGGCTTATCTTAAAAGCGATCCATTTTTCTGCCTCGGTTTCGGTACTTCATTGTCCTTTACAACATGGCATAATTTCCACCTGCTGTACTTTATGATTTGACTCCCGACTGGCTGCTGCTCCTCTCTTTGACGGCTGGGGGCAGCCTATCAGATCGCGGGGGGGGGAGGTGACCTCATTACTCCAATGGTTACGTGGCTGCACATCATTCGGGCAAAATAATAACACGATTTAACGGTATGATGATCTCATTCTACGGACTGCCATCCACGATCTTTCTCTTTGCTGCATGCTCTGCGAAAATCCTTCCTAAAATAGCATCGAGTATCCTCTCTGTTCGGTAAATACTGCGGACAGTTGCTGTTCCATTCCCGAGTTCATTTCTGAGAGTAAGCTATGGGCGGGAAAACAATCCGAAGTGAACCGCACAAGCTGATCGCGTCTGATGCTGCCCGCGAAATTCTGGAAAATGCAGGATGGTTGAATTACTTCAACCGCCTGCAAGAATCGAACGAGGCTGTAGCGTTGGAATTCCTGCAAAATCTGCAGGAAAACCACTCTATAGTCGGAGGGAAGCGGATAGAAGTCACGGAGGACATCATTGCAGAAACCTCAGGATTACCAACTGTTGGACCCAGATGGGAGCTGAAGAAGGAAAGACTGCAGAAAGCAATGGAAATTTTCCAAAGCGAAGGCCAAAGTCTGACAGTCAAAGGGAAAGGAGTTCTGCCGACGACACTGGGGGAACCCTAGACCGAGCTGGCGAAAATAGTGTAGAGCTATATCACCTGCGAGGGGAGAAAAGATGTGGTAAGGGCTCGTCACTTAAAACTTCTAGCTGTTTTGAAGGGAAAATGCTCTGTAAATCTCCCTGCCTTTTTAAATTCATTATTACATGATGCGGCCCAAAGTTTGAAGAAAGCTCAGCACACAGAGACGGTTGTTAGCCACCACGGACTGATTCGGCTAATAATAAGCCACAGTCTTGCCCAACAGCACGACACTTGGGAGGAATTGGTTGAAACAGTCAAAATGGGACTGGCTTTACCTCGAACCTCCAGCACACTGGAATGTTCAAAAGAACACAAAGAGCCAGCAGCAGAAAAGCATGTTGTTTCAAAACGAAAGCAGTCCTCTAGCACGCCGGAACAATCAGAGAAACGTAAGAAGTCGGCGGCAGAAAAACATGCTGTGTCGAAACGGAAGCGATCCTCCGATACGCCGGAACAACCAGAGGAACCTAGAGAACCTGTTGGCACTCCCAACCTGCCTGAAAGACCCAGGAAGTCAGCTCGATTGGTTCGAATAAGGGGAAGGTTGGAAAAGATTCAGAAAACTGCGACCCAACCAATCGAAATCGAGGATGAACCTTCGGAAGAGGAAGGTGAATTACCCGAAGGAAATGCTGAGCAATTAGAGGCTGGAACTAACCAGCCAGAAGAAGGAATTGAGGAAGAAAATGCACAATCCATGGGTAGCCCGTTGCAAGACCATCCAGGAGAAGAGAAATTGGCAGCAGTTCTGGCCAACATGGGAGAATACGGCCAAGCCTCCAGTCCAGGAGGCATCCCTGATGGCCCTGCAAAAGAAGAGTTACCTGAAGAAGGGCATGCAGAAGAAGCAGGGGAAGAAAACCTGCCCGGTAATGAAGCAGAAGACATCAATTTGGGACAATCTGTCCCCAGGGCACCAGAAGATGTTCCGGGAGAGGAAGAAGGAGTAAAATTAAAGGCCAAACCCTCTGCCGAGGCTAGGGAAATTGCAAAATTGAAGAAGAAGCACCAGAGGATGCTGGGCACGATAGCCAGACTTCGGCAACAAATCAGAATGTTGAAAGCCAGTCTGAGAATACAAAAAACCGCAAGGCAAAGGAAAAGGACAACGGCAGCAAGAACGCCGAGGGTTAGGGTTCGTTTTGATGGACGAAACCCCATCAGAAGACCTACTGTGGAGGAACAGTCCGCTGTTCCGAATGATAATGAGGAACATGGTGCTGTTCCAATAGAAACTGCTATTCCATCTGGCCCAGAGGAACGAATGGACATTCCAATGGAACAACAAGAGGTTCCGGGGGTAGGAAGACCGTACCAACCCTTTGTTCGCATCAAAAAGGAGACGGATAGCAAGGAGGTTCAAACGGAAGCACCCCCCTCGGGTGTAATTCGGGTCCTAAATTCGAAGCAACGCAATAGGAAGGTCCAGGTTAAACTTCCAGCTTCTACGGCTGCCTGGAAGAAAGACCCGAAAACCAGAACCTTGCATAAAATGATGAAGGAAGCCCAGCAGGAGGCCGAGCAGTTACGAGAACAGACGGTCCCCAAGGAAAGATACGAGGAGCTCCAACAGCAACTTCGAAACATCAGTCAGTCTGAAAGCCAGGCCTTTGAAGGATGGCAGAAGGAGCAGGAAAAGGTTGCTAAGGTAACTTGTCGACTAGATAGTGTTGTTAAGCAGATGGACACCTTGTGTTCCTTGTATACTGATGTTTTGACTTGTAGAGCCCCTGCTAAAAATTATGCTTTGTTTTTGCTTGAACGTTATTTGAGATTAAAAATAAAAGTTGTTAGGGTAGGAGCACCCATCCATATCAACACTGTTAATGATTTTATAGATTGCTGCAAGCACTATGGAGTTAAAGTTCAAAGATTGTTATGTGAATTCTACTTGCACAATCTTGTCTTAGACCAGGAAACTGATTTGAATCCTGGCCCTTTCGTTGGCGATATACAATTTCAAGCCTTTATCTCATTTGGGGTGAATCAGTTAAAATGGTTTAAAGCTTACAACATCTTTCAGAGGCAAGAAAATAGTTTAGACCTTTGGGTACGAGCTGAACCTAGGGACCCAGCAGCATTATGGAGAGAGCATAGGAGTATGATGAGGATCCCAGGTGTCATGAAGATATTAGGTCCCATGCATGGAGACTAGATCCGAAATGGTCTGGAGTATTTCCTGACTATTAAAGACCAGGCCTTCCATGCTGCAAAGTTTCGATACCGAACCTCTAACCCAAACATCCAGCCCAGGGAACCCTTTAACTTCGAGAATTTTGAATTGGCTGCCAGTCGATTGAGTCTCTATGGGGAACGGATTCTGCGAGCAGGCCCATTTTGGTTGGGGTATCGGTTTCGCAGCCCAATTGTTTGGCATCTTGCACCTGGATATCAGGCTCTATATGAGATGCCTGCAGATCAGTTAGACCAGTTCTTTGACCATCTAGTTGCTAATCATGGTTGTCGGCCTCTTCGAGAGATCCCTTCTCCGGCCTACTCTCTCACAGCCCTGCATGTCAATTAAACCGTTTTCATGAGGACATGAAACAGGGTAAGCAGGGGGGTGTGTGGAGCACCTGGAAGGTATGCTTTTTGATAAGTAATCTAGTGGTTTTTCAATACTATTTCTAATCTTTTCTGCATATTGAGCCTAAAAACATAAGGGTTTTGGTAAATTGTGTGAAAATGGACAAACGAAGCTCAATCACTAATAATCGATGTTTTCTATGCAGAAGGACGCGGAAATAGGGGATTATCGAGTAAAAACGAGAAGCGCAAGGAAAGTAACTGCTGCCCCGTCGACAGGGAACCGGATGCGGACAAGATCAAGTAAAATTGGAGCCGAATAATCCAGGAAAAGAGCGCAGGATACCGTGACGGAGAACGCAAGAAGGAAAGAGGAGACCTGAACGATTAGCGAATCCCTCAGGATCTTCGATCCTGAGGGATCGCTGCTTTAAAGCTTATCTTTTGTATCTAGACATCTCCGTCATTTATGTTATATAAAGGTACCACGCCATCGAGCGTGGGGGGATGAATGTTATTATAATTAAAAACTCAGAACGATTTTGATCACTGAGCTTTTGTAAGATCTGATTTTGTATAATTTTGTTAATGCAATCAATATAAAGGACTTGGTGTTCACTTCATCTCTGTATCTGAAGTAACTCTAAGCAGTGTACCATCGTAGCCAAGGGCCCAGCTCCGACGGTCACTCGCTGTTGTATCATACGGTGATTTGTGTGGTTTGCATATTTCTTTCATTACAGTAATCCGATATCTCTTTGCTCTGATAGACTATGTTTCTTAATTAATATTTGAATTTGAATAAGTTCTTTAATTCACGTCTCTGTATTACACAAACTGAATCTATTCGAATTATATCCATTTCTACAGCAAGTTATTGGTATGAATGTTATCATTATTGGATTCATATGAAATAAGTATTTGTGAGGCTTGAAGATAATATTATCTTGTTCAGAAACACAGTCACATCACACATTACTCTCGGATCGCTGCAGTAGTATAGACCGTGTACATACTTCGGGGTTTGTTGTTCCATTTGGGTTTGCTGTTCCATTTGGAGTTGCTGTTCCATTTGGATTTGCTGTTCCCTTTGGGTTTGCTGTTCCATTTGGATTTGCTGTTCCGTTTGGGTTGCTGTTCCATTTGGGTTTGCTGTTCCATTTTATATGATTGACGTTTCCTGTTTATGATAGTTTGCGGTTCCATTTCATTACTGCTGTCCCATTTCATTACTGCTGTTCCATTTCATTACTGCTGTTCCATTTTAAGAATTGTTGTTCCATTTTACTTCCGCTAGTTTGCCTTCATTGTTTTCGCGTGATAGCAGACCTAAGGCTGTTGTGAGCCCAGCAAGACGCTGCTTAGCTCCCTGACCTATAAGCCCATGCTTTGGTTTTCTTTCTTTATCAGTTTCTAAAGGGAAGGGTTATTGGTTCCGCACCCTTGACTGATCATTTGCCTTGTGTGATTTCATTTCCTGAATTGGTTTAGTTACAGCTTAGTGTTTGTTTCCTTTCAAGTCATTAGAACGCTATACTACTGAGCACTACTTGGACAGAACAACCTCGGATTGAGTTACTCCTTGAAAGAACAAAACGATCCCGGATTGACTTAATAATGTGGAATAATTGGTGGTGTGAGAGACCCTAGTTATAGCTCTACAGTTCTCTATCTGTTTTGTCACCTTTTTCCTTTGTAAGGCAGTATAACCATCAGAAATAATGGTTGTATGGGAATATCTCTTTCATTCTCTGGATATCCTCGCTAACTTGTCTGGTATAAATGAAGCCAAGAGAGTCATGAAGATAAATTTTGTACTCCGATTAAATTCTATGATGATAATATAGAAATGCACCTTTGAACGAAAAAATATATATGAAATAATGGCAATTGAAAAGGTGAATTCCAAATTAAGAAAAATAATAGGATAAAAAAATGATATGTTAAATATAATGAGTGTGAATACTATGAAAGGTGTAAACACTTATTTTCAATATCTCTAAATACTTATTTTTAATATTTCAACTCTAAACTATTGTAACACCCCTCATTAAGTTGTAAATATTTTATTTACTTTTAGTACAAATGATTTGGTAATGGTGGGCAATGTGGAAGGCCTAGCCTGAATGATAAATAAACATAAATTCTTATTTTGTTTTTTTTTTATATATATAAATAATATTAATTATATTCAACCATAAAATCATGGGAAAAGTGCTACATGAGAGTTTCCCTTACTATACATTTAGAAGACAGTTATTCCTCTCCTTACAGATAAATAATCTCCTATGGGGAAAAGGGATCCAAGAGAGTGAGAGGGAAGAAAAATTGAGGAAAACTTGAGAACTTGGTACTTGTTTGGAGGAGGACCAAGAGAGGATAATGAAGTTGTAGGTTTCTAAACCTTAGACATGATGTTGTTGAAGGAAGGAAAGACACTACTAAGAGAAGGATTCTTGAGTTAGTTTTCATGTGGAACCCTAAATTGTAGCCTACTGCTTAGTTTAAATTAAAAAACTAAGACTTGGTAAGGAATAGGGAGACTCTTAGAATGACCAATTAAGGTCATTGCTTGGATAACCATTCTAGAAGTGGAAACTAGGTCGGGGGGTATGATATTGAATACCGTACTCATTGGTTGGGTGGAGAACTCCCTTTCCTGGTCTTTTTTTTTCTCGTTCAGATAGTTGAGGAAAAGATATGTATTTTGGTTTGTTTTATATTATTTATTCTATCTATTTTTTTTTCTATTGATGAATATGTTTTTAACAAAAGAGAAATTTTGTTGAATATCTAAGGGTTGTAATTTCTATCGAAGATAAGTTAAATAAATTTGAACCTAGGTTAGTTACTAGGTGGAGTTGCCTAACCAATAGTCCATGAGAACAATCTTGAGTTTAGAAATAAAGTTGGAATAATTAGGGTAGCTCCTAGGGTTAGGTCCTGCCCAAAATTTCCAGACTAGTAAGAAATTTGTTTATAAAGAGATAAGAAACAACATATAACAATTACTATAAATTGAACTTTGTAAACAAACAAACCATATGTAATAGACAATTACTGATATATATATAAATGGCTTCAAAACCCTAAACTTTTGAATGAAATAATCTACAAAACAAACTTATTGCACCATAAGAAAGGTCACAAAGAAGGACTATAACCACAATACAAAAAAGAGCGATTGATAATGCATACAATGGAATAAAATTAAATTGATATTAAATTCATGAGGGACATAAGAAAATAAAGAAATATTTTCCATAAGTCTTTCAAAATAAATGAAATAATAATAGTTATAGTTCGACCGAGTATAAACAACTCTCAGCCACCATCCACAATAAACTCTATGAACTTTAATAGGGTTAGAAGATTATGGCCGTTGAACAAAAATAATTGCTAACTATAATCAAAACTTATGGGAAATTTTTACATAACTTTCATTTCAAAATAAACCATAGTCGAAAGATGAATTGAAGGCCGCATAGAACCTAGAGACAAGCAAGGGATTTGAAAATTAGAACCTGGAAATTCACAAGCTCACAGCAAATTTGTTCATGAAATCAAAGGAGGAAACCTCACCTACAAGGAAGACAATTCAAACCCTCTCAAAATACTAGTAACTAAATTCAAAAAAGAAAGAGAAGTCATGAGCATGAAGTGAATGGAATTTTGCCTAAAATTTTTTGTAGGGAATAGTCTCTTCCCATAACCCTATACAGAAAAGAAACAATAGTAAATATTAACTCATGATTACAAAAGAATAACCTCTTCCATAAAAATTTGGAACTGTAAAGCCAAATACAATCACAAGTAAACTACCCTAGCTAGGGTGGGGATGGTTATACCTAGAGGGGTTTGGCAGTATGAATGAACTCAGAAATTGATAGTAATAGAGGAATTTGGACTACATTAACCAGGAGGGAGCCTACCAAGCACAAAATATAAACTAGATTTTGACGCAAGTCAATGAAAATGTGACTAGACAATTGTATTCAACATTTATTTAATACATTTATAAAACCCTAATATCGTAAGTAGGCTTGGGAGGAAGTTGTAGTCTCAACACCTGCAAAAACCAACCATGTACTCAACTTAGCTAGGGTTTATAACTATTGTATTTGACTACCAAGGATAGAGAAAGAAATGGGTAGCAAAGAACTTACCATTATAGAACCCAATTGGTATTTGACTAATGATCCTAAGAAAGGAAGAACTAGAGGTGAACACCAAATCATATTCCATATTGCTTAGTAAAATAAATACAAAAACATACAGAACAAGGAAAAGTTAACTCACAAAAGAGTTTCAATATATGAATATACCCACAATGAGTTAACTCAGTAAAGGAAGAATTTTGTTGGTTGATGAGTTTTTCATTACTTGCAGAGCTACAGAACAAAGGGTAAGGAACCAAATGAGATGACATAACACCGTGGGAGGGGGTGGTTAATCCCATAACCATGCCTCTCTAATCATCAACATCCAACCAACCCTAATCACTCCTGACCCTAGATCTATCAATAATTCCATTAGACAAAATTAAATTCCAAAGCACGTGACTATCATATGGGTGTCACAGCCCTGGTGAAAATTCGATGTAATAAAAGTTAAAAATAATAACCACAGTTCATATAACACTTATTCCAAGTTGAATATTGGGAAAAACATCCTGGGGGTGTTGATTTGGTTGTTTGTGGCTAAGGAAACTGACAAAGGAAATGGCTAAGGCTTTGGAAAGGAAAAATGATATTTTTTGGCACATTTATTTATGAAAATAATGGAAATTAGGAGAAAAAGGAGGTGAAAGGTCACAAGTTGCATTAGAGGACGAAATTGAAGGAAAATAATGGAAAATGAAGAAAATAGAGGCCTCATTCATAAAGAGGCTTCTAAGGATGAGTTGGTAACCTTTTGTTAGTTTAGCTTTGGAGCTCTCTCATTATTTTCTCTCTCTCGCTCACTCTTGGACACTTAGAGTTTTCTTGGAGCTCTTTGGCATTGGAGCAAGAAAGTCCAAGAAGGAAAGAGGAAGCAAAGGTCAAGCAAGGAAAGGCATGATCAAGCAGCCACAATAGGCTTCATCGTAGGTATCAACTTGCATGCTTATTTTCCTTGCTAGATTTAGCATGCATGATATTAAATGTGGTTATTTTCTATCCTAGCATGGGTTTTTCTAGGTGTGGTAGTGTTCTTCAGCCTTGCTTGACCATTTCCCGATAGCTTTGATGAGATGGGTTATCATATTCAGTTAATGTGGGATGGTCAGATTGATTCAAAGTGGTGGGCTCCAGTATTGCAGCAATAATGCTGCAACTCCTAAGTCTCCCTTCTTTACTTTTATCAACCCGGTAGTTCGTAACAAACTTGGAAGCGATGGTGCTATATGCACAAGTACTAGCTCTTGCAACAGTTGTCACTGGATCAGCTGGCACAAGTCTGCTAGGAGCTTAATCCAACATATATGAGCTGTCAAAAGAAGCTTTCTAATGGTGATGGATGAAAGCGAACTCAAAGGAAGCTAGTCTACTTGCAGAAAGAAGCTGAAAGTGAAAAAGGAACGCAAACCCTAGCAAACCCTGGCTCTACAGACTAACCCTACTGGTGCAAGTAAAAGGATGAAAGTTAAAAAAATGGATTCTATTGACTTCTAGAAAGGTAAGATGCATGTGACTAAGATACTTCTAAAGAGAAATATGAATAAAACATCTTTTTTGCATTTTTGAGTAATTTGTCAGAATTATCTTGCATGTGCTTTAATTGTTTTTGACTGTGCAGAGGTTTACTAGCGAAAGGAAAGGGTGTAGGCACTTTTAGGAAGTTGGGAAGGTTAGAAGAGGGCCTAGGGGGTCCCTGGCACCCTTTCATAGAGTTTCACAGTGCTCAGATCTCAAGAAACTGCTTCTGTGAGCTTCTACAGGAAGTCTGCAGGGGTTCTACAAGATGTTCTGTGGCTCCTATAGGATGTTTCTACAGGATGTCCCGAAAGGGGATTTTGAAGGGCTGATGGTGGAAAAAGGTGAAGAAGTGGGTATGGATGTGAGATAAGGGTGTGAGGAGGTCTAGGACTTGGCAGACGAAGCGGGTGAGTGATAAGGATGGTTGGATTTGTTCAAGGAGGCGTAGAGTACTGTTGCAAAAAAATATGGAAATTAGGTCAAAGTGAGGGAATGTAGCAAATGTCAGGCAAGAATCAGAGTTGGAGGGCGGAGAAGGCAGTATTGATGGATTAGGGGTAGGAAAAGAGGTATTGCAGGTGCTCTGCAAGTTATTTTCCAAACTATTCAATCAAAGACTCAGAAAAACCAAAGACCTAGCTACTTTAACCTATTATGACCTGAATATCAGCAACGAAAATGATCAACAACTTATTGCAAGGAAATCATGTGAAATAGCTATGCACTCTAAGCAATCATGAACCTGAACATGTAACCACAACTGGTACCAACTTCTGCAAATGAGAATCTAACACTAACAATTGCATGATGAAGCAAATACAATGTTTTTGGTGGCGGCAAGGACACCTTGGTCTCAGCTCATGACCCCACAGAGGGAGAGGTGAGATCAGGGGTGCTTGATGGCCTTTTTTTGAAGATCTTCAACATTATTAACCTGTCAAATCAATCTGAACATGAAAAGCATTTTTAATCATCAACAATGACCTAGGTAACCAAGCAAGATTGTAATCTAATTAACAGAAAGTGTTTTGAAAAAACATTAAAATCATATAACAGTATACAAGGAAGCCTTGGCACTTGGGTTGGGCCCAACCCCAAGAGTTGCAGGCTCCTAAGAAAAGCTCAGAACTGATGCCAAATGAAACTACTTTCCATTATTAAAAAATAACCATGTCACAAAGAAAGTTGTACAGTAGAAACTACAAAATGAGCTGAGAAACTAGCAACACTCTAGTGTAGAATACAAGTGTTCAAAAAAGTAACCTACGAAGGCTGGAAGCCTTCCTATTTATGCAATACGAGGGTCTCCAATAGTCCTCCTTAACTCGAGGGACTTGGTTGCTCAAACTGCCAGTGATCAGTCACTTTACACAAAACTACTCGGCTGCCCTTGGGAATCCTTTTCGGTGGCATGCTGAACTCCGATCTGAGGGTGGAGAATTCGAGGAAGGGGCCATTTAGTTCAGGAGACACCCTTCCTACGAATCCTCACCCTTTTTCCTTCATGCTTGGCTGTCATTTGGCTCATAAATTCTTAGCTTTGCTCCAAAACTTGTCCAAGAATCTGCAATAACCACGTGTTAGCCTTCTTGGTCAAGTGACTATCCTCATTCGTTCAACTAACATAAATATACTCAAGAAACATGCATAAACTATGAAAAATGGTGGATTGATGAAGAACAATGGGAAAAATGAGCCTAATAAGTTACCCATTTTTGGGGCTCATCATCACCCCCATGCTAAATGGGCTGCTAATCCTCTGAGCAACTAGTCTAGCTCATCATCCTTGATAGCTTTGACTACCTTTCTCACGTCCCAGGCTTCCGAGGTGATGTCTTCTTCCCGGTCATGAAATCCTGCTTTTCTTTCCACTTCCTCCCACTGCTTGTTTTCCTCTTCTTCCTTAACTCCTTCCAGCAATCCCAAAAGCAAGGGAGGACTGAATTTTAGGCCGATCCAATTTGCCTGCAGATTTTGCATTGACTGTTTATAGAGGGGTACCTTTTCCAAGGTCTCCCTCATCCTGGTTGGAGAGTGGTATTCTCTTATCTTCAATTGTGGGTAGTGTGTTCCACCTCCTTGTGCAAACGTGAAGGCAATTATCCCCCAACAGTATCTCCATGTCCTCGAAGTGGGTAATAGCTTGAGCTTGTCGTTCAATGTACTCTGGTAACTCCTAAGGGTTGTTGGCCAAGTGCTGGTGGGTGCTTATCAATGCTAAGGAATCCTCCGGCTCTGCTCTGATCATTAGTGGTTCACTGAGTTCCATGTTCATAATGTCTCAGACCTCTGCTGCCCTTTTTTCCTCGTGATTCAACCAGGAGGCCATGGCCATAAGCTAGACATCTCCTACCATAGTGTTGGGGTCCCATGAATTCATATTTGGAAGGGCCAAGTTGTGCAAATAAAACTCTGATAATTTAGCCTTGTCCTCTGATGCGCTACTGTCACATAAAGCCATAAATTGATGATAGTTTTGAAATGGAGTAGTGCCCCTTTGGGCCAAGGTGTTGATCTGGAAATGCAACCATTGATCTTTAAGGTAAAAAGCGTATGACTTGGCAGGTTGCCTACACTATACGGCCTCTGTTTCCCAGTTGGCCATGCAGGCCAGTTGGGCTTCCTTCTCATGTACCTGTTTCCTTAGAGAATGTATCTCTTCTGCTGCCTGCAACTCCTTTTCCTGTAGCTGTTGTGTTAGTGCCTCGATTTCAACCTGCAGCCCTTCCTTTCTTTGTTGTTCATCCAAGGTTTCTTTGTCTGTTAGAGGCTTTTCCTGTTGTCGTTGTTCTCCTAGAATGGAGGGCCTGTCTTCCTTATGGATTCCCTGTAGTTGTAGCTTTTGCTTTAGCAGCTCGTTCTCTTCTTGTAGTTTGGCCCTCTGAAGGCTTTCCACATGCTTCACCATGGGCAATTCTTTCCTTGATTCCCTGAGTTATTCTTCTAGGGGGTCTATGTCTTCCACACCCTTGGACTTAGCGATCCTCATCCAAGTATGAGTCCTAATCCTTTCTTCCTCCGGTGCAAAAAATAGTGGCACTGCAAATTTCTGGGGAATTATTTTCCTAGCTTCTAATAAGTTATAGTATGTGCCCAAACTAGACTCAGGACTTGGTTCCACTATTTCCTCTGTCCTTTCTTCTTCATATGATTGTTCGACTTCCTTTTCCTCCATTTTTTCGGTCTCTTTTATCTTAGCCCGAGTTTCCTGTAGAGCTTTCTCAGCTTCCTGTAGAACCTTTTTTGAGTCCATTTTCTTCAGTCTTTCTCTCCAGGTGGAAGTTTTTGGGCTTCCTCGCTCATAGGTGACAAAAATCTTTGAAGGAGACCCTTTATTTGGTTTAGGGGTTGTGTCCTCAATAATAATTGGCTCCTTTGACTACGGCTGGGGTCTACCTACTTTGATCCTTGTGCTCCTTCTTGCTTTAAAGTACATGGAGGTCTGCATCTTTCACTTCCCTTTTTGTTTTTGAGGTGTTTTTAAGGTGGCCAGCACTGCTGCTACCTCTCTTGCCAATATTTCCGCTGATTTTATTCTTTGTTGTTCTATTTCCATGCTTCCTGTAGAAGCCTCTGTGTCAACTGTTTCTACCTGTATTGAGGTCATTTTATGATCTGTCTTTGCCTTTTGTTTTGGTGTAACTGTTGTGGCTGTGCCAACCTTTACTTGGGATTTTTTTTCCTTCTCTGCTCTCCTCTGCAGTCTCTTTTCCCTTGGTGTTTGTGTTTCTGTTCCTTGCTTTCTTTTAGGCTCAACAATTTGGCCCTTTCCCTCTTTCTCTTTTTGTCTTGCTTGTGCTTGTTTGTCCTGTGTTTCTTTACCACTAGTTTTCTCTCCTGCTTTAGTGTGTTCCCCTTATTCACTACTGGATGAGGTGAGCTCCTCGACCACAATTCTAATATCATCATATTTGGTCATGTTTCAGAAAAAATCCCAAGAGAGGGGGACAGTGTAGGTGTGGAGGGCATCTTCCACTAAACGTTTGATGAGCCCATGATGGCCTAACTGAGTTGGTGTCCCTTCCTTCAATTTTGTGCCACATTCACTTAATGACTACAGAAGAAAATAGGGGATGCTCAACTTCTCTTCTGGTGGTAAATCCATCCCATGTCTTAGTTCATTTAGCAACCTGAAATGATAGCCATAGACGATGTTGAACCTCCCTTCACAGGTAATGTATTTCATGATTTGGAAGCTAACTTCGCTCCAAAGAGGAGGTAAGCTGGTTCTCCGGACCCCATTTTTGTCTTCTACAGGATGTTCTTCAGGAAAGAAGAATGCTTTCTTGGCTACCTGGCCCAATGACCTTTCTTCTTTGCTCCAAGGGAGCCCTAATGGGAGACCAGTAACACGACTGATGAGCTCAGGGGTAACTTCGAGGGTCAAACCCCTAAAATTCATTGTGGCCTGTGTCTTTGATTCAAGTTTTAGGGACATTAAGGATTCCTCTGTTATCTCATCGTCATGACCCTGAATTTCAAGGAAAATTTTAAGGATGGAAAATTTTCTTGAAGTTTAAAAACATTGGCGAATCTCACTAATCCCTAATATGCAAACTATAAAATGTGTATTGATATATTTGTAAAATTATTCAAATCTATAATGATTTTATATATAGTCTCTATATAATGTTGGCGATTTTTGAGGTAAAATAATTTTATATTCGAAAATTTGGGCGAATCGTCTTTTATAAAAATTGGTAATTGGCGAATCGTTTTTTGGAAAAATCAAGGAAAATTAGCCCACTGGGCGAACATTAGCCCCTAAAATTTTCCATGCTGAATTTTTTCACAAAAGGTCATAAAATTGGCACGGGTGAAGAGGTATACTACCTCTGGATGCTCACGCAGCTTTCTGGGATCTGAAGGTTCTTTCCTAATAAACCCTCCTGGCATGGTGAGAGTGCCCTGTTTTATGCTATGTCAGAAGAGGGAACGTTGTCTATGGGTTTCTCCTTGGACTCAAGGAAGAATTCCTTGACTGTTTAATATCAATGAGTAACAATTCCTTGGTTTCAAGACTTCTATGACTTAGCTCCCAGTTATCTGGTTATGAAAGGAAGAGTTTTGCTTCTACAAACAGAGGACAGAGATCAAGTTTTCTTCTCAGGACACATTCAGATATGCAAATTTTAAAATTTTCATCCACAGGCTGGCTCTCACAGTTGCATATGCCTTCCTTATAGGAGAATTTTAGCAACAGGAAATGTGGAGAAGAATTTCAATGCAAAAAAACTAAGGAATATCGTTCAACACACAGGAAAACTGTTATTTCCAACTCACAGGCTGATTTTTCTTGGAATCCCCAATTTGAAACAGTTCAATTCACTACCTTTTCGAAACATACCATGCATGGAAAATTGTTTTCAAGCCTACCTCTCTCAAAACTCCAAATTCGATGAAGAAAAGTCCAAGCTTCTCTGCTCCGGAAAGCTGTGTCGGACTTCCTGTAGAGCTGCTTCCTATAGAACTCTTGCCGGCTTCTGTAGGATTTCACTCACCTCTGAACGAGCTCGGTATGTGGGATATTTTTTGAATAGGCTAAAAAACTTGGTGGAGGACAACGATTTAACATATTTTGGACGTAGAGAATACGTAATTCGGCCGAGGACGTTGCAAGTGCAAATGAACAGTGGATGGTGCGAGTCTTCAGTCAAGTTTCTTTTAACTGCGGTGCAATTTGTGGTGAGGGAATGAGGTGGCCGGACTGAACCATTGATCCAACGTCACAGCCATCATTTTTCTGCATGTCTCTGACCGCCATCACCTCCCCTCTGCTATTAACCACCGCCACCACTACCAGTCCCGCTGATTTTCCCCGACTGGACACTCCACACGTGTCGGTTGCACGTCTCGGCAGCAAATTTGAATGTAACTGAGCTTGTTCGGATCCCATGAAGCTTTGTAACTGGCTGAGGGTGGCCAGTTGACTAGCCATCGATCCCATTCAATCCGAACCATTTTCACAGTCATGCAGTTTTTGAAATATAGTTTATGTAATTGACGAATGAGGTTAGACACTTACCTACGTGGACGTGGATGCGTTATGTAGACTTTGGGCCTTGGAACCACTACTTCGCTTGCTGCTGCCTCGTGCACAGGTGTTGGAGTCCATTCATTCATTTGTTGATGTTGTATGCATGGGTTTTGGAACCAGATCCTTCAGTTATCAATGTTGCATGCACAGGTTCTATTGGGTTTCAGTTGCGAAGGATGCTTTCACATCCAAGAGGAGCCTTTTTCACATTCCCTTTGTTGATCTCGGCTGTTCCTACCTCCAGAGTATGTCTTCCAGAGGGATCAGCTACTACAGGATTCTTGTAGGATGTCCAGTAGCTGCTTCTCCTCTTGGGATGCAGGCTAAATGAGTAGGGCTATATTGGAGATGAGGGATGTGTTGATGAAGAGTCTAGATGGATTTTGGACAGGTAGGGTGAGTGAGACTTTGTTTCTTGACTTGTCACTAAAAATTCTTGCTGTCAATCTGAGGAAAACAGGGTTTCTTGTATGACTGTGCAGGAACACATAACCAGGTAGGTGACAGAGCTGTAAAGAGATGGAACAGGGTGACATATGGTGATGGGTGGAAAAAAGGGTGTCTACAGGCCTAACCAACATATTCCAACCTTCAGATTCCAATTCAAGATCAATTTTGGCTTGCCCGAAGGTTATACAGGATGTTTCCTGTAGAAGACATAATCTACCTGTAGATTAGGTAGAACATCCTATAGAAGATGAAATTTGCCCCTGAATCTGATCAAACCTTAGGAGAGGTGAGTGGTCATGGAGGAAGTGTCTGTGAGGGTGTCCGTTAGCCTGGTGTGGACCCTTGTCCTTGTTTTGCGCGACCTTCCTAACCTACCATATATTCCCTGCAACCTGCAATTTTTCCACAGAGATTAAGCCTATCTTTTCTTTTTTCTCTCTCTTTTTTTCTTTTGAGAGACAGCTGTGGCGCCTCCATGAGGTTTTCACCCTCATTGTCTGCCTCGGGCCCCTTTAATAATTTTTCACCTAGGGATTTTTTTATTTCATTTCTCTCTTCTTCTTTTTTTGATGCTCAAGGTGTGGGTGGAGTAGAGACAGTGCTCTGCTCCACTACCAACACTGATTTTTCCAAAGTTTCAATGAACTCCTACCTCGAAAGGAGTTTCATGTAGATTTTCAATTGATGCCCATTGACAAGCATGGGGATGGCTTCTTCATCAATGGTCCTGATAAGGGCTGAACCATTGTTGATGCATTTCTCCACTGCATATGGTCCTAACCACCTTGTCCTCAGTTTCCCTTTGAAATCCTTGTATCTTGAGTCATACAGTAGTTCCCAATCCCCTAGTTGGAATTACTTTTCATTAAGGTTCCGATCATGCCATATATTCCTCTGGAGTTGAACTACTTCTGAGTGGAGGAGGGCATGCACTCTCTATTCATCTAATCCATTCAGCTGCAGTAATCTTTCCCGTTGTGCATGGCTGAGATCTAGGTCCAACTGAGCTGCCATCCTCAATGTGTTGTACTCAAATTCTATGGACAACAGAGCCTTCTTCCCGTAGACCAGCTCATAAGGAGTGAAACCTGTTGTAGTTTTCCAAGTGGTGTTGTAGGCCCAGGTGGCCTCAACCAAGCGATCTGCCCAATCCTTCCTGCTGCTACTCACCACTTTAGTCAAAATCCCTTCCAACAATCTATTAGTAACTTCCACCTGCCCATTAGCTTGCAGATGATAAGGTGTGGAAGTTCTGTGCTTGATCTTGTGATGAGTGAGCAGGTCTTCAATCAGATTAGAGGTGAACTGACTTCCTTGATTAGTGACTAGCTCTCTTGGGTAGCCAAATTTGTAGAAGATATTTTCCCTTAAGAACTCAGCCACTTTTCCTCCTGTCACTTCCTTGATTGCCTTGGCTTCTGCCCACTTTGTCAGGTAGTTTGTGCACACTATGATGTAAGACCTTTGCTTTGAAGGAGGGTTGATAGGACCCACAAAATCCATGCCCCACTTCTCAAATGGCTCGAAGGTCACTTGAGGTTGGAGGGGAATTTCATCCATTGGAGTTGGTTTCCCCATCCTTCGACATCGGTTACATTAGCTGATGTATCTTATGACATCTTGATGAAGACTGGGCCAATAGTAGCCTACCTGTAGAATTTTGAAGGCAGTCCTTTTTGTTGCAAAGTGACCTCCACAGGGCCCATCGTGACAGGTTAGGAGGATGTCTAAAACTTCCTCCTCCCTAACACAATGCCTCAAGATCTGATCTAGGCCAAGTTTAAATAGGTTGCCCCCGATCCAAGTGAATGGGGCACTTTTCCTCACAATTTTTCTCTTCTCTCTTGAGGATAGGTGTGGAGGGAACTGTGCTGAGACCAAGTAATTTTCTATATCAGCAAACCACAGAGAGAGTACTGAAATAGCAAACGGGTATTCATCTGGCATTTGGTCATCCACTATCCCTTCTTCACCTGGAGGCAAATCCAATCTAGACATAAATTCAACAACAACATTTTCCTTTCCTAGCTTGTCCACAATGGTCAAATCAAATTGTTGCAACAAAAGTAACCATCTAATGATACGAGCATTTACATCAGGCTTATTCATTAAATATCTAATCGCAGCATGATCAGTGTGTACGAAGGTTTGATAACCAGTGATATAGTGTCTGAACTTGTTTAAGGAATGGACTACAGCCAAGAATTCCTTTTCGACTACAGTATAGTTCATCTCTGCCTTGGACAGGTTTTTGATGACAAAGTATATGGCATATGGTAGTTTCTCCTCAACTTGTCCTAAGGCTGCCCTTATGGCTTTGTTCGAGCCATCAGTGTGGATGTGGAAAGGTAGGGCCCAGTTTGGACCTCTCAAGATCAGGGCGGGCACCAACTTATCTTTCAGCTCATCCTGAGCCCCCTGACAATCGTTGGTCCATTTAAACTCAACATATTTCCCTAAGAGGCCAAACAATGGTGATGCTAGCTTACTGAAATCTTTGATGAATCTTCTATAATATCCTGCTAAGCCTAGAAAACTCTGAACATCTCTCACCTTTTGAGGAGGTGGAACCTTTTGGGTGATAGCAGTTTTGATAGGATCCACTTGTAATCCTTGCTGAGAAATGGTATGACCTAACACGGTCCCCTCAGTCATCAGGAATTCACATTTTTCGGGACTGAGGGACAGGTTCATCTCAATACACTTGGTTAAAACTTTTCACAGGTTAGACAATGCTTCTTGGAAGTTAGACCCATAAGGAGTAAAGTCATCCATATAGATTTCCACCGAATCGTGAACCAGCTCAGCAAATATGCTCAATACTACTCTCTGGAAAGTGGAAGGAGCATTGCATAGCCCAAAGGGAAGGACCCAGTAGGTAAAGGTTCCCCAAGGACAAGTGAAGGTGGTCTTATCTTGGTCTTTGAGGCTGATTTGGATTTTATTATACCCGCTGAAACCATCTAGGAAAGAAAAGAACCTCTTCCCTGCCAGCCCATCTAGCACTTGATCTATGAATGGTAAAGGGAAATGGTCCTTCTTGGTGGATTTGTTAGGTTCTCGATAGTCTACATAGATTCTCCACTTCCCATTTTTCTTGGGTACAAGCACCAGAGGAGAAACCCATTCGCTGTCCCAGATGGGGTAGATGAATCTTGCATCTAATAATTTTTGCAATTCTTCTTTAACAATGTCCTTAAGGGCTGGATTCATTCTCCTCTAAGGCTGCCTGACTGGTTTATAATCCTCTCTAATGTAAATGTGATGGGTACAGACCGACAGATGGACTCCTTTCATTTCCTTATATCTCCAGGCAAAAGCCTCCAAATGGTGGCTCAATAGGCTACAGAGCTCCTTCTCCTAAGAGGGAGATAGGGATGAGCTAATCTTTAAGGTTCTTTCAGGGCAAAATTCCACATTTTTAACTCTAGGTGAGGTCGGATCAGCCACACAGAGGTCCACTAAAGCGTTGTCTTGGGTACCTTCCACTAAATCCTCTAATGATAACGCACTAGGAGGTGGATTTTGAATCAAATTCTCGATCAACTCATCCTCGGTCAGAGGACCTCCACTGGCAGCTTCTACTGTGCTCAATGGTGCTGAGTATACTTCACCCTCATCTTCCTCCTCCAACGAGAGTGCTAAGCCATGTTCTAATAGAGGTTGGGCAGGAGGGTATAGGACTAGCTGTTTGGACATAGGCCCATTCTTGATGGTCATGCTTCTAGCTCGACAACTGATGTAAGCATCTGTAGTAGGTAACCAAGGCCTTCCCAAAATGAGGGGGTATCCAGTGAGTTTTTCCTTTGGTTGAAGGACCAAGAAGTCTACAGGGTACTCCCAAGAATCAACAGAGACCAGGACATCCTCCACAATCCCTTCGGGAGTCGCGATGGAGCGGTCTGCCAACTGCAGTACTTTCGAGGTCTTTCTTAAGGAACTCTGAAGGTTAAGTTTAAGCATAGTGTCCCTGGTCATCACATTAATGGTAGCCCCTAGATCAATCAAGGTGTGGGGAATTATGGTTCCATTGATGTGGACATCAACTACAGGACTCCCAGGGTCCAAATATTTTGGACAGATTGCTTGTCCCAACATCAGATCAGACAGTTGTCCTATGACATTGATAGTTAGGGCATCTCTCTTGCGCCTACCTGGGTGCCTGAAACACTTCTCCTTGATCAATTTGTTGTAGATTGGTACATCTTTTATGGCCTGGAGAAGTGGGATTTTCACACACAACTGTTTAAGTTCTCCCAGAAGTTCAGCCTCCTCTAGGGTTGGTCGCGTGGCTACTGTTAGTCTCTCAGGAAAGGGTGGAATGGCTTTGGGTTCACTTTCCTATTTCTCTTCCTCTTCCTCCGAGGTAGGAGGCTGGTTATTTGGAAGGACCTTTCCAGATCGCAGGTTGATCTCCTAAATCTCCATAGCATAGGTAGGGCAAGTTGTCTCTCTAGTGTATACCTACTGGGCTTGTCTATTGTTGGAGTTCGGGTTTAGTTGAGCAGGTATCTGGGGTTGTCTTGGAGGGGCACGCGGCAATGGTTGTGGTTGAGTAGGAGGTGGAGGAAAGATAGTGGGAGGAGAGTTGTATTGGGGCCTCCACCCCAGTTGAGGTACATTCCACCGAGGTTGTGGCTAGACATGAGAGTGACACGAATGAGCAGCAGGTTGAGTATGGTACTGTGATGGATAAGACCAAGGAGGAGGTGTGGACCAGGAAGGATGAGCAGGGGGCCCCCAAGAAGGAATGTGAGCGGATTGGTTGGGGTTGTAATAAGTTTGGGATGTTCCTTGCATCCCCTGCTGGTAAGGTCTGGACCCATGCAGCCTCCTTTGGTTGAGGAAGTAGCAGGGAAAATTTTAAGAACCCCCCTAAATTTACATGTATAATAAATGAGCGAATCTCCATGGTATATAGGAAAAATGGAAGGAGATTTTATCAATAATATGATATTTATATATTATTTTTTGGCGAATATCTCACTAGGCATGGTGAATATTTTACTCAATTATAAAATCTTGTGTTTATTGAATACACAAATGAAATCATTGCATTTCTTTAAAATATCTTTTGAAATCAAAATTACCGAAATTACATATCGATAACCTACTGGGTGTAGGATAAAATTCACCCGTGCCATTCACAGAAAGCATGAGAAAAAACTTAATACTATATATAAAACCAAGAAAAATTCAAATTCATCACTTCTAGGCCTCGTAACCACCCTGCAAATACACAAGTATGTTCCTGTTTGCAATTAAAAAAATTACCCAAATTACAATATGTTTACTCCAGCATATGTTGCAAAGTTATAGAAGGATGACTAGAGTAATCAATCCATTCCTTTTAGCCCTGGATTTGTTTCAGTTTAAAACAGAAGTATACAAATATACTTGTCCAATGTCTATGCTTTAAGCATTCACCTTAAGATGTTTTTACAATATAATTTCCTAAGTCTATTTAATATCTTCATTATCATAAAAACCAACCTATATCCAGCTTAACTCCACATCTACCACTCTTATGGGGATGAAATCTATTTATCCCTGTGAGCACTTGGTAGACCCAGAATAAAGACGGATCTAAGATGATAGAATTTCCCCTTTAAATAGTCTATCCTCACATGAATAACATGGTATTACCATGGGTTAATACCATGGGTTATCATAAACCTGGAGCTTAAAAATTACTATTAGTAATTTATAAAAATTAATAAAATTAATAGTCGATTTTTATTTTAACCAAGCTAAAATGTTTAACACACATTAAATTACAACGTTAATTTTTACTCTTGATCGGATCAAATATTTTTCCACTCTATGCTAGTTTGCATATCATGATATTCGATACCTCTCAAGGGTTAGTAGATCCAGAGTAAAGATGGATCTATGCTCGTTTAATTCCCCCATTTAAATAGGCTACATTCCAGGTGAATACCATGGGTCAATACCATGTGCATTTTGGTGAATACCATGGGTCAATACCATGTGCCATTTTTATTTTTATTAATACTAATATTAGAGTTAATAATGTTTTTTTGCATGGTATTAATAACAATCTAGTCCATGGTATTTGTCCCATAGTATTTTGCCCATAGGTTTCACCTAAATATAACGCATTTTTTGAGTGTTCGTAAATATAAGGTGACTTATGGAGTAAATATAAAAAAAATGTTTTATTTGTTTACCATACCTCTCGTTTATTTATATTCTTATTAATTTACATACCTCTTTTACAAATATGGTATTTGGCCCATAGGATTCACTCAAATAAAAGCTCTTTCTTGAGCCTTCATAAAGAACATACCTCTTTTACAAATATGGTATTTGGCCCATAGGATTCACTTAAATAAAAGCTCTTTCTTGAGCCTTCATAAAGAGAACGAGGGTTATGGACTAAATATAAAAAGAGGTTTTATTTATTTACCATGCCTCTAGTTTATTTATATCTTTATTTATTTACCATACCTTTTGAGTAAGTATAAAAAGACGTTGTACCTCCAATTTACTTATATTTTTATTTGTTTACACCCTTGCATGTATATAAGGTGACTTATGGAGCAAATATAAATTTTTATTTATTTATTTACCATACCTCTCATTTATTTATATTTTTATTAATTTACCAGACCTCTTTTATAAATATGGTATTTGGGCCTTTGGCCCATAGGATTCACTTAAATAAAACCTATTATTCTTGAAAATGGGAGAATGGAAGGTTGTAACTCCTAATTTCAAGGGCTAAATTTACCTTTTTTACCCTCTCCCTTAAAATAAGGTGGGCTATTTGAGGTGATTTGTAAAAATGTACTATGATACAAAATATTCGCCCACTAAAAGTTTAAAACCCCTTAATTTCGCCAAAGGGAAAACATTCGCCCCTAAAATTTTCTATGGGAAGTAGAGTGGCTCAGTGGCCCCTTCAGCCCCTTGGTACATGGCTTTAAGTCTAGGTAAGGTTGGGCACTAGTTCGTGGGGTGTTCTTCCTCACAAATGAAACATACCTCCACTGCGTGCAATGGACACTCGTTCTTAAGATGCTTCCTTGTACATCTGGGACAAAAAATTGCCAAAGCCCTCTCAGCTTCCTCTTTCTTTTGTTGGATTCGGAAGGTATCCAGTTACATGGCAATGGTCTGTCTCATCTCACTTTTGAGGTCTTCCATATGATTAGCAAACTCATGCTTAGAGAAGGTGGTACTAGCTGAGAGTGAATTCCCCCTACCTCATTTCCATGCTGCCCTAGAGTGATTTCTAAACACAGTCTTTATGTCCTCATGAGGTAGTTGGTAGATGTCTCCTCTAGCTAGCAGATGGAGGGTATCTAGAATGTCTTCGGGGACTCCTCTGAGTAGAACCAGCTTCAGAGATTCAGGGTCAAGCGTGCACTTGGCCCGTTTATAGCTAAGTTGGAACCTTTCCTTGTAGTATTCTAAAGACTCATCATTTCCCATGTTCATCTAAAAGATTTCTCCCTTTGTTTACTTTGACCTACAGTAGTCCCGATATTTGTTGTTAAAGGCCTGTTGCATCTGAGCCCAAGTTGTGATACTGTTTCCAGGTAGCCCCATGAACCAGCACAATGTTGCATCCTTGAGAGTAGAGGGAAAGAGTTTCAACTTTTGCTTGTCTTCTGCATAGTCATAAGTTCGACAAAGGACAACAAACTCAAACAGGAATGTATCAGGGTCTTCAGTGGTCAATCCATGGAAATGAGGTAAGGCTGAGGGACTTATGTTTTTCATCTTCATGTCCTCGTTGGTCTCTCGGATGGGAAAAGCACCTTCTATTCTCTCCTCATCTTCTCTATCGTTTCTGTTTTCTGCCATGGTCTCAGAAGGAATGTTTTCTTGCTCTTCTTCTGTTATAGGATCTTCGTATATCTCAGGAGGTTCACCTATAGGTTATTTTGGATCACTGCCACCAAAAAAGAGAGAAGGGTGACTCAGTGATGTGGTGGGGGTGTTGGGTAGGAATTTTTCAGTATTGTCTCTGTTCCTACAAGGTATGAAAATGGAATATTTTTGTTTACTTCTTCTTCTTCTTCTTCTTCTTCTTCTTTTTTCTGCTTGTACCTGCAAAATTGAAAGAGAGTGAAGTGCAACTAGCTAAAATCTATCTTACTGAAATGAAAATGCGGAATTGAAATGAAAGTAGGAAAGGACTAATCTATTTTGTTGAAATGAAATTGTAGGAATGAAATGCTAGGCTACGCTTGCAGAATTGAAATTGTGGAATTGAAATGCTAATCTATGCTTGCAGAATTGAAATTGTGGAATTGAAATGCTAATCTATTCTTGTAGAATTGAAATGCTAATCTATGAAAACAGGAAATGTCTAATCTACTTTTGCAGGAATGAAATTGCAGAATGGAAATGAAATAAACTACTTAGCAGAAGGTTCCAGTAGAACATAGAAGAAAAACATCAATCACAAATACTCTGACGCTTCCCCGTCAATGGCGCCAAAAATAATGGTGGGCTCCTGTATTTCAAAAATAATGCTACAACTCCTAAGGCTCCCTTATTTACTTTTTTCAACCCGGTAGTTCATAACAAACTTGGAAGCGACGGTGCTATATGCACAAGTACTAGCTCTTGCCGCAGTTGTCACTGAATCAGCTAGCACAAGTCTGCTAGGAGCTTAAGCCAACTTCAATGAGCTCTCAGAAGAATCTTTTTAATGGTGATGGATGAAAGCTAACTCAAAGGAAGCTAGTCTACTTGCAGAAAGAAGTTGAAAGTGGAAAAGGAGCACAAACCCTAGCAAACCCTAGCTCTATAGACTAACCCTACTGGTGCAGGTAAAAGGATGAAAGCTACAAAAATGGATGCCATTGACTTCTAGAAAGGTAAGATGCATGCGACTAAGCTGCTTCTAAAGAGAAATTTGAAGAAAACATCTTTTTTGCATTTTTGAGTAATTTGTCAGAATTATCTTGCATGTGCTTTAACTGTTTTTTACTGTGCAGAGGTTGACTGGCAAAAGGAAAGGGTGTAGGCACTTGCTGGAAGTTGGGAAGGTTAGAAGAGGACCTGAGGGGTCCCTGACACCCTTCTAGAGAGTTTCACAGTGCTCGCATCGCAAGAAACCGCTTCCATGAGAGTTGTTGGGAAAAGTATCTATTCAGAACGCCCCTATCCCACTCTAAGGTGTGACAGTGCCTTAGCAACAAACAAGGAAAACTACTTGCGTATTCTTCTTTATGAAATGTAAACGAAGAGGAAGGATGAACTAACCTGTGTCTTGCGCTAGTTTGTTGATCCAATCGCTCTCCTCTTTGTTGGCTTCCAGCTATCTGCTCCCTTATTGGCCCAGCTTCACTAAGTTCCTGCAAGATCACAGAAGAGAGTAACTACACAAAGACATAGATTTACATTCATAAATAGCTTAGGATCAGATTTAAGCTAAACATGCAAATATAACAAAGCATCATTGATACACAAGCATGTAGGAGAAACTCAAATAGTTTTATTGATATAATAAGAAGATCGAGGAGGAGATACAACCAAGTGAGTCCCGATCCAGCATCTACCTCCCAGCAAAGGAATCCCTTCCTCACCTCCAACAAAGCATAAATCACCCAATGTACTAATCTCAATCTCAAAACCAACAACAATTCTCTGCAAAGTACAAAATTCCAGCCTCTGGATCTCTGGGATGAGGGATCTATATACAGATGTAAGCAGAGATAATGAGTCAGCTTCTGTTTCGATTTGTGGCTTCTCTCTGTCAGTTCTTGCTTCCACTTGGAGACTGAGAACCTCTTACTCATCACTGGTTGAATTCAGTGAGGCAAGTGTCATTGGAGAAGATTCTGGAAGCTTCCATTGTCTCTCCACCTCGTTGAATGACTCTGCCACTTGTCATTTCCCGCTCAACGCATCTGGGTAGTGCATTCAAGTGCGTTGCAACGCACCTAGCCAGTGTATTTGGGTGCTTTGCAACGCAACCAGCTAGTGGAGCATCTGAATTGATCCTGATTTGACTAGTTTTGAGCAGTTTCTGGTGGAGAACTTCTGGGAGAAGCTGTCATTGGTTAACCTTGTTTCTTTAGGAGCTGGAAAAACATCTTTAGGGACTTAGGATCCCTTGGTTTATGGAAATTTCATGCTGATAGTTGTAAGGCACAAAAATGTCTTTAACAGTTGCCTCCTAAAGTATGAGGTCGTTTCTCGGGTGAAATGCTTTATTAGGAGGATCTGAAGTTCTTTCAATGCTGGGAGGAGACCTGTAATAAGATACAATACAATACATTATTTTCATATTGTTTTCATGATCTAGCTGAGGCAGGCATTCCCATGCTCAGCTTTATAAATTCATTTTTATGTACACAGGACAGACAATCGTCTGATGGTAGACTGATGATTTTGATGAAGTCATCATCCTTTTGGTAGGATGATTATCTGTGCTGCAATGCTGTACATGTCAGTTTCTTTATTTTTCCTGAATATATATCGCAGCCCGGATGGATGAAACTAGATCCAGGGTCTTCAATCTTGTCTGATCTTCACTCGAAGTACAAGTCGATTCATGTGAAAAATGTTTTGAAGTCGAACATGGAAAGACATTGCTTGATTACCAGTCAATGATGTAAACTGTTAACAAGCGCGAGAGTAATCACCGATAAGGATGATGACCCTCAAGGTACTGCAGTACAATTCACGTGGTGTGAATAAAGGACTTGGCTTCGAACACCACGCAAAGTCTTTCGGTCGAAGGTCATTGATGTATACCTGTCGCCGGAAGTGAGAAACTTGCCATTGAGGCATGCAAGCTTCAAAGTACTGAATGGGGTGTTCCTAGATCAACTTCTTGGATAATGAGCTGATGTCGACAAGAAGCGATCCGTCAAAGGAGGGCCTTGATGAATCCCACATCAATGACACGGAACGGAGCAATCGATTTTGATGGAGGTGAAAACAATCTGATGATATATGGTTCAGGATGGCGGTCATGAAGGAATGAAGTATAATGTATGGTAGTGGATGGGACACAGGTGACTTCTCTGGAAGACTTCTCTTGAACATGTCGGTGATACTTATATGATGGATTGGTAGCATTTACCCCAAATGTGGATGGTATGGCGAGACCATGGTGATGTGACCGGTGAATGAAACAACCCAACCTGACTCACGCACGGAGTGGAAGTGTCATGTTCAAGAGCGACTTGCTACCAATAAATATTCTTTGAGTTTCTTCCCAATTTTTCCCCAGTCATTGCTGACCAGTACCTCTTTATTTTTGTCAAGCTTGAGGAGGATAACATATGCTTGTTCTATAATTTGCCCTTCGGGCAAACCCATCGCTATGTTTTAACGAGCCTAGCGATAGTGAAACTCGTTCTCGTCTAAAGACAAGTTTGTCCCTATTAATATTTTTAATGAGTTTAACGACAAAGATAACTCGGTCCTTTTCATTTTTAGAGAGTCTAAAAAGGTACGTAAAGGTAACTCCAAAATTCCTTTTTCGTCATTTAATCCCTTAAGTCCGAAAAAGTATAAAATAATACAGAAGGGATGAATTTTCGATAGTTTTAACGAGCTGAACAAAGCAAGCGCTCGATCTTTTTGTGCAATAATCCCTCAGGTCCAAAAAGATTAAAATCTAGAGGAGGGTGTTATAGACATTTTTGTGCCTCGCAGCATGGAGCATGAAATGTCAATAATTACAGGGATCCTCAGTCCCTAAACATGTTGTTCTTACCCCTAGAAGAACAAGGTCAGCAAACCACAGCACTTCCCATCAGTTCTCCACCTGAAAACACTCAAAAACAGGCTATTTTTGGATCATGTCAGCTGCTCCACTGAGCAACTGCGCTGAATGTCAACTGCTCCTCCTTGTACCTGCGCTGAAAGTCAACTCCAATGAAGGCTACCTGCGCTGGGCGAGATTGGCCAAGTGGCACAGTCATTCTGCAAGGTGTCAATTGCCCAGGAAGCTTCCAAACTGACACTTGGTTCAAGGGATTCGCCCTGTGATGAGTAAGAGGTACTTGATCTCCATGTGTAAGCAAGGATCTCCAAGTGGACTCAAGAACTGAAGTTTAACTAAAGTGGGAGAGGACACTAGTCAGCTTTATGCCAGCCTCAAGCTGACTCATCCTTTCTCCAAATCTCCTATATATAGAGCTCTTCTATGAGGTCTAAGGGGGCTGGAATTTTGTGCAAAGCAAGGAAGTGCTGTTGGTTTACAGTTAGAGCTATTGGGTGATTGCTTTTATAGAGGTGAAGAGGAGATTTCTTGCTGCTGGGGAGGTGCTGCTGGATTGGAGCCATTGATGGTTGTAACCTTCTCAGAACCCTTTTACTTCTATCAATAAAGCTTTGAATGTTCTCCTATATACTTGTATTGCATTGATGTATTGTATTTACTTGTATATCTGATTCACTCTAATCCATGCATCAGTTATGAGTACATGTTTCTTGTAGTTTCCCTCTCTTGTTTGTGCAGGATCTGTGTGTAGCTGGGCCGGCAAAGGGAGCAAGGAGCTGGGAACAAGAGACAAAGAGAGAGGACAGGATCGACAAAAGCGAAAGACACCGGTTGGTCAATATTTTCTTCCTTCTCTGTACTTTCATAAAGGAAAATATCAAAGCTTTACTTTCAGTTGTTGCTAAGGACTGTCACCCTTAGAGTAGGGATAGGGTCATCCGAGTCGGATACTTTTCCCCACAACAAACTGGCGACTCCGCTGGGGAGCCTAGTATCTTGTTGGTGTTTGTAGTATCTTTGCTATTCATTTCTTGAACCAAAGAGTACCAAATCGAAAATCTTTTGACTATATCAAAAGCGAAGTAGAGGGCCTACTACTCTTGCTCATTTATTGAGCAGATTCATGATTTGAAGAGCTGATCTACAAAAGAGTCTTGTACTCTTTGTGATAGCTTTTCATCCTCTTGATCATCCCTTAGCTTGTACTTGACCTATAGCTTTTTATTTCAGCAAAAACAGTGAATTTTTGAGCTTTTTATGACCCGGAAATCCTTGTAAACGCAACTCTCGTGTCTCAGTGCAGGCTATCCACAGGCAGTCTGCATTCCAGCGCAGCTACTCCCTTCGGGAACTGTGCTGAGAGTCAATTTGACAGACCAGAGCCTGCGCTGATCCAGTTAGGCTATGTCTTCCTGAGGTTTCCCACTGTGTCTGAGCCCTGTTTTCACTGTTATGTTGCTGCTGATTGCTTGTCATTGTACTTGCTGTAAACCAACTTTCCTTGACATTATTCCGCCTCAGTTGTGTGACGAAACTGTGATTGTTCTTTCAGTATTTCTTACTTCAGTTACAGTTTCCCATTGTGAAAAGCGAACCAGTATAGATGTGGCCTCTTAGATCCTGAACTGTAAAAGTGTCTTTGTGATCTTAAGAGCTAGTTTTGTTACTGTTCATGGCTGCTTGAGTTTGTTTGTTTTTCATTTTATGGTTTGAATCTATACATTTCCAGTGTCTAAACAAGTCGATCTTAAGGTGTCTTTTGATTTTGGACAAGCTTGTTTATTTTCGCTTGAAATTAGATTCGAAGTTATATAACAGTTTCCTTTCTGTCTTACATCAACATTAAGGAAAAAGAAAAGAAATATCTGCATTATGCATTTTGCATTTGACTGTGTGCTTGATGATTTAGGAAAAAGTGCATTTTAGTGTGTGTTCTATGATCTGTGAGAAAAGTTGATATCCTCTTTTCCCTCAGTAGATTAAGGTTTTCAAAGTTGAAAGATCGAAAAGTTTTGCTTCTCATCTTAGATTGCATTTAGGAAGTTGTATATATACATCTCGTGGTGATCCTTAAAGGCAAACTGCTAAGCAAGATAAACATTAAAATAAATCCAATTTACATAACAACGCTTTGTAACATAACGCAAACATTTAGAGGTCTAGGTAGAGACGTGTTCCGGCGTCGTTAAACATAGTGACTGTCGATCTCTACGAAGGTGGGTGATTCCTCCTGAGAGTCGGTGGCACTAATACGGACTTGTGCTCCCGCGTATCGTCGCGTATATTGGGAGACCCCTATAGGCAATTATCCTTTATCCATAGGAAGCCGTGTTGACCGCCCTACTGATCGCGGTGCAGTGAACACAGCATTCACGAAGATCGACCACCCGTACCGTAAAACGTATTCTGTGGTTTCGCGAAAGGTTTGGCACACCCTCTGCCTAGATCTCCAGAGCAGTTTCTTTTGGCCTTTTTCAAACTCTATAACTGAAAAAGTCCAACCGAGCATTTGTCACTTCGGGCTCGTTAATACATCGAAGGCGACTAGAGTCATCTTTAGCTTTTTCTCGACTCTTAAAACATGAAAAAGCAAGTTTGTGTCTAAAAGCGTCGTTAATAAAATTTATTTTAAGCGGAACAAAATCACCTGTTATTCCCACGTTGATCTTTCAGTTGAAAAGTATGGAGCCCACCAACCAAGGAGGCAACCTTGGCGGAAGTCCAAATCCCTTCTCCTCTTGGGGAGATGTTGGTGCGCCTCATATGGCGACATTGTCACTTCCAGGATTGACAATTGGCCTACCTGTATGGCTCTTTTCAACTAATGTAGTCCAGATCGCCACTAATCCTAAGCAGTCGAATCAACAGTCAGAACAGTCTAGGACTACCCATCAGCCTTCCACTTCTTACAATACTTCCTCTGATCCTTCATCTTCGCAAGGTAGAGCTGGCAAAAGTCAACCTCCCAAGGAGAAGAAAGAAAAGAAGCAGAAGGAGCCTATGGCGAAGGCAGCTGGGGGCAAGCAAAAGACAGCTGACAAAAACCCACACACTGCACCGACCGGGCCTAAATCGCCATGTGTCATTTGCAAAGGGACCCACTTCCATCGTGATTGTCCTTGTATTCCCCGGATACTAAGGGACTGGTCCCCAAGGTTGCACAATCCGGTAGCATCAACCTCTGATAGTCATGTTGATTGCAGTCCGTCAACTAGCGAGAGTGAAGGACGAAGAGGGAGACCAAGATCACCCTGTGTATTGTGTGAAGGCAAGCATGCCATCCACAAATGTCCATTCTTAGATGAGGCCAAGAGAGTTTTGGAAGATCGTCCGGTTTCACCGTTACGACTTCCTCCTGGATACCAAAAACTCGTGCCTAATCCCTTGATAGTTGAAAATCCAGTTGACCCGCCCAAGTGGTCAGCTGAAGTGTAAGTCATTGAGAATGAACCTACTGAATCCAGACCAGACGAGAGTCTAAAGGTCGAAACGGCAGTTGACCTGGTTCTTCCTTCAGAGGTTTCATCGTCCAATGACTCTATCATGGAAGACCCATCTTCAAATGACACCGTCGCCGAAGAGTCATCTTCATGCGACACCCTCACTGAAGAGAATAAGGATGACACCATCCAGGTTCTTTTCATTAGCACCGACTCTGATGAACGTCAGGGCAATGCGCCCATTCCTTTATCGCAGGAAGGAACATCATCAGGGTCATACCCGGCCGTATATTCGGTCCCACCGCCAAGCAACCTGGTTGTATCCTTTGATTGGAATCAACTAGGCAGACCCCGGCTACCAGCCAGTATACCATTCAGAATCATTGTCCAGATCTATAGAATGATTATGGCTGGTACTATCATTGATGAGGGGGCGTCTGTGAGTATCCTTTCCTCTGTTGCTTGGAAAGCACTGGGTTCCCCAGCGCTTTTACCTGAGTTAAGAAATCTCTCAGGTTTTGATAAAGGAACCAGTCAACCATTAGGAATCCTCCCCAATGTGCCTATTACATTGAAAGGGAAGACCGTCAATATGAACGTGTTGGTCATCCGAGGACCCTTGGATTATAGCCTACTCCTTGGACGTGACTATATTTATTGCATGGGAGCGATAGTCTCCTCACTCTTTAGAGTAATGTGTTTTCCACACGAAGGAAGGATGGTCAAGCTCGTAGACCAACTTTCGTTTCCGGGATCTCGCATCGCAAATAGTCAAATACCATTCCTAAATGGTCTGTTCACTCAAGATTCGCCTCCACCCCCAGTCCTCCTTCCCGATGAGTGCGAGTGATTCGGAAAGAAAGACTAGGACCCAGGGGGCATGCACCCTGGTCTGCTTCGGGCAGAAGAAACCCTGGGTATAAGGAAGAATTTCCGCAGAAGAATATGACTAGTCCATACCCCGTCCGAAAGAAGGAAGAGGGGTTGTTCTGGAATAATACTCTTTTGTCAAAGTTATGTGAGCAAGATAATAAGCTTCTCGCTCCCCTTGTCTAGATAATCAGGATACCGAGGATGAGGACCATTTGCTGTAGCAAGTAGTAACCATCTTTGAAGACAAGCCTCACCCATTAAAACATATGTTTTGAAGGATAAGTAGGGGCAGCCTCCAAAGAAAGAGATTCTATTGTTACAACAGGTGGCCACCATCTTTAGTAACCTAATGTTAGACATCGCCGAAGAAAGAGATTGATTTGCGGCAGCGAATAGAACCCTCTTCGGATAATAAGAAAGAAGCAAGCCTCCCTCAATAATACCAATGTTTTGTCTTTGAGTAGTGTTCTTCTCTTGTCACAAATAGCTGTTCGTTAAAAGTTGGGCCGACGGGAAGCCTGAGTACCGCATAAGACCCCTTAAAATAACGAGAAGACTACTATTGTTAGCATTAGATTGGCAAGATGACAAGTAGCTGTGAACACCCAAAGAAAAGCAGAGGTAGGGGAGAGGAGGGGCAGCCTCGAAATTCTATCCTATGTCTGGGGGCATGCAAACTTTTGGAATGTAAGCAAGGGACGGCTATTTATTTTTTAAATTTTTAGGTCCTCCCTTTAAACCTGTAGGTCTAACCCTTTAAACTCGTAGGATTAGCCGTTTCCGACCTTGCATGAAGAAAGCCTGTGGGGCAAAGGTAAAAACTTGCCAAAATTGGAGCATAGCTTCGTGAGGTAAAGCTCCTTAAAAAATAGCTATCTCACAGGAGGCGTTCTTATGACTGGTATATCGAGCAGTTTTAGCACATAGTTCATGCTCGTTAAAAAATAAACGCAAGATCCGAGCAGTTTTAGCGCATAGTTCATGCTCGTTAAAAAATAAACATAAGTTTATGAGCAGGCTTTCCTTCAGAGTTCAAGCTCATTCAGAAAAAATGAACCGGTAAATAACCTTTTGAGATCGTAAATTCATCAGCCATAAAAGCCTTGGTCGTGTTTGTGCACCGTCACCTCCACTTTTCATTTGGCCGATCATTCACTTCCATTTGTGTGTTTACCTATTTTGAGGAACAGCTGCGAAGAGTGATTTCACCTAGCCATCCTTGTGACTCTGCCGTGATTGGAAAATTCCAACCTGTACCTGGAATCTGCTGCTATCCCTGTTTATCACTCGTTCCTCAAAAGACGAGTCTTCTTTGAGCTCTTTTCACTGACTCGTAAAATATGAAAAGTTTGCCGAGTTTTGGCCTTCCAGCTCGTTAAACGACCGGAACGCTATCCCTCCTCTAGATTTTAATCTTTTTGGACCTGAGGGATTATTGCACAAAAAGATCGAGCGCTTGTTTTGTTCGGCTCGTTAAAGCAATCGAAAACTCATCCCTTCTGTATTGTTTTATACTTTTTCGGACTTAAGGGATTAGATGACGAAAAAGGAATTATGGAGTTAACTTTCTGTACCTTTTCAGACTCTCTAAAAATGAAAAGGACCGAGTTTTCTTTGTCGTTAGACTCGTTAAAATGATTAAATAGCGACAAACTTGTCTTTAGACGAGAACGAGTTTCCCTATCGCTAAGCTCGTTAAATCATAGCGATGGGCTTGCCCGAAGGGCAGGTTATAGAACAAGCATATGTTATCCTCCTCAAGCTTGACAAAAATAAAGAGGTACTGGTCAGAAATGACTGGGGAAAAATTGGGAGAACATCAAAGCTTAATGGTAGCAAGTCGCTCTTGAACATGACACTTTTCCTCCGTTCCACATCGGGTTGGGTTGTTTCATTCGCCAGTCTCATCACCATGGTCTTCGCCAAACCATCCACATTTGGGGTAATGCTACCGATCCATCGCATCAGTGTCGTTATATGTTCAAGAGAGGTCATTCTGAAAGTGTCAACCGTGTCCCATCCACTGCCATACATTATCCTTCATCCATTCATGATCGCCACCCTGAATCATATGTCACAGTTTGTTTTCACCTCCACTAAAATCATTAGCTCCGTTCCGTGTCATTGATGTGGGATTCATTAAGGCCCTCCTTTGACGGGTCGCTTCTTGTCGACTTCAGCTCATCATCCAAGAAGTTGATCTAGGAACACCCCCATCAGTACTTTGAAGCTTGCATGCCTCAATGGCAAGTTTCTCACTTCCGGCGACAGGTATACATCAATGACCTTCGACCAGAAGATTTTGCGTGGCGTTCGACGCCAAGTCCTTTATTCACGCCACGTGAATTGTACTGCAGTACCTTGAGGGTCATTATCATTATCGGTGATTCCTCTCACGCTTGTTAACGGTTTTCATTATTGGCCGGTAATCAAGCGATGTCTTTCCATGTTCGACTTCAGCGCAATTCTCACATGGATCGACTTGTACTTAGAGTGAAGATCGAACGAGTTTGAAGACCCCGGATCTAGTTTCATCCATCCGGGCTGCGATATATATTCAGGGAATATAAAAGCATTTGTCATGTACATCATTGCAGCAGATGATCATCCTATTCAAAGGATGATAATTTCAGCAGAAAATTGTCAGTCTACCATCAGACGATCGTCTGTTATATGTACCAAAATGTATTTATAAAGCTGAGCATGGGAATGCCCGCCTCAGCTAGATCATGAAATCAGAATGAAAAATAATGTATTGTATTGTATTGTATTACAGGGCGCCTCCTCAGCACTGGAATGAACTTCGAACCCTCTAGATAAAGCATTTCACCCGATAAACGGCCTCATACTTTAGGGGGCAACTGTTATAGACATTTTTGTGCCTCGCAGCATGGAGCATGAAATGTCAATAATTACAGGGATCCTCAGTCCCTAAACATGTTGTTCTTACCCCTAGAAGAACAAGGTCAGCAAACCACAGCACTTCCCATCAGTTCTCCACCTGAAAACACTCAAAAACAGGCTATTTTTGGATCATGTCAGCTACTCCACTGAGCAACTGCGCTGAATGTCAAATGCTCCTCCTTGTACCTGCGCTGAAAGTCAACTCCAATGAAGGCTACCTGCGCTGGGCGAGATTGGCCAAGTGGCACAGTCATTCTGCAAGGTGTCAATTGCCCAGGAAGCTTCCAAACTGACACTTGGTTCAAGGGATTCGCCCTGTGATGAGTAAGAGGTACTTGATCTCCATGTGTAAGCAAGGATCTCCAAGTGGACTCAAGAACTGAAGTTTAACTAAAGTGGGAGAGGACACTAGTCAGCTTTATGCCAGCCTCAAGCTGACTCATCCTTTCTCCAAATCTCCTATATATAGAGCTCTTCTATGAGGTCTAAGGGGGCTGGAATTTTGTGCAAAGCAAGGAAGTGCTGTTGGTTTACAGTTAGAGCTATTGGGTGATTTCTTTTATAGAGGTGAAGAGGAGATTTCTTGCTGCTGGGGAGGTGCTGCTGGATTGGAGCCATTGATGGTTGTAACCTTCTCAGAACCCTTTTACTTCTATCAATAAAGCTTTGAATGTTCTCCTATATACTTGTATTGCATTGATGTATTGTATTTACTTGTATATATGATTCACTCTAATCCATGCATCAGTTATGAGTACATGTTTCTTGTAGTTTCCCTCTCTTGTTTGTGCAGGATCTGTGTGTAGCTGGGCCGGCAAAGGGAGCAAGGAGCTGGGAACAAGAGACAAAGAGAGAGGACAGGATCGACAAAAGCGAAAGACACCGGTTGGTCAATCTTTTCTTCCTTCTCTGTACTTTCATAAAGGAAAATATCAAAGCTTTACTTTCAGTTGTTGCTAAGGACTGTCACCCTTAGAGTAGGGATAGGGTCATCCGAGTCGAATACTTTTCCCCACAACAGAGGGATAGCACTTCCGGTCGCTTTAACGAGCTGGAAGGCCAAAACTCGGCAATCTTTTCATATTTTACGAGTCAGGTGAAAAGAGCTTAAAGAAGACTCGTCTTTTGAGGAACGAGTGATAAAATGGGTAGCAGCTGATTCCAGGTAAGGGTTGGAATTTTCCAAGCACGACAGTGTCACAAGGATGGCTAGTGAAATCACTCTTCGCAGCTGTTCCTCAAAATGGGTAAAAAATCAAATGTAGGTGAATGATCGGCCAATGGAAAAGTGGAGGTGATGGTGCAAACACGACCAAGGCTTTAATGGCTGAAATATTCATTCACGGTGGTTATTTACCGGAGGATAGTTCATTTTTTAACGAGCTTAAACGCGGATTGAAACACTTTCTCGGTCTTATATTTATTTTTTAACGATCATGAACTATGTGCTAAAACTGCTCGATAATCCAGTCATATGATAAGAATGTCTCATATAAGATGCCATTTTTTATGGAGCTTGCACCTTACAAAGCTCTGCCCCGCATCCTTTCTTTATGCAAGTTAGGAAATGACTAATCCAAAAAACAGATAAATAATCGCTCTTTGCTTGCACTCCAAAAGGTTTGCATGCCCCCAGGTATAAAATACGATTTCAAGGTTACCCCTCAATTTGCAGACAAAACATTTGTTCTATCAGGAAATGCCTACCTCTTTCAGGTTACCGAAAGATTGTTCTATTTACACAGCAAACAAAACACTTCTCTGGCGATGTCTACCGAGATAAACAAAGGTGAGTGACAACGAGCGCCAAACACATAACTTTGGCAAGAGAATCTTATTCTAGAATAACCCCTATCTCAATCACGGATGGGGTACAGACTAGTCATATTCTCCCGCGGAAATCTACCCTATACCCGAAGTTTTCCTGCCGAAGCAGACCAGGACGCATGCCCCCTGGGTTCCAGTCATATCCCTCCGAATTACTCACGCTCATCGGGAGGACGGACCGTAGGTTGAGACATTTCTTGCGTGAAGAGACCATTTAGGGATGGTATATGACTATTTGCGATGCGTGATCGAGGAAATGAAAGCTGGTATACGAGCTTGACCACTCTTCCTTCGTGCGGAAAACACATTACTCTAAAGAGTGAGGAGATGATGGCTCCCATGCAATAAATATAGTCTCTTCCAAGGAGTAGGTTATAATCCAAGGGTCCTTGAACGACCGTTATGTTCATTTGAACGGTCTTCCCTTTCAATGTTATGGGCACATTGGGGAGGATCCCTAAAGGTCGACTGGTTCCTTTATCAAAGCCTGTCAGATTTCTCATCCCAGGTAAAAGCGATGGCAAACCAAGCGCTTTCCAAGCAGTAGAGGAAAGGATACTCACAGAAGCCCCCTCATCTATGATGGTACCAGCCATGACCATTCTATATATTTGGACGATAATTCTGAATGGTATGCTTGCTGGTAAACGGGGTCTGCCTAGTTGATTCCAGTCGAAGGAGACAACTAGGTTGCTTGGTGGTGGGACCGAGTAGACGGCCGGCTACGGCTCTGACGAACTTCCTTCCTACGATAAAGGAATGGGTAGGTTGCCCCCTTGTTCGTCGGAGTCTGTGTTGATGAAGAGAATTTGGACGGTGTCATCCTTGTTCACTTCAGTGACTGTGTCATTCGAAGATAAAACCTCTGAAGGCAAGACCGGGTCAACTGCCGCCTCGACCTTTTGACTTTCGTTGGGTATGGATTCAGCTTGTTCATCTTCAATGACAGGCGCTTCAGCTGACCACTTGAGCGGGCCAGCTGGATTTTCAACTAACGAAGGACTCGGCAAGAGTTTTTTATATCTAGGAGGGAGTCGTAACGATGAAACCGGACGATAATCCAAAACTCTTTTAGCTTCGTCTAAGAAGGGACAACGGTGGATGGCGTGATCGCCTTCGCACAGTTTACAGGGAGATCTAGCTCTCCCTTTTTGTCCTGGGACTTCACTTTCGCTAGTTGACGGTGTTCTTTCAACATGGCTATCAGAGGTTGACACCACCGAATTGTGAAAACAGGGAGACCAGTCCCTTAGTATCCGAGGGATGCAAGGACAATCTCTGTGAAAGTGGTCTCCCTTGCAAATGACACATGGCGATTTAGGCCTGGTCAGTGCAGTGTGTGGATTTTCGTTAGACGACACTCGTTTGCCCCCATTCGCTTCTGGCTCCTTCTTCTTCTTCTCTTTCTTCTTCTTTTCCTTCTTCTCCTTAGGAACTTGACTTTTGGCTTCGCCAGCCCCATCAAGCGAAGAGGAAGGAGGAGAGGAGGAATTAGAGGAAGTAGAAGGTTGGTGGGTAACTCTGGACTGGTCTAACTGCTGATTCGATTGTTCAGGAATAGCGGTGTTCTGAACGACATTGGTTGAGAAGAGCCATACTAGCAAGCCAATTGTCAGTCCTGGAAGCGACAATGTGGCCATATGGGGTGCACCAACATCTCCCCAAGAGGAGAAGGGACTAGGATTTCCACCAAGGGGAATTCCTTGGTTGGTAGACTCCATTTTCTCAACCTAAGATCAACGTAGGAAAAGGGTGTGAATATTCCGTTTAAAATAAATTTTTATGACGCTTGGACACAACTTGTTTTTTCAATTTTAAAGAGTCGAGAAAAAACAAAAGATGACTCTAGTCTCCTTCGATTTTTAATGAGCCTGAAGTGACAAGTGCTCAGATGGACCTTTTCTGTTAAGGAGTCTGAAAAGGAATGAAAGGGACTGCTCTGGAGATCTAGGTAGAGGGTGTGCCAAACCAATCACAAAACTGCAGAATACGTTTTACGGTACGACAGTCAATCTTCCCGAATGTTGTGTTCGGTGCATTGCGATCAGTAGGGCGGCCGACACGGCTTCCTATGGATAAAAGGTTTTAAGCCTATAGGGGTCTCCCAATATATACTCGACGGTACGTGGGAGAACAATCCGTACTGGCACTTATCGTCTCACAGTGGAGGAATCACCCAACCATCAGTGAGGACAACAGTTACCAGGCTTTACGACGCCGGAACACGTCTCTAGCCTAGACCTCTATGTTGTGCATTAAGTTCCAATGCGTTGTTAGATTCATTCAATTTATTTTAAGTTGATATTTCTTAGAAGTTTGCCTTTTTGGATCACCACGAGATGTAGATGTAATTCCTAAATGCAATCTAAAGATGATAAGCAAGCATTTATCTCTTTTCAACAATGAAAATCCTAGCTACAAGGGGAAAAGAAAGACACAATATTTTCTCAAAGAGCAAAGAGCACACTGTAAATGCACTTTTCCTAAATCAAACCATACAAACTATCAATATGAAAATGCACAAATGCATGTATTTGTTTTCACTTTCTTAATATTGATGCCTAAAAAGAAATTTGATGTACAAATTTGAATTTTCTTTCAAGTGAACAACACAAACAAGCTTCTTTTCGAAATCAAAAAGGTAGAGAAGATTACGACACTTTATGATTTTGAAATAAACACTCGTTTCGACACTAGAAAGACAAATTCAAACCAAAGCAAAAGTAAAAAGTATAATCAACTGTCAACAGCAAAGAAACTTTCTCCTAAGATCAAAATCGACACTTACGACAGATCTAAATCTAAGGACGACAATATGACTATTTTACTTTTCAATGGAAAACTGTAAATGATGTAACAAACACACAAAGAACACCTACAGTATTTTTGTACAAAGGAGGCGGAATTAAGGAAAAGAGAAGGGGTTTTCAGACAGGTACCCACACTGATAACAGGCTGCAAAAATCAGAGATAAAACTGAACAAAATGAAGCAAAGAACCTTAGCTGCACAGGGCAAGGGCTGATCAGCGCACCTGCTGCACAGAGAAACTAAATTGCAGCGCAGGTAGCCCTCTCGAGACCTGCGTTGAAATGCAGAATCTCTTCACAGAGCCTGCGCTGGGGCAGAAACGAGACTTCTATCTGGGTTCTGGGTCACGGTTTGCAGTTTAATGTATGGATTTTGGCAAAGTAAAAGCTATCAGTAAGGTACAATTAGAGGGATGATTTAAAGGAGGACTAAGAGCTATCACAAAGGGAAATTAGAGCATTTGTGGATCAGTTGTTCAAATCATAAACAAATCCAATGGGTGGATTGAAGTAGCAACTACTTTGCATTTGATGATGGCAAATGCAGTTCGATTGCTACTTCTGTGTTTATGAAGCAAACAACAAGAGAAACACAAAAAAACTAAATAGACACGATCCCCAGAGGAGTCGCCATTCTGTTGTTGGGAAAAGTATCTATTCAGAACACCCCTATCCCACTCTAAGGTGTGACAATGCCTTAGCAACAAACAAGGAAAACTACTTGCGTATTCTTCTTTATGAAATGTAAACGAAGAGGAAGGATGAACTAACCTGTGTCTTGCGCTAGTTTGTTGATCCAATCGCTCTCCTCTTTGTTGGCTTCCAGCTATCTGCTCCCTTACTGGCCCAGCTTCACTAAGTTCCTGCAAGATCACAGAAGAGAGAAACTACACAAAGACATAGATTTACATTCATAAATAGCTTAGGATTAGATTTAAGCTAAACATGCAAATATAACAAAACATCACTGATACACAAGCATGTAGGAGAAACTCAAATAGTTTTATTGATATAATAAGAAGATCCAGGAGGAGATACAACAAAGTGAGTCCCGATCCAGCATCTACCTCCCAGCAAAGGAATCCCTTCCTCACCTCCAAAAAAGCATAAATCACCCAATGTACTAATCTCAATCTCAAAACCAACATCAATTCTTTGCAAAGTACAAAATTCCGGCCTCCGGATCTCTGGGATGAGGGATCCATATATAGATGTAAGCAGAGAGGATGAGTCAGCTTATGTTTTGACTTGTGGCTTCTCTTTGTCAGTTCTTGCTTCCACTTGGAGACTGAGAGCCTCTTACTCATCACTGGTCGAATTCAGTGAGGCAAGTGTCATTGGAGAAGATTCTGGAAGCTTCCATTGTCTCTCCACCTCGTTGAATGACTCTGACACTTGTCATTTCCCGCTCAACGCACCTGGGTAGTGCATTCAAGTGCGTTGCAATGCACCTAGCCAGTGTATTTGGGTGCTTTTCAACGCAGCCAGCTAGTGGAGCATCTGAATTGATCCTGATTTGACTAGTTTTGAGCCGTTTCTGGTGGAGAACTTCTGGGAGAAGCTGTCATTGGTTGACCTTGTTTCTTTAGGAGCTGGAACAACATCTTTAGGTACTTAGGATCCCTTGGTTTATGGACATTTCATGCTTATAGCTGTAAGGCACAAAAATGTCTATAACAGTGAGCTTCTACAGCAAGTCTGCAAGGGCTCTACAGGATGTTTTGTGGCTCCTACAGGATGTTTCTACAGGATGTCCCGAAAGGGGATTTTGAAGGGCTGATGGTGGAAAAAGGTGAAGAAGTGGGTATGGAGGTGAGATAAGGGTGTGAGGAGGTCTAGGACTTGGCGGATGAAGTAGGTGAATGATAAGGATGGTTGGATTTGTTCAAGGAGGGGTAGAGCAATGTTGCACAAAAATATGGAAATTAGGTCAAAGTGAGGGAATGTAGCAAATGTGAGGCAAGAATCAGAGTTGGAGGGCGGAGTAGGTGGTATTGATGGAGTAGGGGTAGGAAAAGAGGTATCCCAGGTGCTATACAAGTTATTTTCCAAACTATTCAATGAAAGACTCGAAAAAACCAAAGACCTAGCTACTTTAACCTATTCTGACATGAATATCAGCAACGAAAATGAATAGCAGTTTATTGCAACGAAATCATGTGAAATAGCTATGCACTCTAAGCAATCACGAACCTGAACATGTAACCACAAATGGTATCGACTTCTGCAAATGAGAATCTAACACTAACAATTGCATGATGAAGCAAAGACATTGTTTTTGGTGGCAGCAAGGACACCTTGGTCTCAGCTCATGACCCCATAGAGGGAGAGGTGAGATCAGGGGCACTTGATGGCCTTTTTATGAAGATATACTCTATTATTAACCTGTCAAATTAATCTGAACATGAAAAGCCTTTTTAATCATCAACAATGACCTAGGTAACCAAGCAAGACTGTAATCTACTTAACAAAAATTATTTTGCTAAAACATTAAAAACATATAACAGTATACAAGGAAGCCTTGGCACTTGGGTTGGGCCCAACCCAAAGAGCTGCAGGCTCCTAAGAAAAGCTCAGAACTGATGCTAAATGAAATTGCTTTCCATTATTCAAAAATAAGCATGTCACAAAGAAAGTTGTACAACAAAAACTACAAAATGAGCTGAGAAACTAGCAGCAAGTGCAGAATACAATTGTTTAGAAAAGTAACCAACAAAGGCTGGAAACCTTCCTATTTATGCACTACGAGGGTATCCAACAACCCTCCTTAACTCGAGGTGCTCGGCTGCTCAAATTGCCAGTGATCAGTCACTTTACACAAAACTGCTTGGCTACCCTTGGGAATCCTTTTCAGTGGCCTGTTGAACTCCGAGCTGAGGGTGGAGAATTCGAGGAAGGGGCCATTTAGTGCAGGAGACACCCTTCCTATGAATCCTCACCCTTGTTCCTTCATGCTTGGTTGTCATTTGGCTCATAAATGCTTAGCTTTGGTCCAAAATTTGTCCAAAAATCTCCAATAACCACGTGTTAGCCTTCCTCGTCAAGTGACTATCCTCATTCGTTCAACTAACATAAATATACTAAAAAAGCATGCATAAACTATGAAAAATGGTGGATTGATGAAGAACAATGGGAAAAATGAGCCAAAAAAGTTATCCATTTTTTGGGCTCATCACAAAGCTAAGTGGGCTGGATCTTCGAAATGACAAACACATGGCCTAGTGGTCCCTGAACTAGACTGTGGATCATGGTAAAGCCACTGGCCTAGTAAACTCTCAACCGGATTGTGGGTTGTAGTAAAGTGAGGATTATGTGTGTTGGGAGGCCTTGGAATCCTTGCCAGTGAATGGTGGGATATACGGTAAATCCAAGAGGTGGATTTCTCTTTGTTGGGGCTAGTAGTTCCAGGATGGGATGTATGGTAAAGCCTAGAGAGTGTGTTTCGGTGTAGCACCTGGTGATACCTAGATCGGACTGTGGATTACTGTAAAGCCTGAGAGACTAGGAGGCACTCAAATTCCTCATGGTGTAGGTGGAGAACTCCGGTGGCATCCATGATTATTTGGTGTCCTCGGTGTGTTCTATGAGTCCCACATTCATGCTTGGGATGGGATATGGCACGGGGGTGTTGGCTGAAGAGAGACTTGGCTCAACTAATCTATGGTTGGGTGGAACGTGGTAGTCCCATCTCCAGTTAGATTATTACATCAATAATGAAAGGTTATTTATCCTTGTACTTCTATGACTATTTTGATGGTTATATGTGGTCTATATGGCTATACTTTCATGAGTATTTCTATTGTTATTATGTTGGTTATATGTGTGTTTTATGACAAAACATATGTATGGCTCTCAACAAGTTTTTTCTTATAAATGAATGAATAATGTACCTATGGCATAATAGATGATAATTTAGAAAATGACATGAGGGAACAATGGTTCACAGAGATTCTCAAATAAGTATGAGATCCATACACTTAATTATGTTGTTTACACCTGTAGGTTACATGTTGATGATATGTTTGACGAAATGCATGTCATGGCTAGTACGGGTCTGGTTAAGGTATTGTTTAACTTATTGCTTTTGCATAATTGTTTTCCTGTTCTTTCACTAATCTGAAGCTATCATTCCATTCTGAGTAGTTACCTGGGCTATGGGCCTAAAAGAGTGGCTAAAATCCTAGGAACACTGGCACAGAATTGGAAAATTGGGTCTCTAGATGTTGGCAGGCAAGCCTGTGAGAGTGACTCTTGGCTTCTCGATGTTGTCAGGCCTATATCATGAGAGGGACTAAGGCTTAAGACGTCCAAAACATTAGTGGGACCCAGGGGCAAGATGTCTGAGTGGCTGACATGTCTCCTGAGGGTTCTGTTGTTGATGTGGATAGGTTGGTTGACGTGTTCCATTTATTCCAGTTCCTTAAGGTCACACAGGAGTTCAAATCTAATCATAGTAGCTTCTCATCGCACATTTACCCCAGTTAGTTGGTTACTTGGGTAGATGTGTGAGAAGGGTGTTACAAAGTGTTATCAGAGCATGGTTAACCCCTCAGACTAGATGGGTGGTGTGTGTTGGTCATGCATGCATGTCAGTTGCATGTGTGCTTCTTACACTTACATTCCATGTGCTTGTTGCATTTGCTTGATTTTGATCATGGTTGTAGTAAGGTTGTCATGGAGAATTTGACATTGATTTTGTGGAATGCATCGTCATGAGTATATGACTGGTTACATATTGTTACATGTCACTTATATGTTGATTTTATGTCACCTACTTACATCCTTGTATGTTATGCTACATTCGTGTCGGTTTGATTACATGTATCAGTCTTGTCGAATGGTTACAAGGATCGATAGCTTATGCTTGACTACATGACTTTATGCATATGTGAAGTTGATTAGGCATTGCTTATGCATGTTGATAGTTGCATGTGGAAATGTGTAAAATGGAGTAATGGTTATTGCCATGCATGAGGCCATAACATGCATTATTGATATGACCATGCATTGATGACTCTACCTTAGCTAGAATGACAATTGCATGGTCCTATGCTTAGAAGTTATGTTTCTATTCATTGTTATGATTATGTTATACATGTATCACACTAATTTTTTGATCTTGTAGATGAGCTAACCTCCCCAAATTATACTAAGGTACATTGCTTTATTGTGATTTGGTTTATCTGACATATTATTCATTCTAGGAAAGAATTATCAAATGGCTAGAAAAATGGTTGATTACAAAGACACTCCCTATGAATTCGAAGAGAAATATGGTGTTGGAACGCTTCCGATTTGGAAGTTACACTAAGAATCTATTGTAGAGGCTACAACCACCCTCCAAAATTTTTCCTTAGCTTCTCTTTAGAGCCTCCCTACCAACCATCCTTAGCAGCATGCCTTGCACTATCAAGCACACAAGCTTCAACTGAAGTTTAGTGGCCTACCAGCCTGTGCATGTAAAGTTGTTTGTCACCCTCTGTTGTTGGGAAAAGTATCCAATTCGGAATGCCCCTATCCCACTCTAAGGTGTGATAGTGCCTTAGCAACAAACGAGGTAAACTAAGTGAGTATTCTTCTTTATGAAATGTAAATGAGGAAGAAGGATCTAACTAACCTGTGTCTTCCGCTAGTTTGTCAATCCAAATCGCTCCTCTCTTCAGTAGCTCCCAGCTTCCTGCTCCTTCACCGACCCAGCTTCACCGAATTCCTGCAAGATCACAAGAGAGAGAAACTACACGAAGATACAGATATACATTCATAAAAAGCTCAAGATCAGATTAAGCTAAACATGTAAGCATAACAAAACATCATTGGTACACAGCATGTAGGAGAAACTCAAATAGTTTATTGATATGATAATAAAGTCCAAGAGGACATACAACCAAGTGAGTTCCGATCCAGCATCTACCTCCCAGCAAAGGAATCCCTTCCTCTCCTCCAACAAAGCATAAATCACCCAATGTACTAATCTCATTCTCAAACCAACAGCAATTCTCTGCAAAGTACAAAATTCCAGCCTCCTGAACCTCTGGGTGAGAGATCCATATATAGATGTAAGCAGAGAGGATGAGTCAGCTTATGTTTTCACTTGTGGCTTCTCTCTGTCAGTTCTTTCTTCCACTTGGAGGTTGAGAACCTCTTACTCATCACAAGTCGAATTCATTGAGGCAAGTGTCATTGGAGAAGATTCTGGAAGCTTCCAGGGTCTTTCCACCTCGTTGAATGAGCTTGCCATTTGTCATTTCCCGATCAGTGCACCCTGGTAGTGCTTCCACCTGCGTTACAGTTTACCTAGCCAGTGTAGTCTCTGCATTTCAACGCAGGCAGCTAGTGGAGCCGCTGAATTGATCCTGAATTGACTATTTCTGAGTGGTTTTTGGTGGAGAACTTCTGGGAGAAGCTGTCATTGGTTGACCTTGTTCCTTTAGGATCTGTAACAACATCTTTAGGGACTTTGGATCCCTTGAATTATGGATATTTCATGCTTATAGATGTAAGGCACAAAAATGTCTATAACAGTTGCCCCCTAAAGTATGAGGTCGTTTATCGGGTGAAATGCTTTATTAGGAGGATCCGAAATTCATTCAATGCTGGGAGGAGACCTGTAATAAGATACAATACAATACATTATTTTTCATACTGTTTTCATGATCTAGCTGAGGCGGGCATTCCCATGCTCAGCTTTATAAATTCATTTTTATGTACATAGGACAGACAATTGTCTGATGATAGACTGATGATCCTGCTGAAATCATCATCCTTTGGTAGGATGATTGTTTGTGCTGCAATGTTGTACATGTCAATGTCTTTATTTTTCCTGAATATATATCACAACACGGATGGATGAAACTAGATCCGGGGTCTTCAATCTCGTTCGATCTTCACTCTAAGTACAAGTCGATCCATGTGAGAAATGTTCTGAAGTCGAACATGGAAAGACATCGCTTGATTATCGGTCAATGATGTAAACCGTTAACAAGCGCGAGAGGAATCACTGATAATGATAATGACCCTCAAGGTACTGCAAAACAATTCACGTGGTGTGAATAAAGGAATTGGCGTCGAACACCACGCAAAATCTTTCGGTTGAAGGTCATTGATGTATACCTATCGCCGGAAGTGAGAAACTTGCCATTGAGGCATGCAAGCTTCAAAGTACTGAAGGGGGTGTCCCTAGATCAACTTCTTGGATAATGAGCTGATGTCGACAAGAAGCGATCCGTCAAAGGAGGGCCTTAATGTATCCCACATCAGTGACACGGAACGGAGCAAATGATTTTGATGGAGGTGAAAACGATCTGATGATATATGGTTCAGGGTGGCGGTCATGAAAGAATGAAGGATAATGTATGGTAGTGGATGGGACACGGTTGACTTCTCTGGATGACTTCTCTTGAACATATCGGCGACACTTATGTGATGGATTGGTAGCATTTACCCCAAAGGTGGATGGTATGGTGAGACCATGGCGATGTGACCGATGAATGAAACAACCCAACCCGACTCAGGCACGGAGTGGAAGTGTCATGTTCAAGAGCGACTTGCTACCAATAAAGTTCTTTGAGTTTCTTCCCAATTTTTCCCCAGTCATTGCTGACCAGTACCTCTTTATTTTTGTCAAGCTTGAGGAGGATAACATATGCTTGTTCTATAATTTTCCCTTCGGGAAAACCCATCGCTATGTTTTAACGAGCCTAGTGATAGTGAAACTCGTTCTCGTCTAAAGACAAGTTTGTCGCTATTTAATGTTTTTAACGAGTCTAACGACAAAGATAGCTCGGTCCTTTTAATTTTTAGAGAGTCTAAAAAGGTACGTAAAGTCAACTCCAAAAGTCATTTTTCGTCATCTAATCCCTTAAGTCCGAAAAAGTATAAAACAATACAGAAGGGATGAATTTTCGATAGTTTTTACGAGCCGAACAAAACAAGCGCTCGATCTTTTTGTGCAATAATCCCTCAGGTCCAAAAAGATTAAAATCTAAAGGAGGGATAGCACTTCCGGTCGCTTTAACAAGCTGGAAGGCCAAAACTCGGTAATCTTTTCATATTTTACGAGTCAGATGAAAAGAGCTTAAAGGAGACTTGTCTTTTGAGGAACGAGTGATAAAACGGGTAGCAGCTGATTCCAGGTAAGGGTCGGAATTTTCCAATCACGGCAGTGTCACAAGGATGGCTAGTGAAATCACTCTTCCCAGCTGTTCCTCAAAATGGGTAAACAATCAATATGAAGGTGAATGATCGGCCAATGAAAAAGTGGAGGTGACGGTGCAAACACGACCGAGGCTTTAATGGCTGATAATGTTACATTCACGGTGGTTATTTACCGGAGGGTAGTTCGTTTTTTAACGAGCTTAAACGCGGAAAAACACTGCTCGGTCTTATATTTATTTTTTAACGATCATGAACTATGTGCTAAAACTGCTCGATGCGGGTTTATTTTTTAACGAGCTTGAACCCTGCAGTAACACTGCTCGTGATAAGTTTGCATGCCCCCAGAATAATAACACAAATCGAGGTGCATGCCCCCCAAGCTTCATTGCATTCAACTTGGTGGTTGGAATGAAGGTTTACCTTTGAGATTTGGAAAGGGGATTGTTTCATTTTTTAATGAGGTTGACACAGTAAAAGAACTATCCTCATGACTCCTTGTTTCATTTTTTAACGAGGTTGACACGAGATAAGAACCGTCCTCAGAGCCCACTATATTTACAGTATTTGATAGAAAATCGAAAACTGAAGGATGATAAAGGTCATCTTTAGTATCTTCTCCACAATCTGGGAGAAGGGAACGATGGTGGTAATTATTCCATGGCGCCCCGTCAATTACCATTGATTGAATGATTCCTCCGTTTATAGAATGTACAAGTGACGAAGGATTTGAAGAGTTTCCATTTTCCTTAGACCTATCTATCCAAACACTCGATGAGTGTTGATTTTGGTTTGCCCCCCAGGCCAAGAAAATTGATTGCTACAATATTTCTATTAGGGCGATGATCCATGCTGACAAAATGTTTAGGAATCTTCCGAATCCATTAGATATAGAAGATTTCATATTGTAGGTTTCCACTATGGCCACTTCCGCCAGATTACTTGGAGGCGATAGGGCAAAAGTACCCATTAAGGCAGGGTCTTTTAGGAGGCCTATTCCAATATTTTGAAGCGGATGATCACTTCCATGGATCATTGGAATGCTTCCCGTAACTTGTGAACTGTTGGGGAGAAATGTTTGTTGGTCGATGATTGTAATTTTTCCTTGAAAGGGAAATGCAATCTTCCTGAAGTAGGTCGACACAACTGCGGCCATGGCATATATCCAGGGCCTTCCCAGTAGGATGTTATAATCGAGGTTTCCATCGATTACTTCAACATCAACTTCTACTATTTTGCCCCCTAGTTAAACTTTCAAGTTACTTAAAATCCCGTATGGAGTGTATGATCGTCCATCAAATGCTTTTATCATTGTTGAATATCGCGACAAGGGTGGTGAGCCTAAATTTTTCCAGCAACTTATCGACATAATACATGTGGATGCCCCCTCATCAATAATTGTTCGATGAACAATTTTGTTGAGGGCTTTCACTTGAATAAGGAAAGCTAGTTGAGCTGGTAATTGAGGGTCATATCCTTTATGATCAAATGCCACAAGATTGGAATCCATTGGGCCAATCCCACCTATTGCTGATAATAAAGCTTGCTTTTGGGAGGGGAAATTTTGCGGTACCTCAAGTGTCGACATAGCGGATGGCGATTGGGCCAAGTCCTCTACTATATTATAATTCTGTGCTACTTTTGCACTAGGATTAAATGTCGATTTGTGTACTACTCCCTTTGGCGACTTTATCATTGGTTCAGGAATGATGGGCGGCATAACTTCAGTCAAAGTTGTTGTCGAACTACCAGGTTGTTCATTAGCCTTGTTATTCGACAGCTGTGGATTCCCGTAATCTTTATTCCTTGTCAAAGCATCATTTTGCTGCTCTGAGATAGACAACATAAGAACTTGGGATCGAGAAGCATTTTGATTAGCAACCAGTTTGGTTCCTGGGTTTGGAAACGGATCAGTTAATACTGCTGAGGTTTTTGAACTCTTAAAGAGTTTCTTAACTTCAGCGTTATGTGGACAATCTCTCGTCCGATGATCCTCATCGCATATATGACACCCCGCAGGGGGTTTCCTTTTCCCAGAAGGGTTTGTAGAAGCTTTATCGTGCTTCTTTTTTCTCCCTTTCTTTCTCTTCTTGCCCCCTGGTTGTTTCAGTTGTTTGCCCTTGTCGGCATTTACTTCCGAGGCGAGAAGTTCGTCTTTTGCATTTTGATCTGAAATCTTACGGGCTTTCTTGGACGTAGCCTTTGTCGATTTCACGTTTTTCGTGCCAATCACGCCATCGCCGGCGTGAGAGTCATTGTTTGATTTAGGAGGAGGAGGAATTGAGAATTCCGGTCTAGGGGCGTCAGGTATTTTATCGTAGAGCGTGCCAGACTGAGTATAGACCAAGTCCAGATATTGCGCACGAGCGATGACTTGCTCTTCCATTACGACTCCCCCCTTTGCCACATCTTCCGTGATTGTAGGAAGTAAGGACTTGATAAACCATTCAGCTAATAGCTGATCGGGAACGTACATTTTTACCATCCTACGACGACGTCGCCACTCATGTATATGATCAGATATGTGAGTGGCCGTTGTCTTTTTGAAGTTGGTTAGGAGTTTCGTTCCTGTTTCATACCTTATCGGTAATTGAAAATGGGTTAAGAAAGTCGTGGCTAAGGTACTGATGTTGTCGAATGAATCTCTAGGCAATTCGATGTACCATTTTGCCGCCGGACCAGTTAACGTCCTCTGAAAAAGGCGAAGTCTTATCGAATCATCATTCAGGGTGTTTGATGAACACCACAGATGAAATGTCATCACATGATTCGACGGATCTTCACCCGGATTTCCATTAAATTTAGGAATATCTGACGGAAGTTTATGCGGAATCGCTAGCCACCAAGGGGCATAAGCAATTGGATCATTCGTCAGCCGGTTTAGATCTGGTAATTCTAGAGTTGCTACAAAGGGCAACTGTTGATTCAGGTTAGGCGAAGCATACCCAGGATAAGATGGAATCGCCTGAGCAGTGGGTCTTTGCATACCAGCATAATGTATTTGATGCTGGAAACTTTGACAAGGTTGATGGGCATAACCATTATAGTATGGTTGTTGATAACCACTTTGGAAATGCAGTTGCCCATTACTTACAAAGACTTGTTGCTCAGGTCCTTGATATGATTGCTAGAATTGCGGTTGTTGAGATTGAACCAGCCCTGGTTGTTGGGCCATTTGTTGTTGTCCAATACTGGATGATTGACCAAGATGAGGAGTCATAGAATGTTTGAGCCTGAGTCGCTCCAGATAAGGAGGCACTAACCTGAGGTTGTGATTGAGTTGTCGAGACAAGGGGTTGTTGTATTGCAACCTGAGAAACTTGGGGTTGACATACAACAGGTAGCGCTTGTACTTGCGACGAAATCACCATACCAGGTATAGTGGGAATATTCGACACAGGGTGGACTGGTTGCATTGAATATGAAACCCTTGGTTGCTGAGGCAGTATTGGTACCCAACCGCTGGATGTAATTCCAGTTTGACCTGAACTTTGTTGTAAACTCCCATATGGTTGTTCTCCAGGAGGGAAAAATGAAAAGGCATACTGCCCTCCATATGGTGGCAATCCAGTACTTAAATGGTAGATTGGCCTTTGAATACACATTGGATCAATTTTTTGTGTTTCAACATAAGAAATACTAGATGATAATCCGGATGAAGAAATAGGAACTAACCATGTCGTCGAAGCAGTCCCTGATGGGACTCCAGCTTGTTGTTGATAACTTGCCGGGACAGATGGTATACCATTGAACATCGTTGGAGTAGCAGTAGGAGGCTATGCCACTGCTGTGTCGGACGACACAGTCCTGGATGTCGATGGTTGTTCAGACATTTGGAGTCTATCCAAAAGATTACGTAGCGATTCTACAAGAACTTCCACTGGTGGCAGACTAACTTCTGATGTCGAAGGAAATAGAGTGACCCCAACTCCAAAATGTGTTGGAGTACTTGCTTGCGGATCTTCTACAATTTCCTCTATCGCAATCAAACCAGGTGGAAGGGGAAGACCGTCAGGTCTGTAAAATATTTCTGGTGCCAAAGAAGGGGTTGAATCGACAGAGGCAGATGTTTGAAGAGCAAGACTTTCCGAACCGGTTGCAGATGGAACTGGTTCAGTAACACAAGTGTTTACTCTTAGACTAGGATCAGTATCTGGTTGAAGGGAAAGTACCCCTAGGGTCCTTTGGGCTAAGACTCTACCAGACTGAAAATTGCTTATTTAAAGAAACACACACACACAGCCATCATCTTTACTTTTAAGCAAATTCTAAGGTTTAGGGCACATACCAATGGTCCTATGTTCGAGAAGACCGTTAGGGTGCAAACCCTCCTTGGATTTCCCTTCTTCTTCCTTTGACCTGCAAGACAAACAAATCAAAGAACACAACAGTACCTGTACAAATACTTATGTATAAATCATCTTCATGCTATAAAGTTAGTTATAAAAGATCTTTAAGTAACCACTTTCACTAGAATTCAACACAAGAATTTCATAAGCATAAAGAAAGATTATTCGGGAACAAAGACGTGTTTCTTTATAAATAAAGGCAAATAAAGTACAGATATCGGAAAGATATCACCTGAACACCTTCAGCAGGCTCCAAGCAAGCTTCCTCCCGGATTCGTTCCAGCCTCAAGCTTCCGACAAGAGCTCCTTCCAAGTCCTACTCCAATGATGATACCAAGGATGAATGATCACCAATACACATGGAAACAAGGGTTTCCTATGCAAGATGGGGGAAGTGCAGACAGCACCAAGGACTTCAGACCTGATCTAAGGGAAAAATCTCAGCATAATAATCTTGCTCTCCTTTCTCTCTCCTTGGCCTTCCCATTGATGTCTTTTTATACCCTCTCCAAAGTAGTTTTTTAGTTAGGAGTTGGTTGGGAACAGTTGGGCCACGGGCACTAACAGGTGATCCAGCAGGTAAACCCGCGATCACCGCCCGAAAAAGAGGAAATTATATATTTTTTAAGTGTTTTAATAGATACACGCGGGTTGGGTATAACAGACCCGCGTGTACACGCGTTTAACTCAGGGCAATGTCGCGTATAGGGAATAAAACACTGTTTTTTAAATTTTGGGACCAGGTCTGGAAGGAGGGGTTGCCCTAGGCCATGAGTGCAGCATCACAAACCATAAGAGTGGGATTTGGAGCTATAACAGTATCACTGTCCCTCTGTGGCTGTTGAACTTCTTCTATAGAGGCAGGGTTTCCAAAAATGTTTGGAGTAACCGGAACCTCGGATGTTGTTGGAACACTTGTTCTAACTCTAATAGGAGATTTAGAACCGGTTAAACGAGTTCGCTTTGTCCGTACTATTTTTGATTCCAGAGACAAAGACGGTTGACCCGTAAGCCTCCGCGAACGACGGGGTTTCAATTGACTTTCTTCCACGATTGCGGATTACTCGATTGACTAAAATACAAAAGGGGAAATGTGTTTCCGAATTAAATGAATTTTAGACGCTTTAGACACAACTTGCTTTTTCAATTTTAAAGAGTCGAGAAAAAGCAAAAGATGACTCTAGTCTCCTTCGATGTTTTAATGAGCCCGAAGTGACAAATGCTCGGATGGACTTTTTCCTTTATAGAGTTTGAAAAAGGCCAAAAGGAACTGCTCTGGAGTTCTAGGTAGAGGGTGTGCCAAACTTTTCGCAAAACTGCAGAATACTTTTTAAGGTACGGGAGGTCAATCTTCCTGAATGTTGTGTTCAGTGCATTGCGATCAGTAGGGCGGCCGGCATGGCTTCCTAAGGATAAAGGTTTTATTCCTATAGGGGTCTCCCAATATATACTCGATGGTACCTGGGAGCACAATCCATACTGGCGCTATCGTCTCTCAGGAGGAATCACCCAACCATCAGCGAGATCGACAGTCACCAGGTTTTACGATGTCGGAACACGTCTCTAGCCTAGACCTCTATGTTGTGCGTTAAGTTACAAAGCGTTGTTAAGTTCATTCAATTTATTTTAGGTTGATCTTTCTTAGAAGTTTTCCTTTTCGGATCACCACGAGATGTATGATACAATTCCTAAATGCAGTCTAAAGATGATAAGCAAGCTTTTATATCTTTTCAACAATGAAAATCCTAGCTACAAGGGGAAAAGGAAGACACAAACTTTTCTCAAAGAGCATAGAGCACACTGTAATGCACTTTTCCCTAAATCAAAGCATGCAAACTATCAAAATGCAAATGCACATATGCATGTATTTGTTTTCGATTTCTTAATATTGATGCCTAAAAAGAAAGCTGTTGTACAAATTTGAATTCGATTTCAAGTGAAAACATAAACAAGTTCCTTTTTCGAAATCAAAAAGACAATTACGACACTTTATGATTTACTTGTTTCGACACTAGAAATGCATAAATTCAAACCAAACGACAAAAGTAAAAGCTCAATCAACTGTGAACGGCAAACAAACTCACTCCTAAGATCAAAATGACACTTACGACAGGTCTAGATCTAAGGGCGCCAGTATGACTAGTTTACTTTTATAATGGGTAACTGCAAATGATGTAACAAATACACAAAGAACAAATACAGTTTCTTTATACAACTGAGGCGGAATTGAGGCAAAGAAAAGGGGTTTCAGATAGGTACACTGACTGATAACAGGCTGCAAAAACAGAGACAAAACTGAGCAAAAGGAAGCAGGGAACCACAGCTGCACAAGGCAAAGGCTGATCAGCACACCCTCAGCACAGAGAAACTGAACTTCAGTGCAGGTATCCTTCACAGGACCTGCGTTGAAATGCAGAACCTCTTCACAGAGTCTGCGCTGAAGAAGAAACGAGAGTTGTTTCTGGGTTCTGGGTTATGGTTTGCAGTTTAATCTACAGTTTTTGGCTAGATCAAAGCTATCAATTAGGTACAATTAGGAGGGTGATTTAAAGGAGGACTAAGATCTATCACAAAGGGCTGTTAGAGTAATTTTGGATCAGTTTGTTCAGATCATAAAAACAGGCCCAGTGAGTGGACTAGAGTGGCAGATCTCTACTTTGCACTTGGAAAGGGCAAATGCATTTCGATTCGACACTCCTGAGTTTATGAGAAGAACAACAATAGAAACACAAATAAACTAACAAGATACTCTCCCCAACGGAGTCGCCAATTTGTTGTTGGGAAAAGTATCCAATTCGGAATGCCCCTATCCTACTCTAAGGTGTGATAGTGCCTTAGCAACAAACGAGGTAAACTAAGTGAGTATTCTTCTTTATGAAATGTAAATGAGGAAGAAGGATCTAACTAACCTGTGTCTTCCGCTAGTTTGTCGATCCAAATCAATCCTCTCTTCAGTAGCTCCCAGCTTCCTGCTCCTTCACTGGCCCAGCTTCACCGAATTCCTGCAAGATCACAAGAGAGAGAAACTACACGAAGATACAGATATACATTCATAAAAAGCTCAAGATCAGATTAAGCTAAACATGTAAGCATAACAAAACATCATTGGTACACAACATGTAGGAGAAACTCAAATAGTTTATTGATATGATAATAAAGTCCAAGAGGAGATACAACCAAGTGAGTTCCGATCCAGCATCTACCTCCCAGCAAAGGAATCCCTTCCTCTCCTCCAACAAAGCATAAATCACCCAATGTACTAATCTCAATCTCAAACCAACAACAATTCTCTGCAAAGTACAAAATTCCAGCCTCCTGGACCTCTGGGTGAGAGATCCATATATAGATGTAAGCAGAGAGGATGAGTCAGCTTATGTTTTGACTTGTGGCTTCTCTCTGTCAGTTCTTGCTTCCACTTGGAGGTTGAGAACCTCTTACTCATCACTAGTCGAATTCATTGAGGCAAGTGTCATTGGAGAAGATTCTGGAAGCTTACAGGGTCTCTCCACCTCGTTGAATGAGCTTGCCATTTGTCATTTCCTGCTCAGCGCACCCTGGTAGTCCTTCCACCTGCATTGTAGTGCACCTAGCCAGTGTAGTCTCTGCATTTCAACGCAGGCAGCTAGTGGAGCCTCTGAATTGATCCTGAATTGACTATTTCTGAGTGGTTTTTGGTGGAGAACTTCTGGGAGAAGCTGTCATTGGTTGACCTTGTTCCTTTAGGAGCTGTAACAACATCTTTAGGGACTTTGGATCCCTTGAATTATGGACATTTCATGCTTATAGCTGTAAGGCACAAAAATGTCTATAACACCCTCCCATAGACCGACATTCCAGACTTAGACTATTTACTGACTAAGAAGCTCCCCCAGAAAATTGCACAATTATGGAGGGGAATTGGTCCTCTAGAAATTGCGTAAACCAAGTAGGTGGCCTACTGGGCTCGAGAATTGCGTAGAACAGTTATGCAGTCCTCCATTAGAAAACTGCACAATCTAACCCAGCATTGGGCCTCAGCCTAGAAATTTCAAAATTCTTGGAGGCAGTGACCTGCTCATCCCATAAATTGTGCAATGCTTGATAGACAACCAACACTACTCAGCCTAGAATATGCACAAATTTTCATCCCAGGCTCATAGACTGATGCATGTTCCTTCATATTGACCGGTTCCCTCCGGGACCGAGAAAAATTGATTTCCATTCATGGGCTGCTTTTCCTAAAATAACAAAAGGAAGCATGCAAAAGGCATCCCTATATTTTAGGAACCTATTTTTAGTAGTTGGAGCTTACATGCAAAGTTCATTTTAGAAACCTCTCACCAAGTGTCACTTTTTTCCTATATTTGTGGCATGCGTGTCATAACCTCAATCTTATCAAAACTTATGAACCAGATGGTGCAAAGCTCATTCCTCACATCGAACTTGTAGCTATGACATGCCACATCACATCCAGGAGCCTTCAACACTTTCAACTTAGGTGTTTTAAGGTAAGTCTGCTTCTCATGTCTTGTAATTTTTTTTTCGCTTTTTGTGCTTCGATTTGTGTAAGTGTTGTCTGCTTGATTTCAATGAGCACTTGTTGTCATTTTAATGCATGTTAGCTTGTAGAAGCACCATTTTATTTTTCGTTTGCATCTCACTATTGTTTCATGCATGACACTGTTTTTTCACTGATGGTCATCGTTGCGGTGACCCGCTTCACACACATGGATATTTTCTATTTTCTAAATCTTGCACTTACTCTTTACATGCATGATCATTCACTCTTATTTAGACTTAGTTTCACCATGCATTTAGACTTCTCATGTTTTCAGTCACTCGTCAGCGAGTATGGACTACCTTGGCCCAGACCTTGCTTTGCTCGACTAGGGTTGTGCATTTTTGGAAGTGAAGGCTTTGCCTTCCCTCCAGAAATTACACAATTCTGGCCCAGCACTGACCTCCAGGATTTCATTGTGCAATTCTAGGAGGCAGTGCCTTGCTGGCCCTAGAAACTGCACAATGCAGTTTGTTGGTTTGCATGTCAATACTGACTGAAATTATGCATTGCGCAGTTTTAGTACTTAGCAAGCCAGGCTCAACTGTTCATTGCATAGTTAAAACAATCAGTTAGCCTCCCGACAAGTAGGACTATGCCTTGCATAGTTTTGGTAGTTAGTATCCCAGCCTCCTGGTGAAAATAACGCAATCTTCACAATCGGTCACACAGGTATGTTTCAATTCAGTCCTCAAGTTTTTTTTCATTTTCAACTGAATAATTGATTTCCTTCAGTGTTTCTATGTCTCTAGAAATCACAGGTGTTCATCTGCCTCTAAGCACCACATGTACAATGGCCTCCAAGAGAGCATAGTCAAAGGACACCATTGAGAGCATGACTATGGATGCAGTTGAGCAAGTGTCTGTGAGGTTGACTATCTGTGAAGACATCAATTTTTTCATAGACAAAGATATTAAGATGAAATGGTCACGAAATCACAATGAGAAGCACCATCAGCAACAAGAGAAGGTAGCAGACCTATGTGCGACAAATGCAAGAGGAAGGTTTTTGACAACGTAGAGGTGGAGCATACCCGTAAGTTCAAAGCAGATCCACTTGTGATGAAAGCAGCTTTGAAGATTGAGGCTATGAGGTGATGACACGAGAAGAGAATCACACAAAGGCAGAGAGAGAAATGGAGAAGTAGTTACAAGTGTTGAAGCAACAACTCAAGGAAGAACAGAAGCTACATAGATGAGAGAAGGAGTTATAGAAAAAATAGGTACAACAGGAGGCGCAACATGCAAATACTAATAAAACTATACCCATATAGGTTATATGCCTATTCAGTAGTTAGTACAAAGAAAACAGGGTGAGCAGTGATGTCGTTCGCATGCAAGGGTGTTCAGGAGCATGGATGTTAATATGCACATGCATACGATCCCACCCATTGGCACACTCACTAAGGCGAAAACAAAAACCAAGTTTGACTGGAGCTGAACATGTATATCGACAAGTTGATGCGCATAGTCACCAGCACACACTTGGAGATCTACACAGACACTATGCATTAGTATGTTGATGGTCCTTATGCACTCCAGATGATGATGCACATGTTGTTAGACGAGTTGGACAGAGGAACCATATTAGTGTGCCTGGATGCAACAGAGGCAAGAGTTCGTTTTCAACAGGATGTCACCATTGAGCGCGTGGACACCATCACAGATGACCAAGCATGGCACCATATCACCACCGTCGATCATCACAAGGATTTCAAAGAGTTGGTATTCCCACAACTTTACGAGTCTTAGTGATAGCTTGCATGGATTACTCAAGCCTAGTTTGTATCACATGGGTACATGTGTAGATTGTATGTAACATATTGTAAAGTGAAAGTCCAAGTGTTGATAGTTGAATGTAACAATCATGCAGTAGGTGAAGAGTCATAAAGGGTAATGTCAAGGGTCACACCACCCTTTTCTATTTATGGAACCTCATAACTCATTGTAAGGGCTTTTGGGTAGGCAAGCTTCCGATAGGAGTATCTTAGAGAAAGATTGGAGTGTATTATAACGAGCCTTGACTGCTCCACACTACAGAGCTAGTACATTTCTTTGGAGGAGCAGGTGGAAGTGACTGTAACATTCGGTTATCGGGACTAGTGTTTGGTCATGGTTGTACTGTATGATCGGAAATTTCACCTCTTAATATAACATAGCCAACACGTTTCATGCATGTGTTGTTATTGTATTTCAGTTACCTTGGTTACTCTAATTATATATGTAGTTGTTTTCTTACGCATGTATGTATAGACTCTTTCTATATATGTATGTGTTGTAGTGGCTACAACCACCCTCCAAAATTTTTCCTTAGCTTCATTTTGGAGCTTCCTTACCAACCTTCCTCAGTAGCATGTCTTGCTTGTCAAGTACTCAAGTTTCAGTGATTTTCTAGCAGATTCTCAACTTGTGCCTCATGGCTTGTTGCATCCCCCTCACGGGTTGTTTCTCTAGACTTGGTCCAGTTGCAGGCTGACCAGCTCCCTCAAGAAATTGTTCAATTTTGGATGGGAACCAGTCTTCACTCCAGAAATTGCACAATTCCACGTGGCAGCCTTGTGGGCTCCAGAATTGCGCAAATCTGCCTATCACCCTACACTGAAAAAATTGTGTAATCTCTCCCAGCAAGGCTGCTCAACCTAGAAATTTCGCAATTCTGGGCATCAGTTAGCTGCTCAGCCTAGAAATTGTGCAATCCTTCTAGGCATTCATCCCATCTCCCTCCCAGAAATGGACAGATTTTCCCCTCAATTAAGCAAGCTTTTGCATGTGCCATTGAGTTGACTAGTTCCATCCGAGACCAAGAAAACTTGACTTGCATACATGGGTTTCTTTTTCTCGGAATAGAAAAAAGAAACATACAAAAAGCCTCCCTATATTTTAGGGAGCTAATTTTAGTAGCTAGAGGTTACATGCAAAGATCGTTTTAGAATCTTTCCTCTAAGTTTCGCTTTTTCCTAGATGTGTGGCATGTGCATCATGAGCCTCAAAATTATTTATTCAATGCTTCAGAGCTCACTTATTCACATTGATCTTGGATCTTTGACATCACATAGTACATCCATGAGTCTTCGACACATCCATCTCAACTATTCTTGGGTAAGTCGGCTTAACTTGTCTTTTGCAGCATTTTTGTATCTTTTTGTGTTTTGTCTTGTGTGAGTGATGTTTGCTTGATTTGTATGAACGCTTGTTGTAGCTTACATGCATACTATCTTGTAATAGCACCGTTTCAATTTTCATTAGCATCTGATTTCTTTTGCATGCATGAAATTATTTTGCATGAACGGTCGTTGATTTGGCGACATGCTTCACCCACATGCATGTTGTTCCGTTTTTTTTAATCTTTCATTCATTTTTTTCATGCACGATCATTCACTCCTACTTTCACTCAAAATCTCCATGCATTCACATTCATATTTTCTTTCATTTTCCCATCGGTGGGTCTGGGTAGCCTTGGCCGGGACTCTCCCTCACCAAGACAACATTGCGAAAGCCTAAGAGGGAAGGCTCTGTCTTCCTCTCAGGAAATGCACATTTTTTCCCAATGGCTCTCCTCCAATTTTACATTGCACAATTCTAAGGAATAGTAACTACAGACCTAGAAAATTGCACAATGCAGTCACCGGGCCTGCAACCATTGCCAGTTGAAATTGCGCATTACACAGTTCCAGAAGCCAGTGGGTGAGCCTGGATTGCACATTACGCAGTTCCAGTAGCCAGCAGGAGAGCCTGGATTGTGCAATTCCATTAGCCAACTAGCCTTGTAGACAACCCAGACTACATTTTGCGCAGTTCTTGCAATGAGTCTCCCAACCTCCCAAGAAAAATTGTGCAATCCTTGCCATTAAATCCCCAGGTATGTTGCATGTCATTCCTCAAGTTTTCTTTGTTGTAGCTGATGGATTTCTTGCCATTCATGTCTCTTTATCTCCAAATCTAGCAGATGTTCATCTACCTCTTAGTAGTCCAGGATCATTGGCTTCCAAGAGAGCAGGATCAAAGGACACTGACAAAAGTGCAACTGGAGAAATAGTTGAGAGAGTGTCTACAAGTCTACCAATCTATGAAGACACCAAGATGATTGTAGACAAGGACATCAAGCTGAAACAGAATGAGATCAATGATGCATTTACAGGTACATTTCGGGAAGACCTCAAAGACTGCCAAGTCTATGTGAACATCCACAAGTCTGGCTTGTACCGAATTGCATGCAGGTATCCCTTGCTCCCATGCACAGACATGATACATTGGATCATCTCGAACATTGATCCTGAGACGATGACATTGAGTAGTGTCAGCGGGATGAAGATTGCTACCTTCAGGGCACAATATTATGAACAAATCTATCATATTTCAAAGCCCGTGATCACCATGGAGACACCCTTCAGCATACCCAACAACAATGCCAACTCTAGAGATATCTTGAAGAACTAGGTGAAGGAGTCGGCTAAATTCATGATGACACCCAACCAGGTCTACAAGACAAAGATACTGCAGAAGGTGTATCAATACTTTGTCATCTTTTCATGTCGTCTGTATGGCCAAGAAAGAACAAAAACCTTCCCATGGAGTTGGGTGATTGCGTTGGACCAACTGGCTAGAGAAGGCAAAGCATGCAACTGGTCTGACATGTTGGCTCACCAGCAGAAGGAATTGGTAGCAAGGGCTCGACAACCACCCAAAGGTATGCAAGCACAAATCTACATGTCCATTTACATCTTGGATGCAATCTGTTCCTGTCAGGAGTTCTCGAGCTTGAAGGGCATGGACACCGATGGAGACCTCTATGAACACTTATTGTAAGATGTTGTTTGAATGTAGCTTCAAAGGAGTTATCATACAATTGTCCGATCATTTTGTCACCCCGGTTTAGAAGATGATATTCAAACAGGATCTATCTTGCATGTCGAAGGCAACAATGGAGGCACTGATTGATATAAAATATTGGTATGCCTCACCATCTGGCACCTTCATACAGATGTGTAGCATAGAGAAGCCTTTGTATGTTCTATCGAAGTTTTCATTAGACAAACTCGTCATGCAGGAAGTATCATATCACATCTCGACAGGATTATCAACTAGGTTGCACCAGAAGAAGAAGGCACCTTGGCCCACACTTCTGTTGTGCATTAGGTTATACAATACACAAATTTTCAAGCATGCAGATGTCTAAGAAGAGGAGATAAAGAAATATCCATTCGATGCCCAAAGTTACAATCCATATGACCCACATTGTCCTGTGAAAGATCACTGCAGGAAAGTACAGTTCAAATGGATCCACAAGGCATGTAATTGGGTGGAGGAATACCCATGGATATATTGTTACAACTTCTCTAGACTCAATGAACCATTCGGCCTCGCTATCAAATGGTTAGAGAAGCAACATGAAGCAGCATCCCAGAGAGCACCATAAGTAACAAAAACAGAGGTAAACACACCATTGCGCGACAAGGGAAAGAGGAAGATTGTCGACAACATGGAGGAAGAGAAAAGTTGCAAGTTCCGAGTAGACCCACTTATGTAGAAATAAGCTTTGGAAATATAGGCAAAGAGGAAATAATGTAGGAAGAGGAATACACAAAGGAAGAGAGAGAAATGGAGAATGGAGGAAATAGAGAAGGAGTTGCATGAGTTGAAGGAGCAACTCCAGAAGGAACAGTAGTTGCACAGACAAGAGAAGGAAGCACAACAAGAGTGGGTACAGCAGGGGGCACAACTTGTATAGACAGATGAAACTATGCCCGTATAGGTAGTCGACTCATCAGAATAACTGGCATCAGGTAGACATGGTGAACCATCACAGGAGTAGGAATTCGGCTAGGAGATAGAGCAAGCACTTAAACAGATGGATACGGATATGGAGCAACAGGAGCTAGAGAAAGATATCAACCTCATGCCTCACCACCAAGAGGTTGGCCCACCAGCTTCATCGCATCTAGAAGAGGAGCAATTCCAAAGTGACCAAGGAGACATTGAGATCCTTGGAGATCAGCAGGAAGGAGAGATGTAAAACATCTCATTCGACGAGTCTCAACATAGAGTTGTGCAATCTCAGAGAGTGTCAACTCTGAAGGATCATACATCTCCTACACAGTTTGAGGAATGAGTGGTTGTGTCTAACGTGGTTAAACATCTAGAACCATTGGTTTATGCTACCAGAGCATATGCTAAAGCCATTAGCTTGAGTGTTTCTTCTTGATAGTTGAGAATGAGCGAATGGCTAAGGAGCTATAGATAGCCAAGCAGGGAGGAGAACTGGTTACAACATCCGCCCAAGAAAAATTGAAGAAGGCAATACTGGATGAAGTATTGTCCCTTGACACAGTCATGTGGGCATTATATTCCAATTTTTGTACCATGCATAAGGCAATTGTCCATCTCAATGGTTAACAGTAGAAATGTGGTAGGAGATAACGTATATTTTCGAATGTGCATGATTTTATTTATTACATGCAGACATGGATGATGAGATATAAGGGAGCCCATTACACTTGCCTAAGCTGATGAATCCCAGAGCGGTTGAGCTGAAAGAATGCATCCGGAGTCAAATTTGGAACTATGAAGATATCCCGCAACTAATCACTAGTCTACAGGCTTCCCATGCACCTGTATTCAAGACTATAGATGTTATTATGCATGCACATGCGATCCCATCTATTGGGACACTCACGAAGGCAAAGACAAAGGCATAGGTATGACTAGCTCTTGACTCATACTTTGACGAGTTGATGTGCATAGCCACCAACCCAGACTTGTCAATCAGTGAAGACACCATGCAAAAGTATGTTGTTGGTCCAACCGCACTCAAGACAATGATGCACATGCTATTAGACAAGTTGAAAAGAGGAGCTCGAGCAGTGTATCCATATGTTATGGAGGCAAGAGTTTATTTCTAGAAAGATGTCACTATAGAGTACACGAACACCATCACAGACTACCGAGCTTGGCATCTGTTTGCTACTATCGAACACCATGAGGATGTCAAAGAGCTAGTCTTCCAACAGTTCTCCGAGACATAGTGATGTCTTACATGGCTTTCTCAAGCCATTTTGTCTCACATGGGTACATGTGCATTGTCATGTAATGTCTTGTGAATTGTAAGTTCAAGTGTTAATAGTTAGATGTAACAATCATAGAGTAGATGAAGAGTCATGAGGGTAGATGAACTGTCACAAAGGGGAATGTCAAGGGCCACCCTACCCTTTGCTATATATAGTCCCTCATAACTCATTGTAGAGGATTTTGGTCATGGAAGCTTCCAATAGGAGTATCTTAGAGAAATCTTGGACAGTGATGTAATAAAACTTGGCTTCTCCACTGCGCAAAGCTAGTATATCTCTTTGGAGGAGTAGGCGGTCGTGACTGTAATTTTTCTCTATTGGAACTAGTGGTTGGACATGGATGTATTTCATGACTTGAACTTACAGTTCTTTATATAACAGAGCCACCACATTTCATGCATATGTCATATTGTATTTCAGTTATCTTGTTTACTCTAAATGATATATGTATTTGTTTGCTTACACATTCATGTGTAGCTATTTTTTGTATATGTACGTATGAAACTTTCTGAAATGTGATATTGATTTAACCATCACTTTGGATTACTAGCTTACTTTCCTTCCATGTTGTGATGCATATTTTCTCATGTGTTTCGTTCTTAACCGCATGCTTTCATAGGTTTCCAAGGGGTGCACTCACCTCACCTTCCATGTGTTAGAACCGTTAATGCATCGTCCTTGACTTACTGCATATGTCACACTCTTTCTACCAACAGGGACATCTTACTTACCTCTGTATGAAACCGCAGTCAAGGTGATACCATACGACCCACTACTAGGACTCCTACACCAAATGGTATGAGGTCTAATTGGGACTTCTTACCGGGGAGATCTCTTGACATGTTGGAGGGATAGATGACAAGATATTTCCTATCATCCTGTTTTTAACCTTTGCACATCTATCATGGAGTCTTGCACTCTCAATCGTACACGATGTTTTTCTTATGCTGAACCTGTCCACATCACGAGGGAGTTTTTTGATCTCTTATCTACATACACGTATGATGGTGAATGCCAAGTGGCCTGGCCTGTGTTGTTACATGACTTCCTTGACATTCTTGACGAGGAAGATTGATGTTCTGATGAATATGCCAGTCTATTTCATACATACACACTTTATGAATCCCCATATCGATGGTTGTGCATCCTACCGACTGACAAGGTGCACTCACTTGAGCACTTTTGTGATCTCATTGAAGATACTTTCCATCATTTTGATCCAGAACATCTTGACCACAAACTATTACAACAATAGAAGGTTCTGCATGAATCGCCTGATCATTTTTGGCAGCGCTTCCATGTTTTGCAGTTTCAAGGTCCGAGAAGCCAGATGAAGTTTCAATATCTCATTAACAGATTCGAGTACTGCCTTATCAAATATGTCAATCCCAAGAAGGAGTATGAGCCCAAGCCTCCCTCAACATACTTCAGTGATGGAGTTATGCAATCACAGACAATACAGTCACTGTCACAAGTGACTGCCTGTCATCCCCTCATCAAACAGCTCCACCATTGTAGAGTGATGTAGGAGAATAGGCATACACATATGTTCAGCTGTCACATCCTCCCAACATCACTTTGCCTAATTTTCATGCAGATTTGGATGTGATTCCATTGATTTGTCATATGCACCTTGTACCACAACCTCTGTCTTCATACTCAAATGATCCTTTGGATAATATTGTCTTTTGTTTTTCCATTTCGAACTCTACACTTGTTGTGAACAAGGATCAAGCCATCAACGGAGTTAGTGTTGCACATCAACATGCGTTGTCATTCATGAAGAGTATGACTGGGAGATTGAGCATAAACACTCGATGAAGGATGATTCCCTTCTATCCAAGCCTCCTCCGTTCTTTTCTAACATGTTTGGTGAACTTTCCATCCATGCTTTCGCATGTGTATCTTCATCTATGGATGCACCCATTATTGATCACTCGCAGGACACATCGGATGTCAGTCCATCATACAACAATGGAGAGGATAAATTATTCATTAAAAATCAATTTGAACTTTCATCTACCTTTTCCAAAGACATAGAGAATGGATTTGTCCGCTTTTCATCTACCCCTCTGTTTGATTTATTAGATCATGATGATGCCGATGAAATCATTTATTTCTCTGATCGTAGTTGTCATGATATATTTACTCACATATTCGATCACAACCATGATTCTATCACGGATGATTCTTCGAAGCACCTGTTTATGATGATCTATCTGATGACGAAGTCGAAACACCCTAGACTGTTGAGGCACTTTAGCTCAAGCTGATGGTTATGTTAGGCCCTCACTATCCCGAGGTTGGTTTCACTTTCGACAAGGAAATTGTTCAATCACCCGAGGCTCCTCATCGCTCATATGAATGCATTGAAGATCAATCTTACACACAGATCATGCTTCCTCCACTTGAACTACACAATCTCATTGCTAATGCATTAGAGGAATCTTACATTGCAAGCATATGTGCACGACTCAAGTTGTCTTTGTTTCTTTCATTTGCTTACATGTCACAGTCAAGAGTATGTGTATGCTTCACAACTACAGATAGTGTCACACAACACTGTGATAATTCCACAGGCTACATGTCGTGTACTTGCACTCACTTATGTCCTGTGGACACTTTTAAGCATGAAACGTGCTTGTCTTTATTGTTATATCTTTCATTTTTGTTGGTCTGCGCAACCGAGTTGCTCATGGACCAAGCCTTCACCAACATGGGCCAACCAACGCGCCAGTCGATGCATTGGAAATATCACTTCACGTCATCAAGCCCATGCATCGTTAGCTTAGGAGTAGGAGTAGTGTTTTATTTTAGTTTGTTTTCTCGCATTCTTGTTTGATTACTTGCTTTGCTTGTTTGTTTGTCTACTTTCTTGTTTTCTTACTCACTTTTCTTTCACATTTACTTCTTCTTCTACTTTACATTATTGTTTGTTTGGTTATTTTCTTGTTTGTAGTTTAGTTTTGGATGAAACTGTGTGAAACTCTTGAAACAAGCTAGGTAAAGTACAAGAGGCCTTGGGCAACTATCACTACTTGGTTATCTGTCATCCTACCTTTGTGTGAAGAACTTGTTACTATTGGTCCATGCTACGTCAATAGAAAATACGTACTATTCAAAGTAAAGCTTGATGAAAACACAACACTTGCATTCTAATTAGTGTCACCTACTCTAGTCAGTTGTTTTTGGGTTAACCATTGTCAGCTCAGTCAAGTAGAGTAAGGTTAGTGGGAAAAAATTAATAGGCACGTCATAGGTATATAATAAACTACTTCTGTAAAGGGAAAACCTCTTCTGCTCTCAATAATTTGGGATGCCTCTTTCACCTATGAAATGAGTAAGTGCTATGCACAGTTATAGAAATGAAAAATGCAAAAATGAAAAGTGAACAATTTTGAAAAAAATGAAAAAAGAATAAGGAGAAAGAGGAGAAAGGCTTCCTGCGCAGAGAGGTGATGCAAGTAACTCCGTCGGGTACTTACCAAGCTCGTTGGTTACAGAGCGATGCTTGTGTTCCTGCGTGACTCCGCTAGGGTACTGTCCAGGCCTGCTGGCAGCTGAGCAACACCAAAGATGAAACTAAGACTCTGACGACTATACTACTTATGCACCAATATACCCCTCAACCCCAATTGAAACAACTGTGTTGACTTGCCTTGGAATTTGTTTCAGTCGATCAAGAGCTTGGAAGGTGCTACATCTTATAATCAAGAAATTGTGGAAACCAAGACGAATTGAGAATTGAACAATACTTCCAGAGGTTTTAGACTTTCTTTTCATGAACAAGGTCCATTCAGAGAGCTGGAGTTCTAACAGTGTGTTGCCAAGTGTTGTAGTGACTAAAACCACCCTAAATGTTTTTTCCTTAGCTTCATTTTGGAGCGTCCCTACAAAGCTTCCTCAACATCATGTCTTACCTTCTCAAGTACTGAAGTTTCAATGATTTTCTAACATATTGTTAGCTTGTGCATAATTGCTTGTTGCATCCCCCTCATAGGCTATTTCTTCGGACTTAGTCCAAACGTAAGCTGAGCACCTCCCTCAAGAAATTACGCAATTTTGGAGGGGAACTAGCCTTCCCTCCAGAAATTGCGCAATTCTACCTGGCAGCCTACTGGGCTCCAGAATTGTACAAATTTGTCTATCACCCTCCACTGAAAAACTACACAAGATATTTTGTTGTTTGATTTTCCACTCCTTTTGTCTATTTTACTTTGATGGTAGTGATTCTTTGTTTCTTCTCATTTCATATTGAAGTGTTTCTCAAATTTTTGTTCTCAAATTGATGTTAACTATCATTGTCTCCTTTGGCATCTTTTACAAATGTAATTGTTTTTTTCCTCTGTCTTATTTTCACTCGATTATCCTTCATAGCCTAACACAACCTTCATGAGTAGATAAATTTGAGAATTTAATATCACATCCTATTTTTTAGATCCTTTTATATGTTGAATATTTATGTTCAAATCAATTTGTGCATTTGCTAGCCTTTTTTTTACGGTTACCACCTCTTCTTCCAATATTTGACATTGTTGACTTCTCTCCTTTATTTGTTGTAGCAAAATTTCTTCCACCTTATTTTATTCTTCAAGTTCAACCTTCAACTTGATAATATATTTTAAATTTGATTCTTTTTCACATATTTCAACAAAATCTCTTTCTTCTTACTATTCTTTTGTTTAATTATGTTTATTTCATCTAGGGCACTTATACATTCCCCCTCAAGGTCTACCTCATCTTCCTCTTCTTCTTCATATTCCTTGCAATATGTTTCAAGTTCTTCCAAGGCCATCAACATGAATTCACTAGTTCCATCTTCACTAGATGATTCATTAGAACTTTTAGAAACATTGTTATCTTCTTGAGCATAGAAGATTTTCCTTTTAAACTTTTTCTCTTTCTTCATTTTATTAGACATGCTCCTTTCTTTCCCTCTAGGTCGATTTTATTCTTTCTCATAAGGACATTTGAAGGAATAATGCCCCACTCTTCCACAATTGAAACAGTTAAATGTAAGTTTTCCTTTGTACTTACCTATACCTTTCTTCAATCGTCTGACAAGTTTTTCCTCTTCTTCAATAAAACTTGAGTACGAACATTCTTTGGCTTATATAGACTTGTCTACATTAAACGTTGCATCTCTAGTAGCTAAATTTCCTTTTGAAATCATCATATCATATGCTATCAAAGAACCAAGTAATTTATCCTTGTTCAAGGTCTCAAAGTCTGTTGTCTCTTCTATAGCTAAAACTTTTGGATTAAACTTTGATGGTAATGACCTTAGTATTTTCTAAAATATTACACTCTCCTTCATTATTTCTCCTAGACCCATCATGACATTAAAAGATTCATATACTCTTATGAAGAACTTAGAAATATCTTCATCTTAATTCATTTTTAGTGTCTCAAACTACATTCTATATACTTGTAATTCAACTAGTTTTATTTTTCTATCTCCTTCATGAATATTTTCCTGTTTATCCCAAATTTATTTAGTTGTCTTATAATGCATTAATTTAATAAATTATGACTCACTTAATCCACTAAGAAGAGCATTCATAACTTTTGCATTAGTTGTAAATTCCTATTCGTCATCTTTGTCACTACTCATTGTCTTTGGTTCTTCATCTCACATCAAAACAACAAACCAGAGTTCTACTCCAAGGGACATTAAATATGTCTTCATCCTCACTTTATAGAATGCATAATTTGTGCCAGTGATTAAAGGGGCTTAATTTTTTAGAATCCTTCCTAACTAGCCATTCTAATGATTTAGGACATCCTTCTAGTTACTAGATGGATATTGAAGGAACCTGCGCTGATACCAAATTATGTATGCTTGGAAATTACTAGCGGGGGGTGGGGGGGGAGCAGGGTGAATCAATAACTTTAGTTTCCAATTTTTTCTCAACATAATTTTCTTCTTGTGTGACTAATGACTTAGGTATATGTTCAATTATTAATCGTTTAATTTTGCATTTATAAGAGAGAAATACATTTGGAGATATACTTATTCGGAATTCAAGAGAATTAACACAACATTCAAAAACAGCACATGAAGACACCAAATATAAGTGGAAACTCATAGGGAGAAAACCATGAATTTTTGGCTGAAAGTGATGTGAAAGCAAGCTCCTACTTCCCAATTACATTAGATTTTTGTAGTCTCCAAACTACAAGAGTTTGCCACCTCAAGGAAGCTCCAAATTCCACAAAATTTTCTATAGGCTAAACCCCATAGCATGCTCCTACCTCAATAAGACACAACTTTTTCTTTATCAAGCTACAACTTGCAAGGAGACTGCAATCACCCAATCATAAAATAAAGTCATTTTTTCTAGTTACCTGATATCAAATTTTGCCCTCAATTTTGTTACTCATCTTTATTTGCTTTCCTTTTCTACTATTTTCTCCTAACCAGAATACTTCTCATGAATCATCTCATACAAACTTATTTACCTCAAAAGTTATTTTCTCATTCAACAATGTATGTTTTATAAGCATAACTTATTGACTATTTGTATTTTATGCAAGAATACAAAATGAGGAGTTATATCTTGGTCCTCTAAAGTCATACAAAATCTACCTTTTCATTTTCAAATCTGCAAATCAAAATTTTGTAATGTAAAATAGAGTTGTATTAATATAAGCCAACGACGATGATTGCAAAAGAAAAATATGAAATCTTTTCATATTTGTATTAGTTACATGTTTCAAATTTGTACCATCTATATGTTAATGCCATTGAGTTTAATAAAAGCATACATTTTTATTCTATGTCACGTGCCATTTTCCATTTTCCATTTTAATTATATGCCATACATCAAGATAATCAATCAACATGTTTAACAATATCATGTGCCATTTTCTCCTAACGAGAATGTTTCTCAAGAATCCTCTCATACGAACTTCTTTACCTCAAAATTTATTTTCTCATTCAACAATGTATCTTTTATAAGCATAGCTTATTGACTATTTGTATTTTATGTAGGAACACAAAATGAGGAGTTGTCTCTTGGTCCTCTAAGGTCATTCACAATCTGCCTCTTCATTTTCAAATCTAGAAATCAGAATTTTGTAATATAAAATAGAGTTGTAATAATATAAGTGAGCAACAATGATTGCAAAAGACAAATATGAAAACTTTTCAGATTTGTATTAGTTACATGTTTCAAATTTGTACCAGCTATATGTTAATGAAATTGAGTTTAATAAAAGCATACATTTTCAGTTTATGTCATGTGACATTTTCCATTTTACATTTTAATTATATGTCATACATCAAGATAATAAATCAACATGTTTAATAATGTCATGTGCCATTTTCTCCTAACGAGAATGCTGCTCATGAATCCTCTCATACAAACTTCTTTACCTAAAAAGTCATTTTATCATTCAACAATGTATCTTTTATAAGCATAGGTTATTGGCTATTTGTATTTTATGCAGGAATATGAAATGAAGAGGGGTCTCCTGGTCCTCCAAGGTCATTCATGATTTGCCTCTTCATTTTCAAATCTAAAAATCAAATTTTTGTGATATAAAATAGAGTTGTAATAATATAAGCTAGCGACAATGATTGCAAAAGACAATTCTGAAAACTTTTCAGGTTTGTATTAGTTACATGTTTCAAATTTGTACCAGTTATATGTTAATTCCACTGAGTGTAATAAAATCATACATTTTCAGTTTATGTCACGTGCCATTTTCAGTTTTAATTATACGCCATACATCAAGATAATCAATCAACATGTTTAACAATGTCTATCCTTCACAATGATGAACATAGCTAACAATTATCAACCTTTGCGCCTCATATCACTTATCAGACTTTGTATTCCAAAAAATCTTGGAACAATGGGAGCATAGTGGTCAATGTAAATCAACTTTAACACAGTGAAAATAATCATTAGACATCAATGGCAACAGTTTGAATAGTAGTGACCCTATTGATTAATTCTTCATTATGGTATATTATCAACCCTTTAACTACATTGACTACCTCATGGCCCTTAGGGTGTTGTAGGTTTCAGGAAAACTCTAGGGAAATTTCATCATCATATCCTATCCATTTCTCAAAGAACTCTATCTAATGAAAATTTCCTAAGATAACACTAACCTTAGGATTATGATAAATCTAAGTGCTATCTATGGGGTCTCTCCCATTGAATACCCCTCCCATTGTATGACACAAATTTCAAAAGTTTTGACATACTTTTTTCTTCAATGGAGTACTTGTTTCTATGTTGTTGCAAGAATTAGATTTTTCCTATGGAAACAAGGGATCTTGTGGCGTAAGGAAATTTCATAATCCTTTTACCACTTCTTCTAGAAAAAACTTATCACTCCATACTCTAAATTATTTTACATATTTGGAATTTTATCCTTTGTTTAACTCATAACTAATGTAGAAAACTTGTTGAGTGATAAATTTAAGCAATTGAGCATCAATCATTCTTACAAATGCTAGTAAGGTAGTTGGAATTATGATTATAGTTTAGGAGACCTTTGTTTCTTATCTTATTCAAGACCTGTATGAGCATTCTAGGTGAAATTATGTGTCATGTAGTAGAACCCTCTGTTGGGAAAAATACTGAGAAAGGGGGTGGGGTGGGGTGGGGGGGAGGGGGTGGGTGTGGTGGTGTGGCAGCCCACGATGGTGGGGTGTGAATCAGTATTTTAAACTCAAACTTCCAATTTTTATATTTTGAGAAATATACACTATTGTTATTAAGGCAACCTGCATATGTACGCTACATTAGAGAATGAAAACCATGTATATCAATTTTATGAATTTTTTATGTATTTAATGAGATGATTATTCTTAATCAGTTCATGATTAGATTAATTAATTTTAATTATGCAGTAAAGAACATAAATAAATCACACCAAACACACCTAGAACACCATGATTTTTAGGTGGAAACCCAATGTGGGAGAAAATCGACCATTGTTGTTGTCTTTTTCTTTGTTATTATGATATAAAGAAGCATATTACATTTGTAATGACACAATCTCTTGTCAGTACATAGGCACCCACTTACCAAAAGCTACATTCTTCTCTCGTTCTCCAACACCCACTAGAAGGAAGATCCAATCCCCTGATCGTGTTTACCTACTTCTACTGGAAGGGAGCTCCTACTCCATTCTAAAAGTTGCAACCCTCAACTCCCTATGGACCAATTTTATAATATTTCAGATTGGATCCACCTGTCAAACATTTATCACACAACCTATAGGCCACCTTTCATCATGTTTTCAAAATGGACCCATATCAATCATAAACCCAAACAAAATAAAGCATTGAATCTGAGATACTGTCACACAGTAAATCAATGAATGTAGAACCCAAGTAGAAGCAAAAAATATAATCAAATTATGTAAGCAATTGCACTGAATAAGACTCACATATATACGTGTTTCCTCTCTATAAGACATGCATAGAGATCTTAGAATATTGAATACTAGATCATTAATCATTGAATCATATATAGATACTTTATCAGTCACATATCACCTAAACCCATCATATATTACTGAATCAAACAAAAATCACCATACTGTAGCATCATCACGAATCAATATTCATATCCAACTCAATCCAACCAATATTGTCAAACATAGATTATCATGATAGAGACATCATTGACAGATAACAAAAAAAAAAACAAAAATGATAAAATATTATCAACAAGTCATACTAAAATGCCATGGAATGTATGCATGACTTCCCTGTAGCTAATCGACGTATGTATGTGCTTATAATTCATAACACACATGTACAAATCTACACAAACTGAAAAATTATTTTGCAGAAAATATATGCGACCCAAAAAATATGGATCTACATATGTACATGACCATTACCACAAAAACCTATGTACCGATCTGTAAAACTTTCAATGCAAGCACAGTTTCACTTTCTATAACCTTTATTGTCAATATTACATACTTATGAATAAATCATTTAAATCATAGTATCACATATTTATTAATATTACCTACTTAGACATTTGCAACAAGTAAATCAAACAAGCATATATGTCAACATATTTCATAACTTTTAAATCTAAGTCTTCTCCTTGCTCACTACTGCACACCTACTTTAGATAAAATCATTCATAAACAACCTAATACTTGCACACCCAACACCTTGATCTCCATCTCTTTATATAGTATTTTCCTTAGCCAATACCTTAGGTATATAACTTGGGTATGTTGTAAGTATTCTTTAATGGGATCAAATATATGTTTTCTCTCTGAATGTTATGGGCCAGTACCATGGTAATGAACCTTGGTATCTAAAATACCATGATGCAGATTTCATACGTGAATTTTACTTACAGGACCTATGTATGTACGGAACCTTTCTTCCCAGGATTTACATATGCTTTCTCAAAACTTTTCTTTTATCATCCATCTGTCTTTGAGTTGTTATTCCTTTGTCCCATAACCTCCCGTCTCCATAATAATCATGTTATTATAATTTTGAAATCATTATCAAGAGGGTTTTTATCAACGATAATATGTTAGCCATAACACCAACAATATCCCCATTTGGACTTGATGTCACCCACTTTTGTGTTTGGTCATCGCCTGCAAATACCTGCCAACACAATTGCAAATACCAAGAATTCTCACCAAGATTTGTTTTACAAATACCAAGCTTCACTTCCCCTTTGACATCAAGGGTAAAGTATTGACCAATTTTGAATGAAGACTTCTATCCCTGGTGTAGAGAGGACCACTGTAGATCTAATTTCTTGAACCTTCTGACCATGCTCCCCCTAAACAGATGCATAACCTTTAGAAGATATTCAAAGAATAAAAATGCTTTATAATTTGACCAAACATAACCCTTCCTATCACAAATGGCCCATGAATACATCAATTACCCAACACAGTGGGGCTACATATTTGATCGTATTACATTAATTTCCCAAAATAAGGTGATTACATACAAGGCATGAATTGATCTGAACATTACATCAATGTCTCAAAATTAAAAAGCATGACTCAATAGCCATACATGACTGAATATTACAATGATTACATCATGGCTCTTCACATGACCTTTACATAGATAACCAAAATCAAGACCTCAATGAGGTTATAGGATCATGATAGTCATAAATGACCACCATATACCATATACAAACCTACAACATGTATATTGGATAGAAACATTATAGAAGCAACATGAACATCCTCATGAAGAATTAAGATAGGGCAATGAAGCATCAATCTCTTCAACATCTTTAACTCACAATAGATGCATCCTCCTCACCAAGCATGTTAATAGATAAACTTTATCAATTGGAATCCATGAATCATTGATAACTAGTGGCAAAACAACAACATATAGATATCTAGTAGTAACAATAGAATTAAGTATCCAATCATTAGTAAACGTAATAAAAAATACATTTTTATGAAACCATAATGCCAACAAGGGATAATAGATTCTCCCCTTGAACCAACAGACGTCGGCAAGAAAATGTCATAAATAGAAGAAATGATGAATGCATATAGAATGCTCCTCGTGAATCTGTGTCATTTTTACCAATCAGTGAGATGTATACGCATCTATCTAAATCAGAAACTGCGTACATACATGCATGTCCTTCACATAATCCATGTACAGAAAGTAAAATATAGTACTTTATAGTCTCATCTCCCCCTGAACATGAAATAACTATCAAAATAATGATTAGAGTGATGAAGTAGGAATTATTCCTAATTTCTGTTTGATATATTCAAAAGAATCTTGTGGAAGTGGCTTTGTAGTTATATCTACAACTTGTACCTTTGAAGGAATAGATTACAGTTTGACCTTTTGTTCAAGAACCTGTTCTCTTAGAAAATGATATTTGATTGGACTGTGCTTGGTTTTTGAGTGCATGATAAGATTTTTAGAGATACTTCTGGAACTAGTATTGTTACAAAGAATAGGTACAAGTTGAGGACACATGATTTGAATGTCTTGCAATGTTTGGATCGTCCATAGAAGTAGAGTACAACAATATGCAGCAATAACATATTCTACCTCAGTAGTAGATAAAGTGATGGAAATCTTTTTCTTGCTAAACCATGACACCAAGTCGGGTCCCAAATAAAATGCACCTCCACTAGTACCTTTGTGATCATCAATATTACCTGTCCAATCTACATATGTGTAAGCATGAAGTGAAAAGTATACATTTTTGGGATACCATATACTAAAACCTTGAGTTCCTTGTAGATACGTGAATATTCTCTTAACTGCTTGGAGATGAGTTTCCTTAGGATTGGCTTAAAATCGTTAAACAATTCTAACTGCATGCATAATGCATGGTCTTGTACCTGTAAGGTAGATAAATCTTCCAATCATAGATCTATATTTTGGTTGATTGACTAAAGGAGAATCATCATTTTGACTAATATTGCATCCCGTTACTATTGGTGTGCATACCAGCTTGCATTCTTCCATTCCATATTTCTTAAAAAAAATGAGGTGCTTATTTTGATAAAAAAGATACCAATCTCAGTTTGTTGAACTTGAAGACTAAGAAAATATTTTAGTTCACCAATTAGAAACATTTCAAATTATTTCTACATAATTGAATAAAATACTTAACTCATAGATTCTACATCGCTTCCAAATATGATGTCACCTACATAAACAATAACTATGAAAAGTTTATCTTTATCCATCCTGATTTATTGGTTGTTATCTCCAAACCCCTTTTTGAATCCTTGTTGTTAAAGGTACCTATCAATATGATAATACCATGCATTAGGAGCTTGTTTCAATCCATACAATGACTTCTTAACTTTGGACATAGTGTTTTTATCATTTCCAAGAATGAACCATTCAAGTTGTTCTATATAGAACTCCTCTTCTAGATCCCCATTTAAGAATTCGGATTTGACTTCCATTTGATATGCTTTAAAGCTATGAAAACTTAAAAATGCAAGCAACATTCTTGTGGCTTCAAGTCTATCTACGAGTGAAAATTTGTCTTCAAAGTCTATCCCTTCCTGTTGAGCATAGCCTTTACATAAAAGTATTTCATTGTTGCAAATTACATCTCCATTTTCATTTAGTTTGGTTTTGAATACCCATTTTGTCCCAATCACATTTTTGTCATGAGCCCTTGGTACTAATTCCCGTGTATGATTCTTTTCTCTCTGATCAAGTTCTTCATTCATTTCCTTAACCCAACATTCATATTTGCTTGATTGATTCACATTTTGAGGTTTAATTGTGGTACCAAGGCTAGATAACTAGAAGTTCCAAAAATATTTCTTCTAGTTTGTATTCCTATGTCCTTTTCACCTATAATTTGTGATTCAAGATAAATTTTTTGAGCCTACCTTGAAGGTGTCTTCTATGATCTGTCTGTATCTTCATTTCTTTCTTCTGATGCTTCTCTATTTCTTTCTTCTACAACATTTTGGCTTGTAGTAGGCAGAGGTTTGTTATCTATTGTTTCTTCCTTTTTTGGTACATTTTGGTATCCAAGAAGGATTCCTTCATCAGATCTATATTCAAATTTTCCAAGCTTATCATCATTGTTCTTTATGTAACATTTTCTTCCAAAAGTTTTAAAGTTTTGGATAGTTAGAGGCTTACCAAACCATAGTTGATATCGATGTTTATCACTATTTACTCAAAGATGAGTTTTGTTAAGAATATTTATGGTTGTATGTACTACTCCCCCTAGAAGGTATGCGGAGTTCCTGATTCATCAAGCATGGCACATGCCATTTGTTGGATTATTCTGTTCATTCTTTCTACTACTCCATTTTGTTGAGGAGTTTTAGGTATAGAAAATTGTCTCTTGATTCCATGTTGTTCAAAAAAATTAAAAAAATCATCTGATATAAACTATCCTCCTCTATAAGATATAGGACATTTTATTTTCAAGTCTAACTTACTTTCTACCAAAGCCTTAAATACTTTAAATTTATCAAATGCTTCATCTTTATACTTTAGTAAGCCAATCCAAAACATTCTTGTAAAATCATCAACGAATAATATGAAATAGTGTTCACCACGAGGAGACTTCTTTCTCATAGGACCACATAAATCAGTATTAAAATTTCAAGTGGCTTACTTGAAGTACCTTATTTGGAGGTAAATTGATATTTGGTTTGCTTGCCAAATTGTCATGATTCAAAGATGTTATTTCTAGTTGGAGAGATGTTGGGAAAGTCACAAAATTCTCCCATTCTGCTTGATATCTATAATTGAGAAAAGTGAAGGTGTCCCAATCTTTTGTGCCAAAGCCAACTTTCTTCAAATTTTCTTCAGTAATAATGTTCTTGGACACCTTCCAAGGCATAGACATTTCCTGGAGATCTTGTTCCTTTGATCTTACTTGTGTCCATATTTCTTACCACGCGAACCTTAGATCTGAAAAAAAATTCATGCTCTTGGCCACACATTTGATGAAAACTCAACAAATTATGTCTTAATCCATTAATAAATAAAACATTTCCATCGTTGACCTTTTTCTTTAATAGCATGGTTCCTTTCCCTTTGATGGAAACATGTGAATTATTTCCAAAAGTTACATTCTTTCATTTATTTATTTCATTAAAAGACATAAAATTATATTTTTCCCCTGTCATATGCTTTGAACATCCACTGTAAATGTACCACAAATTTTATTGATCTCCTCCATATAAAGCTAGACCAAAATTTTGAGAGTCTATGATTTTATTTTTCCATACCTTGGGTGTTATTGTATTATGTTCATGTTGATAGGATGGTCCTATTCTACTTCTGCATTCAGTTTCTTTATGACCAAAGTTATTTCAAAAAGAACATTCAATTTCATCTTAAAGAGGTGAGAAGACATTGTAGGAAGATTTCTTTGCCCGAAACTCATTCTTTTGTTTTCTTGATTATCTAGTCATAATAGTTTTACAAGTGACACATTTAACAACTTTATGACCAAAATTATGACAAGTGAAGCATTGACCATTGAAGTAGGAATACATGGAGTATAATACCTTCTTGAGTAGCTTCCCCTTTGGTTGTGGTAAGGTTATTTTACTTGAGAGATATTTGATCCTTCATTCATGTGCTAAGATCTAGAATTTTGATGACTACTTCCTTTTACTGCATTGAGATAACTTCTTGTACCTATTTCAGAAGATTTTATAGTTTTTGATGATTCACCATTTTATCCAAGACCTGTATTTTTTTTTTCTAAATTTGTCTACTCCTATATTGATACAAAAAAAAATTACATCGAGGCAGCGGCCTCGAGAAGTCTAGCCCAGAGAGGTGGCATATTCACATTACATAGCTGAACACTGACCAAAAAGACTTGCTGTTGACTAACCAGAAGAGCTTCTAGAACCAGGACCATGACTAGTGCACAGAAACAGAATGTACAATTGTCAAAACTGTAGATTGACCAGAGGTAATTCAAGGACCAAAACGGATTTTCTGGGCTTATACATATAAACAGGGAAGTGTTTCCCATATCAAAACTGTAATCTGAACCATTAAGCAACTGTAACTGTAACTTTGAGCAACAGGGAAACAAAAACCAAAGAATGCAGACTTGTTTAAGCTTCATGAGTGGTGGGAGGCGACTCTTCAATGATACGTGTTGGGTCCCTATAATACTAGTGATTACCCCATTACTATTGTAGTTATACCCCCTATTTATATTGTTGTGCCCCTATTACCCCCATATTGTTATTTCTGTGCCCCATAAAATCCCTCTATTGTTATTTTTGTGGCTTTATATTATTATTGTTAGGTCGGCTGGATTATATTGTGACTCCTTAGACTCCTATATATAGAAAGGAGGTTTTGTCATTTGTATCATCCAAGAATTGTTCATTTATGTAATGTAAAGGAGGTTGCCCCCTCGAAGAGGCTGAATTCTAAGGCGTGGATTTATCTTTTCTATCTTTTCTTGAGCTGGTTTCATAACATTTGGTATCGAAGCTTTGGATTCTAGGGTTTCGCTGCTCCAAACAGGTCATCGTGGCATTTTCGCTATAACTTTTTTTCTGTGACGTTTCAGAAGTCGAAAAAAAACTCATTTGAGAAGAATTGGCGCTGAACCTTGGGCCCGAATTTCAGAGCTTTTCACGCGATATTTTCGGAGATATGACCTGAGGAAGTTGGCCTTTTTGCAGACTCCTGAATTACATTCAAAACAAGTGGCCTGGGGAAAATCGTCATAACTCTCTCTCTGAGGATCGGATTGAAATTTCGTAAAAAGGTACAGAAAGAGGACGGACTCTAGTTTCTTGTATGTGTGTTTCAGATTCAAAGGTGGAAACAGTGACTCGTGGCACGTCGTACAAGTTCGCTCTACTAAACCAGTCTAAAAGAAAGTCACTGTGGGAGATTTCACATAACTCTTCCTTGGAGAATCCAATTTGGCTCAGACTTGTGGCATTGGAAAGAGGACGCAGAAGGCTACTGCAGGTAGCAATTTCAGAATTGGATGATCCGAAATTACAGAGATACATCAGATTCAATATCAGGCTTCTATAAAGTGAAAAAAGGTGTGTAGTTTTTTTTTAATTTTTGTGTAAGCTTGGTTTAACGGAATTCAAAGGGCATAGTAAAACATTATTATCGGTAACTGATGCCCCGAGGAAAGAAAATGCAAACACCTAGTAAGGAACCTGAAAGCTCTAGCATGACTCATGAAGAAGAGGAAGAAATGCTACATGATATATCCAAATTACAAGAACAAGTGCAACAAATGTCACGCTCACAAAAGCTAACAGAAGCTAAGATAAGTGGCGTGGAATCTAAGATAAATGGCGTGGAATCTAAGGTAAATGGCGTGGAATCTAAGATAAAGGGCATGTAAGCTAAGATGGATGGCATGGAAGTTAAGGTGAATGGCATGGATGCTAAAATTGATGGCATGGATGATAAGATGGATGAATTGAAGAAGTTGCTACAAGAAAGGGTCACTAATGGTGAAAAGGTAGTAAAGGAAACTCATGATGAGAATAAAAGAAATGTTAATCATGATTCCATAGACTCTAATGTTGGATCGAAGACTCACCATGTTCCAAAAATCGATATGAGGAAGTTTGATGGCAAGGATCCCGCCACATGGATATTACAGATGGAGCAATTCTTCGATCTCAATAATGTGCAAAACACACAAAAGGTACGTATGGCAACTTTATATTTGGAACCAAATCAGTTTGTATGGTATCAATGGCTTTGTTCTCGTAAACAATTTATCACTTGGGCAATTTTTACGGAAGAATTGATAGCACATTATGAGGATACAAAAAGCAACACTTTTTTTAGCCAATTGATAAGTCTCAAACAAAAGGGTTCAATAATGGAGCACATTGAGGAGTTCCAAAAATTGAACATAAGGGTAAAAGATATTCCAGAGGAGCATAGGATTGATGTTTTCATAGGGTCTTTAAAGGATAATATCCAACATGATGTGCGCCTTTGGGAACCTGATTCATTAGAGAAGGCATTCAGGTTAGCAAGAAAAATGGAAAGCAAAATTATGGCAACTAGGAAGCATACTGTTCACAACTATAAAGACGGAAGTGTTGTTGTCCATAGTCTTCCACAACCTACAAGGTTGACACCACAACAATTGGAAGAAAAAAGAGCAAAAGGGCTTTGTTACAATTGTGATAGCAAATACACAAAAGGTCATAAGTGTGCTGAGAAGAAATTATTCTACATAGATTGTGAAGAGGAAGAAGAAAAGGAAAGAAAGGTCAAAAGAAGAGGATATATTCCAGGAACAAAGCCTAGATGAAGAACAAATAAATCCGACCATATCTTGTAATGCATTGGCGGGAATTACCACTCCTCAAACCATCAAGATAGAAGGACAAATCAAGAAGAAAAAGGTAATAGTGTTGATTGATTCAGGAAGCACCCACAATTTTATTCATTGTAGGGTAGCAAAAGAATTGAATTGCTTCCTATATCCAGCACCAGAGTGTCAAGTGATGATTGCAAATGGAGGAACAATAAATTGTTCTGGAAAGTGCCATAATATCAAGCTATCCATGGGAGAATATGTATTGACTAGCCCAATGCTTTCCATTCCAATGGGAGGTGCTGATGTTGTACTAGGAGTCCAATGGCTACAATCCTTGGGTACAATAGCTTTTAATTTTCAAGAACTTTTCATGAAATTTTCTGTGGAAGGAAAGGAAGTTGAATTAAGGGGTATTGCAGGGAAACCAGGAAAGATAATCAGCTCTAATGGCATGACAAAGCTTCTAAAAAAGGAGCAAAGAGGTGTAATTGCACAATTATGTTCGCTAGATGTTTCCACATTGGAATCATCTATTTCTCCAGATCTCCAAAAAGTCTTGGACAATCATTCCAAGGTATTTGAGACTCCCAAAGGTCTCCCACCTATGCGTGATCATGATCATGCTATTCATCTGATTCCAGGAAGTGTTCCTCCAAACATCAGGCCGTACAGATATCCATATGTCCAAAAAAGTGAAATTGAACGTATGGTTGCAGAAATGCTAGAGGCTGGTATAATTCAACCGAGTCAAAGTTCTTTCTCAGCTCCAGTAGTATTGGTGCACAAGAAGGATGGATCATGGCGCATGTGTCCAGATTATAGGGAGCTCAACAAGCTCACTATTAAAGATAAGTTCCCCATTCCTGTTATTGATGAATTACTGGATGAATTGCATGGATCAATTTACTTCACCAAGTTGGATCTTCGTTCGGGATATCATCAAATTAGAATGAAGATTGAAGACATTCCAAAAACAGCATTTAGAACTCATGAGGGTCATTATGAATTTTTGGTCATGCCTTTTGGCCTTACCAATGCACCTTCAACATTTCAAGGTTTGATGAATTCAATTTTCAAACCATTCCTTAGAAAATTTGTGTTAGTATTTTTTGATGATATACTAATCTACAGCAAGTCTTGGAAGGATCATGTTGAACATGTTGACAGGGTGTTACAACTATTGGAGGAGAAACAATTATATGCAAAAAGATCCAAATGTTTCTTTGGAGTCCAGGAGGTGGAATATTTGGGTCATATTGTATCTCATGAAGGAGTTAAGGTAGACCCTAGCAAAATTAAAGCCATTAAGGAATGGAAAATCCCCACATCCATAAAGCATCTGCGAGGATTTCTTGGGTTGACAGGGTATTATCGCAAGTTTGTTAAGAATTATGGGAGAATAACAGCACCTCTAACAACATTATTGAAGAAAGATTCATTTTCATGGACTTCGGAAGCAACAAAGGCCTTTGAACATCTTAAAGAGGCAATGTGCCAAGCACCGGTCTTAGCTACGCCGGACTTCACAAAAACCTTTATTGTGGAATGTGATGCTTCAGGAAATGGAATTGGTGTGTTCTAATGCAAGATGAAAGACCCATTGCTTTTGAAAGTCGTCCAATCAAGGGAAAGTTTTTAAACAAAGCTATTTATGAGAAGGAAATGTTGGCAATACTCCATGCACTTAAGAAATGGCGACCCTACCTAATGGGAAGACACTTCAAGGTAAAAACGGATCATGATAGCCTTAAATACTTTTTAGAACAAAGATTATCCTCTGAAGAGCAACAAAAGTGGGTCACAAAGATGTTGGGTTATGACTTTGAAATCATCTACAAAAAAGGGAAGCAAAATGTGGTGGCAGATGCACTCTCAAGAAAGGATGAGGATGTGGAAGCATTGTTGTGTGCATTTCTATTATCCAACCAGATTGGATAAACGAAGCAAGGGAGGAATGGAAGAATGACGAAGAAGTGTGGGCACTTATTCAAAAGCTACAACAAGATTCCAGTACTTCTGATACATTTAGCTGGCAAAATGATTCGTTATGGTACAAAGATCGCTTATACCTCTGTAAGAATTCCCAGCTAAAACAAAAGATTCTTATGGAATTGCACACTTCTCCCTTAGGAGGGCACTCAGGATTTTTAAAAACTTACCATAGGGTTAAGAAGGAATTTTTTTGGGATGGCCTTAAATCAGATATTCAAAAGTTTGTGGCGGAATGTTTGGTTTGCCAGCAAAATAAAGTTGAAACAATTAAGACACCAGGTCTATTACAACCTTTATCCATTCCAAGCCAACGTTGGGAGGAGGTTTCAATGGATTTTATCACAGGTTTACCCAAGTCTGAGGGAAAGAGTGGTGGTAGTTGACAGACTTACCAAGTATGCACACTTTTGTGCATTATCACATCCATTTAAAGCCAGTACAGTTTCTACTGCATTTATGGAAACAGTTCAAAAGCTACATGGAAACCCAAAGATTATTGTAAGTGACAGAGATCCCATTTTCACTGGAAATTTTTGGACAGAATTATTTTCTTGTCTTGGTACTCAGTTAGCTCATAGCTCATCTTATCATCCTCAATCTGATGGGAAAACTGAGATAGTAAACAAATGTTTGGAAGGATATCTTCGTTGCTTTGTATCTGATAAACAGACACAATGGGTCAAATGGTTGCCTCTAGCTGAATGGTGGTATAACACTTCCTTCCATACCGCAACAAAAATGACCCCATTTATGGCACTTTATGGGTATCAACCACCATCCATCACATCATATTTAAGAGAAAATTCTAAGGTTCAGGCAGTGGAACATCACATCGAACATCAACAACAAGTCCTCCAACTCTTAAAGGATAACCTCGTGTTGGCACAAAATAGAATGAAACAACAGGCAGATCAACATCGTAGTGAAAGAAGTTTTGATGTAGGTGATTGGGTATTCCTACGGCTACAACCATATAAGCAAATGTCCCTAAAGCAAGCTAAGAAGGATAATAAATTATCACCAAAGTATTATGGTCCGTACAAGGTGTTGGAAAAGATTGGTACTATGGCATACAAATTGGAGCTTCCTGCAGCTTCTCGATTGCACCCAGTTTTCCATGTTTCATGTTTAAAGAAGGTTATAGGTGACAAGCTCCCAATTCAAACAATATTGCCAGAACTTGACGAGGAAGGAAAAATTATATTGGAACCGGAAGCAATCACAGAAACAAGAACTCGACAGCTACGAAATCGATCAATTTCAGAGTATCTTATCAAGTGGAAGAACTTATCAGCTGAAGATTCCACATGGGAGGATGAGAATTTTATGCAGAAGTATCCAGAACTGCTCAAGCGTTGAGGACAACACTTTTTTGAAGGAGAGGGGCATGTTGGGTCCCTATAATACTAGTGATTACCCCATTACTATTGTAGTTATAACCCCTATTTATATTGTTGTGCCCCTATTACCCCCATATTGTTATTTCTGTGACCCATAGAATCCCTCTATTGTTATTTTTGTGGCTTTATATTATTATTGTTAGGTCGGCTGGATTATATTGTGACTCCTTAGACTCCTATATATAGAAAGGAGGTTTTGTCATTTGTATCATCCAAGAATTGTTCATTTATGTAATGTAAAGGAGGTTGCCCCCTCGAAGAGGCTGAATTCTAAGGCGTGGATTTATCTTTTCTATCTTTTCTTGAGCTGGTTTCATAACAATACAACACCCATAATTGTAGGGGTCATCATCCTCAAAGGGATGGCCCTCTTTGCCTGAAGAACCACCACCAGTAGGGACACTCGGACCAGCTTGAGTTTCATTTCCTGGGTAGCAGTACCACCAGGTTCCTTGTTTAGCTTGTTGTAAAACTCAGAAGTGTCGGGCGAATCTTCCGCCCTCGTCTTCATAGTCACTCTTGGAGTTGTGGCCACCAGACCAGTAGAACCCTCACAAAGCTCAATGGTGACTGAAGCTACGAAGGAGTGATTACTGAGAGTACATGGGAATTGAAAATGAGTAGTGTGAGAGTGAGAATTGTGAGAGCTTGTTGCTAAGTTATGCTTCCCTCGACCTCATCCACGACCCTCCTAGTAACGGGATAGCAATCAGAGTAGAAGCTTGAGGAGTCTGAGGTAGAGGAGGAGGGCTGGCGGATAACATGCCCATGGGAGCTTCCCCTCTTGCAGCCCATTCTTTGGTGCAATTTAGGCATGATGAAAAGAGCAGGAGGAGCTGAACATGTAACAAAACTGTGAAGGCAGGGAGACTGAAAGGGGCCTGGCTTCAGCACGCAGAGGAGCACTGAGAATGACAGAGAATGAGCGACACTTAAAATTACATGAAGGACTTTGTAAAACATGAAATCCCGGCTGTGAATCAACATTGCAATCCTGAGCACAATGATTCCCTAGTCTGGTCTGAGAGTAGGGCTCTGCGGCAACGAGGGAGCAATACATTCGCAGGGGAGGAGCATTAAGGAATTGAAGGGGTGCCATAACAGAAGAACAAGAAGGCTGGTATGGAAGGATGCGCTACCTTAACACAACATTGAAGGTATTTGTAGAGAACATAAAGGTTGGCAACACGCGAGGCCAGATGGTGGTGGTAATAAGCCACGTGCCAACCCACCAAGCCGCCTTTGTACAGAGCTCAGTACTACACACCCGCATCCAAGAGTGATAGATCTTGTTGCACCAGAAGAGTGCAGTCTTGTTTGAGTTGCGCATCATTAGAACTACTCGATGGACCAGAGAAGAATGGGAACTGCTAATTGACACCTTGATTAGCAAGTATGTCCGCTACCTTTTTGGCTAATCGCTGAATGTGCTTGAAGGTAATGCTACAGGTAGCCCTAAGCCATTCTTCAATTTGCTCCAGTATGCTTAGAAGCCGCCAGCTCGAAGCGATCTTTCCTGCTGAGGTGCTTGAGTGAATCTGAATAGCTACCTCTATTAAGATTTGAGAATCCCCTTCTACCTCTAGAGGGAGAAAATTTTCAATATCTACTATACAGATGCCCTTCCATAGGCTTTCAAGTTCGGCAGCATTGTTGGTGTCTCTTCCAAGCGAACCATGATAAATATGCATAGCAGAGCCTACAGCATTTCTGAAAATACCACCGTAACCAGCCAGCCCAGGATTGCCCTTAGCAGCACCGTCAATGTTTAGTTTATAAGTGTGGGTGGCAAGAGGAGACCAGAATTGGGGAGAATCAGAATTGATGGAGGAGCTGGGCTTGACTTGAGCTGAAAAAGTGAGGTCCAGGTCTTAGTTTTCCAGAATGAGGCATTCCTCGGGTGAAGCTGGAAAATACGAGTCTTACCAGTGTCTTAGATCTAGAGATTCTTGAAGGTTTTGTTTGAGAAGAAGCCATAGGGACTCAAGGGGAAAATTGTGATTTTTAAAGATCCTGTTATTTCTCTCCTTCCAGATGATCCAGTAGACGGAGCCCGGTAAGAAGTTCCAAAGGGAATTGAGTAGAAGACTTTGGAAAGGATGTTGTGGCTAGTTCCTGGTGGTGTTTAAAATATCTCCCACACGTCTGCCCATTCTCCTATTGCACTGTGTTGTTCTCTCCCAAACTTGTGCCGCTAATGGGCAGGTATCCAAAAGATGCGAGATGGTCTCTGTATGAAGATTGCAATTGGGACATCTGAAAGGCCCAGTAAATCCTCGCTTTTGTAGATTGTCCCAAGTGAGGATCCGATGTTTGCTTAAAAGCCAAAGGAAAGTAGAGACTTTAGGCCAGATGCTTGGTTGCGAAACCTGATCCCATAGATGATCCTTTATTATCTGTGTGGGATGATAAAGAAGCTGGTATGCTTCCTTGGTAGTGAACATACCTTTGGGTGTATATCCCCATCGCACTTTGTCCTTTTGATCAGAGAACTTAATTTTCCTCAGTTTGAGCTCTTGAGCGATCTCTTCATAAGTTTCCTCCTGCCAGGTGCCAGCTAATCTCCAGAGTTGAAAACCTTGAGGGGATTGTTGCTGCCAAAATTGGTGGACATGGATTTGATCATTGTGCTGCATAGTAGCCTGCCACTTGGGTTTGTGGAAGAGAGAGACGCGTTTGGGAAGTTGTTTCCAGGAGTCTTCCCAAAATCTTGCCATGGTACCCGAATGAATTTCCCAAAAGCTGTGCGCTTGAATAAAGGCACTATGTTGCTTGGCCGCATTCCAAATTAACGAGCCAGGGGTGGTCGTGCTGATATGGATGAGCTCCTGTAGGGGACTTCCTAGAGCATATTTTGCATGCCAGAGACGTGCCCAAGGAGAGTACGGTTTGGAGATCCAATTCCACTAGATACGGGTGCCCATGGTGTTATTGTTGTAAAGGGGATCCCTTAGACCAAGCCCACCAGCTGACTTTGGATGACAAACTTCAGTCCATTTGACAAGAGCCCATTTTCTGTTGAGGCTTGACGAACCCTAGAGGAAATTTCTTTGAATATTTATAATTTTTTTAAGAACCCATTTAGGGGCTACCAGTATGGAAAATAAGTACAGAGGCATGGCTTGGAGAACGGATTTGATTAGGATGAGCCTGCTAGCAATGTTGAGCGAGCAGTAGGTCTAGGAAGAGAGCCTAGTTTCTAAATTGTCAAGGAGGGTTCTCTAGGAAGTATGTTTGATGGCTGAGTCAAACAGGGGAGCTCCAAGATATTTTGAAGGAAGCAAAGCTATCAGGAAGCCCAAAATCCTGGCTATATCTCTCTGAGTGAGGATGGGAGTATGGAAAAAAAGAGCTGGGATTTGGAGGCATTGATGGTGGTGCGAGAAGCTTCTAAGAATAGATTGAGCAGGGACTTGAAGGCAGAGGCCTCTTGGACTGATGGATGGCCAAAAGGCATATTGTCATCAACAAACTGTTGGTGATAGATGGGGGGTTGACCATGAAGGGAAATTCCCTTTAAGGAGTGAGAAGAGATAGCAGAATGCAGAAGGCGACTGAGTCCTTCGGCCATGAGAACAAAAAGGAACGGGGAGAGAGGGTCGCCTTGATGAATACCTTGGGTGGGACAAAAAGGCGAGGAAGGAGAACCATTAAGAAGGATGGAGAAACAGGGGGAGGAGATAAGATTCATAATCCAACATGTCCAAGTAGCACTGAAGCCAAATGCTAATAACATTTGATTAATATAGGTCCAGCTTAGTTTATAGAAAGATTTAGAAAGATCCAACTTCAGAATCATACCTGGCTTTTTTAAAACCTTGAGAGAATGGATCACTTCATGTGAGAGAATGATACCATCCAGAATCTAGCGCCCTTATACATAACCTGTCTGCTCTGGCGAAATGAGGAGAGGGAGAAGAGGTTTGAGTTTGTTCGCCAAGACTTTAGATATGAGTTTGTAGATTACATTACAGAGAGCGATGGACTTGTATTTATCTGGAGTGTTGGATTCTTCCACTTTAGGTACTAGCGCTATGAAGGTCGTGTTGAGGGAAGGAAGGATCCAATGCATCGATCTCGATTCTTCCACGAGTTCCCAAACCTCTATTTTGATATGCTCCCAGAAAGCATGGAAGAAATTGGCTGTGAAGCCATCAGGTCCAGGCACTTTTCCATCCTTAAGTTGGGCCATAGCTTCCTCCACTTCCTACATAGAGATTGGCTGGAGAAGCATATTGTTATGGTCTGCCGTAATGATTTTTGGAATATGCTGCGTAATAGAATGAATAACCTAACTTCTGTAGCCCAGAGGCTCTCGAAGAATGTCCTGAAAGTACTCTCTGAATTCTTGTTCCACTTCTTCATGCTCCTCCAGATGCTCCCCTTGCCGATTGTTAATGAAGGCGATTTTATTGTGCATTCTCTTTTGAATAGTAAACCTGTGAAAAAATTTGGTATTTTTCTCCCCATCCTTAAGCCATCTAATCCTGGATTTTTGATGCCACAGGGTCTCTTCTTGTTGCCTTCGTGCTTCGATCTTGGTCAAGAGGGCTTTCTCCTGTTACGCATAGTCTTTTGTTCTTCCCTCAGTGATAATACACTGTTGCAATGTATTCATTTGCTACTCCAACACTTTCCGATGGTCAAATATGTTACCAAACTAAGAGCGGTTCCAAGATTTGAGAGCTTGTTTGAGGTATTTTAACTTTTGTTGAAACTGGAACTTCTTACCGCCTTCAAGGGGGGTGAAGGATTTCCAGGTATCGTTAACTACATATTTTAAGTTAGGATGTGAAAACCAAAATGATTCGATGCGAAAAGGTTTATTACACCTCTAAGAGCCCGGTCATGACCACTGTAGCATTATGGGCTAGTGATCAGAGCCCACTTGAGGCATAATGGAGGCATGAAAGTCCCCACCTAGATGAATGGCATTATCCGACATAAGGAATCGATCCAGCCTGGAGGCTATATGCTATGGTCCCCTTATTTTATTGGTCCATGTATACATACCATTGGAAGTCTGTAGGTCCATTAACTGATTTCTGTGGATGAAGTCTTTGAAGCCGATGCTATCTCCTCCCAGCCTCGATCTTCCTCCTGAGTTTTCCTCCAAATCTGTGATGATGTTGAAGTCACCACCACAAATCCAAAGGGGGAAGCTCCTAACAGAGTTGAGAATTGAGAGAGTGTTAAGTAGATCCAACTTTTTTTGTAAATCTTGTGGGAAATACACGTTGGAAAGATGACCATGGATATTGGTCCTGATTAGGTGGAAATTTGTCTGAATAAAGAAGTGTGAGGCATGAAAATCATGAAGGGAGAGCACTTGAGGGTTCCATATGATTGCCAGCCCTCCGGAAGCCCCTAACGCATCCACTGAGACTGAACGGCATCTCGACCAGGCTTTATTTATAATCTTTTCTAGTACAGTGCTTTTGCATTTTGTTTCCTGTAGATAGACTAATGAAGGCTTATCTTGCTGGATCATATTTTTTAACATTCTGTGTTTTGCAGGGCTGTTAATCCCTCTCACATTCCATGAGATGAGCTTCATGAGGAACAGTGGGAAGAGATTTTAAAAACTTGGTCAGCTTAGGGAATCTACCAGATTCCACCAGAATTTCTCCAATAATAATGGTCCTCTGCAGATCCGTTTTACGCCCGCGTTTCTTCATGTCTTTCAGTATTTTTTTTTTCCATTCAAGGACTGCCTGCCTAAATACCAAGGCTTTTATCATGCTGTGCTCTGGCTAAAACTACTTCAAGACGTTCGATTTTCGGGGGGGTATAGCACTGTATTCTTTCTATCGACACGCTGTTTCCAGGCTGAGAATGTCCAGACCTCCCAGATCTACACTCTCTGGTTCCTCCTCCATGTGTATCAGTATGTTCTATTCTTCCTCGTTTAGATTTTTATGGATACTGAGAGCTAGAGCTGCATTTATCTCCATGTTGGAAGTTTGAACGATTTTATCTTGATCTTTATTATTAGAGGAGGTAGAGGCGGGGATGATGGTGAGGTCAGAGGCTAAGAGAGGAGCTTAGGGTTTTGGGATAGGAGGGGGTGAAGTAGGAGGAGGACCTGAAGAAGGAGGGAAAGAAAGGTGTTCCTCCAAGTTGTTTTGAGAGGTAAGGATTTCAAAGTTGTTCAGTGTTTCAGGATTCTTACGATTATCTGGGGCGACTGGAGATTTCTTGGCATGCTTTCTTCGACTGGTAACTCTTGTGAATCCCTCAGCATCTTTGCTAGACCCAGTGATAGGGGCCTTAGACTGAAGATTCAGTGGGAAATCCCTAAAGAGGTGGCCATGTTCATGGAATTTCCTGCAGTGAAAAGGAACATGCTCGTAGTCTATAGTTTGAACCCATTCAAAATTGTCATGAAATAAACTTACCAAGTTTGTGAGTGCTTTGGCGAGATGCATGTGAACACAAATTGTGGCATAGGAGGTGTATCTTCGATGCTTAGTTTCCTCAGCGACCTTGATAAAAACCCCTAAGCCATTGCCTATGTCCTTTAAGGTTTCCTCATCCCAGTATTCCAAGGGAAGAGAGTACAATCAGATCCATACTGGAGCCCAGCTGAAATCTTCTTTGTCAGGGTTGAATCACTCTATCCAGTCATGAAGGTACAGGCCTGCAGAGTTGAAGAAGTACGGACCTCCCTCAAAGATATGGGTTTTGTCCTCCAAGCAGTTGAAGATGGTAGTGAAAAAACTTTTGGGACAAAGCTGCAGGGTAACTTGTCCTTTAAGCTTCCATTTGGAAGTGATCCATCCTTGCAAGTCCTTTTCAGTAGGCCAGAGTCCTAAGAACTTGCCTATGAGTGCATGATCCCTCATATATTGGATTTGGTCGTTGATTTGTTGACTAGGGAGATTTATTTTGGTTCTTTCTAAAGCCTTGGGGATGCATGTAGTTGAGGACGCCTTTGGCTGTGACGTTGAGGAATTCTGGTCTTTGTCCTTGTCTTTAGCAGTCGCAGAGCTTATATCAGAGTTGTCAGCGCTGTCAATGGAAGGATCGGTAGCTTGGGCAGTTAGTGGGGTAGAGTCGGGACTGGCATTAGCATCTGCACTTGCAAAGCTGTCAGAGGAGGAACTGATGAGGGGAGGGGGGGTCGTGCCCACCCCTCTGGAAGGTGTTTTCATGGAGATAGAGTCAGCAGAGAGGCGGAGTCAAGGAAACAGTGTGCGCAGAGGAGTTGGGCAGCAAGGTTTACGCAAGAACCCTAACAGTAGCATTCAATCGATCCAGAGCTTCCCTGTCTCACTGTCTTAGTTATCCAAGACATGTATTAATTAGAGGAGAGAATTTCACTTTGATGGTTTCTTCTAAAGTATCATATCCTTTAGAAACTATAAGATTTAGAGGCTTTTCTTTTTTAAGTTCCTTACTTAGACCCACTATTTCAAGTTATAAGATTTCACTTTGACTTTCCTTTTCTAGAATTCGTTTCTGCAATACTTCTTCAACTAATTTAGCTTCTTCCAGACAGACTTTTAGCTGAGTTATTCTTCAATAAGAGTATCATTTTCTTCTAGAGAGTCCATAAAAGCATTATCAAATTCATCTACACATTTTTCTTCAAATGCCATACACAATTGATATTCTTGATCATATTCAACATCCTCATTATTGGAATAACATTCACTATATTTGTGTGTATAAAAAATTCTCTTGTTATCAAACCTTCCTCTAACATTCCCTTTTGAATTCTTTTTCCCTTTCTCATGATTTTATTTATAAGGGAATGTAGCAACGTAGTGACCAACTCTTCCATAGCAAAAACATTTGAAAGGAAACTTAACTCTAAACTTGTCATTTCCTACTTGGAGTTTCTTTACGAAATTCACTTCTTCTTCATCTTATATGTAACCTATTTCCTTAAGCTCCTACTTATCCTTTCCTTTATATGTAGCCTTCAATGTTGCTTCTCTGATATCTAATGGACCCCCTTTTCTCATTTCACAAGCTATTAAGATCCCATGGAGCTGTTCAATAGTGAGGTTCATCAAATCCTGCATTTCTTCAGTGGAAAAGAATTTTGAATCGAACTTTGGGATTAGAGATCTTAGAATTTTCTCAACCACCATTGAATCTTTCATTTCATCACCAATGTTTCTCATTTAGTTAACAACCTCATCTACCCTAAGGGGAAAACTTACAATACTTTCATCACTATACATTCTGAGAGTCTCGTATTGAAATCTAAATGTTTGAACTTCAATGTTATTTACATTAGTTTGACCTTCATAGCTATGGATAATCTTGTCCCATATAAATTTTGCGGTATTAAGCTGCATAACCTTTACAAATTATGATTATGCCGAGCTTCCTAAGAGAGAATTGACTGCCTTTACATTTGTCTCATATTTTTTCTTCTTTGCATCATCTATGGGGATGGAGGATGAATATTGATAACCTCCTTCAACGATTTCCCAAACATCATCTCCGAGCGACTACAAGTATGCTCTTGTTATGACTTTCTAGAAAACCATGTTAGTTCCATTAAACATGGGTGGTCAAATAGAAGATACTCCCTCTTGATTGCTCATCTTGATGGATCTCCCTTTAAGTGATCAATATTCTTTTGAGGAACCTGTTCTTATACTAATTGTAGGGAAAATACTTGAGGGGTGAAGGGGGGCGGGGTTGAATCAGTGTTTTAAAGCCAAACTTCCAATTTTTATATTTTGAAAAATATACACTACTATTATTAAGGTAACCTATGTATGTACACTACTTTAGAGAACGAAAACTACATATATTTGGTTTAGTTATTTTTTATGTATTTCATCAAATAATTATTCTTAATTAGTGCATCAATGGATTAATTACTTTCCATTATGCAGTAAAGAACATAAAGAAATCAGACCAAATACACTTAGAACACCATTATTTTTAGGTGGAAACCCAATGTGGGACAAAACCACCACTATTGTTATCTCTGTCTTATTTCTTACGATATAAAGAAATTTATTACATTTGTATTGATGCAGTCTCTTCTCATTACGTAGGCACCCACCTGTAGAAATCTACAATATTCTTTCATTCTCCAGCACCCAGTACAAGTGACCTCCAACCCCCTGATCTCATTTATCGACTTCTACGATAAGGGAGCTCCTACCCCCTTTTTGATCTCTACAACCCTCATCTCCTTATGGACCACTTTTCAAAATATTTCAGACTAGATACACCTCTCAAACAATCATCACATAACCTATAGGCCACCTTTCATCAAATTTTCAAATTGGACCCATATCAATAATAAATCCAAACAAAATGAAGCACTCGATCTGAGGTATTGTCACACTACAAATCAACTATAATTTTGAAGTATTAAATCACAGAATGCAGATTCTAACTAGAAATAAAAAGTAACAAATTTTGTATGTGACTATACTGAATAAGACTTACGTATATATGCATTTCCTCTTTATAAGACCTGCGCACATATATTAAAATATTGATTACTGAATCATCAATCACTAAATCATCTATAGATCATTTATCAGTCACATATTTCTTGAACCAAAAATAGATTACTCAATCAAACAGATATCACCATATTGTAGCATCATCACGAATCAACATTCATATCGAACACAACCTAACCAATACTGTCCAACGCAAACTATCATGATACAAACATCATTGACAAACAATATAAAACAGAACAAAAATGATCAATTATCATCAACAATTCATACTACAAGACCCTGGAATGTATACGTGATTTCCTTGCAGCTGATATGTGTATGTACGCACTTATAATTAACAACACCCACATACATATCTACACAAACTGAAAAATTATTTCGCAGAAAATATGCGCGGCCCTATAGAGATGGATCTTGATATGTACAGGAATATTTCCAAACACACCTATGTAAGAATCTAGAAAGATTTCGCTGCAAGCATAGTTTTAGTTTCCCTAACCTTTATTGTCAATACTACATACTTTTTAATACATCATTTAGATGACAATATAACATATTCACTAATATTAGCTACTTGGACATTTACAACAAGTAAACAAATCAAGCATATATCTCAAAATCTTTAAGGTCTTTTAAATCTGAGTCTTCTCCTTTCTCTTTGTTGCACACCTCTTTCAGATCAAATCATTCATAGACAACCCAATACTTGCACACCCAACACCTTGATCTCCATCTCTTTATATAGTATTTTCCTTAGCCAATACCTTAGGTAAATACCTTGGTTATGTCACAAGTATTCTTTGATGGGATCAAATATCCATTGTCGTTCCAAATACTATGGGCCAATATCATGGTAATAACCCTTGGTATCCAAAATACCATGGTGCGATTATATACGTGACTTTTACTTATAGGACCCACGTATGTACGCAACCTTTCTACTCAGGATCTGTGCATGCTTTCTCAAAACTTTGCTTTTATCATCCATTTATATTTGAATTGTTATTCCTTTGTCCCATAACCTCCAAACTATGTAATCATCCTATTATTATAATTTTGACATCATTATCAAGTGGGTTTCCATCAAGGACAATACATTAGCCATAATTCCAACACCCTCTATATCCTGTAGCACATTATAGGCTAGTTCCTATAGTTCATAGTTCCTAAACATGATATATATTTTTTTTTTGAATTATTTAATTAAATAAATTATTATGGTAACAACGTGTTGATATGAATTTACGTTACAACAAACTTCATGTGCCATTTATACCCACACCCTGTATCTACCGACCCACTTTTAATGCAATTCTATGTTTTAACCTTTTGATGTTGCTTTACTTTTAATATGAAATGCAACACCACTCCTAGCATTAACTTTTCAATTATGTCGCTTGCATAAAGTTGCAATGGAAATTAAATTATGTTTAACAAATTGCATGAGTTAATATTTTTCTTTGTGGTACATTGCAACAAATTATATTACTTAAAAAAAGATTACATATCAATGACATCCAAAGTCAACTTGTTCTCAGAACAAGAATCAAGTTAATTGATCTCTTTATGACTATCTAGAAAGTTACGGTCCTCATAACTATCATGAGCCAATTTTCAAGCACCAAGGAAACAAAACAAAAGAAGATACGACAATTGAACCCAACACCCAAAGGAAACTATGGAAAAACAATTCCACCAGAATCTTTAAAAACCTTACAACCAACATTCCAAAATAACAACATAACCAAAATATAGTTCCAAATGGAACACAGAGAGTTCATATAACTCTCATCACACTGACTGTGGACATAAACTTTCCAATAAGGAGAGGTCAAAAAAAGATACCGCTTGAAAAAAACATGGTAAAGGAAAGTCCCAACCGAAAGGTCAATAGGGAGTCATGAGGGCAAAGGAAATCAACAGACTTTATTATGGAATCAATCAAAAGACTAGTGATATGTAAGTCCATGCACTCATTAAAATAACTGTAAAAATATGGATTCATCACATACAACCAACTATTACCACATAAACCAATTATAGAGAGAAATAAAACCATTTACATCACTAAAACAAACTTTTCCATCAAAAACAAAAATTGTAAAACCACATTCTTCATTCTTGACAAGAGGAGATGATGGTACAATTGTGACTACTGCTATTTATTGGATAGAAGAATCCCCAATAGGGTCCTTCATATCCCCCTAGGATGAATTTGACACCATGAAACTCTCCAAATAACTCAAGTGAGAATCTGAAATGTTGTTAAGACTAAACCCACAATTATGTAACATGGGCTTGATGTCTTCTAGTCCAAAAAATACATTGTAATTTTCAAATTGTATATCCTTTAAAATTAAATGAAGAAAAGTATCAATTTGTTGATGTAGGGAGAGAAGATACAGGGAATTGAGTCTTCTCTTCTAAAATTGACTAGGTTTCGAACCCATTTCAAACCATATCCAACAATTTCTGAAGTAGAGAATATGGGCGATTCATGGAATCTGAGACTCCAAACCTAGGATTTATTTTGAACTTCAAGGGGGATATAGTAAAAAAATGTTTATATTGTGTTAAAGGTGAATGTATGAGACCATTTGACACCAACATTAGCCACACCACCTTGTCGGATCACCATTTTTTAAGGAGGAACCATAATGGAAGCAACAAGAGAATAGTGGAAGCAACCAGTAAAAGAACCATGTCCAAAATAGCAAGCAAATAGATGAACCACCACCCCTTTGAAACTTGACCGAAATTCCACCAGGTCGTCCCCCAACCTCCAAACCGAAGGATTGAATTCAAGGAGGTTTTCTAATTTAGTACTTAGTAAGTACATGAGACACCACAACTTTCAAAACATCCTGGTCATGTCCAAGAATCACACCTGAATAGGGCAGGGAATTGAACGGGTGACTTATGCAGACTCACAATACCATTTATGAAAATTTGAGCCACCTCATTAGCTGAATTGGTGGATTTGACTACTACAAAATGAGCCATTTTTTTGATCTTGTCAATGACCACCATAATTGCATCATGTTGTTTAGAGGTTCTTGGAAAATGAGTAATGAAATCCATGGAGATAACTTTCCACTTCCATTCTCGAATAGGAGTGGGACACAATAAACTTTGTGTTTACATTCAACCTTCACTAACTGGTACTCCATGCACTTAGCAATGAAATCACCTACTTCTTTTTTCAAGTTAGTCTAATAGTAAAAACAATTGATGGTTTTGAGGGTCTTTTAGTATCTTGGATGGTCAAAATGTGGTTTAGCATGGAACTTTCTCATTATGAGTCTCTTCAAATCATTACTATTTGGCACATAGATGCTATTATTGAATCTAACTAGACCATAATCTATGAGATGATATTCCTCATCCTTTCCATTCTCACCATCTTGTTGTAGATCTTCCTTTATCCTCTAATACTTCTCATCATGATTAACTACATGTTTAACCCATTCTCCTAGGTCCAATCCATAAGAACTTATGGTTGTCACATGATTTAATTGAATCCTTCTATGGAGTGTTGTAGGGAAAAGTATCCGACTCGGATGACCCTATCCCACTCTAAGGGTGACAGTTCCTTAGCAACAACTGTAAAACAAACTACTGAAGGTTTACTTCTTTATGAAAGCAAAAGAGAATGGAGGAAGCACTAACCATTGCCTTGCGCTTAATGTCGAATCCAAACTCTCCTCTTTGGCCGCTTTCTCCTAGCTCTTTGTCCTTCTGCTCGCCCAGCTACAATGAGATCCTGCAAAACAACAAAGAAGGAAACTACAAGAGGCGTGCAATCATAACTGGTTCATGGATTAGTGTAAACCAAACATGAAATCATCACAATATATAATTGAAACAAGAGCACATAGAAGAACCTCAATAGCTTTTATTAATGAAGAAATAAAGGTTCTGAGAGGATTACAACCATTGCAGGCTCCAACCCAGCAACACCTCCCAGCAGAAAGAATTACTCTTCTTCACCTCTCTCAAACAATCACCCAATAACTCAAGAATGAAACCAACAGCATATCATTACTTTGCACCAAATTCCAGCCTCCTGAGCTCATAGGAGAGAGCTCAATATATAGATGAATTGAGAAAGGATGAGTCAGCTTGCAACTGATGTGTAGCTGCCTTGTGTCCTCTCTCTCTTCAGTTAATCTTTAGTTGATCTTCAGTTCTTGAGTCCACTTGGTGAACCTTGCTTCCACTTGGAGAAAAAAAGCCTCTGACTCATCACAAGGTGAAATACCTGATCCAAGTGTCATTTTTGGAAGATTCCAAAGCAATGACTCACTGTGCCACATGTCCAAACTCGCCCAACGCAGGTGGGCTTTGTTCTACCTGCTTTGCAACGCAGGTACACCATGGAGCAGTTGTGTTTCAGCGCAAAAGCCTAGTGGAGCACCTGCTTTGATTTCAGGATTGCTTGTTTTTGAGTGTTTTTAGGTGGAGAACTGATCTGAGAGCTGTTGGTTTGCTGACCTTGTTCCTCTAGGGGTAGGAACATCATGTTTAGGGAACTTTGGATCCCTTGGATTATTGACAATTCATGCTTGTTGCTGTAAGGCACAAAATTGTCTATAACAGATGCCCCCTAAAGTATGAGGTCGTTTATCGGGTGAAATGCTTTATTGAGAGGATCCGAAGTTCATTCAATCTGCTGAGAAGTGTCCTGTAATAAGATACAATACAATACATTATTTTTCATTCATTTTTCATGATCTAGCTGAGGCGGGCATTCCCATGCTCAGCTTTATGAATACATTTTGGTACATAGAACAGACGATCGTCTGATTGTAGACTGATAATTCTCTGCCGAATTTATCATCCTTTGAAAAGGATGATCATCTGCTGTAATGATGTACATATCAAATGTCTTTATGTCCTGAATATATATCGCAGCCCGGATGGATGAAACTAGATCCGGGGTCTTCAATCTCTTCCGATCTTCACTCGATGTACAAGTCGATCCATGTGAGAATTTCTTGAAGTCGAACATGGAAAGACGTCGCTTGATTACCGGTCAATGATGTAAACCGTTAACAAGCGCGAGAGGAATCATCGATAAGGATGATGACCCTCAAGGTACGGCAGTACAATCTACATGGTGGGAATAAAGGACTTGGCGTCGACCACCATGCAAAATCTTCTGGTCGAAGGTCATTGATGTATACCTGTCGCCGGAAGTGAGAAACTTGCCATTGAGGCATGCAAGCTTCAAAGTACTGAGGGGGGTGTTCCTAGATCAACTCCTTGGATAATGAGCTGATGTCGACAAGGAGCGATCCGTCAAAGGAGGGCCTTAATGAATCCCACATCAGTGACACGGAACGGAGCTAGCGATTATGATGAGGTGAAAACAAACTGTGATGTATGATTCAGGGTGGCGGTCATGAAGTGGATGAAGGATAATGTATGGCAGTGGGTGGAACACGGTTGACTCTTTACAGAACCACATCTCTTGAACATATAACGACACTGATGTGATGGATTGGTAGCATTACCCCAATTGTGGATGGTGTGGCGAGGACCATGGTTCTGCGACCGGTGAATGAAACAACCCAACCCGATGCGGTACGGAGGACAAAGTGTCATGTTCAAGAGCGACTTGCTACCATTAATGCTGTGAGGTTCTCCCAATTTTTCCCCAGTCATTGCTGACCAGTACCTCTTTATTTTTGTCAAGCTTGAGGAGGATAACATATGCTTGTTCTATAACCTGCCCTTTAGGCAAGCCCATCGCTATGTTTTAACGAGCCTAGCGATAGGGAAACTCGTTCTCGTCTAAAGACAAGTTTGTCGCTATTTAATCATTTTAACGAGTCTAACGACAAGGAAAACTCGGTCCTTTTCATTTTTAGAGAGTCTGAAAAGGTACGAAAAGTTAACTCCAAAATTCCTTTTTCGTCTTCTAATCCCTTAAGTCCGAAAAAGTATAAAACAATACAGAAGGGATGAATTTTCGGTTGCTTTAACGAGCCGAACAAAACAAGCGCTCGATCTTTTTGTGCAATAATCCCTCAGGTCCAAAAAGATTAAAATCTAGAGGAGGGATAGCTTTCCGGTCGCTTTAACGAGCTGGAAGGCCAAAACTCGGCAAACTTTTCATATTTTACGAGTCAGTGAAAAGAGCTCAAAGAAGACTCGTCTTTTGAGGAACGAGTGATGAACAGGGATAGCAGCAGATTCTAGGTACAGGTTGGAATTCTCCAATCACGGCAGTGTCACAAGGATGGCTAAGTGAAATCACTCTTCGCAGCTATTCCTCAAAATGGGTAAACAAACATATGGAGGTGAACGATTGGCCAAATGAATGGATGGAGGTGATGGCATATAAACACGACCAAGGGCTTTTAATATGGCTTTCAAAGGTTACATTTCTCGAGGTTGTTTACCGGTTCATTTTTTCTGGATGAGCTTGAACTGCTAGGGAAAGATTGCTCACAATTTATGTTTATTTTTTAACGAGCATGAACTCTACACAAAAACTGCTCGATTCTTGCGTTTATTTTTTAACGAGCATGAACATTGCTAAAAATGCTCGATTATACCAGTCTTAATACAAGGAATGCCTTAGGTGAGATAATCTTATTTAAAGAGCGATACCTCACTAATTACTCCAATTTGGCAGGTTTTAACTTTTGCCCTTCATCCTTTCTTTATGCAAGCTGGAAACGGCTAATCCTACGAGTTTAACGGGTTAGACCTACAGGTTTAAAGGGAGGACCTAAAAATTTAAAAAATAAATAGTCGTCCCGTGCTTGCACTCCAAAAGGTTTGCATGCCCCCAGGTATAAAGTATAATTTCGAGATTCTGCCATCTCTTACTTATTATCCGAAAAATGGTTTTGTTTGCTGCCACAAACTAAACTCTCTTTTCGGCGATGTCTATCATTAGGTTGCTAAGGATGGTGACTACTTGTCGCAGCAATTTCATCTCTTTCTTTGAAGACTGCCCCTACTTATCCTTCAAAACAGCTTGTTTTAATGGGTGAGGCTTGACATTCAAAGATGGTGGCTTCTTGCTGCCGCAAATAGACCCCCTCCTTAGGAGAGCCCACTTCTTTAGACAAAGGGAGCGATTCTTCCACTCACATAACTTTGCCAAAATAATTTTATCCTAGAACAACCCTCTCTTCCTCTGCCGGACGGGGTACGGGCTAGTCCATCCTTCTGCGGAAATTAACTTTATACCTAAGGTTTTCTCTGCCCGAGGCAGGCCAGGGTGCATGCCCCCTGGGTCCCAGTTCTTTTCTTTCCGAATTACTCGCATTCATCGGGAAGTAGAACCGGAGGCGGTGGCATTCCTTGAGTGAATAAACCGTTAAGGGATGGTATTTGACTATTTGCAATGCGTGATCCTGGAAATGAAAGTTGGTCTACGAGCTGGACCATTCTTCCTTCGTGCGGAAAACACATGACTCTAAAGAGCGAGGACACTATTGCCTCCATGCAGTATATATAGTCTCGTCCAAGGAGTAAGTTATATGCCAAGGGTCCCTGGACGACCATGATGTTCATGCGAACTGTCTTCCCTTTCAATGTAACTAGAACATTGGGGAGAATCCCTAACGGATGACTGGTTCCTTTATCAAAACCTGATAGATTTCTCATCTCAGGTAAAAGCGCCGGGCAACCCAGTGCTTTCCAAACAACAGAGGAAAGGATACTCACAGATGCCCCTTCATCAATGATAGTTCCAGCCATCACCATTCTGTAGATTTGGACTATGATTCTGAATGGGATATTGGCTGGTAACCGGGGTCTGCCTAGTTGATTCCAATCGAAGGATACAACTAGGTTGCTTGGTGGTGGGACCGAATATACGGCCGGATACGACTCTGACGATGTTCCTTCCTGCGATAAAGGAATGGGCACACTGCCCTGATGCTCATCAGAGTCTGTGTTGATGAAAAGGATATGGACAATGTCATCCTTATCTTCTTCAGTGAGGGTGTCATTTGAAGATGCGTCTTCAATGACGGAGTCATTGGATGATGAAACCTCTAAAGGAAGAACCGGGTCAACTGCTGTTTCGACCTTTAGACTTTCGTCTGGTCTGGATTCAGTAGGTTCATTCTCAATGACCGACACTTCAGCTGACCATTTGAGCGGGTCAGCTGGATTTTCAACTATCGAGGGATTAGGGGCGAGTTTTTGGTATCCAGGAGGAAGTCGTAACGGTGAAACCGGACGATCTTCTAAAACTCTCTTTGCCTCATCTAAGAATGGACATCGGTGGATGGCATGCTCGCCTTCACACAATATACAGGGTGATCTTGGTCTCCCTCTTCGTCCTTCACTCTCGTTAGTTGACGGACTGCAATCAACATGACTGCCAGAGGTTGATGCTACCGTATTGTGCAACCTTGGGGACCAGTCCCTTAGTATCCGGGGAATACAAGGACAATCACGATGGAAGTGGGCCCCTTCGCAAATGACACATGGCGATTTAGGCCCGGTCGGTGCAGTGTGTGGGTTTTTGTCAGCTGTCTTTTGCTTGCCCCCAGCCGCCTCCGCCATAGGCCCCTTCTGCTTCTTTTCTCTCTTCTTCCTTTCCTTCTTCTCCATGGGAGGCTGACTTTTGCCAGCTCTACCTTGCGAAGATGAAGGATCAGAGGAAGTATTGTAAGAAGTGGAAGGCTGGTGGGTAGTTTTAGACTGGTCTGACTGTTGATTCGACTGCTCAGGATTAGTGGCGATCTGGACTACATTAGTTGAAAAGAGCCATACAGGTAGGCCGATTGTCAATCCTGGAAGTGACAATGTTGCCATATGAGGCGCACCAACATCTCCCCAAGAGGAGAAGGGATTTGGACTTCCGCCAAGGTTGCCTCCTTGGTTGGTGGGCTCCATACTTTCCAACTGAAAGATCAACGTGGGAATAACAGGTGATTATGTTCCGCTTAAAATAAATTTTATTAACGACGCTTTTAGACACAAACTTGCTTTTTCATGTTTTAAGAGTCGAGAAAAAGCTAAAGATGACTCTAGTCGCCTTCGATGTTTTAACGAGCCCGAAGTGACAAATTCTCGGATGGACATTTTCAGTTATAGAGTTTGAAAAAGGCCAAAAGAAACTGCTCTGGAGTTCTAGGCAGAGGGTGTGCCAAACTTTTCGCGAAACCACAGAATACGTTTTACGGTACGGGTGGTCGATCTTCGTGAATGCTGTGTTCACTGCATCGCGATCAGTAGGGCGGTCGACACGGCTTCCTATGGATAAAGGATAATTGCCTATAGGGGTCTCCCAATATATACGCGACGGTACGTGGGAGCACAAGTCCGTATTAGTGCCACCGACTCTCAGGAGGAATCACCCACCTTCGTAGAGATCGACAGTCACTATGTTTAACGACGCTGGAACACGTCTCTACCTAGACCTCTATGTGTTTGCATTATGTTACAAAGTGTTGTTATGTAAATTGGATTTATTTTAACGTTGATCTTGCTTATCAGTTTGCCTTTAAGGATCACCACGAGATGTATATAACAAATTCCTGAATGCAGTCTAAGATGAGAAGCAAACTTTTCAATCTTTCAACTTTGAAAACCTTAACTACTGAGGGAAAAGAAAGGCAAATCTTTTCACACAGATCATAGAGCACACACTAAAATGCAAATTTTTCTTAAATCGTCAAGCACACAGTCAAATGCAAAATGCACAATGCATGTATTTTCTTTTCCCTTTCTTAATGTGGATGGATACAAAAAGAAAGTGGTTATATAACTTTGATTTGGATTTAAAGCGAAAGTAAACAAGTTTGTCCAAAATCAAAAGACACCTTAAGATTCACTTGCTTAATCACTAGAAATACATGAAATCAAACCATACTAATGAAAGTAAAATGACTAATCAGCTATGGACAACAAACAGGCTAACTCTTTAGACCAGCAAAATGCCTAACACAGGTTCAGATCTAAGAGGCCAAAAGCATGACTAGTTTACTTTTCGTTATGGGAAATTGTAAATGAATAAGAAATACAAAGAACAAGTACAATTTCGTTATATAACAGAGGCGGAATGATGGCAAGTAATATTGGTTTCAAAACAGGCACAAGACTGACACCTAGCAGCAAAACTAAGTGAAAACAGGCAAGAGAAAGGAGGAAACCCCAAATGCACTAAGCAAATTTGGGCCAACGCAGGCTCTGCACAGCCAAACTGGCTCTCAGCGCAGGTGGTCCCTTCGGGACCTGCGTTGCAAAGCAGGTAGCCTGTGTACTACCTGCTTTGGAAAACGAGAATTGCGTTTTCACAGTTTCCGGGTCATAATTTTCTCAAAAATGCACGGTTTTTGCTCAAATCAGAAGCAATCAGTCAAGCACACTTAAAGGGATGATTTAGAAGGTGCAAAGCTATCACTAAGAGCTTACAAGGATCCTTGTAGATCAGCTATTCAAATCATGAATTTGCTCAGAAAATGAGCAAGAGTAGCTGCCCTCTACTTCGCTTTTGATATAGTCAAAAGCTTTTCGATTTGGTACTCTTTCGTTCAGGAAATGAATAGCAAAATACTACAAGCACAATCAAATGGATACGATCCCCAGTGGAGTCGCCAGTTTTTTGTAGGGAAAAGTATCCGACTCGGATGACCCTATCCCACTCTAAGGGTGACAGTTCCTTAGCAACAACTGTAAAACAAACTACTGAAGGTTTACTTCTTTATGAAAGCAAAAGAGAATGGAGGAAGCACTAACCGTTGCCTTGCGCTTAATGTCGAATCCAAACTCTCCTCTTTGGCCGCTTGCTCCTAGCTCTTTGTCCTTCTGCTCGCCCAGCTACAATGAGATCCTGCAAAACAACAAAGAAGGAAACTACAAGAGGCATGCAATCATAACTGGTTCATGGATTAGTGTAAACCAAACATGCAATCATCACAATATATAATTGAAACAGGAGCACATAGAAGAACCTCAATAGCTTTTATTAATGAAGAAATAAAGGTTCTGAGAGGATTACAACCATTGCAGGCTCCAACCCAGCAACACCTCCCAGCAAAAAGAATTACTCTTCTTCACCTCTCTCAAACAATCACCCAATAACTCAAGAATGAAACCAACAGCATATCATTACTTTGCACCAAATTCCAGCCTCCTGAGCTCATAGGAGAGAGCTCAATATATAGATGAATTGAGAAAGGATGAGTCAGCTTGCAACTGATGTGTAGCTGCCTTGTGTCCTCTCTCTCTTCAGTTAATCTTTAGTTGATCTTCAGTTCTTGAGTCCACTTGGTGAACCTTGCTTCCACTTGGAGAAACAAAGCCTCTGACTCATCACAAGGCGAAATACCTGATCCAAGTGTCATTTTTGGAAGATTCCAAAGAAATGACTCACTGTGCCACATGTCCAAACTCGCCCAACGCAGGTGGGCTTTGTTCTACCTGCTTTGCAACGCAGGTACACCATGGAGCAGTTGTGTTTCAGCGCAGAAGCCTAGTGGAGCACCTGCTTTGATTTCAGGATTGCTTGTTTTTGAGTGTTTTCAGGTGGAGAACTGATCTGAGAGCTGTTGGTTTGCTGACCTTGTTCCTCTAGGGGTAGGAACATCATGTTTAGGGAACTTTGGATCCCTTGGATTATTGACAATTCATGCTTGTTGTTGTAAGGCACAAAATTGTCTATAACATGGAGTGCATCCACAACCCTATTTTCTTTTCCCTTGATGTACTTGGTTTCAAAATCGTACTCACTAACTATGGACAACCATCTAGATTTATTGCATTCAACTTAGGATGATCAAAACAATATTTTATTCCCCATGATCAGTCATGAGCTAAATCTTCCACCAAGGAGGTAGTGCCTCCACATTTTCAATGCATGAATGGTGGTAGCTAGCTCCGAATCATGAGTTACATTTCATTTATCTTCCATGAATCATAGCAAGCTACCCTCCCTTCCTGCATCAAGACTCCACCGAACCCCTCCTTGCAAGTACCTATACAAACCAAAAAATCTTTCTCTGGATCTGTAATACTTAACACTAGTGCATTAGTGAGTAGCTACTTCAATTGTTCAAAGCTTATTACAAACTCAATTATCCACTCAAATTTCTTTCATTTTCTCTGCAATGAAGTGAATGGATGACCTATCTTGGAGAGATTTTTTATGAACCTTCTGTAATAACCTACCAACCCCATGAATGATCTAATCACATTCACATTTTTTAGTGTTTTCCTCTCCATTATGGCCTTGATATTTTCTGGATCAACTGTTATCCCCACCCTAGAGATGATGTGTCCCAAATAATGTATTTATGATTGGGAGAAATAACACTTGCTAATATTTTCATAAAGCTTGTGTTCCCTTAGAAACTATAGTACTATATAGCTAGGTGTTTTTCATGTTCTTATTTAGTATTAGAATATACTAGAACATCATCAATGAATACAATCAGAGATTTGTCCAAGTAAGGATGAAAAACACTTTTCATTAAACACATGAAGGTGGCAGGGGCATTAGTAAGCCAAAAGGGTACCACTACGAACTCGTAATGGCCATACCTCACTCGAAAGGTTTTCTTTTGGATATCTTCCTCCTTGATGCACACTTGATGATACCTTGTGCTCAAATCAATCTTGGAGAAAATTGTTGCTCCTCTTAGTTGGTCAAATAAGTCATCAATTTGTGGCAACGAACATTGGTTCTTGATGGTCACTTTATTTAATCGCCTACAATGAATGCATAGTCGCATCGTTTTTCTTCACAAACAGAAATAGAGATCCCGATGGAGACACACTTGGCCTTATATATCTCTTATCCAGCTACTCTTTAAGATATAGTTTTAATTCTATTAACTGAGGAGTACTCATCTCATATGGTTCCTTGGATACAAGTGCTACTCTAGGAATTAACTCAATAGAGAAGTCTACCTCTTTTTGAGGAGGTCATCCAAGAACATATGTCAGGAAAACATCTTTACACTACTACAAAGCAGGATATATTGTTGAGAGATTAATGGTCATTAAGGAATAACGATGTCTCCTTGTTTGTTATAGACATTTTTGTGCCCTACAACTCCAAGCATGAAATTTCCATAAACTAAGGGCTCCTAAGTCCCTAAAAGTGTTGTTCTAACCCCTAAAGGAACAAGGTCAACAGATTACAGCTTCTCCCAGAAGTTCTCCACCAGAAACTGCTCAGAATTGGTCAAAACTGGATCATTTCAGCTGCTCCACTGGCTAAGTGCGTTGCATTGCACCTAAATACACTATGAGGGTGCGTTGCATTTCAAAACTCCCTTTTGTAGGGTGCGATGGGCGAGAAATGACAAATGGCAGTGTCATTCCGCGAGGTGGAGAGGCAAAGGAAGCTTCCAGAAACTTCTCCTGTGACACTTGCCTCACTGAATTCGACCAAGGATGAGTAAGAGGCCCTCAGTCTCCAAGTGGAAGCAAGAACTGACAGAGAGAAGACACTAATCAAATCACAAGCTGACTCATCCTCCTTACAGATATCTATATATGGATCCCTCATCCCAGAGATCCAGAGGCTGGAATTTTGCATATTGTAAGGAATTGTTGTTGGTTTCTAGAGACAAACATCAGATTGTTGGGTGATTTATGCTTTGTTTGAGGTGAAGAGGGGCTTCTTTGCTAGGAGGTTGATTCTGGGTCAGAACCACTAGTTGTAACTCCTCCTGGATCTTTTCTTGTTTATCAATAAAAACTATTTGAGTTCTCCTCCATGCTTTTGTATCATTGATGCTTGTTACATTTGTATGGTTAACTTAAATCTGATCCTAAGTTGTTTATGAATATAGATCCATGTCTTTGTATAGTGCTCTTCTTCTATGATCTTAAAGGTACTTTGTGAAGATGGGCATGCAAGGGAGCAGGTAGCTGGAGACTATCAAAGAAGAGAGGGATTGGATCAAAGGATTAGCGCAAGACACAGGTTGGTTCTTTCTATTCCTCTCTATCTATAATTCATAAAGGAAATACAAAAGTAGTTTTTCTCTGTTTGTTTCTAAGGCAGCTGTCACACCTTAGTGGGATAGAGCAGTTCTGAATAGACAAATTTCCCTGTAACAAAATTACGACTCCACTGGGGAATGTCTAATTAGTTTGTTTGTGTATCATTCTTTGTTGTTGTTTTCATAAACTTATAAGTAGCTTTCGAACTGCATTTGCCATAACAAATGCAAAGTAGATAACTGCTGCTTCAATCCATTCACTGGATCTGTTTATGATTTAAACAGCTGATTCACAAACTATCTGATTACCCTTGTGATAGCTCTTAGATCCTCCTTATATCTACCCCTGATTGTTGCATTAATGATTGCTTTTACTCGACCAAAAACCAAGGACTGAACTGCAAACTGTGACCCGGAACTTGGACATAGTCTTGTTTCTGGCCCAGCGTAGGTACTGTTCAGAGATCCTGAATTTCAGCGCACTTCCCGAAGGGGCAACCTGCGCTGCATTTTAGATTCTCTGTGTTACAGGTGCATTGATCAGACTAGCTCTGTGCAGCTGTGGTTCCTGTGCTTCATTCTTTCTAGTTCTATCCCTGAATTTTACTGCCTGTGATCAGTATATGTCTGTTTGAAACCTCTTTTCTTTGTTTTTATTTCGCCTCCTTTGTACAAAAGAACTGTAGATGTTTTTGTGTGTTTGTCAAGTCGTTTACAGTTTTCCATTGCAAAAGTAGAATAGTCGTACTGTCGTCCTTTGATTTGAATCTGTCGCAAGTGTCGATTTCGATCATAGGAGAAAGTTTGATTGCTGTTGATAGTCGATTATACTGTTACTATTTCCTTTGGTCTAAATTTGTAATTTTCTAGTGTCAAGAACGAGTGTTCATTTCAAAATCGTAAGGTGTCGTAATCATCTCTGTTTTTTGATTTCGAAAAAGAGCTTGTTTATATTTGTCGCTTGAAAAGAAATTCAGATTTGTACATCAAATTTCTTTTTAGCATCAATACTAAGAAAGTCGAAAACAAATACATGCATGTGCATTTGCATATAGACAGTGTATTTGGCTTGATTTAGGAAAGTGCATTTACAGTGTGCTCTTTGCTCTTTGTGAAAAGATTCTGTCTTTCTTTTCCCCTAGTAGCTAGGATTTTCATTGCACAAAAGAGATAAAAGTTTGTTTATCATCTTTATATTGCATTTTAGGAATTACATCTACATCTCGTGGTGAACCCGACAGGCAAACTTCATAAACAAGATCAACTTAAAATAAATTCAATGAATCTAACAACGCTTTGGAACTTAACGCACAACATTTAGAGGTCTAGGCTAGAGACGTATTTCGGCGTCGTAAAGCCTGGTAACTATTGTCCTCACTGATGGTTGGGTGATTCCTCCACTTTGAGACGATAAGTGTCAGTACGAACTTGTGCTCCCACGTACCGTCGAGTATATTTTGGGAGACCCCTATAGGCTTAATTCCTTTATCCTTAGGAAGCCGTGTCTGCCGCCCTATCGATCACAATGCACTAAACACAGCATTCGGGAAGATTGACTGTCGTATCGTAAAAAGTATTCTGCAGTTTTGCGATTGGTTTGGTACTCCCTCTACTTAGATCTCCAGAGTAGTACCTTTCGTTCCTTTTCAGACTCCTTAACGGAAAAGTTCCATCTGAGCACTTGTCACTTCAAGCTCATTAAAAATCGAAGGCGACTAGAGTCATCTTTTGTTTTTTCTCGACTCTTAAAAGCTGAAAAAACAAGTTGTGTCAAAGCGTCTAAAATTCATTTAATTCGGAAACATACTTCCCCTTTATTTTAGTTGATCGAGTAATCCGCAATTGTGGAAGAAATTCAATTGAAACCCCATCATTCGCGGAGGCTTACGAGTCAACCCTCTTTGTCTCCGGAATCGAAACCAGTACGGACAAAGCGAACTCGTTTAACCGGTTCCAAATCTCTTATTAAAGTTAGAACAAGTGTTCCAACGACATCAGAGACTCCGGTTACTCCAAACATTTCCGGAATCCCTGCCTCTACAGAAGAAGTTCAGCAGCCACAGAAGGACAGTGATACTAATCCTAGTCTGAGAGTAAACACTTCTGTTACCGAACTAGTTCCATCTATAGCCGGTTCGGAGAGTCTTACTCTTCAAACATCTGTCGCTGCCGATTTCACACCTTCTTCGGTACCAGAAATATTTTACGGACCTGACGGTCTTCCCCTTCCACCTGGTCTGATTGCCATGGAAGAAATTGTAGAAGATCCTCAAACAAGTACTCCAACGCAATTTGGAGTCGGGATTACTCTATATCCTTCTTCGTCGGAAGTTAGTCTACCACCAGTGGAAGCTCCTGTAGAATCGCTAGGTAATCTTTTGGATAGACTACAAATTTCTAAACAACCGTCAACATCTAGGACTGTGTCGTCTGACACAGTGACGACAGAACTCCCTGCTATCACTCCAACGATGTTCGCCGGTATACCATCTGTCCCGACTAGCTCTCAGCCGCTAGAAGGGGCCCACTCAGGGGCTATTTCAACAGTATGGTATGTTCCTGTTTGTTCATCCAGAATAATATCCGGAAACTCTTATGTTGAGTCTCAACAAATTGATGCATTTAGAAGTCAATTTGCGCAGTCTGGGCCCCAAGGGCAAAAAATTCCCTTGAGTTTTGGATTACCACCGTATGGGGGGCAGTATGCCCTTTCATTATCCCCCCCGGGAGGATATCCGTACGTGAGTTCACAACAACATTTAGGTTATACTGGAATTACCTCAAACGGTTGGGTACTTATACTACCTCAACAACCAAGAGTTGTATATTCGATGCAACAATGCTTACCTATGTCAAACATACCGACTACGCCAGCTATTGTGACAGTGTCGCAAGTTCAAACGTTGCCTGTCGTATGCCAACCTCAGGTTTCTCAGGTTGTAATGCAACAGCCCCTTGACCCTGCGACTCAACCACAATCACCGACTAGTGGAACGACACAGGTTCAAATGGGTACAATTACCCCTCATCTTGGTCAAACTGTTAGTATCGGGCAACAACACGTTGCTTCACAACCATGGCTGGTGCAATACCAACAACCGCAATTCCAACAAGTATACCAAGGTTCTGAGCAACAAATATTTGCTAACAGTGGACAGCCGTACATTCAAAACGGTCAAAGTCAACCATTTTACAATGGTCAGGTCCACCAACCTTACCAAACATACCAGCATCAAATGAATTATGCCGGTATGCAAAGACCAACTGCTCAGGCAATCCCATCTTACCCTGGGTATGGTTCGCCTAACCTGAATCAACAGTTACCATTTATGGAAAATTTGGAGTTACTTGATTTAAACCGATTAACCAACGATCCAATTGCTTACGCCCCTTAGTGGCCAGGGATTCCGCATAAACTTCCATCGGATATTCCTAAATTTAATGGAAATCCGGGTGAAGATCCATCGAATCACGTGATGACGTTTCATCTATGGTGTTCATCAAACACCCTAAATGATGATTCTATAAGACTTCGCCTCTTTCAGAGGACATTGAGGGGTCCGGTGGCAAAATGGTACATCGAATTGCCTAGAGCTTCGCTTGACAATTTCAACACCTTAGCCACAACCGTTTTAACCCATTTTCAGTTACCAATAAGGTACGAAACGGGAACAGAACTTCTTACCAATTTCAAACAGACAACGGCCACTCACATATCTGATCACGTATATGAGTGGTGACGTCGTCGTAGAATGGTAAAAACGTATGTCCCCGATCAGCTATTAGCTGAATGGTTTATCAAGTCATTACTGCCTTCCATCACGGAAGATGTGGAAAAGGGGGGAGTCGTAACAGAAGAGAAAGTTATCGCTCTTGCGCAATATCTGGATTTGATTTACACTTAGTCCGGCACGCTCTATGATAAAATACTTGATGCCCCTAGACCGGAATTCTCAATTCCTCCTCCTAAATCAAACAATGACTCTCATGCCGGCAATGGCGTGATTGGCACAACAGACACGAAATTGACAAAGGCTACATCCAAAAAGGCCCGTAAGATTTCAATTCAAAATGAAAAAGATGAACTTCTTGCTTCGGAAGTAAATGCCGTATCGACCGATAAAGGCAAAGAAACCAAACAACCAGGAAGCAAGAAGAAAGGCAAAGGGAAGAAGAAGAAATAGGAGGAAACGTCACCTGAAAAATCTTCTTCAAACCCTCCTGGAGATAGGAAGCCAAAAATTCCATGCATGATATGCGATGAGGATCATCAGACCGCAGATTGTCCACACAGAGCTGAGCTTAAAAAATTCTTTAAGAATTCGAGAACCTCAGCAGTGTTCACTGATCCGTTTCCAAATCCAGGAACAAATCTGGTTTAAAGTGGAAATGCTTCCCCGTCTCAAGTACTAATGTTGTCGGTTTCAAAACAGCAAAATGATGCTTTGATATCGACAAGGAACAAAGATTATGGGAATCCACAGCTATCGAACAACAACGATAAAGATCAACCAAGTAGTTCGACGACAACTTCGACAGAGGTTGTGCCACCCACCATTCCTGAATTGACGATAAAACTGCCAAAGGGAGTAGTACACAAGTTGACATTTAATCCCCGCGCTAGAGCAGCACAACATTATAACATAGTGGAAGATTTGGCCCAATCGCCATCCGCTATGTCGACTCTTGAAGTACTACAAAATTGCCCATCCAAAAGGCAGGCTTTATTATCGGCCATTGGTGGGATTGACCCAAAGGATTCCAATCTTGTATCCTTCGATCATAAAGGATACGATCCTCAATTACCAACTCAACTAGCTTTCCTTGTTCAAGTGAAAGCCCTCAACAAAACTGTTCATCGAACAATTATTGATGAGCGGGAATCTACATGCATTATGTCGATGAGTTGCTGGAAAACTTTAGGATCTCCAACCTTGTTGCGAACTTCGACGACATTAAAAGAATTCGACGGAAGGACATATACTCCATATGGTATCCTAAGTAACTTGAAAGTTGAACTAGGAGGGAAAACGGTAGAAATAGATGTTGAAGTCATCGATGGGAATCTTGATTACAACATCCTACTAGGAAGACCATGGATATATGCCATGGCAGCTGTTGTGTCGACCTATTTTAGAAAGATTGCATTTCCCTTTCAAGGAGGGATTACAATCGTCGATCAACAAAACTTCCTCCCCAATGGTTCTCAAGTTACTGGAAGCATTCCCATGATCCATGGAAGCCCCCATTCGCTTCAAAATATCGGAGTAGGCCTACTAAAAGATCCTATACTAATGGGAACTTTCGCTCTTCCACCTCCAATCAATCTGGCGCAAGTAGCGTCGATAGGAACCTGCAACATGATATCTTCCAAAAAGATCTCAGAAAACGATGTCAACATGGATCATGCAGTGGTTTTGCCCCCAAGCCCAATGGAAATATTGTAGCAGTCAATGTTCCTAGCATGGGAGGCAAACCCAAATCAATGCTCATCAAGCGTTTGGATAGATAGGTCTAGAGAATATGGTACCCCTTCAGATCCTTGGTCGCGAGTGCATGTCACCAATGAAGGAATTGTCCAATTGATGGTAATTGAAGGGGCACCATGGAATGATTCCCACCATCGTTCCCTTCTTCTGGATTGTGGAGAAGATAATCAATACCTTTATCACCCTTCAGTTTTTGAATTCCTATCAAATACTGTAAACACGGTGGATTCCGAGCGAAACTTGTCCAATATTGAAGAGACTATCACCATAAATATCTCGACTAAAACAGATGTTGTAGAGAATATTCATGTCAGCAAATGTTGTTCTCCTTCAGAACTAGAGATATATAACGCTCTTTTTCACGAATTCAGAGATGTCTTTGCTTGGTCATATGATGAAATGCTAGGCATTGACTCGAGTATCGTTGAACACGAAATTAAGATGTATCCAGATGTCAAATCAGTACGACAACGGCTACGGCAGGTGCACCCCAAGAAAGTCGCTACCATTAAGGCAGAAGTTGAAAAACTTCTCCATGCGGGTTTCATCTACCTGGTTCCTCTAATCGATTGGGTATCGAATATTGTCCCTGTTATGAAAAACAAGGAACAATTAGAGTGTGCGTCGATTATAGGGATGTAAATCAAGCTTTTCCAAAGGACAACTACCCTACGCCCTTCATTGACCAGATAATTGATGAATGCGCCGGATGCGAAATCTTTTCATTCATGGATGGATTCTCCGGGTATAATCAAATAAATATCTGCCCATAGGACAAGTCAAAGACTGCATTTATTTGTCCGTGGGGCGCATTCGCATATCGAAAATTACCCTTTGGTTTAAAGAATACAGGGGTGACTTTTCATAGGGAAATGACATTAGAAACATCGTTCAACCATACCTCGACGACCTTCCGACTCATTCGCGAAAGCGGATTGATCACTTGCAGCATTTAAGAGCGATATTTTCTACGTTGCCGACACTATAAGATACGACTCAATCCACACAAATGTGTATTTTGCGTCAGTTATAGTCGTTTACTTGGCTTTGTAGTCTCGAAGGATGGGATTCGTCTCGACTCATGTAAGGTCCAGGCAATCATAAATTTGCCTCCACCTTCGAATTTGCTTCAGATTCAGAAACTCCAAGGGAAAGCGAACTTTCTGAGGAGGTTCATTCCAAATTACGCCGAACTTGCTAAAGGTTATACATGTCTTTTGATAAAAGCAGGTACCCTTTGTCCGCGATCAGGTTGCGCAAGCTTCCTTTGATGCTTTAAAATATTCCCTAATGAAAGCATCATTAATGTACGCCCCTGATTATCAAAAAGATTTTAACCTGTATCTGGCTGCAGCGGATACGACCATCGCAATGGTTTTAGTTCAAGAAGTTGATGGAATTGAACATCCTATATATTATTTAAGTAAAAACTTAAATGATACAAAAAGCAAATATTCTTACGTTGAAAAGCTAGCACTCGCAGTTGTTCAAGCGATACAGAGATTTTGACACTATATCCTCTTTCGGAAAACTACCATTCTGTCAGATTGTAACCCCATGACTTATATATTGTCGTCACAGTTGCTGGGGGGCAAATATTCAAAATGGATAGCAATCCTACAAGAGATTGATCTGGAATTTGTAAAATCCAAGTCAAAGAAAGCTCTAGTTTTCGCAGAATTATTTTGCAATCTCCCATTGTCGTCCAACGATGACACATCAGAAGAAACAATCGTGGATGAAAGTTTGTTTCTGATATCTGCAAGCAATGAGTGCTATGGAGATATAATCATTTATCTCCAAACTCAAAAATACAGGCCAAACACCTCCCACTCCGAACAAAAACGTATTCGATACCAAGCAAAATACTACATGATCGTCGATGATACACTCTACCGTCGTGGTATCGATACAGTTCTGAGAAGGTGCCTCACCCATGAGGAGGCCGAAAAAGTCCTAAATGATTGTCATTCAGGCGCGTGTGGGGGGCATCAATCTGGATATGCTACGACACAAAAAATCTTACGAGCAGGATACTTCTGGCCAACAATGTTCAAAGACTGCATAACCGCAGTCAGAAGTTGCCATGCTTGTCAAATTTTCGATAGCAAAACCAGAAGACCACCCGCACCTCTGCAACCAATAGTTTTTGTTGGGCCATTCGCCAAATGGGGCATCGATTTCATGACATGTAACCCCACCTCGACCGGGGGCCATGGGTACATCATAGTCGCAGTGGACTATTTTACCAAATGGGCCAAGACGATGCCTACATTAGATAATACTGGTGAAACAGCTGCCCTCTTCTTTTTTAATCATGTAGTCGCCAGATTCAGCATGCGTCCACAGAATCTCCCGAAATCAGCTGATGAAAATCAAGGGGGAAAAAGCACCTCCAATGCTCCAACAAACCAAGTTCAAATGAAATGGTAAAATGAGAGGTAAAAACACTTTTTCATTACTTTTACGCAATTCAAAGTAAAATATTAGTGTTCTAACTCGTTTTCAAGCATATATTGTTCATTTCTGACTAGTTTGATGAAGCAGTTGAAAATGCAGTATGATCTTTGAAAGGACAAAGCTATTTATGGTAAAATCAAAACAAGGCCATTTAATCGAGCAGTTTTAGCACATAGTTAAAACTCGTTAAAAAATAAGCATAAGACATGAACAAATGTTTCGACCCGCATTTAAGCTCATTAAAAAATGAACTATTCCCCGGTAAACAACCATCGTGAATGTAGTACTTCAACCATTAAAGCCTTGGTCGTGTTTGCACCATCACCTCCACTTTTCATTGGCCGATCATTCGCCTCCATTTGATTGTTTACCCATTTTGAGGAACAGCTGCGAAGAGTGATTTCACTAGCCATCCTTGTGACATTGCCGTGATTGGAAAATTCCAAACCTTACCTGGAAGCAGCTGCTACCGCTTTATCACTCGTTCCTCAAAAGACGAGTCTCCTTTAAGCTCTTTTCAACTGACTCGTAAAATATGAAAAGATTGCCGAGCCATTGGCCTCTCCAGCTCATTAAAGGGAGAGGAAGTGCTATCCCTCCTCTAGATTTTAATATTTTTGGACCTAAGGGATTATTACACAAAAGGATCGAGCGCTTGTTTTGTTCGGCTCGTTAAAACTATCGAAAATTCATCCCTTCTGTATTGTTTTATACTTTTTCGGACTTAAGGGATTAGATGACGAAAAATGAATTTTGGAGTTACCTTTATGTTCCTTTTCAAACTCTCTAAAATTGAAAAGGACCGAGTTATCTTTGTCGTTAAACTCGTTAAAAAGATTAATAGCGACAAACTTGTCTTTAGACGAGAACGAGTTTCACTATCACTAGGCTCGTTAAAACATAGCAATGGGTTTGCCCGAAGGGCAAATTATAGAACAAGCATATGTTATCATCCTCAAACTTGACAAAAATAAAGAGGTACTGGTCAGCGATGACTGGGGAAAAATTGGGAAGAAAACTCAAAGAAACTTTGTTGGTAGCAAGTCGCTCTTGAACATGACACTTCCACTCCATGTCCGAGACAGGTTGGGTTGTTTCATTCACCGGTCACATCACCATGGTCACGCCATACCATCCACATTTGGGGTTAATGCTACCAATCCATCACATCAGTGTCGCTGATATGTTCAAGAGAAGTCATCCAGAGAAGTCACCTGTGTCTCACCCACTACCATACATTATATTCCATTCTTTCATGACCGTCACCCTGAACCTTATATCACCAGATCGTTTTCACATCCATCAAAATCATTTGCTCCGTTCCGTGTCATTGATGTGGGATTCATTAAGGCCCTCCTATGACGGATCAGTTCTTGTCGACATCAGCTCATTATCCAAGAATTTGATCTAGGAACACCCCATTCAGTACTTTGAAGCTTGCATGCCTCAATGGCAAGTTTCTCACTTCCAGCAACAAGTTTACATCAATGGACTTCGACTGAAAGATTTTGCGTGGTGTTCGACGCCAAGTCCTTTATTCACACCACGTGAATTGTACTGCAGTACCTTGAGGGTCATTATCATTATCGGTGATTCCTCTCGCGCTTGTTAACAGTTTACATCATTGACTGGTAATCAAGCGATGTCTTTCCATGTTCGACTTCAAAACATTTCTCACATGGATCGACCTGTACTTCGAGTGAAGATCGGACGAGATTGAAGACCCCGAATCTAGTTTCATCCATCCGGGCTGCGATATATATTCAGGGAAATAAATACATTAAATGTACAACATTGCAGCACGGATAATCATCCTACCAAAAGGATGATGGCTCTATCAGAATCATCAGTGTACACTCAGACGATTGTCTGTCCTATGTAGATGAAAATGAATTTATAAAGCTGAGCATGGGAATGCCCGCCTCAGCTAGACGATGAAAGCAGTATGAAGATAACGTATTGTATTGTATCTTATTACAGGTCTCCTCCCAGCATTGAAAGAACTTCGAATCCTCATAATAAAGCATTTCACCCGACACCAAAAGGTTAACGGCCTCATACTTTAGGGGGAAACTGTTATAGACATTTTTGTGCCCTACAACTCCAAGCATGAAATGTCCATAAACCAAGGGCTCCTAAGTCCCTAAAAGTGTTGTTCTAACCCCTAAAGGAACAAGGTCAACAGATTACAGCTTCTCCCAGAAGTTCTCCACCAGAAACTGCTCAGAATTGGTCAAAACAGGATCATTTCAGCTGCTCCACTGGCTAAGTGCGTTGCATTGCACCTAAATACACTGTGAGGGTGCGTTGCATTTCAAAACTCCCTTTTGTAGGGTGCGATGGGCGAGAAATGACAAATGGCAGTGTCATTCCGCGAGGTGGAGAGGCAAAGGAAGTTTCCATAAACTTCTCCTGTGACACTTGCCTCACTGAATTCGGTCAAGGATGAGTAAGAGGCCCTCAGTCTCCAAGTGGAAGCAAGAACTGACAGAGAGAAGACACTAATCAAATCACAAGCTAACTCATCCTCCTTACAGATATCTATATATGGATCCCTCATCCCAGAGATCCAGAGGCTGGAATTTTGCATATTGTAAGCAATTGTTGTTGGTTTCTAGAGACAAACATCAGATTTTTGGGTGATTTATGCTTTGTTTGAGGTGAAGAGGGGCTTCTTTGCTGGGAGGTTGATGCTAGGTCGGAACCACTGGTTGTAACTCCTCCTGGATCTTTTCTTGTTTATCAATAAAAACTATTTGAGTTCTCCTCCATGCTTTTGTATCATTGGTGCTTGTTACATTTGTATGGTTAACTTAGATCTGATCCTAAGTTTTTTATGAATATAGATCCATGTCTTTGTATAGTGCTCTTCTTTTGTGATCTTACAGGTACTTTGTGAAGCTGGGCATGCAAGGGAGCAGGTAGCTGGAGACTATCAAAGAAGAGAGGGATTGGATCAAAGGATTAGCGCAAGACACAGGTTGGTTCTTTCTATTCCTCTCTATCTATAATTCATAAAGGAAATACAAAAGTAGTTTTTCTCTGTTTGTTTCTAAGGCAACTGTCACACCTTAGTGGGATAGAGCAGTTCTAAATAGACACCTTTCCCTGTAACATTGTTGCATGCTGCTCAGCTAAACCTTGTGAATGACCAACTCTACTATCTACCTGGATGGTAGTGTACAACATCTAAATAAAAGCATCAAAAGATTTTCAAGCCATGCCCTAAAGAATGGTTACCAATAAAGGGAGCCATGAATATTATTCCTCCTCTTCTAATGATATCTTGTACACTTTTACACAATACTATTTATCCTTTTGTGAATTGATTGGAAAAAATATAACTTGTTTATAAACACTTAGATCAATGCATCAATTTATTTGACAATTATAAATTAAATCATGTCATATATTACATAACATATCTTCTCTCAATCTGAAACCTACACAATGTTAACATATCTTCACTTAATCTGAAACCTACACAATGTTGACGTAACAATGAAGATAGCTAAATCTTTCCTAAATGGATCCATTTTATATGAAATTATAAACTAGAACAACCACAAATATGTTAATCAACTAATTTTAAAAATTAAAAAATCATAATCAAAATTAAAAAATTTAAATAAATAAATATAAATTTCCATATAATATTATTTAATTTGTTTTTATTGTTTTTTTACATAATTTATCTTCCAAAAGTTCAAACAACTACAAATAATTTTGGCAAAACACTCTTCAAACATCTAAGATTAATTTTTTTTTGCACAATTTACCTTCCAAAGTTCAAACAACTACAAATAAATTGGCAAAGCACCCTTGAAACATCTAAGCAACAAAAAATTATATTATGCAGTGCAGGTGTGGAGTCGAGGCATCATTTCTCAAAAACATTAATAAAATGTGGAAAATACTTTCACAACCATCGACGTGTTTTTTCTCAAAAATACTAATAAAATGTGGAAAATACTCTCTCATCCCTAAGGTACCTTTTCTAAAAATATTATTAAAATGTGGAATATATTTTCACATCCATCCATTTCTGAATGGTGTTTATGTCGTCTATTTATTCAGATACAAAAGAATCTCGTCTAAAAAGTTTCATGTGTGGACAGGTTCTCTTAACCACATAGTACTTGAAAAGTAGATGTGTCATTATTATCGGTCGTAAGTTATTTTTTGTTTTTTCAAATAAATTGGGAATATAATTGGTTAATGAGATTGTAATGTTTTTTTAAATGTTTAGTTTAATTTAAATGAAATAGTTAATTTTTTTATTTATGGTACAATTTTAAGTAAGAATGTGATTATTTTGTTACTTAAAATATATTTTTAAATGTATAAATGGATTTAGCATTCTGAAAAAATTTTGGGGCACTGCAATGTTACATATCAAATGACTTAAACTTAAGTTTTTAAAATGGATTTTGGTTAAAATTAATAAGACAAATTGTAGTTAAAGAGTCAATCTTGTTTAAGTTATGATGAACAAAGATGCATGGTACAATAGAAATACAATAATAACCTTCTAGATCATCACCATAAAACTTGTATTGCACCTGGAAGCAAATAGCCCCTTCATAAGCATTTATGACAACCACTAACACAACACCAATAATACAACAATAACCTTCTAGATCAACACCATAAAACATGTATTGCACTCAGAAGAAAACAACCCCTTCATATGCATTTATGATAGCTAATAACATAGTGACATACAGTCATATATTCAACTTAATAGCATAGAACACAAAGCTTGGTATTAAAAGGAACCTGGGTTTATGCTTTAGTAGTAAACTTTATATAATATCAGTCCCCCTTTTGATGATGAATAACAACTGAGAGTGAGGAATATTGGCTTAGGAAATAATCCAAAAATATTAGCTCAACTCAGCACTCATAAGAAGCCACCAAACCCGATGAGGATGCACCACAACTCCCACGCCTCAAACCAAACTTGTGCACAAAAGAATACTTGAACATTGGACTCAGTCAAGCAGAATAAAAAGGAACTTGGCCACCAAAAAATGATGGGATTCAAACTTAATTATGGCTAAACTCGTTCTTCATTTGGGAGGGATTCAACCTCTACAATATGGCTATGATATGGCCCTTCTTGGCTATTAGACTTTACAAACATAATCAGCAAGAGACTATACTTCAATACTTCAACTTCTTGCCCAGGTTTTGTAACTTTTGTTACAAATCCTAAATCACATCAATAGCTCAAACAGAATATCAAACTCATTATCTAGGGTCTTAACATTACTTTCAATGATATGACAAGTATTTTCAAATATCAAACCCTAGAGACAAATCAGAACCTAGTTACATTCTTCAACACGATTAAGCCCTTACTACAGAGGGAATACCGATGGCTGCCTTATGGGTAGGAGTTGCATTGATTCTAGATTTAGTTGTCTAATGTCTTTTGATTCAGTCAAGTCCACATGAAATTTCCATTCAATTTTTTTCATCAAGCTAAAGAGATTTTTCTTCTTGGCTATGTGAGTGGGATTTCCAACATTGGAATTCCTTCTATCTTCACAGATTTTGTAGCCTTGGGTTATTATCTCAAGCTATTGGAAATGGAAGTGGATGGGCATCTAAATGATTCCACTACCATATCCATTGTCGGGGTTTTCACAGTCATTGTGATCCCTTTGTTTCATTTGACTCTTCTTGTAGATTTCAAGCAGTCACCTTGCCTTGTTGCCGGGGGCATTTTCAGGCAAGTAGAACTGGGCTAAGCATGAATGTGTCATAATTATATTGCTTCTCAGAAGGACAAAGGAGCCCTGTTGGCGGGGGTAAACCCTAGAAATGATTAGAGATGCTCCTCTAAAGCCTCATCTCTCCCTTAATAAATGGGATATACCTTCATCAATTTTATTACTCATTAACAAAAGGAATTAGTTTCACTAAATTGCCATTGAAGGGAAAGGAAATATTGAGGAAAGTCAAGTTTCAACTATGGTTTTGTGTACCTTTCTTGTATTTGATGACCTATATAAATTGTTGCAAGAAGGAAATCCAGTTGAAATGATGTCTTTGGTGCACCTAGGAGTGGATTTTAAGGAATTACAAAGGCTTATGATATAAAAGGATAATTTTCTCTTGTCCCAATAATTTAAGTTACTGATGATATGCATAATAATTGTTGTTATATTCATTATGCTGCCAACATGCCATGCGGATTTTGCTTCTCAGTGTGTATTCATGTATTAGTTCGATTGTTTACAAACTATTTTATGCGATCAATGATATGCAGAGGCACTTTGATGGGTGCTTTAGATCCTAAAAATTTGAACTTGCATACACAGGAGTCTATATATAAAAGTGAAGATATGACAGGCAATAAATTTTATCATGCTCCAATAACCAACTAGGGTTTTGGTGAACAATCTTTAGAAATATAGTCTAATGGTTCTTATGTGTATTTATATTCCTGTAGAAAGATAGTTCAAACACGATTCGATTTAGACAACTTCCAAGAAAGTCATTAAGGTAATTTTTACATGTATTAGCTACCACTACAAACTATTTTAGCACACTTTGTCTTGATGCTCTTTTTTGGTCACTAATGATTACTGAGGATCATTGTTTCATTGATAGCTTTGTGCAGAAAAATAATGATTAAATAAGCTCTTTTAATGATGCCACAATTTTGCATTTGTTGTGATGACCCTTTTGTTCCCAAAATTAGTTTGATCTCACCAGAATCCTCCTACACCTTATTCATCTTTCCACTTTATTTTCCCTAGAAAACAATGCCCTATCTAATGCATAAGGCTTATGGTGGGCCACACCATCTTTAATGACATGAATTTGTGTCATACATCATGACAATCATGTTTCTTGTGTCACTTTAGTATAGGTGACATATCTGTCAGAGGTTGACCCCAACAAGGAAAATCCATTTGGGGATCTTGTGATTTGATGTGAGCTATTATAAGAAAGGTCCTGAAAGGCTTGCCTTGGTTTTGTTGTTAAAATGTTAGGTCATTAAAGTAATGGTCAAATTTTGAAATTAGTGTATATGAAATAATTGTGTGTGGTGTAATTTTAGGGTATATAAAATGGCAAGTCAATAATAGGACGAACTTGGCTACATATATGGTGAGAGAGAGATTATAGGAAGTGAAAGGTTATTGGACAAATAAAGAGTCATAGGAATTATAATGTTTAGTGTTAAGAGCTCTATTATACGTTCACGGGCTTCCAAATCCATTTTCTTTTACTTTGTCTTTGTAATAAAATTGTCAGTGTCTCATTTCATAGTATTTTTGTCTTATTGAATGATCTATGTGATCTAATTCCAGTGATAACACGATCCTGAAGTGCTTCAATTTTCACATGGCATCAAAGATGAAGCATGTGTTTTTGGAAAGCAAAAGATGAATAGATTTGAAATAGCTAACTTAAGAGCAACAAAGATAATGAGTTAATTCATAATGACATTTGTGATCCTATGAAAACAAAATCACTTTGAGGAGTTAATCTACTTCATCATCTTCACTAACGATTTCACAAGGAGGACTTGCCTTTGTTTCATGAAGACCATGTCTTCAGCACTTCATTTCCTGAAGACTTCATGTCTTCATTTCATTTCCAAAGGAAGACTTGGATTTGTTTCATGCAGACCATGGTACATTTCCTATTAATACTTTATTGGTTGTTAGATGAGAAAGTGTCATGGTAGGCATGATATTTACCAATTACATTCAATTTTTTTTCTTTTTATTTTTCGTCCTTAATATATTTCCATGCATCACATAACATGGGAGGTTACCCATTTAGATAATTCACATTGTTTTCTTTATTTGGAGACTTAATTGGCTGTAAACTCACTGTTGGATGCAAACATGCATGTGGTTGACATTTCCTTGAAGATTATGGCATGTAAGAAGCTACAAGAGGAGTAAACAACAAGGAAAATGGACTAAATAAATCCAGAAATAAGAAATGAGTTGACTTATTCTTATTAGTAAGGTTAAAAGGTAGGCTTTTGCAACAAGATTCTATCTAAATAGAAGGTCAAAATACACTTGGAAAGCATGAAGACCTTGCCAAGATAAGCATGTTTTATTTCCTCTTCCACAAGCAGCTAAGGTGAATTACTCTTCATGCTTTGGGCCTCTTTATTGGCAGATTTGAGGGGATGTACAAGGGTTGAACATTATTCTTTATGTAGTTTTACAACAACATAACTCATCATTCTCTCACCTACCAAGTCATGGCATAGTGACAACCACAAAATTAGATATTTTGTGCAAGATCTAGCATAATAGCAATATGCATTTACATAACCACCACATTTGGGAAACAATGATGGTCATGTTCAAGAACATGTAGCATGTTCTCCAGCCATCATTGGTCTCTAATCAAGAGATCTTACTCCTATGAATTTTGTTTGTAATGTCAATGATATTTATTTTGCTCCAACTTCTTCTCTCTCACCTAATTCTCTTCTTGATGACCCCTGCATGCTCAGTAGTAGCCTAACACTTTGAGTGTTATTACTAATTAAGTTTTGTACCTCTTGAAATATAATTAGGTTAGGTAGCTACATAGCAACTTTGAGTTTTCTTCCAAGTCTTGGAACTTGTGTATGATTTTTGGCACATATGCAAGCCTTGAAAGCATGAGAATGTGCAAGAATAAACTCTTGGGATAAATACCCATTTCATTATAAGGGTTTCTCTTACATTGATTTCATAATGTCAATAAGGACATTTGTAGATAGCTTGACAAAAAGACAATGTCATCAAGGAAATTTGTTAGAATACTTGTAGAATTTGCACAAATCATGGCTCGAATTATGGGCATTTCCCTCTGACTTATTTGATCACCCACAAAGCGTCTTCCATTTTTTTTATTTGACGTGAATGTGAATAGCCTCTTGACAATAAGGAATAATTGGACTTATTGGAATTTACAGAGAATACTTCCACCTTATGAAAGTGATGTTTATTTTATCTCACAAAACCATCAATGAGTATGTTATAAGTATGGATAGTGGCAGAGAGCCCTACATATTTAATTGATTGATCAATCATTTCCATCGAATGCAAAAATGTAGAGAAGAGTATATTGTGTGTTACAATAGTGGGGATACATATTTCATTCCTCTTCATGTCTTTGAATACTAATAACACCTTCTTTGTAAGAACATTGCAAATATAAAATTTCATTGAGGATGGTACACTGAAGTTACCGTGTTAGTTTCTAGAATTTTGCAAACAATTAAATGAGAATTCCTTTCTCTCAATAACAATCAATTTGGAGTACTTCTCTGGATCTACTGATATCTAAAATTGACTTTGATTTTCTGTAGATTCCTTATTGGTCTGGGGAACTAGATCTGACCTCCGCCCACTATCATATTGATTCAACAAGAGAAGAAGAAGTCACCAAGTAGTTTACTAGGAATACAATTTCTTTTAAGAGCCTCTAACCCATCTCTCTGTGAAACATTTACTATGAAATATGAAAAGAATCTCAAAATGGTAGCAACACATGATCATAATCAATACTCTCATTATCTCATGGATACAAAAAATTTCAAAATGTCAATCCCAAACCCACCAACTTCTTTCATACACTTCTCAGAGATTAACCAACTTCTACTCTTAACACAAATGAGTATTCCATAGGTGCTCCATCCCTTCCATGTCTGGGTTGGGAAATCCATTTCCTACTCAGTTGACCATACCTCTTTGAAAGTCTTCAATTGGATTGGGTTTAATTTTTGAGTTAAATGTTGCCAAGTCATCATGTCGTGTCTTTGATATGTTCAAGATAAGTCCAACCTCAAACAAATTAATTTTCAGTCTTAGCCTTCAGTTGTCTCGACCATCCCTCAGATATTCCTGGATTACTCCAAATTGTTGTTCTTCAAATGTTGACATAAGTTTCGTGTCATAGGTCTTGTTGCGATGGATCGCATCCTATCGACTTCGGCTCATTGTCTATGAATTTTATCTAGAAAAAATCATTACCTTGGAGCCTGTATGCCTTAATGGTAGGTTTCTTGCCCTCAAAGACATGTTCTCATCATTGGCCTTAGGTCGAATGATTCTATGAGTTATGTATTGGGGGTTTTCAAAATGCATTATATTAGATATCATTCTGGGATTCAACTACATTAAGTAAGCCATTCATCTATGACCATTTTCATGAGAGGTAGTCGTAACTGACTAATTCCTCATGATTTTTGAATAGTCCACTTAGCACTCATTGCATTGGGTGATTCTATGAGTGTTTGACATCAAATCATCTATTCACACTTCATAGATTGTACTATAAGTACCTTGAGATCCATTTTCATTACTGGTGGTTTCTCTCGTGCTTGTTAACGATTCACATCATTGACCTGTAATCAAGTCATTTCTACCATGTTCAACTACGATACATTCACTTGCATGGTTAGATTCAGGCTATGGATTGAGAGATGGAGATCAATACCCTAGATCTGGTTTCATCCATCTAGGTTGCATGGAGTTATTAAATATTCATGATTGTAAACATAGATCCATTGATGGCTGCATCCATCCTATGTCATTCATTGGTGTATTTATGTACCCTGCTTTGAGACATTTATGTTCTAAGTATGGGAATGCCTACCTCAATGATGATATTATATATTGCATTGTAATGTTTGTTTGATTGTTTCGTGTCTCCAACTATAGTCTCTAACCCAAATCTTCACATAATAAATAACTTCAGTGATCAATTTTTTTTTTTGAATTTGTGCTTTAGAGGGAAATCTGTTACATGTCATTTTGTTGCATTAGACAAATGACCATCGATTTGGATCTCTCACTATCCACAAATGTGTCCCAGAGCATTCTCGTGCAAATTCTGAATCTAAACCATTCCAAAGAAAGTGGAATTTCTAGATCCTATAGTACAAAACCTTGATTTTATCTATATTTGCAGTTTCCTAGCTAATGTATGTGCATACATAGAGAATACCATTAATATATGCGCATAAGTACCCATCGTATTCCACTATAACCTCCAAACATGACTTGAAGTACGTAAAAATAAGAAGTAAAGTATAGACGCATTGTTAGTAGCATCTATCCCAACCAACAAGATTTGAATGAGTGAATATTCAGTATTCATCCCTCCCATCATGGCGTAACTCCCCTTCCCTTTTGGAACCTCTATCCCACTAATATTGGGTCTCATCCCTTAGATAATGGATCCAAAACTTCCCATTCTTGTCCTATAAAGCTACTACATGTTTGAGGATTAGGGGAGGACAATTGAAAGTAGGTTTATGTTGTTGAGATTAGGTTGGAAAGGTTTTCTTGCAAGGGAGAGGGTTGGAGATTGTCGAAGGGACTTGTAACATCAAGTCTATATGGTTGTAAGGCTTTTCTCCAGTTTTATGAATATAAAAGAAATTGTTATTTCTCAATTACATCTTCATTGATTTAATTTGTAGGACTCCTTGATCGCCTAAATGGATTTTTGTTGCATATTGATGAGTTTATGGTATATAATTGGTTAATTAGTCAATTTATCTCTTTGATCATATGTTTTATGCTTTGATCCCTTGTTTGTCTCTAACTTTGCAGATATCTTTCAAGATAGTATGGAGAAGCTGTCAGGAGGGACAAGAGTACATCTAGAGAATTGAGGAGCGAATGGTCAAAATCTTTGACGGACTTCATCAATAATTTCATCAAATCGGTAAGAGGCATTTATCATTCTATTTTCTTTCAGTCAATGAGAGTCTAGAGAAAGTTAGCAGTTCCTGTGTGCTTGTTACTAACGTTCTTTGAAGTCTAGGGAGATCGCTCTTGTCCATAAGAGGGATTTTTGCACATAACAGGAAGAAATATATCTTTATGGTATATTATAATCCTATATTAAATACCTAAAACACCCTCATTTTGGAGGAAATTGCAAGTATTCAGTTTACAACCTTTGATGACATGTGTTTCACGGTAAAAAGAGAGCAATGTCGTCAATGTTTTCCTATTTCAAGGTGACTATGATATTCTTATAGAGGTAAAAAATAAAAATTAAACAAAGATTCCTCTTCTAAAAGCCTTGTGATTGGTATCTAATCCAAATTGGTTGAGATTGAGCTTGAGCTCCGCATATCTTGGGCCTCCTTCCTACTATAGTGGATCCATCCCTCTCATTGTTGATCTCTCTCCTCCATTCATGGACCTCTTAAATTCTACTCCTTCCTATAAGTGCAATGCATCCAAAGAGAGTTGGGTGGACATTTTAGACTTTTGAGCTTACTTACATGCTACTTAAATATCCTTTGGAGTCCTTTTCATTTCAAGGGCTTGGATTGAGGATCATTGCAAGGAGACTTCCAACATCAAGGCACCTTGTTGTATTTCTCCTTCTCCTCATTATTAAAACAAATACTTGTTTCTTTCCCATATACATTTGTTATCATGTTTATGGTAGGATTCCTTGATCACTTACATAGTTTATAGTTGACTCATTGATGTATTATATGCCTTGATCTCTTGTTTGTCTATGTCTTTGGAGGCCTCTTCTTAGAGTATCAAGGGAGAAAGTTTGAAAGCTACAATGAACAACAGTGAGGATCATCATCAAGCATTTCGAAATAAATGTATGAGCTTTGTATCATATTTACATATGTATTTCAGTCATAAATTAGGGAATGTTTTCATGTACTTGTTTATTTTTTTCTAGGCATGGTTTTCGAGCCTAGGGAGATCTGCCATGTCCATAGGATGAAATTTATCCTCCAAACAACTTAACAGTTCCCTGTCATCCATAGGCGAAATCCTTAAACAAGTTGATTCTCATAGTTTCTATGCCCTAACTAATTCTTCTTACTCAAATGTTATTTTGATTATTTTTTGGGTTATTTTTATGATTTGTGAGCTTAAAATAAATATTTCATGTTTAAGTGCTACTGGTAGAAACAAAAAAGGGTATTAAAATGCCATGAAAAAAAATAATACCTACAATATCGAGTAAAAATGTAATATTTTCGAGTGTATAGATGTATTGAAAGGGGTTTAACAAGAGATATTTTTTAGTATCTAGTGAAATTAGGGGTATTTTTTAATATCTCGTGAATGAGCATGATATGTTATAGATTCAGTGAATGAAGTCCCCATGGAAAAGGTATGTATGTTCCCTCTAATCCAAGCCTCTATCTACAAGCTTTGTACCCAAGCCACTAGTTCATCCCATGCATAAATGTAGCTTTTATAAAATACTAATTATATATTATTCATCCACCCATGTGTCACTCATATGCATAAGTACACACGTAATTCCTTTAAAAATATAAAAGTAGTGATTTATCCTCTCCCAAGTACCAAATTTCTTAGTTTCTCTCTTAGATGTTATGTTGATCTGCTCTTCTTATTTGAGTGGGTGCAAATCTAATCACTATTTTAGTTATTTATTAACTCTTTTTCAAAACTCACAATAGAGAAAGAGGATGTGGGAAGCACAATGATTACTTAACGTGCTACTTAACTATAACAACAAATTAATTTCATCCCTTTTCTTTCCTACAGTTATATTTGAATTTGAATTGTTTGTTCCTCTTTCTTCCACTTAATTCACTTAATTCATGTTAGTACTAGGAATTAAAAGTTACTATTTTCTATTCCATGCACATGCTAAAATATATTTATGCTTAAATGAGGTTAAATGAACTATTTTATTTTTCTTATTTATGTTATAAAATAATCAATCATCTTTCAATATATACTAAAAAATTGATAATCAATACCAAGGGTGGCATGTTTATCCAACCCATTCAAGAGTTACTTTTAGTAAGTACCAAGGGTGCCATGTTCATACATGCCCTTGTATCCAACTTTCTTGGTGGGGGAAATGATGTAACTATTGAGAGAGAGTTAACTCAAGTTTTTTCAGCCCATGCTGAGAGATTAATGGTCATTGAGGAATAAGGATGTCTCATTGTTGCATGCCTCTAAGCTAAACCTCTTGAATGACCAACTCTACTACCTACCCCGATGGTAGTGTACACTCTCTAAATAAAAGCATCACAAGATTTTCAAGCCATGCCCTAAAGAATGGATACCAGAAAAAGGAAGCATGAATATTATTCATCCTCTTCTAATGATATCTTATATACTTTTATAAAACACTATTTATCCCTTTGTAGATTGGTTGAAAAAAATATACCATATTTATAAACACTTAATCAATGTATCAATTTGTTCCAGAATTATAAATTAAATCATATCATATATTACATAACATATTTTCACTCAATCAAAAACCTACACAATGTTGGCCTAACATTGAAAATAACTAAATATCCATTTTATATCAGATTATAAACCAAACTAACCACAAATATATTAATAAACTAATCTTAAAAATAAAAAACTATAATCAAAATTAAATAAATAAATATAAATTTCCATATAATGTTATTTGATTTTTTTATTATTGTTTTTTACATACTTTACCTTCCAAAAATTTAAACAACTCCTATTAATTTTGGCAAAACACTTTTGATTTTTTTTTTGCACAATTTACCTTCCAAAGTTCAAGCAACCAGAAATAAATTGGCAAAGCAGCCTTTAGACATCTAATCAACAGAAAAATATATTATGCAGTGGAGGCGTGGAGTGGAGGCATCATTTCTCAAAAACATTAATAAAATGTGGAAAATACTTTCACAACCATCGAGGTGATTTTTCTCATAATATTAATAAATGCGGAAAATACTCTGTTATCCATCATGGTATCTTTTCTTAAAATATTATTAAAATGCTGAAAATACTTTCGCATCCATCCATTTCTGAATGCTGTTTATGTCGTCCATTTATTCAGATACAAAATAATCTCGGCAAAAAATAATATTAAATACTTTCACATCCATCTATCTCTGAATGCTGTTTCATGTGTGGACAGGTTCTCTTAACCACAGAGTACTTGCAAAGTAGATGTGTCATTATTATCGGTGGTAAGTTATTTTAGTTTTTTCAAATAAATTGGGAATATGATTGGTTAATGAGATTGTAATGTTTTTTTAAGGTTTAGTTTAACTTGATGAAATAGTTTTACCTTGTTAATAGAAATAATAGAAATAGTCTTATGCACAAAAAAAAACTCGATGAAATAGTTAGTTTTTCACTTATGTTACAATTTTAAGTAAAAATGTGATTATTTTGTTCTTAATTTTGTAATTAATTAAAATTAATTCAATAATAATATTTTTAAAACTTAGTAAAAATTTGTCTAAAATTTAATAAAAATCAAATTTGTAATCTCTTACATTTTAAATATTCAATAAATTTTTTTAAGATATTAAATTCATATATATGGTTAAAATCTTAATTTTTTCAAGATATTAAATTCATATATATTTATGTATTCAAGTTTCTGTGATCCATAATGAATTAAACAAAGTCTTTCCGTAAAAATCATATGAGGGAATTTTTTGGCCGACACTTTTAGAACCAACAAGTATGGTTCACCATCAAAATCCTGATGATGAACCACACTTGTTCATTTGAAACGCATTAGCCAAAAAATTTTCTCAAATAATTTTTACCAAAAAACTTTGTTTAATTTATATATATTATTAAAAACCCAACTTAAATAACCTAAATAACAAATGAATAACTGCACGACGTCTACGTCTAATAATTAAACAATGCTTTGAATGAAGATAAGTTTAGGATTCCGACTCCATTCCATTAACGGAGGAAGGGTGATCCTTTTAATAATTAATATCCTTACAAATCGATTTTTCTGATGGTATGTCACTTTGTGGGTGCCTAAAATGAGTATTCTGGTACAGTTACCTTGCCTAGAAATGGACAGGCCTGGTCATATAGGTGACCTGTGAAATAATTTCGCTAGGAATATGTGTAAAGCAAACTAATTTCTTTTCCGTGTGTACTATGGTTGATGTTGCCCCACTACCCACTAAATTGTCAGATTTATTTGGCATATTGAATCTCTTTTTCTTCCTACTTTTTTTTCTTCAATGAATCAGCTACCAATGGACCAAACAAGTCGACTTGGAATTTTAAAACATGGAGGATAAGATATTCAAAGATTACCATATTGATTTATGGGTTCAAAGCATGTGAAAGAGAAAACAAATACTGAAGAATTAGTCCATTTAGAGTGCAGGTTGGAAAGGTTTAATGGTAATGTTTTTATCAAGTACGGAATTTGATAGTTAAATTGTTTGATATTGGATAATTTGTAGTTAAAAAATTTGCAAAACCATCAAAATATATATTTGAAAGTGTAAAAACACATTTGGAAAAATCTCATTCCCATAAAAAAAATAAATCTGTTTTAAAATTCCAATACTATTTCTTATCTAAATTTAAATCTCATTCACATAATATTTTATTAACAATATATGTAATAATTATTTTACCCAAAAATAAAATTGACTATATAACTTTTCTATGTTCTCATTCACATAATATTTTATTAAAAGGATATGTAATGATTATTTCACCCCATACTAAAATTGACTATATAACTTTTCCTGTGTTCTTGTAAATAACAAGAAGAAATAAATCACTTTATAAGGGAAAAAGATCTTTTTTTATAAGGGAAAAAATTCATTTTTATAAGGAAAAAAATCCCTTAGAAAAAAAACCTGATTTTAAATAAAGAATATATATTTTAAATTATTATCTAAAGCCCAGTCTAATTCACCTTGCTACGTAATATTTAGTGTTCTGATATGATGTGTAGGTGATATGGAGGACTTCGAACTAATTCAAATTTTACGACTCACTCACTAAAATATTAAATACTATTTAGCAAAATCGAAATACTATTTAGCAAAATCGATATGATCTGTCTTTATCAACGTTGATGGGATTTATATGTCTCTTGCCATTATTAAAATATATTTCAATAATGGCTATAATAAGACAGCAAGGGCTGAGATCTGATATGAAATCACTCACTTTCTTTTGTTTTTTAAAGTTTTTTGTTGGTCAAATTTAAGTCCTTCAATGAAAAACCTAACATTATTGAAAAATGATATTAGGATGCTCACGCATTATAGTGGCTTCCATATGTATTAACATTTATCATGAAAATATTAATAGGTAGAACAAGATAAAATAAATATTAAAGATTTATTAAATTATTTTGATATATGGCATAAGAGTGTACATATACTTTTATGAAAATGAAAGTTATAAAATATATTTTTATAAAATAAGGGAAATAATGGTAAACTATCTGGTTTATTCTTTTTAAATTAATATAAGAAATTTAATTTTTTAAATTTAAAAATTATAAAGTTATTTATTTTGTATTATTTGTATTAGTATGGTTTATTAGATTGTAATTCACATATTTGTTTTTTTTTTCTCGATAAGACTATGCTATTTATATTACAAAAAAACCAAAATTACAGCAAATTTTTACAACAGGGCCGTGGCCCTGCATCTCCAGAGAGATTTTCCCCATGATTAACCATTCAGAGCAACACTGGTGCAAAAAGGGACCAGTTTTTCTTCCTTCCGACATAACCAACATCTAAATCGACACAATAGACATATGAGCCGACACAGTGGACACATAAATTGACACGGTGGACACATAAGCCAACATGGATGACACGTAAACTGACACTGTGGACATATAAACCTTCACGGTGGACATAGACCCAATAACAGACAGACAAAGTGAGCAGAAAGAGTTGGACAGAGAGTAGCGTTCCTGGCAGCGAAAACAGAGTGGCTTCTGAGCTATTCCTCATCGGTTGTGTGAGGCTCATCCGTCGCTAGACCTTTAAGCTTCTTGGTTTCCTCCGTGTCTGAGCGCAGCAACCTCTGAACCGGCTCACTGGGGCCAGCATCTTCAGCTTGAGTTGGTCGCCTCATATCAACTCTGGGAACTTGCATGTCAACCCTTGGCACCGTCAGGTCTTCCAGTTGCCCCCTGAGATTGCTGCAATGCTCCACGGTGACTGAGACGATGAGAGTGTTGTTCTCCAGCGTGCAGGGGATCCGATAGCGAACAGCCGGATGCTCCACATGACCACAGTCCATAATTTCTCCCCTGCCTCTTTCATTGCTACGGCCTGCTAGTCTGCTCGGGATTCTGTTCTGCTCGGAAGTTATTTCCACTGAGGAGGAAGGCATAATGGCAGGCCTCTGAGTGGCAGAGCGACCCCTGGAACCGCCGCGACGACTGCTCATCCTGAGCCTTTCTCTTGGCACCCGTCGATGATCCCCCGTAACCGAATCCCTCTGAGAAATCTTACACTGAGCCAGAGAATGTTCTGTCTCTGCCAGTGTCTTCTCGGACCGCTTGAAGGAATGCGGAAAAGCGACATGGGGTTCAAACTTATTGAGCTCCATTCTCCTCGTTCGTTGCTGCGCATTGAATGGCGCCTGAACCAGACTTAACATCGCAATGACTTCACCTTCCGCATTGAATGGCGCTTGAACCAGACTTAACATCCCGATGGCTTCACCTTCCGTCAAAGTTAATGCACCAGCGTCCTGGTATGTCGTGGCTCGTCCAGGCTGACACCTGCCCATGTGACGAGCCACCTGCCTCTCACGCATCAAAGGCACCCGCATCCGGGGGAGGGAGGTCTTTTTGCACCAAAGAGATGCAATCCTTTTTGAGTTGAGCATCTTCAACCATATCCAGTGAGCCTGAGAAGTAAGGTGTCGACTGTGACACGCCTTGATTTGCCAGCCGATCTGCTACCTGGTTTGCAGTTCTCCTTATATGATGGAAGGTTATATTGTGGGGAGTGTGGAGCTTTTCCTCCAAGGATTCCAGTCGGCTTAGCAGTCTCCAACTTTTTGCAATCTTGACTGCTTTAGCTCCAGCCTGTATTCTTTTAGCCGCCTCTATGAGTATAAGAGAGTCGCCTTCAACTTCAAGTGGGGAGAAGTGATGTTGTTCAGCTAGACAGATTCCTTTCCATAGACCCTCCAGCTCTGCTGTGTTGTTGGTATCTTTGCCTATTGTGCCATAATATAAATGTATCGCTTCTCCTGTATGTCGTCTAATGACTCCTCCAAAGCCTGCAGGGCCAGGGTTGCCTTTGGCAGCTCCGTCGAAGTTCAGCTTGTATGAGTTGAATGCAGGTGGGGACCAAGAGGATGGTGAGGCGGATCTGATGGATGGTTTGGTGATTACCTTGACTAAGGACTTGAGATCAAGATTCCATTCTTTCAGAATGCTGCGCTCCTGCTGGATTTCGGGCATGTCAGTATCATTCCAGACTCTGATGGCCAGGGTTTCCTGTATGTTTTTTTTGAGGATGAGCCAAAGATCATCTATGGATCTGTATGTGTTGTTGAAGATTCTATGGTTGCGCTCTTTCCATAGGGTCCAGTACAGAAAGCCTGGTATGATGCTCCATAGAGAGTTAAGAATCCGGCTTTTGAACGGCTTTTTGGCCCAGTTCCTTATGTTTTCCGTTACATCCTCCTGTCTTGGGTTTGCTCTCATATTGCATTTTTCGACTTTCTCCCAGATTTGTTTTGCTAATGGGCATTCTTCCATTAGATGACTGATGGTTTCACAATTAATGTTGCAGTTTGGGCATCTGGATGGCCCTACAAATCCTCTTTTTATCAAATTGTCCCAAGTGAGAATGCGTTTTTTGCTTAGTAGCCATAAAAAGGTGGAGATCTTGGGCCATAGCCCTGTGTGCCAAACTTGTTCCCAGATTTGATCTTTGGCCGCCTGGAGATTGGAATAGCGCAAGTGATGAGCTTCTTTGGTGGTGAAAGTGCCTTTGGTTGTGTAGCCCCATCTGAGTTTATCCTGCTGATTGGAATGGCGGATTTTCCTATTTATGAGTTCCTGATCAATATCGGTATACATTTCTCCCTGCCAGTCTATTTGCCAGAGTCGCGCCGGTTTCCATGTCTGAAAGTCATGATTTGGAGATGGCTGCCAGAACTGGTGTACCAGTGTGATGCTTTCTTGCTTCATTTGAGCCTGCCAGAGAGGTTTGTGGAACAAATTTGCAAGTTTGGGGAGTTGCTGCCATGAGTCTTCCCAGAATCTGGCAGCTTTGCCTGAGTGAATTTCCCAGAAGCTATGTTCTTGTATGAAGCTACTTTGGGTTTTTGCATTGTTCCAGATGAGTGATCCCTGCGCTGTAGGGTTGATTCTGATGAGGTCACTCCATTGGCTGCCTCTGGCATATTTTGCTTGCCATAATTGAGCCCATGGGGTGTTTGGCTTGGAGACCCAGTTCCACCAAATTCTAGCTCCCATTGTGTTGTTGCTTTGAAGCGGATCCCGAAGTCCTAGCCCTCCTTCTGATTTGGTTTTACAAACCTCTGTCCATTTGACAAGAGCCCATTTCCGATTCAGGCCAGTGGATCCCCAGAGGAAATTGCGTTGAAGATTGCGTATAGCTTTCAGTACCCCTTTTGGAGCTGCCAAGATGGAGAAAAGATAGAGCGGCATTGCTTGTAATACTGATTTAATGAGGACGAGCCTGCCTGCCAAATTTAAAGCCCTGAAAGTCCAGGATGAGAGCTTTGATTCAAGTTTGTCCAATAGCGACCTCCAGGACACCTGCTTGATTGCTGAATCGGAGAGGGGAGCTCCCAGGTATTTAGATGGCAGGTGGGAAATTGTGAATCCCAAAATTCGAGCAATATTCCTTTGCGTGGAGGGGGGAGTGTTGAAGAAGAAGAGTTGAGATTTTGCAGCGTTAATGGACGTGCCAGAGGCTTCAGAGAAGAGGGATAGGAGAGATTTGAATACAGAGGCCTCTTTTGCGGAAGGATGCCCGAAGAGCATAGTATCATCAACGAATTGCTGATGTGTCTGAGGAGTGCGGCCATGGAGAGAGATGCCTTTGAGAGCTTGGGAGGAAACAACCGATTTGAGGAGCCTGCTTAGCCCTTCAGCCATTAAAACGAAGAGAAAAGGTGATAGAGGATCCCCTTGCCTGATGCCACGCGAGGGGTGAAAGGGAGGTGAGGGAGATCCGTTCAGTAAGACAGAGAAACTGGGAGAAGTGATTAGGTTCATGATCCATCTGGTCCAGGTTGCATTAAAGCCAAAAGCCAAGAGCATTTTATGAATGTAATTCCAGCTAAGCTTGTCGAAGGCTTTAGAAAGGTCTAGTTTGAGAAGCATACCTGGTTTTTTGAGAAGCTTTAAAGAGTGTATGACTTCATTTGATAGAATTATTCCATCCATAATCTGCCGACCTTCAACGTACCCCGTCTGTTCTGGAGAGATGAGCAAGGGAAGGAGCGGTTTGAGTCGGTTTGCAATAACCTTTGAAATGAGTTTGTAAATCACATTGCATAGCGCTATTGGTCTATACTTCTCAGGTTTGTTTGATGCCGCTTCTTTGGGAACCAAGGCTATGAAGGTTGAGTTGAGGGCCGGGAGGACCCAGTGCATGCTGCGGGATTCTTCCACTAGATCCCATACTTCAACTTTGATGAGTTCCCAAAATTCATGAAAGAAATTGGCTGTGAATCCGTCAGGCCCTGGTGCTTTGCCATCTTTGAGCTGAGCCATGGCTTCTTCTACTTCCTTTAATGATATGGGTTGGAGCAGTTGATTGTTGTGGTCCTCATTGATAATTTTAGGAATGTGCTGCGTGATGGCCCGGATTGCCTCATCCCGGTTGCCGTCAGGTTCCTTTAGAATGTCCTTGAAGTATCCTGTAAATTCTTTTTCCATGTCTTCATGAGCCTCTATTCTTTCACCCTGTTGATTGTTGACAAAGGTAATTTTGTTGTGCATACGCCGTTGTATGGTGGTTTTGTGGAAAAATTTTGTATTTTTCTCTCCATCTTTAAGCCAGCTTATTCGAGATTTTTGCCGCCATAGAATTTCCTCTTGTTTTTGACGTTCTTCAATTTGATTCCAGAGGATCTGCTCCTGTTGAATTTGTTCTTCTGTGCGTCCTTCCAGAATGAATATTTGTTGTAGTGCTTTCATTTGCTGTTCCAGTTTTTGTCTGCTCTCCTGTATGTTGCCAAAATGAGTTCGGTTCCATATTTTAAGAACTTGTTTCAGATTTTTCAGCTTTTGTTGAAACTGATACATCTTAGCTCCCGCAGGCGGGATGTAAGATGTCCAGGCTTGATTGACCACGGCCTTGAAATTGGTGTTTGTGAGCCAAAAGGCTTCGAATCGAAAGGGTCTATTGCAGCAGTTGCCTGGTCTAGACCATTGGAGTAGAATTGGCCAGTGATCTGAGCCTCCTTGGGGGATAATTGAGGCACTAAAATCTCCTCCAAGGTGGATTGCATTGTCTGAGATTAAAAATCGATCTAGCCTTGAGGCAATATGGTGAGCACCTCTACGCTTGTTGGACCAGGTTAAAATGCCATTAGAGGTGGGTATGTCCATGAGCTGATTGTTTTGTAGGAATTGCTTGAAGCCGCTGCTATAACTGTCGAGCCGGGTTCTGCCCCCTTGTTTTTCTTCCATGGATTTTATGATATTGAAGTCGCCTCCTCCAATTCATAAGGGGAAGTATCTGTTTTCATTGAGGAGGGAAATCGTGTCCAGGAGGTCCAATTTTTGCTGAATTGTCTGCGGGAAGAATACTTTGGTGAGATGCCCATGGATGTTGGTTCCGATGAGGTGGAATGTAGCTTGAATGAGATGAAGAGTGGCATGAAAATTATCAAGTAAAACAATCTGCGGGTTCCATAGAATGGCAAGACCGCCGGATGCCCCTGAGGCGTCGACTGAGATTGAACTGTTGCCTGCCCATACTTTATTGCTGAGTCTGTCTATCGCTGTGCTGCTGCTTTTTGTTTCTTGAAGAAAGACTATTGCTGGTTTTTCTTGCATTATCAGGTTTTTGATCATTCTGTGTTTAGAGGGACTGTTGAGTCCTCTTACATTCCAAGAGATGAGCTTCATGTAGACTGAGATTTGGGTTTGTAGAACTTGGTCAACTTGGGGAATTGCCCCGAATCCATAAGTAGTTCCCCTACTATTATTGTTCTCTGAAGGTCTGTTTTTCTGCCCCTTTTCTTTGTTTCTTTAAGGATCTTTCTTCCATCCCAGTGACTGCCTCCTTGGATGCCCAGGCTTTTATGGTGCTGCACCCTGGTTAGGACTCCTTCAAGTTTGTCTATTTGCCAGAGGGGGATTGAGTTGTACTCTTTTTGCTTGCATGCTGTCTCCAGTTTGGAGATGTCAAGCTTGGAGATGTCAAACTCTTCTAGATCTACATCTTCTTGATCTTCCTCCATAACTATTGGAGTATTGTGGTCCTCCTCCACTGCATTTTCATGAAGACTCAAGGCTAGAGCTGCGTCAAGATCCATATCTGATGCTTGTTGTTTTTCATTCAATATGGTTTTCCCCTTGGAAGGGATTAGGGGTCCGAGATCTGAAACAGATTTGGTTTTCTCCATAGAGGGTGTATCTGCAGAGTTGGAAGAGGCTGGGTCAGAGGAGAATAAGGGGTTGGAGCAGTTGAGGGAGGGCGAGGGTGGGATCGGCTGATCCGGGGAGTCAGAGTTGGGACTGTTTTGTATATCTTGCGAGGCAAGAACAGAGAAGCGGTTCTGGGGGTTCGCCTTGAAGGCTTGATCCGGAGTTGCTTGGTTTTTCTTGGCATGCCGGCGGCGGGTGAGGATTTTGGTGAAGCCATCTGGATCCTTGTTAGTATCATTAGAAGGAGCCTTGGGCTGCACATTTAAGGGACAGTCACGGAAGAGGTGGCCGTGCTCATGACATTTTCGACAGCGGAAAGGGATATGCTCATAATCTAAAGGCTGTTTCCATTCAAAGTCATCGTGAAAGAGACTTACCGTGTCTGCAAGGGTCTTGGTTAGGTGCATCTTGACGCAGATCCTAGCGTAAGAGGTGTATTTGCGTGTCTTTGTTTCGGTTGCAACTTTGATGAAGGTCCCCAGCTTGTTGCCGATGTCTGCCAGCGTTTCTTCTCTCCAGTATTCCACGGGAAGGGAATACATTCTTATCCAAACAGGGGCCCAACTGAAGTCTTCTTTATCAGGGTTGAATCGAGGCTTCCATTCCGTTAGATACAAACCTGAAGAGTTAAAGAAGTACGGGCCGCCTTCAAATATCCTTGTTTTGTCCTCTAAACAGTTGAATATGGCTGTAAAGAAGCCCTTTGGGCCAAGCTGTAAAGTCACTTGTCCTTTGGGCTTCCATTTTGAGGCTATCCATCCTTGTAAGGCTTTTTCTGTGGGCCAGAATCCCAAGAACTTTCCGATGAGTGCGTAATCCTGCATATATTGGATTTCCCCATTGATGCGGTGGCTTGGCAGTTCAACCTTGATCGGTTCTGCTGCTTTTGGTATACAAGTGGCTGAGGTCACTTTTGTCTGAGATGATTCCGTATTGGTGTGCTTATCATTGCTTGCGTTGTCCTCTTCATTCCGAGCTGAGTGCATCTTTTCCTCCTGCGTCCTTTGCTGGTCTTTTTCAGTTTCTGGACCTGTGTCTGCGGGGTGCAGAGTCACAGTCTTTTGCGTCTTGTCAGATGAGGGCGTGTCCATTGGAGGGGAGGCAGAGCTCTCCCCTCCTGCAGCTGGTGCCATAAGTGGCCTTCAGTGGTGGAACCTGCAGCGGCTATGGCAGGTCCGTTCGGCGGCGTCTAGGGTTTTGTATCTCTTGCTGTAGAATCGCTTCAGAGCGCATTTCCTCCGCTCAGAAGGAAATGTTCAATCTCTAATTCACATATTTGTTAATTGGTGGTTTTTCTACAATTATTTGCATATTGCATGTTTTTTTTTTTTTTTTTCTAACTATATATAATCAAATTGCTTTCATTTACCCATAGTTTTATCAATTTCTATATAAAAAGAAATACAATCACTCATTATGCTAACTACTGAGCTATTCTAAAAACTCTAAGTTTTAATTAATGTTTGTGCTAACTACTAAACTCTAAGTTGTTCAATCAATAATTGTGCTAACTACTAAGCTCTCCCTAAAACTCTTAATTTTTTCAATCACTTATTGTGTTAACTACTAAGCTCTCCCCAAAACTCTAACTTTTTCAATCACTCATTGTGCTAACTACTAAGCTCTCCTCGAAACTCTAACGTTTTTAGTCACTCATTATGCTAACTACTAAGCTCTCCCAGAAAATCTCTCCTAGAAACTCTAAGGTTTTTAATCACTCATTATGCTAACTACTAAGCTCTCCTTAGAAGCTCTCGTAGAAACTCAAAAGTTTTCAATAACTAATTATGCTAACTACTAAGCTCTCCTAAAAATTTTAATTTAAGCTACTTATTTGATTAGTCCATGATAAATATTTAAGGATTGTGTAACATATTAAAGTTTTATTTCATTTTATTGTTAATTTGTTTTCAAAATGTTAAATCCATCAATAGATAATTAGTATAATCAAACTTTGTAACTAATTATAAGATAATTTAATAATAATTCCTTTTATTTTTAATTTATAATAAAAAAGTCACATAGATATACTTAAATGTTTATGAATTGATTTAAAACATCAGTTCAAAATTACTCTTTAGAAACCAAGATTTACATTTAAATAAGTGTTGCTTCCACACTCTTTAAATTACTCATGAGAAAAGTAAATGCAACACATGGATTTTGCATACAAAAGCCACACTTTAATGTTCTAAAAAAAATGTGTGAAAAGGAATGTGTGCAATGGAAAGTATGTAACTATTGACATTTATGTGGACTAGTTACAAATTTTGGTGTTGAGTTTTTAGTGGTTGAAATAAAACAACTGTAAATGAATATATAATTTAGGCAAGTACATCATTCACATTTTTTTTTTGTCACAATGATTGAAATAGAATAAAAGTAATTAGCAACACAAAAAAATTATTTTATATTTTTTCTACAATGGACTAGTTACAAATTTTGTTTGAGTGTATATGCACCTAAAAACATAGAAAATGAAACATAGAATATGCATAAAATTCACGCAACACAAACACGAAGCCAAAAGTAGTAAATTTGGTCTAAGTTCACATTAATCATTTAACTAGAAGAAAGAAGACATTTGTAAAAAAAAATAATTCACTCAAATACAACATTGACCTGGAGTTTTTTTATTGTAATACTTCTATTAGAACAAAAGTAATTAGTGAATAGAAACTAATTTGAAGGTTGAAATTGCAAAAATCAAAATTCCTTGTTCAAAGACATATTGTGCTTTCAATAATGTTACAAAATAGAGAATTATAGACTTAGGAAAACAACTGTAAAAAAGGTATTATTCACTCAAAAACAATATTCACACACACGTTCACTCAAACACAATATTCACAGACACTATCTTGGGTTAATGCTTAATGACAACAAGAGTTAATTTAAGTAAAGTCAATCTAGAAATAAATTAAGAAAATATGAACTTCTCAATAATGCAAAGTCTACATTCTTTCAATAATGGGAATATGGACTTAAGAAGCTAAAAATATATGAATGGGAAAGTAAAAGTTTTTTTTCATTTGCACATAAAATAAACCTTCATCCCATTGGAGAAATGTCCACAAAAGTATAATTAGAAGATTGTTATTGTGAATAGATATGTAAGACTTCTGCAAGTTGTGTAGGAGGATCAAGTTGTAGATTGATATGACACTAGAATAGGCATGCCTCAATATGCCTCAATAGTTGACAACTCTCTATTTTTTCAGTAAATGGTTTGATTATCAGAAAGTAACTATGTGGTTTGATCAAATATCTCTATATACATTCCAAGTCAATGTTCTAAATTTATGGAATATATTTTGATGCTCATGGTTGTTGTCTTTTTCCTTCTCTTTCAGTGCAGCTTTCTTCTAGTGGCTTGTCCTCTGAGATCTCTAGTTCTAATAATGTATCTTTGATTATTTTCATTACACATTGTATCAAAGGGGGGCATCTTTGTTCTGCAATTTTAATCAATTCCTTGAACATATGTAATTGAGCCTTCTATTCTTTGAAGTCTATTTTCTTTTGTATTACAAAAATTTGGGTAGGTCGGGGGCGGTTCTATTGTCAGTGTTATGCAAGATAATGAGCTCAATGATTTCTTATATGCCTCCTCATAGTATATTCCTTTATCAATCATATTATTCAACAATGTATCTATGAGGTTTTGGTGAGCACGATGTAGACTTAGCTTATTATAGACTGCTCATGTACATGAAGAAATTTTTGATTGATGTCATTGTCTTCTTGTATAAACTTTTTCAGATTGATTATGTTATTGGCTACTTTCTGAATTTTTAATTGTAGTTCAACCAATTGAACATCCTTCTGTTAGATAGTGACCTAAAGCCCATGTTGTAGTTTATGAGTATTATTTTTCAATTTTTGGTGTAACTCCACTATCTTTTGAACCTTCTACTATTGAGATTCACATCCTTGTAGTTTTAGTTGTTCTTGAAACTAATTTCCTTTCCATAATAATTGTTGTTCCAAGTCCAATATTTTAGCATCATTTTGGTTTAGGATCTCCATTAGTTTGGTAACATGGTACACATTGGCATTTTCATATATTCTTATAGAGTTAGATATTTCTTGGACTACTTGATTTTCATTCAATTATGAACCATCCCATACCACCTATCTAGGAACTTATGTTTCTTCAATTCTTCTCTTATTTTTGCTTCTTTTAATGACAATGTTCTTCTGTGGGTGAAATAGAAATCTAATGGAGGAATAAATTTTATTTCTATTGATGATAGCGAACTGACCAATATATCTTGCTATGAATTGTTACCAAAATTAATGGGAATGGGAGTTCCAACAAGACTTTGGAGGTCACTAGGGAAGTATTTGTTTGGATAGGAGTATCTGACAGTTTTTGAACATGTTATGTAGGAGTGGAAGTTTGAGGAAAACCTTTCAGGACTTTGTGCCACTAAGGATCACTCTGATCCAAACTTATGCAGTAACACAACAAAATATAGATATAAACATAAACAAAGATATGTAGCGGAAATAAATCTTAATTTCATTAATATAAAAGAACTAAAATATTGTTATTCAACCAGCTCACAAAATAGAGCAAAAGAGAGATCAATGCCTTCAAAATTAGCCTCTTCGAGGGGGCAACCTCCTTTACATTAGACAAATGAACAATTCTTGGATGATACAAATGACAAGACCTCCTTTCTATATGTAGGAGTTGAAGGGGTCACAATATAATCAAAGCTGACATAACAATAATAATGTGAGGGCACAACAATAACAACAGTGGGTTTCTATGGGGCACAATAATAACAATATGGGGACAACATGGGCACAACAATAACAATAAGGGGTATAATGACAATCATAATAAGGGAATACACTCGTATTATAGGGGCCTAATATGACCCTTTCCTTAAAAAAATGTGTTGTCCTCAATGCTTGAGTAGTTATGGATGCTTCTATATACAATTCTCATCCTCCCATGTAGAATCTTTAGTGGGTAAGTTCTTCCACTTGATGAGATACTTTGAAATTGATCGATTTCGCAGTTATCAATTTATTGTTTCTGTGACTCCCTCAAGTTCCAATATGATTTTTCCTTCCTCGTCAAGCTTTGGAAATATTTTTTGAACTGGGATCATGTCACCTATAACCTTCTTTAAGCATGAAACATGGAAAACTAGGTGCGCTCGGGAAGATGGAGGAAGTTCCAATTTGTATTCCATAGTACCAATATTTTGCAATACCTTGTACGAACCATAATAATTTGGTGATAATTTATTATACTTCTTAGCTTGCTTGAGGGACATTTGTTTCTATGGTTGTAGCCATAGAAATACCCAGTCACCTACACCAAAAGTTCTTTTGCCGTGACGTTGATCTGCCTGTTGTTTCATTCTATTCTCCGCCAGAGTGAGGTTATCCTTTAAGAGTTGGAGAAGTTTTTTTTCATGCTCAATGTGATCTTCCACTGCTTGAACCTTGGAATTTTCTCTTAAATATGATGTGATGGACGGTGGATGATATCCATAAAGCGCCATAAATGGGGTCATTTTTGTTGTAGTATGGAAGGAAGTGTGATACCACCATTCAACAAGAGGTAACCATTTGACCCATTGTATTTGTTTATCAAATACAAAGAAACGAAGAAATACTTCCAAACATTTGTTCACTATCTTAGTTTACCCATCAGATTGAGGATGATAAGATGAGCTATGGGCTAACTGAGTACCGAGACAAAAAATTAATTCTGTCCAAAAATTTTCAGTGAAAATAGGATCTCTGTCACTCACAATAATCTTTGGGTTTCCATGTAGCTTTTGAATTGTTTCCATAAATGTAGTAGCAAGTGTATTAGCTTTAAATGGATGAGATAATGCACAAAAACTGTGCATACTTGGTAAGTCTATCAACTACCACCATGATGACACTCTTTCTTGCGGACTTGGGTAAACCTATAATAAAATCCATTGAAACCTCCCCCAACGTTGACTTGGAATGGATAAAGGTTGTAATAGTCTATTAGGCCCCCATAATACTAGTGATTCCCCCATTACTGTTGTCATTGTATCCCTTATTGTTATTATTGTGCCCCTATTGTCCCCATATTGTTATTAGTATGCTCCATAGAAACCCACTATTGTTATTTTTGTGTCCTTATGTTATTACTGTTATGTCGACCTGATTACATTGTGACCCCTTAGACTCCTATATATACAAAGGAGGTTTAGTCATTTGTATCATCTAATAATTGTTCATTTGTGTAATGTAAAGAAGGTTTCCCCCTCAAAGAGGCTAAATTCTAAGGCGTTGATCTCTCTTTTCTATCATTTTGTGATTCAGTTTCCTAACATTTGGTATTAGAGCTTTGGATTCTAGGGTTCTGCTGTTTCAAACAGGTCATCATGGCATTTTGGCTATAACCTTTTTTTTGTGACGTTTCAGAAGCTAAAAAAAAAACCCCATTTGGGTTGAAATCTTTCTGAACTTTGGGTCCAAGTTTCAGAGCTTGTTATGCTATATTTCCAGAGATATGATCTGAGGAAGTTGGCGTTTTTGTAGACTCCTGAATTACATTCCAAACAGGTGACCTGGGGAAAGTCGTCATAACTTTTGTTTTGTGCATTGGATTGAGATTTCGTAAAAATTTTCAGAAAGAGGACGACCATTAGTTTTATTTTTATCAGTTTCAAGTACTAATATTGAAACAGTGACATGCGGAACATCGTACACGTTAGCTCTATGGAACGATTCTATAATCAGGTCACCGTGGGAGATTTGGCATAACTCTTCCTTAGAGAATCCAATCTTGATCAGACTTGCTGGGTTAGAAATAGGACTCAAAGGGCTACCGCAACATGCGATTTCAGATGTTTGAGATCCGTAGTTACAAAGATACAACAGATTGAATATCATGCTCTTACAAAGTGAAAAAAAGGTGTGTAGTTTTTTTGAATTTTACATAAGATTGGTTTGAAAAAGTTAGTTTGAAGGAATTAAAAGGGAATAGTGAAGAATTATTAGCATTAATTAATGCCTCGAAGAAAGAAAATGGAAACACCTAGTAAGCAACCTGAAAGCTCTAGCATGACTTATGAAGAAGAGGAAGAAATGCAACATGATATATCAAAATTACAAAACCAAGTACAACAAATTTCACTCTCACTAAAGGTAAATGAAGCCAAGGTGAATGGCGTGGAAGCTAATATGAATGGCATGAAAGATAAGATGGATGGTTTAAAGAAAGGCATAGAAGCTAAAATGAATGGCATGGACGCTAAGATGAATGGCATGGACGATAAGATGGAAGAACTGAAGATAAATTTGAATAAGTTGCTACAAGAAATGGTCAATGGTGAAAGGGTAGCAAAGGAAACTCATGATGGGCACAAACAAAATGTTACTATTGATTTCATAGACTCTAATGTTGGATTGAAGACCCACCACATTCCAAAAATCGATATGAGGAAGTTTGATGGCAAGGATCCTGGAACATGGATACTACAGATGGAGCAATTTTTCGATCTCCATAATGTGGAAAACACACAAAAGGTACATATTGCAACTTTATATTTGGAACCAAATTAGTTTTTATGGTATCGATGGCTTTGCTCTCGTAAACAAATTGTCGCTTGGGCAATTTTTACAGAAGAAATGGTAGCACATTATGAGGATACAAAAAGCAACACCTTTTTTAGCCAATTGATAAATCTCAAACAAAAGGGTTCAATCATGGAGCACATTGAGGACTTCCAAAAATTGAACATAAGGGTAAAAGATATTCCAGAGGATCATAGGATTGATGTGTTCATAGGGAATTTAAAGGACAATATCAAACATGAGGTTCGCCTTTGGGAACTTGATTCATTGGAGAAGGCATTTAGGTTAGCAAGAAAAATGGAAAGCAAAATTATGGCAACGAGGAAGCCTACCATTCACAACTATAAATATGGAAGTGTTGTTGCCCCTAGCCTTCTACAACCTACAAGGTTGACACCACAACAATTGGAAGAAAAAAGAGCAAAAGGGCTTTGTTACAGTTGTGATAACAAATACACTAAAAGTCATAAGTGATTTGAGAAGAAATTATTCTACATAGATTGTGAAGAGGAGGAAGAAAAGGAACAAGAAATGTTAAAAGAAGACTATATACTCCAGGAACAAACCCTAGATAAAGAAGAAATTAATCCGACCATATCTTGTAATGCATTGGCTGAAATTATCACTCCTCAAACTATCAAGATAGAAGGACATATCAAGAAGAAAAAGGTAATGGTGTTGATTGATTTAGGAAGTACCCATAATTTTATTCATTATAAGATAGCAAATGAATTGAATTGCTTCCTATATCCATCACCAAAATTTCAAGTGATGGTTGCAAGTGGAGGAACCATAAATTGCTCTGGAAAGTGCCATAATATCAAGTTATCCATGGGAGAATATGTATTAAATAGCCTAATGCTTTCCATTCCAATGGGTGGTGCTGATGTTGTACTAGGAGTCCAATGGATACAATCCTTGGGTATAATAGCTTTTAATTTTCAAGAAATTTTCATGAAATTTTGTGCGGAAGGAAAGGAAGTTGAATTAAGGGGTATTGCAGGGAAACCAGGAAAGATAATCAGCTCTAACGGTATGAAAAAGCTTCTAAAGAAGAAACAACGAGGTGCAATTGCACAATTATGTTCGCTATAGGTTCCCACATCAAAATCATCTATTTCTCTAGATATCCAAAAAGTCTTTGACAATCATTCCAAGGTATTTGAGACTCCCAAAGGTCTCCCACCTATTCCTGATCATGATCATGCTATTCATTTGATTCCAAGAAGTGTTCCTCCAAACATCAGGCCATACATATATCACTATGCCTAAAAGAGTGAGATTGAACATATGGTTGTGAAAATCCTAGAGGCTGGTATAATTCAACCTAGTCAAAGTTCTTTCTCTTCTCCAGTAGTATTGGTGCACAAGAAGGATGGATCATGGTGCATGTGTCCAGATTATAGGGAGCTCAACAAGCTCACTATTAAAGATAAATTTCCCATTCCTGTCATTGATGAATTATTGGATGAATTGCATGGATCAATTTACTTCACTAAGTTGGATCTTCGTTTAGGATATCATCAAATCAAAATCAAGACTGAAGACATTCCAAAAACAACATTTAGAACTCATGAGGGTCATTATGAATTTTTGGTCATGCCTTTTGGCCTTACCAATGCACCTTCTACATTTCAAGGTTTGATGAATTCCAATTTCAAACCCTTAGAAAATTTGTGTTAGTATTTTTTGATGATATACTAATCTATAACAACTCTTGGAAAGATCATGTTGAACATGTTGACAGGGTGCTCAAACCATTGAAGGAGAAATAATTATATGCAAAAAGCTCCAAATGTTTCTTTAGAGTACAAGAGGTGGAATATCTGGGTCATATTGTATCTCATGAAGGTGTTAAGGTAGACCCTAGCAAAATTAAATCCATTAAGGAATGGAAAATCCTCACATCCATAAAGCATCTACTAGGATTTCTCGAGTTGACAGGGTATTATCACAAGTTTGTTAAGAATTTTGGGAGAATAGCATCACCTCTAACAACATTATTGAAGAAAGATACATTTTCATGGACTCCAGAAGCAACAAAGGCCTTCGAACATCTTAAAGAGGCAATGTGCCAAGCATCAGTCTTAGCTACGCCGGACTTCACAAAAACCTTTATTGTGGAATGTGATGCTTCAGGAAATGGAATTGGTGTTGTTTTAATGCAAGATGAAAGACCCATTGCTTTCGTAAGTCGTCCAATAAAGGGAAACTATTTACACAAAGCTATTTATGAGAAGGAAATGTTGGCAACACTACATGCACTTAAGAAATGGTTACCCTACCTAATGGGAAGACACTTCAAGGTAAAAACGGATCATGATAGTCTTAAATACTTTTTAGAACAAAGATTATCCTCTGAAGAGCAACAAAAATGGGTCACAAAGATGTTGGGTTATGACTTTGAAATCATCTACAAAAAAGTGAAGCAAAATGTTGTGGCAGATGCACTCTCAAGAAAGGATGAGGATGTGGAAGCATTGTTTTGCGCCATTTCTATTATCCAACCAAATTGGATAAACAAAGCAAGCGAGGAATGGAATAATGGTGAAGAAGTGCGGGAACTCATTCGAAAGTTACAACAAGATCCAGTACATCTAATACATTTAGCTGGAAAAATGATTCGTTATGGTACAAGTATCTCTTATACCTATGTAAGAATTCCCAACTCAAACGAAAGATTCTTATGGAATTGCAAACTTCTCCCTTAGGAGGGCACTCAATATTTTTAAAAACTTACCACAGGGTTAAGAAAGAATTTTTTTGGGATGGCCTTAAATCGGATATTCAAAAGTTTGTGGCAAAATGTTTGGTTTGCCAACAAAATAAAGTTGAAACAACTAAGACCCCAGGTCTATTACAACCTTTATCCATTCCAAACCAATGTTGGGAGTAGGTTTCAATGGATTTTATCACAGGTTTACCCATGTCCGAAGGAAAGAGTGTCACCATGGTGGTAGTTGACAGACTTACCAAGTATGCAAACTTTTGTGCATTATCACATAGATTTAAAGCCAGTACAGTTTCTACTGCATTTATGGAAACAATTCAAAAGCTACATGAAAACCCAAAGATTATTGTAAGTGATAGAGATCCCATTTTCACCAGAATTTTTTGGACAAAATTATTTTCTTGTCTTGGTACTCAGTTATCTCATAGCTCATCTTATCATCCTCAATCTGATGGGAAAACTGAGATAGTAAACAAATGTTTGGAAGGATATCTTCGTTGCTTTGTATCTGACAGACAGACACAATGGGTCAAATGGTTGCCTTTAGCTGAATGGTGGTATAACACTTCCTTCCATACTGCAGCAAAAATGACCCCATTTATGGCACTTTATGGATGTCATCCACCATCCATCACATCATATTTAAGAGAAAATTCTAAGGTTCAAGCAGTGGAACATCACATCGAGCATCAACAACAAGTTTTACAACTCTTAAAGGATAACCTCACATTGGCGTAGAATAGAATGAAACAACAAGCAGATCAACATCGCAGCGAAAGAAGCTTTGATGTAGGTGACTAGGTATTCCTACGGCTACAACCATATAAACAAATGTCCCTAAAGCAAGCTAATAAGGATAATAAATTATCACCAAAGTATTATGGTCTGTACAAGGTGTTGCAAAAGATTGGTACTATGGCATACAAATTGGAGCTTCCTGCAGCTTCCCGAGCGCACCTAGTTTTCCATGTTTCATGTTCAAAGAAGGTTATAGGTGACAATCTCCCAGTTCAAACAATATTCCCAAAACTTGACGAGGAAGGAAAAGTCATATTGGAACCGGAAGTAGTCACAGAAACAAGAATGCGACAGCTACAAAATCAATCAATTTCAAAGTGTCTCATCAAGTGGAAGAACTTATCCTCTGAAGATTCCACATGGGAGGATGAGAATTTTATACAGAAGCATCCAGAACTACTCAAGCATTGAGGAAAACGCTTTCCGGAAGGAGAGGGGCATGTTAGGCCCCTATAATACTAGTGATTCCCCCATTACTATTGTAATTGTATCCCTTATTGTTATTATTGTACCCCTATTGTCCCCATATTGTTATTAGTATTCCCCATAGAAACCCACTATTATTATTTTGTGCCCTTATGTTATTACTGTTATGTCAGCTTGATTACATTGTGACCCCTTAGAATCCTATATATAGAAAGGAGGTTTAGTCATTTGTATCATCCAAGAATTGTTCATTTCTGTAATGTAAAGGAGGTTTCCCCCTCGAAGAGGCTGAATTCTAAGGCGTTGACCTCTCTTTTCTATCTTTTTGTGATTTGGTTTCCTAACATAGTCCTCGGACCTTAATTGTCTCAACTCTATTTTGTTGGCAAACCAAACATTCTGCCACAAACTTGTGAATATCAACTTTAAGGCCATCCCAAAAAATTTCCTTCTTAACCCTGTGGTAAGTTTTAAAAAATCTTGAATGCCCTCCTAAGCGAGATGTGTGAAATTCCCTAAGAATATTTTGTTTGAGTTGGGAATTATTACAGAGGTATAAGAGATATTTGTACCATAACGAATCATTTTTCCAGCTAAATGTATCATATGTATTGGGATATTGTCGCAACTTTTGAATGAGTACCCACACTTCTTCTTCATTCTTACATTCATCCGTTAATTCGTTTATCCAATCTGGTTGGATAATAGAAATGGCACAAATAAATTCTTCCACATCCTCATCCTTTCTTGAGAGTGCATCTGCAAAAGCATTTTGCTTCCATTTTTTGTAGATGATTTCAAAGTCATAACCCAACATCTTTGTGACCCATTTTTGCTTCTCTTCTGAAGATAATATTTGTTATAAAAAGTATTTAAGACTATCATGATCTGTTTTTACCTTGAGGTGTCTTCCCATTAGGTAAGGTCACCATTTATTAAGTGCATGTAGTATTGCCAACATTTCCTTCTCATAAATATCTTTGTGTAAATATTTTCCTTTGATTGGATAACTTTCAAAAGCAATGGGTCTTTCTTATTACATTAAAACAACACCAATTCCATTTCCTAAGGCATCACATTCCATAATAAAGGTTTTTGTGAAGTCTAGCATAGATAAGACTAGTGCTTGGCACATTACCTCTTTAAGATTTTCAAAGGCCTTTGTTGCTTCTCAAGTCCAAGAAAATGCATCTTTCTTCAGTAATGTTGATAGATGTGCCCCAATTCTCCCATAATTCTTAACCAACTTGTGATAATACCAATTCAACCCGAGAAATCCTGGCAGATGATTTATGGATGAGGGGATTTTCCATTCCTTAATGGCTTTAATTTTGCTAGGGTCTACCTTAACACCTTCATGAGATACAATATGAACGAAATATTCCACCTCTTGTACTCCAACGAAACATTTGGAGGTTTTTTCATATAGTTGTTTGAGAACTCTGTCAACATGTTGAACATGATCCTTCCAAGACTTGTTGTAGATTAGTATATCATCAAAAAATACTAACAAATTTTCTAAGAAAGGGTTTGAAAATGGAATTCATCAAACCTTGAAATGTAGAAGGTGCATTGGTAAGGTCAAAAGGCATGACCAAAAAACCCTAATGACCCTCATGAGTTCTAAATGTTGTTTTCAAAATGTCTTCAGTCTTCATTCTAATTTGATGATATCCTGAACGAAGGTCTAACTTGGTGAAGTAAATTTCTCTCTGAAATTAATCCAATAATTCATCAATGACAGGAATGGGGAATTTATCTTTAATAGTGAGTTTGTTGAGCTTCCTATAATATGGAAACATGAGCCATGATCCATCATTCTTGTGCACCAATACTACTAGAGGAGAGAAAGAACTTTGACTAGGTTGAATTATACCAGCCTCTAGCATTTCTGCAACCAAATGTTCAATTTCACTCTTTTGGGCATAGGGATATATGTAAGGCCTGATTTTTGGAGGAACACTTCCTAGAGTCAAACAAATAGCATGACCATGATCATGAATAGGTGGGTGGCCTTTGGGAGTCTCAAATACCCTAGAATGATTATCCAAGACTTTTTGGAGATATGGAAAAATAGATGATCCCAATGTGGGGACCTCTAGCAAACATAATTGTGTAATTGTGCCTCATTGTTATTCCTTTAGAATATTTTTCATGCCGTTAGAGTTGATTATCTTTCTCGGTTTCCCTGTGATATCCCTTAATTCAACTTCCTTTCCATCCGAAACAAATTTCATGAGAAGTTTTTGAAAATTAAAAGTTATCGTACCTAAATATTTTAGCCATTGGACTCTTAGTACAACATCAACACCACCATTGGAATGGAAAGAATTGAACTATTGAACACATATTCTCCCATGGACAGCTTGATATTATGGCACTTTCCAGAGCAATTTATGGTTCCTCCATTTGCAACCATCACTTGACACTCTGGTGCTAGATATAGGAAGAAATTCAATTCCTTGGCTATCTTACAATGAATAAAATTATGGGTACTTCCTGGATCAATCAACACTATTACCTTTTTCTTCTTCATATGTCCTTCTATCTTGATAGTTTGAGGAGTGGTAATTCCGACCAATGCATTACAAGATATGGTTGGATTCATTTCTTATATCTCTAGGGTTTGTTCCTAGTGTGTATCCTCTTCTTTTGATGTTTCTTGTTCCTTTTCTTCCTCCTTTTCACAATCTATATAGAATAATTTCTTCTTAGCACAATTATGACATTTAGTGTATTTACTATCACAATTGTAACAAAGCCTTTTTGCTCTTTTTTCTTCCAATTGTTGTGGTGCCAACATTCTAGGTTGTGGAAGGTTAGGGGAAACAACACTTCCCTCTTTATAGCTATGAGTGGTAGGCTTCCTTGTTGTCATAATTTTTCTTTCCAACTTGAATGCCTTCTCCAATGAATCAGGTTCCCAAAGGCGAACCTCATGTTGGATGTTATCCTTTAAAGTCCCTATGAACACATCAATCCTATGCTCCTCTAGAATATCTTTTACCCTTATATTCAATTTATGGAAGTCCTCAATGTGCTCCACCATTGAACCCTTTTGTTTGAGATTTATCAATTAGCTAAAAAAGGTGTTACTTTTTGTATCCTCATAATGTGCTACCATTTCTTCCATAAAAAATTCCCAAGTGACAATTTGTTTATGAGAAAAAGCCATTGATACCATAAAAACTAATTTGGTTCCAAATATAAAGTTGCAATGTGTACATTTTGTGTGCTTTGGACATTATGGAGATCGAAATATTGCTCCATCTATAGTATCCATGTTACAGGATCCTTGCCATCAAACTTCCTCATATTGATCTTTGGAACATGGTGGGTCTTCAATCCAACATTAGAGTCTATAAAATAATTAATAACATTTCTTTTGTTCTCATCACAAGTTTCCTTTATTACCCTTTTTCCATTAGTAAGCATTTCTTGTGGCAACTTTGTCAAATCTATCTTCAAATCTTCCATGCTGCCTTTAACTTTTGCTTCTATACCATCCATCTTAGCTTCCATGCCATCCATCTTAGCTTCCATTCCATTCTTAAACCATCCATCTTAGCTTCCATGTCTTTATTTAAACCATCCATCTTAGCTTCCATGCCTTTTTTAAACTATCCATCTTAGCTTCTGTTACTTTTTGTGAGAGTGAATTTTGTTTCACTTGGTCTTGTAATTTTGATATATCATGTTGCATTTCTTCCTCTTATTCATGAGTCATGCTATAGATTCCACGTTGCTTACTAGGTGTTTCCATTTTCTTTCTTTGGGGCACCAATTAACGATAATAATGCTTCACTATTCCCTTTGAATTCTTTCAAACTAATTTTTTAGACCAAACTTATGAAAATTTATAAAAAAAACTATACACTTTTTTTCATTTTGTAGGAGATCGATATTGAATCTATTGTATCTCTGTATTTTCAAATCTCCAAGGTCCGAAATTGCATCCTGTGGTATCCCTCTAAGCTATATTTCCAACTCCACAAGTCTAATCAATATTGGATTCTCCAAGGAAGCGTTATGCCACATCTCCCATGATGACCTAATTATAGACAAGTTCAGTAGAACGAACTTATAAGAAGTTCCACGTGTCACCATTTTGACCTTAGGACCTGAGTCCAATACAAAAAAAACTACAAGTCGTCTTCTTTCTGTAACGTTTTACTAAATTTTAATCTGATTCTCAGAGAGAAAGTTATGATGATTGTCCCCAGGTCACCTATTTGAGATATAATTTAGGAGCCTGCAAAAACCCTAATGTCCTTGGATCATATCTCCGAAAATATAGTGAGACAAGGTCTGAAATTCAGACCCTCGGTTTAGTGAGATTTCATCTCAAATGGGTTTTTAGTTTAGCTTCTGAAACATCACAGAAAAAAATTATAGTGAAAATTCCAGGATGACCTATTTGGAGCAGCGAAACCCTAGAATCCAAAGCTCTAATACCAAATGTTATGCAACCAACTCACAAAATAGAGGAAGAGAGAGATAAACACCTTCAAAATCAACCACTTCAAGGGTGAAACCTCCTTTACATTACACAAATGAACAATTCTTGGATGATACAAATGACAAGACCTTCTTTCTATATATAGGAGTCTAAGGGATCACGATATAATCAGAGCCGACATAACAATAATAATGTAAGGGCACAACAATAAAAATAATGGGCTTCTATGGGGCACAATAATAACAATATGGGGACAAAATGGGCACAAAAATAACAATAACAGGTACAATGACAATAATTATAGGGGAATACACTAGTATTATAGGGACCTAACAAAAATGCTTACAAGCAATATGGAAATAAACTAGCTCAGGTGATGGTAGCTTATCTCTTAGAAGAGATGTCACAACTACATGCCTCTGAACTGTGTTACAATGAGGCTCAAGGGCCTTTTTATTATTTAACAATAAAGGGAAACCATAAACAACCAAAACCATAACCCCAAGAGATGGAACACCAAGAGTTTGTGGGCCCTGTGGGGGTTAGTTGAGAAGCCGACTTCTCGAGGTCGTAACTTGGTCATATGATCTCTGTTTGGTGTGTACGATACCTCATTGGAAATATCTCTCTGAGTATCACAAGATTTACAACAAGATAAGCATGGGCCTAAAGCAGACCTCAAAAAATATCGTTTACGGGGTGAAAACAACTCTGAAAGTTCAACATCCAAAAAACTGCTAAAAAGAGTAAATGTTGCTATAATCAAGGAAACTAATGAAATCGACTAGAGGTCTAGGTGGAGTAGCAGGGTAGACATCAATATCCACCTCTATCATTCCTCCTCCCTTAGGAAGCAATTTTCCCCATTGCATGCAAAGCCTCCATGAGGCGAAGAAATTTTTGTTGAACCTGGTCCCTCATGAACCAGTTGTCGTGGTGAAGGAGTTGGCCTACTTTGACAACTCAATGCAGTTGAATCCTCTACTCGTGAGTGTTATTGATTTTTCTGTCCATTATCCTATGAGTTGTGGCATGTTAAATGCAACTCGAGTTGAGTTGTGTTGCTGTCAGATGCTCAGCAATGTCTCATGTGTCCAATAATGGGGGAAAGTATGGTTGTTTCCAGTCTACATTGAATAATGAGTGAAGGCTAAGGAACTGTGGACTGTTGAGCTCGAAAGAATTGTCCCATATATCCTTGGTGATGGTGTAAGGCCTATCTTGGAGCAGGAAAATCTTGCGGTGGAGCCCAATGAGGCGCTCCTTCTAAAAATGTAACCAAACTTTGTCTCCCACCTAGAACTTGTGTGGTACCCAATGTTCATTATGACGTTGTTTATGCTTTACATTTTCTCTGTCCAAATGTCATGGACTTGCCGGTGGATGTGTTGAATGAACTCAATGAGGTTGTTATGCTTGTCAGATTTGGACTAGACATGAGCCAAATCTGCTTGAGTAGCTACAAATGGTATGGAAACATCAATGGGACATAATGGCTAGAATCCCAATCCCACCTGAAAGGGGTTGTGGCTAGTTGACCCATGGAGAGCTTTGTTGTAAATTTGTTGGACATAGGGAAGGCTTTCATCCCATGTACATGGGTGCTTCGAATTGTACATGCATAGGATGTACACCATCATTTTTTTAATCACCACTATTTGGACATCAGTTTGGGGGTGGAAGGTCCTAGACTTAGTGAGCTTGGTATCCAACAACGACCAGAGGCTTGACCAAAATGCATCTAGGAACCGATTGTCCCGATATGAGATAATGGACTCTGCGATCCAAAAGTGTACTCATACTCATTCATAGAAGAGTTTGGTAGTGGATTTTGTTGTGATACTCTTCTTGTAGGCCACCAAAATGGCCATCTTAGAGAATTTGTCGACGACCACGAAAACACAGCCATTTCCATGCTTGGTATAAGGAATGCCCAACATGTAATCCATGGAGGTGGATTCCTAGGGCCAGCTAAGAGTATTAAAGCGAGAATACATGACTTGATTCTTGATTGTAGGTTTGGAAATGGTGCAATAAGTGTAGTATCTGATGTACTTTCCAACATCCTGTCAAAGGTTCGGCCAATAAAAATACTTCTGTAGCACTGCCATTGTCTTCTTTACCCCAAAATGTCTAGTAGCTCAACTGTAGTGTGCGTCCCAAATCATCTTAGCACACTCGCTTGAAGGAAAATAAAGATGTCCCAAGTGGCATAACAATGTGTCGTGGAGGTGAAAGTCTAGAACTTGCTTACCTTCTAGGAGCATTTGGTATGTGGTGCCAAATTCTGGATCACTCTTGTAAAGATGTGGTCATTCCAAAGTCTCGTGTCCACAGGAGTTGAGCACAGTGGTCAGCGCTATGACAAGCAGTTAAGTGAGGCAATTTGCAACATTATTGGTGTTTCCCCTCTTATACTTGATGTTTAAATGGAATTCTTACAGGTACGTGGACCATTTCTGATGGAGATTGTTCTAAAAATTTCCTTGTGTTTGTGTCAAATGTAGGGGTCAGTGGTCTATGAACATTTTCTTCCCCAAAATGTAATGCTTCCATTGTTGAAAAGACAATGCAATGGAATAAATCTCTTTGTCATAGGTGGCATACTTTTGGATTGTGTCTGAAAGTGTCTCATTGTGATACGCCACTGGATGCCCCTGCTAAGTAATAACTTCCTCAGTAGCATTGTCAGAGGCATTTGTCTCAATCTCAAATGGTTGTTGTAGGTCTGGTAATGTGAGCATTGGTGGAGAGTAGAGGCGATGTTTCAACTCGGTAAATGCCCTCTGTTGGGATTGAGACCATAATAAATTTTCTTTTTCTCTACCCTTGGTGACTTTATTGAAAGGCCAAGTGATATGAGAGAAACCCAACAGAAAATTGTGGTAGAAATTGGAAAGACCCAAAAAACTATGTAGCTCCATTGGAGTGGTTAGGACTGGCCAATATTGAATAACTTGTATCTTGGTTGGGTCGTGTTGGGAGTGAGATCCCCAAGGGTAGTTTTGGGGCTAAAAGCCCGCGTTTAAGTCAAATTTTTGTAATATTATTGTAAAGACTCCGCATTTTGTGGTCGTGGAGCACGAAGGTGTTATGTGTCACAAAGGTTAGTCCGCCCTTATTTTTGTAAATTAAAGTCTGTTGTAAGAGATCTACCCATGGTCCGAAGACCATGGGATTGTATAAAAAGAGCTAATATCTAAGTAGTTAGAGGCATCGAAAGAGAAAGAGAGTCATAGCTTTAGAGCAATAAGTCTAAGTCTTGGGTTGTAGCGTAGGTAGAGGCTCTGCAACTGAGTGCGCAGAGGCCTAGGGTAGAAGTCCGTAGCTAAGTGCGTGGACCCTTGCAGCTGTGTGCGCAGGGTGAACAAAGTCTGTAACACTTGGAAGATATTAATAAAAGGAGTTATTATGCAATTTCTGTGTATTTGTTCTATTGATGGGTTTGGATATTTTGTGTATGAATTTCATTTATTATTCTTCAATGATGTGTGAATGAATACAGTTATATTGAATAACTAAATGCAATGACGAATATCTGATTACGCGATGATAACTCTAAGTATTTGAGAAAATAAGAAAATCACTTAGGGTAATTGAGGAATCTGCACGGTGCGTTGCCATACAGCATGGAAGTACCTGAGCCCTATGTTAGGGCTGCATGAATGTTGATCATATACTTTCGTGAAGGAATTGAAACCCGGAATAAAGGGTTTGTCTTACAATCCCTAGAGCAAGATCACCTGTGCGAAGGCAGGGATATAAGAGATCAAACAACATCATAACCATCTCAGGGTGCAGAAACTTGGTTCCAGCATCCCCCCATACTGCTTTGAGTGAGACTTCGGTCTGCACTCCACGGGCTGATGCCAAAAGGGCCAGTAGTGTAGGGATTTGTTTGGCTAATTAAAGCTGAGCCTGGGTCAGGCCTCCTCAAGTCAAAAAATGGTTCCATTTCTGGGACCAGAATCTGCATAAGAGATATGTGATGTCGTATCACTGGAATCCAACGAAGAAGGAGATTGGAGACTGGTTGGATAGAAAGATCCATGAATTCACGGCATAGGAGAAAATAAACCCGCGACTGACAAAGGAACAATAGTTGGAATGATAACTGTATATAGAGATCCACAAGATATTTTTCTGCTCTTTCCTTATTGAGCTATATGAGTGGATAGCGAAGCTAGTAGATCTAAGGAAGGTGGAAACTTGACGGTCTTATTGTGTGGACCCTAGAGCTAGTACGGAGGTTGGAGGCCTCGGAGGATAAGATTGCCTGTGCTGTCGATCATTGGTTCGATCGCGTCGTAGGAGGATTTGTGACTGAATTTAGGGTCAACACCTTAGTCAGCTATAGCGAGGCAGAGTGATTCTTTTTCAAAGGACCACGAGGTAAGTACGTAAAATCGTTGAATACTTGGATTAAAATGTTGTTGTGTAAAAAATAGGTTATGTAGCTACCTTGATATCCGGGACTACGTGAAAAGGAAAAACTTATAGGAATGAAGGAAAAAAGGGTCTGAAGTATAGCCCATTGATTTCACCTCCCGAAAGTAACGAATAAGGGATAGCGAAGGTTTCTCCACGAAGTGCTATTTAGTTAATAAGACAAGGATTCTCGCGAATACCACCTCCACCCACACCACCTCTGACTTCACCACAATCGTGTCCAACTTCACCCGTACCATCTCCACCGCAGTTGAGTATGGCAAATACAGTGAAGTTTCCTTTGTTCAAAGGCTTGGGAAATGAGGACTCAGACCAATTCTAGTTCATTGTGAGGGTTGTATGGGAAGCTCAAGGTGTTCCAGATGATCATATAAAGAAGGTGACACTAGTTAATTCTCTATAAGATTGTGCGCTAACCTGGTATATTAATTACTCTAATGATAACCTGAATGCTGGAGTGGCAGACATCCAAGAAGCACTAAATAGGGAATTTAGTAGGCCTAAATCTGAGCCGCAGTCGATTGTGGGATTCAAGGATATCATGATGCAACCAGGAGAGATGCCTTGGGAACTAGATCAGAGGCTAAAATGTACAATCCGCAAAGCCAACATGAATTTGATCGATGGACAACATCGCGAGTGGTTTGTGGCTTCACTACTACCACACTTAATGAGTGAGCTATCGCAGCAGAAGATAACAACTCAGGCAGAGGCCTTGGAGATTGCCATGAGACTACATGAGACTCTGATGCAAGATCCTAATCTAGGAGTTCAGCCAATCCATGCACAACTAAAGAATTTGTGCCTTGAGATGCAAAGTCTGAAACAGGATAGGGCGATTCGATTAGAGGTACGCGAGGTGGTATGGTGCTTGAAATGCAACAGTCAGGGTCATGACAAAGACCATTGCTCGGTCTTTGCAAATTACATAGGATCGATGCCTTTAAGGCCAGAAGCTCAAGCAAGACCTAGCGTGGGGCTTGCATTATGGTGCGCTATCTGCCAGGTAGCTGGAAAACATGCCACAGATAACTGTCACTTACTGCAGAAGTATGTACAAGCACCGCAACAACTGTTCTGCACCTTTTGTAGGTTGGTAGGACATGATCAGCGTACTTGCAGGCGCTATTAATTGATGATGGATAGAACTCCCGCCTATAGTGTTTAGGCCAAAACGTGGCCCCTTGAGCAGAATGTAGGATTTTAGGGGCGCGGTCAAGGCTGAGGCAGAGGAGGACCTGGTAGAGGTCAAGGATAGTTGGTTACAATCACGGAGGACTAGGACACTATGCCCGTGATTGCACTAATCCAATGCATCCGTCATGCAAGTATTTCACGTTGTTTGATCATGAAACAGAATACTGTCCTATGCTAATAGCCAGGGTACGTGACAAAGGGGCGCTACCACCTCTGCCAACTCAGAGCCTGTAGATGATGAGGTTTGAGTTGTGCGAGGAAGATCCAAACGTAAATATAGTGCTCAGGAGTGGAATTGCGATAGGAGATGACAAGGGGAAACAACCAGAAGATATTACATGGGTTCGAAAAGCCCCGATAAAAGAAGCTAAGAAGAGCTTCGCTGAGGCCTCCACCTTAGGAAGCAAGGATAAGCCTGAGCTAGAGATGGAGCCCTCTATGCTCACAACTTTCCTGGAAACTTGTATGAAGTTACTGCGCGATAGTAAGGTTGTGAAATGGCTATAATAACTCATCAATAGATGCGCTGGAACTGCGCCAGGTGAGCCGTGCATAGTACAAAAGATTGGCAACCATAAAACAAGGACAGGACGGGAGATGAGACTGACCGCACAGATAGGAGAGTATGAAATGGATTAGGACATTTTGGACCTAGGGTCAGATGTGAATGTCCTACCAAAGTAGACTTAGGAGTGAATGGGGAGACCTACGCTGCAATGGTCTCTGATTCAACTAAGGATGGCGAATTGGTAGAAAATCATCCCCATGGGGCGGCTGCAGGGTGTGACCGTGCATATTGAGGGAGCGAGTGCACTAGTTAATTTTGAAGTAATAAAGATAGTGGATGACAACAATCCCTACCCTGCGCTCCTGAGAATTGATTGGGCTACTGATATGAATGGGTTAATCAATATAAAGATGTGAAAGATGTTATTTGAGAAGAAATTATTATGCGTAATAGTACCTCTTGATCATGCTGAAGGATCACACTATACTGAACCGTTCCGTGATTATGAGAGTGATGGCGAGCTAGAATGTATCTATAAGATAAAAACATGAAACCAAGATTGGGTGAATCCCACCGTGGATGGATGGATTACATGGGATCGCGAGAGTTCCTTCACTTCAGACTCTGATGAAGAAACAAAATGCTGGAAGAATTAGTTCCATGAAGTAACTACATTGAATTGCAACATTATGACCCAGTTACTGCACTGTGTGTCATCAGAGGTAAGAAATCTGCCTATTTATGATGGTCTAAATGAGGTAGATATCTTTATGGATGCATTTGAAAGGGAGGTACCAAAAAAGCAGCGCTTCTAGGCCTTGGACTGGGCACTGCGCACTACGGCTACAAGATGGTGGGGTACGCACAAGGGAAGCTTTGATGATTGGCATGAATGTAGGAGGATGATGAGAACATGATTTGGGAAGCCTAAGATGTGACTGAAAGACAAGTAATATGGGTAGAATGATCCATGTGCCCATCTGGCCAAATGGACGTAGGCTTATGGAGAAAATCCCAAACCTAAGTGGGTGCACTTGTTCTGTCATACCTTGGATGTTATCCCAATGAATTGGTATATAGAAACATAGCTCCACCATGGGACAGGAAAATGGGATATCATGTGTGAAGGATTCATGATGACATTTAGTTTTGGGGACAGGTTTGACAATATTGATGAAGTGCTACAAGAGGTGAAAGCAGCTATCTTTAGGATAGTGCAGGATCCTTTAGACCTGATTCAGCCTGAATGGTATACTCAACTGAGTTGCACGCTCGAATGTTATAATGTAACTGCTGAAGTAGAGGATGAGGATCCACGAAAGATTAACATTCCAGAAACAGAAGGCCACCGCGAGGTTCAAGGACCATAGATTGAGAACCCTGATATAACCGCACGGGTGAAAATGAAACAAGTGAACATTGGTACGCTGGCAAAACCCAAATTGGTGATGATTGGAAACTACTAGGATGATGTGACGGTGGATAAGGTCACTGAATTGCTTAGTGAATACCAGGACTTATTCCCTACCAAGTTTACAGATCTAAAAGGAATAATCGGGGACCTAGGAATGATGAAGATCACGTTAAAGCCCGACACGAAGCTAGCTAAGTAAAGGCCTTACTATCTCAATCCGAAATACAAGGAGAAGGTCTTCTTAGAGCTAGATAAGATACTAGCAGTAGGCATCATTCAGCTTATTGAAGAATCTGATTAGGTAAGCCCAATGGTGGTGCAAGAGAAGAAGCGCAAGGATGAGATAAGGATATGTGTGGATCTCAGAAAACTGAATGACACTTGTGTGCATGATCCTTTCTCGACTCTGTTCACGGATGAAGTGTTGGACAGTGTAGGCGGCTAGGAAGCATATTCCTTCACTGATGGGTTCTCTAGGTACCACCAAATCAAAATAGCGTTGGAGGATAGGAGCAAGACAACCTTCGCGACTGAGTGCAGGTGTTTCCAATACACTGTAATGCCATTTGGGTTGAAGAATGCGCCTACAATTTTTTTGCACATGGTTGTTGCGACATTCAGGGAATTTATTCATAAGTTCCTAGAGGTATATTTTGATGACTGGACTGTATTTGGGTTGGTTAAGCGCCATGTGGCAAGCTTGTGCCTGATGCTAGATACCTGTTGAAGATACCAAATTGTGCTCAATCTCAAGAAATGTCTATTTTGCATTCATTTTGTGAAGCTATTGGGGCATGTGGTTTATAGCTAAGGACTGATGGTAGACCTCGTGAAGATCGAGATGATACTGAGCTTGGAAGCGCTAAGGAGTGTGAAACAGATTCCCGCTACTCTGGGACATACGAGATATTACAAAAAGTTTATCAAAAGCTATGCCCAGATCATCGTGACTATGGAAAATTTGTTGAAGAAGGATGTCACGTTTTGTTGGAACGATGATTGTAAGAAAAGCTTGGATATATTGAAAGAAAATATGGTTACCACGCTGCTTCTAGTCTTCTCGGACTAGAAGAAAGGGTTTCATGTACATGTCAACACGTCATGTATAACGCTGGGGGCAATATTAACACAAGCTGGCGGAGAAGGCTTGGACCATCCTATCATGTTCACTAGCCACAGACTATCCAAAGTAGAGAAGAACTATTCTACCATTGAATGCGAGGGTCTAGCTATGGTGTATGCACTCTAGAAGTACTAGCACTACTTGCTAGGAGGCCATTTTAAGATGTATACGGATCACTCCGCACTAAAGTACCTGGTCAATAAGCCTGTGTTGGGGGGGAAAATCTGCAAATGGCTCTTATTGTTCTAAGATTACAATTTTGAAGTTGTTGTGAAGCTTGGACAATTGAATGTGGGACCAGACCAGCTGTCGCGCATCGAAACAGGGGAGGAACCTACTAACTTTGAAGAACGATTTCCTAACATGCAGATATTTGCAGTGCGTGTCATGGATGGTCATTTTGAGGACATAATACACTTCCTAACAATAGGAACTACACCGGAAGGATACTCTGCCCATCAAAAGAAGGAATTAGTGGTGCGTGTGGTAGATATCTCCGTCATTGCTGGGCATCTATACAAGATGGGGATTGATGAGATATTGCGATGGTATGTACTTGATTTCAAATGAAGCAAAATCCTCGTAGACGCTCATGGGGGCACTGCAGGAGGACATTATGTAGGGAGTTAAACCACGCAGAAGATTCTACACGTAGGGTTGTGGTGAGCAACCCTTCATCAGGATCAAAAGCATATTGTAAGGTGTGCGATGTATGTCAAAGAACGGGTAGGCCAGCACGAAGGGATGAAATGCTTTTGGATCCACAAATGACATTGCAACCCTTAGAGAAGTGGGAAATAGACTTTGTAGGACCCATTCAATCACAAGGGAAGACAGGCGCAAGGTACATTATCACTGCGAGAGAGTATTTGAATCGTTGGGTAGAAGCACAGCTAGTGAAGCATTGCACGGGCATGACGACTGTGAAATTCATATTTGAGCATGTACTGACGCAATTTGGATGTCCAAGGATCTTGATGAGTGATCGTGGTAGACACTTCCTGAATGAGAAGATAAGCTCACTCACAGAGGAATTTCAGGTATATCACCAGACGAGCACACCTTATCACCGAGAGGATAACGGGATAGTGGAGGCGTTCAACAAAGTGCTTGAAAATGTGCTGATCAAGGTTTGTAATGCTCAATGAAGTGATTGAGACCTATGCATACCTGCAGTATTGTGGGCTTATCGAACGACATGCAAGAAGTTGATGGGACAAACCCCTTTTAGGCTTGTTTATGGTGTGGTAGCCATAATGCCTATGGAATACATCGTGCCTACTCTGCGCATAGCAACACTCATAGGTATGGCAGACCATGGTGCCCTGGAAGAGAGGCTCCATAGCTGGATGAGCTCGAAGAAGAAATATTTTTGGCTGGATTTGACTAGTAGGTCCAAAAGCAGTGTGAAAAGGCATGGCATGATCAACACATCAAGCTATGCACATTTAAGGTAAATGATCTGGTTTTGTTGTATGATAGTAAGTTTGATAAATTTCTAGGAAAATTCAGGATGCACTGGTTAGGGCCTTATGTTATTAAGGAGATTATCAACGGAGGAGTAGTACAGCTGGTCAAGTTAAATGGAGAACCCTTCCTAGGAAAGGTGAATTGTAGCCACTTGAAGCCATACACTGGTAGTCCAACCATGTGACTAAATGAAACTAGCATAGTCTTAGCACTCTAGGCAACTGAAAGGAGGCACGGGAATATAAACTACACTGCCTGAGTTGGGGAGTTGTGCGATTGGAAGATGGTGCGAAGCAAGGATGTGTCATTGGGTCCATGACAATGTGAAGGGAGCTACACTACCTAGGGAGAAATCATGCAGGTCAGTTGGAAAGTGACTGTTAAAGTCACTATTCATGAAAAGATGGCAGAAGTGAGGCCAAATGGAGTGGGTGGCTGACATTTAAGACGAAATTTATGGCTTAGATCCTTGAAAATCTACTGCCAATCCGACATTAATGAACCGATTTCGGGGGGAACGGTCGGATTTGAATTCAAATTGCCCTATAAATTACAAGTGGCTGCCCAGTGAAAAGCAATTGGCATTTTGAGAATTGAGTTGTTGGGCTCTCAGATGCACATGAACTGTGAATTTTTTCAAGAGCTGATAGCAAGTCTAGCATTTGAACAATTGTCAAAAGAGATACAAGCACTAGTGAAAAGCGTCATGTCAACCTGTGTAGAAGCTATGAACACCGAAGGAGTGGCCGCCAAGGAAAATGTGTAGGAAATTGATATGGGGACCGAAGTAGCTGCCCTAGAAGTGGCCGAAATATTGGCGGAGGTCCCTAAATCCCCGAGAACATCGAGATCGAAGCCAAGCCCAACCAAGGAGACCATGAAAGACAAGAAGGGCAAGCAGGCTACCATCCTGGTGCACGTGTTTCCGAGATGAAACCCACCAAAGTCCACTGCCCAAGAGAAAGGCAAGGCTATAAACCTAGAGGCAGAATAGGAGGATATTGAAGACATCCCAATGGACAATGAGGATGTGGGAGTGGAAATAGAGGAGGTTGAAGCCCGAGGTGCAGACCCTATTACATGGTTGTCGGAGTATGTCCCTCCACTTAAGCCTAAGTCCAAGGTCCCAAAGGACATTAATGAAAGTAAGAATCCCCTTAAAACCCCATTGCTACCAGATGAGATCACTTTTGACGGTCCACGTTTGGCATGGATGCCGATTTTGAAGCTCGGACTTGGTGGACCAAGAGAAGTTCCCACACCTGGCGACCAAATAGTTGATGTGCGCACCATAGACACAAATACGGGGATGACTACACTGGAGCTGCATGAGTCACTCAAAGGAGTAGAGAAGGCAGGATTACTCAACCTGCTATGGGTGCCGCACTCTAACTGCACCCCCGTGACAGTTTTAGTCATCATGCAGTTGTTGTGCTTGGTGCATGATGGGTGTTTGTGGCTGGAGGAGCCAATTCCCATCACCAATATGTTGATTCAACGCATAACACACCTACTATATATAGGCAAATCTCCAGCTATGATCTCTTGTGGTAAGGGTAGCAAGCTGGTGCTCGGAAAATCAATGAAAGAGAAGTTCAAATTGGTGAAGAAGTCGCGCGGGTATGCTATATCCAGGATCTATGATGCCGCTGTGAAGGTGGAAATGCAGATCCTTGTAGGGAAGGTAAAGTGGAAGTGCTGCGCTGATGAGGTATTGACGCCTTTTGTCATGCTCACATAGCAATACGTAGAAGGAATCTAGTTTAATTGGTTGGATGTTATAGACATTTTTGTGCCTTGCATCACTGAGCATGAAATGTCCATAATCAAGGGATCCAAAGTCCCTAAACATGTTGTTCCTACCCCTAGAGGAACAAGGCCAACTAACCACAGCAGTTCACAAAAGTTCTCCACCTGAAAACACTCAAAAACAAGCTAATTCTGGATCATGTCAACTACTCCACTGAGCATCTGCGCTGAATGTCAACTGCCCCACTGTCTACCTGCGTTGAATGTCAACTCCAACAAAGGCTACCTGTGCTAGGTGAGTTTGGACAAGTGGCAAGTTCATTCTTCAAGGTGTCAATGCCCATGAAGCTTCCAAAATGACACTTGCATCAAGGAATTCGCCTAGTGATGAGTAAGAGGTCCCAAATCTCCAAGTGGAAGCAAGAACCTCCAAGTGGACTCAAGAACTGAAAGTGGGAGAGGACACTAGTCAGCTTCATAACAGCCACAAGCTGACTCATCCTCTCTCCAAAACTCCTATATATAGATCTCTCCTCCATGAGATCGGGGAGGCTAGAATTTGGTATTTGCAAAGAATTGCTGTTGGTTTGAGATTAGAACTATTGGGTGATTTGCTTTCAAGGAGGTGAAGAGGAGATTCCTTTCTGCTGGGAAGGTGATGCTGGATTGGGCCTCATATGGTTGTATCACTTCCTGAACTTTACTTCTTCATCAATAAAGCCATTTGAGTTTCTTCTATATGCATGTATCTCAATGATGTTTTGTTTTACTTGCATGTTTAGTTTATTCTAATCCTTAAACTAGTTATGAATGTATGCTTCTTGTAGTTTCCCTCTCTTGCCATTTTGCAGGAACTTGGTGTAGCTGGGCCAGTGAAGGAGCAAGTAGCTGGGGAGCAAGCAGAAGGAGTGAGATTGGATCAGCAAACTAGCGGAAGACATCGGTTGGTTGCATCTTTCTCCTCTATTTACATTTCATAAGGAAGAATACTTAGATAGTTTTGTCTTCTTTGTTGCTGAGGTACTATCACCCTTAGAGTGGGATAGGGTCATTCCGTATTGGATACTTTTCCCTACAACAAACTGGCGACTCCGCTGGGGATCGTATCTTGTTGGTTTAGTTGTGTTTTTGCTATTCATTTCATAAACTTATAGAGTGCCGAATCGAACTGCATTTGTCTCTATCGAATGCAAAGTAGAGAGCAGCTACTCTTGTCCATGCACTGGGCTTGTTTATGATTTGAAAAGCTGATCCACAAGTGCTCTAACAGCTCTTAGTGATAGATCTTCATCCTCCTTTGAATCATCTTTTAGTTTATACCTGATTGATAGCTTTGATTTGGCCAAAAACTGTTGATTTTTGAGCAATCTGTAACCCGGAACCCAGGAGGGACGAGAGTTTCTCCTTCAGCGCAACTGCTGTGAAGGCAGTCTGCATTTCAACGCAGGTCCCGTGAAGGCTACCTGCGCTGAATGTCAAACTGACAGTGTTGAGGTTGCGCTGAACCAGTTTAGCCTTGTGCAGCTGGGGTTCTCTGCTTTCTGTTGCCCTGTTTTGATCCCTGTTTTTGCAGCCTGTTATCAGTCAGTGTTCTTATCTGAAACCACCTTTCTTTGCCTCTATTCCACCTCGGTTGTATAAAGAAACTGTATTTGTTCTTTGTGTATTTCTTACATCATTTGCAGTTTCCCATTACGAAAGTGAACTAGTCTTGCTGTGGCCTCTTAGATCTAGACCTGTCATAAGTGTCGTTTTGATCTTAAGAGTTAGTTTGTTTGCTGTTCATAGCTGATTGAGCTTTTGCTTTCGTCATATGGTTTGAATTTATGCATTTCTAGTGTCGAAACAAGTAAATCATAAGGTGTCTTTTGATTTTGGACTAAAAGCTTGTTTGTGTTCACTTGAAATCGAATTCAAAGTTATACAACAGCTTTCTTTATGTAAAACATCAACATTAAGAAAGAGAAAAGAAATACCTGCATTGTGCATTTGCATTTTGACAACGTGCATGTTGATTTAGGAAAAAGTGCATTAGTGTGTGCTCTATGCTCTGTGTGAAAAGATGATGTCTTTATTTTCCCTTAGTAGTTAGGATTTTCATAAGTTGAAAAGATAGAAAAAGCTTGCTTATCATCTTTAGACTACATTTAGGAGTTGTACCATACATCTCGTGGTGATCCATAAAGGAAAACTGCTAAACAAGATCAACCTAAAATAAATTGAATGAACATAACAACGCTTTGAAACATAACGCAAACACATAGAGGTCTAAGCTAGAGACGTGTTCCGGTGTCGTTAAACGTGATATCTTACCGTTGAGTGGTTGGGTGATTCCTCCACGGTGAAGCGATAAGTATCAATACGGACTTGTGCTCCCACGTACCGTCGCGTATATATTGGGAGACCCCTATAGGAATAAAGCCTTTATCCATAGGAAGCCGTGTTGGCCGCCCTACTAATCGCAATGCAGTGAACACAGCATTCACGAAGATCGACCACTCGTACCGTAAAACATATTCTGTGGTTTTGCGAAAAGTTTGGCACACCCTCTGCCTAGATCTCCAGAGCAGTTTCTTTTGGCCTTTTTCAGACTCTATAACAGAAAAAGTCCATCCGAGCATCTATCACTTCGGGCTCGTTAAAACATCGAAGGGGACTAGAGTCATCTTTAGCTTTTTCTCGACTCTTTAAAAGTGAAAAAGCAAGTTGTGTCTAAAAGCGTCTAAAAAATTCATTCAATTCGGAAACACATTTTCCCCCTTTTGTATTTTAGTTGATCGAGTAATCCGCAATCGTGGAAGAAATTCAATTGAAACCCCGTCGTTCGCGGAGGCTTACGAGTCAACCGTCTTTGTCTCCCGAATCGAAAGTAGTACGGACAAAGCGAACTCGTTTAACCCGTTCGAAATCTCCTATCAAAGTTAGAACAAGTGTTCCGACAACATCTGAGATTCCGGTTACTCCAAACATTTCTGGAAACCCTGCCTTTATTGAAGAAGTTCAACAGCCACAGAGGGACAGTAGTACTGATTCTAGTCTGAGAACAAGTACTTGCGTTACTGAACCAATTCCATCTGTAACTGGTCCAGAGATTATTGTTCCTCTAACAACTGTCGCTGTCGAAACAACCCCTTCTTCGGCACCAGAAATATTTTACGGACCTGACAACCTTCCTCTTCCACCTGGTCTGATTGCGATAGAGGAAATTGTAGAAGATCCGCAAGCAAATACTCCAACCCATTTTGGAGTCGGGGTCACTCTATTTCCTTCGACATCAGAAGTTAGTCTATCACCAGTGGAGGTTCCTGTAGAATCGCTAGGCAATCTATTGGATAGACTCAAAATGTCTGAACAACCGTCGACATCTAGGACTGTGTCGAATGATACAGCGATAGCAGAACTTCCTGCCGTCACTCCGACAATGTTCGCCGGCATACCATCTGTCCCAACTAGCTCTCAACAGCTGGAAGGAGCCCCTTCAGGGGCAATGACGACAGTATGGTCCGTTCCTGTTTGTTCTTCCGGGATAATACCCGGCAACTCTTATGTTGGAACTCAACAAATTGATCCGTTTGGAGGTCAATTTGGGCAATCCAGTTCTCAAGGGTTAACAATCCCTTTCAGTGTAGGATCGCCACCGTATGGGGGGCAATATGCCCTTTCATTACCCCCTCCGGGAGGTTACCCATACGGGAGTTCACAACAGTATTCAGGTTATACTGGAGTTACGACAAGTGGTTGGGTACCTATGTTACCCCAGCAACCAAGAGTTGTGTATTCTATGCAACAATGTGTACCTATGTCGAACATCCCTACAACGCCAGCTATTGTAACAGTGTCACAAGTTCAAACGATGCCTGTTGTATGTCAACCTCAGATTTCTCAGGTTGTAATGCAACAGCCCCTTGACCCTGTGACGCAACCACAATCGCCAACTGGTGGGGCGACACAGGTCCAAACGGGTACAATTACCCCACATCTTGGTCCGCCGGTTAGTATAGCACAACAGAACATGGCTTCACAACCGTGGCTGGTGCAATACCAACAACCACAATTCCAGCAAGTGTACCAAGGTTCTGAGCAGCAGATCTTTGCGAATAGTGGACAACCGTATATTCAAAACGGTCAAAATCAACCACTTTATAGTGGTCAAGTCCACCAACCGTATCAGTCATACCAACATCAATTACATTATGCTGGTATGCAAAGGCCAACTGCTCAGGCGATTCCATCGTATCCTGGGTATGCTTCACCTAACTTGTGTCAACAGTTACCATTCGTGGCAACTTTAGAGTTACCCGATTTACACCGGTTGACAAACGATCTGATTGCTTACGCCCCTTGGTGGCCAGCGATTCCTCACAAACTTCCATCGGACATTCCTAAATTCAATGGAAATCCAGGCGAAGACCCGTCAAATCATGTGATGACTTTTCATCTGTGGTGTTCGTGGAACACCCTAAACGATGATTCGATAAGGCTTCGCCTTTTTCAGAGGAAGTTAACGGGTCCAGCGGAAAAATGGTATATTGAATTACCTAGAGCCTCTTTCGACAATTTCAGCTCCTTAGCCACGACTTTCTTAACCCATTTTCAATTACCAATAAGGTATGAAACGGGAACCAAAATATTAACCAACTTCAAACAGACAACAGCTACCCACATATCTGATCATATACATGAGTGGCGTCGTCGTCGTAGGATGGTGAAAACGTACGTTCCCGATCAGCTATTAGCTGAATGGTTCATAAAGTCTTTACTTCCGGCCATAACGGAAGATGTGGCCAAGGGGGGAGTCATAACAGAGGAGCAAGTCATTGCTCGTGCTCAATATCTAGACTTAGTATATACTCAGTCTGGCACGCTCTATGACAAGATACCTGACGCCCCTAGACTGGAATTTTCAATTCCTCCTCCTCCTAAATCAACCAGTGACTCTCATGCCAGTGATGGCGTGATTGGCACGGCCAACGCGAAATCGACAAAGGCTTCGCCTAAGAAAGCCTGTAAGAATTCGAATCAAAATGCAAAAGAAGAGATTCTTGCTTCGGAAGTAAATGCCATATCAGCAGATAAAGGCAAAGAAACCAATCAACCAGGAAGCAAGAAGAAGCAAAACAAAGGGAAGAAGAAGAAACAAGGTGAGTCATCCCCTGAAAAAACTTCTTCAAACCCTCCTAGGAAAGGGAAACCGAAAAGTCCATGTATGATATGTGACGAGGATCATTGGACAGCCGATTGTCCATACAAAGCTGAGCTTAAGAAGTTCTTCAAAATTTCACACACCTCAGCTGTGTTAACTGATCCGTTTCCCAATCAAGGTCAAAATCTGGTTGATAGTGGAAATGCTTCCCCGTCGCAAGTGCTGATGTTGTCGATCTCCAAGCAACAGAATGATGCTTTGATTTCGACAAGGAACAAAGATTACGGGAATCCGCAACCGTCGAACGACAAAGGTAAAGATCAACCAAGTAGTTCGACGACAACTTCGACAGAAGTTGTACCACCAATAACTCATGAATTAACTATAAAACCACCCAAGGGAGTAGTGCACAAGTCGACATTTAATCCTCGCGCCAGAGCGGCGCAACATTATAACATAGTGGAAGATTTGGCCCAATCGCCATCCGCTATGTCGACTCTTGAAGTACTGCAAAATTGTCCATCCCAAAGGCAGGCTTTGTTATCAGCTATTGGTGGGGTTGACCCTAAGGATTCCAATCTGGTATCCTTTGACCACAAAGGATACGATCCTCAGTTACCAGCTCAACTAGCTTTCCTTATTCAAGTGAAAGCCCTCAACAAAACTGTTCACAGAACAACTATTGATGAGGGGGCATCGACATGTATTATGTCGATGAGTTGCTGGAAAACCTTAGGATCACCAACCTTGTCGAGATCTTCGACAACACTCAAAGCATTCGACGGAAGGACGTACACCCCGTACGGTATCCTAAATAACTTGAAGGTTGAACTAGGGGGCAAAACAGTAGAAATTGATGTTGAGGTCATCGATGGTAATCTTGACTATAACATCCTACTGGGAAGACCATGGATATATGCCATGGCGGCTGTAGTGTCGACTTATTTTAGGAAGATCGCATTCCCTTTTGAAGGAAGGATTACGATCGTCGACCAACATAATTTCCTATCTAACGGTTCACAAGTTACAGGAAGCATTCCCATGATCCATGGGAGCGACCATTCAATTCAAGATATCGGAGTAGGCCTATTGAAAGACCCCACAATGATGGGAACTTTTGCGCTACCACCTCCTATCTACATAGGAAATATACCGTTTGTAGCAACCTGCAACATGATATCTTCCACGAAGGTCGTGGAAGGAAAAGTCGACATGGATCATGCAATGGTTTTGCCACCAATTCCTATAGAAGTATTGTAGCAATCAATGTTTCGGGCATGGGAGGCGAACCCAAATCAACGCTCGTCAAGCGTTTGGGTATATAGGTCCGGAGAATATGGTACCCCATTAGATCCTTGGTCGAAAGTACATGGGACTGACGAAGGAATCTTACAGTCAATGTTGATTGAGGGGGCACCATGGAATGATCACCACCATCGTTCCCTTCTTCCAAAATGTGAAGAAGATACTCAAGGGGACCTTTACCACCCTTCAGTCTTTGAATTCCTATCAAATACTGTAAACACGGTGGATTCAGAGCGAAACCTATCCAATATTGAGGAGACTATAGCCATAAATATCTCGACTAAACCGAATATTGTAGAGAATATTTATGTCGGCAAAGGTTGTTCCCCTTCAGAACTGGAAATATATAACGCTCTTTTTCGTGAGTTTAGAGATGTCTTTGCTTGGCCATATGATGAAATGCCAGGCATTGACTCGAGTATTGTTGAACATGAAATTAAAATGTATCCTGATGTCAAACCAATAAGACAACGGCTTCGACAGGTACACCCAAAGAAAGCCGCTGCCATTAAGGCAGAAGTTGAGAAACTTCTCCATGCTGGTTTCATCTACCCGGTTCCTCTAACCGATTGGGTATCGAATATTGTCCCTGTTATGAAAAAACAAGGGACAATAAGAGTGTGTGTCGACTATAGGGATGTAAACCAAGCTTGTCCGAAGGACAACTACCCTACACCCTTGATCGACCAGATAATTGATGAATGCACCGGATGTGAAATCTTTTCATTTATGGATGGATTTTCCGGGTATAATCAAATAAATATCCGCCCACAGGACCAGTCAAAGACTGCATTTATTTGTCCGTGGGGCACATTCGCTTATCGAAAATTACCCTTTGGTTTAAAGAACGCAGGGGCGACGTTTCAGAGGGCAATGAATTATGCCTTCCATGACATCAAGAACATCGTTCAACCATATCTCGACGACCTTCGGGCTCATTCGCGAAAGCGGACTGATCATCCGCAGCATTTGAGAGCGATATTTCTACGTTGCCGACACTACAAGATAAGACTCAATCCACACAAATGTGTGTTTTGCGTCGGGTCTGGTCGTTTACTTGGCTTTGCAGTCTCCAAGGATGGGATTCGTCTCGACCCTTGCAAGGTTCAGGCAATCATTAATTTGCCTCCACCTTCAAATTTGCTTCAGATTCAGAAACTCCAAGGGAAAGCAAAATTTCTGAGGAGGTTCATTCCAAATTACGTAGAACTTGCTAAAGGTTATACTCGTCTTTTGAAAAAGGATGTACCTTTTGTTTGGGATCAGGTGGCGCAAGCTTCCTTTGATGCTCTGAAAGATTCTCTAGTAAAAGCATCATTAATGTATGCCCCGGACTACCTAAGAGATTTTAACCTGTATCTGGCTGCAGCGGATACGACCATTGCGATGGTATTAGTTCAAGAAGTCGATGGAATTGAACATCCTATATATTATTTAAGTAAAAACTTAAATGATACAGAGAGTAAATATTCTTATGTAGAAAAACTAGTGCTTGCAGCTGTTCAAGCAATTCAAAGGTTTCGACATTATGTCCTCTTTAGGAAAACTACCATTTTATCAGATTGCAACCCCATGACTTATATACTGTCGCGACAGTTGCTGGGGGGAAAATATTCAAAATGGATAGCGATCCTTCAAGAGTTTGATCTGGAATTTGTAAAATCCAAATCAAAGAAAGCCCTAGTTTTCGCAGAATTATTGTGCGATCTCCCATCGTCGTCCAACGATGAAACATCCGAAGAATCAATCGTGGACGAGAGTTTGTTTCTGATATCTACAAGCGATGAGTGGTATGGAGATATCATATTTTATCTCCAAACCCAAAAGTTCAGGCCTAACACCTCTCACTCTGAACAGAAACGTATAAGATACCAAGCTAAAGACTACATGATCGTCGGTGATACGCTTTACCGTCGCGGTATCGATACAGTTCTGAGGAGGTGCCTTACCCATGAGGAGGCCGAAAAAGCCCTGAATGAGTGTCATTCAGGTGCGTGTGGGGGGCATCAATCTGGATATGCAACAGCACAAAAGATCTTACGAGCAGGATACTTCTGGCCAACCATGTTCAAAGATTGCATAATCGCAGTCAGAAGTTGCCATGCATGTCAGATTTTTGATAGCAAAACCAGAAGACCACCCGCACCGTTACAGCCAATAGTCGTTGTTAGGCCTTTCGCCAAATGGGGCATCGATTTCATGCAATGTAACCCCACCTCGACCGAGGGGCATGGGTATATTATAGTCGCCGTTGACTATTTTACCAAATGGGCCGAGGCGATGCCTACATTGGATAACACTGGTGAAACAACTGCCCTTTTCTTTTTCAATCATGTAGTCGCCAGGTTCGGCGTACCGCAGGCTATAGTTACAGATCATGGATCGCATTTTCGCAATCACATGATGGTTGAATTAACTGCCAAGCTAGGGCTATCTCACGACAGCTCTACCCCGTATTATCCGCAAGCCAACAGACAAGTTGAAGCAATCAACAAGGTCCTGAAGCGTATGTTGCAGAGGATGATCAGAGTTCACAAAAGAAGATGGCACCTAATCCTGTACTCAGCCTTGTGGGCTTACCGAACATCAGTAAGAAATGCGACCGGGTTCACACCTTTCCAACTGGTGTATGGCCTGGAGGCAGTCTTACCAGTCCAGTGCGAAATTTCGTCTCTTAAACTCGCAATTGACCTCCTCCCCGGAACTTCGGAAGAAGAGGCCCGTTTCTTGGAATTAATCCAATTGGATGAAACCCATCGTGACGCCGCTTTGGCTAACGAAGCCCATAAGAAACGAGTCAAGGCGCAGTTCGACAAAAATGTCAAACCCCGTGTCTTCTCCGAAGGTGACTTGGTCTTGCTTTACGACCAAGAATCCGACAAATTGGGAGCAGGAAAATTTAATTCTTTATGGATGGGCCCCTATATTGTTAAACAAGTGTTAGCAAAAGGAGCCTACGAGTTGATGGGTTATGACGGAATCCCACTGGCGCAACCCCGCAACGGGTTGTACCTCAAGCGTTACTATGCCTAAATAGTAACCTATATGCTTTTGTTGTATTTTGTTTTCGCTAAAGTGGTTTTTTTGGTCGAGTAATCCATCTTTCTTACATTTGTTGCAGATGTCGAACCTGTTGGAGACATGGGTTGGATACGCCGACGGAGCAAGTCGTAGTTCGCGGAACCTATCCTCCGCAGCTTGGGCCATTTTTGATCCAAGCGGCGAGTTAGTAAGTTTCAGAGGTGTATGTATTGGACAATCAACGAATAACATCGCTGAGTATAGCGCGTTGATAGAACTACTCTCTGATGCCATCACCCATGGTATACGCCGACTAATCGTCAGGCTAGACTCACAGCTCGTAATACTACAACTCAATGGTATATACTCCGTCCGCAATCCAGCTATTTATCGCATGTTTCTAAGGGTTAAGATTTTGGAAAGACAGTTTGATTTAATTCAATATCAACACATTTCCAGGAACTTAAACACATTAACCGACTCATTAGCAAACTATGTGTTAGACAGACATTTGCGACATTTATAAAAGAAAATGCATCATCAACGTTGTACAAATGGACCTTATAACTCAACCAGAATAAACCCCGAAAATCAAAATATATATATATATATATATATATATATAAGTTGTTTATCGTTTACATATAATGTTCTGTAACCAAGACAAAAATTGGTCGCATGACCCAAAAACTCAAAAAGTGCTAGGGGGCACCCTAGCCTAGTGATGCTCATGGTAGCACGTCACGGCCTGTGCAATCATGCGCAAGAGACGAGTCCATCGTCTAGGCACGCTAATAGTATGCCGCTGCAACTGTAAAGGTAACTCGTCAATCCTCACATCGGGAATGTCGAGAGTAAGGCTCTCAACTTGCTCCTGTACAGCTGTAAGAGTCTCGGCCACGTCAAGGTCGCGAAGAATAACTCTCCCAACAGGCTCTCCTGCCGGGGCAGCGACTGGCAGTCTCGGACGGACGGCCGGACGAACAGGACCAACATCTGCATGCACGCAAGAGTTTGGTTAAAAGTCTTGACAGAATAAATCACAGCAACATTATGAATAAAAATAGTAAACAGTGATATGGTCAGAGATTTTACCAATAGCGCCCCACTGTTCGCCATCCGGTAGCACCAAATCCGGATCACCTCGGAAATCCATACCCACATATGGATACTCGGAAAAGACCATCTCCTGACGCTCGAACCACCTGAAGAAGGTATCAGTGAAAGTGATCTGAGATTGACCAACATGCCTAGACATGTGGTCAACCCACCTCTGCATGCGTGGCTCGGTCGGAGAAGGCAAGTCGAGTGCTATATACTGAGGCTGCATCAGTGGTATTTTCTCCAAGGCGAAGGCAGTCAAGATAGAACCAAATCCAAAGTTCTTCAGCTTCCCGTCCTTTACCTTGGTCAATTGACTTTTCATCTGAACAAGTACTGCATCACACCAGTTGAATACTTTCGGTTGGAGACACTCCAAGGCGTGCTGCACATAAGATCTGTTGGCAACATGAAGGGATGCACTACCGGCCATCCTACCAATAGTATACAGAATGGACCTGAGAGACCTATCAGTAATCTCACGGATAACAACCTTGCCGTCTCTGCTCGGCTGGGAACCTTCCCTGCAGTACTGGCGAACATAGTCTCTCACGGAGTCATTCCCCCGGGCCGAACCTGACAAAGAAATGGGGGCACCCCGCCTTGACAACCCAGTCAAGAAGTAAATGTCTACTATGGTCAAGGGGATGGATTTTCCCCTAATCTGGAATACTTGGTTGATTGGATCCCAAGCATCAAGCATGTACTGCAGTAAAGAAATCTGTGCTCTCATGCTAGAGATACGGAAGAACTTCAGCAGGCCACAGTTCCGCAGCGCGTTTACCGTGACAGGGTCATGGAGAGCAATCATATCTTCTTCTTCATGTTCTCGTTCTCGCCATGTAAGGGACATTTTGCTCAAAGGTTCCTGCAAAACAAACAAGAGAATGAGTAAGATCCTGGATTTGATGAGAAACTGGCAAAATTTCATCAAAAACTGTGCTAAAAACTTAGTTTTCTGAGCTCAACGCAGGTAGACAGTGTCCTACCTGTGTTGAAGGTCAGGCTGCCTTAAGGTAGCTTGACATTCAATGCAGGTTTTGAATGGACAACCTACGCTGATGTCAGGGCGCCCTGGCAAAATCCCTGAGGCTCAGAAAAACTGGAAAACAGGCACAGAATGGAAAAATCAAACCATGAAAAGAAAGAGCTAGGGTTTAGCTCCTACCTGGTCCAGACGGCGCCGAGAATCGTCCACAGAATCTCTCGGAATCAGCTGGTGAAAATCAAGGGGGAAGAGGCACCTCCAAAGCTCCAACAAACCAAGTTCAAATGAAATGGTAAAATGGGAGGTAAAAACACTTTTTAATGGCTTTTTACGTAGTTCAGAGCGAAATATTAGGGTTTTTATCTCATGTTATGTATTTCTAACTAAGTTTGATGCAGCAATTGAAAATGCAGTACTATCCTTGAAAGGAGAAAAGCTAGTTATGGTAAGAATCGAAATTTGACCATGTATATAAACGAGCAGTTTTAGCATAAAGTTCATGCTCGTTAAAAAATAAACGCACGAACCGAGCAGTTTTAGCACATAGTTCATGCTCATTAAAAAATAAACATAAGACCGAGCAGTTTTAATGTGGACTTCATGCTCGTTAAAAAATAAACATAAGCTGTGAGCAAGCTTCCCCTTAGAGTTCAAGCTCATCCAGAAAAAATGAATCGGTAAATAACCATTTGAGATCGTAAATTCATCAGCCATAAAAGCCTTGGTTGTGTTTGCACCGTCAACTCCACTTTTCATTTGGCCGATCGTTCACATCCATTTGATTGTTTACCTATTTTGAGGAACAGCTGTGAAGAGTGATTTCACCTAGCCATCCTTGTGACACTGCCGTGATTGGAAAATTCCAACCTGTACCTGGAATCAGCTACTAACCCTGTTCATCACTCGTTCCTCAAAATACGAGTCTTCTTTGAGCTCTTTTCATCTGACTCGTAAAATATGAAAAGTTTGCCGAGTTTTGGCCTTCCAGCTCGTTAAAGCGATCGGAAGAGCTATCCCTCCTCTAGATTTTAATCTTTTTGGACCTGAGGGATTATTGCACAAAAAGATCGAGCGCTTGTTTAGTTCGGCTCGTTAAAACTATCGAAAATTCATCCCTTCTGTATTGTTTTATACTTTTTCGGACTTAAGGGATTAGATGACGAAAAAGGAACCTTGGAGTCGACTTTACGTACCTTTTCAGACTCTCTAAAAATGAAAAGGACCGAGTTATCCTTGTCGTTAGACTCGTTAAAATCACTAAATAGCGACAAACTTGTCTTTAGGCGAGAACGAGTTTCCCTATCGCTAGGCTCGTTAAAACATAGCGATGGGCTTGCCCGAAGGGCAGGTTATAGAACAAGCATATGTTATCCTCCTCAAGCTTGACAAAAATAAAGAGGTACTGGTCAGCAATGACTGGGGAAAAATTGGGAGAAACTCAAAGAAAGCTTTGATGGTAGCAAGTCGCTCTTGAACATGACACTTTTCCTCCGTACCACAATCGGGTTGGGTTGTTTCATTCACCGGTCACATCACCATGGTCGCGCCATACCATCCATAATTGGGGTAATGCTATCGATCCATCGCATCAGTGTCGCCATATGTTCAAGAGAAGTCGTTCAGAAAGAGTCAACCGTGTCCCATCCACTGCCATACATTATCCTTCATCCTTTCATGACCGCCACCCTGAATCATACATCACAGATCGTTTTCACCTCCATCAAAATCATTAGCTCCGTTCCGTGTCACTGATGTGGGATTCATTAAGGCCCTCCTTTGACGGATCACTTCTTGTCGACATCAGCTCATTATCCAAGAAGTTGATCTAGGAACACCCCCCTCAGTACTTTGAAGCTTGCATGCCTCAATGGCAAGTTTCTCACTTCCGGCGACAGGTATACATCAATGACCTTCGACCAGGAGATTTTGCGTGGTGTTCGACGCCAAGTCCTTTATTCACACCACGTGAATTGTACTGCAGTACCTTGAGGGTCATTGTCATTATTGGTGACTCCTCTCGCGCTTGTTAACGGTTTTCATCATTGACCGGTAATCAAGCGATGTCTTTCCATGTTCGACTTCAGAACAATTCTCACATGGATCGACTTGTACTTAGAGTGAAGATCGAACGAGTTTGAAGACCCTGGATCTAGTTTTAGCCATCCGGGCTGCGATATATATTCAGGAAAGATAAAGACATTTTGACATGTACATCATTGCAGCAGATGATCATCCTACTCAAGGGATGATAATTTCGCCAAAATTATCAGTCTACCATCAGACGATCGTCTGTTCTATGTACAAAAATGAATTTATAAAGCTGAGCATGGGAATGCCCGCCTCAGCTAGATCATGAAAGCAGTATGAATCATAATGTATTGTATTGTATCTTATTACAGGTCTCCTCCCAGCGATTGGATGAACTTCGGATCCTCCTAGTAAAGCATTTCACCCGATAAACGGCCTCATACTTTAGGGGGCAACTGTTATAGACATTTTTGTGCCTTGCATCACTGAGCATGAAATGTCCATAATCAAGGGATCCAAAGTCCCTAAACATGTTGTTCCTACCCCTAGAGGAACAAGGCCAACTAACCACAGCAGTTCACAAAAGTTCTCCACCTGAAAACACTCAAAAACAAGCTAATTCTGGATCATGTCAACTGCTCCACTGAGCATCTGCGCTGAATGTCAACTGCTCCACTGTCTACCTGCGTTGAATGTCAACTCCAACAAAGGCTACCTGCGCTGGGTGAGTTTGGACAAGTGGCAAGTTCATTCTTCAAGGTGTCAATGCCCAGGAAGCTTCCAAAATGACACTTGCATCAAGGAATTCGCCTAGTGATGAGTAAGAGGTTCCAAATCTCCAAGTGGAAGCAAGAACCTCCAAGTGGACTCAAGAACTGAAAGTGGGAGAGGACACTAGTCAGCTTCATACCAGCCACAAGCTGACTCATCCTCTCTCCAAAACTCCTATATATAGATCTCTCCTCCATGAGATCAGGGAGGCTGGAATTTGGTATTTGCAAAGAATTGCTGTTGGTTTGAGATTAGAACTATTGGGTGATTTGCTTTCAAGGAGGTGAAGAGGAAATTCCTTTCTGCTGGGAAGGTGATGCTGGATTGGGCCTCATATGGTTGTATCACTTCCTGAACTTTACTTCTTCATCAATAAAGCCATTTGAGTTTCTTCTATATGCATGTATCCCAATGATGTTTTGTTTTACTTGCATGTTTAGTTTATTCTAATCCTTAAACTAGTTATGAATGTATGCTTCTCGTAGTTTCCCTCTCCTTCCATTTTGCAGGAACTTGGTGTAGCTGGGCCAGTGAAGGAGCAAGTAGCTGGGGAGCAAACAGAAGGAGTGAGATTGGATCAGCAAACTAGCGAAAGACATCGGTTGGTTGCATCTTTCTCCCTCTATTTACATTTCATAAGGAAGAATACTTAGATAGTTTTGTCTTCTTTGTTGCTGAGGTACTATCACCCTTAGAGTGGGATAGGGTCATTCCGTATTGGATACTTTTCCCTACAACATTGGACTACCTTCGCGGAGAGTTGCTAGCAAACTACCGCGAAGCGCAAGAGAAAGGAAAGATGTTCCACTATGCATGGCTCTTGCTATATATTGTGCTCATAGTGTGGGAGCTACTAGAAGAGAGCCAATTCCCCTCAGTCGTGTCGAACCTTCCTGAAGCAGCGAAGTATGCTTCGTTGTGCGCGATCAAGGACACAAAGTGCATTCGGGACAGCAAGATCTTCTGGACCTTGATGGAAATGAATATTAGGATGGCTATCAATCATAAGCCGCACTTTTTTCCCACAATATATGATAACCTATAGAGCTATGCTGAATTCAAAGCTAATTTCCATCGAATATCAATTAGGGCGTGGAAGGACCGTGCGTAGAAGTGGTACGATTTTCCATACCTAGCCACAGATGATGCCATCGATGCAATGTTGGATAAATGTCCAGTGGAGTGGCACACCACCACGGACTTGGCCGTGGGTGGAAGCAAGTCGGTTGCATAAAAGAAGAAGGACGAGCCAAGCTGGAGACAACGTAGTTGGACAAAAATAGGAAGAAGGAGGCCGCTCAGAAGGCCAACGGAGAGCAGATAGGAAAGGAGGCAGGAAATAGATAGGTGGCACAAAGCGGGGCTCTAACAAAGGCAGATAGTTGCCTTTACCTAAAACTGAAGAAGAGGACACAGAGCAGCATGACGTGGACCCTCAGGAGACATCCAACCGAATTAAGCACCTGAGAGAGCTGGAAAAGGGTGGGTCGAAAAGCAGCAACAGTGACATAGTCAGAGATGTCACCATAGAGGCCCTACAGCAATTCGAAAAGAAGCAACAGAACATCCTAGGGGCCATCCAGACTGGACTATAGGAGTTGCAAACCTACGTGTTGCAAGTTGGTACAGTGTCTACCACCTTGGCTTTTGGCACATTAGAGGCTTCCTCTATGATGTGCACAAAGGCTTCCATTGCGCTAGTGCTTTTGGATGGAGCACTGACAACAGAAAATGAGGCTGACAAGCCCACTGTCAGCGCCTTGAAGGGAGTGGGATTGAAACTGGCAGCTCTCTCGTGCGAAGCACTCCACCTCTTGTAGGATGGAGTAACTGTAGAGTTGAGGGCTGAGGAGTACTATGCCCTCCAAGTGATCAATGAACAGAAAATAAATGAGGAGCATATGGCCTTATAGAGGAATGCTGCCATCACCGCTGAGGCTGAGGTGACCAACCAGAGTAAGAAGATCATACAAGTCATAGAGGATGCCTATGGAATGGTCCTAGAATTGGCCATTCTAGAGGAGGAGCCAGTTGAGGTGCACATTCATAAATTGGTCATAGGGGTGCACAACACATGGACAAAGATGGTGCGGGTTCAGTTGGATCTGAACCTGTAGATTACAGAGCTCCAGTTGAGGGCTCAGCCTTCAACACCACCAGAGGTAAAGGAACATCGGGAGACTGCTGCCATAGAAGCAGTCGCGGTAGTGGAGAGTGTAGTAGCACATTGCACACAATTGTTCGAATAATCGTTTGATGTCCTGACCGGCTTGCAGGAGGACCCAAACATCCAAAGGCTAGAAACGGAAGTGCGCGAGCTCCATTAGCGCTATGATGAAGTTAAGCGCACAGCGCAAATCGTTGCACTGAGATAGAGGTTATCCAAGCTGCAAGAAGCCAAGCAGTTGAAGGAATAGGTGGACACAATGTTGCACAAGGAAGTATTGCTGAAGGCATGACTAAAGCCCTGGACAGAGGAAGCTTATGTAGTCACAGGAAACATTGAAGGCGAGCTTGCGACTTTGCAAGTTATGCAACAACAACTTCAGGCTGACAGTGTAGGGGCAATAACCGAGAAGACAGTTGAAGATGCAAAGTAGGCAGCAACTCAATGCACAACTGAGGTTGCGGTCATTAAGGTTGAGATGGATGGGCTTCACGCAAAGATATCGTGCCTATTGTGTGACTCGAAGGTGAGTCACAATGTTTGTGTTGGGGGCCTGTTGGGAGCGGGATCCACCAACGACAGTTTTGGGGCTAAAAGCCCATGTTTAAGTCACATTTTTGTAATATTATTGTAAATACTCTGCATTTTGTGGTCACGGAGCGCGAAGGTGTTATGTGTCACAAAGGGTAGTCTACCATTAGTTTTGTAGAGTAAATTTGGTTGTAAGAGATCTACCCATGGTTTGCGAACCATGGATTGTATAAAAAGAGCTAAGATCTAAGTAGTTAGAGGCATCGAAAGAGAAAGAGAGTCATAAATTTAGAGCAAGAAGTCTAATTCTTGGGTGGTAGCATAGGTAGAGGATCTGCAGCTGAGTGTGTAGAGGCCTAGGGTAGAAGTCCACAATTGAGTGCACGAACCCCTGCAACTATGTGTGCAGGGTGAACAGAGTCTATAACACTTGGAAGATATTAATAAAAGGAGTTATTCTACAATTTCTTTGTATTTTTTTTATTGATGGGTTTGGATATTTTATGTATGAATTTCCTTTATTATGCTCCTATGATGCGCAAATGAACATAGTTATATTGAATAACTAAACGCAATTACGAATATCTGATTACGTGGTGATAACTTTAAGTATTCAAAAAAATAAGCAAATCACTTAGGGTCGTTGAGGAATCTAAATGGTGCACTGCACTACAGTGAGAAAGTACCTGAGCCCTAGGTTAGGGCTGCATGAAGGGCGATCATATACTTTCGTGAAGGTATTGAAAGCTGGAATAAAGGGTTTGTCTTATAAGCCCTAGAGCGAGATCACTTGCGCAAAGGCAGGGATAGAAGAGATCAAATGAAATCACAACCATCTCAGGGTGCGGAAACTTGGTTCCAGCATCCCCCCATACTACTTCAGTTGAGACTTTAGCCCGCATTCCACTGGTTGATGCCGAAAGGACTAGTAGTGTACAAATTTGTTTTGCTAATTAACGTTGAACCTGGGTTAGGCCCCCTCAAGCCAACAGGTCCACATGCACACCTCTCTCATCCATGATGTACCGAAGATACTAAACCTCGGTCATTCCAAAAGTAAATTTCTCCAAATTGGCACACAACTTGTCTTGTTGCAAGGTTTGGAGGATTTGCCGAATATGGTGAAGGTGCCCTTCCCAACTCTTACTGAAGTTCAGGATGTCGTCCAAATACACTACCAAAAATGAGTTGGTGAAGCGCCTCAATATGTAATCCATCAACCTCATGAAGGTTGTAGGGGAATTCGTCAACAGGGGAAGGAATGACCAGCCATTTGAAAAGGCCCTCTTGGGATTTGAAGGCAGTCTTCCATACATCGGAGGGTTTGATTGTCACTTGGTGATAGATGGCCTTCAAATCAATCCTATTGAAATATTCCCCCTTTTTGAGTTGTTCTAGAAGGTCATCAATCTATGGGATTAGATACCTATTTGAGACAGTGATCTTATTCAGTGCTCGATAGTCAATATAGAGTATCTAGGTGACAACATTCTTTTGTACCAACATGATCGAACTACCACAGGGTGATGAACTTGGTGTGATGTTCCCTTTTTGCAACAACTCCTAATTATTCCTCTTAATTTCATTATTCTCCAAAATAGAGTCCTCGTAGATCAGTCTATTGGGTAGTAGTGCGCTCGAGCTCAAATCAATGGAGTTCTTGACCTAAAAGTGCAAGGGTACCGATGTGGGTGAGGTGAATGTGTCCCTGTACTCCTCCAAGACCTTGTCCATCTGCTGTTGTCATGTGAAGGAGCCTTGTATGGAGGTTGTGGATGTGACCACAATATTCTTCTTCCCTTGAGGGTGAATCATGAGGAAGACAATTTTCAGTCTAGAAAATGATTTTACTACATTGCTTCATAGATATCAAAAAGATGGCGATAGGTGGTGATACCTTCGGTATGCTACATAACTTATTCCCCAAAGAAATAATAATAATGCAAGGTCTAGACTCATACATAACATGACAATTCCACAAGTATGGTTGGCCTAATAATACATCAAAAAGTTCAAGAGGAGCAACATCACACAATACTTCATCTGTGAAGGGCTTGATGTTTCAGGGAAGGTGACACTACTAGTTGACACAACGATCTTGCCTTGGTGAAGCCACCCAATGATGTACAACTTTAGGTGTGATGTGGTTGGTAGGCCCAATCACTTCATGACCTTTGATGATATGAGGTTCTTTTGGCTTCCGTTATTGATATTGAACTGTAGCAGGGAACCCTTCACCCACATCTGTGAATGGAAGAGATGCTCCCCCTCCTCTGGATCTTCGGGGTCAATCTTCTATATCTTAGTGGTGGAAATAGTGGCACTGGGCTCCCATTAATAATATACTTCTATTTGTCATTCCCCTTGTCAAATTATGACTTAGAGTAGGAATATGCATATGATTCGAAAGACTTTAGCTCGACCACCAGTGACTGTTTGGCTCAACACTCACTTGTGTTGTGAGTGGGACTCTTATGGAAATCACACCATTTCCCTATGTCCTCATTTGTATTCATGGTGTTTTTATTTTCTTGTAGCTTTGACAAGTTTTCCTGGGTCGCCCTACCCTAGCTTTGTCCTTTGTTCTACGGTTTTGGGATGCCTTTCCCTTGCTTCAAATTCATAGATCCAAATTATCGCTTCTTCTGTTTAAATTTTTTCTCGATTTTAATAGTGTATTGATAGGTGGATCCAAGCAAGGAGATGTCCATGAAATCCATCTCATCCTGGATGTACTTGTGTTGACATTTTTGATACTTGAGTACCAAATACTTCTTAGAATCTTTGATACCAAACTTCGTGCGAAGGGTATGAAAACTCTTTATGAACTCTTCCACCTGTTGGTCCCTTCCCTGTCATTGCGTGGTCCACTTTATGTATTCATCTTCATAGCTCCTGATAGGGTAATATTGTTCCTTAATGCAATCTCAGAAAGAATTCCAAGTGGGTGTGGCAGAAAATAGTGAGGGTTCCCTCTTGTCCTTTTTTCACAGTAGGTTTCACATTATTCCTTAACATGGGGGGAGAATTTGAGGAGTGCAAAAGTAATATTTTCTTGATTGGAAAAATCATGAATTGAAAAATATCCTTCCAACAAATTTAACCATCTATCTAGCCTTCAAAAACAGGAATATCAAAGTTGAATTGTACCTTAAAGGGCATGACAACTCAAAACTAGGTTTTGGATGAAGATGTGTCGCCTATGGGTAGGCACTGAAGGAACTAGGAAAAGTTATCCATCATGACATTCCTTTGTCACTTGAGGGTGCTGGGAAAAATATTGAGAGGGGGAGGGGGGTGAATCAGTGTTTTCAAAAAAATAACCTTTTCAATTTCTTATCTTGATTTCTATAGGCGAATTTACTTAAGGAAACCTGCATGTGTACATGACTATTATTAAGACAACTAGAATATATCCAAGAAACTTAATTTTTATTTAATTCTCTTATGTTTATCTTAAGCCAGTGCATCAGTACTTCATTCAACATTATATAAAAAGTAACCATGTGTAGTAAGAAAAAAATAAACCACCACACATAATCAACACACATGAACACTAGGATTTAAGGTGGAAACCTAATGTGGGAAAAAACCACCATTGTTTCATCTCTGTCTTCTTTTAATATAAAGAAAAACTTCTTACAATATTGTACTGGCGCAAACTCATACCAGCATGCAGGAACCCACCTGTAGAAAGCTACAACCTTTTCTCATTCTCTAGCACCCACTGGAAGGGAGCATCAACCACCTGATCTCATTTATCGGCACCCACCAGAAGGGAGCTCCAACCCCCTGATCTGATTTATCATCTACCACTAGAAGGAAGATTCAACTCCCTAATTGAAGGCTCCAACCTTCAACACCTCTGGGACCACGTTTCATAATTTTTCATACTGGATCCACCTACTACAACACATCACAACTTGTAGGCCACGTTTCATCAAATTTTCAGACTAGACCCACTACCAACATTTAAGCCCCAAACCAATAATAAAAAGTGAAACTTATCATTGTAACTCAACCATTGAATCAACAGTAACTAAACCAATAGAACCAACCAATCACTAAAACCTAGTCAATGAATCAACCAAATCAACTAAAACTCAACCAATCAACCAAAACCCAAACTTAAACAACCAGAAGAGTAAGATCATTGTAACCATAATACCAATTGACATACTACACATCACAGAAACCAAATTTTGTTACTACAAAGCGAGATCAATCATATATCAAAATATATATGCTACTTTACAGTAGAAAACCCGCGTGTGTACGCGATTTCCATGAAGCATACCTATGTACAGATCTTACATCACTGATTTCTGAAAACTAAACCACTGTCATTGTGAAATAAATATTGAATCATACTTATATTTACTACATCATTATGAAACAACCACAAAACCTTCACTAAACTTCAATCACAAACAACAAGCATCATCATCATTATTCAATCAATCAATCCTTAATCAAAACATCATTGTTTAAGCCAAGATCATCAAGAAGACTTCATTGATAGACAACATAAACACATTAACACTGATTAAACTAATCAGACATCATTCTCATCAAAACCCTAGTTTCTATACACACATTCCTCAAATAAAACCCACATGTATACGCGCTTTTCAAGAAACAAACCCGCGTATATGTGACTTACCAATATCACACCCAATGTGTGTACATGCCTTGTAGGCTATAAAGCCTGCAGATAGATCTGCAATTTCAAAATCAAACCTTCATTGCAACATAAAAATTTAGACATACCCAGATCTTGACATACACAGAAAAATCACGCGTCAAGATGCTATCAAAACAGATCAAGTCACCTCATAATTAGGATTGTCATCTCAGATCTATTGGATCTGATCCATCATCAAATTCCTGGGAGCATACTTACTTTTAGATCAAGTAAACCATCAATAGCCCATTACATTCATATTTTCTTCAAATCTAAATATTCATAAAATATTCATCATTTGCACACAATGTCACTTTGGTCTCGATCTCCTTATATGGCTTAGCCCTTATCCAATACCACAACTCAAAACCATACTTCAGCTAATGGTTTTCGTAGACAAGATCAAAACATCCATTATTGGGCTCAATACCACAGGGAAATACCATGGTAAGGATACTTGGTATTTATAATATCATGTGCGAAAATTGTATGTGTATTTACTTCCTCATTCTCATGTGTGTATGCGGATTTTCTTAACATAACCAGCGTATACTTCTTGAATTTTCAACTTTGTTATTCCTCTTCCTCTGAAATATTATGCCTTTGATAAAATTCTCTATCACATGTAGACACATCTTGTTTACATATTCATCAAGTAGATTTCCATAAAAGGAAAACTCATCAGATAGGTTTCCATCAAGGACAACACATAATTCATAATGCCAACAATCTCCCCCTTTGGACTTGATGGAAACCACTTTGGTGTTTTGTCACCACAACCTGTAGATACCTACAAAACACATCAAGCTAAGCACCAAGGTTTTTCAAACACCAAGTTACCCTCCCCCTTTGACATCAAGTACAAAGGGTTGACCCTTTCTGAATGAAGGCTTCTCTATTGAGTGTCATAGATTTGAACTGTTGAGTAGTAAATACTGACCATGCTCCCCCTGAGCACATGCTAAAATTTCTGATGAATCTACAATGAATTACATGATTTCATGAATCATATGACTTGTCCTATCACTAAGGACTCAAGATTACACCAACTTCCCAAGCACATTGGGGTCACAAATTACATCACATGTCCAAAGGGACATGACCAAAATAGTCCATACATGATTGAATTTGACAATGAGTACATCATGGTTCTTTACATGACCTTTACATCAAATGATAGATATGACATTTATAACCAAGACAAATAACCTCAATAATACCATGATAGTAATTAGCAACTATCATATTCCATATACAATCTGCACAATAAGCATCTTTTAGCAGCACCAAGAACAACAACTTGCACATTTCCATAATCAATTCACAAGATAAGACAATTTAGCTTCAAAATCACCAACCTGTGACCAAGTATGCATCATATAGAGGTCTACTATCAACTCTTCCTCTTCAACTCATCAAGGCCAGCTTTCTCTTTTCCCTTAGTATAAAAAGCCTTAATACATGTTCATCAAAGCATATTTATTTATGCATCAAACAAGCATACGCCATGTCTCCAAGAAGTAATAACCATATCATATCATGTAGATGTGTAGGTACCATAGTCATCATTCATGACAACAACATCATCATCAAGTAATCATAGCAAGAACTGCATTCTCTTTCCACAACAACCCCCAACTTATCAAACATATATCATTACTAGGGAGTTTTCTAACATCCCACATTTGTTAAGAATCAATCATTATTTAGAAACTCATGCATCAATCAACATATGTGAGTACCAAGAATGTCATCATGAAGTAAGATATAGAGACATATCATCATTCCTTAACATCATCAATATGAGACTATATGCCATGTCTTCATGAAACCTGCAGTAACACCATTCTCTTGGCCCATTTTCTTCATGCAAGAAGAAATATCACACCAACATGAAACTTAAGTAATCATTCATAAGATCCTTATCTATAATTCATCCATCATAGAGATAGTAGTATGTATCTAAATTCTCATCAACGAGAAAAACAAACCATGAGCCCACCATCATTAGTCAAACTTTGTTAGTAACTCATCTCCTTGATACCATCAAAAGAAAAAATCCTCAAACAATATACCATATGAGAGCCAAGCACTCTTGGAATAATCATCCATAACTGCACCATATGCACATCATGAATGCCAGTAGCATGACATGATACGTCATTTAAATACTTCAGAAACAGAAGCATCATCACCATTGATAAGCATCATTATGTATCAAGGAATTCTAAAGAAAACATAATGCCAACAATGCATAATAGAAAATTCTCCCCTTGAACCTGTGCCCATTGATCACTGTTAGATATGATCACATCATCTCATCTATTAGTTAGGACATCAAAGCATCTTCTTCAATCGATTATCCATTAAGCCATAAAAAATTTATATAAGCCAGAAGCACTTTCAAATAGCATGAATGAACTATAGTCACATGAAAGCCAAATAATAATTGTATGAATTCTATCAGATCCTTTTCTTGATTTTGGCCCATAGTTTCCTCATCATACCAAGATATACGTGAGTATTTAGTTCAGAATTCGCGTATACACGCGACGTGTCTTTATAGGATCCACATGATTAAAGTGAAATACTGAAATTTCACACTCGTAGCTCCCCTCGAGTCTGTTCTATCTATACCTATGCATTGTTACTACACCAGAGGCACTGTCAATGGTATAAGTAATATGGAAAACAGAAACAACCATGGGAGTCATCATGAAGAAAAAACAAGTATTACACCCCCTGAGATTACACATCACTGGTCCCGAGGATCTGATAATCATCTTCTATTTTTCATGAGTTTAAGTACCTCCCAGTACTTCTACAATCATTGTTAGAAGTATTAATTTAAGAATAGTGGACTGCAATGGGTGCCATCTTCTTTTACTCTGAGTCTTAATCTTTCTCATATCTATGAGAATTTCGTTCTTCAAACACATATAATTTATCTGGATTTCTATATCCTCTTGCTATGTGTTATAGACATTTTTGGGCACTGCGACCCCAATCATAAATGTCCATAAACCAAGGGCTCTTAAGTCCCTAAGAGTTTTGTTCCAACCTCTAAAAGAACAAGGTCAACTGATTACATCTTCTCCCAGAAGTTCTCCATGAAAAACTGCTCAGAACTGGTCAAAACTGGACCATCTCACTTGCTCCATGGTCAAAGTGCCCTGCATCCCACCTAAATACACACAGGAGGTGCGATGCATCTTGAAAAGCCCTTCTATGGGGTGCGATGGGTGAGAGTGGACAAATGGCAGGGTCAATCTGCAAGGTGGAGGATCATGGAATCTCCTAGAAACTTCTCCTATGACACTTGCCTCTTTGCATTCGCCCAGGGATGAGTAAGAGATCATCAATCTCCAAGTGGAATCAAGAACTATCAGAGAGAGGACACTAATCAAATCTCAAAAGCTGACTCACCCCCCTTGCAAACATCTATATATGGATCCCTCATTCCAGAGATCCAGAGGCTAGAATTTTGTATCTTGTAAGGAAGTGCTGCTGGTTTCTTGGTGCAATATCATAGTGTTGGGTGATCTAAGCTTTTCATGAGGTGAAGAAGGGCTTTCTTACTGAGAGGATGATGCTGGGTCAGAACAATTGGTTGTAATCCTCTTTGCTATTTCTTGATTATCAATAAAGCTATTCAAGTTTTCGTCCACATTCTTGTATGATTAATGATATATGCAGTTGTGTGGTCAATATATATCTGGTCCTATGTTGTTTATGATAATAGATCTATGTTCTCGGATAGTGTTATGCTTCTTTGATTCTACAGGTGCTCTTTGAAGTTGGGTAGACGAGGAAGCTAGTGGAAAAGATCTATCAGAAGGGAGAGGAATCAAGCAAGGAACCAAGTGCAAGACAGAGGTTGGTCTCCTTTATTCCCCTCTTATCTATTTCTAATAAAGGAAAACGAAAGTAGTTTTAGTTTGTTTGTTTCTAAGGTAGCTACCAACCTTAGTGGGACTAGCAGCTGTGCATAGACACTAGATTTCCGGATAAAAAAATGGCGACTCCACTGGGGAGCGAATATATTGTTTGTTTATCTACATTTGTTTGCTTTATAAACTTACAGATGGAGTCTGAAGTCAAGCCAGCTAGCCTTCGAACTGCATTTGCTATGCAAGTGAAAAGTAGATCAATGCTACTTCAGTCTATCTCTGAGTTTTGTTTATGAACTGAACAATTGATTTACAAGCTCTCTAATTGCCCTTGTGGTGGCTCTAGCAACCTCTTTAGATCTACCCCTATGATTGATTTACTGATTACCACTTGCTCGGCATAAATCCCTGAACTGAGCTACAAACTGTGACTCGGAACCCAGTTAAAGTCTCATCCCTGGTCCAGCACACTGTCTCTTCTATGAATTCTAGATGCATCGCACTTCCCGAGTGTATTAGGTGCACTGCATCACTTCTTCACTGTGTTACAGGTGCGCTGATCAGACAAGGCCTTTCCTGCTCCTAGATTTTGGTTTCTGTGTTCCCTCTTTTCAGCTCTATTCAAGAGTTTTGTTGCCTGTAGTCAGTACACCTCTGTTTAAACCCCTTTCCTTGCCATTATTCCGCTTCCATTGTGCAAAGGACTGTAAATGATTTTATGTATTTTGAGCCATTTTCAGTTCTCTTTTACAAAGAAGTAGCGTAATTGAACTGTCGTTTCCTGATTTGAAAGTGTCGCAAGTGTCGTTTCAGTCATAGAAGAGAATATGATTGCTCTTGATAGTCGATTACACTGTTACTCTTGTATTTGATTTGAATTAGTAGTTTTTCAAGTGTCGAAAGCAAGTTTTCAATTCCAAATCGCAAAGTGTCGTCATTGTCTTAATTTTGTCTTGAAAAGAAACTTGTTAGTAATGTCGCTTTGAAAAATAATTCAAATTTGCGCTTAGCTTTCTTTTTATCATTAACACATTAAGAAGGCTGAAAACAAATACATGCACATGCATTTGCATTTAGACTGTTTGTTGGTTTGATTTAGGACAGTGCATATAGTGTGTGCTCTCTGCTCTATGTTGAAAGAACGTCATCTCTCTTTCCTTAGTAGCTAGGATTTTCATTGCAAAAAGAAGATTAAATGATTGTTTATCATCTTAGATTGCATTTTAGGAATTGTACATCTACATCACGCGGTGAACCTGAAAGGAAAATTTCTTAAGCAAGATCAACTGTAAAATAAATTTAATGAATCTAAAAACGCTTTGGAACCTAACGCACAACATTTAGAAGTCTAGGCTAGAGACGTATTCTGGCGTCGTAAAGCCTGGTAACTGTTGTTTTCATTGATGGCTGGGTGATTCCTCCACTTTGAGACAATAAGTGCCAGTACGGACTTGTGTTCCCACATACCGTCAAGTATATATTGGGAGACCACAATAGGCTTTATCCTTTATCCATAGGAAGCTGTGTTTGCTGCCCTATCAATCACAATGCACTGAGCACAACATTCGGGAAGATTGACTGCCGTACCATAAAAAGTATTCTACAATTTTGCGATTGGTTTGGTAATCCCTCTGTGTAGATTTCCAGAGCAGTCTCTTTCGTTCCTTTTCAGACTCCTTAAAGGAAAAGGTCCACCTGAGCACTTATCACTTCAGGCTCATTAAAAATCGAAGGCGACTAGAGTCATATTTTGTTTTTTCTCGACTCTTAAAAATTGAAAAAACAAGTTGTGTCAAAGTGTCTAAAATTCATCTAATTCAGAAACATACTTCCCCTTGATTTTTAGTTGATCGATTAATCCGCAATCGTGGAAGAAAGTCAATTGAAACCCCGTCGTTCGCGGAGGCTTACGAGTCAACCGTCATTGTCTCTAGAATCGAAGCTGTTACGGACAAAGCGAACTCGTTTAACCGGTTCCAAATCCCCTGGTAAAGTTAGAACAAGTGTTCCAACACCATCGGAGACTCTGGTTTCTCCAAACACTTCTGGTATCCATGCCTTTATAGAAGAAGTTCAGCAGCCACCAAAGGATAGTAGAACTGGTCCAAGTGTGAAGGTAAACACTTGTATTACTGAACCAGCTCCATCTACAGCTGATTTGGAAGGTGTTACTCCCAAAACATCTATTGCTACAGATTCTATACCTTCTTCGGCACCAGAAATATTTTACGGACCTGATGGTCTACCTCTTCCACTTGGTCTGATTGCTATAGAAGAGATTGTGGAGGATCCTCCATCTAGTACTCCATCGCGATTTGGAGTCGGGATCACTCTATATCCTTCTTCCTCATAAATTAGTCCACCGTCATTGGAAGCTCCTGTAGAATCGCTAGGCAATCTTTTGGATAGACTAGAAATGTCTGAACAACCATCGACATCTAGGACTGTGTCATCCGACACAGCGATGACAAAACTTTCTGCTGTCACTCCAACAATGTTCGCCAGCATACCATCTGTCCCAACTAGCTCTCAATCGCTAGAAGGGGCCCACTCAGGGGCTATTTCGATAGTATGGTCCATTCCTATTTGTTCATCCGGAATAGTATCCGGGAACTCTTGTGTTGAGTCTCAACAAATTGATCCTTCGGGGTGTCAATTTGGGCAGTCCGGTCCTCAAGGACAAATAATTCCTTTGAGTACTAGATTACCGCCGTATGGGGGGTAGTATACCCTATCATTGTCTCCTCCGGGAGGACAACCATACGTGAGTTCACAACAAAATTCAGGTTATGCTAGAATTACATCTAGCGGTTGGGTGCCGATACTGCCTCAACAACCAAGAGTTGTATATTTGATGCAACAATGTTTACCTATGTCAAATATACCAACTACGTCATCTATTGTGACGGTGTTGCAAGTACAAGCATTGCCTGTTGTATGCCAACCTCAGGTTTCTCAGGTTGTAATGCAACAGCCTCTTGCCCCTGCGACTCAACCACAATCGCCAACTAGTGGAATGACACAGGCCCAAACAGGTACAATTACCCCTCATCTTGGTCAAACAGTCAGTATTGGACAACAACACATGGCTGCACAACCATGGCTGGTGCAATATCAACAACCACAATTCCAACAAGTTTACCAAGGGTCTGAGCAACAAATCTTTGCAAATAGTGGGCCGCCGTATATTCAAAATGGTCAAAATCAACCATTCTACAATAGTTATGCCCATCAACCTTACCAAAGTTACCAGCATCAAATGCATTATGCTGGTATGCAAAGACCAACTGCTCAGGCAATTCCGTCCTATCCTGGGTATGCTTCACCAAACCTGAATCAACAGTTACCCTTCGTGGCAACTTTGGAGTTTCCAGATCTAAATCGGTTAACGAACGATCCAATTGCTTACGCCCCTTGGTGGCTAGCAATTCTGCATAAACTTCCGTCAGATATTCCTAAGTTTAATGGAAATCCGGGTGAAGACCTGTCGAATCATGTGATGACCTTTCATCTGTGGTGTTCATCAAACACCCTAAACGATGATTCGATTAGGATTTGCCTTTTTCAGAGGACGTTAACTAGTCCGTGTTGGAAATAATACTGAGAGGGGGGGGTGAATCAGTATTATCACATTAATAAAACTTTTTCATTTCCATAATCAGATTCATATATGCTACTTCCACAACTCCTTATGATTAAGTTAATTAATCTTCAATGAGTGCATTAGAACTTTATCAACCATATTATCAGTTAACAAATGCAGTAACATAGAATAGATCATCACACATAAGGCACACACATGAACACCATGATATAAGGTGGAAACCCAATGCGGGAGAAAACCACCTGCTGCAAGTCATCTCAATCTTCTTCTTAATAAGAAAATCCTTTTACAATATTTGTATTGGTGCAGTCTTATGCCAGTACGGGAGCTACAACCCCCTTTGCTCTTGTACTAGCCGATCCATTTACTAGTACGCAAGCTGCTACCTGCTACAATGCTCCAAAGATCTCCCTTAGCTTTTGTACTAGCTTAGATACTAGTACATAGGCGCTGGCCTACAATCTTCTAGGTACCACATTTCATCAATTTTCAGACTCGATACACTGAAGCACAGCACATAATCTGAAAGGCCACATTTCATCCAATTTTCATACTGAACCCAACAACAACTTTGAAGCTCATAATCAAACAACCTTCTGAATCACCCAATCATCAGATCCATACATATACAATGATATTATGAGAG